>JAGTTD010000007.1:37729100-39133290 GCA_018398585.1 Simmondsia chinensis
AAGGAGAAGATTTTCGTAACTATAGTAGGATGGCCTTCGTGTGTGCAGAAGCTAAAAAAAAAAATAGAAACAAAGAAAGGAAAAAAAAAACTCTAACTAGATGCGTATCATTGTCAAAACTAGGCCGAAGTGTTAGACATAATATATACATATAGAGAGAGAGAACAAGTACCGGATGTGAGAGAAGGAGCACGGGCGTTGGTAAGGAGGAGAAGCTGAGCTTCGATACGACGCATGAATTCCATGGCTTCTTGAACTGGCCTCGTTAGCTCTTCCCTATACTTCACCAGCATATCATAATACGCCTCCTACATTAATTAAGCTCACAATTTAACTCCGTCACAAATCTTATGGTAGTACCCTGACACATCCCACCCCCCCAACCCTACATTAGTAGGAGCTCTTGAGGCACTGAATTTTTTGTGGTTATTGTTGTACAGATCCTACTTATAATAAAAGAATATCACACTGCGTCAAGTATGTGTGAGCTTATACAATAAAGATTTAAAAAAAATGACAAAATCACATATAAAGCGTGCTTTAAGACAATTTTGTAATATAAGGATGGGACTCAAGGGGCAAATCACAAGTTGTAGGGACGCGTTTGATATCATTTTCTGTGCGTTGGTTTCAAATTTTGAAATTTCAAAACTATAGTGTGTGAAATGACTTTCTATTTATTTTCGTTCTTATTTTGTACATTTCCTAATTGAAAACGTGATCGAAAACAATAAAAAATTAATTTTATAATTTGGCTTTAAGTTTTAAAAAAAATTAAAAAGTCTAAACAAAAAACGATATTAAAAAAGCCCTAAGGTCACTGGCCAAACATCAACCTCCATAATTTCTACACTAATGTCTACCTTAAGATATATTAATGACACTATAAAGTAGAAAATACGAGATACAAAATACAAAATATGATAAATAAAATAAATTGAACAATCCCAATACTTATACAGAAAAGAATATACGTATATGCATAAATATAAAATACTTCAAAAATAGAATTTTGCACTTTTTTTTTTGGATAATTAATAAGAGGTGCATATATGAATAAACATACCATGAATTGGTCGAGTTCGGGATCCTTGCCCGAATCCCGGGTAGCCACCGAGGCAAGGTGGCTGGCCTCGAATTCCTGCCGTGCTGCTGCCAGCTGCGCCACCACTTCCGGCGGAGCTCCCACCTTGCATCTCATAATAAAAACAATCAACATCCTTACATAATTTTTTTTAACTAATATTATTGTCAGGACAGTTTTTATTAATATCACGGTAATTTTAACACATTACGTTAAAAAAAAATCGTTATAATTATCCTGTCGTTAACAAGAAAATTGCACTCAGTAGAATACAGTAAATTGAAAAAGTACCATTTTTACATGATTAAATTAGTAAAGCAAAGAAATCCAATTAGAATTCTCTTTCCTTTTACAACATCATACTTTTCCTTCCCTTTTTGTTAAATATTATTTTATTTTATCTTATATAAAAATATTATTTTATTTTATCTTATCTTTAAAAAAATATTATTTTATTTTATTTTATTCCCTGTTAGGGTAAAACAATTAGAGTAATACTACAGCTAGTCAATAAAATATATATTTAATTAATATTTTTAATATTTTTTAAAAAAACTGTTGATACACTTCACTAACTTAAGCGTGCTTGGACGAGAACAGTATTAGGATGAGTGGCCCCCTGGGAAGTCCTCACCCTCAGATTGGGGGCATTGGAAAACAACCTCTCTTCAGGTTAACACCCTAAAGGGGGAAGGCTGCGTACATCTGCCCCAAATCCTGTGTAGGCGGGAGCCTTTGAGGCACTGAGTATGTTCCATATTCCATTCCACACTTCACTAACTTAATTTTTTTAAGATTATTTTATCAATATTTTTTACTATAGTCTATTTGAAATCAAACCAAGCACCCAATACATCAAAACTTTAATTATAATATTAGATATAAAGTGAACCCGCACATTATTTGCGCTTCGAATAAATTAAAAATTACGATGGAATTTAATCTAATAGCTTAAACCCTATTTGATATCATTACGATTTATAATTTTGCTTTTTAGAAATTTTGAAAAGTAAAACAGATTTTTGGTTCCTCAAATCCTAATCCAGGTTTCAGAAGCATTAAGCAAAATTAAAAATTAAAAATAAAAAAAAAAAGAAAATTCATTTTAACGATAAAGCACTTTTTTTTTTTTTGAACAGAATAAAACACTTTTTAATCCTTGAAATAAAAATAACTTTTAATATCTAATGGGAGTTATTATTGCATAAAAAAACTGTTATTGTTATAGCAAAGATGTCGGTTACCAACAAAAATTTCTTAGAAATATTGATGTCACTCTGACAATAACAATTTTGCTATAGCAATAACATTACAGTATCTAATTTTTAATAATAATAAATTATAATTGATAATTAATTGAAAAAAGGGAAAACCTTGCGGCAATCCAAGTAAGCATCCAAGAGATTAGAGTACTGAGGGTGTGCTACTATCTTCGCCTTCATCTCTTCCACCCCTCTCTCCGCCGCCCCGTCGCCACCATCTGCCACCGAGGGGTAATCCTGGAATTTCCTAATCTGCTGAGAACTGCTCGCTGCTGCGTGTATCCAAGACCGGTCCTGACATTTTTGAATCCCAAAACAAACATTTCAAATCGAGCCCGTTACATATAACTTTAAGAACATAAACACTAATACAATAAATTAAAAACCTTATCATAAAACTTAATTACTACTATTGTTAACAAGTCCACAGGTGAATTTAGCAGAATCCCAGATAAGAGTTGTAAAAGAAAAGAAATCAATATTTAAGCCTTTTTTTCGATAGATAGCGATAAAACGCAAATCAGAACCCGGCAAACCGCAAGAGCCTATTAGGCTACTTTATCTAATACCAATTGGTTTTATGATGCACGTCACAATATATGTGGATCTCATCGTATATGTTCCAACTCTATGAGTCAGGCCTATACCACATTGAAATTTGATAATTATTAAAAAATTGATGCTTAAAGTGCCAGTACACAAATAAAATAAGTAAACTAACATGTAATCGCCTTTGAGGGCTCCTACAGTCCGATGGCTCTAAGCAGTTGTTTGGATTACTTGGGGTTATATCAAGCCGCACCCCATCAGAATTACAATTACTATAGCACTCTCCGCCGCCTCCGCCTCCACCACCGCCGTGGTGGAAGTTAATAACCGCCGGATGCTGACGTGTCCTCCCATATAAATACCCAAAATTGCCCTTCTCGTTTATTTGGGTGTACTGATCTTCCATTTTTTTTAAAGAAAAAAAAAACCCTAGAAAACCCTAGATCGGAAATTAGGGTTTCGTTGGAAAAATCACAAGTAGGGTTTGGAGAATTGGGGGAAGTGAGAGAGAGAGAGAGAGAGAGAGAGAGAGAGCATGCAAAAAGGGGAGAAAAATTATGGGATTCAATGGTTGATTGATACCGAATAACATAGATATAGATATAGATACAGATATAGATGTCGATACTACTGTAGTAAAAATTGCCGGAACAGTGATGTGTTAGTGAGAGGAGAGAGAAGAGGCAACACACGCAAAAGATTGTTATTGATGTGGGTGGCCTCCCCCACCTCTTGTCTCACAGGGGATCTCATGAAATCATCAATTATTTATCTTTATATATATATATATATAGGAATTTTTTAAAAAAATTTTTTAGATAAGGGGCACCGGAGTACTATACAAGGCAGGCTCACTCGTAAAAACGAGGCCTGAAGCCAGCCGAAAGCGACCAGTAAGCAAGAACATCAAATGAAAAAGAAATGACCTATACTGAAGCCGAGCCAGTAATTTTGGAAACCCCAGGAAAAACCTGCACTGGAGCCAAGCCAGGAATCTCGGAAAACCAAGAGTAACATTATAAAGAAAGTCTTTACAATATAAAAGAAGCGAAAGAAAGAAATAAAATAATATCTCTAGAAGAAAAAGACATAAGTTGGAACCGTAATATCTCTAGAAGAAAAAGACATAAAGAGAGTCTTTGCAAAGCAAAGCATTGTGCGCATGGTTTTGCCTACGGTCTGCGACTGAGATCACTGCTAAAAAGGGAGTTTTAGGGTTCTTTATGTAAAATTATTTTGGGTTAAGGTTTCCGTTATGTTAATTTAATGTTCGTCTTTTTAGTTAGGAAATTACCACTTAGGTGCCTTAAGGTTCGAGCATTTATCACTTAAGCACCTTTATATTTCAATGTATACAATAAGGTATCATAATATTTGAAAATTTTATCACTTAAATACCTTATATTAGAATTAGATAAATTTTTGTAAGAATTTGGATAGTTTTATATGAAAAATGATGATCTAATACATTATTACGATGATATATATATATATATATATATATATATATATATAACGTTTGTCATTTTTTTAATTAGCAATTTAGCAAATTAAAATAAAAAATTTAATGAATGCTGATATAAATTATCTAAATGTTGCCGAAGTTATGTGTCATGGTATCATTTTTTGACCAAAAAAAATCAAATTCTAATGAAGGTGCTAATATATTATCAAAATCATGTTTACATTTCAACATTTTCAATGAAAATCTATTGAATTTTCACAAAAGGTACCTAGCTTCAATACTTAAGGATATGTAAGTGAAAAAATGTTTAAATTTCATGGCATCAGATTACATATATTGGAACGTCGGGCGGGTAATGAGACAGATATTGGTATGAGTTTGGGTGGTGAGTGCGAGTATGCAAGAGGCATCCCCCATTACCCACCTCGCACCTTGCCATCGATAATCAAAACGTATATAGCATAATAGCAAAAATGCAATGACAAAGGAAACTACAGAGATTAAGCACCATATTCAATGGCAGGTGATGAGAAAATAAGTCTTTGAGACACCTTGCTTTGCAAAATAGTTCGCAACATAATTAGTTTCTCGCATAAAATGAAGAAACTGTACACTATAGTAGTGTCGCTACTGAAACAACTAACATAAGTGTAGGTTTTGTTAATCAAGAAATTCCACTTCCATGGAGTAGAGATAGGCTTTATCATGTTGTCAGCTTACATTTTACTTTTTACTTGCTACTTTCTACTTTTTACTTTTGTATTTTTTGCTCTTACTCTACCTCTACCATTTGTTCCTTGGGTTAGGACCCGTGAACACAATCTCTTTTCAGGGTAACACCCTGAAGGGATAAAACTGCGTACATCTCATCCCCCCAGATCTTGCTCAGGCGGGAGCCATTAAGGCATTGGGTTATTGTTGTTGTATTCTTTTCGATAATTAGCGGAAACAATCACAGTGCAAAATAGGCACAATCGTTAAAAGCGCGCAATCGTAAAAGTGAGGCCTTAACCAACTCACATAGAAGCGTGCTGCAAAAAAAGACACTAGGTGACTACACCACCTAGCTGCAAATTCGAGGGGATACTAGGGAATTTGAGGAACCTATTCGAGATATGGATGGAATACAATGTGGGTGCCGCCTTCAAAAGCGAGGGTAACTGACCCTTTCTTTGTTGTTATTTGGTTATGGCGTACGAGGAGTAAAATCAACTTTGAAAATGAGATAGGGGTTGAAGAGGGATGTTTTCTAGAGTATCTCTATGCGGCTGGGTTTTAGGGTGAGTACGTGGTGGTCGGAGTTTCCTTACAAACCAGATGAAGTTGCTCTTTGCATTGACTGTACCAAGAAGCATTCAAACCGAAGCTAATAGATACCTCTAGGTTGGATATGTTGGAAGTGACTTCTATTTTTGGGTTTTACTTTGTTAAATTACGGGGCCTTGTGCCCGATCTACAAAGTTGAAATATATAAGATCCACATATAAGTCAAAGTGGGTTCGGTTTTAAAGCCAATTGGCATTAGGTGGAATAACTCTTCAGGTTCATATATTGCTCTCTTCTGCTTTACAACTAGAGGCAGCCAATGGACCGGGTTGGGTTTGGGCTGGGCCCAGGCCCAGGGCTTTTGCCCCCAATTTATAGTGCCCGTTTGGACATTATAGCTTATTTTATGCTTATATTTTATATTTATATTATTATAATTATATTTTTTAATAAATTATAATATATTTAATTTTATAAAATATATTTGTAATTTTATAACATACTATTATATTATTATAATTGTATTTTTTAATAAGTTATAATACACTTCAATTTATAAAATATATTTGTAACTTTATAAGACACTATTATGATTGTATTTTTACATATATATACATATATATATATATATATATAAAGAGGGCCGGGCTCGGCTCGGGTTCGCCTCGGCCAAGGCAAGGCCCAGGCTCGTGGCCACCTCTATTTACAACTCCAATGTGGGATTTAACCAAACTCACATGTGGAATTCTTGACATACTTTTGCTCCTTTTTGCTGGGGTCTGAATATGGTGTGAGGTGTTGCTGGTTTTGTCGTCCTTGTGGGTGGCAGTTTTGAGTTGCTCGGTTTGCTGAATGTTCTCTGGTGTTTTGGCTTGTTTGCAGGGGGCTTTGGTGCTGCAGGTCTAGGCTTGTTTTTGTTTTGGTTGGGTGCTTGTTTTTTTTTTGCGCTACTGTTGCTTTTATTTGTGTTTTGGTTCTGTTGCTTTGTTTCGAGGCCCTCTAGGTTGCCCATTTGTGTTGAGCTTTGCTCTGAATTATCGAAAAAAATGTTGCACCTTTTTTTTAGAGCGTGTTCTCAATTATTAAAGAAAAAGTGGCATATATATGTTCTATTAAACAATTTTTTCCAATTGTGTTTTTGTTTTTAATAATTAAAAAGAAAATTCTCGACACAAAACTAGCTCGCTCATGAAAGTAGAGCCCGATTAAGGCCACAAGAGTGGAAAAAAAAATAATAAAAAAAAGAAATTCTCCGAGACCCAAAAGCAAAACACCCCAAAAAATCTTAAACTCCTAAACCTACATGAACTCCCTAGACACTATGACCTAAGATACCTAAAAATAAACACCAAACTATAACCTTACACTACAAAATGACAATACACCAAACTCGTTTTTCACCATCTAATGTTATCAAACATGTAGTAGACCAAACAATCCAAGACTTAAGTCAATACTTAGAGGCCACGAGAACTCCTGATGATACTTAGCACGTGCCCGCCCCAAGTAATCCACACCTAGAGCAGCATTGATTTTAAGACCTGACAGGGGACAAAGCACGGGCTAACTTCTTCTTACGAAGCTTCTTCTTCCCCTGGTAAACCCATCACGGCCTTTGGCTTCAAGAGAGCAAAAAAGTCAATGCGTGTTAGACTTAGGATTATCATAGTTAAGGCCCAATCTTCTCCCCATGTCGCATGCTATACAAGCCCATTTGAGGATAGAGGAAGGCTCGCGAAGGACAAATTAGTATAGGGTGCAAGACTAATTACACTAGGAGGCAGAAGAAGGGTTTGGAGGCCCTCAAAATCAGCAATGTAGTCCATCCCTGGATTAGAGCTGTTGCAGTTCAGATCCACAAAGCACTCATTCCAGGGTGCTGGGACGCCGTTTTCTATGTATTTCGAGCTTTGCTTGCTATTTACGCTAAATGTCCTTATACTTTACACACTGTGTTAATTAGTGCTTGTACTTTTAATCATGTAATTTAAACTTTGAACAAGTTATATTGTGTCAATTGGTAACATGAGTAAAATTTAACAATGATTTTTTAATGGTCCGGTCACTAATTGGTTTAAATTGGGTCAAGATATATCATTATTTCGGCTTTTTAGCTAGAAATGAATTAACCATCCCCCATTTAATCATCTTCTACTTTCATAATTCAATTAAAAATACTCCATATGAATCCTACTTCAATCTCGTTTTAACTAAACACTTTCATCAATGGATAATTTTACTGGTTATGCTTCAAAATACAGTACAAAATTCAATAAGAAATTCCAAAATTTGGTGATTTGTTATTAACAGTACAAAAATTATTATTATTAGATATGACTTACAAATAATCAGGATCACAAAATTATCTTTAAAACTATAATTTTATTATGACAATAACGTTATTTTAAGGACAGATTCCCACAAAATTTGATTAGAAGGGTTAAGGGAACAAATAGAGGATACTTGTGTGATGGATTGCACTAAAGTTAACGTCGCAATCGTGTGGATATGGGTTAGATTTTGCTGTTATGTTGTCCTTGTTCATTTGACATGAAATTAATGCAACTTTTTTTCATTGATGTTTATTGCCAATTATGTTTAATTTTATTGTCCGATGGTACTATAATAATCGAGAAGACGAGCATACTGATGGGAGTAGAAATTGGAGAGATGTCATCAGAATTTATATTTAGTCTCGAGGCTTTCCGCACCTTTATACTCTCTACCCATCCGTGGAGATCTCCAGATCGTCAGACTTTGTCATTTTGGTGCCACTGGAGTATACTTCCTTTATTTCCAGAAATAGCACGGACAACCGTTTTCTTACTCGTCCCGCCAATCAAAGGATTACTGACCTGAACTAGCACTTGCTGCTATTTACTCAGCAGACGATCATGTGAGATGCTA
Organism: Simmondsia chinensis; assembly: GCA_018398585.1. Taxonomy (NCBI): domain Eukaryota; kingdom Viridiplantae; phylum Streptophyta; class Magnoliopsida; order Caryophyllales; family Simmondsiaceae; genus Simmondsia; species Simmondsia chinensis. Next base: position 37,737,634 of record JAGTTD010000007.1, read on the forward strand.
ATTGAAGAAGGACTAACTAGACCTGTCTTCCTAGAAAGCACGAGCATACATATTCGTAATGATCATTCGGACTTAGGTTTCTTTATGGAGTTAATATGCGACGTCTATTTATCAGTAATGTTATTTTTTTTTTTTTTTTTTTTGATCATTTGTGAGCAATGCTCATTACAAAAATATGGCGACCCGAAAATAGGCCTCGAAGACAAAAGGACCAAGGTTGTTCATAGAAGCGAACAGTACAAAATGCTTCTCGGGATCATTCCTATTAGCTAATCCAGTAGAAAAAGCTTCTCAGGAGCATTCCAGTACAGGATTAAAATAAAATAAAAATAGAACTTATCTCAACCCAATCCCTGAACCGTTGCCGTTTAAACCAGGATCCGCAGAAGGCCAGCTTGTGATACATGCGATATTACACGCAACTTTTGAAGGAGAATACTGGAAAGACGAACACCAACCTTTTATCCAAAATCCTACTCTGAGTCTACTAGACCAAATGATATCTCTCAAGACCCAACTATTGTTCCAAAATACAATATTGTTCCTTGCGCACCAAAGTTCCCATATAATGACAAATAAGAGAGATAACCATGCTTTTTTCTGAAATTTCCAACCAACCGCATAAGATGACCACTGGTAGAATTGTTCTTGGATTGATTGGGGGCAAACTGAGTGAATACCCCACCATTGCAAACAAGAGCCCCAAGGTTTCCACGATTCCTCACATGTGAGGAATATGTGATTGATTCTTCGCTATTTCCACATAAAGGGCACTACATGTCTTGATCTCGAATTATACCGATGTTCCACAGTCTTTCCTTGGTATTCATCTTACCAAGAAGGACCATCCAAACAAGAATCTCAACCTTTGGTGGTGCAAGACCCTTCCATGCCCCACATACTAGATGAGCCACTGAAGAAGGACCGTGAGACCCGCTAACCACTTCTTTGACAAATGAATTCACCGAGAATGACCCATGTTGTTGAGAGGACCAACAAAGAGTATCTCCAACTTCCTTTTCTAGCTGTGCTCCCCTCAAAAGTTCATTAAGTGTATTTGTATTTGGTTCTTCCCTTAAAAAGAAGCACCTTCTCGAATTGAGAATCCATCTCCATTCAACTCCATCCCACATCCCCATTTGGGATATGAAATGGTCTCTTTGTAAAGAAACTTTGAAGAGGTCCGGGAATCTTTGTTCAAAGGATATCTCACCTATCCACACATGCTTCCAAAACTTAATTCTTGATCCATTTCCAACCTTCAACTTCATTGACGTAGTTATGTGCAACGATGCTTCTAGCGTGTTGGGTATTTGAGTAATAGTATTCCATGGCGAATGAATTACTCTTGCCGGTTGTGATGGGATTAGCTCCTGAGTGCTACCACCGTGTATAGAACATACTACCTGCTTCCATAAGGAAGATCCTTCCTCTGAAAAACGCCACCACCGCTTGAATAGTAGTGCTGCATTCTTAATGAGAGGATCTCCCACCCCTAGCCCACCTAAGTGCTTAGGCCTCTGAATCAATTCCCACTTAATACATGGCAATCCTCTGTTGTTGTCGTTTGAAACTAATTTGCATGAGGTGTATATTATGAGTTTTGGAAAAGCATGCTTTATAACGGACACGTTTCATTTTTAAAAATAAGTAAGCAAAACTTATTCAATTATGCAACCTCACCTTAGCCTTGATGTGTTACGGGGCGGATGGATCTTGCAAACCACTAGAGAGATGTGTTGCTTGGTGGGATGGGCGAGACGCCAAAAGGGGTCAACTGAATTGAGAAATTTAATTTCCATTAGGAAAGCTTGGTTTAGATTAGTGGAATTTATTATTGTATTTATCTCCTTAATTTTTACTCTTTTCTTCTTGATTAAATAGCTTCTCTATTTTAAGACGAGAACATGGATTGACATATCAAAGCACACATATATTTAATATCCACTGTTGATCTTTGGGCAGAAATTGTATTTTAATTTTTTTTAGTCTACCTAGGAAAGCTCATCTATTTAAAAAGAGGACCGGTTAGGGTCTTTATTCATTCCATTTTCATAGATTTTGTCCCTTGTTTTATGTGTTTCTCTTTATCTCGGGTTGGGAGAATTAGGGTTAAATTTTCCCCTTTATTCTTAGTTATTTTAATTATAAGAATTTAAAAGAAGACTGTTGAACCCTCCGCTTTTCTAAATTTTCTTATCTGCACTGCATCATTCAAGGAAAAAGGCATTCTTTTATCACTATCAGTTATGTGAAGAACTCCATATTAAGTAATGAGAATGAAGAGATCGATATATAAGCCTAATGCGGTACTACAGCCAATGCTAATTGATTTTATAATGGAATTCCATGCCGACCTCATATGTTTTTTTTTTTCGATAAGCAGCGAGGAAAACTCGCAATACAAAAGATGGCGTCTCACGAGAAAACCCAAAAAACGCGCACATAGTGCGGGAAGGGAAAATAACAAGAAATACATATGAAAATTGTAACTAATGACCCGATACACCTAAAAACAAAAATACATTAACATGCACCACGAAAGCAAAGAAAAAACTCACTAGAAAGTGAAGGGAAACTCCAAACCCGCATGAATAGAACTCAAAACTTAACACTCTAGGTGAGGCCCAATTCTCAACACCCCTTGATTTCAACGCACAAATTTTCGAACCATCATATGCTGGTGGGGAAGGATTATGGTTCGACTTTTTCTTACACTGCTTCCTTTTACGATTAACCCTAACATGAACATTGGATTCAAGAGAGCAAAAAAGATAATTAATGTCTTCGTCAGGGCCATTAGTTGAGTTAGTTCAAGGATATAAATAAAGACTTGGTGAAATGTAACAGTATAAATTAGTTAAGTTAGTTCAAGGATTAGTTAATAAGACATGCAATGCTTGGCTCGTGTTAACTTAAGTCAAGCTGATGTGCGATCATTTAGTTTAATAAGTTCAGCTCAAACCTGAGCATAAATAATCCTAAATGATCTAATTTAATGTATATTTTGAGCACAAGTGTGTTGAGCTCAAGACTATAATTGATCTTATATCAAGTTTAACCAAGTGGGGCTTAACAAGGTGGCCCCGTCTTGGGTTAAAGTTCTCCGAGCCAGATTCAAGTTCAGTAAAGTTTAGTTGAACTCATATCGGAGTTTATGACTCGGCGAACTTCAAACCAAGCATAAATAATGTAGGCAAGTCAAGTCATCGCAACAAACTTAGAGCAAACTTGACATCCCTAAATACCCTAAATATCGGTAATTCAATTCGAGGGATTGTTAAGAAGCCTTCTTCCATGTGGAAGGAAAATGTTTTTTAAACAAAAATAGAAGTTATTTTTTATTTTTAAATAAAAGTAGAAAACTAATATTTCTTCCCAGAAGCATAAACTAAAGAGCAAAATTTAAAGACAAAATATAAAGGTACTTTTACAAAAAAAAAAAAAATATTTCTAAAAAAAATAGGTGATTTACAACATAGTCAAACCAGCCTTGAGTGACATTGTACATACTAGGCATAAACGACTTTAGAATAAGCGATTCGTTAATATGATATTATAGTCTCTTCAAGAAAGATACACCTTTCTCTTCCCCTTTTATGGTTTAAGAAAGGTATGGCCAAAACAGTAAGGCCTTATGATCAAACATCTTTTTAAGAGAACGAAGCTCCGAATGCTGTAAGTGATAATGACCTTGGGTTCTCCGGACCTGAGCTCCCGCTGGGTTTCAAGCCTCCAGCCTTTGCAAGACCCCCAGACGTAGATGTGAGTTTGCCCATAAATTTCCCGGTGTCGATGCCATTTATGGAGGAGTCCAGCTAAGCCAAGCAGAGAGGGAAAAAAGCGATGACAGAGCATCGGGTCCCTAATTTGGGTGCAACAAAAAGGGGTAGGAGAGCGCTAAAACGCAGGATGAAAGAGCAAGTTAAGAGGGACATACAAGATTTCCTAAATGATATGTCACCCGAGAACTTCGCAAAGAGATCAACCATGACCTCTAGCAAAAAAAAAAGAAGACGAATTTGGTGTAAAAGGGCAATATTATTAAGGATGCCGGTAATCTTCTTGCTGCAAAGTGTTCGTGCGAGATCGGGAAAAGGCAAGGGCTGAAATTTGATAGCGATGAATCAATTATAATTGATCACACTGCTTCAATAGATTGAGAGCTCGGCTATTCTCCTTTTCCCGTCTTCTGGTTAGTTCTGCCTCCGAGTCCTCTCCAGCGGTGGTTGAAGCTTTTATGGTATGCTGGCTTCCCCTATTTTTCCTTATAATCTTGCTCGTATTGTTTTTGTTGCTTTTAATCCCCATCTATATAAGAATTACTCAAAGCTTGTTTATACGAGTTGCCTATTTATATTAAAACCTTATCACTAATTACTGGAAAAAAATTACAGTCTCTTGGAATAATGTAAATTGAGTATAAATTTAATAAATACACAAATTTTTAATTAATATAAAATTGAAATAAAAAATAAAAAAAATAAAGTGAATTATTGGTGGAGATGAATAAGTAAAAAACAAAAAAAAAGACTAGTAGTGTAAGCCCAGAGACAGAGGGACTGACTCTCTGACTCCCCCCCTCTCCCTTTCATAGAAGGCCTTTCTAACCCCCCGCAAGACTCGCGCTGTTCATTTTTAATGCCTCTTTTTTTTTTCAAATTATTTATATTTTAATATTTTTAAAAATAGTAAAAAATTTTCACTTTTTTGAATTATTAAAAAACTAATAAGTTTTTATTTTATTAATAAAAAAGGTCCTTCTTTAGCTTGATAATGTCATTTTCTATCAATAGAACTGACGTGACAATTTTTTTTTTATTAATGACGTAATAAAATGATAAAAGTATCATTTATTACTCTTGTTCTTACTTTATAAGTACAAAATTTAATATGTTGTATTCTGTATAAACTATCTGTTTTTGCATACTTTGTTTAAGAATATGATTATTGAGGGGTATTTTTATCATTTACTGTAGCATTAATAAAAAAGCAGTTCGCACTTCAGCTCTGTTGATAAAAAATGATGTTATCATACTTGAGAGTAGATTTTTTTATTAATACGAGAAAAAATTAGGGGACTTTTTATTAATACTTCAAAAATTTGGAGCCTTTTTATTAATTCAAAAGGGTCGAGATCCTTTTTATTATTTCTAAAAATGTCTTTTCTTCACTCCACTATAACAACGATCCGCATCTCTAGTCACCATATTCTCTAGGTTTTGGTAACATGAAAAATTAGATAACTTTAGTAACTCTCTCGGTTATTTTGTTTGGCCAATAACATACGACCCTTATTATAGTATAGGAGTTGTTATCGACAGGGAAAAAATCCTTATTACAAGAGTAATAATGTGACTTACAAACAACGAGACCCACAAACCTGCATTGGAAACTAGAATCTTATTTTAATAATAATAATTTTACACCGACAATAATATTATAGGGGTGTAAGAGTATGAACATGCAAAGACAATGGAGGGGGTGAGTGGGATTGGACATTTCCGAGACAAAGGCAAGAGAGAGAGAGAGAGAGAGAGTCAGTAGTACGTAGGTGTTCATTCACTTGTCAATCAAATTCTGATACTTTATTTTTTTTTCTTTTCTTTCTGTCTTAGCGTGCTCTTCCTCTTCGCTCATTCCCCATGTTCTTTCTCCCTTTTCTCTCTTTTCTTACCTAGAGATTTTTAATGGTTTAGAGCAAGTTTGATCGGTGGGTGTAAACGAGCCGAGTTGAGTCGAGCATCCCTTGTTCGAACTCAAGTTTGATAAGGGTTAATGAGCTTTAGTTGGAATCGAGCTCTTATCGAGCATTTCGAATCTTTGTTCGAACTATGTTCGATGAGATTTTAGTGTGTTCAATGCTTGCTCCGCTTGTTAGGTTTTAGCCGAATAGCGCTCATTATTGACCTCAATCGAGCTTAAAATTGAGTTGAGCTTGCTATTAAGCCGAGCTTTTTAAGTTACTATGGAGCAATTATCAAACTATTTTTAAACCAATACCAATTATTAACGAGCTATTAATGAGCTTTTAACGAGTTCATGTCGAGCTCCTTAACGAGTTCTTATTGTGCTCCTTATAAAACTATTCGTGAACTTTAATGAGCCGAGCACATCCCTATTTCAACTTGGCTAAATAAAGTTATCGATCATGCTCGAACCCGGCTCGATAGGCTATCGAGTCCTCGTAATGAACATCAAGGAGCTCTAATCGATTCCGAATACGAGTAGTTCATTAAAAGTTTAGTTTGTTTACACACCTATCGACTCATTTGGTATACAAGAAGTAAATGCAAAAAGTGAAAGCAAAAAAAGTTTCACTTCGAAGTTCCAACCAAGCACAAACAACTAGTACCTGCCCCCAACAATGCAAAAAAATAGGCCCCCAAATGAACATGGAGAAAGCAAAAAAAGCTTGAAAAATGGGAGAAAGGCTTGGGCTGAGATACCATAAAACGGAGGATGAAGTAGCTAGATTAATTTGCAGGGTCCACCAGTATGATCCAACAGTTAACCCACGGAAGAAGAAGAAGCATCGGATTCCCATTCCTCTTGGGAAGATGTCCGCACGACTGATGGCTTAACTTGCCCGGATTTTTGGGTTGTTGCTGTTTGTGTTGTTCTTTGTTGCGCTGCTTGGTCGTCGTTTTCATGGTCTGTTTTGGTCCCGGGTGTTTTTAGTTTGGCGTTGGTGTTGAGGTGCCTCGTTCTCGCTTTCTTCTGTGGTAGTTGCTTGTTTTTGGAGTGCGTCCCATCTTGCTGCAGGCATGGATCTTTCTAGCGGGGTGGCCTCTCTTTGTTTTTTATTTTTGGTGTTTGTGTTGTTTTGGCTGCAGTCTGTTTGTAGAGTTATAGCTTTCTGCTTCTGTTCTTGGGCGTTTCTCAGATTATTTGGCCTTTTTTTTATTTTCTTTTGTTTGTCCCAATGTGTCGTTATTCGGGTCCCTTTTTGGGACACCATGCTGTGTTTCTAGAGCTTTGCTCTTTATCAATCGAAAAAAATGGAAAACACAAATTTTGGCTCTTGTTTGCTTGATTAGAAGTAGACAAAATGCAAGAAATGAAAAATGAGCAAAAGCAACATTCTCAGTGCCCTAAGGATTCTCGTCTAAGAAGGGTCTAGGGAGTGGATGTACACAACCTTCCCACTTCAAGGTCCTTGAAGGTAGGCTATTTTTGAGAACCCCAACCTGAAGGGTGCAACACGAGGACTTTCCCGGAGGTCACCTATGTTGGTACTACTCTCGCTCAAACATGCTTAACTTCGGAGTTCTAATGAAAAATGCTAAGGAATTCTCAATTCCTGTAAAACGTAGGAAGTAACTTACCAAGTTCCTTTAGGTAAGTTCTAATTCCTCTATTTTTTTACTAGTCTTTAAAAGAAATTCTATTTCTTATCTTGGTAACCAAACATAGTTTACTATTTCCTGAAAAATTAAAACAAAGAATTGAATTTTAGGGAAATAAAACTTTCAGCAAGAATTTAATTTATATAGCAATCAAATGGGGCCAAAGTGTTTATAGCAAATTAATCAAATAATGTACTTATGTGAGTAATTTATGTCGTAAATGTACATATTTGATTATAATGTATGATGCATGAATTGTTATTTTCCACAATGATAATGTATGATAGAAGAAGATCCGATAGCATAATTGGTTTTCAAGATGGGCTTATAGCAGATTAGGGATCCAAAGCAACTAATCATGTTACTCGATGCTTGATCACCCTTGCTTCCTCTTTGAGTCTTTCGCCCCGAACCTCAAGCTTCAATAATGTTTTAACATATCTAAAGAACCTAATCTTGTCCCTAAATACTTTGCGAAGCTTATGTGTCACACAAGTCGGCCGTTTCATAGTCTAATTTTGATTACGGCGCTTATAGTTCTTCAGGGCCTAGCATCTTTTTGTATTGTTTTTTTTTTTTTTCCTATCACTATGCTTTGTACTTCATCGAGAGAAAGAACATGCTTGGCCAAAATATGAAAAAGTGTTTTTTTTTTTTTTTTTTTTTTTTTTTTGGAAACACTTTTATAAAATATGATTTTAATAGAGGTATTTTTATTTGAAAAATTTTTAGTTTTTATTTTTAATTTTACTTTAAAAATAATCATCATTTTTCTATTTCTGTATAAAAGTAGAAAAACACTTTCTTCTCCTGTTTTAAATACTTTTCTTTCTATGTCCAACACGTCTAAAATCTGAAAAAAAATAATAATTTTAAAAAAAAAAAAAAGCAAAATAAAGTTTGACCAAATAAATCCAAGGTATTGATTCACTGATGGGTATTTTTGGGTTGATTTGGTAAACGTGAAATTATGGGTATTTTTCAGACGTGTCATGTTTTTGTCAAAGTAAGATTGTAATTTTTAAAATAATTTTTTAACTTTTATTATTTATGAGTCACATTTTTACTATGATTGTAATAATTTTTGTCATGATGACAATAATTGTTAAATTTTTATCCGGCCTTTAGGCCAAACCCACAGAGTTGGAACACAAGAGATCCGCATATAAGCCCAAGTGGGGTTCCATTCTAAAACTAATTGAAAATAGGTGGAGTAACCCACTAGACTTATAAGGTGATCTTTTCTTTTTTTCAACTCCGATGTGGGATTCCACAATACTCACATGTGGAGTCTTCAACACTCCCCCTCGCATGTGAGTCTGTGACAAACGTACCCCTCACCTTCTTCGATCCAATTGGATCCAACATACTGGAGAGGCCCTTGCCGCACCAAACACAAATGCACCCCCTCTTCATGAGGGCAGAGTGCGACAAACACGAGATCGGGATCAACAATCCGCTCTAATACCATGTTAAATTTCCATCGAGCCTTTAGGCCCAACCCACAGAGTTGAACACAAGAGATCCACATATAAGCTCAATTGGGGTTCCATCCTAAAACCAATTGGTAATAGGTGGAGTAACCCACTAGGCTTATAAGGTGATCTTTTCTTTCTCTCAACTCCAATGTGGGATTCCACAAGACTCACATATGGAGTCTTCAACAATAACTCCTCTCTTTTTCAACCAATCATCTCCTTATTTAGTCTATTGCTAGGTTTCCCCACAACAGTAGATGGGTACTCTTTGTTATACTTTTCTAAACTAGCCCATCTCATTCATAATATGTGTCATAATCAGCTCTCTTTCAATCATTTCTTTCGAGAAACTAATGAAACGGCGACTTACATGCTAACTGGGGACATGGGCGGTCCAATCATGTGATTCGGAATTGCCTACATGATCGTTCTTTGTTTATTATCATTAAGGCAGATATAGGAGAATGAAAATCATCTTTGAATATAGTATTTGGGATGAACGTGATGTCTTCCGGAGTATATCAATGCAACTAGGATTTTCGATACGTGCACGGTGCTCAGTTTTTCCTTAAAAACTAGACAAGGTGGCCCGCTTCAGTGATTGTATTAAGTCGTGCTCTATCATATCATAATTGCGTCCTTTTTTCCGTTTTTACCTTGTTTCTGTTTGATTCACCTTTTTTTTGTGGTTATCCGCCGTGTTGCGTTGCACCTTTTTGTGAGGCTTGTACTCGATCTATAAAGAAAAGAAATCATTAAGACAGATGTATTAGGTTTTTCAGAGAAAACCCTAATGTCTTCTCTCTTCGTTATTGTTGTTAAAAGAACATGTTTTGGCATAATATTTTTCTATTTTTAATTTTTGCTTACCATTATACTACAAAAGGAAAAGTTCTAATGGACTTTAATACATTTTACATGTACCTTATAATGTATCATATTCTAAGTATCAAAAATTAGGTTTTAGTATATTTTAAAAATGCTTTTGTTAAATCAAACCTTAAAAGCAAAATTATGACAGCAAAGATCAATAACAAATTTATGTGATTCAACCGATGATGTCCATGGTATCTATACTCAAATGAGTAAGTCCACTGCAGAAACTGAAGGTAACTACAAAATGAGCGATTGACCGCCATAATCACCTCAACTCTAGCTTTAAATAGAAATGGTACAACAAACTACCGAAAAAGACTCTCACTAATAACAGCTCTCACTAGTAAAAGAACCGCTAGGATTACCATACAACGCTCAAGAATATTACAGATAAAACGTAGAGAATACCTAAGCGTGTGGAGAGAGAAAACAATAGGGGTTTTATACTTGGGGGAAGCGCCGTAAAATGCCTTGGGTTCCAAGCGCATTGGAGAGTAGCAATCCGTGTTCTTTCTTTGAAAAACAAATTCGAACGCCCATCAGATGGAGAGGTAAACATGACAATCCAAGGCATCCGAAATTCAAAATGAAAATATCATTAATTTTCACCGAAAAATACAAACTTTGCCACTCAAGCCATATCCAAGCGAGGGACAAAATTGACAATCTCAGCATTCAAAAGCACAACAAAAATTTCGCCTACATTATGATCGTTACCATTCAAATCCTATTAATAGGTTAAGCCTCCACTCTGTGTGTGCCTCTATGGTCTTCTGTATCCGTTTTTATACTACAAGTTTATGCTCGCTACTTATTAACAAGTAAAAAGATCAAGCCATAATTCAACGGAGCTGTTTTTCAGAGCAAAATGTGTTATTATCAGGGTAAAACTTGTTATCATCATAACAATGATTTCACTTATAAAAAATAATATCTATAAAATTTTACTGAATTGCAATGGTAATAACACTTTTAACCTGCCAATCATAATATTATCCTAATTCGATAAAACACATAAAAGTATTTAATAAATTTTTTTTGATAAAATCTTTTTTTTTTTTTTTTCATAACAAGGGATAAAAGACAGTGACACAATAATTAACAAAATCTCTTATATAATAAAGAAGAGGGTACAGTTAATCAACACAACTGTCAGTTAACTTTGTTAGGTGAGGTGTCTAGCCCATCATCAGGCACAACCAAAATTAATGGGAACTCGAATAAACAAAAGATAATATTATTGATAAAATAAAATTATTACTGTTGGAATAATAATTATTTTTGGAGGTTCTCGGCAACAGCCTTTTGTAACCCTAAAGGGGTAATATGCGTACATCTCACCCCTCCCAAACCCTGCTTATGCGGAAGCTTTTGAGGCACTGAATATGTTGTTGTTGTAGAACAATATAGTTATTTCTAATAGATCTGACAATCGGGTTAGGTTGGGTTAATGTCACATCGAGTCTATTTCAAGTCGGGTCAAAATCAGGTCAGACATGAGTCAGGTCATCCTCGAGTCGGGGGCGCCCTTGGTTCGGGTCAATCTCGGGTTGGATTGACATTGGGTTGAGTTAACCTCGAATCGGGTATTTTTGGGTCAAGTCGGATTTCGGGTTGACCCAGCAGTTTATTTTGATAATATATTTATTCGACCCTGAAAATTATAACTAAAACAACAAAATAAAATGACTATAATTTGCATTATATTTAGATTTTATGATAAATTAGATTTCCATCTGGGTCAATTTAGGATATAGGGCAGGTCTGGTCGGTTATCAGGGGTCGTATCATTTCAGGTTTTGAGTCAGCTCGGGTCAGGTCAAATTCGGGTCAGTTCATTTTCAAGTTTAGATCCTAATAAATTTTAAAATTTTCCAGTTAGGGTCAGATCAGGTCAGATCGTCTCACATTTTGCTTGCTCTGATTTCTAATAAAATATTATGATTATTATTCTTATAAGTCACATTATTATTCTGATAATAATAACTTTTTAAATAAAATAAATAAATAAATAAAAGCAAGCTTTTTAAAAAGAGATTAATGATTGGTTTAGTTCTCCCTAAATCAAGTAACACAGTGCTAAGCACTATCATTACATTTCATTTTTTGGCATTACCCTCTTGGACTTTTCCCACCTCTAACATTATTGATTTCACGGATATACAAAAGATATTATTATTATCAGAGCAATTATTATTAATATTAGGGTAATATTAGTATAAAAAATCTAAAAAAGTCATTATTATTTCACTTAACAAAAAACTGCTCTAACAGTAACACTAACCTATATAATTTTCAATTGACATAAACAGAAATGTGATTTTACATTAGTATCATGATCAAGGGTCATTTTTATACTTTATGACCATTGAAAAAGTTCATCCTATTTTGACTAATTACACTGAAGAACACGTGAATACGTAGACTAGGTAAAGTTTCTAGGAGACGATACCCGGGTATTCATTAAGGGAGGGTTCGGGGAGGGGTGCTCCCTTGTGCTCTAGATTTTAATTCCAAACCATCTGTTTTTTCGATTATTAGAGAGAATCCTCATAACAAGCTGGTGCACCCACAGAAATGGAGTCCCAGAAAGACTGCAAAAGCGGTGAAAAAAGCATCTCTATAAATAATACGGACAAATACTTATAACATAGACATCTTTGGGATTATTGAATATGTGTATCCTCGTCACACGCTATGGATTTCAACTGACTTGATTGACGGAACACCATATTAAGCTCCTCTAGCGCCAACTCTAGTTGCTAAAATCGTGCCTCCTTATCAAATTGCTTGTATGTTTGTATGGCATTGTCCCTATTGTATATCTCCCGAACGGAAACAGTCCTATGCTTCCTTGAGGCCATGGAACGTTCTAGCTTTGATACCAAATCGATGCAGATGCTTAAATTGAATAGAATGGAAGGAAGGATTCTTGCAACTTTCGTTTGATTCAAATTGCCCAAGTAAAACGAATATAAAGAATAAATCAAACTTGAATCTCCTTTGGAAGAGATCTCAAGAGACAACTAAAATACCGGTTTCATATACAAAAGGGAAATGGTCTCTTAATGAGTTATAAGCTAATTTATACCTCACTCTCGTACTTTTAATACAATTGTAGTACAAATTCGAAAACAAGAGGGAATGAAAAATCAAAGTACTTCTATAGTAGAATTCTAACTAAAATAAAATAACAAAAATACATGAAATTACGTTTTTAGTATTCGTTGCTGATTCTGGAAGGCACGCTCTCCTTCATATCTACGTGCTCTTACTTACAAGTCATTATACTCATCAAGCATCTCAGTATGCATCACTATGTCTATATTATTTTTATTTATTACATCACTTATTAGGTCTACTCACAAACACTGAAACCTAAGTTGGAATAACAATCACAAGCGAAAAGGGATTGAGGAGTAAAATTAAGAACATTGAAATTTAGTAGTTCAGCCAGAACCTAGATCCACGGAGAGAGTACAATAATTCTACTATATCATTAGCACCGTGTCATGCTTGAGTGTTTTGGTGGAAGTGTTTGGATGCTCAGAGCTAATTCGCACTTGCTTTTGCTCTTCTGGATTGACTTTGCCGCTACTTTTGTTTTACCAAGGTGACGCAGGAATGTAAGGGGTAAAACTGATAGGTTGTCGATTGTGATGAGGTTAAAAGCTCCACTGCAGTAATTGATAGGTTACTGATCTTGGCAAGGTTAAAAACTACTACAGTGTAGCCAAATTCACCACCTTGGTAGGCTAGGCCAATGATACAAATAGCCGGTTTCACCACCCTAGTTGGCTAATTGAAAGATACAGATAAACTCTTTAATCTCACCCAGATATTTAAAAGAAAACATTCAAATTAATTGAGAACTTCAATTGAAAATATATTAATAAACTTGAATAAATGAAGAGGTACGTAGGAGCCTCTATATATGGAGGGCTAGAAAAATAGCAAATGACATAAACAACCTCAGACTTATAAGAAGACTCAAGGGTAAAACGGTAATTGGACTAAAACCCTAGTGCACTTGCCCATCTTGGAGATTTTTTATTCGATAAATGAAGAGTGAAGTTCTAAACAGAAGCGGTGTGCCCAAAAAAAGGGACCCGAGAACAACAAAAGAAAGACAAAAAAGAACACAAAAAGCAAAAAAAACCCACCCTTCCCTGCAAACCACAACTAGCAGCACAAGAACAAAATCCCCATGTATGGAAAGATACAATAATAGAATCTAAATTCAAATTCAAATTACCTCTACAAACTAGACCAATAAACAATGATAAATAAATTAACCAAATTAAAGCTAATTAATTAAATCCAAATCAAACTATATAGACACTCCGTTTCACAAGGCGTGTTATGCATCTGCCACTGGTGTTACTTGTTTGCATTGGGAGTTTTTTAAGAAGGTTGTCTTCTACAGGGTAGCATAAGAGTATTTTTGTATTATTTTTCCTTTTTTTATACTGTGTGTGTGTCTCTCAGGTCTTCTATTTTAAGATATCAATTTTTGTATCGCTAATTCTTTCTTTACTTATCCAAAAAAAAGTCTCCCATGATAAGAAACTAGTGTGTCATAAGCCCAAATCGAATTGGCCACATTCTTCTACCTTAGAAAAAAGATCCAATATAACTAGATTCCATACATAACTCAACAAATGTGAACAATCAGACTCAGTTTTTATATGCGATAAACGATTGACCAAATATATATATATATATATATATATACACACACAAGATAAACGAGATAAAAGCACAAACAAAAAAGGTATGCTAATGGATAATTATGACCACCAATGGGAATATTATCACACATTTTTTATAATTATTTATATTTTAAGCGAGGCTAATTATTTTATTTGCATGTGATTTTTGACTGGTACGTAAAACTCAAGCTGTGGATAATTACCATTTTGCCTTCACCCACTTGCAATATAAAATTAGGGTTAATTACGTATTAAAATATCTCAGACATCTGACCTATAACGTCATTTTTTGTATGACATTATTATTCCGGTTTAAATTGAAAAGTTATTCATAGTGTAAAAAATTAAATTTAAAAATTCGGGTACCAAAAATAATTTCAACAAACTTCAGAATAAAACTGAAATTTACGTGAAAAATGATTAAAATATGTAATTAATCACGTGGGTTGCTAGATTTGCATGAAAATTTTAAAATATAAATATGAACATAATGGTGAAGATTAGATTAGAATATGTTTATATTTATTTTCGTTACTTTTTTAGGGCCCAGGGAGATTCTCTTAATTAAAGCAAACCCTAATCACGTCCCACATATTCTTGATCTTTTCTTAAAGGATTTTTTAAGTTGTTGTGCATTATATACTATATAATATTAATTTAGTTTTTATACAACAACAGTCCATCGTCTTAGACAGACTTCTGTCAAGAAAAAAATTCAGAAAGATAAGGTGTATGTAATCTTACCTCTACAAGGTGGTACTATGCAGAGTGGCTGTTTTTGAAGAGCAAACAAAAAAAAAAGGATTAATATTTACAAAATCTGAATATCTTATTGTTAGGAATATGCCTCAAATTTATGTATTTAGGATTTATGGGCTGCTGAGGGGTCACCGATTGATAGGGGGATGTCCGATCAATCGGGTGATTTAAGGAGAAAATTCAAGTTTTGCAGCCGCAAGGGGGGCGATCAATCGGGAGTCGTTTTCGCTGTTCAGTATAAATATGTGCCTAGGGTTTACGTATTTGGTGATCCAATTAAGAATACAATCAAAGAGAGCCGTCATCCAATCATAATCCAATTAAAGTGAGGTCAGCCGTCGTCATCAATTTGAGAGCATTATGAGAGTTAAGAAATAGTGCTTCATAATTCTTTCATAGATCTCGTTCAGAGGAAGTGTCGTTGTAATCCTTCCATTATTCCTACTCAATAAAGATTCTCCATCTCCACTCGTGGTTTTCTCCCCTCTCGATTGAAGATGGGTTTTCACGTAAATCATCGTGTGTGTGTTTCGTCTGTTCTTCCTTTTACCTATTCTATTTACTTCACTTTTGTGTGAGATATAGTATTTGAATCGAATCAAGTGATTAGGGTTAACGCTTCCGCATCAAATATCCATATTACAAATTGGTATCGTGAATACCAGATTTGTCGAGGCTAGATTTTCCTAACAATTGGTATCAGAGCATATCAAGTTTGTTCCAGATTTTTCTAACAATTGGTATCAAAGCCCTGTTTATTTCGATTTGATATTATGATGTCCGCAATTAAGACTAAAGTTGAGAAGCTCGGAGTTCAAGGAAATTTTAGTTTGTGGCAAGTCCGGGTTAAGGGTCTCTTGGCCCAAAGTGGCTTGAAGAAAGCCCTAGAAGGAAAAGAAAAGAAGCCGGAGAGTCTATCTGATGCACAATGGGAGGAGTTAGAAGAGAAGGCACTCACAACTATTTAGATGTGTCTTATCGATGATATTTTGACAGAAGTTCTGGAAGTGAAGACTGCTAAGGAGTTCTAGGAGAAATTGCAGGATATGTTCTGTTTCAAGTCAGTCTCCAACAAACTTGCAGTTAAGCATCGGTTGTTCACGTTTCGTATGTTAGAAGGTACGTCACTTAAGAATCATGTTAATGAATTTAATTCAATTATTCAAGAATTGGATGATGCTCCTAAGGATGAAGATCAAGCTATGCTTTTGTTATGTTCACTCTCTACTTCATATAAAGGCTTTGTAGAAAGTATTATTTATGGTAGTAGGTCATCTATCACAGTTGATGAAGTTAAGAGAAACCTACTAAGTAAAGAAAGAGTAGATAAGGAGTTGTCTGGCTCCATTCAGAACTCAGGTTGTGGTTTATTTGTGAGAGAAAGAATTAAGTCTAAAGAATATAATCATAGTGGAAACAAGTTTAAGTCTAGACATCAAGGCCTAACCTGTAATTACTGTCATAAGAAATGGCACATTAAGAGAGATTGCTACAAACTTAAGAGAAAACTAGAAGCAGATAACAGGTCTGACCAGAGATCCGCAAAAGCTAGTGTTGTTGAATATGAGGATGGAGATATTCTGTCAGTGTCTAAACCTAAGTCCAGTTTTAAAGAAAGTTAGATTTTGGATTCGGGTTGCTCCTATCTGTTTGTCCCCATAGGGGTTGGTTCACCACATACGTGTCAATTCAAGGTGGAACTGTTCAAATGGGTAACGATGCAGTATACAGAATTTTGGGAATAGGAACAATTCGTATTAAGATGTTCGATAGCACTATTACGATATTGAGCGACGTTCGTCATGTTCCTAATTTGAAGAAAAGTCTCATCTCTTTAGGTACTCTTGAGTCTAAAGAGTACAGGTACACAGCTGAAGGTAGAGTTTTGAAAGTCGTTAAGGGTGCTTTTACAGTTATGAAAGGCAGAAGGGTAGGAACATTATATGAACTTATCGGTTCCACAGTTGCAAGATCAATTAAGATGTCTTCATCATCATCGTTGACAGAACCAGGTATCACAAAGCTAAGGCATTTGAGATGGATCATTCAGGAGATAAAGGTATGTCCGAGCACGGTAAAAGGGGCTCGTTGTGTGGTCAGTCTATATGACTGATATCTTGTGAACAAGGCATTTATGGGGAGCAGAAGAGTCTTTGCTTTAAACAATTCCTGACAAGTAGAGATGTCACGTTTGATGAGTCTTCATTATTGAGTGCACAAAAGATGTCATCAGTTAGTTGTGATTCAGGTCAGGTGAATAAGCCAGAGGAAGTTCAGTTTTAGAAAAGTAACATAGTTCAGCAGCAGGTGACTGTTTCAGAAGATGTGTCAAGAGCTAATCCGGAGAAGAAGAAGATTGGCATTGCGGATAGCGTCTCAGATATATTCACTTCAGTGCTACCTAGCAAAAAGTTCAAGCATCACTCGGACTCGGTTAGGTTTTGTGGAGAATGTGGAAAACTGTCTCTATTTTTGAAATTTGAGTCAAGGTGGAGATTTGTTAGGAATATGCCTCAAATTTATATATTTAGGATTTATGGGCTGCCGACGGTCACCGATCGATCGGGGGATATCCGATCGATTGGGTGATTTAAGGAGAAAATTCAAGTCTTGTAGCCGCAAGGGGGCCAATCGATTGGCCAGTACCGATCGATCGGGAGTCGTTTTCGCCGTTCAGTATAAATACGTGCTTAGGGTTTACGTATTTGGTGATCCAATTAAGAATCCAATCAAAGAGAGCCGCCATCCAATCAGAATCCAATTAAAGTGAGGTCAATCGTCGTCATCAATTTAAGAGCATTACGAGAGTTAAGAGAAAGTGCTTCATAATTCTTTCATAGATCTCGTTCAGAGGAAGTGTCATTGTAATCCTTCCATTATTCATACTCAATAAAGATTCTCCATCTTCGTCCGTAGTTTTCTCCCCTCTCCATTGAGGGATTTCCACTTAAATCATCGTGTGTTATTTCGTTTGTTCTTCCTTTTACCTATTCTGTTTACTTCTCTTTTATGTGAGTTATAGTATTTGAATCGAATCAAGTGATTAGGGTTAACGCTTTCACATCAAGTATCCGTATTACAAATTGGTATTGTGAATACTAGATTTGTCAAGGCTAGATTTTCTTAATAATTGGTATCAGAATATATCAAGTTTGTTCCAGATTTTTCTAACACTTATATTTATGTTAGCTATATTTTTAATTTTCTAATATTTTCTAAGTGTTGACCTAAGAGCCCAACTCACCATTCGCAAAGGTGGCAAGACCATAGACAACTATCTTTCTGAACTTTAAAATATTGTTGAAGGCTTTGCTGCTATAGATTGCTCGATTTCAAATAGAGAACTGACTCGTCGTGCCTTTTATGGCTTACCCTCTGAGTACGCTGCTTTCACAACAATTACTTGTCAATTTAATCGAAACATCAGCTTTGAGAAATTAAAACAGCCCTAATCAATGAAGAAGCCGACCCCCGCAATTTTTAGCTCCATGTTTTCTACTATAGCAGGGTCCTCCAACCCTAATTCCACATCTCCCCATTTACCTCCCCTATCTAATATTTCAAATATAATTACAATTAAATTTGAAAACTTTCTCGATTATCCCGTATGGAGAGAAGAATTTTATATGATTCTCATAACACGCCAAATTCTCGGCTATATAGATGGATCCTACCCCCTGCCCGACTCCCTACATTTCTAATTTAAATAGAATATATAAGATTTACATATAAATTCAAGTAAAGTTTTATTCTAAAATTAATTGATATTAGATAAAGTAATCCGCTTGTATTATAAATTAATTTATTCACTAAGTCTGATCATTTTCTTGTTCTTTTATGATTACAACTTTTGTATCCTCGTTATAAAAGAAACTCTTCATACAATTAAAAAACGCAAACAAATATTCATCATAGTTAAAAACAAAATATTATTAATTTTTGGGACAAATATATAAAATTTTAAACTTATATTAAAAATTACTCAGCCAATAACATTATTTGGATAACAAGAAGGACCATAATTAAAAAGTAAATTATTATTCTATATGGATGTCAAATCAAAAATCACATCTGTCGGCTTGTTGCGCCCATGGTGCAAGCATTATAGCATCCCATTTTTAACTCAATCCTATCCTCCCATATTTGATTATGATGTTTTTTTTTTTTTTTTTTTTTAAATTGTTATTTATTAAGAAATTAATTATCTTTAAAATTTAAAACTGATAAGTAAAAATTTAAGATTAATTTTATACTTTATTATGTTCCCTTACACAAATGTTATTTGGGCCTAAAGTATAGACATTGTACAGGTTCATCTCATACTTTTGTGTTTAAATTTTGTTAATTAAAAGTGAGATTATTGAGATTTGAACTCGTGACCTATTAGTCAATAAGACTCTAATACTATGTCAAAGAACTAACTAGCTTAAACTGATAAGTGAAGGTTCAAGATTGATTTTAAACTCGAACATTATTGTTAAGATAAGAATTGCTATAGTTAGAGTAATTATGCAACTTGGGCACCAACCAACACGCCGTCACCGGATTCCATTAGAACTCCGAAATTAAGCGTGCTTGGGCGAGAGTAGTATTAGGATGGGTGACCTCCTGGGAAGTCCTCACCCTCAGGTTGGGGGCACTGGAAAATAGCCTCTCTTCAAGTTAACACCCTGAAAGAGGAAGGCCGCGTACATCCACCCCACCCAGATCCTGCGTAGGCAAGAGCCCTTAAGGCACTGGATATGTTAAAAGCAATTATGCGACTTATAAATAATAAGAGCCATAGAATTACCTTGAAAACTATAATTTTATTCTAACAATAACAATCTTTTACAGATAAGAGGATTGCCCTTTTTTTAAACACTAGGACAAATGTTTAGGTGCTTGAGTTTTTGGTGTTGAGTTTGTAAGTTTCTTTTTTGTGCTGTCATTTGAAAGTTGGAGGGCCTTTTTCGTCATTGGTGCTGGTTGTTCATATTTAGGTGTTTTTTGGCTTAGTTTGGTGTGGGTCTCTAGGTGTTTTCCTCCCCCAAGAGTTGGTGTAGGTGCGTTTTTAGGCGTCTTTTATTTGAAGTATTTTTGTTTTGCTTTTCCCCGCTCTTGCGGCCTTTCCAGGGCTCCACTTCGGTGGGTGCGCTGGCATACATTGAGAGTTTTCTCTCTATTTATCGAAAAAAAACACTGGTACAAATTACATCTTTATCTAAAGAAAGAAACCAACCTTTAGGAAAAGAAATTGGGTAGTTTTAAGCATAAAACTTCTAACTTAAAAGTTGAAAGATAAATCACTGCACAAATACTGCCGGTTTAACCTTTTTTTCTTGTGACAATGATTATGAGGAAATAAAAACTAAACACAGGTCAAAAAATTAAAAAAAAAAAAAAGAAGAAAAAAAATTCTAAAAATTCCTTTTTTAATGGAATTAATCTTTATTTTTGTTGAATTCTTTTTTGTATAATTATTCATTGTATTCAAAATAAATATTCTTCTCCAACTTTTGACTGAGATAGCTCTATGTGTGGATGACATTACAAAATGCTCAAATTTTAGATCAAGTAAAAGACTATTGCATTTAGCAATCGATTTAAGACCTCTCGGCTTTCTTCCGTTTCTTCGTTTTATTTCCTACTGTTAAATTTCTATCGGGCCTTTAGACCCGATCTATAGAGCTGGCATACTTGAGATCCACAAATAAATTCAAGTGCAGTTTCATCTTAAAAACAATTGGTATTGGATGAAGTAACTTACTAGGCTTATACGTTGATTTTTTTTTTTAGCACGACTGTAATGTGAGATTCATATTAGGCTAACATATAGAGTCCCTAATACCTGCCTTTTTTTGTGATTTTCTCTTGTGAATTTATGTTTTTCTTTTTTGTTTTGATCTTGTTGTTTAGTGCTCGCACTCAATTGCGAAAAGAAGTTCTCTAGTCTAAGAATACAATGGTAGTGATAATAATGCACGTCTTATTTCCATTACTATTGATGTCCTTTATGCAGTTTGCAATGAAAGATAGAGGCGACCTTCACAACATAATATGGCATGGACCTCCTTACTCGTTTTGAAATGTCTTAAGCAAACAACCAATTCCTAGAGGCTTAAACTAATGAGAGAAGGCTCATGAATGATTTTTATACTCTAGCAAGCCCCCTCACGTAAATGACATTGGGCTTGAAATGTGAATAATATACAGGTCCACCCATATCTTATGCTTGAAATATATTAATATTTAGAGTGGGGTTTTTTGGGTTTGAACTGATTGGTAAAAGTTCCGAAACAATTTTATACTTTAACATGTCCTTTTACGAGAAAGCCTACAAGGCTTGAAGTGCAGATGCTACACAAGCCCTCCTAATACTCTGTGCTTAAGCTATGTAAATGTTGAAAGTGGTGGTTGTAACTTTGATACCATGTCAAATAATCAAGTATCTAAAAAGATAAAGCTAATCAAAGAAGAATTATGAATGATTTTTATACTGTAACAATGACCAATGGCTAGAGTCATTAGTTGCTAGCTAAAGTGGTTTCAAACATGCTAAATATTACATGTATTCAATTTAGATATTTAGTAATATAAAAAAATATAACCAAATTTTTATGGACATAATATAATAAATTGAAACAATTATATTAAGTATATATAATAAGTGAAATTTACTATATGATACTTTAACAGACCTACCCAGTGAAAATGGGAGCCATTGAGGCATTAGGATTGTGATTGTTATTGTTGTTGTTGTATACTATAACAGACCTAGTGCTTCAAAGGCTTCCGCCTAAACAGGGTTCGGGGGGTGGATGTACAGGATGTAACCCTGCTGAAAGACTGTTTTCGAAGATCCCTAACATTTTGGGGTTGGCAACACGAGGACTTTCCAGGAGATCGTCTATCCTAGTACCACTCTTGTTCAAGCACGTTTAACTCAGAATTATAGTAAGATTCGGTACATTAGTGCCTAATAAATAAATACTAAATTAACTAAATGATAAAATAATAAATTATGTGTGGACAGTGAAGTAGTGGTGAGGGAAATTACGAGACAAAAGAAATCAGGAAGAGCCCGCGAAAACAGCGCGGGAGCTGTTTCCCAATGCCCCTCCTCTCCTGAATTTAATAATATACTGCTCCCTGCCCCTCACCCCCACTTCTTGTCAGAATTTCTCAGACAATTTTCTATTTTTATAATTAATTAAAAAATATTTGGGTTATTTAATCTATTATATTAATTTAGTCCCTCTATAATTAATATTGTATTAATTTAATCTTTATAGTAAAATTAATGTTAATTTTTTAATATTTTTTTAATGGTTCGGCGATGGTTGGGTTAAATTGAGTCAAACGGTGGATATTTAGTAAATTACCTGCATCTAATGTAATTGTGCCACAAAAAATTTGAGTGATGGATAAAATTGACACAAGGAAAAATATAAGGGCCTTTGATGTAAATAATCCAAAATATTTTCATAATAAAAATAAATTTATTATTAATATAAAATTATTATTATCAGAATAAGATTATATCTAAAAAAAAAAAGAATAACCTGAGCTAAATCTCTTTTATGAGAATGGAAAGGCATATTTATATCTCTACAAGCGTCTTATGAAAGAGACACAACTTTTCCAAGAAGACCCAAAAATCATTTAAACCGATATATGAAACTATGTCAAATAACGGGAGAAACTCTTTTTTATAAGAAAAGAGGAGGGTATCTTTGAGGAAATACATAACGTCTTTCCAATGACGACAAGCAACAGACAAAAGTACCGTAGCCTTGATGTTAAAGGTTACTCGCGCATCTTGAACAAAGCTAGACATACATTGCGCCGAACTTTGATGATGGCCTGCAAAAAAAAGCTAGTTGTATATAGGAGAATGTGTCGGTGTACTAGCATGGATGCAGAATTGGAGGTGATACAGACTTCCAGGCGTAGCCTAAAAGCACACCATGATCAAATCTAAGCTAAATGATGTCGAGTGTTGTAATATGGTCCGCAACTAGATTTTCAGCCTAATGTCACGCATTGACCTGCCAATGAGGGGAAAGACACGTTTGATGTCCCTTTGATGTAAATATATAGTGTGCAATATTTTTCCAGATGTTTCTAGAGTGTTCTAGGCCATAGAAAGTACTAGAAATATGGGTTGTAGATCATTCCGGTACATTCCGGAATATTCATGTATATTCTTGCATGTTCTAGAGTATTCTTGTATATTCTAGCCTAGTAGCTTCTAGAAGCTTCTTGACACGTTGACTAAGGAAGGTATCTTAATGAACAAGAGAAGCTTCTAGAGGAAACTAGGACCCCAAGGGAGCCTAGAAGGTCAGTGGAGAAGGGGAGGGGGTCCCCAAGTATAAATAGGGGATGTGGAGGAGTCATTTGACATCCAACCACCAAGCCTTCCATTGCCTTGTACACTTATAAGCCTTCTTACTAGTAATAAAAGCATTCTTTCCCCATTGTTCTCTCTTGTCCCTCATTTCCAAACATTTCATAAACACCACTAAATCCCTTGTCCTCAAAATAGGTTCGAGGTATCGAAAGACTGACTTAGCACTCGAATCGGTGTCATGAGTAACTAGGGCCGCTCAAGTTAGTGTCCAAAGGACCGGCTTGTGTCAGTTGGTATCAGAGCCACGTTCCCATATAGGTGCGCCAGGCTGGGCACGAGTCGCTTTGGGTTACGCACCCTTTGTCCCTTCGGTTGCGCAATTTCGGGTTTTTGGAGGCATTAGCCTGCTCCGGGTGTGTCCTGGTGCATGGGTTACTTGCGTTGGGTTACGCAAGTGTTGTCCTTCATAGCGCAAGGGTTGCGCCTAGCAGCGGAAGGTAGTGGTGGCCAACGGGCCGGGTCGGCCCGGCCCGTTTATGGCCCGGCCCAGCCCGCACGGCACTGTAGCGGGCCGGGCCGGGCCTCGGGCCTGTTTTTTTAGGGCCTGGGCCCGGCCCGGCCTAAAAGAGCCAACGGTTGTTTTTTTACAAAAAAAAAAAAAAAAATTATATATATATTTTTTCTATAAATACTTAAACCTCCCCAACTCATTTTCTCACAAAATCTTCAATTCTCTCTTCTCTCTCTATACATTCATCATCTCCCATCTTCTCTAATTTGCTAATTGCAAAATTGTGCTCTAAAGTTCGAAGTTCGTAAAGTATTTGGCTGAAGTGTGAATTTCATTGTTCTCTCGTTTCGGTAATTTTAGTATCGTAATTTTTTTTGATTCGCATTTTTAGTTATTTAATTTGCATTACTACTTGCATTTTATAAATAATAATCATTTATACTACTATGGCACACAACTCTTCATCATCTGGAGCCGGTCGTGCTAGTTCTAGCTCTTCTCGGCCACCCAGAATCCCAAAAAGGACTAGAATTGTCTTACTTGATACTGAAGAACGAGCTTTTATACAACCAGACCCAACACCCCAATACCCCAATGATAGCATAGATTATAACTTTTTACAACCACAAGATTATCATGAGTCAGGTAGTGGTGGGGTTGGAGACTCACAAACTGATGAGGAACCCACCCCCACCACAGATGCCCAGCTTGAAACTAGTACCTTGACTAGTAGGCGTACAACTAGTGGGGTATGGAAGCACTTTACCCTTAATAAGACAACTAATAAAGCAACCTGTAAATTATGTGACCCGCCTAAGAATTTTAGCTATCAACCCGGCAGTGGGACGGGCACACTAAATAGACATATACTTAGGTGCCACCCCGAGCAATTCCCGGAAAAGAGCCAACAACGTTTAGTACAGCAAGTGACCGGTGCACTTGCTAATTTTAGGTTCTCTCAGGAGAGCAACCGTAGGGGGCTAGCTAAATATATAATTTTGAGTGAAAGGCCTTTTAGTACCGGCGAAAACCCACATTTCGTCGACTACCTCCAACGAAATGTGAACCCCGCAATTGTGAGGATTCCTCAGAACACCGTAAAGCGGGACGCTTTTACGTTGTACCACAATCTTAAAATTGGGATACATACACTTTTTGCAACGAACACGAGCATGTTCTCATTGACGTCGGACGTATGGACGTCCAAACCCGGCCAACCTTATATGTGCATAACGGCACACTGGACCGATGAATCCTTCATCATCCAGAAGAGAATAATTCATTTTGGGCTTTTAGATTGCCCCCATATTGCCGAGGTAATTACGGGTGCGATTATGTCGGCAGTCCGCGATTGGGGCATAGAACAACGTATCATCAGTATTACGTTTGACAATGCTTCCAATAACACTGCATCCGTAGCACATTTAATTAGGAAAATGAGACTCATGTTAGGTGGGAAGTGTTTTCATATTCGTTGCATCTGTCACATTTTGCATTTAATGGTAATGGATGGTTTAGATCTTATAGACGCATCCCTTGCCACCTTAAGATCTGTAATAATATCAATTAAAGCATCCGTCGCTAGGAAAAAAAGATTTAAAAATGTATATAGGTTGCATAACATAGAATATAAACAATTTAAATTAGACTTCAAGACTAGGTGGTCGTCTACGGTAGTAATGTTAGAGCGTATTCTACCATGCAAAGACGCTCTGATGGAATTTGCCCAGAAAAATCGTGTAGAATGGCGCGATTACAACCTGGACGGTATACATTGGGAGACAATAGATGAAATTTGTAAATTTTTTAGCATGTTTAAAGACGCGACAACATTTTTTTCGGGTTGCTACTATCCGACCATGCCTCAAGCAATATCAATATTGCTTGATATTGTAAATTGGATGGTGGGTAATCAATCCAACCCCATTTTGTTCGGATCGATTGCGGCAATGAAAGAAAAGCTTGCCAAATATTTTTCTGAACTACCTCTTACTTACTGCTTTGCTACTATTTTAGACCCTCATTGTAAACGCTCAGGTTTCAACTTGTTTTGCCAACATTTTTTCACGTATTTGAATCCTTCTCTTAATATCGACACTTTCATTGCCGATGTCGATAACGACTTGCATAGTTTATTTTCTCAATATTCCCGTCAATTAGCGTCCAATAATCCTAGTACTGCTGCAGTAGGATCTTCCACATCTAGTGGAAGTAGTTCACACATGTCATATTCGTGAAAATTGTTGGAGCAATTTACGCCCACAGCAGCCCCCACATCATGTGACGAGTTAGATTATTATTTGCGGACACCGATGGTCCATATTTTCGGGCCGCCGGGCAACCCCAATTTTGATTTGTTACAATGGTGGAACACAAACCAAACCCAGTATCCCGTGCTTTCCACCATGGCACGTGATATACTAAGTTGTCCGGTGTCTTCAGTAGCATCGGAGTGTGCTTTCAGTCTTGGTGGCAGGTTGCTTGGAACGAAGAGGGCGAAGTTATCGCCGTCGAGCTTGGAGATGTCCGTGTGCTTGAAGGATTGGCTGCTACCTGAGGCAAGAGATCAACAGAGAATGAAGATGGATTTATCGAGCGATGAAGAAGACGACCGCACAACTAATACGTCAAATGATGGCGTAGAAACCCCCCGATATGACTGATATCAAGATTCAAGACTTTTGTATGTTAATTATTTACTTTCAAATATTTACGTCAAAAGATGACCGCACACTCCATATGTCAAACTTTATATTTTTTGATAAATAAATTTATATTTTTAAATATTAGGCCCCAACTTTGTATTTGTATTTGATACGTTATTTATTTACTGATATTTTTTTGATAATTACTTGTTGTATATTGTAATTTATTTATTATATATATTTAGTATTATTTTTTTTGAACATGTATACTTGGAAAGAAATATATTTGTATCTCATATTATTTATCAATGAATTACAATAATTTTAGTACAAAACGACTATGTATTTTTTAATTTTTTTTAATTTAGTTAAAAAGGCCGGCCCAGCCCGGCCCGCCCGCACTGTAGCGGGCCCGGGCCTTGTCCAGGGCCGGTCCCAGCCCTGGAAGCCCTCGGGCCCGGCCCGACCCGGCCCACGGCCACCACTAGCGGAAGGGGTGTGTGTTGAGCTTGCTGTGACATCGGTGTTGTCGTAGTGTCACAGGGTCCTGTCGTAGTGTCGCAGGGTGCTGTCGCAGTGTTGAGGGTTGCTGCAAGTGGGTGTTCCGGGTGCGATATTGGTGTCCTGGTGTGCACTTGAAGTGCACAAGGTTTCCTTTGGGTCGTGCATTGGTTGTGTAGTGGTGTTATCGTGTTTGGGTGGTGTTGAGGCCCGCGACTATGGCAGAGTCCACGTTGACAGATGTGGAAGCCCGTGTGAGGGGGAAAGGAAAGAAGTCCAACAAGGTCCTTGCCGAGCGCATGGATAAGGTGGAGTTGGCCGTGGCAGAGTTGTCTCGACAAAAGGACATACTTGTTGCCAAGGTCCAATGCCCGCCCTCGGAAGAAGGACAGGATGACATTTGGGGAGATGTGCTGGAAGCGCTAAACTCCACCACGCACTTGCTAAGACAAGAGGTGGATGCAGGCCTCGATGCCTTGGTGGCTTGTATAAATGCTCTTGAGGGAGTAAATGATAGACTTGCTACCCTAGAGGCCGAAGTGAGGGCACAAAAGGAGGACTTGTCCCAATGTAAAGCTGCAGTTGCCAATCGTTAGGGTGCAGCGCCCGAGCTTGTCAAAGTGGATGTCCCTCGTCCCAAATCCTATGGTGGAAGCCGTGATGCCAAAACGCTCAATGAGTTCTTGAGTGGCTTGGAGCTATACTTTGATCACCTTGGCCTGCATAGTGATGTACAACGCATCAGCTTTGCAACACTCTTCTTGACCGACTCTGCTAGCCTATGGTGGAAGTAGAAGAGAGAAGACATTGTTCGGGGGACTGTTGTTGTGGATACCTGGGATGCTTTTAAACAAGAGCTCCACTCCCAGTTCTATCCAAAATATGCGGAGGATGAAGCCCGGGCCCTGTTAAGATGCTTGAAGCATACGGGCTCGATCCGGGAGTATGTTGACGAGTTCATGAAGCTTGTCTTGGAGATCCCAGACCTCCCTGAGCGAAACAAGAAATTCTTCTTCCTTGATGGGCTCCAAACTTGGGCAAAGCAGGAGTTACAGCGCCGTAATGTTCCTGATTTATCTGCCGCGATCGCTGCGGCCGAGTCGTTGGTAGAATACCGGAGGGAGACTCTGAAGCATAAAGAAAAGAAAGGTGACAAAGGAAGAGGTGGGGGAGAAAACCAAAAGGACAAGCGGTGTCCCTTCCTAAAGAGTGATGATCGTCGGTTCCAGGGTGAGCCCAAAGAACCTTGGACCCCTAAATGTTTCTTTTGTTAGGGACCACATATGGCCCGAGAGTGCCGCAAGAGAAAGGCACTCAATGCCCTCGTTTCAAAGATGGAGGAAGATAGAGCAGAAGCGTCAGAGGCAACCCGGATTGGTTCCCTCCAATTGCTGAATGCCGCCTTAAGAGTTGAGCCCGTGAAGGCCCCTTCTAAAGGGTTGATGTATACGGCTGTACAGGTGAATGGCCGCAATGCACATGCACTCGTTGACATAGGTGCGACGCATAACTTTATGTCCGAGGATGAAGCACGGAGACTAGCCCTCCGTGCTGTCAAGGATGGAGTGTGGCTAAAGACCGTCAATGCTAGTGCTAGGCTCGCAATTGGCACGGCCCGAGATGTTGAGATACAGGTTGGAGATTGGAGGGGGAAGATCAACCTCTCCGTTGTGCCCATGGACACTTCAAACTTGTCTTGGGTATGGAGTTCTTGGACAAGGTACGCGCAATGCCTCTACCTTGCCTCGATACTCTATGCATCTTGACGGGGGAGAAGGCGTGCATGGTGCCTTTGAGATGGGAACCAGCGAATGCGGGCAAGGCACTTTTAGCAATGCAGTTAGCTAAGGGGTTGCGGAAGAAGCAGCCCACCTATCTTGCCGCTCTCAAGATAGATGAGGGCCCGATTAATGAGGTACCTGTACTAGTGGTGATTCATGATGTCCTATAAGAGTTTAAGGACGTTATGCCGCCCGAGCTTCCAAAGAAGCTCCCGCCTCGACGTGAGGTGGACCATGAGATTGAGCTAGAGCGGGAACGAGACCACTAGCCATGGCCCCATATCGTATGTCTCCTAAGGAGCTGGAGGAATTGAGGAGACAACTAAAAGATTTGATTCGGGATTCATTCGTCCTTCCAAGGCCCCGTTCGGTGCCCCCGTGTTGTTCTAAAAGAAGCATGATGGGTCCCTAACACTATGCATCGACTATAGGGCGTTGAACGAGATCATAGTGAAAAACAAGTATCCGATCCCTTTAATTTCCGTTCTGTTGATCGCCTTGGTGAAGCAAGATACTTCACTAAGCTCGACCTACGATCGGGTTACTATCAGGCCTGGATCGCCGCAGGAGATGAACCAAAGACGACTTGTGTGACCCGCTATGGTTCATTCGAGTTCCTAGTGATGCCTTTTGGCCTCACAAACGCTCCAGCCACATTCTGTACGCTGATGAACAACATTTTCCATCCGTTCCTAGACAAGTTTGTGGTAGTATACCTCGATGACATCGTGGTATACAGTGCCACTTTGGAGGACCATGTTTAACATTTGAAGATGGTGTTTCAAGTCCTCAAAGATAATAATTTGTACGTGAAGAAGGAGAAGTGTTCATTTGCTTAGCAGGAAGTGACATTCTTGGGTCATAAAATTCGGGATGGCAAGTTGAGCATGGAACAGGATAAAGTGAAGGCCATTGGTGAGTGGGAGCCTCTCTCGAGCGTGACACAGTTAAGGTCATTCTTGGGGTTGGCAAACTACTATCGACGCTTCATCAAGGGCTACTCAAGCATAGCCGCGCCCTTGACAGATATGCTAAAGAAAGGAAGGTCATGGAATTGGGATGAATCTTGTCAGAAAGCATTCGATGCTTAAGCAAGCCGTGACGGAGGAGCAGGTTTTGAAGCTACAGGATTACGGCAAGCCCTTCGAGGTGCATACAGACGCCTCTAACTTCGCTATTGGCGGGGTACTGGTGCAAGATGAGCACCCCATCGCCTATGAGAGTCAGAAGCTAAATGACACAGAGAGGCAATATACTACTCAAGAAAAGGAGATGACCGCTATAGTACATTGCCTAAGCACTTGAAGACATTACCTCCTCGGGTCTAAAATCTTGATCAAGACCGATAATGTTGCCACAAGCTATTTCCAAATGCAAAAGAAGTTGAGTCCTAAGAAGGCTCGGTGGCAGGACTTCCTTGCGGAGTTCGATTTTGAGATGGAGTATAAACCAGGGAGGGTTAATGAGGTTGCTGATGCCCTTTGTCAGGAGGCGGTACTCGCTGCTATGAGTAAGGCCCACTGCACCTTGCTTAACCGTATAAAAGAAGGGTTGCTACACGATGCCTTCACCCAGTTAATGATGAAGATGATAGGAGAAGGCAAGACACGTCAATTCTGGATGAAGGGAGATCTGCTCTTCACAAAAGGAGATCGGGTGTATGTCCCGAAGTGGGACAATTTGAGGAGAGAAATCCTATGGGAGTCCTACGACTCCAAGTGGGCAGGTCATCCGGGTATAACACGTACCCTTGCCCTAATCAGCCAGGCATATTATTGGCCGCAAATGCGTGATGATGTGGAGTCCTATGTGCGCACATGCCTAGTGTGTCAACAGGACAAGATTGAGCAACAACATCCCAGAGGTTTGTTAGAGCCGCTGCCCATTCCGGAACATCCATGGGAGAGTGTCTCAATGGACTTCATAGTAGCACTTCTAAAGTCGAAAGGGTTCAGATCGATAATGGTGGTGGTAGACAGGTTCACCAAGTATGGGGCTTTCATTCCAGCATCTCCAAATTGCACTGCTGAAGAAGCTGCTCGCCTATTCCTAAAGAATGTGGTGAAATACTGGGGAATGCCAAAGGCCATCATCAGCGACCGAGACCCGCGTTTCATAGGAAAATTCTGGGGAGAGTTGTTCAAGTTGATGGGGTCTGAACTGAACTTTTCGACCAGTTTCCATCCGTATATAGAACGAGTAAATGCTTTGCTGGAGCTATATCTACGGCACTATGTGAGTGCCAATCAAAAAGACTGGGCCGAGCTGCTTGATATTGCCCAGTTATCTTATAATCTCCAGCGAAGTGAGGCGACAGGGAAGAGTCCTTTCGAACTTGCCACTGGACAACAGCCTTTGACTCCTACTACCTTGGCCACTAACTACACCGGGCATAGCCCTGGTGCATTCAAGATGGTGAAGAATTGGCACGAGCAAAATGACATTGCCCGAGCTCATCTTGAGAAGGCAG
Source organism: Simmondsia chinensis (assembly GCA_018398585.1). Lineage (NCBI taxonomy): Eukaryota > Viridiplantae > Streptophyta > Magnoliopsida > Caryophyllales > Simmondsiaceae > Simmondsia > Simmondsia chinensis. The sequence goes on from JAGTTD010000007.1 coordinate 37,769,051, forward strand.
CCAAGAAAATGAAGAAATGGGCTGATCGAAAGAAGAGACACAGAGTGTTCTTGGTTGGCGACTTAATCCTAGTAAACACTACAACAAAAAAGGGTAATTCTCGACGCTTTTTTTTGGAATTCTCGGCACAAAAAAGCGCCGAGAATTTCATTATCGGCGCTTAGGACAAGTGCCGAGAAAGAAAACGCCGAGAAATAAAAGCGCCGAGAATGTCTCAGCGTTTATAAACGCCAATACTGTATCGGCGCTTATAAGCGCCGATATTTTTCGGCGTTTTTTAATGTCCAGATTTTTCGAGTTTTTTAAATACCCTATTTTTACTTCTTAGCATGGACATTTTACAAACAGCCTGTATTGCCTATTTATTTGTGCATATTTTCCACACACACACACACACACACACATACATATATATATATACAAAATTACTTAATAAAAAAATATCAACTAAACTGATAAATTTTTCATAAGACTCCGAATTCGACAATCAAAATATTACAACATTGTCAATGTACTTTGATAGTTCAATACAAAATTTGAGATTTTTTTCACTCCAAATATCAACATAATTAATCTAATAACCAAAAAAAAAATATATATATATATACAATGCTAACTTAGTCAAGTACATTCTTCACAAATATATCAATCAACCGAATGAGCTTGGCGTGCTTGGAGATGCAAAAAAATTTGAGGGTTCACCGTCACCTGATCCCGATTCATCTCTACCCTGTATAGACAACACAATAATAATATTACTTATGTACAAAATATCAATCTACCAGTTTACTATCACATAAATCAATAACAATGAGCACATGAAATCATTTATTGGAACCCGTCAACCCTCAAGTGTCCACAATCCCTTTTGGAAGGGAAGTAGGAGTAGATAGAGGGAGGCCTAGGTTGTGCGGCATCTCATGACTTCCATATCATGTGATTGCCACCTATTTAGCTTGCCCTCCATTCTCATTTCTATCTAGTATGTGCTTGAAGCAAATGAAGAGTCTGCAACATCTTAAGGCGACAATATAGCACATGAGATTCCACTCTCTGCCACATCTTGCAAAACACAACACACATGATTCAAATTATATCTTGTTGTCTAAAGTTAGGCTATTCCTCATATGGAAAAAATTGAAAGAGGATTATCAATGAAGATATTAAAGAAAAGATTTAGTAGAAGAAGTGTCAAAACATCCAAAAACCAAACCATCTTATCAAGCAGCAAGACAAGCATATCTGATCCAAAATTTTGCTTCACATGATAAATTCATATAGTTTCCCAAAAGTACCAACCCCAATGCTGCCTTATGTCTCAATTATTCACATCATCAATTTCATTATTTACAAAGGATTAGAAAGGCAATTATTTGCATTATAGTACAAACAAATAAAAATTAAATAGATTATCTTACCGGATCAGCAACCGCAGTAATAATTGCTCGACCTTCTGCTATCATTTCATATGATGCTTGGCCAGAAGAAACAGCATCATAGATGGGTAGGAGCCTTCTCATTTGCTGCTTTACATTGGCCAATTCTATTTTCATATTTTGTAATTCGACATGATCACCGGTATGGTCGAGTCCCTTTTTCTTTAGTTCACCCCTGACTCCGTATATATCACTCCTCTTCACGCCAAATCCATAGTCTACCGCTCGATAGCCCGAATTTTCCTGTTCATACATTAGCTCTGTAAATACTTCCTCCTCGATTTCTGATCGAGGTCTGGAAGAAGATCCAAGTCGAGCCTTATTTATTTCTCTAGCTGTATCCTACAAAGAAGAGAAAAAGACATTAAATACATTTAAATTAAAAGAAATGTGAGATAATAATAAAACCCACCATAAATTCTTGTGAAACCTTGTTCTCAAAAAAGCCACCACTTTTCCTAGTATGAGTTTCCTTGTAAAACTCTATACTGGTAGGCTTCCTCCCTTTGTTAATTTCCTACAATCAACACGTCAATATAAGTCTTAACTAATTTAACAGGTAGGTAGTAATAATACACTAAAGATATACTGAAGTCCTTACAAAACTATCTCTTTTATTCGCATAACTTGTTGAACCAGTCGTGTGAAACTGATTCCGCTTGGCACGTGCTTCTTTGCCGCATTTACTCTTCTCCTGACATTGAAAATCAGCATCAATCCAAGAAAAACTTTACATTCATAATCAATATCAATCTGCTTTCCCCTTTTTGACCAATCAAAAATTACTTAAAAAGAAATTATTTTACCTTGCCTTGTGGAGAAAACAAAAAATGTACCAAAGTTATCAATTGGTCACGATTAACTCCTCGTGGCACTGTTGCAATAACTTCAGCCTCAGTTTTGTTCCCTTGGCAATATTGCGCTTTCAAACTCGTCTTATAACCCCTCCACATTTTGCCAAGATGCTGTAGTATTGATTTATCAATCAATACATCACTGGGCATTGAAAATTTTTCCTAAAACATAAAATCCAACAATAATGTCACAAAAAGGCAAGGGAATAGTAAGAAGGCATAAAGCAGTAGTTGTATTAGTAAGAGAGCAACCACATTTCAGTGTCATATCCAAATTTCACTCGAACAGTAAAATTTGATAGAAGAACCTATTGCCAATTATACTATTGAATTAAATTAACACAATTAAGAGTATAAAACCTTAATTAATACAATGATAAAGTTCAAAAACTTCAGACATACATATTATATCATATATATAAAGTAAACTTCAGACATAAATAATACTTACTCGAATAACCTCAATAGCTTCTGCTTTGTATTGGTCATTCATCGTACGCCAATCTCTTACTTCGAGCGGACAAAACCGTCCCGTTTTTGCAACCTCTCCAATAAACCGGATCAACAAATCGCCACCCTTTCTAATTGGTTGGCGTAGGTCATTGAACCGCACAATAATTCTTACACCTTCAGGAAGATGCCATACTTCCTTAACTGGTATCGTCCTTAAGGTACTCAAGTTACCTTGGCCATCTATTAACGATTAAGATATACCATTACTTTTCTAATTGATTGGAAAATTATTACCATAATTAATGCTATAAAATTGAAAACATTTACCGATAAGTTGAAGTAGCTCCCTCTCATCAAATGGCACGTCAGTGGACCAAACACCAGCTTCCCTCACTGGTCCCTCTGCTTGAGATCTTGACAGTCTTGGCTGACTGTCATCACCTCCTTCATGTTCCGGTGTTGCTGTTGAGGACTGCACTGATTTGCCACTTCTAAAAAACCTCCTCATTGTGAATCCACGCTTTTTCAAAAACAAAAGAATTAGTAGATGTATAATAGAACTTACAAAAATAAAATGAGAAGCAAATATGTTCCGTAAAACAAATAATCAATAATGAAACAAAGATCATGGACAAAATGAAACAACACGTACAAAAGAAAACTAACATACATGGACAAAACGAAATAACACGTACAAAAGAAAACTAACATACATGGACAAAATGAAACAACACGTAATATTATTTCACAACTCTAAAAAAACAAAGATCAAATCTCGCCTAGATCATACAAGTCCCTAGGTTTAGTCTTAATGACATGATACCATCCCTTTTGCATCTCATCTTGAATATAGAAAACTTGCTTTGCTTGAGATGAGATGACAAATGGATCATCTTTCAACAATCGACCCATATGCATCAACTTAGAGAAGTTCACACAAGCACCATCATTTCTAAATATTCTTAAGCCCCTATTTATATCTACCCAATCACAACGAAAAATGACAACTTTATAGCTCCCATAATAGTCTAGTTCATATATGTCTGTCAATTTGCCATAGTAAACTTGTCCATCAGCTTCGACCATGACCCCAGAATTTTGTGTCCTCATATACCGTTCACGATCTTCTATATGAAACTTGTATCCATTAAGGACAAAGCCCTTCATTCTTTTAGCATACTAATTCATCCCACCAGCTAAAGCCCTTCTCAATCGGCTTTCTTCGGTAGTTGCATCAATTTTGTGCACCTTAATAGAATAAAAGGTAGTATCAAAATTAATGGTGAATATATAATATCAACTTCAACATCGAATAAAATATACTAACCTGGTTTTGAAGCCACTCAAAAAACTCTTCAACAATCCACTAATTTTCTAATGTTGCATTAAATCGACCTCTATGAAAATATGCTCGTCGTTTTTCACTTAAAAATTCACTATAATAAGGAAATTATTAGCAGGTTGAATAAAAATAGTTAATATTGACAAAGTTGCTTCTATTAACACTTACTCACGAAGTTCCTTGATTTCATCTAGCTGAAGTAGCACATAACGACGCGCTTGTTCCTTACTTCTCATATCAAGGCGAACAATTTTCTCTTTTCCAATTGCACGACCCCCAGACTTTAACAAGTATTTACCCATACTTGAACCATTATCATCATTTCTTTTAGGTCTATTAAAAATGGTCGTAGCACCTTCTAAGTATCTAGAACAAAATGTAATAGTCTCCTCCATGATGTAGCCTTCAGCAATGGACCCTTCTGGCCGCGCCTGGTTACTTACGTATGTTTTCAAATGGGACAAATACGTTTATTGCATAAATATAAATAACACGTGAGATCAATTACTGGATGCCAAATATGAGAGATAAAAGTAAATGAAGCATTATCGGCTAACCTTTCAATCGGATACATCCATCTATAGTGAACAAGCCCACCAAGCTTAGCCTCCTCTACTAAATGAATTAGTAGATGAACCATGACTATGAAAAATGTAGGTAGAAATTCCATCTCCATCTCACAATGTGTAAGAATAATGTTCGATTGTTGAAGATCGAGCATATTTGGGTCGAGGGTCGTAGAACACAAGTATTTGAAAAAGGAAGACAAGTCTGAAAGCAACTCAATGACTTGTGTGGCATTAGATGCTCGTAAAGCTACAGGAAGAATATCTTGCATAAGAACATGGTTGTCATGACTCTTAAGGTTTAAGAGTTTTCTTTGTTTCAACTTCACACATCTAGAGATGTTAGATCCATATCCATCTGGGACCCTAAGTTTCTGTAGAACTCTTAGAAACTGTTCTTTATCATTTGAAGACATATAGTAAGAAGCTGGAGGCATGTACGGATCTCTATTAGGACGAGGTTGTAGCCAAAGATGTGGCTTTATGTTCCTTTCTTCAAGGGCCCTTCTTGCTTTTTCATCATCTCTAGTCTTTCTCTCCATATGTAATAGCGTCCCTAGAACATTATCACACACATTTTTCTCTATGTGCATGACATCTAGATTATGTCGAAGGAGATTGTACTCCCAATATGGCAAGTCAAAAAATATGTTTTTTTTCTTCCAAAGCACTTCCTCATTGACCACTCTTTCTATTGAACTGTCTATGTGGTGCCTTTCTCTTTTCTTCTTACTAGTCTTTTGGGTTTTTCCGTACTTGTAATGAACTTGTTCTTGTGCTTTCAAGATATCAGTCCCTGATGCCGGAGTAGGAGCACAAGCATACTCCATTGTCCCATCAAACAATTGACTCTGGGATCGAAAAGGGTGATTATTAGGTAACCATTTACGGTGTCCATTATAGCAAATCTTGCCCCCAAACTTATAAGAATGTGTATGTTCAGTGCAATAAGGACAAGCTGTGTAGCCCTTTGTACTCCAACCAGACAACATAGCATATGCAGGAAAGTCATTGATAGTCCACATTATAGCCCCTTGCATCCTAAAGTTTTGTCCACTATAGGCATCATATGCATCAATACCTTCCCATAACAATTTCAACTCATGCAGCAATGGTTGTAGGTACACATCAATGTCAAGTCCAGGGCCCGATTTCCCAGGAATAATCGAAAAAAGAATGAATGACGATCCCTTCATACATAGCCATGGGGGCAAGTTGTACGGGATCAACACCACTGGCCATGTACTATAAGTAGTATTCATAAGACGGTACGGATTGAAGCCGTCACTAGCAAGACCAAGCCTAACACTACGAGGATCTGAAGAAAACTCCGGATACCGAGCATCAAATGCCCTCCAAGCTAAGCCATCTGCAGGATGCCTTAATTTTCCATCCTTCAAACGGTCTATCTCATGCCATCTCATATCTTCGGCTATTTTAGATAACATGTATAATCTTTTGAGCCTTGAAATCAAAGAAAAATACCGCATAACCTTAGCGGGCTCTCCTTTCTTGGTTGACATAGTTTCATCACTACAACTGTCATCTTCCTTACCCTTAACTGTCTTCCATCTTGAGGTACCGCATGTATGACAACTCTCTTTTTCAGATATTTCACCCGAATACAACATACAGTTATTTGGACAAGTATGAATCTTTTCATATCCAAGACCCAACTCATTGATTATTTTCTGAGCTTCATAATAAGATGATGGAAATACCATAATTTGGGAAAATGCATCAACAAGAAGTCTTAGCAACATCGTGAAGGACTCAGCAGACCAACTATGCATACATTTCAAGTGAAACAAGTGCAAAAGAAATGACAATTTGGAGAATGGCTACAGCCTGGATATATTTCTTCATTAGAAGCTTCCAATATCTTCTTATACTTGGCTTTCTCCTCAAGAGATTGGTTGGGTTGTTCAAGAGGAACTTGGTCCGACCAATCATGTTCATCAGACAAATGGGGTTGACTTGTGGAGGGAGGAATATCAACTCCGATACTTTCTCGTAGTAATCCACCAATATCATCTCGACCTATGGCCCTTCCCTCATTATTATTGGTAGATGTTTGACTATTGCATCTCAATTGTTGAACAATATCTTCTTTTCCATTAAAAATTCATTTCTTATACTTTGGCCAAAAACCCTTAAAAAGGATATGATATTCCACATCTTCTAATGAGAACCATTTGGCTACTTTGCATTTATTACATGGACATCGAGTTTTTCCTTCTATAAGGTTTTCTTTAGCCAATTTAATGAATTCAATGACACCATCAATATAAGCTTGACTAATCCTTGGTTGCGTAATCCAACTCGTATCCATATCTCAAAATATTAAGTAGTGCAATCAAATTACCTAAAAATTGAAAAAAGATAGAGTTCATAAGATAAATATTTAATCAACCAATCAAAATATATACAAATACAAAAATAAATAATTAATGGGACTTAGGAGAAGTTAGAAATTAAAGTAAGATACATGAGTTCCTTATAATCAATTTTAATCCTCTAATGTGAAGGATCCATCTAAACAAGGGATATAGCAACAAAGTTTTATTTTTCCAAATTTAAAAATTATGAAATCGATATCTAATCTCCCTGACATTAACAAATTGAACTCACAAGCGCCACCAACATATAATTTTAAACATCAATCAAACACAGTAACACAAGAATTTCGTCAAAACAACAATCTTTTGTATTAATCAATTCAAATGATGAGATGCAATTATAGAATCATTCGAACCATAGCATTAAGGATGCGCATGAAGCAGGGGAAAGTGTAAAACGGCGATAATACAAAACTATAATAAAACTACTTCAACCAACTCAAATGATATAACACTTGTAGAAGAATAAGCAGTCCAATAAAAATAAAAACCGAAACTAGGGCAAGGACATCACATACTAACAGTAAAGCAAGAGCAACTGTGAAATCGGAAGGTGAGGGTGAGAGACGAACGCTGGCGGCGACGGTGAGAAGCGACGCGGTTGGAAATCGGGTGGTGAGGGTGAGAGACGAACGTGCTTTGCGAGGGTGAGGGTGAGAGATGAGGGTTAGGGTTTGCGGGAGGTGAGGGTGAGAGACGACGGTGAGAGCGCGAGCAAATGAGGGTTAGGGTTTGTTGGGGGTATATATACCCGACGAGAATCTCGGCGCTTATAAACGCCCATATTTTTTGCGTCGTTTAAAATCGCCGAGAATTTTCGACCCTTTGTCTCGACGCATTTAAACGCCGAGATTTCTCGACGTTTGTATAAACGCCGATAATTATGCGCCGAGAATTGCCCTTTTTTGTTGTAATGAAAGCTCCTGCCCCAACAATTTAAAACGTTACGAAGAGTACACAAGGGGTTGGTGCGAAGATATGAAGGTCCCTTTCCAGTATTGAAGAAAGTTGGGAAAGCCTCTTATCGACTCGAGTTACCACCAAAGTTAAAAATCCATCCTGTCTTCTATGTCAGCATGTTAAAGCCTTATCATGAAGACCAGGAGGATCCAGCAAGAGGAGAGTCTAAGAGAGCCCCTACAGTTGTGGTCACTTCATTTGACAAGCAAGTTGAAGAGATCATAGCCAACCGAGTAATTAGAAGATGTGGAGTACCTCCATGCCGAGAATACTTAGTCAGGTGAAAGGGATTACCCGCAGCAAAAGCCTCATGGGAAAAAGAGGAGTCTCTTTTGGCAGTTCGAGGACCTGATCCAGCGGTAACACACGGACGCTCTGAGGACGTCGCGAAATTTGGCGGGGGAGGATGTCACGCATTGAACCGCCAATGAGGGGAAAGACACGTTTGAAGTCCCTTTGATGTAAATATAGTGTGCAATATTTTTCCGGATGTTTCTAGAGTGTTCTAGGCCCTAGAAAGTACTAGAAATATGGGTTGTAGATCATTCCAGAACATTCCGGAGCATTCATGTATATTCTTGCATGTTCTAGAGTATTCTTATATATCTAGCCTAGTAGCTTCTAGAAGCTTGTTGACACGTTGACTAAGGAAGGTGTCTTAATGAACAAGAGAAGCTTCTAGAGGAAACTAGGACCCCAAGGGAGCCTAGAAGGTCGGTGGAGAAGGGGAGGGGGTCCCCAAGTATAAATAGGGGATGTGGAGGAGTCAATTGACATCCAACCACCAAGCCTTCCATTGCCTTGTACACTTGTAAGCCTTCTTACTAGTAATAAAAGCATTCTTTCCCCATTGTTCTCTCTTGTCCCTCATTTCCAAACACTTCATAAACACCACTCAATCCCTTGTCCTCAAAATAGGTTCCAGGTATCAAAAGGCTAACTTAGCACTCGAATCGGTGTCATGAGTAGCTAGGGCCGCGCAAGTTGGTGTCCCAAGGACCGGCTTGTGACACTAAGGTGGGAATAATCACAGGATCTCGTGGGTCAAGAGATAGCCATGTAGATTAATTATGATGATTCTCCAAGTAATAATAAATAGAGATGTCGAGGCAACCAACTAAGAATTGTAACTGGTTAATAATCCTCAATTTTGCAGTTTCTAAGATGTGTACCAACATGGATTTGTATTCTGGAAGTTCAGGGCATTCCTGGATACATGGAGAATCCTAAATATATGCTATTAGTCAAATGTTATGTATAGTACAAAGATGTCATTTATTGTATTATTTCGATTGATTGTAATGTATTTTCATTAAGCGAAAGTTTAATCGGGAAAGGTCGTAATAATATTATACTACAAATATAGTGAAATTGTTTTTTTGTATACAAATTAGTTACATAATTCACATAAACATCATATAGGACCTTAACTCACAATGGCATATGCAATACAAGTATTCATACATGAATTATCATGTGGCAAAAATCCATCAATTTATGCTTATATGACCGTGAGGAATTTCAAGTTGATCGTACACTGTTAACCAAACTTTATGTTAGCTAGATTACAATTTAAATTACTTTTTGATAAGTATGAGAGGGGAAAATTCTCAAGAAAATACATATTTTTCCAAAGAAAAAGGTAAAAGAAAAAAATAAAAGTATAAGGTCCTCGACAAAACTGGCTTCACGTGGGAGAGTAGATGGATGTGATGCTATAAATCTAAAATTGTTAGCAGTCATGGTAGACAATATGAAATGATCAACCATGCACTGATGGAGAAAAATTCTGGAATGTGAACTTGTGTCTAAGGATGCGAATGAGTACGAGACAATGTGGATGGATGGAAGTTATTGAGATTAATTTGCGAGGATTCTTCAAAGAATGGTGAGTAGAGATTCTGGGATTCCTTTCTATCCCATTAAAATTCAAAACTAAAACTATACGGAATCTTTCACCATCTGGTTTGCACTATACCTCTCTCTTTCGAAAGGCAGGATAATACATCAAAACATAACCATTGAATCAGATTCTGCAAATGTTGTCTCCGTGTTGCGCACCTCTACTTCTAGTTCTTGAAAGCGGAACTTTAAGAGAATAAAACACAATCTTCACTTTTAATATTTAGGAATGTCTCTTTTACACATGCCCTCTATTGTAGACCATTTTGCAAAGTCAAACGTCACGAGGTTCTGCCCTTTTATTAGCTGACTTTGATCATGGTATGCATACTAACGCTTGGCCCTACATCTCTTCTACTTCATTCACGATATATTTAACTCCTTGACGATTATTTTCATTACTTATTACAAAGGAAAAGTTAAAAAAGAAGATTTTTTCTACAATAAAAAGAGTAGAATACTATATATTCATAAATTCAGCAAATCACGGTAAAAACGATCATCGAATATTGGTATAAACTATTTAAATATTGTTAAAATCACATGTCGAGTCTCAACATTTTTGGACAAAAAATACCAAATTCTAATGAAATACTAATATTATTAAAATCATATTTAATTTTAACATTTTAGGGCACAAATTTATGTGACTTAGAAAAAAAGATATCTTACTGATAAAATCTCAAAAACTTTAAGGTACTTAAGTAAAAATAATTAAACCTCAAGAATACTAAAATATTATAATATTTAAATAATAAATTATTAAATTTTAAAGTACTTAAATAATAAATTACTCAGTCCTATAAAAAGAGAGTGAGAGGAGAATACCCGGAAAAAATAAAGGGAGGGTAGAGGGAGCATGTGAAGGGGGCCCAGAAGGGTCTCGTCAAAAATGAAGTGGGGGAGAGATGGTAAAACACTCTTATCACTCATTGTCATGTCTGCTGGGTCCTTCCTGTCCTCTGTGCCCCTCTCGTGGACTCACACATACACTCAGAGTGAGAGAGAGAGAGAGAGAGAGATGGTGTATTGAGGAAAGGATAGTCAACTACTCGATTAAATACTTGACTCGATACTCGATTAAACATTAGACTTAATGCTCGATTAATTACTCTACTCAATACTCGACTTATATGGAGTAGTTCTTGCTCATTACTTTCTTTTGAAATGGATGGCTTATGACATTAATTGTAGAATGAAAGAAGGAATATTGAATTTCTTACTAAAGATAACATGTTATATTTGTGGTGGAGTAAAAGAACTTATATTTGGTTTGCTTTTGTTTTTTGAAACTTTGGTTTTGATGCATATTTGCTATTAATATATCGGTGATTTATGGTTGTATATGATAAAAATATGGTGTAGACAATAATTAAGTATCTAAATTGAGTATAACTAATATTCAATTGTATGGAATAATATTAAAATGGAGCTAATTTGTTGAAAGTTCATATGCAACAATAAACGCATACTTGAGTCGAGTCGAGTACTCGAATAGTTAATCGAGTTCGAAAATTAGTTTAATTAATCGAGTTCGAGTCGAGTACTGAAATGCTCGGCTGGATTACACTCCTAGTGAAGGATTCTTCAAAAGATACATAGAATGTAGTTATAAATCTAAGAGCAAGTGACAAAAAGTAAAAGGGCTTGTTTGATTACTAGGGAATAACAGAAGAATTTAAAATTTTATAAAATGTGAGTATTTGCCTTCTTATTTAATTATCATGAAATTTTCATAATATAGAGAGAGATGATGTATTATATAATTCATGCATGTCTCTCTATTTTTTCTATGTGTACTGGTCGAAGGATTCTCTAAAAGAAACATAGAATGTATATTAAAGGTAAGATAAGAAGCAACAAAAAACAAAGGGATTGTTTGGTTACGAGAAATTAATACATGAATTTGGAATTCATTAGAAGTGAGTATTTTCTCTCTTATTTGATTATCAAGAAATTAGCAGAAGATGAGAAGTGGAGATTCTTAAGAAGTTTCAATTCCTTTATTACACAATGATTAACTTACATAGAGGGCTAGGTGAGTTCTGATTTTTGGGAAGTTCTATTTTCACCTTGGTAACCAAACACAAGTATCTACGTCATGAGAAGCTGACGTAAGAACTAAAATCCTGAGAGACATATTAGAAAATAGAACAAAACTGTGGAGCCAAGAACTAAAATGTGCATCGTGATCAAAGTCAAACGAAATGATGCTTAGTTTTGCAGAATGATATGCCATAATACTGGCTACGAATGGTTCATGTGAGATTGAAGTGAAATGGCCTAAATTTGGGAGTAGTAGGGAGATTAGTCTACGCGAATCTCCAACAACAACAACAACATACCTAGTGCTTCAAGTGCTCTCACATAAGCTGGGTCTGGAAGAAGTGGATGTACACAATCTTACCATTTCAGGGTGTAACACTGCTGAGAGACTGTTTTCGAGGACCCCGAACCTCATAGGGTTGGCAACACGAGGACTTCCCAGAAGGTCACCTATTCTAGCATTATTCTTGCCCAAGCATGCTGAAATTCAAATTTCTAATAGAATTCGGTGCCTTACAACAACAACAACAACAACAACAACAACAGTCCCAGTGCCTCGCGGCTCCCGCAGAAAGCAGGGTCAGGGAGGGCTGATGTACGCAGCCTTACCCCTTCCAAGTGGAAAGGAGGCTGTTTCCGAGGGCCCCCAACCTGAAGTAATTGAGTGCCTAGAAATAAACCACCAATTAATTACCAATGAGTTTTAAGGAAAAAGAAGAAGGAGGAGGAGGAGAAGAAGAAGAAGAAGAAGAGGAAGAAGCATGATCAAATACTAAACTAGCCTATAAGTGCTTCACTTGAGGTTATGCCTGCCTAAGGATTTTAAACTACCAGTCCCTTCCCGCACTAATCTACTCTGCCATCTCCGCTACCCTGATGCTAGCCCTCCATCGTGCCCTATCTGAGGCCATCTCCTCTCTTAGGTTTAGGTGGGTTATGTCGTGACGGATCGTCTCCAGTCAACTCTTCTTTGATCTGCCCCTCCCTCTTCTGCCTAGCGTCGTATGAAGCTGTTCACACCTCTTAACTGGGGCTATAGTCGGTCTCCTGCTAACATGTCCAAACCATCTTAGGCAGTACTCCCTCAATTTATCCTCGATCGAGGCTACACCCAACTTACCTCGTATCACATCATTCCTAATCATATCCTTCCTTGTGTGACCACACAGCCAGCGCAGCATCCTCATCTCTGTCACCTTCATCCTCTGTGTTTGATTTTGTTTCATTGGTCGACACTCTGCCCCATATAGCATAGCCGGTCTTACTACCGTCCTATAGTATTTTCTCTTTAACTTTAGTGGGAACTTTCTATCACACAACACCCCAAATGCCATCCTCCACTTCTGCCAACCTACTTTAATTCTGTTGCTGACATCCTCATCCACTTCACCATTCTTGTATATCATGGATCCCAGTTATTTTAAACTCTCCTTACTCGGTATGGTTTCATGTTCGATCTTAACCTCCTCTGTACTAGTCGCAGTGGAATGATCGAATTTGAATTCCTTAGTACCTGGTAAATGAACCCTTTTTATATTTACAATGATATTATTTTATATAATATAATTATCTTGTTTATATATATTAGTATATGTTAAGAAACTTAAACAAATCTGATATACTATGATACCAATTTGTTAGAAAAATCTTAATGCGGAAGCGTAAACCCTGATTGCTTGATTTGATTCAAATAATGTGACTCACGCAAAATGAGAAGTCAACAAATATGGAGAAAGAAAGAACAAAACATGAACACACAATATTTACGTGGAAACCCCTCTATAATTGAGAGGGAAGAAAATCATGGGCGGAGATGGAGATTCTTTATTAACTGAACGGAAGAATTACAACGACACTTCCCAGAACGAGATATATGGAAGAATTACAATCACTTCCTCTGAACTCTTGTAGCACTCAAAATCTTGAAAGAATTACGAAATCACCTCTTTTTCTCTCAATGGCGGCGCCTCACCTTTGATTAGATACTTTATGACGTAAACCCTACATCCTTTATATAGACACAGGTCAGGAGGGACTCGATCAATCAGAACGGGCCAATCGATCGGCCCTCTAGTTTCCTAAAAAAAACTCCCGAATCTTTTCTTAAATCACTCGATCTATCGGATTCCCTCCCAATCAATCGGTGACCCTACGGCAACCCCATAAAATTAAAACAAGTAATTTGAGACATAACCTAACAAATCTCCACCTTGGCTCAAATTACATACATAAAAGAATTTCCTTCACCTTCTCCACTAAACCCCCACACACGGGGTTAACACAACGAAACACGAAACCTAACCGAGTCCGAGCGAAGCTTGAACTTCCTGCTAGGTAAAAACTGAGTGAACATATCTGAGAGGTTATCAGCAATGCCAATCTTCTTCTTCTCTGAATTGGCTCTTGACACACTATCTGAAACAGCCACCTGCTGCTGAACTGTGTTACTTAACTGAACTCCCTCTAGCTTACTCACCTAACCTGAATCGCAACCAACTGATGACATCTTCTGTGGAGACAATAACGAAGACTCACCAAACGTGACACATCTACTCGTCAGGAATTGCTTGAAGCGAAAACATTTCTACTTCCCATAAAGCCCTTGTTCACATACCACCAGTCCTATAGACTGACCACACAAAGAGCCCCTTACACTGTGCTCAGACAAACCCCTATCACCTGAATGATCCAATCTCAAACGTCTTAAATTTGTGATTTCTGGTTCTGTCAACAACAAGGATGATGAAGATACTGCAACAGATCTAACAACTATGGAACCGACAAGCTCATACAACGTACCTAACCTTCTGCGCTTCATAATTGTCAATGCACCCTTAACGACCTTCAAAACTCCACCTTTAGCTGTGTACCTGTACCCTTTAGACTCAAGAGTACCTAAAGAGATGAGATTCTTCTTCAAATCAGGAACATGACGAACATCGCTCAAAACCCTGATAGTGCCATCGAACATCCTAAAACGAATTGTTCCTATACCCAGAACTTTGCATGGAGTATCATTACCCATCAAAGCAACTCCACCTCGAACTGACTCGTACGTGGAAAACCAATCCCGATTGGGACAAACATGATAGGAGCAACCCGAATCCAAAATCCAATTATCTTTCAAATTGGACTGAGGTTCAGACACAAACAGTAGAAAATCTTCATTCTCACCATTCACAACACTAGCTGTTATGGATCTCTGGTCAGACCTGTTATCTGCTTCTAATTTTCTCTTAAGCTTGTAATAGTCTTTCTTAATGTGCTCTTTCTTATGACAGTAGTTACAGGTTAGGTCTTGATACCTAGACTTAGACTTATTTCTACTATGATCATACTCAGTTCTCCCCATCACAAATAAACCATTACCTTAGTTATAAACAGAATTAGATAATTCCCTATCTACTCGTTCTTTACTCAGTAGGTTTCTCTTAACTTCATCAACAGATATGGTTTGTCTACCCTCATAAATCATGCTTTCAACAAAACTCTTATATGAAGTAGAGAGAGAACATAACAACAACATTGCCTGATATTCATCCTTAGGAACATCATCCAATTCTTTCAAATCTTGAATAATTGAATTAAATTCACTGACATAATTCTTAAGTGACGTACCTTCTAACATACGAAACGTGAATAACGCGCTTAACTACGAGTTTGTTGGAGACAGACTTGAAACAGAACATATCCTGCAATTTCTCCCACAACTTTTTAGCGATCTTCACTTTCAGAACTTCTGTCAAAACGTTATCGGTAAGACGCATCTGAATTGCTGTGAGTGCTTTCTCATCTAACTCCTCCCATTGTGCTTCTGTAAGATTCTCTGATTTATCCACTTTCCCATCTAAAGCTTTCTTCAAGCCATTCTAAGTCAAGAGGTCCTTAACGCGAACCTGCCATAAGCTGAAGCTCCCTTGACCACCAAACTTCTCAACTTCGGATCTAATTACGGACGTCATATTGTCAAATTGAAATAAACAGGGCTCTGATACCAAATTGTTAAGAAACTTAAACAAATCTGATATACTATGATTACCAATTTGTTACAGAAATCTTAATGCGGAAGCGTAAACACTGATTGCTTGATTCGATTCAAATAATATGACTCACGCAAAACGTGAAGTCAACAAATATGGAGAAAGAAAGAACAAAACATGAACACACAATATTTACGTGGAAACCCCTCTACAATCGAGAGGGGAGAAAACAACGGGCGGAGATGGAGATTCTTTATTAACTGAACGGAAGAATTACAACGACACTTCCCAGAACGAGATATATGAAAAAATTACAATCACTCCCTCTGAACTCTCGTAGCACTCAAAATTTTGAAGGAATTACGAAATCACCTCTTTTTCTTTCAATGGCGGGGCCTCACCTTTGATTGGATACTTTATGACGTAAACCCTACGTCCTTTATATAGACGCAGGTCAGGAGGGACCCGGTTGATGGGAAAACACCCAATCGATCGGCACCCCGATCAATCGGCCCTCCAGTTTCCTAAAAAAGCTCCCGAATCTTTCCTTAAATCACCCGATCGATCGAATTTTCTCCCGATCGATCAGTGACTCTACGATAATCCTATAAAATTAAAACAAGTAATTTAAAACATAACCTAATAATATAATTATTGACAAAGGAAAAAGGCAGTAGTACAAAAAGAAGACTGTCCTGCTGAAAAGACCCAATAAATACAAGAGCCTTGAGTCTCAATCTAATTATGATTTTCATAAAACTTTATAATATTATTTGAAATCCAATATAATATCAAATATAATGTGACATTGCTTGATTTGATTCTCTCCTTTTGTCTCCGTAGACCTTATATAGACCACCCCTCTAATATATTTAAATGTTGTTTTTGTTAAAAGTGTATATACTTTTTTTATTAATTTAATATATTTTTCTTTTTATTACCCTTATATAATTTTTGTGTCATGTATATTGTATTAATTTAGTACTACAGTGAATCTAAAGTTAAAATAATGATATAATGTGCAGCTGTAAATTTATGTGATGTCAGATATACAATCCTACCCATTGAAGCAATTTAAATACATTCGTTATCTAACTACTAAAAAATTCTTCGTTAATTTAGCATCAATCTTAATTTTTTACTTACATAACAATTAAATAAACACAATTAAAATTATAGAGATCAAATTAATATAATGTAGAATGCATAGAATTTACAGAGCAAATGACCCTATATTTTATATACAAAAAACCTCGAACTATTAATTTCATTAAGAATACCCCCTGAACTATTAAATACTATCATGTTCAACCAAAAAAAAAAAAAACTATTAAATACTATTAGTATGATCCCCTCAATATTTACTTTTATCATCAAAGACACTATAACTATTGGTTAAAATTAACATAAGTTTCCAAGTTTTAATTTTATCAAAATTACTCCTAACTATTAAAAAACGTTAAAAGTGCCTACAATGATTGTAATTATTTGCGATATTTGATTGAACTAGATTTAACATTAGGGATTTTAACGAATAGAATTTAAAGATTAGCGTTTAATAAGAAAATTAATGACAAAGCAACCTTTAAAATAATTATTATTACATAATATGTAAATAGAGTTATTTTATATAATTTTTGAGAAAGTTAGGGTCAAATTTAGGGTGGAATGTTCTCTTGGAATGATTTTTATTTATGAGAAGTTGATATTAATTTGAAGAGACTATGAGATTCTGGTCTTTTAGTAAATTATTGACTATTAAAAATATATCGGATATATCTATTTGGTATTTGATAAAAATAATTAATTTATAAATATATATAATTTTATGTCATAATATTGGATACTTAAATTATATGTCTAAATCAATTAATCTTAATCTTTTTTAATTCTTTAATTTATGTTTGATAAAATTAAAAGTTATAGAGTTGTATTAATTTGTGCAAATAATTTGGAGTTATCTTGGATGAAATTAAAGTTTAAGTGTTACTTTAATTTTGATTAGTAATTCTGGTGTGTTTGGTATTTATCAAAGAAATCTAATGCAAAATTTTCTGATATTTATATTCTTTTGAAAACATTGTGGAATAAAATTGTACAGGCCCAGAGTTTTGATGGGCCAGTGCTCACTGCATAAGGCCCATGAAATTTTCTTGAGAGATATGATGTGTTTTAAAATAAATCAACCAAATTATTAAATACATTATCCATCTAATTATATAGAGTTTTTTTTTTTTTTTTTTATATATGCTAAATTGTTAACTTATATATGTTACATAATATATTGATATAGCACCGAATAAGAATAACCCGATTGAAACACAGAATTAAAAGACAAAATCCTTTTCAAGGACGGATTTCTCCAAGAGGACACGCAAATAACAGGGGTGGATAAGTAGAGTTCAATTTAAAGTAGGATTAGTTTCTAGAGTTAGAATATTATTATGAATAGCAGAGTTTGATTTAAAATATGATTAGTTCTTAAAGTTAGACTATTATTAGGAGTCCGAATTTTTATACTTATAAATAGAGTCATTAGTTTATAGTTTTAGGATGTATTTGATTAATTGAAATGATTCAATTGTCTTTTTTTTTTTTTTTTGAGTTGGTCTTTGTAATTTTAAATTACATTAAGTTGTTTGAGGTCTTAACCTGTTAAATTTTACCGGGCCTTAAGGCTCGACTCACAAAATTGACACATATTAGGTTCACATACAAGTGCAAACAGAGTTCTATTCTAAAACAAATTATTATTAGATACAATAAACTATTAGATTTATAGATTTGTTTCTTCTCTCTCGTAACTAACATATAATATTCTTATTAGACTCACATGTAAAATCACGTCATTTGCTAAGCAACAAGCCCCATAGGCGAGTTCCAACTACTACTTGCCCCCCTCAGGTGAGTCACGTGAACTCCCCACCCAAATCCACCAATACGGCGCCGTTTCACTGCTACTTCTCCCAACTGATTGGAGTCATCATTTCTGTGGCAGCTACCAACCAACAGTGTCTTTAGGTTTTCTTGTCATCTCTGAATCCCTTCGTTTTGGAGGTCTCCCCTCTTTGTCTCCTAATTTCCTCCTTTATTTTACCTCTTTGTCTGCTATCGTTGTTGCTTTATTATTATTTGTATGCTTATATGTCTTGTACTACTTTATTTGACTTGAATTTTATAAATATTGTTCCGTCTTTACTTTTTAGAGTTACTGGGTCCTTCAAAAATAGCCTCCTTACAGGATACAGGAATAAGGCTACGTGCATTTTACTCATCCAAACTGCCATGGCGGGAGGCTTAGGCATTGGCTGGTGGTTGTTTTTCTTTATTTCGTTTCTTGTAGTCAATAACAGTTTCTATGTAATGTTTTGATTAGCTTGCTATTTGATTAGTGGTTGTTCGTGCAAGTTTTGTTGCAATCAGTAAAGTTACTCCAATATAATATGAAAAGTAACGAGTTTGAAGAACGATAAGGCTGCATACATTTGTCCCTCCAAAGTCCCACTTTGATGATTTTGTAGGCATTTTGTGTGGAAATCGGTTTTACTGGGTTGAGTCCATGGAGCAGAGGATCAGACTTATAGGCCCTTGATTTAGGACCAGGCTTGTCTGAGTAGTTTTTAAGTGCAGTAGTGTTTTCTCTGGCTTTGTATATTTTCGCTTAAAATTAGTGAAGTGTTACGTGAGAAATGAAAAGAATTCCTTTGTATTCTTTTCAAAAAATAGTGAAAATTTTCTAAAACCCCGTAGACATATTATAATTGCCTTCATCACATAAGTCTTGCGCTTTTTTTTTGCTAGTTGAATTATTTGTTATTCTTTTATTTTGTTTCGCTACCGTAATGATCTTTATTCTTTGGACTACCCTTTTATCTCTACTAAAATAACAATATCCACTTTGATTGTTGTTATTTTCATGCATGCCAGAAGATTGAGTCCTTGTGATTTTCGTTCAAAATGTAACTAAGTGCCTTTATTGCCTAAAACTGTTACTGACGTTCATCCATCAGTTTAAACTTTTAGAATAATTAGTTCAATCACCCAAGAGGCCACAATTTTGAATTTCATCCACCCTATTACTGATATTAATGTAATTTAAGCATTATATATGAAGTGGATACGTGTATTATCCACGCTTCAAACTCAAGGAGCGTTTGGATGAAGAGATATGTTAAAGTATAAACTATATTCGAACAACATTTATCAGCTTAAGTTTTAGAATAGTTAGTTCTTTGACCGTGCCTCTAATTTTTGACACCTCCTCTAATGGTAGGCTAAAGAAGGCAATAATGGGGAAGCAACAGAAAAGGAAAGGGGAAGCACTTCAAACATGCATGGTGATAGCCTTCACCATTTGGGTGCTCTATCAACTCATGCTTTTCCTTCACAACAACACAAGCTCATCAAGCCCGAAGTCAGATACAAATGCACAGAATAAGATTCAACTCTTGGGATTCAATAGAAAAGGGTTTTTTCAGGTTGAAACCCGAAAAAATAATGGTGCCAAACTCGGGAAAGATGATAAAAGGAAACGCGACAGTGCCAAAATTAATGAGTTCAATCAAGAAGAGATCGAGAGAGAATCTGAAAGAGTAGATGATTTGATCGATGTGGATGAGAAGGGCGAGGAAGAGGGAGTAAAAGACGAGGAAGACGAAGAGATAGACAGGATTTTAGACAACGATACGACAGATAATTATGCGGAATCTAGCAAGTCAGACGATGATGACGATGATGATAATGAAACGGGTAAATCAGAAAGAAGAGCCGAGGAAGAAGAGGGAGAACAGAATGTTGGGTCACAGCAAGAAGAGATAAGGATCAAGGGTATCCAAGAGATCCGTTATGGTGATGGCTTAAGGGAGAAAGATGCAGAGGAAAGCTCGAAAGCGCTCTTAGCTGAGGCACATGAAGATTTTGTGAATGGTGAGTCCTTCGAATCATCGATTGAGAGGGAAGGAAATGAAGAGGATGCATCACTGTGATTAGCTGATGCTAAGTACATGGGTTCGAACAAAAATAGGTTTCGATAAGGGTCAAATGTACAAAGTCTTATTAAAAAGTCGGTCACCGTATGGTGATAAAAGTGAGGAAGTAGTAACATGTTTTGAGATGCGATTAGGAACAAGCTTCTCTTTCTTTCCTTTTTCGCCCCATTTAGATACACATTGTTGATAACTCTATATGTGAGTCTTATAAAATTCCACATTGAAGTTGTGAGAGTAAGGAAATCAATATAAAAGCCTAGTGGGTAACTCCATCTATTGCCAATTGGTTTTAGAATGGAACTTCATTTGGACTTATATGTGAATCTCATGTGTGTCAACTCCGTTAGTTAAGTGTAAGGCCTAATGAAATTTAACACACACATCTACTGTTCTGTTCAACATTATCTGAAATGTTTCCATCAGTTATTCTTAAAAACATTCTGTCGCGCATGAGGTTGACAATAGCCAATGTAACTTTGATGAGTCTTTTCGCATGAATGTTTTGATATATGTGGCAAATCTGACATGATACTGTTGTATTATGTCTTAAATTTATATATCAATTCAAGAACAAAGGTCTGGGTCATATGGACCTTCTTCTTTGTGACTCAGCCTAGTAGACTCACCTGTTAGATGTATTGTTTCTACTTTTGCCTTTCTGTATGTTGTCTCTTATTGCTCCTCATTGTATCATCCATTCAGATTTCTTAGTGGATTGTTCAACACGACACACATAAATCATTATATTATCATTTTCTCTTTCTCTTTCTTCAAATATGTTATTTCACATCTAAATTGAATCCAAATTTTGAGTATTTACCTAACATTAGATCAAATACTAGTGCGCAAAAGAGAAGGTAGAGAGCCCTCAAATTCAGAGGATCCTGCCTCGGTCATCACTGAGGGAGCCAATATTATGGAACTGAGTATAGATGCCCCCGGTAAACTGAAAATTTTTAAAAGATAAAAATGATTTTTCTTTATTTATCAGAAAAAGAATAATATTAAGAGAAAAATTCTCGAAATTTCAAAATGCAACAATAAAAATACTATAAACTACTAACATAAAACCCTCGAATCCCTTTGTAATTCATCGAAGGCTATGTTAGCAAAACCTTCAAAGCTCTTTTATCCCAAGACCTCTTAATAAGGCTACTTTTTCAGACAAAAAATTAATTGGTGGAGGCCGATTTTTAAAAATCTTAGCATTACTATAGAATCACAGTCTTGGTGGTGGAGAGGTGGAATGTGGATGATCATTTAGTTCTCTCTCCTTCTATCTCTTTGTCTCTCCCTTGTCTCACTCTCTCTTCCCCCTTTCCTCTTACTGTACAAATGTTAACTTATACTTGTTACTTTTTATATACTCTATAGTTTGTGTTGAATATATATGATTTTCTTTACATATTGATACGAGCCAAAATGGGATTAGGCGTATAGAAGTACGCCATCTCATTAGTATCCACTCGCCTAGACTGCTGCCGCCTAGTATCATACTTGCCCAGTCATACCGCCAACTTGTTAGCTCGTATAACTATCCCGCCAAGTGTCACACCACCAATGATCAGGCCATGCCACCAATTACCCATCTCACCCAATCATTCCGCCATGTACCAGCACGCCATGCCATCTCCCAGTCAGCCGTCTACAATTCACCACATCATCACCTTAGATATTTGTTAGATATTTTATTATCTTTCCCTACAAATAGGATAGGTAGGGTAATTAGGATTTATGTTAAAAATTATGTAGGCTATGTTTTCTCTTTCTCTCCAATTTCTCTATGTTTTTCCCCTATCTTCTACGTTTTCTCCCCTCATTGATACTACTATAATATAATTAATATCAAATTAGTCTGATCCAATTATGTACCGCAACACATATTTTATTATTTGGTGTTGATTGATCTTTGGATTGAGTGTTGGATCCATTTCGTTCGTATCAGATTCATAGTGATTTTGCACAACACTACCGAAATCGCCAATGAATCAGTGAATAAGTCCGTATCAATATAATCCTCGATTAATACAAGAATTTCTTGAATCGCGCACAATATCACGTGGCAAATCTAACAAATTTCCAAAAGATTCACAATGAACTACGCATTCATCAAATCCCGAAACAAAACTATTAAATATCAGGATCATTAACTAAAATGTAAATCAAGTAAAAAAAAAAATACTAGAAATATCATCGCAATTCGCAATTGATCATCAAAACAAAAAACAATTAATCCAATGCAGTAAAAGATGAAATGTAAAGAACAGTATGCTTACTGGTACATTGGGAGATGAAGATTGATGGAGATCGCGTTGATAGAAGTAGGATGCGAATCCGCCATTGTTAACCTCTTTCTTCTCTCTCTAGCGTTGAATTTTATTTATTTAAGGAGGTAAAGACTTGGTGTTGACGTCAGAGCTAATTTTACATTTATTAAAGTAAACCTCAAAGCCAAGGATTCAATTGAGGCCTTTTATATAGGTCAAATTTCTCCGAGTTTGTAGAACCGACCCACGAAGTTAGCATATATGAGGTCCATTTATAAGTCCAAGTAAGGTTCCGTTCTAAAATTAATTAACATTAGGTGTAGATTCTAGTAGATTGACTCTCATGTGTAGGGGTGAACAAAAATCGGTCCGGACCGGCCTTTTCGACCAAGGACCAAACCGGACCGACCATATATTGGTCCGAATCTCGGTCCTAATATATGTGCTTAATCGGACTTCGGTCCGGTCCTGTCCAAGACCGAAAAATCAGAAGATTGGACCGAAGACCGATCAACATCAATTACGTATTAAATATTTTGGGTAAATAATTTTAATATATAATTAATTTATGTATCTAAAAATATTAAATCTTAAAAAATTAAATATTTATTTTTTTACAATTTAATAATTATATAAATATTCCGTATAACTAACCTTAAATTATATATATATATTGTGTAAATAATACAATTATTGTTATTTTCTAATTTTTTATCTTTCGTATAAAAACGTTTTTCTTCTTATAAATGAAATTGTTAGATGAAAGACCGGACCGACCCGGTTTTAATCGGTCCGGTCCTCAGTCTTATAATTTGACGTACTTTGATCTTCAGTCCAGTCTGGTCTGGTCCGATTCGGTCCGGTCTTGGACCGAAGTGCACCCCATGCGGAATCCTCAATAATATATAATCAAATTTCTCTTAACAACATAATATCACTATAACAAATTATAAAATTTTTAATGATATAACTTATTAATATTAACAATTGATACTTTTAATGATATAAATATTGAATGCGGTTGCTTGAGGTTATATCCCACCCAGTGCTAGAGTGCTTATGTCGCAAAAGATATAACTACCCCTTATTAAAAAGGGCTTAATGACGACTTTTAAAAATACTTTTTTGTGAAACTATTCCCGACATTAATAAAATAGTTATGACTAATACACTTGAAAGTCTATGGTAGAAACAATTATAAACCGTTATTGGATTACGATTATAACATTATATTGTATATTAAAATTTTGGAGAACGACACTTTTATAGGTTTTACATTATACAAAAAATAAAATTTCACTGTGCATTGCAGAAAATGACTAAATTTTAGATAATTTATCGGTTGAATATCTTTAAAATATTTATCGCTTAAATATCTTAAAATTTTTATATATTATTAAATACAGTTTAAAAACTTTAACATTGAATTGATTCATGTATATAATGGACATGCCCATATGTGAAATGTTAAGACTAGAGATTCCTTTGGGCTTCTTCAAACAAGAAAAGTAGGCCCATTCACATAATGAGACACACACATAACAAACATAAATATATATATATATAAGTTATCCAGGGCATCGACTGACTCACAAGGTTTATGAATTACAACAAACCGGATATCCGTCTCACTCTACGCTAGGGAGGAGAGGGAGGCAAGCCAAGGAAGAGATGGATGGAGACGATCTGACAAGACCACACCTACTTAAACCTACGAGAGGAGATGGCCTTAGATAGAACTCGGTGGAGTGCTAGCATAGAGGTAACCGATGTAGCGGCTTAGAGTAGAGCACCTTTGACTGCTTACACTAGTAATTCTAGGGGTCTTTACTTCCTCTTTGGCAATCTCGTATTGGAGCATCTATTTAGGTATCGGTGTCTTGACTAGCCGACTATTTGTCTGCAATTACCCCCCTTCGTGTTTCCATCGAGTTTTCCTTGAGTTTTGTTTCGTATGCTAGGTTCGTGTTATGTATTGATCTAATACTAAATTGTTTTCATGCTTTCAGGCTCTATGGTGACATGATGACATGCTCCTCAAATTGGGGGTCCTTGAAAACAGCCTCTCTTCAGGGTAGCACCCTAAAGAGGGAAGGCTGCGTACATCCACCCCCCGGGACCCTACTCAGGCGGGAGCCCTTATGACACTATGACTGTTGTTGTTGTTGTCAGATATCCGATTGAGTGAAGTTGAGATGTTGTAGAACACCTACCGTGATACAATCCAAAATATAAGGTTTTGTGAAGGGTAACTTTAAGTATAAATAAATAGGTTAAGTTCTTAATTATGATATACATTTTCCTTAACTATATATACAGGGACCTAAGTGTTATGGAAGAGGTATGATGGATGAATATTGATTGAGTTCCCTCTCTCCCCCTCTCTCTCTAAGTCTGCCTCCCATTTCTATCTAGTCTATCTCTCTTTCCCCTATCTTTCTTATACTTTACATGTAAATTCTACAACTATTGTATGAATAATACCAATTTATATAGAATATACTTATTATTTTTAGTTTGATTGATGGTTCGATTGTGGATTTGTTTGATTCAATGATTGACCGATACGAATCATAACATACCACATTCATTTATAGGGTTAGATAAGCTAGTAGTACACCCTAGGACCGGAAAAGAAATGTGAGAGTCGGTCCCAAAGAAACGGTAGACTGGAAAAGAAAGGTGAGAGTCAGTCCCAAAGAAATAGTGTAGGTTTTCTAGGTCTTTTATGGCAATTAATTGTGTGAAGAGAGCCTAAATACGGTTAAAATAAGAGGAGTTTTATCATCGCTGACGATGTCATCGACATACAAGGGAAGAAATATGATACCTTGACTTGTATGGTAGATAAAAGGCAAGGGGTCAGAACAAGAGCATCAAAACCTAAAACATATAGTGCAGCACTTACCACTAAAATAAGATTCTAGATGCTTGTTTTAGACCATTAATGACCTTACACAGGTGATACACATGACACAAAAAGGTCAGGTGAATTAAACCGCGGGATTATTCTCTTTATTGAAGAAGTTATGAAGGAACACACTCTTAAACATCTAGTTGTCGGACCATCCAAGTTAAGATCAGGCAAGGTAGTCGAAGGTCCAATGGTGGCTGCAACCCGCTAGGTTGACCAGCGAGGGCCCATAAGGGTTGCGGCGACAACGACTACGCAATGAGAAGAGCTGGCAACCTAGCAGGAGTGAGGGAATTAGGGTTAGGGTTAGGCTTTTGAGGGAGTGAGGTATTCAAATTTTTCATGAGCTCTAATACTTGTAAAAAAGTTTTTTCTATACTTAGTGACAGAGTCACAATATAAAATAAGCCACTCGTACAAGCGAGACCTTAATGAACCCATATAAAAGCGGGAGTAAGAAACAAAAAATCAACAAACAGCCAATAAAATAGAATTACAACGAAAAAAAAAAAACAAAATAGGTGAAAAGAATCAAACAGGCAGTATATGGCTGCATCACCATTGGATGAGGTCGGGTGTAGGGGAAGTCGTTGAACCAATATTGAAGCTATGGAGAGATTGACAAAGATCAAATCCAACTATAGCCCTAGTCCATATAAAATACAACAACAACAGCCACAGTGTCTTTAGGGCTCCCGCGTACGCAAGATCTGGGAGGGAAAGGATATATGCAGCCTTCTCCCCTAAGGACGGGACCTTGATGAGAGACTGTTTTCAAGAATCCCTAACTTGATAGTCCATATAGGATAGATAACCCTAAATATCAAAGTTATAACATTTCACTTTTATATATTTATATATATATATAAAGTAAACAGATAAAATATAGAATAACAATAGACTTCTATCTACTAATTTTTTGTTTTTTTTTCCCTGTTTTGGCAAGTTGCCATGTGCATTAAAGGATAATGGGGTCCCTCACCAACGAAAGAGGGCATCAACATATTGATATAGATACCAACTTTACGTAACTATATAAACAGATTAAACATGTTACAACAGATATAATTTTACTTAAATTTAAATCAAACCGAAGGTAAAAACTTAATCTAAAACCCGCTATATAATCTAAAACCCGCTATATGTAAGCTTTTGGGTCTAATGTAGTATTTGAGCTACCCACCTTTCAAAATTAAAAGCTATACCGGGAAAAAAAAATTTATTTTTTATTTTTTATTTATAATTTTCAGCCATAGTTTAAAAAAATAGAAAAACAAAAACAAAAATTAAGAAAAAAAATGATTTCTAAGATACGGGTTTTAATTTTTAAACTAGAAATTACAAACAAAAAGTGTTATCAAAAAGACGTTAGAAGCCCTCAAGTGTTTCCATCGATAAGCTAACTCCACATCCCTTATTATGTTATCGTGTATTTTCTTTAAACTTTACATATTTTTTTTAATTCTCGTAGTGTATTTATGAATTTTATCTATCTTTTTATTTGTCCACTTTATACTGACACCTAATATCAAACTATTTATTACAATGACAACCGGCCCTAGGCAAAGATAAACGGGCTCCTCTTTCCCCTCCGCTCCTTCGCCCACTCTGACCACGTAGAATACGGGAATTCCTTTAAAACGTAGGAAATAACTTATATAACCCCTTTCAAAATAAAACTTTCCATTCAATTTCTATGACGATAAACAAGACCTAAATAATAGGGATGACAATAGGGAGGGTCGGATACGGGGGTTTGTCCTCCATATCCATACCTGCCATCCACATCCATATCGATACTCGCTCATTACCCGCCACAAATATAAAGTGGATATTCATACCCGCCCCACTATCCGCGGGTATCCATTACCCACCTCATACCCACCCCAATAAGGGTACCAAATGTTTACCAGTATCCATATGTATTAATGTTTTAATATTATTTTTAAAAATTAAATTATATTTTGCTATACTATATCAACAATAACAGACTCAGTGCCTCAAGGGCTCCCGTATAACCGGGGTCTGAGAGGGTTGGATGTATGCAGCCTTACCCCTTCAAAATGTAACCCTACCGAGAAGCTGTTTCTGGGGACCCCCAACCTTATAAGGTTAGCAATACGAGGACTTCTAAGGAGGTCACCCATCCTGATACTACTCTCTCCCAAGCACGCTTAACTTCAGAGTTCTAATGGGAACCGAGGCGAGGCAGGGCAGGGCGAGGCCAGGCGGGGCAGAACAGGTAAAGCATTATACCCATGACGATTGCGAAGCGGATATACCCAAACCATGCCCACTATTTATTTCACTTATACTCTTACCCGTTACAAATAACAAATTTTACCCGCCCTATTACCATTCATACTGAGTAATACTGTGCGGGGCAGAGACAATGGGCGGGGGGGAGCACAATTATAAGCGTACTAATTGCGTTGAACTCAAAACAAACATTGAATTTTTATTTAATTTAATTTGAATTGATGTTTTCAAGGAGGATTTGATTGGATTACAACTATCTTCCACTTTAATTGTTGCTTCTCATTATTATTATTACAACAGCAACAACAAATTCAGTGCCTGCAATGACTCCGGCAAAAACAGAGTCTGGGAGGGTAGATGTACGCAGTCTTCCCCCTTCAGGGGGCTACCTTGAAGAGAGGTGGTTTCCAAGGACCCCCAACTTGAGAAGCTGGTCTGCAGGATGGAGCATATGACCTAGTAGCAAGAAATTATTATTATTGTTATTATTATTATTATTATTATTATTATTATTATTATTATTATTATTATTATTAGGGTTATTTACGTAGAAGGTCCATATACTTTATTCATTATGTCAATTTGATCTTTATACTTTTAATTATATTAATTTAGTCCCTGGCTAATTTAAAATGTGTCAATTTAATCATTCAGTCAAATTTAAGTTACATTAATGACTTAAATTTGAACGAAAAATTATGTTAGATGTAAGTAACTTATATTATAAATTCATTTATTTACTCAATTTAACATAATTTGTGGCTGAACCATTAAAAGTTTTACTAAAAATTTAACATAAATTTTCTCTAAGGACTAAATTAACACATTTTAAATTGTATGGGAACTAAATTAACACAATTAAAAATATAAGAACTAAATTGACATAATGAATAAAATATAAAAATATTTGGCATAAATAATTCTAACAATTATTATTATTAGTATTTTCTAATATGTGCTTTAATTCCTCATTTAATACTGTTCTTTTTGTTCATGAATCAAGCAATTATTATAAAGTTTTGATCTGTAATTAATGTAATTGTAATGTGATTGAATGATATTACATATAATTTAATAAAATTATGAAATATTATTTACAATTAGTTCCACTAATAGACACAGATTTAAAAAATCCTTCTTATTATTATAATAATTAATTAATTAAATAAAATAATTAAATCGGAATTGTTTATGCATCCCAAGTATATTTGAAGGAGGGTTAAGTAAATCCCTCAACGTGCACGCACACCCTTTATCCCCCCTTTTCCTGTCCTCAACTACCAAAGTCAAAACTCATTATTTTTATTTTTTTTTGGGTTATTAACGTTTTAGTACCCGATATTTTTAAAAATAATAAAAAGGATCATAACTTTTTTGAATTATTAAAAAAGCTCCTATGTTTTTTCATATTAATAAAAAGGCCCCTAAGTTTTTGTCGCATTAATAAAAAGTCTTCTCTCTGACATGATGATGTCATTTTTAGTTGACAAAGCTGATGTGATAGCGGCGTTTTAATTAATACTATAGCAAAATGATAAAAATACCCTTTAATAACCACATCTTATAACAAATTAAGCGAAAATAAATACCTTCTATATAACATAACATCTCGAATTTTATGCTTATAAAGTAATAATAAGGGAGTTAAAGCATACTTTAGGCCATTTTATTATAACATTGATAAAAAGCAATTACCACGTTAGCTCTGTCGATAAAAAATAACGCCATCACCCTTGAGAGGGGCCTTTTTATTCATACGACAAAACCTTAGGGGCCTTCTTAATAATTCAAAAGGGTTATGATCATTTTTA
The DNA here is from genome assembly GCA_018398585.1 of Simmondsia chinensis. Lineage (NCBI taxonomy): Eukaryota > Viridiplantae > Streptophyta > Magnoliopsida > Caryophyllales > Simmondsiaceae > Simmondsia > Simmondsia chinensis. The sequence goes on from JAGTTD010000007.1 coordinate 37,799,228, forward strand.
TCATTTAAAAAAAAGTTGGAGTACTATAATGTAAATAACCCCCTTTTTTTGACAAAATTTTTTTTTGGGAAACGAGCGACTAGGTTGCCCCAACCAACCTCGACCCATAAAAAGATCCACAATCCCCATGATGAGCATGTAAGTTATGAGTATATTCTCAGTAAGAACCAAACTTCTGACCCCCGGACGATGACCACATGGGTAGAAGACGCCACCAATTGACACGCTTTTGTACTTATAATTAATTAGACCACTTGCATGTTCATAATGCATACAATTATCATACATATAACTACAATAACAATGGGTATCATAATTTGCATTTGCATTATTATATGGTTTGTCAACAACTTATTGTATTTTTTGACTTGGTTTTATCTCAACTTTATGAATGTCAAAAGTTCGTTAAATATTTTATTTTCTCTTTTTCGATAATTACCGACAAAGTTGTGGTACAAAGTAAGCCACTCGACTAAATGAGACTTGAGACCACCCATTAGAGAAACGGGCCACAAAAGACAACAAAAAAGCTGGAAGACAAACCAAAACAGGCGAAACACGAGTCAAAATATTTTATAGAAAGTTAGTTTTGCTAATATCGGTTTACCTTTAATCTGTATATTTTTGTTTTTTCTTTGAAAAGATATCATCATCTCTTACGTAGAAGGAAATACTTTTCCTAATATAATGCGTATAATTGTATTATTAGTTCTGTTCCATTTTTCATATGTACATCGGATTTAGCAGGAAGATAAATGTCAGTCACACCATAATTGTATGATCGTAGAAGAACCTTCTTATTGTTAAATCGTAAGGCCATGTAAGTTCAAGAAAAGAGAAAGCAGGAATATTTCACGAGTGCACGACCATATAGACTAGCTAATCTTGCAAACTGTGTGTATGCACAAAATGAATATTTCTAGTATTTCATTGGATAAATGGGTACAATTCTCTATGCACGCATATCAATTACAAGAATACTAACGGTTCTCTAATTCAATTTTCTTGAACTTTGCTCCGAGAATCACCAAAGGCGAACTGAGTTACTTAAAAAATAGGGCCCATCGCTTGATCTTTAATTTGTAGAGAGACTTATAGTTTGAGAATTGGTTGAGAAAAGCATTCTAAAATCATAAAGGCTTTTCGAGTAATTTTTCGATGTCCTATGAGCTCAACCCTGGACATTTCTAGGACCGAGTTTGATATAGACCCAAAACCTAAATGGACTTTACTTAGATTGATGTTCATTTCAAACTTCCCTTGTTTAGTAATTGGGTAAAGAAAGGGGGGGTAAGGTAATATCCTACCCTTATTTGGACACATCAAATTAAAAAGGATAAGGGTAAAAAGAAGTAAATGAGTTACCCCCTTTTCGACAATTGGGTAAAGGGGTACGGATAAAGAAAGTTATAGTTAAAATAAGGGCAAAATTATCCAACTGTTTTAAGATTTGTCTTACCCTCATTTACCTCCCAATTTGAGGGTTAAACAAAATGGGGCTAAAAGGGGGTAAAGACGGGTAAATGTTTACCCTCCATTACCCCCCTTTACCCCTTTTACTAAATTGCTAAACAAGAGTTCATTTACCAGGCATTAAGGCACCGGATCCCATTAAAGCTCCAAAGTTAAGCGTGCGCGAGAGTAGTATCAAGATGGGTGACCTCCTGGGAAGTCCGCATGTTGCCAACCTTATAAGTTTGGAGGTTATCGGAAACAGCCTCTCGGCAGAGTTACACCCTGAAAGAGTAAGGTTGCATACATCCACACCTCCCAAACCCCGCTTATGCAGGAGTCCTTAAGGCAATGGATTTGTTGTTGTTGTTTCCAAACAAGGGCAATGATTTATCCCCCATTATTCTTACCCTTTTACCTTCCATTACCCTATTATCAAATAGGGGGTTAGTCTAAGCAAAAATCAAATTGAGTCTAATTAACTCTTTTAACTTTTAATCAGCTCAATTTCTTCATAGATGCCTTAAAACACATACGTAAGGCAAATTTTATATGTCAGACATTGTGTATTATACAAGAACAAACAACAACAGTCCCAGTGATACAGAGGCTCCTACATTGTGTATTATATCGTTCCTTAATCAACATTGTACCAGTCATCACATAGGTTTTGCAATTTTTACAATGATACTGTACAGATTTCGGGTGAAGTTTCCCGACTAGCGGAGCTTAGTAGCTAAAGATAAACTAAAGGAATAGTTTTCGTGTGAACAACATTCGTTGCCGAACCTCCTTGCCTACCAACCTTTAACTTCTTTTTCTAGCCCCTCTACACTTACTAACGCCTACTTCTCTTTGATTGCTCGATATATTCCGTGAATCTATCTGTTCTTTTTTAAAAGAAAAGTATAACATACTCCATTAGAGCTTTAGGAATTGATACAGTGATAAAACTACCCACCTTTCAAGTTATAGACACCAGTTTTTGAAGCTCATATCCAATCCAAAAAAAACTCACACTAGTGCGTTCGATAAATCATAGTATAAAATCAATAATAAATGATCACCTGCCAACTTAAACTTTTGAAAAAATTAGTTCGTTCATAGTAAAAGTAAAGAAAATTATGCATTACATTTAAAAAAAAAAAATACTACCTTTACATAAAATCAACACACCCATATCAGAATCAAAGCCTTGCCCTCTTCTTTTTTTAATTCCCCCCCCCCCCTCTCTAATATACACACTATTTGTTAGTCTCACAGAGTACTTCACCATCTTTGTTTAAAACCCTCGATGGAGTACACACATTAATAATTGAGTAATGCTACACGATACGAGAAGAGAGAGCACAAAAATGTCTTGACTAGAGCATAGTTTGTCGTTAACGACAAACTAGTTTCTAAGCATTTGTTTCTCCCGACACTTTCATAGCTTTTTTTCTCGTGACATGCAGCATTTTTGTTAATAATTCCCATCACAATTTCTTCCCCAAAAACGCCAAAAAAAAAAAAAAAAAAAATTAAAAACAGGAAAAAGGGGTGAATTTGTCAGCAAGCCAAGTCATGGCAGAGCTCCTTTCTTAGCTTCTGTGAGAACAATCTGCAAGCGTCCATGCTCAGATCAATGGCTGCAGCTAACGCCACGTAAGCAGCTGCGTCCTCCGAGCAAGTGACATGCTGCACGCTCACCTCTACCGTCGGCTTGCTGCACTTGCCCTCTCCTTCCACACGCGCTGACATCACGAATCCTCTGTACGCGCTGTACGGCCAAAGGGTGTATCCGTAGTCGCCACTGCCCCTCGGGCTGCACGCAGGGGATCGCAACAACCCGCTTCCCGCACCAGTGGTGGCTGCATTGCCTGCAGCAAGGTCTATTGAGAACTTGCCCCCTCTGGCAGTGCTGATGGTGGACTCGGCAAGGACGACACCAGCAGCTGCAGCGCTGTCAGGGATGAGCTCGAAGCGGTAGCCTAAGCCATCGGTGGCGCCTCCACGTTCACGCCAGGCCTCAAGGCGTCCCCAGGGCTTCCAGGTGCCATCGCTAGGGCGGAGGATGAGCCAGGAGCCAGGGTTAGAGCGGCAGACGCGATCGGACCCTGGAGAGGCGACGAAGGGGGTGACCATAGAGGCTGCTGCGACAGGGGAGCCGGAGAGGTCGTGGACGGTGATGGACCAGCCCTTGCGTTCCTTTCCTGGTCTCTCTCTTTCACTTCCGAATGAACTTAGCCATCCTCTTCCGCTTCCTTGCTCCGATTGCACGGATCTGTGAATTTTCACACACATCCTCAGTTCGGTTTAAAAATTAGCTAGTAAAACTGAACAAAGCTGGAAACGAGCAGAGCGAGTAAACTTACTAGTTTTTTACTTATTTGGTTACTGCTTTCCTTCGTAAAGCAACTAAAGTTTTCCCTCAATCTTTGCTAGTTTTGTGTTTTTCCCAATTTTTCTCACTTTTTCCCATATATTTTGGCGGAAAAACTGCAATTATTTTTGCCTAGTTGTCTAGTCTCGGATTTATAAATATTTTTTTCTTTTTTTCTTTTTATAAGGCTGGAGATCCTTCAAAAACAACCCCTGTTTTGAGTTGCATCCTATAAGGATAAGACTGTTCACATTTCACCCTCCCTATACCCTACCTTGGCATGAGCCCTTTGCAGGCACTGGGTTTCTTGTTTTTTTGTTAAGCAATGACAACTAATTTTTAAGTTTACAATTTTACGTACTTTTTCCTAATTTTACTCTTTACAAAAACTAAACCAACCCGAGGATAAAGGAGAAGATCAAGCAAAAGTAGAAGAATTTGGATCTTCTTCACTTTGAATTTGAAATTGTTCTTGTGCGAAATCAAACCTAAGAATCTACCTTAATAGTACTGGCATCAAGATTAGAGAATTTCAGATCAAGATTTCTAGCATTTCGAACTAGATTCTTCAAGAAAGTATAATTAAACAATTTCAGAGAATAATTTCTAGCATTTTGAACTAGATTCAGTAAGAAAGTAGGGTTTCTTGTTGAGGACTCCGAATATGAGTTATAAAAGTGAAGATATCAATTCATAAGCCTAGTAGATTACTCCACCTATTGTCAATTGGATTTAGGATGGAACCCCACTTAAGCTTACAAGTGCCAATTCTGTAGGTCAAGCCCGGTGAAACTTAACATTTCTATGCCAAATTTCAACTTCAAAATTCAAAAATGTCTACATCTTAGTTTCTCGTACATGTAATTCAACCAAATGATGAACAATTTCACTTTAGTGCTTCATACGCTTGAATTTCAAACTCAAAATGCAAGCAAAAAGGCTACGCTAAGAACTGTTCATCTAAAGCGCGGATGCATAAAGATGAACACACATAATCGAACAAAGCATACAGAATCTTCAATGGCGGAAGCAAAAAAAAATCTGTAAAAGGCAAGGTCAATTTCTATGCAGAATCTTTAACCAATTCTACTCTCACTTCAAATTTCAATGGAGTTAGCACTTCTCTCTTTCTAAGTTAATCAAATTAGAGCTCTATGTCTTTGTTTAAATTAGTCTTTTATGTAAAATGGTTCATAATATTTTAGTTTACTACAAAATTCGTCCCCACATAGTGATAAAAATTAGGAAAAAAATTAATCGGATAATGAACAGAGTTTATCTTAATTTTAAAAATTAGAGATTTACGAACATGAGGAACCAATTTTGTCACAATTATAAAACATTAAAGACCATTTTAAATTAAAAAAAAAAAAAAAGATGAAAGACTAATTTTATCATGATTAGAGAACATTAGGGACCATTTTAAAAGAAAAAAAACGAGAACTAATTTAAACAAACTAAAAACACAAAAAATTTGAACAAAAGAAAAAAAAATGAGCTAACTTTGCCATAACAACAAGAATAGACCCAGTACCCTAAGGGCTCTCGTATAAGCGGGGTCTGGGAGAGGTGGATGTACGTAACTACCGCTTCAGAGTGCAACACTGCTGGGAGGCTGTCTCCGAGGACCGCCAACCTTATAGGGTTGGCAATACAAGGACTTCCTAAGAGGTCACCTATCCTGTTACTACTCTCGGCCAAGCACGCTTAACTTCGGAGTTCTAATGGGATCCGGTTGCACTAGTAAATGAAAAAGAAAAACTCGTGCTACTTTGAACAAACTAAAAAAACCCGAGCGATCAATTTGAACAAATGAAAAGACGGGAGACTAATTTAAACCGCATGAGTAAACAACTCCATCTCTCTCAAATTGTAACCTACAAACGAAACTACCATACCAACACTCAGAAAGAATGAATTCAACGAGAGGGAAACTAACCTCGATCGCTGATTCCGATCACCACCGCCATTCCGAAAGCTAAAATTACAAGTAAACACCGGCTGCCTTATACCCCCTTGTACCTGCACCACCTGCGGACTACACTCCGGCTCCCCATCAAACTCGAAAACAAACCTTGGATCGAATTCCGCCTTCACATTCACATGAAACTCCGCCATTCCTCCTTTCTCCCCTTTCCCTACTCTAATCCATCCGTTCTGAAACACCACAGCCTTTGATTTCACCTCTTTCAGATCCAACGGCACAGAAACGCGCCCTAGCAACCGCCCCGAGCTCACTCCACACGTCGCGCCGGTTCTTCCTGTGTAGATCGCGATTTTCAACCGGAGGTTGCCGGTGAAGATAGATTTGGCGTCGAGACGGGTGAGATCGGCTTTGGAGAGGTGGAATGTGGCGGCGAAGTTAGGGTTTGAAGGAAAGTTTGAGGTTTCCGGTGGAATGTAAGGGACGGTGGCGGTTACCGATGGAAAGTGCTTGAGTTTGATCTTACAGAAGCACGGCGAGGAGGATGGATGGATGACGTTGCGTGCCGGTTTCGCCGGTACTGGAATCTTCAGCGCGAGGTTGTTGACGGTTAAGCGAACGAACGGACAGGGATCCATCGATCAAAACGGCGTCGTTTTGGATGGAAACGAGAATCAAATTGCTGTACGGTTACTCAGCATAATCAACGTGTTTGTTTCATCTTGTTCTTGTTCTTATTCGCTCGGAACGACGTCGTTTTAGGACGAATTCACTGGATTTGAGCGGTTACTCGCCGTAATCAATGCTTATGTTTCTTCTTTGTTCTTGTTATTTGATCAAAACGACGGCGTTTTAGAAAAAATCTACTGGATTTATAGAAGAGCAGGTTAGCAAGGATGAATTATCAGGAATTACAACACGAGTTTGTGAGGTTACTCACCATAATCAATGTGTATACTTCGTCTTCTTGTTGTTGTTCGCTGAAAACGACGTCGTTCTACACCAAAACAACTAAATCCGTGCAGTTACTCCTCATAATCAATGTGTATGCCTCTTCTTGTTCTCCTTCCTCGCTCAAAGTGACGTCGTGCTACACCAAATCAACTGGATTTGAGCGGTTACTCACCGCAATCAATGTGTAAGTTGTTGTTGTTGGTGTTGTTCAGAGATGGTGTGTCTAGAGCGGTTACTACAGAGAAGAGAAGAAGAGTGAATGAAGTGAGTTATGAAGTGGATAGGTTTGAGAGGGAGCTTGGTTGGAGTATTAATGGAAGTTACTTTTTCTCTCTCTCTCTCTAGACTGTGTTGGTTTCAGTTTTAGAGAGAGAGAGGAGAGAGAGAGAGAGAGAGAAAGAGGAGGAAGAAGAAAAGAGCAGTTAGAGGAGAGAGAGAGGGAGAGAGAGGGTGGTGGGAGACAGCTGGAAACAGACTGTAAACAGAGTGCTACTGAAAATGACGGCTTTTCCTTAGGCGGGGTCTCTCTCTCTCTCTCTCCTCTCTCTCTACTACCTGGCCCCCCATTTTCATTTTCTTCAATTAAATTAAGTATTATTTATATTTTAATACTTTAATTTTTTTTAAATAATAAAAGGAATTATGATCTTTTTAAACTATTAAAAAGATATCTGAACTTTTATTATATTAATAAAAAAAATTTCTAAGTTTTTATCGCATTAATAAAAAATTTCATCTTCGATATAATAGTGTCATTTTTAATTGACAAAACTGACGTAATAACTTTAGTTTTATCAATACTACAATAAAATAGTAAAAGTACTTTATAATAACAACCAAACAACAACAATCTCAGTGCCTCAAGAACTCCCGCTTACATAGGGTCTGGAGGGTAGGATGTACGCAGTCTTACCATATCAAGGTGAGACCCTAACAAGAGGCTGTTTTCGAAAACCCCCAATCTGATAGATAGATGATCGTTTTGAAGAACCTGTAAGGAAAACATATAAATTATAATATAGATATCATGCTAAGCGATTATGTATGTAAGCAAGTAAACAAATAAACGATGAAGCATATAAGCATATAATCATATAATCAAATAAACATGTAAACATGTGAGCATGGGAGCATAGCAACAAGAGCCAAAGATAAAGCCAACAAGCAAGCATCTGTGGGAAAAATCTTCCACGTAATATAATATATATCTCGAATTTTGTGTTTATAAAGTAAGAATAAAGGTGTTAAAGCGTACTTTATATTATTTTTGTAGCTTTAACAAAAAAAACAATTGTCATGTCAGCTCTGTCAATAAAAAATGACATCGTCACGCTTGTGATGTGTTTTTATTGATATAACAAAAACTTAAGGGTCTTTTCAATAATTCAAAAATAATAAGGTCATTTTTATTATTTTTAAAAATATCGGTGTAGTAAAATATAAATAACCCTTAAATTAAGAAATGAAAATTTAACATTTAAGTCAGGCTGCAATTGAAGTATGAAATTGGGGTTAAAATTGAAATTGGAGCCCATAATTTTAATGTTGTTAGAATTAAATTTACGATTCTACTGCCAATTTATTGGAATTAAATTTTAACTGAAACTCTTTCATTTCCTTGGGATATGGGTAAACAATTGCAATTACATAGTAACTTCACTAACCTAAAACCCAAAATAATCCCACTAGATTGACCTAAAACCAAAACGACTCAAAATCTAAAAACTTAGACACAACCTAAAATTTAAACTGGATCGCGAAATCACCTAACTCGAATGACTTGAACTTGAAATGACTGAAATCACTTTAGCTCAAAGTTCAAAGTAACTCAACTTGATTAACCCAAAAAATCGAGATGACTCGAATCCAAAAAATGAAACTACTCGATTTGATTGTGATATAAACAAGATGAGCCAAAGTGGAATGACTCCACCAAATTGACCCAAAACTTAATACTACCCAAACCCAACATGACTTTATCCATCTCAAACTCAAGCCAAATATGACTTGAAATTTGAAATGATACAACTCGCTTGTCCCAACACTAAGATGACTCGAGCTTAAAATGACCTAAATCAACTAACGAATCGATTCTAGCCTGAATCCTAAAAAAATCTAAACCGATTAACAAAAAATCCAAGATAACGTGAATACTAAATGACTTGTCTGTTGACATATGGTTCCTACATATATATTAACTATGCACGAGTTATAGAGCAAAGTGTCAAACTTAGACTGATATTAAACACATCACTTTATATTAGCAATCAGATAATGGCATTCTCGTAATTAAAAAAATGACTATAGGGTCAAATTATAGCAAAAATGGGTTTTGTATGTCCTAACCTAGAAATCCCGTTTTGCCCCTACTCGGGTTGCCCATTCCCGAGAATTGCACTGCCTGGTATCACTACTATCCCCTGCCCGTACTTGCTTGCTTCCTCAGTAGAAGTATGGTATAACATTCTAACTCTTCTCTTCAAGACTTCGTTCTTAGAAGCTTAAGAATGAAAGCATTATAATTCATAATTTATCGTAAATAATCTTCCACATATTCTGGATAATATTTTGAATTTGTCAACGGATTCAAAATTTTCATTTTACAATCTCGATAACAATCCTCTACACAGTATCTGAAAAGACAAAGATTATGGTCGTGCTGTGAAATTCATCACTGCCCTAAAGTCGTTTATTCTGTCACACTGGTACGAGCAAACCAAATAACACTCTGACCCTTAGGATTAACACGAAGCTCGAAACATCCGTGTAGTCATGAGTTAGCGGACTAGAACATGTCCAAATGTTGCAGTACAACCTCCTATAGAAATGTAATTCTTTCGCCAACCAAATGATATTTTAAAGTATACCAACACAGTATATATAAGGGTAATTTATCTCAAAGGTCCATACACTTGCTCATTGTGTCAATTTAGTTCTTGTACTTTCAGTTGTGTCAATTTAGTTTCTGAACAATTCGAAATGTGTCAATTTAGTCATTTGGTCAAGTTTAAGTTAAGTTAATATCGTAATTTCAAACGAAAAAATTATATTAAATGCAAGCAACTTATTATAAATTCATCTGTTTACTTAATTTAACCCAATTCGTTGCTGAACTATTAAAAATTTTATTAAAACTTAACATAAAATTTTATCTAAGGATCAAATTGACACATTTTGAATTATACAGAGGCCAAATTGATACAATTAAAAATACAAGGACTAAATTAACACAATAAACAAAGTATAAGAACCTCTAGCATAAATAACCCTATATCTAATTATCCTTTTGATTATCATTTTTGATCGGGAGAATAAACAAATTGCAACATTTTCAGTGCTCTAAGAACTCACGCCTACGCAGGTTTGAGGGTGGATATAGGCGGCGTTCCCCCTTCACGGTGCTACCCCAAAGAGAAGTTATTTTCGAGAACCCTCAATCTAAGGGGTACAATATAATGACTTCTTAGTAGGTTACTCATCTTAATATTACTCTCGTCCAAACACGTATAATTTCGGACTTCTATGAACAAATCCTGGATACAAACGTGGCAAATGCAAAGAGGCCCATAAAAATTGATGACTCGTGACGACTACGAGGATCGATGGGCCCACCAGATGACTGTGGCCTAGTGCAGACAAATCTGGACCGTCCGATGAGAAACTAGCAGGCTCGTCCGACGGCTGAGATGTTTTTAATTTTATTTTGTAATTGTATAGGTATTATTTATTTATGGGACAACGTGAAATAGAGAGGGGGAATCTGGTGGAGCGCAGGTGCAGAATCACACACGTGCAGCCGCAGTATCAAAGTAGACACCCCCCCGTGACTCCCCAAATATTAATATTATTATTTATTTAATTTTTTGAGCCGGCCACGTCACTCTTATGTCATGCCCTACACTTTTTTTCTTTGGATAAATTATATATTAATATATGGAGATTTAGTGTATTAATTTTATAAAATTAATATGACTGTTTATGATAGATATGAGAGTATGCAAGGTAGGATAAGTCGATCTCAAGCTTGAAGACCGAGACCGCAAGGATCTTCATCTTCCTTTCTATTTTAGTTTTTTTTGACTAGTTGGGTAAGGCCGTGCTTTGGGATCTCTTTTGATATCCTTTTATTTACCTTGTGGGTCCTGACTATCTCTTTAGAACGGGGATTGTATCCATATATTTAGTATGTAGAAAGAAGAGGGGCGGGTACATGCTTCATTATTTTAGATTGCCTGCCTTGAAAACGCCCATCCTAGCTCGCCCGTCACCTGGCTCGCCTGGTAGGTGCAGTTATAAAAAAGGACAAAATTTGAAAATAATGTTATTATATCCAATAGAAGCTAAAAATAATAATTTAATTTTAAAACACTAAAGAATGTCGATATGGCTTATTAAATCTTTTTTAAAATGCAAACACCCTCCGTGCTTCCCACAGGATTACACTGAAAAATTTATTTATTTCTTTGACTCAGCCACGTCACTCTTATATCATGCCCTACACTTTTTCTTTAGGTAAATTACATTTTAGTACATCGAGGTTTGGTTCATTAATTCTTTAGTCTGTAAACTTTATACTATTTTTTTTAGTCTAAAAAGTTACATACATTTGATTAAATAATTCAAATAGTGATATGTAAGGGTGCAAAACAAGCTCCGTTTTCATTCTTTTATATTGCTAGTTGGACTATTTTATTAAATACACGGAACTTTTTATATTAAAAATTTATTTCATAAAGTTTGTGAACTAAAAATTAATACACTAAATCTCAAGGTACTAATATATATTTTTTTCCTTTTCTTTCGATAATTGAATACAAGCCGGATGAGTCACGATAATACGGGATAAAGCCGAAGACAAGCAACTAAAAAAGTAAAGGAAGAAGGCTACACAAAACTCGAACTTTAAATGAAAACGCTTAATCAAGGTCTAGGGCAGCTTAATCAGAAGACAGTGGAAAAGGAGCTACCCCAACGATGTGCACTTTAGAAGGCCTATCCCAACAACATACTAACGACCAAGTAACAAGTGACCAAAACATCTAAGGCCGACCTCAACATAGTAATAACGACTTACAAGAACATCAGACTAGAATAGAAGTCTTAGATACGTTAACATAATACCTCCTCCTAAGAAATCGGGATACGAACTGAGATCTTCGGCTTGAATATTTTATTGCAAAATAATGCTTCTCTTTTAATTAGAAAGAGAAACACAAATTAAATTTTTTTTTGGACAAAAATATTGCTTGTTTCTATATCTATAATTGAGGCTCCCTTATAATGCAAAAAAAAAAAAGAGGAGGAAATGTTGTTTAATTTAGAGATTTAATTTATATACTCATTAATATGATAAAAATAACTAAAATATTAACAATAATATTAAATTATTATTTTTTTTATAATCTAATGATATCTTAGGCCTTATTTTGTATGCCAGAAGTAAACGTAGGAAGTACAAATTTATGAAAAAGTATAAATTTTGACTCTTGTTTTGTTGCAGGAAATAGGCAGAATGCAGAAAGTCAAAATTGTTAAGTAATTTTCACTTCCTTCAAAATGCAGGAAGTAACTTACCTAACTCCCGAGGTAAGTTGTAATTTCTATGTTTTTAACTAACCTTCCCAAAAAAGTCCAAGATTTCATCCTAGTAACCAAACGTCTTTTGTATACTTCTCGGAAGTTGACATAGGAAATGAATTATCATGAAATACAACTTTCCGTATGTATTTAATTCATATGACAACCAAACGAGGCTTACAAAATACATTAAATGCATAAATTTAATATTATTTATTTTAAGTACATGTAAAATTGCTTTTATATATATAAATGCAAATTGGTGGTGAGTAGGGGGGATTTCCTTTTGGCTTTTATTTACTTTATTTTATTTCTTTATTTAATTTAAGTTGGAGGAGTTGTTGAAATAAAATTGTAAAAAACACATCATATTATTTATTTTTGATATGTTGTATAGATAATTTAATTGAGTTAAATTAATATATACTTTGTAATATAGTATATATTTATCAAAAAACTATCTATTTCAAAAGTTTAAGCTGACAAGATAAATACCCAAAATTGATTATATACTATAACATGACCCTCACACAAATGCCTGTTTGGGTTTGTAGAGTGGATAATGTATAGGCCCACCTCATACCTTGTGCTTAAATTAATTTTGATATTAATAGTTAGAGCTGTTGAGATTCAAACTCGTGACTTCTTGATCACAAGACTCTACTACAATGTCAAAGAACCATATACCCCAAAAGCATAAGCCAATGGACAAAAGGTCAGAATTAATTTTATACTCTAACAATATCAAATGTTTTCAAATAAATAGTTTATATTACAACCGGTTTGAGTGTAAAATCATTTACGAGCTTTTATCATCAACTTAAATTTTTGAAATATTTTTTGTTTTTTGATATGGTATAAGATGAACCTGTGCACTAATCTATGCTTTAAATCTAATGCACAATCGTGAGGGAGGGAATGCTAGAATACAAAATTATTTCAGTATCATTGCATATCAATTTACACTTTTGAGAGAATTGATTCTTTCACACGAGCTTACAAAATGCTAGTATTTTTATAAGAGGTCATTCTAGAAATCATATTTATAATAATGACAAATAATACTATAAATATTCAAGATATATATTTAATTTATAAATTAAACATTGATATGATATGAATATATAATTGATATATAAATTAGATATATTTAATATTTTCAATAATTTTTGAGTGAGTTAATTAAAGGGCCCTCTCTATAAGTTATTGTATCATCACCTAACTCTTAACTTGTACTTGAGTCAACGTTGACTAATCTTATTGGGATAATTCTTTATTTGCTTATATCTATCCCATTATTTGAGCAATCTTCTTTTTTTTAATAGTGGTTTGCATTTTCTTTCTGTCCCGGTTTTAAGTAAAAATAGAAAAATAATATTTTCGGATAGAAGCAAAAGCAGAGCTCAAAGTTTTCCAGATAAAAACACCTATATTAAAAGTATTTTTTATAAAACTGCTTAATGCAAAAAGTATTCCCAAAAAAAGCAATTTTTCTTCCTATTTTGGCCAAAAAAGTTTCAAAATTGAGCTACTTTCATATCTTGCATATGAGATGTAGGTTGAACCCTAAACCTCAGCATCGGGATAGCAATGAAGTGGGGCGAGTATGCAGGGTGCTTCATCTGCTAAGGATATGAAGTTAATGCTTATACTCGCTCCATTACCTACAGATATCCGAAGGGTATTCATTAACTGCTCCGTACCTGTCTTAATGTGAATACAAAATAATTATCTATGCCTACCTGTATCAATTATGTATACTATTTTTCAAAAAATTAATTATATTTTTTTAGGACAATGATAAATAAGCAACATTTTCAGTGCCCCAAGGGCTTCTGCCTAAACAAGGTCGGGGGGTGAATGTACGCAGCCTTCCCCCTTTATAGTGCTATCCTGAAGAGATACTATTTCCGAGTACCCCCAACCCTAGAGATTCAACACGAGGACTTCCCAAAAGATCACCAATCTTAGTACTACTGTCGCCCAAGCATGCTTAACTTCGAAGTTCTAATGGATCCGGTGCTTACGTGTTGGTACCCTCTTAGGTTGATAAATAATTTAAGTAATTGAATTTAAACGCACATTTTTTAACTTGAAAATTAATTAGATAAAAAATAGAGCGAGTATGGCGCGTATAGAGGAGACAGAGCAAGGCGTGTATAACACCGTACCCATACCCACCCTATACCTGGGCAGGTACACTCAATTCACAACTGCTACCCATCCCAAATAGAGCAGCTACCTACAGGTAACGAGTTTTACCCGTCCCATTGTCATCCCGTCCTCTACATGAACACTTCTATAAAGCTAATAACTTTATAACATAAATATATTATATATTTAATACACAAATTGGATACATTATTGCCTATAATATATTAGTCTTTACAAAAATGTCATACGCCATTAACAAAGCCCAAATCAACTTACTTACAGTAACCAAACAGCTGATGGTAAAGACTTTTGGCACAGATTCAATCACATCAGATCACGAAAAGCCCACAGCAGATTATGTTTCTCCGCTTTATTTTTTTTCCCTTTTTTTTTTTTTGTAAGCAAGAGTTTGAACCCGGAACCTCTTGTCCTGAGGCATCAAGATTATAAAGCTGTACATCGTATCTACCCCCAGACTCTTCTTCTGGTTTGCTCGTTTGGGTTTCTGAATTTTCGGGAACGACGCTGGGTAATGTCGCTTAAGAGATCTTTGGCTGCTCGAAAGGCTTATTGATACGTAATTTGGGTAAGTATCACTTACGTGGCGGTAATTGGAAGCTTCTGGTAATTAGTTTCGACGAGGCTAAGGAGAAAGTCTGTGAAGATATGTTCATATTCTGGCATCTTACCATACCCTGCAAAAACGAGTTCTACCATAAGAAAGAGGATAAAAGAGATATGCTTAATGATATACGCTGACTAGTTCAATTGATAAAGTCTCTTGAAGGAATCTATGGAGTTTCGGGAGGGTTGCCCCATATAAGATCCAATTGGATTTCTTACCAGTTACAAGAAAAAAAAAAATATTGCATCTAAAAATATGGTATTGTACCATGTAAAAAGCCCATGAATGATCAACACCTAACATTCTTAAGGTTTTGAGACAACTAGATTCTTATATTAAGAGTTTCTTTGACCAAAAAGCCTTCGAGTTCAAGTTGCAACACACTCTACCTTTCCAAGTAATTAATTGAATGGAAGGTCTGAAATTGGTATATATATTATCCGCACTTCAAATCTAACAGACGTCCTAGAGGAGACATTAGAGTCTAAAATCTTTCTTAAAAGCATATGTTTGATATTGCTTTTTTATCTGCAATGTTTCGTTTTCCAAAAACTAAAACCCATTATCTTGAAGAACACTTTCTTCGGATTCTTGATCTCTTCATTTCAATTTTTTCCTAGTTTGATTGGAAACTAAAAAACAACAAACTACTTGGTTTTTTCGTCTCTACAACAACAACAAACCCAGTGCCTCAAGGGCTCTCGCCTAAGCGGGGTTTGGGAGAGTGGATGTATGCAGCCTTACGCCTTCAGGGTGTAACCCTGCCGAGAGGCTGTTTCTGACGACCCCCAACCTTATAGGGTTGGCAACACGAGGACTTCCAAGGAAGTCACCCATCCTGGTACTACTCTCACCCAAGCACGCTTAACATCGGAGTTCTAATGGAACCCGGTGTATTAGTGCCCGGTTTTTTCGTCTCTAAAGAATTCAAAATTGCAAACAGAGAACCATACTAAACAGGTCCTAGTTTCACGAAACAATTTAAGCATTTGAAATAATTGGCCATGAAAAGACATATATATAATCATGTATGCAAACAGGAAGAGCAACTACCAGGGAAGTAATTGATGTCAATGACATAGAAGTTATTACAAGTCCCATATTCTCGGATTATATCTAGGTTGAATAACCGTAATCCCTGCAGATCAAACACAATAAAGTACATGAATACCTTTCGCATTCAAAAGCACACCTAATGAAACTGATGAAAATTGCACCAAGTATATACCATTCGACGTCGAAGTTCTTTGGCTAGTTTCTCAAGCAATGGTCGTGGAGGCGGCTCTGCAATATGAAACACACAATGAATCCTCAGACTATAGACAGAGATATAATCTTCTCAGTGCAGCATGTTAAAGAACAAACTATCCCAAAAGCTTAAGATCATAGTTAAAGGTCCCCTCATGCAAATGCCCGTCAAGCTCGAAACGTGGATAATACACAGGCCCATCTAAGCCTCATGATATATTAGTGTTTAGAATGGGGGTTATTAAAATTCGAACTTGTGACAACAAAGCTCTAGTACCATGTCCAGGAACCAGTTATTGCAGACGCTTAAACTGATGGGTGAAGGTCTATGATTATTTTATATTCTAATAGAGCCCCTGTGATACAACCCCAAACCACTTCTAGGAACAAATTATTCAAGCTCATAACTGCTGATTTAGAGAAATTCAAAGAAATTTTCGTTTTCCGAGCTCTTTGGGTATAGTATTATCATTAATTAGCACCATTCCTTTGCTATTTTCATCACCATAATCTATCATCAACACTCGTCAAGACCCCAAACAACCCAAATAGCAGCTTTGAAGTTGGGACACCAATTCATCAAGGGTCCATTCCGAAAATTAATTATTTATAGATTTGTTTTACCATATATCGTTCATTCATAAAGGCGAAATAAAACCTGTATATAATAGGATATAAACATATATATTCATATATTAGCTGATAATATATAATATAAAATAGATTATTTAAGGTAACGTTTTAATTGACTTAAATCCCTTCATTACCAAAAAGGGCTAACAATTCAAGACTTGCTTAAGACCCTTAAAATCTCAGGATCAGCCCCCCAGTCATCATTATACTTGTGTTCTAATCATCATTTTCTTTTGTTTCTTGGTCGTCATCATTGGAGTGCTAAATCCTCACTTGTGACACAACAAATCTCACAAGATAATGATGTAAACCTTATGCAGCCAGTAAAAGAAATTATACAAACGGATCTATCGATTTTGAAAACGTACCAGCAATACTAGGATCCAGATCTGCATCATCAGCTGAAGCAGCAGCACAAGATACCCTTGGAAAACGGAATACACCCGACTCACTTTTACTTACATTGGGAAGTGAAAATCGTTTTACGACCTTTATAGCTTCACCAACGATGTACACTTTGAACAGGACTCCACCTGTAAGCAACCAGATCAAGTAGATGTATGAATGTCCCATTGTCATGAGGACTACATAGATGATAGAACAATAAGATGACCTTTAGGCTCTGTTTGGAACAAGAAAATTTTGGACAAAGGAAAAAAATTAAGAAAAGTATTTAACTACGTTAGGCATACAAGGAAAATACAAAGGGAAAAAAAAAAATTGGATGGAAACTATAAAAGATTGTAGTACGATTTTTTTTTTCTTTCATTTGTTTCTTGGGTTGGGACCCGCGGACACAGCCTTTGTTCAGGGTAGCACCCTGAAGGGGTAAGGCTGCATACATCTCACCCCCTAGATCCTGCTCAGGTGGGAGCCCTTGAGGCACTGGATTGTTGGTGTTTTAGTACGATTTTTTGAAAATCAGTTTCCTCTCGAATTGGAAAGAAAATGAATCATGGCCAAACGATGCTAGGGCAACGCTCGAACCTTTTCATTATTAACCCTTGGTCTCCTTCCATATCAAGAAATTCATACCTCACACGCTCTAGGCCTAATCATTTTGCAACTATTTTTTTTTCCTTGTTTTTCTTTGCCATCCAAACAATAGGAAAAAGTCATTTTATCACATTTTCTTTCCCTTTAATTTCTTTCCATTTATCTTCCTTTAAATTTTACTTATTCCAAAAAGAGCCTTGGGATAATCGATTGATACCATGATTTACAAACTCTTGTAAAACAAGTGGTGGCTCAAGTTTCTTAAGAGAGTATCGATCATAAGCGAGCGATAGCTGGTGGGATTTAGCAGTTCCATCAGCAAATAAAGGCTTTGCAACTGCAAGGACAAAAATACGCGACCTCAGAGTCAATAACTAACACAAGTGTAAGTTTTATGAATTAGATAAAAAGGGTTTTGCAGGGACGACGAGATGTTAATGTAGCATACCAATAGGAAGGGAGAGCCCCGCCCTGGCAACAGCATGAGGAATAGATGATGCATCCCTTTTAATAACCAACTGCCTTGGAATGCTAACTTTGCCTGTAATATTGATTATCAACCGAACTTTTCGTCAGCATTAATGCCTGGACACAGTATTACGCCATATCTTATTTTTGGTTACTTATGACACAGATCCATGTACTCAAATGACACGATATAAATTGCATAAGGACCAAATTAACACAATTAAAAGTAAAAGAATTAAATTGGCACAATGAGCAAACTACATGGACCTTTAGCATGAACGACCCTTTAAATTTTATTTTGGGTAAATACGGTCAGGTGCGAGGAGATTTGAACCCAGAACATAGCTTCAATCATAATATTATTTTAATACTAGACCAACGCCAGGCCAGGCTATTCATTAAACAAGTGAAAAAAGCTATAAAACTAGTCCTCTTATAGAAAGAATCACAAAGCATACCATGAGAGTCTGACAAGTTCAAATCAGCAACCACCTGCAGCATTGATTGGCGATTGTGCAGATGTTGTATGGCATGTGGAGGATCAAGAACCGTCACTTCTGGATGTGTTAGTCTGTAATCCTGAAGAAATATGTTTCAACCGATAAGCAGAAAGAAGAATTTGAACCAATCAAAACATCTGTAACATAGTCTGGCACAAGTCAAACTCATGTATCCATGAATCCGGATCTTGCATTAAAGGAAAAAGAAAAAAAAAAAAACCCCCATATAGCATGGATGCGAGTTCAGAAACTCGAGGCAGGCCACGTGTTTGTATGGAGAAGAAAATAATATAAAGATAAAAAGGAAGCATAGATTGGCAACCTTTGTATTAGTATTGTAAGTATTGTGATTATTTAAAATAATTTGATGAGTTTCGGATCAACTGAAGTCAACTTAGAATACCTTTTTAAAAAAAAGAAAGAAAGCAAGATCAACATCAATCACGCAAGCAATTGGGTACCTAGTCAAGGAAATTAGCCCACGTAGCAACCTCCCATAGGCACTTTAGCTGAAGGAGGAGAAACATGTGCCCTGGACACATACACCCATATAAAATAAAGAAGGAAATGCGATACAGAAACTCCTTTATGCTCTTGTGTTCCGAGAAATTTGAAGAAAATTTGAAGCTTCTACCTCGATATCACATCAGATTCAAGAAGATTGAAAGACGAAGTACTCTAAAGATTATATAAGAGAAGGTTGTATGTTACCCCAAATCACCATCATTGCAAATTAATTTATTGGACCAAAAAAATGTGAGATATAAATATATGATCAGCAGCATAAAATAAACATGTTCTAGTGCAAGTATGCAAAGATTATGGGATAAACATGTTCCTGCATGTTCGAGGATTTTTATCCTCTTAATTATTAAAAAAAAATAAAAATGGAAACATCATCGTCATTGTCAAGAACCGAGCCATGATTATCAGGAATTGATCAACATAAAGAACAGCAGAAGGTGGATGAAAAGACCTACCTCAAGAATCTGCCGCCATTCCCATCCAGATAACTGCATAAAAAATAAGAATTGTATACATCTTGTCAGAAAAGGGAACTTGCACCAAATGCAGAAAAGAAGTATGCAACCCCAAGCCCTGTTGCCAAACCCAATTAGCAGGCTACATCTTAAGGAACAAAGTCGACTGTCGCAGAAGGGAGCAACAATCAGGAGTATGTCAGCGTTTTCTTCTTTTCTTTTTGACCGAACAAATACATAGTTAGAGGCTATGGCAGTATGGTGTGCCTCGAAAATCAATCAAGAAACACACCACGGACATAGAAATATTCAGTTTCTATTCTTCAATTGTGGAAAAATAGAGGGAGAAATAGGCAATCTATTTACCTTGTGCAACACAACGTCAAATGGGCCCTGCTCTGAAAGGGGGATGTTTAGATCAATAGCAACAAATACAATTCCCTTTAGCCTGCAACAAAAACACATTTAAGTG
This sequence comes from Simmondsia chinensis, assembly GCA_018398585.1. Classification (NCBI taxonomy): domain Eukaryota; kingdom Viridiplantae; phylum Streptophyta; class Magnoliopsida; order Caryophyllales; family Simmondsiaceae; genus Simmondsia; species Simmondsia chinensis. The sequence goes on from JAGTTD010000007.1 coordinate 37,819,573, forward strand.
CATTTAGAGACTTCAGTCATAGATAGAGCTTGAAAGCTTTCACTCTAACCAAACATGCAATGGACCACAGCAAAAAGAACTTCAGAATGGAGACCTCTATGTCCAATAACAGATACAATTTGAAGCAGTGAAGTCCAAGAATAACATAAACTATGCCAATCAAAAGTCAAATAACATAATTTCGGAAACACCATGATTTTAGTAATGCTGTGTGGAAATAGGCAGTAAACATGTAAGACCATCGTCACATTGGGATTTTAGGGAAAATTGATTACTTCAATATCTTACGTTTGCAAAGGAAAAGAAATTGAAGAATACCTTTACAATCATTAATTTCAATATCCTTTGATAAACTTTTAAAAGTAAACAAGGTTATAAGTATATTACAGTAAACAAACTGCAGTACTTACTCATCTTGGATGCCACCAGCCATCGTTATTTGATTCCAGGATTCCAATTAACTTATCCAAAGATTTTTAGTCCTTTCTATGAGCAATAATCAAAGTATGAGCGGCCACTAAGGATTCATTTAAAGTGTGTAAAGCAACAGATTGAGAAAAAGAGACTATACGGTGCGTTGGACATTGAGTGTGATTATGTGAAGTGATGATCAAACATCTAATTGAAGGGTATTCTAAATTGTAACAAGACCGTATTGACAATGAACAAACGTTAACCGATTATTGCACAAATCTTTAAATGAACTCAAAAGATTTTCTTTTTTATTTGTTTTGCATTCAAGTGAGATGAAAGCCCTTATTTATCAGTTTCTAATCTGATAACACGTGTTTTTAAGGCCCAATATGGAACTCCACAAAGAAGCCACTTCAAGGGAAAAGAACGCAAGCCAACTTTACTGTACATAAATTGATGTGTTAACTCCCGATCCTCAACATCACTGGCCTAAAATCGGAATAATTCTGCTGTATACATTCTTCTTTCAGCAAGAGACATCGCAAATGCGACAAATACATGATATCCGTAAAAATTTTCCGATGCTTTTAAAAAATGCAAGAAATATGCAACAGTAAATATATCGCTTTTATGGACAAGAGAAGGGGATATATTCCCAGACCCATGTTGTTCACCTCAAAACAATAATCAGAACACAAGTTTACCCATCAACAAAAAGCCTTTCCACCCAAATAATTGAAGCAAACGTTGACGTCGACATCAGAAATGGTGTGAAAGTTAGATTCCAGTAGAACAAAGATACTAATACTTCTGCTATTATAAATGGTAGATACCCATATTCTCTTACCCCTTATATCTACGGTTCCCATAGGAAATTCCTCAATTAAACCATACTAAAAGAAACTGTCGGCAGAATATTCACATGTTATCCGTGGACAATAGGGCCCTAGATACCATGTACCATAAGCAAATAGAACAAAAAGCAACCCATCCCACCAAGAATTATGAACTTTGAGATATGACTATTCCAATAGCTTTAGCGGATTGTTATTATCCAAGTATTGATGTGATTTATAGTTAATAACAGCCATAACTTTCTTAAAGTTGTTCTGACATTAATATTTTTCATAACTTTCTTAAAGTTGCTCTGGCATTAACATTTTTGCCCTCTCATGCTCTAATATACTCCCTCTTGAGAGTGTAATTGGGGTTGAAGTGTGCATATTGCATAGATTAACCTCATACCTTAAAGTGAACCATATTAAATATCGAGAATAAGGGTTATGAGGATTAAAACATCAGACGAGTCTCTGATGCATAAAAAGGAAAACCCACACAAAAGATAGTAGTTAAGATCCATCTAGATATGGTTTTCAACTCTGATAAAATACGCAAAAAGTCAGAAAATTATTGGTTCTTATCAAGGCAACCTATTAGCTAACAACCTCTATAAGTTACATTATTACCCTAAAAAATGCTATTAGGAAGGCAAAACAAAATCTTTTCGATGCAATTTTGTATCTATTATTTTTTGTATGTTGCATTATTAGTCTATCAATAACAATTATTGTCACGACAATAACAACTTTCTAATATTTATTATCACAATAACAATCACATAAGTAGCAGCTGGAGATACCAAACAATACGTCTATGTTCCTGTGTGAATCTAGTAAAAATCTTACATATTAACATAATGCCAATGAGTTTTAAGATAAAATCTCACCTGGACTTATATATGAATTTCATGTACATCAACTTCGTGGGTCGGACCTAAAACCCGGTTAAATTTAACACAACTTGCTACTTTGCTGTGAATTCAATTTCACAAACAAATTAGAAGTATCAATTGAATACCTAGCGAGGCAGTCGAGCTTAGGTTGAAGAAAACTCTTAGTCTTCTTAGAAGTAAGGGCGTATCCAACCACAACTTTCACAGGCACTTGAAATCCTCTGCTAATGGCAAAAGATTCCTCTTTTTCCTCTTTCCCTCCCATTTCTCTCTCTTCTTCCTCCATTAATCCCATGATTCTCCTATCTTCCACCACCATAATCCCTAATTCTCCCAAAATCGGCATCGAAGTTGACCTAATTAGGATTCAATTACAGCAAATTAGGGTTTTAATCGAAATAGAAGGAAGAAATGGAGATGGAGAATGCGGATATGAGGGAGGGGAGGAAGAAGTGTGAAAGGGTTTATATAGAGGAGAGAAGAGGGGGGGCGGGGGGTTAGGGAGATACACTAAAATACAAGTAAAACCTAACACGATACGAATACAATATAAATAGACAACATTTGGATTGAAAATTTTGAAGTCAAATTGAATTTGGATTAACCCGTTAGAGGGACTTTTAATGGAAAGAAAAAAATCGATAACTATTACAATAATAATAGCCTGAAAGACTCACCGTCAAGATAGAGTTTAAGTATAAATTGTATATAGCCATATTCCTATAGGTGCTATGCTGATGGAAGGTTATTTACAAGGGCCCTTGACATGAAAAGTAAAAACTTAACAACATTTATAAAATTTAAATTAAATAAAACAGTACAAAATATATAAATAATAATAAAACAACAGCAAATAAGGAAAATAAAAAAGCTTAGAGGCATTGTAAATTAATATTATTGTTCTATCGGCCTCACTTATAAAAATTAAATAACTATTGTTATGATAAATTATTATTATTATTAAAAAAATTATTATTTATAAAGTAAATTTGAACCTCTCATTTTTTTGTATACTGTATTATTAATCTATTAAAATAATTTTTAATTTAATAATAAATAAATCAGTAAAACAAAAGGGCGGGGGGGAATGTAAAAGGGTGCCACGTAGTGGGTGCAGGTGCATTTTAGCATCCAACGCGCTTGGGGGAGTTTGACCCTCTCTCTCCATATAAAGGCATTCGGAAACAGCTGTTTTTATCAAAGGGAGCATCAATATATTGTTATCAAATTTTATTAAAATTTTAAAATTAAACGTGTTTAGGTGAGAGCAGTATTAGAATGGGTGACCTTCTAAAAAGTCATCACTCTTAGATTGAAGGCAGTCGGAAACAATATCTCTTTAGGTTAATACCCTAAAAGGAAAAGACTGTTGGACATCCGCGCCCCCAGACTCTGCTTAGGGGGAGCCCTTGAGGCACTGAGTATGTTGCTTTTATTAATAATGATATATAAGAAACTCTTTTAAATGAAAAACAAGAAATATCTATTCAAAATATGTATTATACGTAAATTTTATTAATTGAACATAAGTCATAACATATACATACATACATATTATAGGGGAATATCAATGGCATTCTTTAGGGACATAGCCTAATAATCGAGAACACTGGCGGCCTTATATATCACTCGGATTCGAATCTCTACTATAGGTAGGGGTATAAACGATCCGAGATGCTTGTGAGTAGCTCAAATAAAACTTGACTGAAACTTGAATTAACCAAGTTCGAGTTCGAGTTCGAGTATCAAAAGATACTCGATTAATAAACGAGTGCGAGTTGAGTAGTGAATTACTCAGCTCGATACTCAATTAAATACTCGACTTGATACTCGATTAAATACTCGACTAGATGCTTGATTAAATACTCGACTCAATACTTGAATTGGTGTTCGACTCATATGAAATAGTTCTTGTTTTTATTTTCTTTTGAAATGGTTGGCTTGTGACATTAATAATAGAATGAAAGAAGGAATATTGTATTCCTTGTAAAAGATGACATGTTACATTTGTGATGGAGTAAAAGAACTTGTATTTTGTTTGCTTATATCTCTTGAAACTTAGGTTTTGATGCGTATTTACTATTAATATATAGGTGATTTATAGTTGCATAAGTTAAAATATAGTGTGGGCAATAATTAAGTATTCAAATTGAATATAACTAATATTCGAGTGTATGAAATAATATTATAATAGTTCTAATTTTTTAAATGTTCATATGCACAATAAACGAGTTCTCAAGTCGAGTCAAGTACTCGAATATTTAATCGAGTTTGAGTTCGAACAAAATTAATTACTTGAATTGAGTTCGAGTATCCGAGTAGTTAATCAAGTTCAAGTCTAATACTAAGATACTTGAGTCGACCCGACTTGATTACATTCCCATCCGCTGACCTAAAAATAAAAAATAAAAAATTAATGGCAGTTAAAGTTCTTGAAAGTTTGCGGACGACGCGTGGAACTAATGTACACCTGATCTTTCACGTGAACTCCTGTTTTGTCCAAATATAATTTTTTAAAAAAATATATATATATTTTTCTATTAAAAAGTTTAAAAATTTATTATTTAAGTACGGGGTATTATATTTTAGTATCCTGACCTTTTTTAAAATAAAAAAAAAGATTCTAATTTTTTTGAATTAATAAAAATGTCCATAAGTTTTTGTCGTATTGATAAAAAAGCCCCTATTTTTGTCATATTCATAAAAAGTCCAATCTTCGGCGTGATAACGCTATTTTTTGTTGACAGTGCAAAAAGTGGCCACTGCTGTTTTATTAATATCATAATAAAATGATAAAAATAGCCTTCAATAATTATACTCTTAACAAATTAAGTGAAAACAGATAGTTTCTATATAATATAATATATTAAATTTTGTGCTTATAAAATAAGAATAAGAGTATTGAAAAATACTTTTATCATTTTACTACAATATTAGTAAAAAAAACAGTTGTCAGGTCAGCTCTATCAATGAAAAAGACGTCATCATATTGGAGAGGGGTTTTTTTATTAATAAGACAAAAATTAGGGACTTTTTTAATAATTCAAAAATGTCAGAATTTTTTTATTATTTTCAAAAATATCGGAATATTAAAATGTAAGTATCTTAAGTTTCTAGTGTTCAAAAAAAAAAAAAAAAAAAATCTTAATACTTGATAAATGAACTCTATATAAACTAACAAATATAATAAATAAAATACATAAAATCACAACATAAATAACTATAAAATTTAAAATAGACAAATGTTCACATGACTACTGGCATGGGATCCCATTCTGACATGAATAAACATTAATAAATTATAGTTAGGAAAGCATATGATATAGAGTAGAAATAAATTCTTGTGCATCCACGTATACATTTACTTAGAACTATTGAACATTTGTCGAGGAACCAGCTATTTTAAAAGTTTAAACTAATTGGTAAAAGTTTAAGATTAATTTTATACTTTACCGAGTCCCCTCATACAAATATCTATTGGCCTTAAAGTATGAATATAGCACAGACTCACCTTATACCTTATGCTTAAATTATGCTAATATTGAAAATGGGAGCTATTCGTTTTCAAGGTCTATGTGGTAAATCATAGCCGGTCGTTTTCGAATTCCAATTTTTTTTGTTTTGTTTTAGCTGTCTTATTGATTGGTATGATTCCTGCGTCAAGAACAGAAAATGGATTGGTCCAATCCGTCGAGTAGTGTTGGCAACTGTGGTTTATAGCATGTGGAATGAGCGTAATTACAGGTTGTTTAATGATAAAATTAGGAGTAAACAGGAGGTAGTTAGTAATATAATTACTCTAGTTCGGAATTGTTTTGTGTTTTTTTATAAGGCTTGGTATTGTAAGGTGGCCGAGCTTCATGATTGATTTTATACTCTAAAAAATATGATCGACTTTGTACCTTTGTTTTTGGAACTTTCTGGACAACAAAGTCTTTTAAATTATTAACTAAGTTAGTGCATAAAATAATTGTTAGAATATTAATTCCACTTAGGAATATATTATATATTATGTTTATTATTGAGCCAAAATCTTAGTATATCTTCCTATCTACTTTTTTCTTAAAAAATATTTATTATATAACTTGGCAGAGGGCAACCAGTAGCAACATTTTCAGTGTTCTAAGGGATCCCGTCTAAGTAGGGTCAGGGCAACCAGTGTTTGTATCAAAATAAATCTTGATCTATTGTTTAAGTATTACTTTTTTTTAACCAAAAAAATAATTATTAATTTTTTCCTCTTAAGTATTAAAAAAATTTGTTTAATTATTATTAGCTTTTACCTGTGTAATGCACGACTGTTTATTTTTTCAAGTACCGTAAGCGTAATGTACTATCACTATTTAATATTAGAAAAACTATGGTTCAGGTACCTTGAGGTTTGGTAATATATTTTTCAGGTACCTTTTGCTAACGAAACTTTAACGGAGTTAAGTAGAGGGTATCGAAAAAAAAAAGATACCAAATTTCAGGATTTCTCAAAAATATTTCAAAACCTCAAGGTACCTGAAAAATATATTACCAAATTTCAGTGTATCTATGTTGAAAAAATGATACAAGCTAATCTTAAATATTGTGAAAAAAATACATCAAACTATGTAAATGCACCAAGTGGGCTCTATCCTACATAGACAATTTAAGGGGGGTAAGAAGAGTTTATAAGGGTACTTTCATTTAACCCACTTGAATTAAGTCTTGGATGAAGGAATGGTGGGAACCACACACGCGCGCCACCCGCCGAGACGTGCTCGGGCGAGGGTGTGGGTGAGCTTTTTATCACCGGGTATATTTATTTTACAGAAAAATTACGATAAACAAGTTACCGTTACCAGATTCCAAACGCCCCTATTCATTGCCATTAAAACACAATTACAACATTTAATTTACCGTTTTGATTCACTGCATTTACAATGAGTCTAGCCGTTGGACCCGAGTTTGGCACCCTAAGGGTACATCGAAATACACAGCAACCAATTCTCTTCTCTCTCGCTCTCACTCCTGTCTCATCTTTTATTCTATTCAATTTCTGGGCAAAGTTCGAGGCGTTCCTAACCTGCAATTAATGAGTGCACGTTAAGGGTCGGATCGTGTAAATCCTGGAGGACGGCCGCCTACTCATCTGTTTGCACCGAAGCAGAGGCGAAATAGTCTTTTAGGATAGTGGTATTTCCTACGGCACAGTATCTTCGGTATTTTCTAATTTATTCTTCCTCTTTCGGTAATATTTGATTGTCGTGTTCACTTATTTCGGTGCGTTTTTCTGCTACAAAATTACTGGATTTTACTGCATTATAACGATGGATATTCTTACTGAATTTCGGTTCAAATTTATTGTAATTTTCGGTTCACTTTAGCAGTATTTTTTCGGTTATTTTTACTGTAATTTTCAGCAGTATTTCAGCTATATTCTCGCTGTATTTTATGCAGTATTTTTTATTGTACGCGTTATCTTATTCTAACAATCTGAACCAAATTTTTCCTAATATTAAAGTAGCTATATTTTTCCTTATTTATTATGCTTTGTGCATCTGTCTAATATTGTTCCTTCCTTATTATTTTGTATTAATTTTTTTAATAATTAGAGTACAAGTTTCAAAAGCACAACAGTATAAACAGGGCAGGACAAGGGCGGAAGGCAGAAAACAAACCAAAATCAGCCACTCCAACGGAAACCACCACCTAAATGACACAGCACTGCTCGGAACCAAAAAACGCCACCCACGAATCATAACCACACAACAACAAACCTAAAAACAAAACCATCCAACAAAAAGAAAAAACTAAACCAGCCTCACCCAAATAGAACACCACAAAACGAGGTAATATAGAAACAAATATAGATATATGGTAATATAGATATAGATATATAGGAAATTGTCATTTAGGTACCTGACATTTGAGCTATCTTCATGTCGTGTCAGAATTTGCCAGCCCTACCCCCGACCCTGCTTAGGCGGGAGCCCTTGGGGCACTGGAAATGTTGCTGCTTTCAGTTTAGTATTTTTTCGTAAAAAATTTACAAATTCTAACAGAAGATAATCATATATTATTATAATTATGTTCTACTTTAGCGTTTTCCAATAAAAATCTATCGAGTTTCAATAGAAGGATACTTTATTTATAAAATTTCTAAAGTTAAAGGTATCCCATTATACATGTTAAAACGTTAGCATATCTAAATAATAAATGATCAAACCTTAATGTATCTTAAGTGATAATTTTTTTAAAAATTATTAATAATTAAAGGATGCATATGTGTACCATTAAAAAGTTAATTTATAATTTATTTATAGAAAGTTGGTAATTAAGTTGGGTTGCATGCATATCATCTTAGCATGCCTGCCTCCCTTTACAGCTCTACATGGTATTAGTTTTTTTTCTTTTAATGTATCGTTTTGTGTCGTATTTGTGTTTGTGTTTGTGTTTGTATTCGTGTTAATCAAGGAGTCTTGGAAATATAGTCAACTCGAACCAGATCCATTTATTAAATAGATTAGAAACTCTTAACCCTAACCCAACCCAATTATTAAACGGGTATCCATTTAATTATATTGATTATTTTTTTAATTAAATTCTAGTTTGTTAACTTACAAACATGTCAATAATACACTTCATGATTGATAGTAATAATAATTACATGTTTATAATGGTTAACATAGGCTATCCACTTAATATATTAAATATGATTCAGATCATTAAAATGCAGCGAAAATTCTTCTGGAATGGATGCAATGACGAGAAATTCATGCCAACCGTTAGATGGGAGGTTATACAATGTCCGAAACACTTGGGAGGTCTGCGAGTTGGGGATTTGGCAATAAAGAATGCAGCGCTACTATCAAGTGGTGGTGGAGATTCTCAGAGGAAGGTGACACGCTGTAGAAACGGATCATTTGCTCGATTCACGGTGGATCAGTTAGGGACCTCTCGCCGAACTCTGATACTGGGAAGCATAGAAGTCCATGGAGCACAATTGTGAACATCCCACGGTTAAACAGTAATGTGGAGCACATCACTTCCGGGCTGAAAGTCAGTTTAGGCGATGGATCTCTGGTCAGATTCTGGAAGGATAGATGGGACGAAAATGAAAGCTTGGAGAAAAGGTTCCCGGAGCTGTTCCGTGTTTCAGTCCAACAATATAGTGTTACCGCTGATATGGGATTATGGGATGGAGACACGTGGAGATGGCTACTAAATTGGAGGCGCCGCTTTTTTACAAGGGAAGAACCGGCCCTAGTGAACCTCCATACCACTCTGAATGCTAATCATTCAAGAAAAGACATTGCGGATGCAGGCTTATGGACTCACAACCAGGGAGGTACGTATATGGTTAAGTCTTTTGTAGAAGCTTCATGGGATTGAATAGGTGCCCCTAATATAGACCACCTTATCTGTGGTGTGTGGCGTGGTCTTGCTCCACCCAAAGTAGAGCTACTAGTTTGGATGGCACTACTTGGAAAGATGAATACGAGGGGAAGGCTATGGAACCCGGGTATCATTGATGAAGGAGAAAAATGATGTTCGTTCTATGTTACGGCGATTGCAACTGTGGACCATCTATTTATTGATTGTATGTATGTTTGGAAAATATATGGAACTTAGTCTTGAAGTGGTGGGGGGGTACTTTGGGTCAGCCCTAAAACAACAAAAGAATTTTTTGAACAGTGGCTAGCCTGCTGTGTAAGGGGTAAATTTGAGAAGAAAATTTGAATTACGCTCTTCTTTGTTGTGATGTGGGTACTACGGGGCACTAGGAACAAGATGGTTTTTGAAAACAAAGACTGGTGTGAGGGTGAAATTTTTTGGCTGATTAGAATGAGACTTGGGCTTTGGACCAAGGCATGGTGCAAAGAATTTTCTTATGCAGCTGATGAAATTGCAAGAAATCTAGACTGTGTGAAGTGCTGGCGATACAACAGAGAAAACTGAAGTTTCTACTATTAAAGTGCTACACTAGATTGAAGCTGTCCCCCATGTTTCTTGTTCCTTGCCTTTTGTTCTTTTTGTGCGTTTATTTTTCCTGTTTTCGTTGCTCTGTCCCTTGTCGGGTTCCCCTGTTGGGGAATACCGGGTTTTTGTATCCGTGGTTTATTGCACTATCTATCAAAAAAAAATGATTCAAATTATTTTATGTGGGATAACCTACCAAAGATATATATACATAATAATAGTAGTATACCGTTCAAATACCTAATATAACTACATAAACAGGTTAAACGTGTTGAAAATAGGTTAAACAGGTCAAACTTAAATTTAATCTAATTACCTAAATTGTTAAACACGTTAAATTCAATCCGACTTAAAAAACCCCTATCCAAACCTCCTATCTTTTCGTTATATTCGTATCGTGTCATCATATCGTGTCAGATTTTGACTGTGTTACACCTTACAAAGTGGGGCCCAGGAAGCAAATGCTTGCAGTACAAAAGCTCTGCGTGGGATATGCCTTATTATATTTATATGTTTTAACTTGATTATATAAAATTTATTAAAATTTAATGTTTTGATAATCATTTTCATACTTTTTTTTTTTTTTTTTGAACAGTACAAATACCTTTATTTAAAGGCAAGGGAAGGGAAGATGCCGGGCCTCGAACACTGGATCCCGTGGGTGGCAAATGCCTACCCAACCATTTGGGCCAGGAGGGCTTTGGCAATCATTTTCATACTTGATCGTATGTTATTAGACATGTTGTATTTTTAAATCATACAACTGTTTTTGTATTTTCAAGGAGAAACCGAAAAATAATGCTTCTCATTTAAAGAAAAAATAGACAAAAATGCTGTTAATTGTCAATGAATCAATTATTCCAAAAGCTTAAGCTGATGGTTGAAGGCCAAAGAATAGTTTTATACTCTAATATGCCTCTTCACTACAACAATAACAACAGACCCAGTGCCTCAAGGGCTCCCGTGTAGGCGGGATTTGGGAGGGGCGGATGTACGCAGCCTTACCCCTTCAGGATGTAACCCTGCCGAAAGGCTGTTTTTGAGAACCCCCAACCTTATAGGGTTGGCAACACGAGGACATCCCAGGAGGTCATCCATCTTGGTACTACTCTGGCCCAAGCACGCTTAACTTCAGAGTTTTAGTGGGATCCAGTACCTTAGTGCCTGGTAAATGAACCCTTCTAATATGCCTCTTCATGCGAATGGCAATTAGGTTTGTAGGGTGTATTGCTCTATCCCATCTCATACCTTGTGTTTACATTATTTTAATATTGAAATTGAGGGCTATTGAGATTCAAACTCATGGCCTCTTGGTCAAAAAGCTCTGATACTATGTTAAAGAATCAACTATCTCAAAAGTTTAAGCTGATAGGTGAAGGCTCATGAATAGTTTTACAAATGAAAGAACTTTCACAAAATTGCTTCTAAAAAAAGCAATTTTTTCACAACTTGGCCAAACATGACTCTGGTAATCAAAACACAATCAAGGTCAAGATTTAAGACAAGAGAGACCGTAAGTTTGAATTCCCTTATTTCCAAACCAATTACCCATAAAAGACGTGTTTGGAAGCTACTTCTTTTTTGTTTCCTTTGTCCCGTTTGTATAGGCTTTCCCGGGCTTCACTTTGGTAACTGCTCTGATTTTTATATCTAGAGTTTTCCATCTAATTATCCAAAAAAAAAAAAAAAAGGTCCATGTATGTACACAATATATATACTTTGAGAAAAGTTCAAATATTTGTGTGAACGTATATTGTACGTTGAAAAAGACATCATATTTATCCATTCCACACATTTTGTACATTGAAATAATATATCAACTATTATTATTATTATTATTATTATTATTTTGTGCTAATGTCATTGTGGGATTTTTTTAAAATTAGAAATTAACATTCACAATAAAATTAATCAAGTAATAACATTTTGTGTAAAACGTCTTACTTTGAAAAGAAAAATTATTAGACCAAGTACAACATAAAGAACATACCCATTGCCTTAAGGGTTCCCACCTATGCAGGGGGTGGGGGGACGATGTACGCAGCCTTCCCCCTTCAGGGTGTTAACCTGAAGAAAGACTGTTTCCCAATAATCCCAACCTGAGAGTGAGGACTTCCCAGAAGGTCACCCATCTTGGTACTACTCTCGCCCAAGCACGCTTAACTTCAGAGTTCTAATGGAATCCCGTGACGATGTGTTGGTGCCCTGCCCTCTTTGGTCGCAGCTGAGCTTCTGATAGAGACTTTTTTCCCCCTCTTAAGTGAGAAATTTAGCTAAAAGAGAGTGATTGCGACAATATATAATGTTCACATTAGATTTTTTCTAAAACATGCTAAAACGGTATATAATTTCGGCCATATTTAGGAAGTTTTTACATTAATATACGACGAACTTTTTATCATAACTTTCTAAAAATATTGGCGTGACTTATAAATATTATCGTAATTATGTATTATATTAATATTTTTATATTTGGTCAGATTCTTACAAAAATTTATCAAATTTTGATGTATGGTACCTGAGTGATAAAATATTCAACTTCAGAGTACGTCATTATATACATTCAAATGTCATAATATGTAATAAATGCTTAAACCTCAGGGTATCTTAGTAATAATTCTACAATCGCACATAGTCTAAATAATTTTAAATATATTGTATTGTTACTTTTATTATTTTACAACCAGATATAAGATGATTCCTTTAGAACAAGCAAGGAATATCAAAATATGAAAACATATTTTCCGTCAAAACAAACAATGGAAAACCTCAACGAGAATAGCATTTTCTATGGAAAACCTTTTTCAAAGGAAAACATTTTCCTTCGGAAAAGTACTTCCGATGAAATAAACGGAGCCTTAGAGTAATCAATCAGAGACGCAATTGGTCGTGCATGATGGATCCAAGTAAAGTTCCATCACCTTCATGCCCACGTGTGGGTTCTAGCTCAGTTGTTGAACGACGTTAGTGCTTGTTTAGGCAAGCTCTAAAAAAACTGCTTTTATCAGAAACATACATAGTTATTTTTGTAAAAATTGCTCTCAATAGGATATTTTATTTGAAAAATTTTACTTTTACTTCTGCTTCTATTTTAATAGATAAGTACTATTTTTCTATTTCTACTTAAAACAGAAAAAATGCTCCTATTTTTATTTTAAATTACTTTTTTTTCTAGTCCATATACCCTAAAAAAAAATAAAAAAGTGATTTTTACTATAAAAATATTTTTTTTCAAAAACAACTTGCCCATACACGCTTTGAGATATGCACATCTTAATTAGGGGTGTAAATGAGCCGACCCGACTCACGAGGCCATGTGAGCTGGCTCATCATAAAGCTCGAAAGGCTCAGCTCGCTTTGAGCTTGGGCCAAGCCAAGTTGGCTCGTTTAGCTTATTGAGCCGAGCCCGAGCATATTGAAGCTCGAGCTCGTAGGCTCGCGAGCCTAAACGAGCTTTTTTTAATATGTTATATTTGCTTAAATATTGCCCAATGAATCCATATTGGAGCCTAAATGAGCCAAGCCCAAGCATAAACGAGCCCAAACGAGCCTATATTGAGCATAAATGAGCCAGAATATTGCAAGCCTAATTTGAAGCTCACCGAGCTTAGATCGAGCCGAGCCGAGCCCGAGCTTTTGACGAGTCGAGCTCGAACCCGAATTTTCAAAGCTCGGCAAGCTTCGAGCCAAGCTTAAAACTAACGAGGCTCGGGCTTGGCTCAAATACGCCCCTACTTCATATTACCTTATAAATGTATCGCAACAGCTGCACCGTTCTATATCCTCCAAGTTCTTCTCTTCTTAACTTATGCTATCATTTTCCTCGACTTTTCTTCTTCTTCTTTTCCCCTTTTTGAATTGAACAAACCATTTCAGTACAGTTATTAACATTTACTCGTCATCCAACATAATAATTCCAAAAAATTTTCTGGATCCGTCGCTGTCAGTCTTATTGCTGTCTTCACACCCACTATAAGAAAAAAGTGTGCCTTAGAAAGTATATAGAGTAAAGAGCATATTAATAATATACTTAGTATTTGTGCCTACTAGATTCCAAGCATATCTATCACATGTTAATGTCAGTTTTTCGATAATTCGAGAGAAAACTCATAATATAAAAGTCAGTGCATCGACTAAAAATAGAGCTACAAAAGCGGGAAAAAGGGAAAACCTCTTGAGATTCCACATGTGAGCCTAATAGTTAAAATCTCACATTGGAGTTGTAAGAGAGAAGAGATCACCTTAAGTTTAATGGGTTACTCCACCTATTTTCAATTGGTTTTAGGATGGAATCGCACTTGGACTTATATGTGGATATCATGTGTGGGCTAACTCCGTGGGTCCGGCCTAAAGACTCGGTGAAATTTAACATTATATTAGAGCAGATTGATGATCCCAATGTCTTGTTTGTCGCATCGTGTCCTCGTAAAGAGGGGTGCATCTGAATTCATTACATCGAGGGCCTATTCAGTGAATGTTGGATCCAAGTGGATAAGAGAAGGTGAGTGTTGCGTTTACCGTAGACTCACATGTAACGGGAGTGTTGAGACTCCATATGTAAGCCTAGTAATAAAAATTTCACATTAAGGTTGTAAGTGAGAATAGGTCACCTTATAAGCCTAATGAGTCACTCCACCTATTGCCAATTGGTTTTATGATGAAACCCCCACTTGGGCTTATATGTAGATCTCATGTGTGTGCTAACTCCGTGGGTTCGGCTTAAAAGCTCGGTGAAATTTAACAAAAACACAGTAAAACAACATATCCCAGGAAATCTAGACACAAGGTTGTGATTAAAAATAGGGAATTTGTTACTTAATACACGAAGATTTCAACAAAAATTTTTTTTTCTATTAATTGAAGTAAAAGCCGGATACAAAGTGGTGCGCTGCACCGAGGCCACATAGACAAGAGATAATGGCAAAAATATGTAGCATATATCATTAAAAACAAATGCAAGAGTACTCAAAACATCCCAAAATCATCGTCAAAAGCTACGTTAAAGATTCCTCGCTATTTTCTGCACCTCAAGGAGTTTATTAAAATCTCATAATAAAATTATGAGCATACCGATAGATTTTCTAGATGACATAATTCATCACATATTATCGATCTTTCTTTTCTATCATATGATTTGTAGAGAGACATCCAATATATATATATAGGGAGCGGTTGGAATGAGAATGGAAGTTTTGTGAGAATGTGAGAAAATTAAATCTACACCGTTGGATCTTAAGTAAGATTGATCAATGATTCTAAAAGGCCTGTCGTATCCGGAGCCCTTCCACCACCCAACTATCACCACATCGCCACCCACTGCAGCCGTCACCTCTCCTCTCCGCCACCGCCACTCGTCTCTCTCTCTCCATCCCATCTCAGATCCCTACGGTAACCACCACAGCCACCACCACCGCCGCCACAGTGGTGGCGGGTGGCAGTGGTGGTGGGAAGCGGTGGTGGTGACTGTTGGGATCTGAGATGGAATTGTAAGGGAAAACTTAAACAAATTTGATATGCTCTGATATCAATTTGTTAAAAATTTGGACAAATCTGATATGCTATGATATCAATTTGTAAAGGATGTAATATCTTCCTAATGCGAAGCTTAACACCCTAGAATTGGATTCGATTCGAATACTATAACACGCAAGAGAAGTAAATAACAGGATAAAAGAGAATAAACGAAGGAGACAATGATTTACATGGAAACCTCTCTTCAATCGACAGGGGGAAAAACAACGGGTGGAGACGGAGAATCTTTATTGATCAAAATTATGGAAGAATTACAAAGACACTTCCTCTGAACGAGATCTATAAAAAAATTACAGGGACATTTCCTCTCTCTCTCAATTGACGGCTCTCTCTTTGCTTTGGATACCTAAAACGTAAACATCACGTTATATTTATACTAGCGGAACAAGGGTTTCGTGTTTTGGAGTCCTGATTGATCGGGGCCCTTCCTGGACGCGTCATGCTTCTGCGTACTTTTCCGATCGATCGGCTTGCTCACGGTCCTCTTCATAAATCCAAGGAATTTGAGACATATCCTAACAAATCTCCACCTTGGGTCAAATTTCAAATAAAAGAACTTCTCCACCTTCTTCACAAAACACCCTACATGGGGTTATCTCAACAAAACAGACACAGAAAACCTAACCGAGTCCAAGCGATGCTTAAACTTTTTGCTAGGTAGCACTTTAGTGAACATATCTGTGAGGTTCTCAGCAAATCCAATCTTCTTCTTTTCTGAATTAGCCCCGGACACAGTTGTAAGAGCACAAGCAGTAACTTCTTCATAAGCTTGTTTCTCCTGTCTTTCACTAGCAGCTGAATACTAATCCATCTGCTGAACGGCTTCTACCTCTTTCTTTCTTTTAAAAAATATGTACTGGAGGTGGCTGAATGCTATCTGTGAAAGCTCTTGGACGCTGAACTGTGTTACTTAACCGTAACTGAACTACCTCTGGCCTAATCACCTGACATGAATCACAAACAACAGATGACGTCTTCTGTGGCTGCAGCAACGAAGACTCATCAAACGTGATATCTTTACTTGTCAGGAATTGCTTGAAATGAATTCTTTTCTGCTTCTTATAAATGCCATATTTATCTAACTCTGACATAGATGCTATAGGAACAACCACTGATCATGTCACTGTGGAACCATCAAGTTCATACAGAATTTCAAACCTTTTGCCTTTTATCACAGCTAGAGCACCCGTACTGACCTTCAAAACTCCACCTTAAGCTGTGTATTTGTACCCATGAAAATTAAGGATACCTAAAGAGATGAGATTCTTTTTCAAATCTGGGACGTGACGCACGTCACTCAAAGTTCTAACAGTTTCATCAAACATCTTCACACGGATTGTTCCTATACCCAAAACTTTGCATACTGCATCGTTACCCATAAAAATGGTTCCACCCTGAATTGACTCATATGTGGCGAACCAGTCTCTATTGAGACAAACATAATAAGAACAACCCGAATCCAGTATCCAATTATCTTTAGATGTGGACTGAGATTCGGTCACTAATAGAACACCATCATCAAATTCATCTTCAACAACACTAACTTCTGCAGGTCTTTTCTGGTCCTTAATGTTATCAGCTTCTAATTTCTTCTTAAGCTTATAACAATCTCTCTTAATGTGCTCTTTTTTACGATAATAATTACAGGATAAATCTTTATGTCTAGACTTAGACCTAGATGAGTTTCCATCATAATCAGATCATCTATTCTCAGTTCTTTCTCTCACAAATAGACCACTTCCTGAGTTATTTATAGAATCAGACAATTCCTTATCTACTATTTCTTTACTCAGTAAGTTTCTCTTAACCTCATCAACAGAAATAGTTTTTCTACCACCATAAATCATGCTTTCAACGAAGCCTTTATAAGAGGTAAAGAGTGAACATAACAAAAACATAGCCTGATCTTCATTCTTAGAAGCATCATCAAGCTTCTTTAATTCTTGAATAATGGAATTAAACTCATTAATATGATTTTAAGTGACGTACCTTCTGACATATGAAAGGTGAACAACTGACGCTTAACTGCAAGTTTGTTGGAGACTGACTTGAAACAGAACATATCCTACAATTTCTCCCACAACTCTTTAGCGGTCTTCACTTCCAAAACTTCTATCGGAACATCATCGATAAGACACATCTGAATAGCGGTGAGAGCCTTTTCATCTAACTCCTTTCATGGTCCTTCTGATAAACTCTTTAGTTTCTTCTCTTTTCCATCCAAGGCTTTCTTCAAGCCACTCTGTGTTTAGAGGCCCTTAACGTGAACCTGCCACAAATTGAAACTCCCTTGACCACCGAACTTCTCAACTTTAGATTTAACTGCAGATGTCATAGTACCAAATTGAATAAACAGGGCTCTGATATCAATTATAAGGGAAAAAAATGATCAAATTTCATATGCTCTAATATCAATTTATTAGGAATCTGGACAAATCTGATACGCTATGATATCAATTTGTACAAGAAGTAATATCTTCCTAATGCGGAACTTAACACCCAAGAACTGGATTCGATTCGAATGCTATAACACACAAGAGAAGTAAATAACAGGATAAAAGAGAATAAACGAAGGAGACAATGATTTATGTGGAAACCCCTTTTCAACCGAGAAGGGAAAAACCAAGGCCCGAGATGGAAAATCTTTATTGATCAAAATAATGGAAGAATTACAAAGACACTTCCTTTGAACTAGATCTATGGAAGAATTATAGGGACACTTCCTAAAGGAACATGGAACATACCCAGTGCCTCAAGGGCTCCCGCCTAAGTAGGTTCGGGGGGGGGGGGGGGGGGGGGGGGGGGGGGGGATGTACGCAGCTTTCCCCCTTCAGGGTATTAACCTGAAGAGAGGCTGTTTCCCAGTGCCCCCAACCTGAGGGTGAGGACTTCTCAGGAGGTCACCCATTCTGGTACTATTCTTGCCCTAGCACGCTTAACTTCGGAGTTCTAATGGGATCCGGTGACGGAGTGTTGGTGCCCTCTTTGGTTACAGGGACACTTCCTCTCTCTCTTAATTGACGGCTCTCTCTTTGCTTTGGATACCTAAAACGTAAACATCACATTATAGTCATACTAGCGGAACAAGGGTTCCGTGTTTTGGAGTCCCGATCGATTGGTATCTGCAGATCGATCGGGGTTCTTTTTGGAAGCGTCATGCTTCTGCGTACTTTTCCGATCGATCGGCTTGCTCACGGACCTCTTCATAAATCCAAGGAATTTGAGACATATCCTAACAGGGATGGGGAGAGAGAGATGGGCGGCGGCGGCGATATAGCGGAGTGGAGTGATGGCGAGATGGAGGTGGTGGATGGCTATGGTGGTGACTGTAGGAATCTGAGATGGGATGGAGAGAAAGAGATGAGTGGCGGTGGTGGCGGCGAGGTTGGTAGAGAGGAGTGGCAGCGGTGGTGGTGGGTGTCGGTGGTGATGACAGTTGGGTGGTGGTAGGGCTCCGGATACGATAAGCTTTTTAAAATCATTGGTCAATCTTACTTAAGATCCAACAGTGTAGATTTAATTTTCTCACATTCTCATAAAACCTCCATTCCCATTATAGCCGCTCCTTATATATACATGTATATATATAATGAAGTACATTCTAAACCTTGAAAATTTGATTACTTAGACACTCTACATGGGAGTTTGGTCAAGTTTTGCTAGAATCTAGCAAATTTTAACTATAAAATATTAACATGACACATTATTATAATAACATATATGAGTTGTGTCAGTAGAATGACAAGATTCTAATAATACGTAAATATATATTATTAAAATTATATTTCAAATCAGTATTTTTAATAACAAATCACCAAATTTAACACATGGCACTGTGTGCTATAAAAAAATAAAAAGATTATCTAAAAAATATTATAAAAGCTTTTTTTTTTTTTTTTTTTTTGAACACTTGTTTTATAAAAGCTTTTTTTTTTTTTTTTTTTTTTGAACGCTTATATTATAAAAGCTTGATCTAACAACAACATGGCTTGCTGACGAAGCAATGACGCTAGCTACATGACGTGGCGGTTCATGCTTGCAAATAATAAACCAATTAAAAAATAAAGTAGCTTTAGTTAGGTAATAATTATATGGATTAGGTTAATTAGTGCATCTACATGGATAATTATGAACACAAAGAATTATTTAAAAATATATTAATAAAAAGTACAATATTTCAACAATCTAGGCATGTTCGGTATCACTTTAAGTTTGCAGTTTGTTATATATAGAATACTATATTAATAAAATATCTTTGACGATAGGTAAAATTTCAACAAAAATATTTCGAATGGACATAATGTTTATTTTTTTTGGATAAGTCGCGGGCATCTCGTAGAGAGATCCAAGATACACATACACAAAGTGCGGAGAAAGGAAAAATAACAAAAAATATTTAAATAAGTCATAGATATTGACTCGATATACCAAATCCAAAATTCACAGAAGCCCACGCCCAAAAGATGGGTTCTGATAATCTGTCTAGTTCCTCACACAATCAATATTTTTAGCAATATCCTCCATCGAGTATGGGAGATCTCACCACCATGTCGGATATGCCTCACGGATCAAACATAGTACCAGTTTTTGTTCTAGTTGCAGCAACATTTTTCCTAATCCATGCTCGTGCATCTACAGTCCCACCATTGCTCCTTTAACGTCCTCTTGGCTTACCATGCTTCTTCCCCTTTTTTACAAGAGCTGAAAATTTATTCATCTTCAAGAATGATTCAACTGCCAACTGTTTAGCGCCAAGGCAAGGTTCAAGGGTTGGGGAAGAAATATATACAGTCTTACCCCTACAAGGTTCTACTCTTGAAGAGAGGTCGTTTAAGAGTCCTTCTCAGTTCCTTTCCAAATAATAACATCTTATCCTTCTTTCATATATAAAAATAAATGTTACGCACCTCTTGGTCCTTTCTGAAAACATCACATCTATTTGAAGTATATTTTAGCTAATGTGTTTCTCAAAAAATATAAATTAAAGAGATATAGTGGCTCTTAAAGACAGATAGTATATGAATAAAGAGCTACAAGCTAGAAAATAGTCCTGATAATCTATAAAAAGACCACATTTGACATAGTTTCTCGTCGTAGTTTTTGGTTTTAGAAAACCAAAAATTAAATAAAAAACAAGAAAAATTATTTTCTGAACTCATACTTTCTGAAAACTAAAATATGTAACCAAAAAAATGATACCAAATATGTTCTAAGATATCAAAGTATCGGGACATAATACCCTAGACCACAGAAGTCTTAGTTGAATCAACTGAGCATTTGGACTCTACAGAAATCCAAGTCTGGCATGCTGCAAGTGATAGTGACTTTGGGTCCTCGGGCCCCGAATACCCACTAGATTTTGAGCCTATTGTCCCTATTAATAAGAGGCCTCCGAGAAGTATTCAAAAGCCGAGTATGTAGGTGTTTAGTAAGGCACGAGAGAAAAAGGGGAAGGTGGTGGCTGGACGCCAGGCCTTTGACTTCATGTAGTCAAAGAAGAGTCGGAAAGCCCAAAAATGCAGATTTAAAGAACAAGCGAAGCGAGACTTGAATGAATTTCTGAAGGATATGTCTCCCGAGAGTAGCGTGAGGGGATCTGTCAAGCCTACTCGTAAACCAAAAAAACGAAAAAAGTGGGCGAAGAGGAGTAAAAGGTTTGTTGATACTGATAAACTACTTGGTGCAAGAGGTGCGTGGAAAACCGGGAAAAAGCTTGGCTTGAGCTTTGATGGTAATGAATCGGATGTAATTGAGTGTATTGTCATGACGAGGTAGGATATTCCCTATTTTGTTTCCCTGGATCTCTTTCCTTTTCCTGGTCCATGCTGTGCAATGATGGTCGTAGTCTTTTAGTCCTTGTTGGTTGTTTTGCCTAAGTTTTTCCTGAATTCCAGTTTTCTGGTTTGTGGAAGGTTTTTTTTTTTTTGGTCTTTGTTTTGTTCCTCGTTTTGCTAAGGGTTGATTCAGGCTTCGTTTGTTCAAGGTGCCTGTTGTATTGTGACTTTGTTGCTAATTATAGGGAAAAAAATCAGGACGCAATATCACATAATACCTCACTTATGTGTGGTCTCGGGATCCGCCTTCATGGAACACCAGTTTTTGTATCACAATTTTATCACTAATTACCAAAAAAAAAAAAAAAGGCCACAACATCAGATGATATAAAGAGATTATTTTCAAGACTTAAGCTACGAAGTCCAACAATTTAATTATTTTTAATTAGTTCACAATTCAAGTAATTAATTGAGTAGTTCATAAGTCAATTTCATGAATTAATTTTTCATTCGAAGCCAATCATATATATATATATATATATATATATATATATATATATATATATATGACACTAACATATATCAACTTGTGAAAGTATTTTGGACCCATGTCGCTTCGACGATTCATAATTTAGACTGTAATATATTTTTATGTCAGATTATAAACTTAATCTTAAACCTTTATCGATCAGCTTAAGCATTTGGAATGATCGATTCTTTGATATTTTATAAGAATAATAAAAGGTTTCATGAGTTCCGTTTTTCTAGGAATTAAAGACATATTTGATAAGATCTAATGCCCCATATATTTATTTATTTATATGGGTAATGCCTAGGGAAGGGGAATGTCGGATTTAAATTCACATCCCGCTGTAGACCAACTGCCACCCTAATCATTGGGACAAATCAGGGACCAGAACCTTAAAATCACGGTTATTAAAATCCGAATTCAAATATTAGAATCTTACGATTCTACAATTCCATAATGGTCGACCGATCTGAATCCTAAGTATGATTTTACTGGTTCTACTGATCCGACCTCGATTCTACCAACATATACAAATAAAAAGTTCAAATGTAAAAAATCAAATATATATTATAGACGAACTTACTTTATTAGCTTGAAGTTAAAGAAAGTTAATTAAACGTTTATATACTTTCAATAAACTTAAATTAAGTTTTGCTTTATGCATTAACTTTAATATAAAGCTCGATTAACAGCATATATTTCAAAAGCTCACATGATGAAAAGTATAAAATGACACATCTATGTTGCATGATAACAGTTCTATTATATTTGATTGTATTTCTTATATATACCAAGTAAGTTGAGGTCCTATTAATAATTTTTTAAGCTACATAACTGATATTAATACTAAAGACAATTACACTATACATTTAATAGAATCTTAAAATTCTCGACTCGATTCTACGATTGCGATTCTAAAATCTTTTACCGATTCTAAGTAGAATCCCGATTATACCGATCTAGCATAAAATACATACCAATAAAGTCATTTTCTTCATATTGTCATTTAGTAATGTTTTGTTTAGAATTATAATCTTATCATTTTGGTCTGTCCGAAGACCTATAAACATGTCCCTAAGTCACTTAGGCTTGTAGGTCTTTTTTTATTAATCATTGAGATTAAAATTCATATAATTAATGAACCGAGTACTTTCACATAATCGACTACTCCAAAAGTTTTTAAGTTGATGAGTACTGAAAGTTCAGAAATGATTTTGTATTATAACCGCCCTTCCACGCAATAGTTATGCTTGAAGTGCCGATGGTGTTGTAAAAACAGTAATGAGTAACCGCACTCGAGCATCCTCGGGAAGGAGGAACTTGTGGTTCTTTGAATCGGAAAAGCTATCCGTTTAAGAAATTTTTGATAAAATAAAAATAACCGTAAGCACACTCTCGCCTAAACACAGAACGGCGCGGCGGGTGGCGCGCATGTGGTTTCCACCATTCTCTCACTCCAAACTTAATTCAAATCCGAGTGTTTATAAGGGTATATATAAACTAGCTCTCCCTCCTCTAAATTGCCAATGTGGGATGTGGGTTTTAACTTGTTAATATGTTAAACTTTGTTACATTTCCAACAGATGGTGCACCGACTCACTTCATGATATGTATTGGAATAATATTAATATTGAGAACGAATATTATTGAAATTCGAACTCGTGACATGTTGGTTAACGAGGCTCTAATTAGCTAATGAGTGAACAAAACTATGAATTTGTAGTACAAAGATACAAAGCATAATGACTCTGAAAAACAGTAGAATTACCGTGAAATATAGGTAATTAAACAAAATTTATGGAATAACTCAATTACAAATTTGACTAAGGACTGTTCTTATAGCGTTCAGTAGATCTTCTTGATATACACTGTAGAATAATAGAGAATGCTACTAGAGTCCTCTAATTTTTCATGTCATCTACATCTAGAGGCCGATATTGTAACTCTATACAGAGAAAGTTTAGTATTGAGAGCCTTAATATCGTTAATTAATTGAATTATGAGGGAAGAAGGTTCTATTTATAGGTACAAAGCCATGATCTTCATCATGAAATTCAGATATGTTATTATCTCAGTAGACACGATAAATACTTATCAGCATCTATAAGAAACAAACGATATTAAATATTGAATGTGGACGGAGTTTTGTTATATCTTCAATGCAGATATCTAAATGGGAGATGACAAAGACTATATAATATATACAAGTTACGACTGAGTGTGTTTCCTTTTTGCCCTTTCAGATACCCGAAAAAAACCCAAAAATAAAACGGTAAATTACAAGTTCGTATAATTTCTTGTTTCATTAGATTGTCTGGTACGATCTTTCTAAAGACATCCCCAAAAATGAATTTCGAAACTTAAAATCATATGCAAAAAGTCATTTATTCTAGTTTTCTATTTTTGATTTTTAATTTTTTTCTAACTTGAGTGAATATTGAAAACAAAAAGTAGAAACCGAGATTAAAAAAAAAAAAAAAAAAAAAAACTTTTAAGTCTAATTCTTAATTTCCTAAAAAATAGAAATTCAAAAATACAGAGTCTAAATCAAACATACCTTAAAATAAATATATGCTAGTGTTACCAATAATTTTTATTAATATAAGGGTAATAATAAAGTATCTTGAGATTGTTATGTTAAAATTACCCGAGTATTTAAAAAAAAATGTTCTGCTAATAATACTAGTCTGAATATATGGCTATTTAAGGTAGAGGAAAGAGACATGCATTCTCTTAAGGACGGCAACGAGTCGAGTTTGGGTGTGAGTTGCCTTCATCAAGATCCAACCCAGAAAAAATCTTACCCAACCTAAATCAGAAAAATATTAATTTATTCCAAAAAATTCAATCCAAATCTAAATCTATTGGGTGAAATGGATATTTAGCTCAAATCTATAATCCATTTAAGTTATAGAACAAATTATAATATTACAATCAAATACTAATATATAGAACAATAATAATAAAATAATAATACCTCAAAAGCTAATATTTAAATAAATCGATATATATATATATATATTTCATTTAATATGTGTAAATATAATAATAATGCGATATTATGTAATCACTCAAATATCTCTTAAAAGATCATCTTTATGTATGGATTTGTATATAAAAATTACAGTGTCAAAACAAATATCAAAATATTAGCACAATAAAAAAAAATGTAGGAATATGGTTTGCCATGTTAATGACTTAAAATTTAGTAATTTTAAAATTTTATCTTACATAAAACATAATTTCTAGTCAGGTTTGGATCGGGTTTGCGTTAGGTTTTATGTCATCCAAATCCGACCCAACCAAAAACCCATTTATCAATACCGAAATTCAAATTCATTTAAAACCCATTTTTTGCATCCAAATTCATCACAAATGGATCGGGTTGGATGGATATCTAATGGATTCGGGTCCAAACCTCAAAAATATTTGACTTAATTGACCCCATAGTGTGTGAGTCACCGCATGAACTAAAATTTACGAGGTAATTGACTTTTGGCCAACGGATAAATGAAATGGCAGACATTCATAAGTGGTGGGGTGCATCCCCCACCATCATGGGAGCCCTTGGCATTTCATTCCTGTTTTTTCGATAATTCGAATATAAGTTTGTGGAAACACAATAATATAGGACAAAGCCTGAAGACAAACAGCAAAAGTAATAAAATACGCAACGCAGAAGCTTACTCGAAGCGTGGACTCTAATAAAAAAAGCCCAAGGCATTTCATTCTTTTCATAAAAATATGTTGAGCACCGTGATCAAAGTTAAACAACATGAGCAGGCGCCAACCCAACTGTTAAGAATGGTTCGGGACAGTGTTGCTTCTCTGTGGGCAGCTAGGAAGTTGGCAGATTGTATCTAAGAGCAGTTATGGAGACTAATCTGCCCAGGTCTTCCAAACTGTGATGGATAAAAATGTCAGAATAGATCCACTAGCGCTTTAATTGAAAAACGTTATTCTCTTGTTTTCATTTCTCAATTTTCACTAATAATATTATTAACAAATCATTATAAGAAGAAAAGATTGTTTATGAAATATGATTTTTACTATCGATTTCTCCAATATCCTTTTCTTCAACTTAAAAAAAAAAAAAAAAAACGCGTATAATACAAATATTTACAATATATATCTATATTTTCCCTTTTAAAAAGGAGTGTTTATTTATAATTATTAGTAATATGGTAAAATACAGATTTTTCTGCTTTATTCATATTTTTTCAGTAATTATTGGCATATCCGTAATACATACAGGTAACTCGATAAGGCGAGCCCTTAACCACCCCGTAAATGGTAGTAGGTACAAAACGAGACCAGAACAAATAAGGAAAAAAACAGGCACCAAAAAACAATTAATACCTCCTCCTAAACTAAGTATCCATTTCTATATATTGCTGAATTTTTCATATTAACTCTTAAGTTATTGATTATACTATGTCATCTACTGTGTATTATACTTTTGCTATCATTATTGTGACTTATAAGTCAACAAAATTTTGATCAAAATTTTAATATGTAAATCGAATAATACACATAAATATCACATCCCATTTTAATTCCCGTACCGTCTACATGGATCATCATGGAAAATATTGATCTCGTGTGTAGACCTGCTTTTGTACCTCGAGCTTGTTTCGTTAATTAAAAAAAAAAAAAAAAAAGTTGAGTGATAATGATAGGGTCTTTGAAGTTAAAACTTTAGATAGTGGAATTTGATATTATTAGGTCTTTATCATATAATATATGTTTTTGTCGCTTTTGTAAAAATTCACATGCCTATTCATGCCTACCATACATATATATGGGTTTTAATTTAATTTATAAAATTATTTTGTAACCGGCCAGAAATTATCTGTTAAGAGTATAAAATTAATTTTAGGCCTTTATTCATCATCTTAAGTTTTAGAGATAATTGATGTTAGAGTATAAAATCATCATGAGCTTTCACTCATGAGCTTAAGCTTTTGAGAAATATGGTTTATTGACATGGTATCAGAGCGTCGATGACAAAGAGGTCAATAGTTCGAATCTAAACAACCTCCACTAATATTAAAATAATTTAAGCACAAGGTATGAGGTGGGTCTTTTGTGTGGTGTTTCTGGGCGTGTGTCTGCTTCGGCTCCATTCGCTGCTTGTTCTGGTCTCTTCCTGTGTTTGTGTCATTTTTTTGGTATTGTTATTGTCTTTTGATGCCTGTTGTTTTCCCTATTTGTTCTGGTCTCTTTTTGTTCCCACTACTGTTTACGGGGTGGCTAAGGACTCGCCTTGTCAGTTACTTGTATATACTATGGCTATGCAAATAATTATCGAAAAAAAGGTATGAGGTAGGATTGTGCATTACCCACGCTTCAAGCCCAAACGGACATTTGCTTAGGGGGCATGTTGGAGTATAAAACCAATCATGGGCCTTCACCTATCAGCTTAAACTTTTGGAAAATATGGTTTCTTGACATGGTATCAGAGCCTCGATGACTAAGAGGTTAGGAGTTTGAATCTCAACAGCCCCCACTTTTAATATTAAAATAATTTAAGCACAAGGTATGAGGTGAGCCTGTGCATTATTCAAGCTTCAAGCCCAAACGGGTATTTGTGTGAGAAGACATGTTAGAGTATAAAACCAATCCTGAGCCTTCACCCATCAGCTTAAGCTTTTGGGAAAGATGGTTCTTTGACAGTTGAACATTCCTTGACATGGTATCAGAACCTTATTGACGTAATTTAAGTACAAGCTATAAGGTGAGACTGTGCAATATTCATTGCTAAAACCCAAAGGGTATTTGCGTGATGGGACATGTTAAAACTAATTTTGGACCTTCACTCATCAGCTTAAACTTTTTGGCATAATTAATTCCGTGACATTATGAACGAAAATTACGGAAATAAAAAATAATCCTTTGACATAAAAATAAAATTATATATATATATATATATATATATCTGACTTTTCTTTCGGGTTACAAGTGTTTTTTAACAAGTAAGGAGGAAAGGATCCTTACAGCAGGTACAAAATATCGGCTTGAAGTCAAAAACTAAAAAAAATAAGCTATCTGTGTATTTTTATACACACCATGATCAAAGTCAATCAATAGAAAGGTCAAGTCTTGTGATACCTAACTTTATAAAATGGTCCGCAACGGTCTGTAACGGAGTTAGCATGTCTTAATATGGACACATGGTAATTGCGTTTCATTGTGGTGGCAGGTTTCACTCCATGCGCAGGAGGCATTTTTTTCTTACGCCGCATTATGCACAGTAGAAAAGACCGTTTTAGGAAATTGTTTTTTCTTTCTTCTTTCTTTGGGATGATATATAGTTAGCAAAAAATTAGGGAATATGAGCTGCTCTGTAAGAAGAACGTCATCATTTTGTGAGCTGAATTTCACATGACACCGATTTTCTTTGTAAAATTCCAATTTCCAGTTCGACTTTGTATTTCACACCTCAAAGTCGGGGTATTTCTCGATCCAACACATGCAGATTTGAATGGATGGAACATGGGTAAGTGTCTAAAACGTTGGATTTAAGATTGAGTTGAATAACATTGTCTAATCTGTTGATGTGATAAGCTTCTCGGTCGGCTCTAAATTTTGGTTTGGAGTAGAAGTCGTTGCCCGAAACAACACAAAATAAAAAATTATTTTTAAAAAAATCACTTTCAAAAAAATATTTCTCATATTGGTACCCACTTCGAACAAGTAGTTCACGTGGATGCCAGATCATTATTTTTCATTTTTACGGTCCCCATATTTTTACGGTTGGACTTAGACCTCACTTGGCATGTAATCTGCTTGTTTCGGGCCTTTGTTGCTAATTATTGAAAAAAATTATTTTTCATTTTTATTAAATTTTCGTAATTCCTTTTAAATATTTTTTAGCAGTGCACACGTTTTTATGTATGTATGCAATAAAATATTTTGTACGAAAAATATTTTTTAATAAATAAATTTTTGGGATAAAATTAGACCCAAATATCTTATAAAATATTTTCCCCGGTTCACATGAATGGTGAACTGAGCCATATATATATATATATATATATATATATATAAAGCCTGCATTTTCTTTGTGATAGTCCAATGAATATTTTTTGAAAAAATTATGTATTTTAGTTTATTAATTTAAAATTTATTTATTTATTACTTTCAAGGGAAAGAATTTTTTACCAAAAAATTTTATCTGAAAATATTTAATTTCTAATATGTAAAAAATTTATAAGTGTGAAACATGTTTTATGCATGTTGTAGAAACATCTCGGTCTCTTTCATCGAGCTGATCTTCTGGGGGAAAAAAGATATTAACAATAGATTTTTTTACCGAGACAAGAAGGTGGGGAAAGGAGTTAATCACTTTTCCTTTATGTCTCTTCCATGCCTACCAATTATGGTAATTATGGTTCGAGGATCTTGTTGCGGAACAAATTGAGGTTCCATCGATTGAATTTTGAGAAAAGAGCACTTTCAAATTCCAAAAATCAAACTCGGGCTGAAAAGGCATTTTTCCCTGATGAGAGTGCTTTTGAGTTCCTTCAAAATGCCTATCGATTCTTCATGAGGAGGATCATGCTGCTTTGCTTCAACCAGTAACTGCTAGAGAGATTAAAAATGCCATTTGGAGTATTCCGAATTCGAAGGCTTCGAGTCACGATGGGCTTCCTTCCAAATTCTAGAAAGCGGCATGGGTTGTAATAGGAAAGGATGTGTGTGCTGTGGCTCGGGACTTTTTTTAGAAAGGGAAGCTATTGAAGTGCCTCAATGCAACAACTATATGCTTGATCCCGAAAGTTGGGCACCCACAATCTGTTGGGGACTATCGCCCAATTTCGTGTTGTAACGTGATCTACAAGGAAATTTCGAAATTGTTAGCTGATCGATTACATAATGTGCTGGGTAAAGTCACGAATCTTTCCCAAGCTGCTTTTGTGGAGGGCCGGTCCATTTTTTATAACATTCTTATGGGTCAGGAGATAGTTAAACATTATAATCGGAAGAATAGTTCACCGAGATGCTTTATGAAGATTGACATTAAAAAGGCTTATGATTCAATTAACTGGAAGTTCCTTACCTCTGTTATGCGAGGGCTTGCGTTTCCTGAATGTTTTGTGGCATTGATTGGTGAATGTGTAACAACTCCATCTTATTCGATTCAGATGAATAATGGGTTAGTGGGATATTTTAGAGGAGCTTGGGGACTACGACAAGGGGATCCTATTTCACCTTATCTCTTTGTTTTATGCATGGAATATCTATCCCGAAAATTCAATTTGATGGAGGGAGATTTTAAATTCCATCTGAAGTGTGCAAAGTTCAAGATGAACCATCTTATGTTTGCGGATGATCTGTTACTGTTTGCCCGAGGTGATATAGGGTCGGTAAAGGCACTTTGGACATCCTTCAAGCGTTTGCTCAAGAGTCGGGTTTAAAAGCTAACTCTCTTAAATCTGTTACTGTAGCGCATTATATGAAGCTTCTTTGGAAGATTCAGAAGAAAGAGGACTCTCTGTGGATTAGTTGGTTTCGTGGATATTATATGAAAGGTAGATCTCTTTGGGAGGTACATATAAAAGGGAATGAATGGAGTGTATGGAAGGGGGTAATTGAATGCTGGAATGCTTTAGTTGTTGTTTGGGGTGATCAGGCCCGGGCAAGATTGGAGCTCCGCAGCAAAGGCGGAGGGTTTAACTTGGCATGTGCATATGAGGGGATCCGACGTCATCAAGCCCTCTGTCACTTGAGGAGATCGGGGTGGGCGAGCAGTGCCTACCCTCAACAGTTTTATAGCTTGGATGGCAGTAAAAGGTATTTTGTTAACAGATGAGTTGATGCAAAAGCGGGGAATTTACATGGGAAGTCAATGCTCGTTGTGTAGAGAACATGTGGAAAATGGGAAACATATATTTTTTGAATGTAGATGGGCTGCTAAAGTTTGGAAGGCCATTTGTGACTGGAGTGATATCGAGTTTTGTTCGCACTTGAATGGGACGTTAAACTGGTTCAAGAGGGTGGTGAAGAATCGGTGTCCCAGTAGTGGGATAAAGAGATTGGTGTTTACTACTGCAGTATACCATATATAGAGAGAGAGGAACCAAATAAAATTTGAAGACCGAGAAGTGAGTGTTGAAAAAGTGGTTTGGGAAATTAATACAAGTTTTTTTTCAAATCCTTTTAATTTTATATCATAATTTTGTTTCTATTTTTATTTATGTTTTGTTATTTGGTTTTAATTGAACAAGATTATAATCTTATAATAATAATAATAATATGAATAAAATTCAATCAATACTGAAACCGAATAAAAAATTATTTGGTTTTAATTGATCGAATTTTATTCACACTATAAGTATTTATAGGGTTATTTATATTTTAGTACTCTGACATTTTTGGGGAAAAAAAAAAGGATCCTTATCTTTTTGAATTATTAAAAAGGCTCCTAAGTTTTTATCACATTAATAAAAAGGCTCATCTCCTATCTGATGATGCCATTTTTAGTCGACAGAGCTAACGTGACAGTTGTGTTTTTATTAATATTACAGTAAAATGACAAAACTATCTTTTAATAACCATACTTTAAAAAAAATTAAGCGAAAATAGATAGCTTCTACACATATAAAATCTCGAATTTCATACTTATAAAGTAAGATAAAGGGTGTTAAAACGTACTTTACGTCATTTTATTGTAGCATTAATAAAAACAGTTGTCATGTCAGCTCTGTCAATAAAAAATGACATCATCAAATTTGAGATAGGCCTTTTTATCAATAGGATAAAAACTTAGAGGCTATTTCAAAAAGGTCAGGGTTCTTTTATTATTTTCAAAAACATCGAACACTAAAATGTTAATAACCCTTGTTTATACCATTATCATTATTATTATTATTATCATATCTTAAGTTATAATAAGCTATGCATGTTTTTATTAGCGTTAATTAAAAACAAATCTTCGATATTGTACAGTGGTATGAATTACGCATTAATATATACATGGACCATGGTAATGTTATTGCCAGAGGAAAATTGTTATTGCCTGAGCAAAATTATAGATTTTATGATAATTATGTGGCTCTCATTATTTACAAGTCATAGTATTACTTTGCTAACAATAATAACTCCCCGCATATAACATATAATCTAGGGAAAATATAAGATTCTTTTATGGATGCTGTGTACAATATTTACAAGGGTTGTTTGCACCAAAAGTCCCTGTACTTTGTTCGTTGTATTAATTTAGTCATTGTATTTTTAATTGTGTTAATTTAGTTCCTCTACTGTATATATTGTGTCAATTTAGTCCTATAATTAAATTAAAGATGTAATTTTAATGGTACAATCATATTAAATACAAGTAATTCGCTACAAATCCATCCGTTGACACAATTTAACCCAATTTGTTGCCGAATCATTAAAAATTTTATCAAAAACTTAACATAAATTTTACTTTAAGTACTTAATTGACAGAATATAAATAGTAAAGAGATTAAATTAATACAATTAAAAGTACAAGAACCAAATTAATACAATAGATAAAGTATATGGACCTTTGACGTAAATAATCATATTTACAAAATTAAAATCTAACCCACATTGAATATGACGCATGCAAACATGATTCTGTAATATATGTACGTGATTAGCAGATATCATGCGAGTAGCAATCGGGATCGTGGCCCGACACAACCTCAAACAATTCAAAGGCCTTCAAATTTTAGGGCCCACATGTTACAGGGATTGTGGTTTTTAAAGTCTCGACAGTGAATATTAACAAGTTTTTTAATTATAATTTTTTTAAATTTATTGTATTAACAAGAAATTTTAACATATATGATTGGCATCACTTGTAACACTCGCTTGACGGTCCGAAATTATCAGGATTGGTATTCGATGTGAGGCTTAATTTAAGCTAGCACACCTCAGTAAGACAGAGGTGTGTAAACGTTATTACTAGGTCCAAACTATTTTTTTTTTTAATGTACAGTAACAGTATCAAATTTTCGGTGAATACATCATACTTTCAAATGAAAGGACGAATAGAACCTTAGAATCTATGTCAATTACATCGGTAACGTCAAAACATCAATTATTATCCTTTAGAATATTAAATTTTTTTTTCTAGATTTGGGTTGCGTGGTTTTAATTGAAGTCAACGCTACTTGAAGCACGCAAAAATATCGGAACGGAATGCTCTATAACAATCAAATAATTTGCAAGTTCGCCTGTATTATAATGCAATTCTTGTCGTTAATTATCAAAAAAATAAAATATCAAATAAATACACTTCTTTATATATATGTGATAAAAATTATTATTTTATGAAAAATAACTAATATAATACTTGTTATAATTTAATAAATTATTTTTTATAATATATAAATTTGATGGAAAATTGGGTACTAGAATGTTCCTAATTTCTCGAGCCACATGCTAATAGAACATTCCTTTGACTTCCCATCTATTTGCATTATAAAGTTTTTTAATTTATAGAATTTATTAGATTCCAACTTTCATTATTTAGATATCTCGACTTTTTAATATATACATTGGTATCTCGATATTTAAAATTTTTTAATTATGTATCCTCAAGTTTTAAAAATTTTATCAATTAGTTACTCTTTTGCTAAAACTTGACATTTTTGTTAGAAAATGATGAATTCGAACATAATTCTGACAATGCATATTGATATAACTTTAGTTAGAATTTGGTGATTTAAATATTGATATAACACATAATTTTAGCAGTATATAGGTAGCTTACATCAAAATTCTTATCAATTTTTATTGTACTTTATAGAAATTTTTACTAAAAACAGTGATACGAATTATATATAGTATTGTAGATCAATGTATTACATTGGGATTTACTTCACAAATCTGGTCAAATTCTTAAAGAAACTTCATCGAATTTCAACATAAGATATACATGTGTATAAATAATCAAATTTTAAACTACCTTACTGTATATGTTGAAATATCAAATACTTAATAATAAGCTTCAAACTTCAGATTATGTAAGTAATAATTTCTCTATAAATTAATACAATTTTTGTATAATCATGCAACCTCATGCATGAAATGAACAACAAATAAGTTTAAAATGGTTCCCCGCTCTTGCAATCTTTCTAGGGCTCTGCTACGGTAGGTGCGCTCGCTTATTCTGAGAGTTTTTTCTCTAATTATCGAAAAAAAAGTTTCAACTGATTAAAAGAAAACATAGGGAATGATAAAGGATGGAATGTCAAAGAATCTAATTCAACTCATCAATGATCATTTACTCAACTATCTTTCAAATATTCGACATTCAGAATATAGTATCAAGAAAATAACTATTTTAAAAGTTTAAACTGATAACTGGTAAAAACCCAGAATAGTTTTATCCCACAAAAAAAAATCCTCCTTTACACAAATAGCCATTGAGTTAGAAGCGTGGATGTTACATTGGCCTATGTTATAGACTGTATGCTGAAATTATTTAATATTAAGAATGACCCATTGAGATTTGAACTCGTGATCTAAAGCTGCGATATCACATAAGAACCAACTTTGTTGTTTTATGTTGTATTTTGTTGTTCTTTTTCCTGATTGGTCTCTTCAATCTTGTATGTGTCTCGGTTTTGTTGGGACCTGTCCTGGCGGGTGTTTCCTCTTTTCTACTTATGAGCTTTGCTTGCTATTTATCCCAAAAAAAAAAAAAAAGTAAGAAACCAACTATTTTAATAAAGTTAAACCGATGGGTGAATACCAGAAAATAATTTTATACTTTAAATGAGCATATGCATGATATCATGTGTGACATCCATGCGTGCACGTTTTCATGCATGGCATGCATGAATCAAGTAAAAGCAGAGCTGAAATTTCAACATGACCGATTCATAAAATGACATGACATGCATGCATGCACGTTTTCATGCATGGCATGCATGAATCAAGTAAAAGCATAGCTGAAATTTCAACATGACCGATTCATAAAATGACATGACATGCATGCATGCACGTTTTCATGCATGGCATGCATGAATCAAGTAAAAGCATAGCTGAAATTTCAACATGACCGATTCATAAAATGACATGACATGCATGCATGCACGTTTTCATGCATGGCATGCATGAATCAAGTAAAAGCATAGCTGAAATTTCAACATGACCGATTCATAAAATGACATGACATGCATGCATGCACGTTTTCATGCATGGCATGCATGAATCAAGTAAAAGCATAGCTGAAATTTCAACATGACCGATTCATAAAAATGAGATGACATGCATGGCATGCATGAATCAAGTAAAAGCATAGCTGAAATTTCAACATGACCGATTCATAAAATGAAATGACATGCATGCATGCACGTTTTCATGCATGGCATGCATGGATCAAGTAAAAGCATAGCTGAAATTTCAACATGACCGATTCATAAAATGACATGACATGCATGCATGCACGTTTTCATGCATGGCATGCATGAATCAAGTAAAAGCATAGCTGAAATTTCAACATGACCGATTCATAAAAATGAGATGACATGCATGGCATGCATGAATCAAGTAAAAGCATAGCTGAAATTTCAACATGACCGATTCATAAAATGAAATGACATGCATGCATGCACGTTTTCATGCATGGCATGCATGGATCAAGTAAAAGCATAGCTGAAATTTCAACATGACCGATTCATAAAATGACATGACATGCATGCATGCACGTTTTCATGCATGGCATGCATGAATCAAGTAAAAGCATAGCTGAAATTTCAACATGACCGATTCATAAAAATGAGATGACATGCATGGCATGCATGAATCAAGTAAAAGCATAGCTGAAATTTCAACATGACCGATTCATAAAATGAAATGACATGCATGCATGCACGTTTTCATGCATGGCATGCATGGATCAAGTAAAAGCATAGCTGAAATTTTAACATGACCAATTCATAAAAATGAGATGACATGCATGCATAGATTCATCCATGAATGCATGAAACAAGCATCGTTGAAAGTTAAAGTAGATCATATTTGACATGCCATCATGCATATATGCCGGCCTTTATGCATGATTCAAGCATATAATTATCACTCTCCATGGCATTTATATTCTCTCTCTTTTGTTATTTCATGTCAAACCCATGCATTATTGTTGGAGCATAAAACTGTCAAGAGTATAAAATTATTTACGTGTTTTCACACATTATATTAAGCTTTTGAGAAAAGCTAGTTCCTTGATATAGTATCAGAGTCTTGTTGGTCAAGAGGTCACGAGTTTAAATCCCAACAGCTCGTACCTTCAATATTAAAACAATTTAAGCACAGAGTATAAAGTAGACCTGTGCATTATCCCTACTTCGAACGCAATTGACATTCGCGTGAGCGAGCATGTTAGAGTATAAAATAATTTACGGGCCTTCTCCTATCAGGTTAAGCTTTTGTACGAGGATTAAAAAAGAAAAGGGAGGATCAGGAAACAAAGTCTGCTCTGAGAAGATCGACCCTAGTAACTCCTGGCTTTGTACATCCAAAACCAACTCTAGTGGATCCTAAAATAATGACCGAATCTTAATATTTAGGCAGTTCAATTTCCACAAATGCTAATTCAACTACTTCCAGGAGACTATGTTTAGTACTGTAAGAGCAAACCAAATAGCAAAGAGTTTAGCATAATCGAAATCTTAAATGTCAGTTGCTGTTGAAAAGCTAGCTTTAGAGGAACGCTCGGCGACACTAAGGACACCACGAATGGTTACAGGACTCGATTAGGAGCGCTTGGTGACACCATGAATGGTTACATGACTCGATTAACCTGGAGATGCATCATCAACATTCTATTCGAAACGCTTTAGACATATATGAGCTACATGGGACATATTTAGAAACATAGAACAATTTTATATTCGATTTTTAGTTTTCCTTTTTAACTCTAATTTTGCGTTTTGCATTTTATTTCGGAGAATATGTTGAGAAGTTAATAGTTTCCGAATACAAGAAATTGCAATATACATTCAAGTATCTCATATTTCCAAATTCCTAAAAGTAAAAAATTATATATCTAATCTTAATACCCCGATAGTTTGTTACATACCCGATCCAGTAATTAGGGTAACCAATCGAAAAAATGAACAGATTGGAGTACATCTAGGGTTGCAGGTAGGTTGGGTTGGGTCAACCAACATGACCCATCCAACATTTGACCCATATCCATCAAATGGTAGGATAATGGTTCTGGGTTGGGTCGGGTTGGGTTGGGTTGGGTTGGGTCCGGTCCGGCCATATTTGGTTAGTGCATAGACATTCTTCTAAGTTCCGATTTTAAGTAATTCTAATTTGAGTTTAAGGTAAATAATCAATAACAAAGCCAAGAAGAAGATCCAATTATCATTTATTGATCTGAATAATAATATGTTAGGATTACTCTATTTTAGATTATCCATAGGCGTGTATATATATATATAATTATTTAGGTACTCCAAAATTTTAACGTTTATTATCTAGGTACCCTATATTTCAATTATATATAATACAATTGAAGTAGCATAAGTTTAAATAATTTATCACCTAGATACCTTATGTTGGAATTTGATGAAATATTTTTAAAACTCTAACCAGTTTTGTGTAGAGATAATATATACGTCATATCCATATTTTTGACAAAAATTTAATGAATTATGATAAAATATTCACCAAATTTTCGTACAACTACTTACATATATTGCCGGAATCACATGTCCTGTTAACATTCTTTGCCAAAAATAACCAAATTGTAATAAAAATAATTATATATTATCTGAGTCATTATCTAATTTAATATTTTTCAATGAATATCTATTGAATTTCAGAAAAATGATACCGAATTGATAAAATTTTACAATATCCAGGTACCTAATAGATAGAAATTTTAAACCTTAAGGTATCTCACTTATATATTGGAACTTAGAATACCTAAGTGATAAATAGTTAAATCTCAGGTATCCAACTTATATATTTAAATGTCGGGTACTTAAGTAACAAATAGTCAAAATTTGAGGTATCATACTTGTATATTAAAACATCGGATACCTAAGTAATAGTCTAACATCAAAATATTCCACTTATATATTGAAATGCCTGGATACTTAAATAATAAATAGTCAAACCTTAAAATTTTCGAAATACGTTCGCCTCATTGAGGCTCATTTAATCTCGATTTAAGCTCATTTGAAATTGCTCCAAGATAATAGATGCCGACTCATGGGTAACCCAGAACCATACTCGATACTCATGGGTACAAGGCATATTGGACCCACTAGACCCAATGTTAAAAATATATCCCACCCAACCCAACGCAATTGATATGGGTTGGGCGGGTCTTAGGTATTACCCAACCCACGAACACCCTTAAGTACATCTATTTCACAAAAATTCGGATATTGGTTAGGCACAGATACTAACTATGAGATATTTTGCTTTACAAAATTTGAATATCGGACAACTTCTATTTTTATTTATGAATTATATAATATGCTGAATTAAAGGAAATTTTCACTTGGATACCCTACGCTATTACGTATAGAGAGATACCTCTTCGAGGTTTAAAAGTTATATCACTCAGGTATGTCGAAGTTTAAAATTTTACCAGTGAATATTCTAAATACGAGCTTTATAAGTAGTGCTTTCGACATAGATATTTTTATTGGATTAATTTTTAGTTTTTGCTTATTTCTTTACTTTAAAGAAGAAATATTATTTTATATCTCTTTTAAAGCTAAAAAACTACTTTTGTTTAAAAAATCTTGTCTTTCCGAGGCTAAACACCCTTAAAATTTAAGGAAAAAAGTGTCCATTCCATGAAGAGACCGTAAATGCTTGGGCCTCGAATCGTAGGACCTCGACTTTGGTAGTTTTATCATTATAGGAAAGCTTCATTGGAATTGAATTAACAATTTTTTAGCGTTATTCACACCATTACTCTTTTTTTTTTTTTTTTTTTGGTAGGGAGTGAGAATGCTGGATTCAAACCCGTTTTCTAGAGTTAGCCAACTGCCTATATCGAGCTTAATTGAGCCTAAATGAGGCACTAGCCTCAAAACTAGCAAAGCAAGGTTCGAACTCAACTAAGCCGAGCCAAACTTGACCTTAAAATTTTCAGGCTTGATGAGCTTTGAGCCAAGCTAAAGGCAGATGATCCTCAAGCCTCACAAGCTCATACTCGACTCAGCTTACATACAGCTCTTTCTTGATCACTTATGGTTAGGAGGTACAACATTCTCCTCCGTTAATTAGACCACCAATATTTGGGGGCTGAGGGAGAGGGAAGAAGAGAGATATGCTTGAATCTAGGAGCTTCTGCTTTGAGGTGAGTAGCCGTACTACTACACCAAACTCAACAACTCATACGAAAATGACATGTTTACCTGTATCTGCAAAGATTCCACTCCAATTTGTAGTACCGACTTCTACACAGTTATTACACATAATGAAGATAGTCCTACCTCGGTCCTCTTAATCGTGGGGACATGGATATATAAAGAGATTCATAGGTGAAATACGATTCTTTGATAAAACGCTGGAACAATTCCGATTATACTAAAACTGTCAGATAATCGGATTTTGTCGTTCAAGACCACACCTGACACTCTATCAGAAACCACGTGTACAAATCCAAATATGTACACGAGGAATCCAGGGTTGACTGCAATACAAATCCAAATACGTACACGAGGAATCCAGGGTTGACTGCAATCCAAACTGAGGACGGGTTTTTGGGGTTAGCTCACCCTCTCGGGATCGCGACCCTTTGTCCCGGCCATTGTAGCACGTGTGTCGCCCAGGGCATAGGGGCCTGATGACTTGACGTCATCCTCACCTTCCTCCGGCTTATTACCGGCAGTCTGTTCAGGGTTCCAAACTCAACGTTGGCAACTAAACACGAGGGTTGCGCTCGTTGCGGGACTTAACCCAACACCTTACGGCACGAGCTGACGATAGCCATGCACCCCCTGTGTCCGCGTTCCAGAAGGCACCCCTCTCTTTCAAGAGGATTCGCGGCATGTCAAGCCCCGATAAGGTTCTTCGCTTTGCATCGAATTAAACCACATGCTTCACCGCTTGTGCGGGCCCCGTCAATTCCTTTGAGTTCCATTCTTACGAACGTACTCCCCAGGCGGGATACTTAACGCGTTAGCTACAACACTGCACGAGTCGATACACACAGCGCCTGGTATCCATCGTTTACGGCTAGGACTACGGTCCACTCACCAACCGATTGGGTTGCCACTAGGTAAAAGTGAAGCACACATTGTCTGCTTTTAGAAGGGAGATTCAAAGTTCAAGTTTTATTTGTTTTTGTTTAGGTTTTGAATTTCACATCTTATTTCGAGTTTCATTAAAGATCAAATCGTAATTAGAATACAATTTAAATTACATTTCATAAGGTTTAACTCTATAAATAACTTGTGAATTCAGAAACAATTTTTAGTTTTTGCCTTGAATTGAAATTGAGAATCATCCTTCCTCGCCGTTTGTTTCTTTAGTAGAAGGCCGATTAACGAATCCTTCCCCTAGTCATTATTGCTTTCTTGCATCACAACGCGTCCACAACGCTTAAGTGACTTGTGAATTCAGAAACAATTTTTAGTTTTTCCCTTGAAGTGAAATTGAGAATCATCCTTCCTCTCCGTTTGTTTCTTCAGTAGAAGACCGATTAACGAATCTTTCCCCTATTCGTTATTGCTTTCTTGCATCACAATGCGTCCACAACGCTTAAGTGATGGAATATCTTTCTAACATAAGCAAACTGTACATGTCCGGTTGGGTCTTTTTCTCTCTCCCTCTCTCGATACGACTAGCTCCCAACAACTTACCCCTACCGCAACAACTGCAAATGCACGAAAATTTTATACATTGTACTTCTCTGTGTGAGCCAGTAAGGGAAGGAGGAACGGATATTTACCTAGACCCTCTTATCCTAAGGCTTCGACATCGGTTGAATTTTTACTACTGAACCAAGGTACTATCGCCATTTCTACATGAAGTT
The DNA here is from genome assembly GCA_018398585.1 of Simmondsia chinensis. Taxonomy (NCBI): domain Eukaryota; kingdom Viridiplantae; phylum Streptophyta; class Magnoliopsida; order Caryophyllales; family Simmondsiaceae; genus Simmondsia; species Simmondsia chinensis. The sequence goes on from JAGTTD010000007.1 coordinate 37,860,495, forward strand.
CTATGGATCCATCAACTGACTTGAAATCATAATCAATAATAGTCGCTTACATAGCCTTCATCACTCCTTGCTTTACTCCTAAAACTTACGCTACTGAATGAAGGTTAATGAGTAGTTTTAGAGTGCATCTGCTCGAAGCTGTGAGAAAACTGCTTCTTTTAGAAGTACTTTTTTCAAAAGCACTTTGTAAAGAAGAGTTCCCAATAGAGGTATTTGCCTAAAAAAAAAAAAAATAGTTTTTTCTTCTACTTTCTAGTTTTACTTTAAATGAGAAGATGCTATTTTTCTACTTCTACTATAGCAGCAGCAACAAATCCAGTGCCACAAAGAGCTCCCACATATGCAGGGTCTTAGGGGGTGGGATGTACGAAGCCCTACCTCTTCAATGTGCTACCCTGAATGGAGGCTATGTTCGGGAACTCCCAAACAACACATATTTCGCTTTTTGAACATAACACCCTTAAATTCAAAAGAAACGCTTTTTTATGGAAAGGTGCTTCCCCCCAACCAAAAAAAAATCCCTTGGAAACATGATTATACTCGTATTCTCCTTCATGCCAATAGCCATAGATCTTGAAACACAGACAATACAAAAGTCAACTTCAAACCTTTTTCTCCGGTTATAATTAATATTAAAAGTGAAGACTACTGAGATTCAAACTCGTAACCTATTTGGTCAAATACTACATCCAAGAATCAACTATCTTAAAAGTTTAAGCTAATTGATGAACCCTCCCGACTGATTTACTCCAACACAATCATTGCCAATAAAATAAACACCAATACAAGGAGTTGTACGATCCAGTAAAAACGAGGAAAATATAATATTAAAAACTTTGAATCAAAATAAAGGTATAACAAATCCATGCTGCTTAGTGCTCAATGCACCACCAGCAAAGGATAAGTTCAAATAGAAGATCCAAATGAACTTTTACAAAGATGAATATTTAATTACTTCCATTGAATTTCAATAGACATTACAACCCAAGTATTTTTGTTTAAAAAAAAAAAAGAAAAAGAAAAAATAACTATCTCAATTTTCTCCGGGTATCAAATCGATTATCTCTATGAAATTGGACAGGAAAAAAATAGACCGGGGCTCTGTTTGGTTAAAAGGAAAATATTTTGCTTTTGGAAAATATTCTTCCACATTATATTTTCAACTACTAATATTTTTCTCTTAAAATTTTGTCTTCTTAACTGAAGAAAATGTTTTATTTTATAAATTTGTATAATGCTAACGCTAGCCAAGTTGAGGCCGAATCGAAGCAAATGTTACGACGGAAAACATTTTCCCCTTTGTTGAGGAGAACACTTTCCATATTTATTGTTGTCGCTATGAAATTATGCAAAAAAATAGTAAAATTGAGACGGAAATGCTTTCGTCGAAACCAACGGAGCCTAAGGGTTACTATGACCAAATGTTTAAAAGAGAACAAAAAGAGCCACATCTCACATATTCAGAAGAAACTCGGCTCAATTATACTTCTAACTGCATCGAAATTAATCGAAGGAGAGAGTGACCTGATTAAGAAGAGCCTCGGATTTCCGAAATTGCAGAAAGCAACATCTGATCTCCCACAACGGCCCGTAGCTGTTTTATGAACAACTCTTTAGCCATTTTTCCAGCCTGTGTCACAGGACAAAAGTCCCACCAAACGTCAAGCTACTTCATATGCAAAAGTACAATGCAAGACCCACTATTGGAGCAAATGAACCAAACATTTTTCTGAAACTACTTGCATTTGAGATCTATTATGGCTTATTCAATGTTCATTTTGGAGGCTCAATTGGTTATAGAGCTGAGTTAGAACAAGCTGGATAAGCTTAATGAGCGGAGTTCAAATAAGCGGATGCTCGGCTCATTAACGTTCACAAACGGTTTGATAAGGGATTGTTAAGGGATTGATAAGGACTTCCTAATAGCTCATTAACAGTAGATAATTGCTCGAAAATGGTTGGCTTGATAGTAAGTTGAATAACTCGGCCTGATAGAAAGCTCGGCTCAATTATTAGCTCAAGTCAGCTTCATAACGAGCTCAGCTCAACTCAATACAAGCTCCCGCTCGGCTTGATTAGGCTAATGACCCAAGTATCAAACATACCGATCTTACTAAACGGAGTTCAAGAAATGATTTTGAACCTTGACAAGAGCTCAGCAAGCTCAATATACCTCATCAAGCTCGAGCTCAAAGAAGGAAGTACTTGACTTGACTCAACTCAGTTCACTTACACCCCTGCCCAACGCACAATGAAATGAAGAGAAGCTATTTTGATTACCTTGTATAATCTGCACAAGTCCTTAACTTCTTCAACCTTGGAGGTAGGAAGCAAATGCCCCAATTTGCAAAATAAGTTGGCAGCCACAGAGCCAGAACCATTTGGAACCAACGTCGTGAACTCTGCTCCCTTCTTTGCACCTAATAATAAGTTAAAGGCAGCAGAGGACATCAGCAATGCATACGACAAAATCCTGTACCATTTGGATCTATGGAAAGCATTTTTCACAAATAAAATTTTTCTTCATAGTTGAAAACGTTTTTATCATGAAATTTTGTTTTCAAAGGAAAATGATTTCGTTCTATAAATTTGCATGTAGTTCACAGTTGGTCAACTTGAGGTTGAAGTAGAACATATGAGGTGAGTTACAAAGGAAAACGTTTTTCGCCGAGGGGAATCCAATTTCACTTAATTGGAAAAGAACATGTTCTGCATTTATCATCGTTGCTATGAAGTCACGCAAAGAAACAGTAGAACTAATATGAATATGGTTTTGTCAAAACAAACGAAGCCTTGAGAAACCACAGTAATGACAGCATGATTACCTCGTTGGCAATTAGAAAGCTTGTAGCTCACCACATACTCGGGAAGTATGTGAGTATTCATGTTTGTGCTCCACACCACATACCATTTGGGGTTGCTAACATCATCTACACCGGTATCATAATCAACACTTGATGGGTGGAACTGGTGGGACCCAGCCTCAACTTTCTCAACCTTGCCCAAAACAACACGACATAGTGCCAAATGTCGTTCGCCATTATCATCTGCCTCTGACAATGTATGACTGGAGCGAAGATCAACCATGGTAAGCATAATGATTACGAATTGGCTGACGGAAGATCAAACATGGTAAGCATAATTTCAAGTTGGTTAACATTCATAATGCACAATCGTGTTGTAAACAAACCAATTGTTCAATGAACCAATTGTGCTCCAAATTGATAGGGCTCCTTTGTGTTTGTTTTGAGGGCTCCATGGCTTATTGATTTGAGTTGGAGCGAGCTCTATAAACTTAACAAGTCAAGCTCGAATAGGGATGCTCGACTTGTTAACGTCCATAAACAATTTGATAAAAGCTCGCTAAAGCTCATAAAGTGCTTGTTAACGACTCGATTTTAGCTCAAAATAGCTTGATAGTAACTCAATTTGCTCCGCTCGGTTGCTAGCTTGGACTCAAAGGCAATTCAACTCAATTATAGGCTCAACTTGGCTCTACAAGGCTAAAAAGCCAAGTACCAATAAGAAGAACAACAAAAAAAAAAAAAAAAAAAAAAAAGGAACCTAGTGCTTGGAAGGCTTTCACCAAGGCAGGGTCTAGGGAGGCGAATGGTGCATAGTTTTACCCCTACAGGGTGCGAACCCTGAAAAGAGGTTGTTTTCAAAGGACCCCTAACTCTAAAGAGCATCAAACACACTAATATTTTTTAAAACTGAGATAGAACAAAGGTTTGAAAGCTGGACTATCCAACTCAAGTCCGAAAAGGGGGGTACTCGACTCGACTCGACTCAACTATTTTACCTGCATAATCAAATGTGGCTTACAAAGAGAAGACAAACCATACCTTACATGCGGTAAGTGAGCCGGAGACACGTACACACCAACTCCATGAGCTTCAGAGCCCGAAACCCTACTCGGTGATCCAAACCCATGTGCCAATATACCAAAGACCTCCTCCTTTGAGGTCCCATGCCAAGCGAACGCGACATTCGACCCACCACGAGCCACCTTTGTCACGTCAATTTGCTTATTGAACACCTCCCACCGCGCCTCCCCCATCGGCCCTCCTCTTGTAAACTGATGAATTGAACTAATTTGAACCCCATAATCAATGTCTTTCAATCCACCCATGAACAAATCCTTCACAATCTCATACGATTTCTCCCCCTCCATAACCAATCTAGCATTCGGCCACTTGGCACTAGCCAAACGACGTCGTTTTGATACACTGAATCCCGAATTAAGTGAACTATCCGCGGTATCTTCATCATCAAGCTCCAATCTTTCCTCTATTTTTCGCTTTCCACAACCACTATCGAAAATTTTCTTACCATTTTCTACATTTATACCTATCTTAGCCCTAGAATTCCTTGAATTACAACTAATATCAACAATATCACTATCATCTACAAAGAATTTCGGAAAATAACACTTCTTATCAACATCGATCCAAGCAATAGATCTCTTGCATGCATGTACAATATCAAACATCAACATACGATAAAAATCAAAAATACAAAAATTACCGTCAACCTCCACCTCAAACATCGCTTTGCGATCCAAAAACGCCGATTTCGCCACCGCCACCACTTCACTGGAGAAATCCACCCAAGCGCCACCCCGCCAGCACATCAACCTCGCCGGCACCGCATTACGATTGAAATTCTCGTAGTTCTGCAACATCGCCTTTTTCAATACGCAATCCGACGGCTCTAACCGCTCCTGCTTCGTTTGATCGCAAATCGACGGCTGTAATCGGAGTGGAACATCAACGGTTATCATTTGACGATGCGGATTCAACAACTTCGTTGAAGGAACCGCCATTGTTGATGTATGTAGAGGTCCAACAACTGAACCTGCAGGTACCGATCTCACCATTGAAGAGCGGTTACGCAAATTCAGGGTATCGAACGGCGTAGAAGAAACTTCGTGTGGTCAATTTATACTCGCGGAAATGTGAAATTACCAAAATGGGCTTCCGTGATGTTGTTGTATATAGAGTCGGTGATGGAGGGTAAAATGGTAATTGTAAGTTTTGTGGCGGTTGGTTGGTTTGAGTGCGGGCCCATTTTATTTTATTATTATTTTTTTTCTTTAGAATTGTTAAAAAAAAAAAGAAATACCACTTAGATATCTAAAATTTAATAATTTATCATCTAATTATTCTAACATCTCAATATATAAAATAAGATATCCTAAGGTTTTAAAATTTTATTACTTAGGTATACTATGACAGAATTCAGTGAAGTTATAAATAAAGTTGATGCAGTACATAATTACAATAATATGTATGAGCTATGTTAATTTTTTCAATAAAAATCAAATAGAATACAAAAAGAATGTCACTGAATTATGACGGACGATATCAGCATACAAGTGAAATAATGTGATATGTTAGCATTTTACGAGGTAAAATTATAGTATTATGATAAAAAAATACTTGTGTATTGCTATAATTAAGGTATCTAAATGATAAATTGTTAAATCTCATGGAAACTAAATCATAATTTCCCTAAGATTTATAATCTAATTTTTTTAAATAAACCAAAAATACCAGCACTCCTCTCCCTGTCCCTACAGAAACAACGACAGACCCAGTGCCACAAGGGCTCCCGCATAAGCGAGTCTGGGAAGGGTGGATGTATGCAGCCTTACCCCTTTAGGATGTAACCATGCCGAGAGCCTGTTTCCAAGGACCCCCAATCTTATAAGATTAACAACATGAAGGCTTTCCAAGAGGTCACCCATCCTAATACTAATCTCCAAGTCCCTCCCCTCCCATAATCCGAGCCCTTCCCTTCCCTTGTTTCATCATGCAATAAGACAACAACTCTATTGTTCAAATCAATCACCGTAAAATAAAATAAAGGCCTATTTGGGATTGCTGTCAAAAAACTGCTCATTTTAAAAGCACTTTCTGTAAAAGCACTTATACAAAAAGTGCTGTTTTGAAGAAACAGTTTGTGTTTGGCTTAACCAGTCTGAAGCGCTTATTTTATTATTGTTAGTGTTTGGCTAGTGTTTAAAAAAAATACTTTTTTTTTGGTCAAATTACCGAAAAGGACCAAATTGATTAGATAGAAGGTTAGGGTTTTGAAAGATGATAGGGTATGATGTAATTTTAATATTTGAGTATGGATATTTTTTTGTTACAGCTTAGAATTAAAGGGAATTAAGGGGCTAAATTGGCGGGAAAGAATTTGGCGGGAATAAGCAAGTGGAAGTGAGGGAATCACATGAATTAGTTATGAATGAGTTAGTCACATTACTTTCCAATTATTTTATTTCTTAATTTCATTGCTATATATAGTAATTGATGTAAGAGTTTAGTATCATCAAGAATAATATCAATATCATTCTCTTCTCCCTTAAACTCTCTATTCTTTTTTCCCTTTAACCTCTATGTTACTTGATTTTGATTGAATTAACCTATTTTTGTGATTGAGATTGAATCTTTGATCCAGTACTTAGTTTTACTGTATCAAATTGGTATCAGAGCACTGATCCTCACTACTGTGGGTGGCATTGCAAGTAATCCATGGCAGAAACACACGTTCAACTGCTGAATTGAGGCGATTCGAGGAGAATATCGCAGCTCAGCTTAGAGCTAACAGTGAGCAATAGACTTCAGTAAATGGGGACCTACTGTCAGTCGTACAAGAGATTAAAGAGCTTGTGATTGCAACGTCATTACAGCACGACCGAGCAAGACCTCATGGTGGATCCGCTGAAGGGAGTTATGCGGCTACTCAGCAACCTGGGGGGGCTCAAATTCAAAACCCTCCAAACGGTAATCAGGCTCAGCTTCATCAACATGGTAATCACTCGTATTTTGCTCTAAGCAAAGTTGAATTTCCACTGTTTCGTGGTGAGGATCTCAATGGTTGGCTGTTCTTATGTGACCAATTCTTTTTGATTGATCAAACCCCTGATCCTGATCGCATTAGGCTAGCTTCAATCCACATGAGAGATTTAGCACTTCAATGGCACAAAAAATATCTTATGACTAGGGGAAACCTGGGCTTACCTTCTTGGGCTGAATATGTTGAAGCTCTCAAAATGAGGTTTGGGAATTCATTTGAAGATCCTGTATCTGAGATGATGAGCTTGAGACAAGATGGATTAGTGAAGGATTACTTGGCTAAATTCGATTCCATATCAGTTCAAGCAGATTTAATAGAATCACAATTGATTAGCCGTTTGCTTATGGGCTTGAGGGAGGATCTTGAACTAGATGTGAGATCTAGGCAACCAACAACCTTGCACCATGCTGTCTATTTGGCTAAGCTTGCAGAAGAGGCACTTGCAAAACACTTTAAGTACTCTCGGGTACCACTGCTACCCTCTCCCAACACTCAAAAGTCGACTGTAAATCCTTACAGATCTGTCCAAGCCAAGCCAAACCAGCACCCTCAAAGTAGTGCACCTGTTAACAGACCACATAGAACCTTGAGCAGATCTGAATTGCAAGAGAAACGAGCTAAGGGCCTTTGTTATTTTTGTGATGAAAGATTTGAGATGGGGCACACTCAACTCTTTGTGTTGGAAATAGATGAAGATAATGTGGAGATTAATCAGGATGAGGAAGCTTTAGCTAGAGCTGATGAAGAGCTAATGGACACCACTGCTCACATATCCCTATATGCTCTCTCAGGTTCTTCAAACTACCAGACACTAAGGGTGGTTGGGACTATCAGAAGAAGGCCTCTTCACATATTGATCGACTCAGGCTCCACACATAATTTCATTGATCAAAAGTTGGCACACAAGCTAGAGTTCTCCCTACAACCAGTAGCACCAATGGCAGTGGTTGTGGTAGATGGAAACAACATCAGCTGCACTCACAGATGTCCTGAATTGACTTGGAAAATGCAAGGAGGCACGTATTGCTCAGACTTTCTATTGATTCCCTTAGGAGGCTGTGACATGGTGCTTGGCATAGAATGGCTCTCTACATTGGGAGACATCAAATGTAACTTTAAACATCTCACCATGACTTGCACTCATGAAGGTCAAGTTCGGGAGCTGAAAGGGGATGGCTCAGGTATCTGTAAGGCTGTGGGAGTCAGGAGTCTCACAAAAGCTCTTGCCGGATCACTAGTTATTGCCTTACTTCAGGCCCTACCAGGTGCTGTGAGAGAAGTTAAAGGAAATCTACAAGTGAGGGAGGTACATTCTAGCCAGTCAGAACAGCGTGCCAGTACCCCCCTGCTATATCTCATCTCCTCCACAAATATGAAGCAGTTTTTGAGGAGCCTCAGCAACTTCCACCCATGAGAGACCCTTTCGATTATAGAATTTTCCTTAAGGAGGGAACTCAACCTATAAATAAAAGGCCTTATAGGTATCCTTCTCTCCAAAAGGATGTGATGGAAGATATGACTCAGGAGCTGCTGCAGAAAGGCTATATACAACACAGTGTTAGTCCCTTTGCTTCAGCCGTGATCTTAGTGAGAAAGAAGGATGGTGGGTGGAGAATGTGTGTTGATTATCGAGATTTGAACAAAGCCACCATCAAAGATAAATTTCCAATTCCTTTGATGGAGGAGTTGTTTGATGAATTGGGAGCTGCTAGGATCTTCACCAAGATCGATTTGAGGTCCGGATACTATCAAATCAGGATGCACTCTGATGATGTTCAAAAAACAGCCTTCAAGACTCATTTTGGTCACTTTGAGTTCTTAGTAATGCCATTTGGCCTTACCAATGCTCCTTCGACCCTCCAAGCACTTATGAATTCTTTGTTTGCCCCTTATCTTCGAAGATTTGTGTTGGTATTCTTCGATGACATTCTTATCTAAAGTGCCTCCATGTCTGAACATCTTCTTCATTTGGAAACTGTATTCAGAGAATTGTTGCAGCACCAGCTATATGCTAAAAGGAGCAAGTGCTCCTTTGCTGCTACACAGATCGAGTATTTAGGACACATAATAGCTGATGGCAAGGTAGCTACTGATCCAACAAAGGTGACAGCAGTTCACAGTTGGCCAACTCCCAATTCATTGAAGCAATTGCGAGGATTTTTAGGATTGGCTGGCTACTATCGCAGGTTCATACAAAGATTTAGCTTAATAGCTAAGCCACTCACAGAAATGACCAAGCAGGACAAGCTGGTTTGGATAGATAGAGCTCACTAAGCCTTCAAAGAGTTGAAAGAAGCACTGACTACAGCTCCAGTACTTGCATTGCCTAACTTCTCCAAGCCTTTTATTATTGAATTCGATGCTTGTAACACAGGACTTGGAGCTGTTCTTCTTTAGGAGGGACATCCTTTGGCTTATTTCAGAAAGGCAGTCAGCCCCAATCGACAAAATCTATCAGTATACGAGAAAGAACTCCTAGCCTTGGTCTTTGCAGTATTAAAGTGGCAGCAATACCTCCTTAATAACACCTTTATAATCAGAATCGATTAAAGAAGTCTCAAATACCTTCTTGAGCAGAAAGTTCACACCCACTTTCAGCGTTTGTGGCTTTCCAAGCTCTTGGGGTTCAGTTATATCATTGAATACAAGAAGGGTAGGGATAATGTCATTGCTAATGCCCTGTCTCGAATGTCTGGGCCACAAGTGACTTGCCAACTCCTGTCAATTGTGGACAGCAACTTATACCCGATGATTCAGTTTACTTGGCAAACTGATCCAGTGCTCAAACAACTCATAGAACACCTACAGGCTAACCCCTTGCAGCATCCTAAGTTCACCTGGAAGGATGGACAACTCAAAAGGAAAGGCAAGTTAGTAGTGGGGCAAGATGTGATAGTGAAAGCCAAAATTCTTCAATGGATGCACACTTCAGCTGCTGGAGGTCACTCCGGTAGAGATGCTACCCTCCAACGCATCAAATCACTCTTCTTCTGGAAGGGCATGACCAAAGACACTACATAATTCATCAAGCTTTGCCCAATATGCCAGGCCTGTAAACATGAAACCATCGCTTCTCCCGATCTTTTGCAGCAACTTCCCATACCAGAATCCATTTGGACAGATATCTCCATGGATTTTATTGAAGGGTTGCCCCGCTCCCTTGGAAAGGATGTAATATTGGTTGTGGTTGATCGATTAAGCAAGGCAGCTTACTTCCTTGCATTGACATATCCTTACACAGTCTTCTCAGTTGCTTAGCTCTATATGGATCAGATATTTAAGCTTCATGGCCTTCTTCAGTCAATCGTGAGTGACAGAGATGCTATCTTTCAAAGTGAATTTTGGCAAGCTCTCTTCAGCATCCAAGGTGTGGAATTACACTTATCTACTGCATATCACCCACAAACTAATGGCCAGTCAGACGTTGTCAACAAAGGGTTTAGAGACTTATCTTCGATGTATGTGCTCTACTCATCCTCATCAATGGTCCAGGTGGTTACCACTAGCTGAATGGTGGTACAACACTACTTGGCACTCTTCCACTCAACGCACTCCTTATGAGATTGTGTATGGACAACCCCTTCCACTACATATTCCTTATCTTCCTGGAGAAACTCAACTGGAAGTAGTAGATAGAAGTCTGCAAGCTTGTGAGGAGACAATTCAGACAATTAAGTTCCACCTAGCAAGAGCACAGAATCGAATGAAGCAACAAGCTGACTTGCGAAGGACTGATAGGCACTTTCAACCATGTGATTGGGTCTACTTGAAACTCCATTCGTATAGGCAAATTACAGTTGCCCACAGGAGCAACCATAAGCTATCTCCAAAATATATGGCCCTTTCATGGTTCTGGCAATGATAGGCAAGGCAGCATACAGACTTGAACTACCAAACTCCGCTCGCATCCATAATGTCTTTCATGTATCTCAGCTTAAGCTTCACTGGGGACCTCCTCCAACTGCTATTATACCAATACCAGAAGACCTCAATACAGCACCCCGCAAGGAACCTGAGCTGATCTTAGAAAGGAAAATGGTGAATCGCAACAATAGAGCAGCCACAAAAGTCTTAGTGCAATGGAAAGGACTCCCTCGCACTAAAGCATCATGGGAGTATCTATATAATCTTCAACTCAAGTATCCAACCTTTCACCCTTGAGGTCAAGGGTGGTCCTTGAGGAGGAGAGTATTGTTACAGCTTAGAATTAAGGTGAATTAAGGGGCTAAATTGGCGGGAAAGAATTTGGCAAGAATAAGCAAGTGGAAGTGAGGGAATCACATGAATTAGTTATGCTTGAGTTAGTTACATTACTTTCCAATCATTTTATTTTTTAATTTCATTGCTATACATAGTAATTGATGTAAGAGTTTAGTATCATCAAGAATAATATCAATATCTTTCTCTTCTCCCTTAAACTCTCTGTTCTTTTCTCCCTTAACCTCTATGTTACTTGATTTTGATTGAATTAACCCATTTTTGTGATTGAGATTGAATCTTCGATCCAGTATTTAGTATGAGATTGAATCTTCGATCCAGTATTTAGTCTTACTATATCATTTTTATCCTAAAAATTTTAAGTTTTTGATTCTACTTCTACTTATAATCAGAAGCACCAAATTTCTGCTTTTGCTTATAAGCAGAAAAATAACTTCTGCTTTTAATAAAAAATATTTTTTGATATTTGTCAAACACCCTCCATATTTCAGAGAAGTGCTTTTTTTCAGAAAAATGCTCTTATTTTCTCAGAATAAGCAATCCCAAACGTGCCCTAAAACTCATCAAAATCAAAGTGCAACCTAAAATTAATCTATTGGTGATTATAATATTCTTCTTTTTTTTTTTTTTTGCAAAATGTGTTACTTTTCTTAATTGTTTTCAAAATATATTTATCCAGATTATGTATATAAAAAATATTTTGGGCATTAGTGAGATTGATTAATGTAACCATTCAAATTTTCATTTTCAAGCATAAGGTCGTGAGTTTGAGTTTACTTTTATCATCAAGTCGTTGGTCCTATTTTAGATAAAAGTTATAAATTTGATTGTTGTAAAACAAAATATAATATACATTATGTCCTCTTTATTATTTTTTGCATTATTTACACTAAAGGTCCCTATATTTTTCTTATTTTATCAATTTAATTCTTATATTTTTAGTTGTGTTAATTAGTCATTTGATCAAATTTAAGTTAAGTTATTGAGATAATGTTTAACAACCCAATCAAATTAGATGCAAGTAATCTACTACAAATTCACCTATTAACTCAGTTTAACCCAATCCATAACCGAACCACTGTTAATTTCACTAAAGATTCAACATAAATTTAACTCAAAATACCATATTGATACAATAACAAGTGTAAAGGGAATAACAACAACCAAAATGCAGGGCTTGGGGGGGGGAGGTGAAATATATGCAGCCTTATCCCTTCAGGGTGCTGCCCTAAAAAGAGGTTGGGTCGAAGGACTCTTAACCTAAAAAGCAAAAGAACAGCCATGTATAGAGAGCCTAAAGTAGCAATAAGCAATAAAGCAACAAGCAATAATACAGCGACAGCAATTAGGGGTGGCAAATGTGTAGTGTCTTGTCGTGTTCATGTTCGTGCTATGTGAGGAGTATTAGAAATGGGGTCAACCCGAACCCAACCCGTTTATTAAACGGTTTACTCTCAACCCTTACCCAACTCAATTATTAAATGGGTAACTCGTGGGTTACCCATTTAATTATATTGGTAACTTTTTTCACTAAATGCTATTTTTTAACTTACAAATATGTTAATAATAGACTTTATGGTTAATACTACCAATAAATACTTATTATATTTATAACTATTAAAATAAATTATTAAATTAATATTACTAAATATAGTTCAAATTATCTTAACTACCAAAAATATATATATAATAACAATAATGTATCACTTAAATGCCTAACATAACTATATAAACAGATCAATCGTGTCAAAAACAGGTTACATGGATCAAACCCAAATTCAACTCAATTACCTAAACGAGTTAAATGGGTCAATCCAAATTCAACCCGCCGTCAAAACCCCCAACCCAAACGCACTATCTTCGTCTCATGTCCTTATCATGCTATCATGTCGTGTCAGATTTTGCCGGCAATACACCTCACGAGCAATTAAAAACATAAAGATTATGTGAGTCAGCAAATAAAAGATAAAAAAAGACATTGAATTATGATTGAGTTTGCTTAGGCCCAAAGCAAAACATTTTAAATTTTGTATTAAAAATTCAAAGGTGTTTTTGTTGCTGTAAAGTCGTCCTTCTGACTCAATTTTTTTTTCTTTTTGTTTACGCATGCATCCTCATTAGGCAATAAAAGTCAATTTTAAGCCCCCTAAAGCACGCACTAGAGGTAGCAAATTCAACTCGACCCAAAAAACGAACCTGAAAAACCCGTAAACTGACCCAACCTGAACTAAAAATATGTCGTAAATAATTGAACCCCAAACTGAAATGATCCAACCTGTAACTAACCCAACCCGTTCTTTGTCTAACTAGAAAATAACCTAATGCCAATTTGACCTGACCCGACCCACCATTGACCTGAACCAATCCAACCCAACCTGACCTGAAAGCTTAATTTACCCACGGTCTTTAAATTTAATGATAATTATTAGTTGTTTGAACCCGAGCCTGAATGGGTTGACCAGAGCCTGACCCGACCCGAGTTTATTACAAACCCGACATGACCCAAACCCGAATGGATCCACTCGATTCCGACCCAAATGACTCAATTGCCACCTCTACCATGCACTAATAAATGCGTTTGGTTCATCTGTTTGCATCATATATGTCATATGCTTCACTTCAATCCCAACTTGGTCTAGTGTAAATTTCAGGCCAATTTATATAATAAAGCCATATCTTTAGTTAGAATGACCAAAATATATTTCTAAAAATATTTTATAAAAAATTATATCCATAAGGAAACTGTTTTCTGTTAAAGCAAACGAAGAAACCCAAAGATTAACCTCTTGGTCAAGCTAAGAAAAAGCCATTTTTTTAGAAACATTTTTTTTTCACAAAAGCATTTTTGTAAAACGTGCTTTTGATATGAGTATTTTTATCTGAAAAAATTTTAATTTTTGCTTCAGCTTTTATTTTGAAAAAAAAAAGCATTATATTTCTACTTCTACTCAAAGATAAGAAAACAATTTCTACTTGTATGCAAAACATTTTTCTGACTAAAATAAATACATTTAAATTCTTAAAAAAAGTACTTTTTTCAACCAAAAAAAAAAAAAAAAAACCTATTTTTCATAAAAGAGCTGGGCCAAAAAGGCCCTAAGTGATTAACATGTAAAACAAAGCCACACAAATACACGTTTTAAGACTTGACACCACGGGCCCATTGGGCCCTGGCCCCCCTAATTGAACTCAAAAGGGACAGCCATCAGGCCCATGATGCACAAGCTCAAGAAACCATATTAAACCACAGCACATGCGGTGACCCACACACTACAGGAGCCAATTAAGTTAAGGATTCCTAAGGGATAGGTTCAAGGGAAGAATCAAACTACAAACCTTTTAGACCTAAAGCGATACTATTTCCTTTCACTTGCCTCCTACCACTGAAACAACCTGCTATACCGAGAGCTATTTTTCTTAATAAGTGAAAGGGAAACATATAAAATAATTGAGCGTTGATACTCGGCATCAATACAAGGTACGCTTACAAGTCGAATATAGCCCGTTGAACCCATAAACATTTATAAGATAAGAGGGGGGAAAAAAAAAAAACAGATTCGAAGGTACGAGGAAGGAGATGGATACCAAGCTTCAACATACCTAAATGCCCTTCACAATACCGACCATCCAAAAAGTTCAACTTGTTAGGTGATAATCCATGACTGGTTTTATCCTCTAACAATGCCCTTCACACAAATGCCGAATGTGTTGGAAGCTTGAATTAGACGCAAGTCAATCATTACCTTATGGTGAAATCAAATTAATATAAAGAATAAGATTTTGGGTTGAACACGATACACCTCAGTCAAAGAAACTCTAAGAAGACGTCAAAAATTTAATATCCCAAAAGCTTCAAGGAGATTCCTCACCTCGTCACCCACTGATAGGAGACAAATTTTACTAACCAATTGTACCTATATCCACAGATGTACGGAGATTTTTCACTATTTACAAGAAACGAGTACAAGAGCATGGCTGAAATGTTACCTCCTCATGCACAAGTCGTAATTGTATTCATAACTGATGCACAAACTTCTCTCTAAGGACACAACTCCCCTTTGAAATAAAATCAGACTTCATACAAAAGCTCAATATAAACTGGCATCGAATCCCACGTCATGCACCATGTTACCTAGACACAGGTATGAGAGTCAACTGTGAGTATCTGCCCCGAACTCAGGCTCGGCTTCTAAGGTTTTTTTTTCTATACCTTCGACCGATTCGAAGTGTCCAAGTATCAATACCGGCATCTAAGTATCTTTTCCAACACGGTTACTTTTCGTCATAATGAAGAGTCGAGGTAACTGGGATCAAGCATCCAAACCCTTCTTTGACCCTTTACACATATTCTCTGATAGATCAGATACAAGTTCGTACTTGTTGCTCTCATAACACGCAGTCAAAAACGCCCTCCAAGTTACCCGATCAGCATCTTGCTGCTTATCCAATAACTTACGAAAGAATAAACTCGCCATGCCTACTTTCCCCTCGCTACAGAGCTTCCTAATCAACGTTCTTACGGTCCGGACCCAAAGCTTTCTCTCTAGCCGGTCCAAAACCATAATAGCGGTGGCAGAATCATTTTTTTTGCAATACTCGTATGCTATAGTTAACCGAGTAACTTCGCTAGGGGCTAGCCCTTTTTGAATCATTGAATCATACATCTTTCGAGCTTCGCCTAACTTAGATTCCTTGCATAGCCCACTAATCAAAGTACCATAAGTAAAATTATCTGGTTGACAGCCTTTCTCCACCATCTGGCTAAAATACGAGACACCCGAGTCTACATTTCCATCCCTGCAAAACCCCGATATCATAGACGTGTAAGTCTCCTTCGTTAGGGCCAATCCAACCCTAGTAGCTTCCTTGAACAATCTCTCACTTTCATCCATTCTCTTCTGCCTACAAAATGCACCAATTAGTGTATTATATGTCAGTATATCAGCCTTGAGCCCGCTTTTGACCATCTTGCAGTAATATGCGGTAGCTCGTTTTGTGTCGCCCTGCTTACATAAGGCTGACATTAGAGTAGTATACGTGACACTATCAGCCTGTAACCCATGTTGAATCTCATTTCTGAGCAGTTTGTAAGCCTCCTCAACCCTACCCTTCTTGAAGAGGCCACTCGAAACAGTGTTATATGTACATATATTAGGTGAGAAACCTTCGTTATTCATTATATCCATTAACTCATACGCTCTCTCAAAGTTCCCTCCCTTGCAATGCCCGTCAATGAGAGTTGTATACGTGTTGACATTCGGGACCAAACCCTGTTCTTTCATTCTCTCGAACAACATCTCTGCCCGGTTTAGCTTCTCCTCCTTGCAGTACCCACTGATCATCGCGGTATAAGTACAAGCATTCGGCTTATAATGATCGCTTCTAACGAGCTTCAAGAACAACCTAAACGCCTTTTCGGTCCATCCTTTCTTACACAAGCCATCAATTAATGCCGTATGTGTGTACACATTTGGCTTCCAACCTCGCCTCACCATCTCCTCCAACATTTCAAATGCTTGCTTAACGCTTCCCCTCTTGCAAAGCCCATCAATCAAACACGTAAAATTAATCAAATTCGGCGTAAACCCTAACCTACCCATCTGATCTAAAACCCAAAACGCCCTGTTTATCATACCTTTTTCACATAACAACGTAACCACCAAAGTAAATGTTGCGTTATCCATAACAAACCCTCGTTCAACCATCTTACCCACCCACTTATCCATCTCCTCAACTCTACCCATTTTACAATAACCCGTGATAATCGACTTAAAACAACAACAATCCGGGTTCACCCCTCTCTGGGACATTTCATCGAACACCTTCTCCGCAAACTCAACCCGACCCATTTCACAACACACCCTAAGAACCCAATTCAAAGTACGCAAACTCGGATTCAACCCTTGATTTTGCAGATCAAAAACCATACAAACAGCATCATTCAACCTCCCAATCTCCGCAAAATTCTTCACCATACACCTAACAATCTCATGGGCTCTCTCCAAATTCCCATTCGAAATCAAACAAGTAACACAAACAATATAAACCCGCATAAAATAACGAAACTTAGAGAACTTTATAACCCAATAAAAGAAACTCGACGCCACCATAGAACCCGAATCTTCAGCAAGACAAGCAACAATGGCGGTGACCTGATCATGGGTCAAAGATTCTGGGTCAATGTCAAGATTCAAATCGGGAGGTGATAATCTTACCTGGGGTTGCTGGAAGTGAGACTGTAAGACTAGCAAGCAGGCTTTTTTGACGGAAATTAGGGCGGGTGAGGGTGACGGTGACGGTGACGGTGACGACGATGGAGGCGCTGCAGTGCGGTTTTGGGTGGGAAGGAGAGACATAGAGCGGAGAGTGAAGAGAGAGAGAGAAGAGAGAGAGGGTCGGAAGCCATGGATGCTTCGATGAAGAAGTGAGGACATTAATGGTGATTGTGAGAGTGGCGGGTGAAGGTTTAAGGGTTCCTCATTTGAAATTACAGTTTATATAACAAAGACTCAGGGTGTAAATTAGCCGAGCCAACGCCACATAAGTTCAAAAGATTTTGCTCGTTACAAGCTCGAGTCGAGTCGAGTGGGCTTGTTTAGTTTATCAAGTCGAGCCGAAACCTAGTGAAGCTCGAGCTCATAAGCTCGCAAGATTAAACGAGTCTAAGCGAGCTTATATTTGATTAAATATGCCCAATGATACCAAATTTGAACCTAAATGAGCGAGCCAGAGCTTAAACGAGTCGAAACAAACCTAAATTGAGCTTAAATAAGCCTGAAATATTGCAAGCTTAATTCTAAGCGCGTCGAGCTTAGATCAAGTCAAGCCGAGTGGAGCTCAAGCTTTTGACGTGCCAAGCTCGAGCTTGAACTTTCCAAGATCAGTGCGCTTCAAGCCAAGCCCAAGCCCAGCTTAATTCAAACGAAATACACCCCTAAAAAAGAGAAACGAAGCTAGTTATTATCACAGCAAAAATTATAATTGTCAGAGTAATGACATGACTTAAAAAGAATAAAAGTTATAAATTACCTACAATAGTAATTTCGATTGAAGATAACTAGAGCCGGAAAAATATGACCCGACTCATTTGACCCGCTACCCGACCCTAACCTGAAATATTTTAAATTCATTGGGACCCGAACCCAAAAATAAGACCTTCGCTGACCCGAGACCCGAAATAACCTGAATAAATTAGACCCATCCCAAATTTGATCCAACCCGTGACGTAATGACCTGAGAACTTAACCGAACTTGTCTTATAAACAAAATGACCCAAATAGAAATTCAACTTATCATAAAATCTAAATAATTAGCTATCATGATCATTTATTTTATAGTTTTAGTTATAATTTTTAAGATCGAATAAATATGTTATCAAAACAACCTGATGAATCAACTTGAAATACGAACTGACCTAAGGATGACCCGACCTGATGTCGACCCAACTTGAGACTGACCCAACCCAAGATCAACCTAACCCAGACCCGAGGATAACCCGACCCGGGCCTAACTCAACCCGAGATAGACCTGACTTGACATTAACCCAACCCGAACCCGACCCCCTGATGTCAACCCCAACCTGAAATTGACCCGACCCAAGGTCGACTTGAACCCAGGATAACCCAACCCAAGCCTGACCCAACCCAAGATAGATCCGACATGACATAAACCCGACCCGATTGTGAGGTAACATTGCCTAATCCTAAAGCTTAGCAGGAAAAAGAAGGAAAATAGGGGGGAAACGCCAGAAGGAGGGCTTGAACCTCCGACCTTGTGGTTAATAGCCACACGTTCTAACCAACTGAGCTATTCCAGCTGATCCCACTGTTTTATTAATTATATGCAAGTATTATTACGGACTCAAGTATTAAACTATACCTGAATCTTCACCCATTAGCTTAAACTTTTAAAACGGTTCGTTTCTTAATACAGTACCATAGCTTCATTCATCAAAAATTTACGGATTCAAATCTTAATATCCCTCTCTCTTAATATTAATACATTTCAAGCATAAATATGAGTTAATATGTGCGTTATCTACGCTTCAAGCTCATGGCATTTGCGTAAGGACAATTTAGAGTATAAAAGCATTCTTGAGCTGTTACTCGGGTAAGGATCTAGTGTATTTATTTTTAGTAAACAAGTCATGCATTTTGATGTATTAGGTAACTTTTATATATATATATATATAATTACTTAAATATGACAAAATAGTGGTGCATTTGTTTTTGACAAATACACTGGATCCTTCCGCCGTCACCCATCCACTTAAGCTTTTAAAAATTAGTGTGTATCTCTGTATGCATAAAATTCGTATCTCCTTTAATATTCCTCTAATGAAGTTTATATATCATAAAATATCTTTTTTCTAAAATTTTTGGTCAAATTATATTTTACTTATTAAAGGAAGCAATCTAATTTCAATCACATACAATATAAATAATTAGATTTAAATCTAAGAAAATATTTTGATTGTTTTATAAACCAAAGATTCACAATGTAATAGCGAGATCGATGAAATGGTTATTTATTATATCAACATTCAAGGATCCTTGCAATAAATTTTGAAGACGACATCCAATTATCTTACCATTATCCGTATCCGATAATCCAATTATTCAAAAGTCTTAATTCAAACCCACATAAGTTAAGTCCGATCTATCTCTAGATCTACAACCGATAGCTCTACATGCTCTACCCTTGTAAAACACCATAATACTACAGATACATTGGATACATATAAATTACAAAACTCAAATTAAGTACTCAATGTATATGATAAAACATTATTGAATATACGAAAAGACAACAATTTGATATTGTCTTCTCAGGGTTCCATAATATTTTACCACATACAACGAACGGTCGAATGGACACCTAAATTATGTATATAGCACATAGCATTTTCCGGTGTTGAAATAGTTAGAACATGTTCAGTATCATTTTCTGTTTATAATTTCATATTTTGGGAAATTAAAAACCTATTTTAAAAAGTTCTTTCTCGTTTTTTATTACTTTCAATTTTTGTTACTTGAGTAAAGGAACATTCCAGCGCCTCAAGAACTCCCCGCCTACGCAGGGTCTGGGAGGGCGGATGTACGCAGCCTTCCCTCTTCAGGGTGTTAACCTGAAGAGAGGTTGTTTCCCAGTGCCCCCAACCTGAGGGTGAGGACTTCCAGAAGGTCATCCGTCCTGGTACTACTCTCGCCCTCTTTGTTACTTGAGTAAAAACTGAAAACATAAAACGAAAAACAAAAAAAAAAAGAAAAACCTTTTTCGAAAACCTTATTTTGAATTTCTCAAATGATACCAAATAGGCCCTACGCTCATCCTTCGCTGAATCGACTGATCGCCTGATCCCCGATCCTCCCACTCATAACCATCCGATCAAAATCAAACGACTGTGAGCTGCCCAAAAAGACGACAGACGAGGATCCCCGACCGTTCTTAAAGACTTAACTTAGGCTTATCTAGACCGTCTTCTAGTTTCCTTGACCCACTTTTGCTAACAATAATGCCTATCAATTTACAAGGGTCAGCGTCCTCTAGCATTTGAACCACACTCCTCATCGTCGGCCGGAGATCCGGGAGTCTCGCCGTGCAGAGTACAGCCACTCTTAGAACCTTGATTGCGTCTTCCTTTGAAGGGTCCGGGATACTCGAATCAACTAAACTTATCACACTTTCTTTGTTCTTTAACTTGCTACTTACCCAACTCACTATGTCCTTGTTGTCACCAAATTCTGGCTCAATCGGTCGTTTCCCCGTTACTAGCTCCATTAGAACTACTCCGAAGCTGTACACATCGCTCTTCTCGTTCACCTTGTATGTGTATCCGTACTCTGCGACATTGAACACAACGAGGTTAGACAACGTTCTAAGCGATCGTTAATGATTTTGGCTGGAGACGATTTTTTCAGGTTTTTATTGTTTTCGGTTTTTTCATAGTTCGAGTGAAATTGAAAACAGAAAACCATCAAACAATGCAAAAATAAAATGATACCGAACAGCCCCTTAGAGAGCGATTATTAAGTTTTTACCTGGAGCGATGTAACCATAGGTTCCAGCAATCACATGGGTCGAGTCTCTGCCGCTGTTAGGCTGGACAATCTTAGCCAACCCGAAATCCGCAATCCTGGGCTTCAACTCCTCGTCGAGCAATATATTACTCGACTTGACATCCCTGTGAATAACAGGCCGGTCGCACCCGTGGTGCAGATACTCAAGCCCATAAGCCGCACCCAACGCAATCTCGTACCGAGCTTGCCAATCCAACCCTAGTTTCTTACACCCATGTAACCTATCCCACAAGCTCCCATTAGGCATATACTCATACACCAACAAGCTAGAATCTTCACTTGTAATACTACAAAACAATTTAACCACATTTATATGCCTAATTGAACTCAAAGTCTCCACTTCCATGTCAAACTCCTTAGACCGACGGCTCCGGTGCCTTGCCAACATCGGAGCGCTCGGTTTAGTCTTTCTCGGGTCACCCGAATCGTCATTTGAAATATGCTTCACTGCAACCTCTTTACCATCCTTCAACATAACTTTATAAACGCTCCCGCACCCGCCTTTTCCTATCAAATTCCCTGGCTTTATTGACTCAAGAATCTCATCTTCACTGAATGATAATACATGATATGATTTCATATCCCATGAATCATCTCTCCATGATTTTCTCTTCAAATTCTTCTCTCTCTTCTTCATATAAACATAACATCCACTCAAAAACACCAAGATCACCGACCCCAAAACTATACAAATTATAAAAGTATGATAATCATGTGATGATCTTGGTGAACAAGGCTTAAAAGACTTTATATTAGTGCTGCAGAGCCCATTATTCCCTGTAAAGCTACCATTATATGCTTCAATCGATAGTGAATTGGGGATCGGACCCGAGAGCTTGTTGAAGCTCAAATCAAGCAAACTAAGCCTTAGGGAAGAAAGGGTATTTGGGATTTGACCAAAAAGCTCGTTTTTCGATAAGTTCAAGGAGTTTAGAGTTGGGAGTGAGCCTACTGACAACGGGATTTGACCAAAAAGCGAGTTTTCTGCAAGATTAAGGTCGCTCAAACGAAGACACGACCCTAACGAACCCGGGATTTGACCAGAAAGCTTGTTCTTTTCAAAATGAAGGCTGCTTAATTGCTTCAAATTGCCAATTTTTTCTGGGATTTCACCACTAATTTGATTGTTACTAAAATCAATAGCAACCAATGACGAAGCTAATGAAATTTCATCAGGTAAAGTACCAGATAATCTGTTATTTGCTGCATAAATTTGAACCAAACGCTTTGCGGTTCCAATGTCAGAAGGAACTGTACCTTCAAGCTGATTATCTGCAATATCAATGATATTCAGATTAGGCAAACCCCAAATCCCGTCGGGAACCGAACCGGTAAGCAAATTATCGCTAACCCGAAACCGAGTCAACGTCAAACAATTTGAGTAACTCGGCGGAACCTCCCCGGAAAACTGATTCTCCAATATCAAAAGCTTCTTCATTGTCCCCTTCTTGCACATATCTGGCGGGATTCGACCAGTCAACTGATTCGTCGAAACATCAATGAAGTCAAATTCGGCCCATGACCCGAGTTTCTCGGGAAGTGAGCCGGTGAGATTGTTGCTGTAAAGGGAAAGATTCACCAGTCTCCGGAAATCCCCGAACTCGGGTGGGATTTCGCCTGAAAAATTGTTCTCAAACAACTGAAGCCAAACCAGATTTGTCAAGTGCCTTAGCTCAGATAAATCCCCTTCAAGAGAATTGTTTGATGCATCAAATCTTTGAAGACTACTCAAATTTCCAAACCCAGATGGCAACTTTCCAGTCAATGTATTATCATACAACTCCAATTGCCATAAACTCTTCAACTTGGAAATCTCTTGTGGGATTGACCCAGATAAGAAATTATCAGCAAGTTCGAGATTGATTAACTCCGTTAGGCTTCCGATGCCCGGTGGTATCGAACCCGAGATGCTACAGTTTGACATATACAGCCAATTCAAACTCTTCAACCCCAGAATCTCTTGAGGAAATTGGGTGATCTCAAATGGGTTATCTCCAACACTCAATTGAACTAACCCGGACATGTTTTTCAAAGAACTCCATGGAAATCTCCCAGAAAACCCACTTGAATTCATGTATAAATACTTCAATTGACTCAAAGTTGACAAATCAGGCACTTCACCGGAGAAAACATTGTTACCCAAATCCAAATACTCCAAATTTGTGCAGTTTTTGATGTCGCCGGAGACGCTACCTGTTAAGAGTAAAAACTACACATGTGAGTAAAAACATCAATGTTGCATCGGAGTTGCAGGAAATAAGAAACCGACATATAAGCCTGGTGGGTTACTCCAACTAATGTCAATTTTATTTTAGGACGGAACCCCACTTGGGCTTATACGTGGATCCCATAAGTGCCAACTCCATGAGTAAAATCTAACACTAGAGGCTCGGTGAAGTTTAGCACTACCGGAGAGGGAATTGAACCCGAAAGCGAGTTTTTGAAGAGAAGGGAGGGTGCAGATGGAGTTAAAAGGGAGGTCTTTTCCGGCGAGGTTACGCCGGGAAAGGTCAATTCCGGTGACGGATTTCTGGGAGTTACAGGTGACGCCGGTGAAGTTACATGGTGACGTGGCGGTGGGAAGCCACGTGGCAAAGAGGGAGGGGTTTGAAGTTTGGAGGGCGGTTTTGAGGGCTAAAAGGGATTGGATTTCGTCGGCGGTGGCGGTGGAGGAGAGGAAGAGGAGAAGGAGGAGAGAGAAAAGGTGGTGAGTTTGCGCCGGCGCCGGCATGGTGGCGGTGGACGGCGGTGGCGGTGTGGGGGGAAGTGGGAAAGTGAAGCAAAGTGAGATATGAACGGTGGGCTTTTAAGAGGAAAGAGAGGATGGCGGGTGTTCACACTTAGATTTTATTTTTAAAGTAAAAAAAATATAAAATAAAATTTTATGAATGGTTATTAATATTTATGAAAATAATAAAAATATTTTATAATTCTTTTATCTATTTTTGTAGTACTTTAGTTTTTATATATATTAATAATTTGATATTTTTTTGGTTAAATCTAATGTCAGATGTTTGAAAAGACAAAACTACTAATGATAAAAATATTATCTTATTGGAGCTAAAAATTTAGTGAAGATAATGAGTTAGTTTACTAAAGATTTAACGAATGGATGACAGTGAGTTATTTTAGCAGATCAAAAGCGCTATAACTTTGTTAGAAAATGCGTGTTTCAAAATGGTCTATTTCGTTCTCCTTGGGAACATAAGAATAACTATGGCGCTAAACTTCAGTTCCAAGCTTCAATTTGACGTCATTTTTGTCATAAATAATTTTGTCTTTTCGGGTTTCGATTTGAGTTTCGTCAAATAGTTTACATATTAATACAACCTTATAAAATCTAATATACTAAAAAAATAAATTGAAAAGACTAATGACCTTTTTATTATTTTTATAAATATTAGAATACTAATAATAGATATACATGTGTGTGATTATCCTAAATTTTTTAATGTAAATGTCATTATCCTAACTATTTAATATGGTTTGGATTAGTTATCAATCCACTAATAGAGTGTAGACAAGACCCATATCTTGGTTATACATTTAGGCCTTATTTGATCGTCACATAAATTAAATTTCTATAAAAAGTCTTATTTTTTGGGTATTTAATTCATGTATCAACTTTTCAGGAAGTAGGTAAACCTTATTTGGTTGTCAATATAGGAACTAGAACTTTCTTCAGAAAACTAGTTAAAAATAAAGGAATTAAAACTTTTATTTCTTATATTTTGCCTACTTCCTGACAATCAAACAATAGCCAAAATCTGTATTTTACATATATTTTTCCCTTTCTGTATTTACTTTCTGTATACCAAACGAGACCTTAGTTTATTAAATAAACTTTACCCATATTAGTTGTGAGCCCATTGCAAAATTGAAAGTCAACTTTGTAATTAATTTGATGCACTATGAATCTTGCTTCATTAATTGTTTTTATCAATAACTTCTTCTAGATTTGCAAAATTTTTTGAAAGGTATAATGTTGGAGAACGATCAAAAACGTATAATTTCATCAGTTAGATTGCCCATAATACGATTTAAAATAAAAAATATACTAAAACTAAAGAAAAATAGTAAAATATTAAAAGTAAAGAGATAAAAAAGAAAAGATAAGAAATAAGATTTGATTTTATTGAATAATCTGTGATACAATGATCTCCTATTTATAGAATAACCCCTCCATGAGCAGGATCCACTGTCATCATATAGGGTTTCCTTAATACTATAGACTTAAATATCTAATCTAAGTATATGTCAGCCCATATCATCTTTTTTGGTTGTAATTTATTGCTTAAATATTATGCGGCTTGACCATTTAAAATCTAAATATTCTATAATTTCAATATATGTATATATATATATATATATATATATATATATATATGATTATGGTAATACATATAAGTCATGTCAATATTTTTGGTAAAGAACGAATTACAATAATAATTCACCGAATTTTTATATAACCTATATGTTTACGTTGCTTAGGCATTTTTGGCAAAAATCATGAGCTTCTAACAAAAATACTTAAATATTCCATAATTAATTCCATTTCATCATTTTTCAACAAAATTTATTGAATTCAATAGAATGGTGTTTAATTGATAAAATTTTAAAATTTTGGGGTACGTAAGTGATAAAGTTGTTCAATCTCAAAGTACCTCATTCTATATATTAAAACACCAAGGTAATCTGGTGATATAAGATCAAATCTCGTGATACCTAAGTGATAGATTTTCAATTACATTTTCCTCACCAAGTCAATCCTAGGAACTCATATTATTTTACAACAATAATTAGAGAAGGACGCTAGACGAGTCTCCTTGAGAGAAATGATTCAACAAACAACAAATAGCCTAGATCCGAGCTAGACACCTGAGATTGTTGAACCACCAAAGAAATGTGATGCCCAAAATCCGTTGCCCAATCAGCAGCTATATATTTACTTCTCTGAAACAATGCCTAAATCCAAAACTTCTTCCGAAACTAGGGGTGGCAAATGTGTCGTGTCGTGTCGTTTTTGTGTTCGTGTTATGCAAGGGGTCTTAGAAATGGGGTCAACCCGAACCCGACCCGTTTATTAAACGGGTTAGGAACTCTCAACCCTTACCCAACCCAATTATTATGGGTTACCCATTTAATTATATTGGCGATTTTTTTCCATTAAATGCTAGTTTTTTTAACTTACAAACATGTTAATAATGTATTTTAGGGTTGATACTATCAATAAATACTTGTTATATTTATAACTGTTAAAATAAATTATTAAACTAATATTACTAAATATAGTTCAAATTATTTTAACTACCAAAAACATACATATATATATATATATATATATATATATATATATATATATATATATATATATATGTAATAACAATAATGTATCACTTAAATGCCTAACATAACTATATAAACGGATCAATCGTGTCGAAAACAGGTTACACAGGTCAAACCTAAATTCAACCCAATTAACTAAACGAGTTAAACGGGTCAACCCAAATTCAACCTGCCTTCAAAACCCCCAACCCAAACCCGCTATCTTCATGTCGTGTCCGTGCCATGCTATTGTGTTGTGCCAAATTTTGCTAGCCCTACCCGAAACCCCTAATCATCAAGATTTGTTGCATAATTTTCTAAATTTTCCCAAAAGTTGGCCGAACTTCCCATTCAGAGCACTGCTTACAATCTAATTCCAATTTCATGCAGCTATGACCCAGAACAACAGCTCTGAGGATGCCATCTCCTACAATTATTATATCCGTTATTTAGCAGCATTCCTTAACTATCGATAATACTTCCTGCAACGAAACCATTCAACAGGAACTTCTATACTTCAAACTTGGAATAATTTACCAAAATGGCACATTTGCCAAAAAAATTTACCAAAATGGCATGGTTGCAAAAATATTTACGAAAATGGCACACTTTACTGTAGCGATATCAACGAACGCCATTTCGAATGGCGTCTGCTAGGGAACGACTTTCGGACGTAATTTCTAACAGCGTCCGAAAACAGTAACCCTTTGTGTCGATGTGTGTGTCGATACACAAGACTGCTTTCTGGCAGTTATCTTCGCACCCCTTTCCCGGTTTTTGGAGGATGGAGATGAAGAGTACCATCGCATGTAATCTGTAGGCGATGTAGGAGCATGGAGATGAAGATGAAGATGGGGTCATGGTGTTAGTGTGAATCTCACAAATACTTGCAAAATCCTTGCAAACGGGTAACCCAAAGATCTCGGGTGTTAAGGCTATGTAATCACTTTCCTTAAGGCTTATTTCGGTATACGAAATATCCTCGGGGATACAACAATAACCAAATATAGAGTGAAGATGTGTACGGGGAGAGATTGACAAAAATGTAGTGAGATTAACCAAATTTAACAAACCAAACACTTGAATTCACACAAGAACGCATGAAGATATTCTTCTATTCCTTTTGTTCTTGTAATTCTCCAATCAATTTCATATGTTCAAGTTAGTAAAAGAAGTATCAGATGGGAGAATAAAATGTGTATCCAACGGAAGAAGACGTACCAAAAAAAAACTAAGGAAAAAACACCAAAAACCGGAAAAGGGGCGCGAAGATAACTGCCAAAAAGCAGTCCTGTGTGTCGACACACACATCGACACACAGGGTTACTGTTTTCGGACGCCGTCAGAAATGGCGTCCGAAAGTTCCCTAGCAGACTCCATTTGAAACGACATTCGTTGATATCGCTACAGTAAAGTGTACTATTTTCGTAAATATTTTTGCAACCATGCCATTTTGGTAAATTTTTTTGGCAAATGTGTCATTTTGGTAAATTATTCTCAAACTTGTTATGTCATTCAACGTGAAGTCCAAAATTTTTACACGATTTAAAAGATTTGATTAGATTATAGAAGATGCTGAAGAAGAACATGAGAGGAAACACACAAAAGCAAATCAAGTTACTATTTTTTTTTATTTTTTTGTGATTTTGATGATTCAATCATTTTATTTTATTTATTTAAATATTTTTTCAGATAATAATTTTGTCAGGTAGTATGTATGGAAAGTCACTGGTAAACGCAATTTCATTTATTTTATTTTATTTTATTAAATTAAAGGCCACTGAGACATAAAGCCGCCCTTGTTGACCTGGGCTTGCCTCCTAAAAGTCACAACTACCACGTGTACATTTGCCGTCAGCCACTGGGTCTGAATCTCACGCGCTACTCGCTGTCGTGTAGAGCACGCGCGTGTTCGGTCATTTTTTTTTTTTGTTAACGAGGAATGTAGTTACCAGATAAACTCCGGCTATGCAGTGTCCCGTACATTATTAGAGTCAGTTAAATCAATTATTATTTAGGAAGAGATTAAAGGAGGGAATCGTACTTCAGAACTTTTGGTTTAGAGGAATATTATACTCTTTTACTTATCTTCTATCCCTGAGGCAAGGTCATAGTGAGTGTGTAAGGTCATTGATTATCCGATGTTTGCACTCTGAGATCGTTTGGCTAAATTGTAAAATTGCTTATTATTTATTATATTTTGTGAATATTTATATAATAATTTTTTTTTAAAAGGGGTTGCCTAAAATGCAAAAAGAAAGTTTAATTCTTGTTTCGACTTGAGTTTGACCCGCTTAGAAAAATACTAGGTGTAACCCAGGTTGACCCAACCCGCCCTGGTTGTCACGAGTCAAATTGGGTCAAAGAATTATTTTTCTAACTCGACCTAGTTTTACTTGATGTACAAACAGATTTGAACTATCCAAACTGCTCGTACACTGCCAATCTGTATGACCTGACCCGATTGATTTGCCACTTCTAATTCACGTAATGATCCAATGCATAATCTGACTAAGTTTCAAATATATCAGTACCTTACCAGAACAATTCAAATAGAGGTTTCGAAACTCGTTTAATGTGTCAAACTCGTCGGGACTTATTAAGCACGAGTTTGAACAAAGAACGAGATGAAGTGCAGAACACGCGCCTTGGAAGTAGTGGTTTTGTCATTGGGTCGGAGAATGAAAAAAAAAGGAAAAGATAAATACATATTACAGAGATGAGGGCTGGAATGTGGAAGATAGATAAATTTAAAAAATAGCAATAATATTATTATTTTTCAAATTTTTTTTTTTTTTTTTGTGGTGGTCCCTACCTCTCCACTAATCATTTGATTATTATAATTTTAAGAAGAATTTGTTAATTCCAAGACCAAACGTGTACTGTGGAAAGAAAATGCTTAATTTATATATATTTTAAATTATGTAAAAATGATGTAAATAGGGACGATAAATAACCCGATCGACACAAGAAAGGAAGAAATTCTACCCGAAGGCATTGTGTTACAATATATAATTAGGTCAGGTCAATTTAATATCAACTATATTAAGATAGTATCAAAAAGAGGAGAAATACATAGAAGAAGCTTTAGGGGAGAGAGAGGGTAAACACATCACACATCTCAACGTAATAATACTACCCTACTCTAGCTTATTTATACTAATTAACTAGGATTTAGGTTAATAATGTGGCAATATGTGATGATGTGGCACTACTGATGTATGTGGCACAGGTGACGTGGTGGTCGGGAAGGCTCGAGACTAATTCATGTGTGACCCTTGGAAATATTCGTATCGCATTGAGGACCCGGATCCAACTGCAAGAATCAAAGGATTTCATTAGTGTTTATAGTTTAATTAGGATTATATATTTTGTTTAATTTTAAGGACATAAACGAGAAGCTAGAGCTATGGAGAGGCGCACTAGAATCGAGGGGTTTAAGGATTAGCAGATCTAAGACCGAGTATGTGGAATTCAAATTCGACCGTTCCACCACGACCAGCACCGAGGAGGTTAAGATTGGAGCAGAAGCCGTATCAAGTAAGGATAGCTTCAAATATCTGGATTCCATGATACACCAGAATGGTGAAGTGGATGAGGATGTCAGTAACATGATTAAAGTAGGCTGGCAGAAGTGGAGGATGGCATCCGGGGTGCTGTGTGATAGAAAGTTCCCGCTAAAGTTAAAAGGAAAATACTATAAGACGGTAGTAAGACCGGCTATGCTATATGGGGCAGAGTGTCGACAAATGAAACAAAATCAAACACAGAGGATGAAGGTGGCAGAGATGAGAATGCTACGATGGATGTGTGGCCACACAAGAAATGATAGGATTAGGAATGACGTGATACGAGGTAAGCTGGGTGTAGCCTTGATCGAGGATAAATTGAGGGAGCACCGCCTAAGATGGTTTGGACATGTTAGCAGAAGACCGACCTCAGCCCCAATCAGGAGGTGTGAACAGCTAAGCACAGAGATAAGTAGAAAAAGGAGGGGCAGACCAAAGAAGAGTTGGTTGGAGACGATTCGTCAAGACCTAACCCACCTAAACCTAAGAGAGGAGATGACCTCAGATAGAACACGTTGGAGGGCTAGCATTAGGGTAGCGGAGATGGCAGAGTAGAGTAGTAAGGGAAGTGGCTGGTAGTCTAAGATTCTTAGGCAAGCATAACCTCTAGTGTAACACTTTTAGGCTAGCTAAGTCCCTAATTATGCCCATTCTCCTATTTCTTCTTCTTCTTCTTCTTCTTCTTCTTCTTCTTCTTCTTCTTCTTCTTCTCCTCTCCTTCTCCTACTTTTTCCTCTATATGCAAGTTATTGATTGGTGGTTTATCTGCAGACACTCAACTACTTCAGGTTGGAGGTCCCCGAAAATAGTCTCCTTTCCTGACGGAAGGGGTAAGGCTACGTACATCACCCCCCCAGACCCTGCGTTCTGCGGGAGCCGCAAGGCACGGGGACTGTTGTTGTTGTTGTTGTTGTATTTTGTTTAATTTTAAATAGGGTTTTAACTAGGTTTTCTTTATTGAATCATATAATTAGGATTAGGTTTTTTAAATTATATTAGGATTAATTATAGTTAGAATATGATCGTTTTACGGACTTCAATTTGAATTAAGAGTAGGTTTAAAAGAATAACCATAAATAGGCTATTAGTTGTTTGTTTTACAAAGCTTTTGATTATTTGAATAAATTGATGAGTTTATATTTTGGGTTGATCTTTATAATTTTATTTTGAAAGAGTTCAGTAAAATTGCATAGCTTCTCTTTATGATTATTGCTCGGGTATTCATAGAATCAACAAGTTTTAACTGATCCCTGTCAATCCAACATTGTTGGGTGCAATCAACGGATTCGATGCACCATATCCTTCTCACAGGGCATAGTCGAGGTTCGAGGCTACAAATCAAATCTTTTGATCGATTTGCGTCAATTGGTGTCAAAGCCAATTGGCATAAGCCCAAGAGAGATTCTATCCTAAAACCAATTAGTATTAAGTAGAGTAACCCATTAATTTGAAAAATTGATCTCTTTTTTTCTACAATTCCTATTTAGTATTGACATTTTCACTCACATGTAAAGTTCTTATTCTTAACAGAATGAGAAAGGGTTTCCATTTAGACTATCATATTAAATATTTCAGTGTTTTGATATTTTACACTCCTGTTATGCTCAATTATTATTATTTTATTTTTCCTAACAAAAATCTCAATACTATGTATCTGCCCTCTTGAAACAAATCACTTTCCAACATTTTCTTTAACTTTTATTTTATTTATCTTTTTTTAATGGCCTCTTTTTTTTTTTTTTTTTTTTTATCCGTATTGTTTAAAGATTGTCCCACAGCCACATATCCCACTATGACGCTTAGGGATTAGGATACCAGCAATATTGTCAGTAAATTCAAAAAATTAATATTTTAATTTAGAATTATTGATGCTAAAGGTCCTTATACTTTTATTCATTATATTAATTTAATTTTTATATTTTTAATTATATTAATTTAGTCCCTAAATAATTTAAAATGTGTTAATTTAGTCATTTCGTCAAATTTAAGTTAAGTTAATGCCGTAATTTTGAGCTGTAAAATTATATTAGATGCAAGCAACTTATTATAAATTCACGCGTTTACTTAATTTAACTCAATTTTTGGATGAAACATTAAAAATTTAATTAAAAATTTAACATAAGATTTTCATTAAAGACCAAATTGATACGATTAAAAGTACAAAACTAAATTGACACAGTAGACAAAGTACAGAGATCTTTAGTGTAAATAACCCTTTAATTTATTAGTTTTGATAATTTATAAAAAATAATTAATTTCATATTATTGTTTAATTTAATACTTTTTAGGATAAATTATAGAAAACTCCCCTGTCTTTTATTTCAAAAATAGAAAATATTTTTCACAAATAAAAGCACTCACAAAATCCTCCTCATTTTTAAATATTTATCACTTAACCCCTATGTAACTTATTTTTTATTATTTTGCCCCTAATGTTTAATTTTATTTTTAGAAAATGGGTTTTATTTTATCAGAAAAAATTAAAATTTTTTTATTTTTAGCAAAAAAATTATAAAAAATTTTTATATTTATAAAAATATAATTATTTTAATTAATTATAGTAATATTATTATAAGTTCAGAAGATAAAAAATATATTTAAAATTTTTTATAAAAAATATTATGAGATAAAATATAATATTTTTATTAATATTATAATATCACTACTATAATTAATTAAAATATTAAATTTTATACATATAAAAAATTCCCTTTTTAAAAATATAAGAAAAAATCTTTATTTTTCTTGAAAATATAAAACTCCTACCTAAAATAAAATTAAACACTTAACTATTTTATTTTAAGGGGTAAAATAGTTAAAAAAAAGTTATTTGGAAATAAAATGAAAAATTTTTAAATAAAAAGGTTAATGAGTGATTTTATTTTTGAAAAAAATTTTCTGTTATTAAAATAAAAATTAAAAGGGTTTTACGTAATTTACCTTAGTTTTTATTGTATTATGAGGGAATTAAAGTAAATACATTTATAGGATATTCGTAAGCGTGTGTATCACTTGTGCGGTCCTCCTATTTTTTCTAGAACCATGCTTCAATATTGCCGTCCTATCTTGGAATGGATAGCGACGTTAAAGGTTATGTTATTATTACAATAAAATTTTTATTAATAGAGTAATATTATAATTTTTAAAGTACTTTTATTACTCTTATTATTTACAAGTTATATTATTATTTTAACGATAATATTTTTGTCTTGTTAATATTAACTCGTTCTAGAATTCTAACAGCAAAAAGTTATTAGATTCCAAAAACTAATTCCTCGAGTTTTATCATCTTTTATTATTATATATAGGGTTATGTTGGCACCCATTAACACAATAAAATTAAAAATGAGTGGAAATTAAGGAAACGGAAGGTTTAGTGATTTGAGAGGGAATTTATCAGGAGCCAAGGACCGAACAACTTATTTTTTGTTTTTATTATTTTGTATTAATATGTAATGTAAAAAAAATATAAAATTAATTAGTAAAAATTTTAGTTTGAATTTTGAATTTAGGAGGGGAGCCGGTTGGGGGACAAGGGTAGCATAGGCAAGATTACTTATGTTGTAAGCTTGTATTAAGCATTAATTAAATTGTAGGCTAGTAGGGAGGGTCTAGGAGCCTAGGTGCCGGTTGGGTGTTCCCTCCCCAACTTCTATATAAGCCTATGTAAGTCTTGTATTTTGGCATTATGAATTCAAAGGGCAAATTCAAATTATCCCTCTCTCTTTTCCCTCTCCAACCGTCTCCCTCTCTTCTTCTTCCTACTAAAAAGTTCCTCTTCTTTTCTCTACTGACTCTCAAATCTCTCTTCTTAATCTCAATCCTCTTTCTCTCTCTCACTCTTCCTCTCAAAAATTATCCAAGTTATGGACTTAGGCTCGTGACAGAATTTTGCTATGTTTATATGGTTAATTAACAAAAATAAACCTTTTTATTTTAATTATATTTTTACAAGAATGGTAATTTTTTATATAAATAAGGTTTTAATTTGTATTTAAACAAAATTATAATACTATGTTTTATTTACATCAAAAGTCTATATATTTTTTTCAATGACTTAATTTAATCCTTATACATTTAATTGTTTCAAATTAGTACAATGATCAAATTGAATATAATTTTTAATAGCATAAACATGTTAGTTGCAAGTAATCAAATACAAACACGAATATTGACCCAATTTAAACCAAATAGTGACTGCAACATTAAAAGTTTCATTTCTAAATTTTATTTAAAGATCGAATTCACACATGATAACTTGTACAAGAACTATCGGCGGAACTAAAAGTATAAGGATTAAATTGATACAATGGACAAAATACATGAACATTTAACGTAAATAACCCTAAAACTATGCATAGAAGAAATGGCTATTTCTATTACGATAAGCGGTTGGCTAACAAATGTCATCATGAGAGTACAGGCGTCACCATTTGAGATTAAGCTCCCTCTCGCACTCTCCTCCTCTCCATCTCTCGTGCCAAAGTCTTAGGATTTCCTCTCTTAAAAGAACGCTCGTAAGATGCTTCAGCCCTATTCTTACCTTTTTCAAGGAAAACAGATTACAATAAACAGTCTGTTATAATCCTGAAGTCTTTTGGACGTAATTGGTCTTGTAATGCTTGTGATGTTTTAGATTGCTTTGATGTTGTATTTGCTTGTTAGTTGGCAGGCCAATTGGCGCCTTAGGGGTCGTGTTAGGTGCGGTTGGTCAATGTTGGTCAAGTGTGGCGACCTTCTTATGTTTTGGCACCAATTGCAGTTAGGCAGTTAGAGGCTTGAGGTCCTACTGCATTGTACTAAGATCTATTATAAATAGATCTAATCCTTGTAATCTCTTCATTCAATCAATAATAAAACCTGATTTCCCTTGGATAATCTCTCTAATTCTCATCTAATTCTCTACTCTCTCATCTCCTTTCAATTCTCTTCTCATCTTATTATTCTCTTCCACAAGGTTAGCTATCAATTTAGGTTTGATAGTTAACAATTGGTATCAGAGCTGGTTCAAGTTGCCTATTGCTTGAATTGAGCTGGCAAAATCGAAAAAACACAATCAAAGTATGGCTGATGGAGTAAGGACACCATTGGGAGCAGGAGGAGGCAATGCAGCTTCAGCTGTTCAACCGGATATGTCATATGCTGCTGTTGCTGGTTCGAACACTTCGAAGGAGTATGTTACTTCTGGTCAGATGAAGGAATGGTGTGATCACATTACTAATTCACAATTACAATCAGAAGAATGCATATTCTCAAGATTACAACAAATGCAGTTGGAAAATCAGCAAAATCAGCAAAGAAATGATGATCGATTGTCAAAATTGGAGGAAAGGTTGAAGACTTTGCAAGATCAGATCAAGAAGCAGGGAGAATCGTAAGTTAATGTGATCCTTAAGCCTGCAAGTCAGCTCATTCCTCC
This sequence comes from Simmondsia chinensis, assembly GCA_018398585.1. Classification (NCBI taxonomy): domain Eukaryota; kingdom Viridiplantae; phylum Streptophyta; class Magnoliopsida; order Caryophyllales; family Simmondsiaceae; genus Simmondsia; species Simmondsia chinensis. The sequence goes on from JAGTTD010000007.1 coordinate 37,895,969, forward strand.
AGCTGTTGTGGCTCAACCGCAGGTTCATCAAGACAGGAACGAGAGTTTGGACAAGAATCGTGGTAAATCTCCTATGTTACAAGTAGAAGCTGGTCCTTCAGTTCATATCCGATCAGTTGATGATCGACCTTCAGTAGTTGAGGATGCTGTAGGAGCACATGATCAAAATACAGAACCAGACCATTTTAGATTGTTTGGCCAAAGTGCAGGGCTGCAAGCCAAACCACCTGATACAAATGCACACCAAAGGAGCTTATCCGATGACTTAGAACAACGGAATAGGCCTCCTAATTTGCATCAACAGTAGAGATCATTGAGTAATGATGCTACATCTAGTGGCAGAAGTTATGCTCATAAACAGCCAAGGGTGCAAATCGAGCCGTTTGATGGAAAACAGCCCGAGTCTTGGCTGAGGAGGTGTGAACGGTATTTTCATTTCTATAACATCAATGAAGCTGAAAAAGTAGAGCTAGCTGCAGTGCATCTTCATGGAGACCATGAGGTATGGTTTTATAGTATATTGAAGAGTAATCCTTGTCTTTCTTGGGGCCAATTCGTGGAAGAGCTATGTGAGAGGTATGGTGAAGAGGATTCAAGCAATGTTGTTGATAGCTTTAATAAAGTTTATCAAACCTCTACCGTGAAGGAGTACATGATCAGATTTGAGAATTTGCGTGCTAACATGATAGCCATTAATCCACATTCTACCGAGGCATATTATGTCTCAAGCTTTATTAGTGGATTAAAGCCAAGAATTAAGAATTTGGTTAAGGCCATTGGGCCAATGACTCTTTCCAAAGCCTATAATAAGGCTAAATTGATTGAGGCTACACTTTTATCTTCAAGTGACAAAAGCAAGTTTAAGAGCAGCAATTACAAGACTCATCAAAGAGACTCATCAAGCACCAAGGCTGGTCGTTCGCTCGACAAGAGATCTACAAGGTTATGTTATAAGTGTAATCAGTCATATCAGTCCGGACATAGGTGCAATCCAAAGTTTTTGATGTCTGCAAGAGGTTCTCGTGTTGATGTTGAATCTGAGACTGATAGTTCAGGATCTGCAGAGGACAGTTCAGGGCATGGTTCACACGATGAGATGTTGGAGGATGAGGTTGAGATTTCCGTGAAAGCATTAACCGGGAATGGAGCTCACAACACCATACGCATTGGTGGGAAGGCAGGAAAAACTTCCATTACCATTCTTGTGGATAGTGGAAGCACACATAGCTTTGTTGATCCCGAGTTGGTAAAGAAGGTGAAGCATGAAATCATCAAAACTCATCCCTTAGCCGTGATGGTAGCTGATGGCAACTCAATTACTACTCAAAACAAGTGCCAAGCATTCCGTTGGTCTATGCAAGATCATCAATTCACTTTTAATTTTAGAGTTCTTCCCTTGGGAGGGTATGATATGGTGCTTGGAGTAGATTGGACGACGTATTTTAATCCGGTGCTGTTTGATTTTGATAAAACGACTATATCCTTCGAAGTTCATGGCACTAAGGTCACATTACAAGGGATTTCAGATCAAGCACAATTGCGGTTGATCAATGGCAAGCGCTTACATGGTGGTTTCAAGAAGAATGCAATACAATGGCTTGGACAATTATTTGTTATTTCATCTGCAGAACTGCAGCAGGATATCCAACCTGAAGTTCATGCTTTGCTTGAAGAGTTTGAGGACATTTTTGAGCAGCCAAAGAGCCTTCCTCCTCAAAGAAGTGTAGATCATGCCATACCACTTCGAGCTAACTCTGATCCGGTGAAGATCAGGCCTTATCGTTATGCTCATGCTCAAAAATCAGAGATAGAGAAGCAAGTTGATGAGTTGCTTCAAATGAGTTTCATTAGACCAAGCCATAGTCTTTTTGCCTCACCGGTAATTCTTGTGGAGAAGAAAGATGGCAAGGCTAGAATGTGCATCGATTATCGTCAATTGAACTCTTTGACAGTGAAAGATAAGTTCCCTATTCCTGTTATTGATGATTTGCTTGATGAGTTATATGGAGCACATTTCTTCTCCAAGCTTGATTTGAGGCAGGGATATCATCAAATCAGAGTTCTCGAGCCGGATATATACAAGACTGCTTTTCAGACACATCATGGGCATTTTGAGTTCGTTGTCATGCCTTTTGGTTTAACAAATGCTCCGGCCACATTCCAAGCTGCTATGAATGACATTTTCAAGCCTTATTTGAGGAGATCAGTGTTGGTCTTCTTCGATGATATATTCATATATAGTTCTTCTTATGAGGATCAGCTCATTCATCTTAGAGAAGTGTTTGTAGTGATGCGGCAGCACAGATTTTTTGCTAAACTGTCAAAGTGCTCTTTTGCTCAGTCCAAACTTGCGTATTTGGGCCATGTCATCTCTCATGAAGGAGTCTCTACCGATCTTTCCAAGGTGCAAGCAATGCAAGAGTCACCAATTCCCATGACATTGAAGCAATTAAGAGGTTTCTTGGGATTGACCGGTTATTATAGGAAGTTCATAAATGGTTATGGGTTCATTGCAAAGCCCCTAACTGAGCTTCTAAAGAAGGATGCATTCAAGTGGAATGACAAGGCACAAGCAGCTTTTGATGCTCTTAAGTTTTCTATGTGTGTGGTTCCGGTATTGGCCATGCCAAATTTTGCGGCAGACTTCATCTTGGAGATAGATACAAGTGGGATGGGTTGTGGGGCTGTTCTCTCTCAACATAGAAGACCTATTGCTTATTTGAGTCAAGCACTTAGTCCCAAACATCAAGCCATGTCCACTTATGAAAAAGAATACTTGGCAATTCTCCTTGCAATTGAGAAATGGAGGCATTATTTGGATGGTCATAGGTTCATCATTCGAACCAATCATCAAAGTCTTGAGCACCTCTTGGAGCAAAAGATAGTGACAAGAATTCAAAAGAAGGGGTTGATGAAGTTGCTAGGACTTGACTATGCAATCGAGTATAAAAGAGGGAAGGAAAACCAGGCTACGGATGCTTTGTCAGGGAAGTTTGAGGATCACGAGTAGGGTTTTTGTGGTGCATTGACTGTTGTTTTGCCGTCTTGGATGGATGAAATCTACAAATCCTATGAAGGGGACACATTTGCTCAAGAGTGCGTGGCTGCAGCTTTGGTGAAAGATGCTGATATAGTTGACAGTAAGGCTAAGGTGTCTGTGTAGAAAGGGATCATCCGAGTGCAGAAAAAATTGTATATTGGTTCCTTGACTGATTTGAGGGATCAGATTGTTAAGGCTTCACATGACTCAGCTTGGGGTGGACATTCCGGGGTTGATGGTACTTACCAGAGAGTTAAGGCATATTTTAGCTGGCACGGTATGAAGAAGGAAGTTTCAGATTTTGTTAAGTCTTGTGAGGTTTGTCAACAAACCAAATTGGGAGATCATAGATACCAAGGACTCTTGCAGCCACTTCCCCTTCCGGAGGGTGCTTGGATCAAAATAGGCATGGATTTTATAGAGGGCCTTCCCAGGTCTGATGGTAGGGAGGTCATTTGGGTAGTGGTGGATCGTTTCACCAAATATAGCCACTTTATATCACTCATCCGGCCCATTACAGCTGAGAGATTGGCAAAGAGCTTCTTGGACAACATATATAAGTTACATGGTTTGCCTCAATCCATTGTTTCCGATCGGGACAAGATCTATACGAGCACTTTTTGGAGGGAATTGTTCAAATTGTTGGGAACTACATTGGCACTTAATTCATCTTACCATCCCCAATCGGATGGACAAACCGAGCGTGTCAACCAATGCATTGAGCAGTATCTTCAGAGTATGGTTTTCTTACAGCCTAGAGAGTGAAATAAATGGCTTTCTTTAGCTGAATATTGGTTCAACACTCATGCTCATGCTTCAATTGGCACTTCTCCTTTCCAAGCTTTGTATGGATATGCTCCACCTTCTTCAATGATGTTGCAACAGCAAGGCAGTCCGGGTTCTGCAGTAGGGGACTTAATTTAGCACAGGAAGCAGATGTTGCAGATTCTTAAGGACAATCTTGATCAAGCTCATGCTCGAATGAAATTTTATGCAGATAAAAAGAGGGTAGACAAAACTTACGAAGTTGGAGACATGATCTACCTCAAATTACAACCTTATAGACAGTCCTCTTTGGCTGTCAGGAAGAATGTCAAGCTAAGTGCTCGTTTCTTTGGCCCATACAAAATTTTGGAGAAGATCGGCAAAGTTGCTTATAAACTTGATTTACCTCCTCATTCGTACATTCACCCGGTGTTCCATATATCATTACTTAAAAAGCAGGTGAAAAAAGGAGTTAGAAGCTCACGGTCTCCACCAGAAGTGGGAGCAAATGGTGCACTGCTATTTGGACCGGTAACTGTCAAGAGGCAGAGGCTGATTGCAGGTGGTACGGGAGCTTTTCAGCAGATCATGGTGCGGTGGCTAAACTTGGATAAGAGTGTGGTCACATGGGAGAATCCTACATTTTTGGAGAGTCAATTTTCGAGTTTTTCTCCTTGAGGACAAGGAGAATTTCAAAGGGGAGGGAATGTTACAATCCTTTAGTCTTTTGGATGTAATTGGTCTTGTATTGCTTGTGATGTTTTGGATTGCTTTGATGTTGTATTTGCTTGTTAGTTGGCAGGCCAATTGGTGCCTTAGGGGTCATGTTAGGTGCGGTTGGTCAATGTTGGTCAAGTGTGGCGGCCTTGTTATGTTTTGGCGCCAATTGCAGCTAGGCGGTTAGAGGCTTGAGGTCCTATTGCATTGTACTAAGATATATTATAAATAGATCTAATCCTTGTAATATCTTCATTCAATCAATAATAAAACCTGATTTTCCTTGGATAATCTCTCTAATTCTCATCTAATTCTCTACTCTCTCTTCTTCTTTCAATTCTCTTCTCATCTTATCATTCTCTTCCATAAGGTTAGCTATCAATTTAGGTTTGGTAGTTAACACAGTCGGGTTTGATCTAATAGTTAGATTTTTTATTCTCAAATATGAGATCTTGGATTTGAGTAGTTAAATTTTTTATTCTCAAACACAAAATCTTGGATTTGAGACTCATATCTAACAGCTCCTCAAATAGTAGTGGCCTACTTAGCCTATTATAGTACCCCTTACCATTATTAAAAAAAAAAAATCTTGTCATTGATATATTTATTAAAATATAAATATATTAGAGTTTATATATATATAAGACCTACCAAAGAGGGCACCAACACGCCGTCACTGGATTCCATTAGAACTCCGAAGTTAAGCGTGTTTGGGCGAAAGTAGTACCAGGATGGGTGACCTCCTGGGAAGTCCTCATTCTTAGGTTGGGGGTACTGGGAAACAGCCTCTCTTCAGGTTGATACCTTGAAGGGGGAAGGCTGCGGACATCCGCCGCCCCCCCCCCCCCCCCCCGACCTTGCATAGGCGGTAGCCCTTGAGGCACTGGATATGTTCCTTTCCTTCCATATATATAAGACCTAAAAATACAAATAAATTTAATTTTTGAAATTAGAGAAATTGAGTAAACTTCCTTGTTTCCCATAAATAATTCATCCATGTAACATAAGTGACCATATTTAATATGATAACCATTAGGACAATAATTGTTATTATCAGCGTAAATCTGCTTTACACTTTCAATAAATTATTTTGCGTTTAATTTTTATTACCAGTCATAAAAATATGAACCACATTTTTTTCGACTTTTTTTGTAATTTAGTATAATTTAAAAAAAATTTTAGAAAAGTGGTATAGTTTGAAAAATATTTAGCAAAATGAGATGATTTACTGTAGTTTGTTGGTTGCACGCCAAACCAAACGTCGTTCAAAGGAGAAAAATTACAGCCCGGGTGTTGCACGACGTGCCGTACGTCGTGCAACCGATGACGCAGAACCCAGGTCGTTGCACTACGTGCCGGAGGGCGTGCAACGACCCCCATCTATTAGGTGACGCAGCCCCCCGGTCGTTGCACGACGTGCCGGAGGGCGTGCAACGACCCCCATCGATTATTTTATGTGCAGGGTTCTTGTTTGGTCGTTGCACGATGTGCTGTACGTCGTGCAACAGGCTCGAGCCCAGGCTGTACGTCGTTGCACGACGTGCCGCAGGGCGTGCAACGACCCCCATCTATTATTTTATGTGCAGGGTTCTTGTTTGGTCGTTGCACGACGTGCTGTACGTCGTGCAACAGGCTCGAGCCCGGGCTGTAATTTTCTCCTTTGAACGACGTTTGGTTTGGCGTGCAACCAACAAGCTACAGTAAATCATCCCATTTTACTCAATATTTTTCAAACTATACCACTTTTCTAAATTTTTTTTAAAATTGTGCTAAATTGCAAAAAAAGTCATTTTTTGTCTAGTTACTCCTATTTTTAATTCTAAATTACTAAAATTTCTGTTATATAATCCCTTGTCTCATTTCCCGAGCCGGTTCCAAAAATAATGCTAAAAAATAAAAAAATAATGCTGAAAAAAAATATTTCCAAATCTACTGTTGAACCGCGTTTATAAAACGCAGCTTTAATAAACCGCGTCTAAAAAACGCGTTTAAACTTCTCATAAACCGCGTCCAAAAAACGCAGTTATATTCATAAAACCGCATCTTAAGAACGCGGTTGTATCTAAATAACCGCGTCATTAAGACGCGGTTTATTTAAATAGAAACGCGTCTTAATGACGCGGTTTAACAAGATAACCGCATCATTAAAACGCGGTTTATAGCGATAGAACTGCGTCTTAATGACCCGGTTTACTAGGGATCTAAAACCCCCCTGGCCTATTCATTCACGCGTGCTCTCTCCCCTGCTCTCACCGTCTCTCTGCCTCTTTCTCGTTTATCCACCACCGGTCACGTCGTCCGCCGCCGCCTTTCTTTTGCTTATACACCGGAGATCTTTCAAGTACATTATTGGAGTTATTTGACCTCCACTTATGATGTTGGAGCTTCATCAAGAGAAACATGGGATCAATATGATAATTATCACAAATTGCGGCATAATGAAAACTATAAGCGAACAAAAAAGTGAAGAATTGCGGCATAATGGTAAGTATAAGTGAATAAAAACGAGATTTTGGATCCCTGACGGTAAACCGCGTTTACTAGACGCGGTTAACTTAGTGTGAAGCGCGTTTAGTAAACGCGGTTTATTCTGAAATAAATCGCTTTTATGTGACCCTGTTGTCTTTAAATTTAAACGCGTCTTGTTGACGCGGTTCAACAGCAGATATGGAAACGTTTTTTTTTCAGCATTAATTTTTTAATTTTTTAGCATTATTTTCGGAACCGCCTCTCATTTCCCCGCATATTCCTTATGAAACTTTTGCCTAGCATTGGCCTTGCTTTGAGTTTGCTCGTATTGCTTGCCTTGTACTTTGCCTTGCTCTTATATTGTGTTGCCCTCTTACTGCCAGGCCACCATGCTTCTATGCTGCTGACAAGCTTCTCAGATTGGGGGTCCTCGAAAATAGCAACCCTTCAGGGTAGCTCCCGGAAGGGCAAAGGCTACGTACATCTAACCCCCTTAGACCCTGCTTATGCGAGAGTCCTTTGAGGCACTATGATTATTGTTATTATTGTTGTTGCTGTATTCCTTATGAAACTTTTAACCTCGAGCTAGTACTCTTAAATTAAGACAGGATAGTTACCAGTATAATTAAAATATTGGTAAAAAAGTGATATTTAGAGCAAAGTAAACCAAGTACTTTACGAAATTGCCCTTTGAAAAGAAACAAATTAAAGTTGAAAATGATGATGAAAGGCTAAAGCGGCATATAATTGCAATAATACACGTGTGTCATGTTAGCATTTTTGTCAATGAATTATTTTTCTTAAAATGTTTAAGCTAATTGGTGAAGGTGCAGGATTGGTTTTATACTCTAACATGCCCTCTCACGTAAATGTTCATTTGGGCTTGAAGTGTTGATAATGCACAAGCCCACCTTATACCTTGTACTTAGTTATTTTTAATATTGAAAGTGGAGACTGTTGAGATTCAAACTCCTGATCTCTTGGTGATCAAGGCTCTAATACCATGTCAAGGAACCATCTTTTCCAAAAGTTTAAGCTAATGGGTGAAGGTCCAGGACTGGTTTTATACTCTAACAATTTTGATAGATATCAACAACACCAACAGACCCAGTGCCTTAAATGCTCCCGCATAAGCGGGGTCTGGGAGGAGTGGATGTACGCAGCCTTAGCCCTTCAAGGTGTAAGCCTGCCGAGAGGCTGTTTTCAAGGACCCCCAATCTTATAGGGTTGGCAACACGAGGACTTCCCAGGAAGTCACCCATCCTGGTACTACTCTCCCCCAAGCATGCTTAACTTCGAAGTTCTAACGGGATCTGGTTGCATTAGTGCCTGATAAATGAAGCAGGGCCGGTCACGACATTTCTAGGGCCTCAAGCGGACATTTTAAATGGGCCCCTTTATATGTAATAAAATTCTAAAAATTATAATATTAAAACTTATTAATATTAACAACTAAGATTTTAAAAATACAATCTTTTAAAATTTAGAAAACTTAAATTTCGGTTGCCCCAAACTGATGCTTGGATTACTTGGGGTTATATCCGGCCTGTTCCGAAGTAACATTTGGAGAAAAATGAACCTAGAAAATGCTTTATAAAGCTGCCCATTGAAAAGAAACAAACTAAAGGTGTAAAAATAATGAAAGAAGATTGAAAGAGAATAAGTGAAGTCGTAATAATAATAAGGAAAATTATCACTTAGGTATCTAAAATTTAAGTATTTATTATATAGATATATTGACATTTTAATATATATAATAAGACTACCATAACATTTAAATATTTTATGGCTTAGGTATTCAATGATAGAATTTGATAAATTTTTGTAAGAATTTAATTAATTTTACATAAAATATGTTGATATAATATATGAATATAAGACTATATATAAGTTAGTACCAATATTTTTATCAAAAATTCATTGAATTATAATAAAAGATTTACCAAATGTTGATATATATCACCTAAATATTACAATAATTATGTATAATTCTCTTATTTTTGACAAAAAAATTATCAAATTCTAATAAAAATATTTATATATTTATATTGTCAAAATCATGCTCAAGTCTAGCATTTTCTAACGAAAACCTATCAAATTTTTGACTAAATTGTATTTGATTAATAAAATTTTAAATATCAGGATATCTAAGTGATAAGATATCTAAAATTTAAAATATCTTATTTTATATAGTAAAATAATACAATACTTAAATAACAAATGTTCAAATATTAAAATATCTAAGTAATAATTTTTCTAGTAATAATTTTTCTTATTTTTAGCCTTTTTCAATTATAGTGCTAAGAGAGAGAAAACAAAAGCGGCCGGCCAAAGTAATGGAAGAGTCGACGGTCGAAGTATGATGCGTTGGCTTCATGTGATTGCCCCAACTTGCTCATTATTATTCACTTTTTTATTTGTAATATTCATATAGATTATCGAATTATTTGTCGAAATTAAAGTGTTATATATTAAAAGAGGTTTCATGCAAAAACTAATTAATAATTAATAGAGTAATTTTTTAGATATATAAAATGATACTTTATCTTCTAACCTATCAATATGGGATTATATTTTTCTACTATTCCTTTAACTTGTATCATAAAGTGACTTCAAACTTTTAATTTCATTGAAAACACCTCTAAACTATTTGTCAAAATTAACGTAACCTCCAAACTTTTATTTGATCAAATATATTCGTGAACTATTAAATAAACTTTTTATTTTTTCCCCACACTACATCAACAATAACAGCAGATCCAGTACTTTAAGGGCTCCCGCATAAGCAGAGTCTAGGAGGGGTAGATGTATGCAGCCTTATCCCTTCAGGGTGTAACCATGCCAATAGGCTGTTTTCGAGGACTCCCAACCTTGTAAGGTTGGCAATACGAGGACTTCATAGGAGATCACCAATCCTGGTATTACTCTCATCCAAGCACGCTTAACTTCGGAGTTCTAATAGGATCCGATGCCTTAGTGCCTAGTAAATAAAACTTTTTTCAAAAATTACTGATATAACACATTATTTATGTATCTTCTATGAACGGATTACAAAATTTACTGATTTTTCTATTTGAGGGTTTTATAATTTTTTATTCAAGATCATCTAATAATAATAATATTCTTAAATTTATTATGGAATTTTACTTGCTTTAAAAGTGAAAAAATTTATTATTCAAGCATATGCCTTTTTCTTCTAGAAATGGAACAATGCATTTAATTTAAGGTTATTTACTTTTTAATACCTTAATATATGTGGAGGGTTCATTACCAGACACTAATGTACCGAATCCCACTAGAACTCCGAAGTTAAACGTGCTTGGACGAGAGTAGTATCAGGATAGGTGGCCTCCTGGGAAGCCCTCATGTTGTCAACTCTATAAGGTTGGAGGTCCTCGGAAACAGCCTCTCGGCAGGGTTACATCCTAAAGGGGTAAGACTGTGTACATTCACTCCCCAGACCTTGCTTAGGCGAGAGCCCTTGAGGTATTAGGTCTGTTGTTGTTGTCATTGTTGTCGTGCCTTAATGTATGTAAAAATAATAAAAGACCATTGACCTTATTTATTTATTTTTTTAGTACTTATGATTTTGTCCGTATTAATAAGTAGGGCTCTTTCGGCAAAAACTCAATACTGGAAAAAAATTTCCCTCGAACAAAACAACGTCGTTTTGATGCATAACACAGAAACGCTAATCCATTTAACATGTTCCAAATGTTAATAAGGGGTATTTTTGTCGATATTTTGTTTGTCAGTAAGTGACTTGTCATATTAACTTTCTCTTAGAAAATAACGTATTCTCGCCGGAGAGTATCTAATACGAACAAAACTTAAATTATTAAAAAAAATAAATCAAAATAAATTAATTTTTTATTATTTTTACCAAATATCCAACTACTAAAAAATAAATAACAATTTTATTTAGGAATCGTAATCTTATCAGCTAGATACTAAAGCTAAATGACGTCATTGTTACTTCTTTTATTGTGTCATCAAAACAACTTGCTTCACATGAGCCTTAGCTTTCTAGAAGAATGCCCTCTTTATATTATACACAATACACAAGTTATTACGAGATTTGATATATTAATTTTTAATTAATATTTTTATCAAATAATATTTTAGATTAAAAAATGTATAAATTTTATAAAATAATCTAAATAATAGTATAATAGAGCGTAAAATATGCCATTATTTGTTGGTGATTAATTTCATAATTCATTTTCCTTTTATTTCATACACGAACCACAATGTTGTGATATTACTAATAAAAATGGGATAGATAAGAGAACTCTTTTATACCCTTATACACCACTAGTTGAACTATTTTATTAAATATATGTAAATTATAGACAAAAATATTATTTCATAACGTTTATTAAAAATATCTAATGTATATACAAGTAAAATGTTTCATTAAATTATATCAAATTAATTATCAAATTGTTATGCTTCAAATTTAATAATTTTGTATAACATATATTATACAGGGTTATTTACGTTAAAGGTCTCTATACTTTATCCATTGTGTCAATTTAATCCTTATACTTTTAACTATGTCAGTCCGTTGGTCAAATTTAAGTTAAGTTACTGACATAATTTTGAACGGTAAAATTATATTAGATACAATTTTACTCAATTTAACCCAACTTGCAACCTAACCATTAAAAATTTAATATAATTTTTTTCTCTAAGGACCTAATTGACATATTTTGAATTGTATGAGGACTAAATTAACACAATTAAAAGTACAATGACTAAATTAGCTAAATAAACAAAGTATAGGGACTTTGACATAAATAACCCTATTATATATATTATATAAATAAATAGATAGCTTTTTCTATTATGCAAATATACTATGAGGAGGGCATTGGGATCATTAGTTATGAGACAATGCGTACACTCAACATCTTCACAGACGTTCATATAGGGTTCGCAATAGGGAGGGTAACACCCGCTATTCACGGATATTCGTCATGTTTGGCGTGCGTAGTGGGTATGGGATCGGTGAACCCGCCCCGCACCCACCACGGGTATAGGGCGGGTACGGGTATAGTTTGGTACCCACTCCGTCCCACCCCGTCTGCCCTCATACCCGCTTCATTTTGTACATAATTAACTTTTAAATTAAAAATACGTGCTTAAATTTAATAACCCAAATCATTTATCAATGTTATAAAAAAGATATAATGGGTTTTTAAAAATAGTATTAAATAACTAATATAAGCGTGTATAGATAATCGTTTTCTACGCACATTGAGGAGGGTACGGGCCGGGTAATGGATACCCATGGGTAATGGGGCAGGTATGGGTATGGGTATGGGTATGGGTTTGTACCCGCCGGGGCGGGTATGGGTATCCATTTCATACCCGTGGCGGGTAACGGGGAGGGTACGGGTATAGGATTTGAGTGACGGGTACGAGTACGAAGGAGGCACCCCTGTACCCACCCCGTCCCATTGCCATCTCTACGTTCATATATGCATATAAAAAAATTATTTATGTCATTATTTCTTATATTTTTACTTTTACTTTTAATTGTATTAATTTATTCTTTCTTTATATAATTTAAATTGTGCCAATCAAATCTAATATTAAATTAACATTAACATATGGCTAAAATTGTAATGTTAATTAACATCTACATTTGCTTTCCTGTAAAGGTGACATCTGTAACGTATTTAAAACTTATTTTTGGCGAAGTTGTTATAAATTTAATCACAAATTATCAAAAATTATTGGACTTAATTGGAACAAATTAATTGTACGGAGACTAATTTAATATAACTAAAAACACAATAATTAAATTGACATAATGACATAAGTAAACCAAAAATTAAATAAATAAATAAACATATATATAACGCAGTCATTTATCTTCTTAAACAACGGCTTTCTTACTAAAAATCTCATGAAATTTAGGTGCATTTTTTAAAAACCACCTAGATTTTTTATTTTTCAATGCAACACATGAACTTTACAAAATTTTTTAATATCACTCCTTAATATAACGCTATTAACATCCACTAATTTTTGCAAATGTGATATTTAAAAAAAAAAATATTTAAAAAACTTTATAAATTATTTTTTAAAATTTTTAGATATTAAAATATTTAAACATTTTAAGATTATTTGGAATGTAGATTTAAATTTTTTAAGTTATTTTCTTTTATTACAATTCACTTCAAGCAAAACTAACGAATTTTAACGTTACATTATGATGTAACATTAAAAATTTTGAAAAATTTATGTATGACGTTAAAAAATTAAAAAATTTAATGATTTTTTGAAACCGTACATAAAATTTAAGTGATTTTCAATGAAAAACTCTAAAATGTTCTTAAAATGTAAAATACGTAGAACATGACTAACTTTTATATAACTTAATAAAAAAAAGAGTTATAATTAATGACATACATGCTTAGAAATTGGTTGAATAAATAACATATAATATTGATTAAAATATTTAATCACAGATATTCCAAGAATAACGTCTATTGAAACGGCAGAATTAGGGATAAACATTTGGGTAGATTACATATTAGTACCTGTTACATACCAACAGAGGGCACCAACACGCCGTCACTAGATCCCACTAAAACTCTGAAGTTAAGCGTGCTTGAGCGAAAGTAGTATCAGGATAGGTGACCTCCTGGAAAGTCCTCACCCTCAGGTTGGGGGCACTAGGAAACAACCTCTCTTCAGATTAACACCCTGAAAGGGGAAGCTGCGTACATCCGTCCCCCAGACCCTGCGTAGGCGAGAGCTTTTGAGGCACTGGGTATGTTCCTTTATGTTCCTACATACCAACAGAGATTCCATCTCAAAACCAATTAGTAATGAGTGGAGTAGCACCTATGATATATAAATTAGTATTCTCTCTTCTAACCCACCAATATAGTATTCCCATTTTTCTCCTATTCTTTCGCGTGTATCAGTACCATACAATTTAGTATATTAATTTTTTAAGCCATAAATTTTATAAAATAAATTTTTAGTCCAAAAAATTATATATATTTAATAAAATAATCCAAATTATGATATAAAAGAATGAAGACAAGACCTATTTTGCACCCTTACACATCACTATTTAGATTATTTTATTAAATCTCATATAATTTTTTGGACTACAAAAAAATTTATAGACTAAAAAAATTAATATATTAAAGCTTATGATACTAATTCGTAATTTACTCTAAACATTTTTATCAACTTCACTTTCCCCTACTTGCCTTTAGTCTTAGTCAATGAAATAACTAAAAAAGGGGCCACTACAATCCCTCTTTTTTTTTTTTTTTTTTTTAAATTTGTACCTGATCCAAAAACAAAAAACCTTTTTATTTGTAGATTTACATTTTAATGTCTCGACATTTGTAAAAATAATACAAGAAACTATGATCTTTTTTATTTATTTTTTGAATACTTTAGATTTTCTTCGTATTAATAAATATGATTTGACAGTACCCCTATCGAAAACATGAAAAGACAAAACATACCCCTCACCAAACGAGGTCATTTTGGTGCCTGATACTGAAATTTGACACCATGATTGATCTCTTAATCCCAAGGCCAAATAAATGCAGAGTTTGGACAGTAAAAAAAAAAATGGCGTTGTCTTATGATTCACTTAAAATGCCTCCAAAGAATTCAAGAAGCATTTTCATCAATATATTTTATTTGATATTTTAAGTGACCTGTCATATCAGATTTTTTCTGAGATATTTGATCATATTTATTTAGTAAGTTATGTGTCACTAATACCAAACCTTGAAGTGTGTTATTATCATGTTTATAGGTTATACATTGACAAACATGCATGTAATATAAAAACTCACCCATATGATTAAGTGTGCAACGAATAGATTATGCATTTATTAATTGGATTAAGCTAGGATTGAGAGTTTTCAACCCATTTACTAAACGAGTTGGATAGTAGGGTTCATGTTAACCCTTGTAATAAACCTTCCACAAACATGAACACGATACAACACGAAAGGACACATTTGTCATCCCTAAACTTGTTTTACTCAGCTTCCCACCAAGTCGAAGTCAAAGACCATCGCAAATCATCGATTGTTTGATTACGCTATGAAAAACTATTGTTTTCAAAAATACTTTCTTTTACTTCAAATGAGATGCACAAAAGCAGAAAAACGGTTTCTACTTCTATTTAAAAGCACTTCTCTTCTGGACCCCACACCTCTAACCCTCAAAATGTGTTCTTAAAAGTTACCTTTTTACGAGGAAAAGCTTCATCAAACAGGTCTTCAAGACTTACACCTGAAAATCTTGAAATCAGCACGCTTACATCCAAACCAGTCACTGACAACGCGATCCTATCTCGGTGCAACACACTTTTCCAATAACATAATCAGTAAGATAGTCCACAACAAAGTGGAGAGGTCAGAGATTCAAACCTAAACTTGTACAAATCGAAGATCGCAAGTCTTAGTAAACTCAACCCCACCCCTATGTCTTCCATTAAGGATCCTTTTTGGCCCACAAGGGCCACAACACTCCATAAACATTAAATATTAAGAACTTATTCGGTATTGTTTTTCATTTACAGTTTTTAATTATTACAAATCAAAGACTTATTTTAGAATTAGTCTTCTTTGATTTTTGGGGTTTTTTTTTTTCACTTTTTTCCTAGTTTGACTAGAAGCTCAAAATCCAACAATAGCAGGGTCTGAGAGGCTCCCGCCAAAATAAGGTCTACGGAGGGCGAAATATACACAGCCTTACCTCTACAGAATGCTACCTTAAAGGGAGGCTGTTTCCGAAGTGCCCCAACCCTAAAAAGCAAAAACAACTGGAAGCTGAAAATAAGAAATTAAAATCAAAAAAAATATTTTCAAAACCTGGATTTTTAATTAAAACCCAAAATCATAAGGAGAAAACGATACCAAATAGGCCCTTATAATCGATTTTTATTTAAACTAAAAGTAAGATTTTGAAATTTTTTTTTTTTTTCCTGATTTTTCGTTTTTGTAGTTTCAATATTTTCTTCTTGGAATGAAACTCAAAACAAAAAATCAAAATAAGAAAAAAAAATATTTTCCAAAGTTCATTTTTAATTTCTTACAAAATTATAAACAAAAAAATGATAACCCAACAACAATCAATAAAGTAAGTGGGGGGGGAAGAACACTAAAGCAATAATTGGACAAGACACGGGAGAGTGAAAGTGCGAGAAGACTATTCCACTCATATACAGTTGGTATATTTTGGACTAATCCTACAACTTATTGATTGGTTGGTACCAAGTTAACTAATTATTTCTTAGAACAATACATTCCTGTATCATTTTTTTTTTATCGATAATTAGCGATAAAGTCACAATATAGAAGATACCTCGTACAAAGGAGATCTGATTCAATACATTCCTATATCAAGAAAGGCTCTTTCAAGTCTGTAAACAAATAAATAAACATAAGGGTATTGCTATTTTCACAACCATATTTATCAAAGACTGCCATGGAATAAAAACGTAAAGCTCAATATTGAACATGTTAGGATCAAAACCGTCTAAGAACCCACCGGAAAAAGTGATGCTATGGTTTTCATTGAGAAAGTTTGGAATGAGCTAACATATAGGGAAAACTAACAAGAACCTAAATTACAAATTATAAAAACACCACTACACTATCCAAAAAACAAAAAAAGTGGCACGAAAACACATTCGAGGCTAAATTTAGGGAGAATAGACAAGGTCTATGGCAAAGCAATTGGGCTTTTGATATTTAATGGGACTTGTAACTCCTTATAGATAAAAAAACTATGGCCTTTTTAAGTTGTAATTGCAAATTAGTGTTTTTGACCCATTTTGACAGTTCAATAGCTCCATAAATTTTTTGGCTACTTGTTCTAGATCAGTGTCAAAGCAATAGTGTGCATAAGTAGAAAAAGCTAAGCTTTTGGGTTCGAGCTCAACTTCCCTCATTCTCTTATGTTGGTGACTCTACTTAGGACAAGTTATACTCCTTACCACAACTCAAGACTTCAACAAACAACTGAGCTTATTCATTTATAGCTTATTAAGCCAAATTCAAGCAAACTCGATAAGTTTAACGAGTCAAGTTCGACTAAAAGACCCATCCATCAAAGCCCAACTAGACAAGCCAACGATGGGAGCGTATAATTCTTGGATACTCATCCATCAGCAACAGACTTTTAACACAAGCTTTTTTCTATTATGGTTGAGGCAGGTGATTCCTATTTGTCTAAGTTTCGAGAAAACTCCTTTTTTCTAAAAATAATTTTTTAAAAGAACTTTTGCAAAATATGATTCCAATAGAGGTATATATGTTCGAAAATTTTTTAATCCTTGCTTCTGCTTCAGCTTCCACTTTAAAGGAAAAATAATGTTCTTCTACTTCAATTTAAAAACACTTTACTTTCCAAGTCAAACTCCCTCAAATCTTGAAAAAAAGTGCTAAAAAATACTTTTTCTGGAAAATAAGTTTGACCAGACCGACCCTTGATCGAAGGACTTTTTTATTCTAAAACCTCAATCTTAATTGTGTTTTACTACTAAACTAACGCCTCAACGGCTGAGATTGTAAGAGATAATAAAACAACTTTATCAATCAAAAAGAAAGTGTGTTAGGCAAGATAATCAGTTACATCAAAATGGACAAAAAACCAAAACTCCTTAGGTGCATTTTGATAAGCTCTATTTCTGAAACTGGCCCATCCTTGGAGTCTAGTTCAGTACACAAAAAAGACTGCACCTTAAGGCTATACTTCCCCTCTAAAGATAAATGCATATTATAAGTTACCATGAAAATTTATTATCTAGATATTTTGATATTTAAATATTTATCATTTAAACATCGTGGCATTTCTATATATATGGGTGACATTTTGCCAGAATTTGATCAATGTTAACCAGAAAATGTTAATGTGATGCATGATTATGATAATATTTTCTTTTACAATGGTAAAGAGGTACGATATTACCTAAGCAGGGCCACCAGCATTTGATGGAGGAAGATAAGCTTCGAATCCAAGACCTCACACTTGGAGATGGGTAGCCTATTCCCTACATCAAACACAACTAATGATTATGATAATATGTCAACCATGGTTGTGTTTTCAACGAAAATTTAGTGGATTACAATAAAAATCACCAGACTCTAACGAAAGCTCCTATATACTGTTCAGATCAAGCATCGTATCAACATTTGCAAAAGAATCATGTGGATATGAGAAGGATAGCTATATATTATTGTAATAATATTTTTTATGTCCTGAATTTTCCAGCGAAAATTCACTCAATGTCGGTAGAGGATATCTGGTTGATAAATTTTTTAATAAGGTAATTGATTATATATATACTAAAATATTAGGTTACCTAGATGATAAAACCAAAAATCAAACACTACAAACAAAAAATAATACCAAACAAGCCTTAAAAATACTACAACAATTTTCAATCATAGCAAAGGAATTACTTGTGCACGCCGAGGACCAAAATCAACTAGATGGGATTCAAAACTTATAGCCTCAACAATAGTAGACTTCACTTTAATCATCAAAAAACCTCAACTTTATAAGATCGCTCAATATAATATACAACCTCTTTTTCATTGCGGTTCATCATAAGCTAGCAAGAAAAGAAAATCGCAGCAAAAAACAGAGTACAAGTGGAGTTTTAATACCCATATGTGGCCGCCATATCTATTCGTTCTTTGCATCTTCGACATCAGCAACACCCAGTTCTTCGAGTTCATCCACGTCTTCAATTGGAATATCTTCACTATCATCAGTCTGAGAATCTACCATCAAAGTTAAGGGTTAAATTTTTGAGATACATGTTACAATGCTCCGCAAGGAAATGCATGATAAATTGAAAACATTGCAACAGATCAGGCAAGAGAAAAATAACAAAAACTCAAGACTACAAGGTACCTAAGATAGAATACATCAAAATAACTCTATTAGATTTTTAAACATTAGAGTGTCTCATAATATATATCAAAATGTTAGGTTACCTAGGTGATAAATCCACAAACCTCAAGGTATCCAAATAATAAATATAGATGGAGTATAGTACATATGACTATAGAGGTTATTATGGCCAGCTCAAAACCCGTGACATAACAACCATTACTTCGAACAGAAGTGTTTATTTGATTAATTGGAAATTAAGGGCTCATAGTTACCTCTGGACATTAACAATAGTGAACTATAGTTTTGCTCCCTTGAATCCGATGTGCTGTCAAGGAGATATGGCAGTTCAAGAAATTGCAGGAAGGCCTCTGTTTGAGGATTCCTATAATGCTCTGCAATCATAGTCATCAATCACATTTGTAAAAAAACTCACTTATAACAGCTTAGCTGTTATTTGTTATACTGAGAACTTCACATATGAGTGTAGTTGAAATTTCCCACATTCAAGTTATGAAAAAGATAACATATAAGGTTAGTAGGTTACTCTAGCTAATGTCAATTGGTTTTGGGGTGGACCCCTGCTTAGATTTATTTATGGACATCATATATGCCAACTCCGTAGGTTGGGCCTAAGGCCGGTTAAAGTTTTGCATACTATAAAATAACCAGCTCATGAATGGCTAGTCATTTTCAAGTCCATATGAAATCAACGAATATTCAAGATTTCTTCCAAAATAATAAAGAAAATAATGAAATCAGTACATGGAAATCAAATGAATATTCAGAACTCAGCATAAGCTTTAAGCAAACAGTAAGCATTATCTTGTTATCGTGATCTAATTGCAACACAAAATTTCATTGTCTGCAGTTACCAATACATTTTCTACAAAGAAAAAGAGACTTTACAAGGTTTCACATAGAACAGAAGAGGAAAGCAGAAGTAGAACGGTAGCACAAAACAGACAGTAAACGCATATTAGTAGCTTATTAGAACTATACAAGTAGGCACAGTTGCACCGAAACTCCTAAAATGCTATCATTTCATTCTCCAAAATTTGATTCGACATTTCAAAGTCAGATTCGTGTTTCAAACACGTTTCAAACTCAAGGGATATTCCATTCAAACAATCGTTAGATAATTTTGATAAGTTACATATCAAATGATTTGTTGGCTAAATTTATCACTTGATTTAAAGAATAATTAAATTGTATGGAGTGGACATGTTAAGACTCAATTTTCTTGGTTATTACTTAGTATTGACTCTATATTTATGCTTAATGTTTCTTTTAATGACATAAAAGAATGACTTACCTGCTCATGGGGATTGTTGGCCTCCTCATGGACCACGGTTGATTGGGGCAACCAAGTCCCTTGTTACCAGAGAAGAAAAAAAAAAAATTCCTTAATTTCTTAATATATCTACCTCCGTACCCTATAGCCGGGAGTGCCAAGGGATATGATAGAGTGCCTAGGGAGGTGTTATGGAGGGTTTTGGATAAGAAGGGCATCCCCGTGCCTTATAGCGGGGCCATTAGAGACATGTATGAGGATGCACAAACTAGGGTACGCACAGTGGAAGGACAGACAGACGTGTTCCCAATAACAATCGGAGTACACCAAGGATCTGCCTTGAGCCCCTATTTGTTCATTCTGGTAATGGATGAGCTCACTAGAAACATCCAAGGAGGTGTACCTTGGTGCATGCTTTTCGCAGATGACATAGTGCTAATGAGGGAATCACGAGAGGAGGTTGATGAGAGGCTAGAACTGTGGAGAACGGCATTGGAATTGAAGGGCTTACGACTCAGTACATCCAAGACCGCGAACATGGAGCTTAAGTTCGATCCCACCACCACGCCTAGCAGAGAAGACGTCAAGATTGGATTGGACACTATCGAGAAAGGAGAGTTTCAAGTACTTGGGGTCCATGATACAGCACAACGGTGAAGTTGACGAGGATGTCAACAACCGGAATAAAGTAGGATGGCATAAATGGAGAATGGCCTCAGCGGTACTTTGCGATAAAAAGTTTCCCTCAAAGCTAAAGGGAAGATACTATAAGACGGTAGTGAGGCCGGTCATGTCCTATGGGGGGGAGTGTAGGGCGATGAAACAACATCATACACAGAAGATGAAGATGACGGAGATGAGGATGCTGCGGTGGATGTGCGGACACACAAGGAAAGATAGGATCAGGAACAACGTCATAAGAGGTGAATTGGGTGTGGCCTCCATTGAGGATAAATTAAGGGAGCAACGTTTGAGGTGGTTCGGACATGTTAGGAGGAGACCGAGCACCGCTTCGGTTAGAAGATGCGAACAGCCTCATACTACGCTAGGCAGGAGAGGGAAAGGCAGGCCAAAGAAGAGATGGTTGGAGACGATCAGACAAGACCTCACCCACCTAAAACCTTCGGGAGGAGATGGCCTTAGATAGAGCCCAATGGAGGGCTAGCATAGGAGTAGCAGAGGTAGCGGAGTAGGGTAGGGTAGTCCAGCTTTTGTGCTATCTCCAGTGTTCTAGGCCTTTAGGGTAGTCCAGAGTCAGCGCGCTTATGTGTGATCCGAGCTCCTGATTCACTAGCTGTTCATTGGCTTATTTGCGATCTGCTATGTCTTTGCCTTTATTTGCCTAGCTTTGCCCTGCTTATATGCTAATTGGCTCTCGTGCTGCCAGGTTGCCAGGCTTCATTGCTGCGGACAAGCTTTTCAGGTTGGAGGTCCTCGGAAACAGCCTCCCTGAAGGGGGAAGGCTGCGTACATCTACCCCCCCAAGACCCCGCTTATACGGGAGCCCTTGAGGCACTGGGTTGTTGTTGTATCTACCTCCGTGCTCCCAATCTTAGAAACTCCAATAATTTCCTGCCCTTCCTACTCCCATTTCCATTTCCGTTTCAAGCAACTATGCTTGTACTCTTATAATGGTTATAGCATTACATAACTTCACCTTTGGATGAAAAAAAGGTTGATGGGTAAATTTTAAAATGACACCTAAACTTTAGCTTTACCTTAATGTGCTTACTGTGTAGAAGTCATGATTATTTTAGAACACACAAAAAAAGGAACATACCCAGTGCAACAAGGGCTCCCACCTAGGCAGGGTCTGGGGGGGCGAATGTACGCAGCCTTCCCCCTTCAGGGTATTAACCTAAAGAAAGGCTGTTTTCCAGTGCCCCCAACCTGAGGGTGAGGACTTCCCAGGAGATAACCCATCCTGGTACTACTCTCGCTCAAGCACGCTTAACACACGGCATAATGTAAAAAAAAAAAATAAATAAATAAAAATAAAATAAAAAAAATATTAAAACAAGAATATTCAAGCTCTGTTTGGTTTAACGGGAGGAATTTTTATTTTTTTTTATACAAATTATCTCAAGTCAAAAACATTTTTCCTCAAAAATTTATCTTTTTAGCTGAAAGAAATAGCCTCATTTTATATGAGATTCACGCTTAGCCTAGTTGAGGTTGAAGTGAAGCATATAAAGTGACATTACAAATGAGAAAACATTTTCCCTTCGAGAAGGAAAATGTTTTACCATTTAGTTGAGGGAAAGTCAATTTCCCCTCATGGAGCAAGAAATTTTTTTTATTTGTTGTGGTTGCTATTAAGTTGCACAAAGACACAACATAACTGAACTAGAAAATGTTCTCTATCAAAACAACAGAACCTTTCCAATACTCTAAGAAGGAAAAAGGGTCAAAGAGATTCGCGATGGACCATAACTTACCAATGGAGTGATCCTTCAGCACAGATTGAGATGGATCATGCATTGGAGCTGTCCTAGAGAATTCGAAAGGTCTGGCCCCTCTAGCTTGAAGCTTACTTCTGACCCACTGACGACAATCTTGTAGGTTCAATTCTACGCCCCTATCGCAATGAACGAACAATGCAACCGTAAGACTGAGTAGTACCTAATGGTCGCTGACAAAAAAGATGAATCTGAGCTGAACATACCTCAAATTAGCACGCTTTGCACTTGAAGGAAAAATAGAGTTGAACTGCCGAGTTATTGCTAGCCACTCTTCATCATACTGGATTTCATAAGGTCCCGGTTCTGAGTGAATTTCAATTACCTGAAACACAACAGAAGATGCAACAAGTTCAGAAGTTCCTACCAATGAGGCCTTGATCTAGTGGTAAAATTATAGCTGCTCGAATCTACTCTTCCTCCAATCCACTCACTCTTGGAGCCGGTATTTTTAACACTGGGGTGGGTGCCCTGGTAATTTGAAACTTTTAGAAAAATAATGCTGAGTTTTACCGCTTACCTTAGTAAAAGAAATAAAAGTGTACCCAATTACTTCTATGAATTTGCTCTAATACAGGATATATTTTGTCATGTATCAATTGGATTGTGAATGATTTTTTATTGTATCTAAGTTCTACAATATTTTCTTACACCATTATAGTTCAATATTCTTTTCTCAAATTTTTTTTGGTATATGCCCCTTCTTTTAATTTTAGACATCTAGCGAATTTGTACATAATATTAAATATCTCAATTGTCATCTATTCTTACCATTGCCCCCAACAATAAAAGTTTCTAAATCCCTCACTGATCCCACTTACCTAAATCAGAAAAAAAAAAAAAAAAAAAAAGGATTCAGAAGTCCCCAGAAGGATAAATAGACACTCAGCAAAGCTGAAAATTTGTACCTGTAAAAATTGGCGTCCAGGAAGGCACTTATCAAGCGAAAGAAACTTAGTCATAGGACCGGCCTCCCCGTGTTGAACAAGAGCAGCGAATTTACAATGTAAGTGAGCAGAAAACCAATATGAAGGTTTTAACTTTTCCAATAATTCTGCAGCAGGTTTACTACCAAGAGTTCTTTCCTGAATCTGAAAAGAATTACATTCAAAACACCAAGTCAGTACTTCCAGTCGCTTGTTCCATTCTAATTTCTAGTGCACATAACATAGTCCCTATGTAATAAGACATTAAAAAGCACATCAATGATGCAATAAATAAAGAACTATGAAGCATAACGAACCAAAATGTTCGATAATTTGCTAAGTAGAACATTTGCATTATAAATGAACAGTCTGTTTATGATTCAGGGCATGTTTGGTCAAGCTTCTGTTCCGAAAAAAAAAAAAAAATTCCAGGGAAAAAAATGCCTTTTTCAAGATTTGTCAGTGTTTGGTGAAGAAAGAAAAGTTTTTTAAATAGAATCAATATTTTTCTACTTTTAAGCAAAAGCAGAAAATAGCCTTTCTCCTTTGAACAGAATCAGAAGCAAAAACTAAAAATTTTTCAGAAAAAAAAATACCATAATGCAAAACACTTTTTACAAAAATGCTTCTGCAAAAAGTGTTTGAAAAGAACAGTTTTTTAACAACTTAGCCAAACAAGCCCTCAATCGTTAAAATTACACGTGGTTAATTGTCTTCATTATTATCCAGTTGCTTATTTAGTTAGAATTATAATATTTTTGCTTACACAGACATTACTTTGATAGTATAATTTGATGTAAAATGCAAATTCACATAATACACCACAAGTTAATCATGTTTCCTTCTCAAATTTTACTACAGTCTTATTAATGAAAGAAAACCTCCATTAAGTGTCCTAGAAGCACAAAATTATGCATTAGTTTTGAATTTACTAGATTGCCTAGTCAGTCAGCCAGGGAACTTTGCTTCTGTTAATGATACAGGTGCAATCACGTAAACGCATATTTACAAAATGAATACAGATATTGCAAGATGAACTTTCTTTTATTATCAGGAAAAAAAGTAAAGTGCTAGATGAACTTTTGCCCCATGCTGGCCAAACTGGGAAATAAAACTTAAAACTCATCAGGCAATTAGATTTTCTTTGATGGTAGCAGAAAGGAGTCGTCATGGACATGAAATTTCAGGAACATAGCAAGTGCGAGAAGTCAGACGAGGATGATTTAAGGACTGTTAGACCATGTTTATAAAAAAACTGTTTTTCAATATCAATTTTTTGCAGAAGCGCTTTCGTAAAAAACGTTAGGATAAATTACATATTAGAACTCTAAGGTTTAGGGTATTAATTTTTTAGTCCACAAACTTTATGAAATAATTTTTTAGTCCAAAAAGTTACGTGTATTTAATAAAGAAGTCCAAACAATGAAATGAAAGAATGAAAGCAGTGCCTGTTTTGTACCATTACACATTGCTATTTGGAATATTTTATTAAATTCATGTAACTTTTTGGACTAAAAAATTATTTCACAAAGTTTGTAGACTAAAAAATTAATACACCAAACCTTGGGGTACTAATATGTAATTTTCTCAAAAAGTTATCATTAGGGGTATTTTTGTCTCAAAAAATTTAGTTTTTGCTTCTACTTATGCTTTAAAGGTAAAACATTGTTTTCATACTTCTGCTAACAGCTTCTACTTCTATTTAAAAGCACCCTTTTACATGTTGAAAAATGCTTTCTCCACGAAAAAAAACTTTTTTTCAGATAAAAACCTTGGTCAAACAAGTCCTTAATCACAAGTAGTGAGAACATGCAACTTCATCATGGCAAACATGAGATGTTGAAAAGCAAGAGTGAGATTTCAAGCAAAGAATACTTTTGCTTAAGATAAAGTCCAGGAAAAGTTGGTCTCGAACTTCTCACACTGATGTCCATAAAACCAACTTTGAACAGAAGGGCCTGCTCCAAATTGCAAGATCTCTATTCAGGTACTACAACAACGATATAAACGCAATGCTAAAAGCTGAAGGCTGTAATTTGATATCTTTCAATAGATGGAGCGGCTGTTCCAGGTAAGGATAAGATTCACTCCAAGGTAAATAATGAATAATGCTACTAACAAAAGAGGACCTGTTTTCAAAGCTGCTGGTTTGAATTCGACATTAATGGAGAAGTCAGGACTCCATCTAACTTCCAAAATTGCTTTGCAAGTTAGGTGTTAGACATGGATAGATTTTGGAATGAACATAAAACAAGCTTTGATCTCCTAATCTTTTTAGATATTTACTATACTAGCCTTACCTCTTTCTTGAAAAAGGGTTTCTTTCGAACAAGCTCTGACGAATTCCCACAATCAGTGATACCGAGAGGCCAATCATGCGAAAGAAATATATCTATTGGCTCTTCAATTTGCATAAGCTTGTGAACATCATACTCACGGACATGATAAATAGACCGAATGTCACTCTCATTGTAAGGAGGCCTTTCAAAATGCCCTGCTCATAAAGTATCTTCTTTTTATTAGATAGACATAGATCATCTCCATATACACCTCCTTGTGTCTCACACAAGATTGTTAAAATCAAGATTCTAGCTAGGAACAATAAGGGCTTTCACAACCAAAATCACATGATTAAATCAAGAATTGTAAAATTCTACTAATTTATATATAATTATGTGAAGTATCAGAAAAATAAGTTACATAATTCATAGAATTATTGTAAAGAACTTTAATACTACTTTATCTTATTACTGGCAAAGAAAACAAGACTGTTTACAATATATGCCTGATTTTTTACTTTTTAACTTTTTTACTTATAAGCCTTGGCAAGATTGAGTTAGGATCAGTAGAATCGTAAGATTCTATCATGATCCTACCCTTTCGTTATCTCACTGGACCATAAAATTCCATAAAACTAAGATTCTAAATAGAATCGGGGCCGATTGACAATTGTAATATTGTAGGATCCTAAGGATTGGGAGTTCAAAAGCCATGGTCTCAATATCTTCTTATAGTGGGAATGTCTCGCAGAAACTAAAGCAAGATAATCTCCAAATCAGTTAATTCATCAATAAATTTATATCTAGATTGCTTTTACAGTGAATACCAGATGAGGACTAACCTAATTTGTAATGCCGAGCATTATATATTCCAGACAATCCACCGATTCTGATGCTGCCGAACCTTATTACTCCAGCCAAACCTAAGAAGTAAATGTTAGGGGCTGCCCATCCACCATAATACCTGACAAGAAAAAAAACCAGTGTCACTGAGTTTCTGTTGGAAGTAGAAACAGACATAGCTTCATCATTTATCCAATTGAAGGATGTCATATTCTTCAATATACAACAACAACAACAGTCCCAGTGCCACAGGGGCTCCCGCACGAAGCAAGGTCTGGGGGGGTGGATGTACGCAGACTTCCCCCTTCCGGGTGGAAGAGAGGCTGCTTCCGAGGACCCCCATCCTGAAGATCGAGTCATCGTGAAAACATGGTAACCTGGAAACCATGGATACCACAAAGCATCAACTTAGGACACCGCATTAAACTAGCAGTATACAATATACCCCACATAAGACAACTATAAGGCACATAGTAAAGCAAATAGTACATGGCCAATAATAGGCGAATAATCGGGAAGCAACTAAACAACAGATAAGTGCACTACATGGGGTTATGACTGCCTAGAAATCTTAAACTACCAGTAACTGACCGCACTACTCTGTGCTACCACATCAGCTACGCCTATGCTAGCCCTCCATCGTGCTCTATCTAAAGCCATCTCCTCTCTTAGGTTTAGGTGGGTTAGGTCGTGTCGGATCGTCTCCAGTCAACTCCTCTTTGGCCTGCCCCTCCCTCTTCTGCCTAGCGTAGTATGTAGATGTTCACACCTCCTAACTGGAGCTGTGGTCGATCCCCTGCTAACATGTCCAAACCATCTCAAGCGGTGCTCTCTCAATTTATCATCGATCGAGGCTACACCTAATTTACCTCTGATTACAACAACAACAACAAAAAAAAAAAAAAAAGACCAAGTGCCTCAAGTGCTCCCGCCTAAGCAGGGCCTGGGAGGGTGGACGTATGTAGCCTTACCCCATCAGGGTGTAACATTGCCGAGAGGCTACTTCCGAGGACCCCCCAACCTTATAGGGAAGGCAATACGAGGACTTCCCAGGAGATCACCCGTCCTGGTACTACTCTAGCCCAAGCACGCTTAACTTCGGAGTTCTAATGGGATCCGGTGACTAAAGATACCAAAGAGGGCACCAACAGGCCGTCACCGGATCCCATTAGAACTCCGAAGTTAAGCGTGCTTGGGCGAGAGTAGTACCAAGATGGGTGACCTCCTGGGAAGTCCTCACCCTCAGGTTGGGGGCACTGGGAAACAGCTTCTCTTCAGGTTAACACCCTGAAGGGGGAAGGCTACGTACATCCGCCCCCCCAAACCTTGCGTAGGCGGGAGCCCTTGAGGCACTGGATATGTTCCTTTCCATAAAGATGCCAGGAACTACACGAAACGGGAAAAGAGGACGAGGGCTCAGCAGATAGACGCTGCTTAATTACATACTAACTCGAACTTCAACATTAGGCCTACACGGTTGCTTTGTCACTGCTAGCAAACTAACTTTCCCCAAACATAAAAGAGTTGAGGAACTGCAAATATAGAGGTAAAAAGCATTCACGTAGTAGATATTGCACAATCACACGTAAGCACCATTTTTTTGTACATATGGTAAGAAAGTAAGAGGGAACAATACCCAAATCCCTCTAACCCCTTTTCCCATGATGATGGCAGGATCCAATTCCAGGTCTCAGGCATCACCTCCCGGAGACTTCAATAAGCTAATTGGCACTTTCTCGTAAGCACCATTTAGTGGAATTAGAGACCAAACTAAAATAAGGATGACAAAGAACTGGGCATGCCCAGTACATACTAAAGACACAAACAGCATCGACAATAAAGGAAGGCTGTTCAATCAAGGTTTCAAGTTGCCATACAACAGTACAGTCCCAGATAGTGGGGGTCATCAATAGATATCTTGCCACACAGCATATCGCTGACCCAAACGTTTACCTAATGTCCTAATCCAGGTGTTATAAAGACTTACTTGTCTAGATACTACATATTTTTACTAGGTCCAGACACTGAGTGCTTTCTCTTAGAAGCTCCTCTGTCCATTTGGATGAATTACATGCCGGGAATATTTTAATTAAAGTATGCCAAAGGCACCGACAGAGGAAACGGATTGATGGATTTTCAAGGATAGCGGGGTTGTTCATCCAAGCAATCAGGGCAGTCTTCTAAAACTGCATAAATATGAAGCTTGAGCTTCAATGTAAATGCGGATTTTCAACCTTGCTCTATGATTTACTTAACTGAAAAAGTATGATCCAGCAGAAACAAGAAACTTGGGGACAGGAAATTCAATAAGCAACATGTAAAACGTAAGTGAAAATCTAAATACACCCATTTTCCACATAGCACCTTGGTCAGTAGCGGGGCATAATATAGCAGGCAACTCACAATTCCCAGAGATAATTGGATGCTTCGTGATTCCCACCAATGAAAATGGTTGGAACTGGAGCTGCTACTTGCCCAGAGTAATATTTCCAAAAATTTTTCATATCCCTATATTTCAGTGGCACATTCAAACTCTCAAGATCTTTTTGGTTTCTAACAGCCTGCAAAAGTGAAGCAAACCGCGTCACTTTCAACCAATATAATACAATAGCCATCTACATGTGGAAAACTCCTCGAGACAACAGCATAAACCAGGGAGTACAGATAAGAGCAAGCTAATGTCAGAAAGAACTTAATACAAAAGATGACTTTTTACTAAAAAAATAATAACAGATAAAACTAATGAATAAAGCCAAAAGTTCAGCCTTTACCACACATTATTGCACCATTGGAAGCGAATCACTTGATCCCGTCCAGATCCCACCAAATATGATTATAATGCCTAAGTTCAACAAGATAATGTCTATATTTCTTGATATCTTAGAGATGTGTGACCTTCACCCTCAATATCATCCTTTAGATAAAGCACTTAATCTCACCCGTTTCGAAACTATTTGTGGTTTTTCTTTCAACAATAAATGGACATGGAAAAGGAAAGGTATTGCAAATATTTTTGCTATCATCTACCATAAGGAGGAAACTGTGAGTTTCCTAGCTTGCTTATATTTCAACTTCTTGAGCTATTCGTGCTTGGCTCACGACTTAGCAGTCCTTCAACCCATGCTGCGAGTAATTGACAACGTTGCAAAATCTAGAGAGCAACCCCTTTAACTATTTTTGATTGAAAAAAGAAATATCATTAAGAGAGAAATAATGTACGAAGAGTTAAGGATAATATGTCCTCAAAACACTCCCCCTTAACTATATATGTTACATTTTGTTCTACACTAGAGCAAAGTGCTTCTTAATATCATGACACAACCTAATCTGTGGACGTATAAACGAAGTCATGCTAGAATGAAACTGAGGATCCAAACTATCTAATCATCACTGTTTCATGCATTAAATCAACCTGTGCTGAATCAGCTCCACAGGTCTTACTGATTTGATAGCCATGCAATTAGTGTTGGATTCTAGGTGGCATGTCTTAACCGAGCCAAGTTTGAGCCCAAGACTATGACTAGCCAAGCTCGAGTTTGAGGTTTCCAAGCTCACCAAGCTTTGAGCTGGGCCAAGTCAAGCTAAATGTAGATGATCAAAGCCTCAAGCTTGACAAGCTTTGTCTCCGCTCGGCTCATGTACATCTCGTGCAGTTAGTGTAGAGCCTAAGTGGCATATCTTCACTACTCTTTTAATTTACAGAGAAGGCGCCTAAACTGCTTGATCCTCTAATTTCATATCACTCGTTTCTCTCGTAACTCAAACGTGGAACATTTTTAGCTATACTCACATGTGAAATTCTCAATAGGCGATGAATTACTCTATTCTCTGTCATTACGCCGTAGGCCCGACCCATTGAAGCCAATTGGCATTAAGTATGAGTAGCTCACTGGTTTTATATGTCAATCTCTTTTCTCCCGTTACTCAAACACGGGACATTTTTAGCTATACTCACATGTGAAGTTCTTAACAGGCAACGAATTACTTTATTCTCTGCCCTCAAGCCTTAGGCTCAACCCATGAAGTTGCACATGTAAGGTCCACGTAGAAGCCTGGGCAAGGTGCCAATTGGCATTAAGTGAATAGCTCACTAGTCTTATATGTTAACCTCTTTTCTCTCTGACTCAAATATGGGATATTTTAAGCTATACTCAAGTGTGAAGTTCTCAATAGGCCATCAATTACTTTATTCTTTGTCATCACGCCTTAGGCCTGACTCATGAAGTTGGCATATGTAAGGTCCGTGTAGAAGCCTAAGTGAGGTGTTATCTTGAAACCAATTAGCATTAACTACGAGTAACTCATTAGGATTATGTACCATCTCTTTTTTCTCGTAACTCGGGACACTTTTAGCTATACTTGCATATGAAATTCTAAACCAGCCACGAATGATTTTATACTCTTAACGGTAGCAATATCAAATATTAAAAATATGAATTTATCATGCCAGTTCCAGAATAACCACGAGTTATTTACGCTATTGAACCTTTTTAATTTTGTTTAAATTAGTCCCTCGTCTTTTCCTTTGTTCAAAATGGTTACTGATGTTCCTAATTTCATTCAAATTAGACCCACATCTTCTCTTTTATTCAAAATGGACCCTGATATTTTATCTTATAACATACTTAGTCCCTCACATAATGAACCATTTTAAACGAAAAAAAAAAAAAAACAAGAGACTAATTTGAACAAAATTAAAAACACGACCGACCATCCGCGTAAATAACTCGAATAACCACAAGCATTTGAAAATTGCGATGACGATTGTCAAGGAGAGAGAGAGACACGGAGAGATTTGAGCAAGAAGAGTACCTGGAAGTCGCCGCAGCAGATGAGAAGGTCAATTTTGGCGTTCTCGGCTCGTTCCAACTGGGAGATCGTTGCATAGACATTGTCAAGATCTCCGTGCATACATCCTTCTACTGCTATCTTCATCTCTCTCTCTCTCTCTCTCTCTCTCTCTCTCGTTCGAGGATCGCGCTAGGGTTTAGGGTTTTGTATCTTACAATGGCTTAAGGACTAAAGGATGGCAATGCAACCCGAATTCGTTGAATATCCATCTAATCCGATCCATACATGATAGATTTAAATGTGATAAATAAATTTTAAACGGATTTAGATTTGGATATTAATTAATGGGTTTTGGGTCAGGTTGAATTTGGATTACATCAAATATAACCCGAGCCCAACCCAAATCCAACCTAAAATTGTGTTTAGTGTAAGATAAACTTCAAAATTATTGAATTTTGAGTTTTTAACATAATATTGCATTATTATTATTATTAAATAAAAATATATATATATATATAGTGATTTGTCCAAACATTGCTTTTTAGGTACTATTATTGCAATATAATTGTTATATAAATTGATATTAGGTTGTAGTATTATAATTTATTCTAATATTTAAATGGGTTATAGATTTAGGTCGGATATCAATTCCACCCGATAGATTTGGATTTGGATTGAATTTTTATGAAATGAATGGGTGTTTTTCGGGATTTGGTTTGGATTGGGTTGGATTTTTTCTGGGTTAGATTTAGATGAAGGCATATCTGACTCATTGCCGACCCTACTAAGGACTCGATGTTTTAGTGTGTTGCAAGCTTAGCGCAAATGAAAATTTCAATGTTGGATTTCATTGTTTATAATTTATTTCAGCTTGTTCATGTTTGCTATAGAAGCTTAATAGTTTATGGAATCGAGTTTGAACAAAAAGAAATTGGCATGTTCGTGAATGATTTGATAAGAGCTTGATAAGTGCTCGTTAATCAATATTGACTCAAAAATTGCTCGATAATGACTTGATAGTAAGCTCGACTTTGTTATAAGCTCAATTCAACTCGATAACAAGCTCGTCCAGCTTGATAACGGCTCGAATCGGCTTGATTAGGATAGCGAGCTGAGCTGAGTAACAAACACGTTATAAGTTGATTGAACCAAGCTCGAATAAAGGTTCAAGAGCTCTATAAGACAAACCTTTTTTTAATTTCAATATAAATTGCACTTTTGTGTCTTTAAGACTTATATCTTGGGCCTTGTT
This sequence comes from Simmondsia chinensis, assembly GCA_018398585.1. Lineage (NCBI taxonomy): Eukaryota > Viridiplantae > Streptophyta > Magnoliopsida > Caryophyllales > Simmondsiaceae > Simmondsia > Simmondsia chinensis. Next base: position 37,928,699 of record JAGTTD010000007.1, read on the forward strand.
TGATTGTCAAGAAGCATATGCAAGAATACAAATTTATGGGAAGTAGCTATTTGGTCTCTTATTTGGTTGGCAGGAAGTAGATAAAATACATAAAGTAAAAATTACTTAGCAATTTCTCATTTTTTTTAAATATATAAAGTAACTTACCTAACCCTATAGATAAGTTCTAATTTTTTAATTATTAACTAGTCTCCCCATATAAGTTATGTTGCTCAACGTGACAATCAAGCTCTTTGCACCTACGCTAACACAAAAATTAGATTTCTGAAAAATACAATTTCTTAAAGAAATTTAATTCATACGACAATTAAAGACACCTTGATTATTTAAGATAGGGTTTTTTGGCCACGTGTTAATGATGCATTAATTATATTATCATTATCATCTTTTATAATAATATAAAAAATTATTATAATTTTATAAATTACATATGTTATCTCCTAATTAAAATGCCTTACATTAATTGCGAGTTTAATTTTTAATAACAATTGAGTAATAAAATAATAAAATTAAGTGAAATAAATGTTTCTATGCTCACACCTACAGTTGTGCATAGGGTTGCAAATGAGCCAAGCCAGCTCGCGAACCGGTTTGACTTGGCTTGTAAGGGGCTCGGCTCGGGTTCATCTAAACCGGCTCATTTAAGGCGGCTCGTTAACTGAGGCCGACTCGGCTCGAAAGGCTCACGAGCCGACTTGATTATTAGCTTGTATATCTAGATTGCGGAATTGAATAAGGTATATATATATTTTTCAATTTTTATTTTTCATGCATTATTTATTTTATTACCCTTTTCTGACAATCCTGGTAATAATAATCATAAATGAGTCTAACAAGCCTAATGAATAAGCTTAACGAGCCTAATGAGCTAACAAAGCTTAACGAGCTAGGTTGCCAAATAATCAAGTATAAATGATCCCGATACAAAGTCAGTCTTATTTAGTAAACAAGCCGGTCTCATTTAGTAAACAAGTAAAGCCGAGCACGGATATGTGGCTCAGTTAGATAAATGATATCAATACTGAGTCGGTCTCATTTAGTTAGCGCGCCAAGCTGAGCAAGCTGTGGCTCAACTTGGCTCGGTTCATTTGCAGCCGTATTATGCAACATTAAATTGCATTATTTATTGTTCTCATATTATTTTTCTATTGATTTCTCCACCCTAATTTAAAATATGAACTAATATTTTCTAATAATTCAACGCCTAATTTAAAATGCCGAATAATTATATTATTTATTTATTGCTCTCGTGTTTTTTATTGGCTCCTCCACCCTATTTTAAAATATTAAATATGATTTCGTTTTTGTAGAAATTGAATTTTGTAATCAATATAATAATAATTGTGTTTTTGGGTGGATTTTCTGAAAAGTTTTAATTTACAATACAGACAAGTAATACTTAAATTGATAATTGTTAGGTTATCAAGGAGATAGTAATGTATTATTCTATTCTTGTTTGGATAAGTCTCATAAAAAGAAGTAATGAGTTACTTTTATTTAATAATTGGGTAAAACAGAATAAATAGAGTTATATTTAAAATAAAGGCAATACTGTCCAAAATATCTTAAAAAGTTACCTTACTCTCTTTATCATATGGAACATAGAAATGTCAAAATCAATAGAATAAATAACTTGTATATAATATTAGGATAAGTTACATAATAGGTTTTTCCCGTGCGATACACGTATTTTTTTATTCGACTAACCACAAAAATGTAGAGTAGTCTAAATGTTTTTTCTCTATTGGCCTGCTAAACCCGATTAAGTTCGACATGTTGTACAACAGGTCTATCCCAATTCAACCTATACAAATCGCTTCGTTTTTATGATTTTTATGACTTATTTTGTATTTTATCTATTTTCTAATGCAAAAATATTAAAAGACACTTCAAAATTGTTGGAAATGAAATTGGAGAGTGTTGGAAAAGAAGAACGACTGCATAACCGAGCCAGCAAATAAGAACCAAAATCTGCAAATTTTTTTTTGGCCAATCAGCAAGCAAACTGATATATACAAGCAAACAAACAAAATACAACCCCCAGAAACAACAAGACCCGACCACAAATCAAAACAAAGCAAGCCCAAACGGCCCAAAGGAAAGATCAACAAAAACCAGGGAACAACAACTCAATGATCTAACTAAAAATTATAAAGACACCAAACTATAGAAATAATCGAGTCTTCAAGAACCCTTTCGCGCCTCTTCAAATCATGGAAGATTCTCCTATTGCGTTCCATCCAGATGTTATATACAATTGCAGCCACCGCAATCCTTTTAACCACACTATATTTCTTTCTATTATGACACTATCCCCAACCCAACGCATGACATCCTAAAGATTTCCAAGCTGAGCAATATTAAATACATCCACAACACGCTCCCAAACTTGCGAGGAGCAGCTACAATCAAAGAAAAGGTGTTGAGATCCTCACCATCGGCCTCGCACAGATAACAGCGGCTAGGAAAATACATCCCCCTTATTCGCAGGCGATCCTGGGTGATTAAGCCACCTGAAAGCGTCCTCCACAGACAAAATGCATGCTTAGGAACTGCACTCTTCCAAGCTGACCGATGCCAGTGCCAAGGTGTGCCTTTATCCCTTAACTGATTATAGGCCGTAGAAACCGAGAAGGAAGAACCCACAACACGATCCTTCAGCCCCGACTCAGCCCTCGATGCATCACCAAAGTTCCCAAGCCACACATCTCGACACTTAAGAAGGGCCTTCCAAAAAGCCGAGTCTTGGACACGACTTTGGACAATCCAAATATTAGAATTTTTCATATGTAGGAAAAAGACGTGTAAAGTATAAATTTATAAAAATCTGCACTTTATATAAATTTATACTTTACACATCTATTTCCTATATCTCAAACAAGGCCTAATTTAAATGTAACAGTAATAAATTATTATTTTAAATCTCGCACCCTCTCGTAAAAAGCATGCCATATATATACATATATTAACAACCTCCTGGGGGTCTTATTTCAATGGTTGAAAACAAGTAAGGGGATAGAATATTGCTTTAGACCAAAAAGTTCTGGAGTTTGATTTTTCGCTTGAGCCTCTCTTTGAGAAATTATTGACTTAATTAGCTCATATGGTGTGTGGGTCGCCACATATTTACTAGATAACCGGATTCCTCATTCGCAAAAAATATAGGGTAAATTACCGAAAATTTTCTGACTTTTGCTTCAATAATAGAAAACCCCCATCACAAATAAAACCTTTTACTAAACCCCCTTTACTTTTGAAAATTTATCACTTTGCCCCCAAATAAATTTTTTTGACCATTTTGCCCCTCAAAATAAAATGATTAAGTGTTTGCTTTTATTTTTAGGTAGAACTTTTATATTTTAAAGAAAATTAAGGATTTTTTTTATATTTTTAAAAAGGAAAGTTTTATGTATTTATAAAAATTATTATTTTTAACTAATTATAGTAATGACATTATAATATCAACTAAAAAAAATATTATATTTTATTTCATAATATTTTTATAAAAATTTTAAAAATACTTTTTACCTTATGAACTTATAATATTATTACTATAATTAATTAAAATAATTATATTTTATAAATATGAAAATTTTTCTTAATTATTTTGCTAAATAATAAAATTTTTAATTTTTGCCTAATAATATAAAACCTCATTCTAAAAATAAAATTAAATATTTAACTCTCTCACTTTTAAGGGGATAAAATAGTCAAAAATAAGTTATATGAAGGTTAAGTGATAAATTTTTAAAAATAAGAGAGTTTTATAAGTAATTTAATTTGTGAGAAAGATTTTCTATTTAAAAAAAAAGACAAAAATTTTCTATAATTTATCCAAATATATATATATATATATATTAACGATCTTCGGGCTGGCCGCCGCGTGCCCACGCGTCAGCAGGTCAATGGACCAAAGAACCTCACGCGCTCTCACTCGTTTCTCAGCTGACCTGGCACTCTCCCATTTCCCTGCCGCCCCTCTCACCGGATAATTTCTCCCCATTACACCATTCCGCCGCCGCTTTCACCCCCCAATCTCCGCCCTCTGTCTCTCTCTCTCTCTCTCTCTCTCTCTCAACCAATACAAACACACATTCTGAAGTCCAATACTCTTCTTCTTCCTCTAGATAACTGCCGATTCATCCTCAGAGTACTCTCGGAATTGCCTCGATTTTGCGTAATCTAGGCTTTTGATTTGCTTTAGGTGTTGCAGATTGTGAAGAAGGCGAATTCGAATGATTTGGTAGAGGAAAGTCAATTGCATCGATCCGACGGACATTCTCACCTGTGCGTGCATCAAGATTAATCAGCGGTGTACTGGAAGAGATCAACTCTGAGTCTGTTGATTATCCTTTTTAATCTAGATTGCTGCCGTTTCTTCCTCAAATTACTCTCGGAATTGCTTCGATCTTGTGCAATTTGCGTAATCTAGGGTTTTTGATTTGCTTGTAGGAGCAAATTTCGATGCGGATGTGGTTAGGTGTTGCAGATTGGAGTTGAGCAAGTGAAGAAGGCGAATTCGAATGATTGATTGGTGGCGTACTAGAAAGGATCAACTCTGAGTCCATTGATCATCCTTTTTACTCTAGATTACTGCTGTTTCTTCTTCACATTAGCTTCAAAATTGCTTCCATCTTGTAGATTTTGCGCAATCTAGGGTTTCCGTTACTTCTAAGATTGAATATCGATTTCGATGTGGTTGGATTGCACAAATTGGAGCTGAGCGTGTGAAGGAAGCGGATTCAAATGACTTGGTAGAGGAAAAATCAATTGCATCTCCCGTGTATCAAGATTGATCAGTGGCGTACTGGATCGGATCAACTCTAGCTAAGTCCATTGATCATCCTTATTAATCTAGATTATTGCCGTTTTCCTCAGATTAGCTTCAAAACTGCTTCGAACTTGTAGATTTCGCACAATCTAGGGTTTCGTTTTCTTCATAAGATTGAATTTCGATTCCGATGTGGTTGGATTGCACAAATTGGAGCTGAGCATCAATGGCATCAATCCGACGGACACTATCCCCAGCGCATCAAGATCGATACCACAACGGAGCCACTCTGAGTCCATTATCAATCACTTCGCCATCTCATAAGCTTCTCTCCAATCCAAAATCTTCCTCTTATATCTCCTCATTCGTTGCCAGTCTACGTGGATTCTTTGCCTTGCGGCAAACACGCAAAGGATATCATCATTCATGGAGAAGATCATTCTATAGATGCTTGCTGTTCTTTGTTGTTGGATTCTTATTAGGTATGTTCCCATTTGGCCATATAGAGGACATTAAAACTCATGATTTTTCATTCGATATCAAATCTTCGGCTGTAAATGTGCAAGAGAATGAGACTAAGAATGATATCGCCATTGCTAGACCGGATGATGATGTTCAAATTAGGGTAGATGCAGTGTCGTTTGAGGAGGCTAGAAAGAATGAAGTGAAGGAGAGATTTTTTTACATACCCAGGAAATTGCTTATTGTAGTGACGCCAACGTATAACCGGGCTCTGCAAGCATACTATTTGAATAGGTTGGGCCAGGTTCTTCGGCTTGTGAACCCACCGCTCTTATGGATTGTGGTGGAGATGGATGCGCAATCGCCAGAAACGGCTGAGATTTTGAGGAACACGGGTGTGATGTATAGGCATTTGGTTTGTAAGAAGAATTCGACGAGCATTAAAGATAGAGGTGTTCATCAAAGGAATATCGCGCTTGAGCATATTGAGCTTCATAGGCTCGATGGGATTGTTTATTTTGCTGACGATGATAATATCTATTCACTGGAGCTGTTTGAAAGGATTAGAGATATCAGGTATCTGGCACTTGCTTTAGGATTCTGTATTGAATCTCTTTGGAATCATTTCTGGACGCTTCAATTCATATTTAACATCATTGTTGTTGATTTTTGCGTTTGCTGCATCTTGCTCATAGCCCTACCTGGTTGCTTGTAAGTGGTCACGACAACAACAAAAAACCTAGTGCGTGAAAGGCTCTCACCTAGGCAAGGCATGAGAGGGGTGAAATCTACTCAGCCTTACCCCTACACGTTGCTATCCTAAAGAGAGGCCATTTCTAAGGGCCCGCAACACTTAAAAAAAAAAAGTCAAGTAAAATAAAGATAAAAGTGAAGTCAATTAAAGCAGTACAAAACATGTAGACATGCAAGCATGCAAGCAAAAATACCGGCAATAGCAAACATGAAAGCCTAAGAGCGTTGTGAACTGTCCTTGTTGTGCTACGTTCTCTTAAGCAGCTATGTGGGTCACATGTATTTTTGACCACCACTTGGCTCTATTTAAGGTCATCTTCTCATTAAGTATTTATTATTGCTGTTTTTTAATAGGCTTTTATTACTGTTAAGTTGATTGCACTTACTAATCCATGTGTTGGATTTGTTCATGGGCTCACAAAAAGTCCAAAATGGCTAGAGGTTCAAGGAAGATTTGATTTGTGTGCTGTGTTTTAAATTTATGTCTCGATTCAAAAACGGAGGTTTGTAGTGGTTCATCTCTTCTTTGGCCTAACAGGCCCATTGAGTTCGAGGATATCTTGTTGTGCTGTGATATATGTGATGCTATGTGTTAGAAACCGTTTCTATCCTCCATTTCTTATTAGATTGTTTTCTTCTCCATTCGCAGTTTTTCCTTCAATTTGATGGTTCTCCATGTAAATTTATATGTTATTGCTTTCTCTTTCCCTCTTCTCTTCTTAATTTTTTTCAAATTTGTTCTTTTGCATCTAAATCAAATTCAAGTCTTGGATATTTTCCTAACATATTAATTTTTATTCATCATTTTCAGTCACTCTAGGTCTCGCAACGAGGAAGTAGCTTATAATTACAGATTGACTTATCTGATCATGGATCTTTTTGGCGGCGCTCCCCCCCCCAACCCTCCCCACAAAAAAAAAAAAAAAATTTTTTTTTCAACCGGTGTAAATCAGTAGGTTGACAGAGGTGCTATCTTGCAAGAAGCTTAATCGAAACAGTATCATGAAAATTAATCTTAACAACAAAGTTTCAGAGCAGCTGTCATGAAAATTAAGTGCGCTTGTATACCTCGTTTCTGGGGCATGTGAATCGGGCGAGGACCTTACTTGTGGGCCTATTTTGTGTCGTTCTCTATTTGTAGTTTTGGTTTCTGAAAAACTGAATGCTAGTTCTTGGAAACAATTTTTTTTTGTTTTGGTTTTTAGTTTTTAGTGTTGTCCTAATTGGGAGAAAACTGAAAAAGAAAACCAAAAATCAGAAAAAACCGTTTTTAAAACTTGATTTTTAATTTCTTAATATCCAAAAACTGTAAACAAAAAACAGTGCTAAAATAGCCCTTAGTTCTTTATATTTCTCAATCTCCTGTGTCATGATTTTCAGAGTCTTGGTACTTGTTAGGTTGCGTTGCATAAGACAGTAAGAAGTTGCTCTGTTTTCTATTTGATTTGCCCAGAAGCTGCTAAACCTATGTTCAATTTATGCATTGTTCCCATTCGTATTCTTGGCCTTCCAAACTGCTTATCCTTTTCGCAATTTTTGGTAGCCGTTTTGGGACGTGGCCGGTTGCTATGCTGGCACAAAGCAAGAACAAAGCCATACTGGAAGGGCCAGTATGCAATGGAAGTCAAGTAATAGGGTGGCACACCAATGAGAAAAGCAAGAGACTCCGCAGATTTCACGTTGACATGTCTGGTTTTGCGTTCAATAGCACCATTTTGTGGGACGCCAAAAGGTGGAAACGTCCCTTTCGGAATCCAATTCGACAGCTAGACACCGTCAAGGAGGGTTTCCAGGTATGCTTTATGTCACTGTAAGGCTCCATTTGTTTTACATAGAACCTTTTCCTTCATATTCCAACAATTTCGTGTATAAATGAGTAGCAATTCGAGCTATTGGTTTCGTGTAGTAGTTAGACTACCGACCTCAAGTGTGAGGTTTTGAGTTTGAGACTTATTTTCCCCTGCCCTTATTATCGCGATGTTGTATTCTTTACCATGTTAAGGAAAGGAGTTATTTTCACTGTTGGTCCCTCATGTTTCTAATTTTGTTCAAATTGGTCTCTCATTCTTTTATTTTGTTGAAATTAGTCCCCCGTCTTTTCAAATTTGTTGAAATTAGTTCCTCATCTTTTCTGTTGTTCAAAATAATTCCTCATGTTTTATTTTATGATAAAATTGGTTCCTCTTCTTTTTAATTTTTATCAAATTTTGGTCATAATATAGGGGACTAATTTTGTAATAAAAACAAAACATGAGGGACCACTTTGAACAAAAAAAAGATAAATGACTAGTTTAAACAAACTTAAAAAGTTGAGAGACCATTTTGAGCAAATTTATAAAAATAGGGGACCAATTTAAGCAAAAAAGGGAAAAAGATAAGGACTAATTTGAACAAATTTAAAAAGATAAGGGACCAATGGTGTAAATGAACCTAAAGAAAAAATGAGTAGCAATTCTTATCTTAAGGGGAAAATGTTTTCCTTAATAGAGAGGCAAATGACTTCTCTTGAAGGACGGAGAAGACATTTTGCTTCGCGGAACATGGCACATTTTCCATTATAATTGATGTTCTTTATCTCACTTTTAACTTTAAGTTGATTAATTGTGAATCCTGTTTAGAACATAGATATTAAAATTATGTTTTTAGCTAAACAAGTAAAAATTTTAACAAAAGAATATTTCTCAGTGAAAATATTTAGAAAAGCCCGTCAATCAAATGGAGCCTAATATTCTGTTTGTTTCAACGGAAAAAGAACAGATTTTTTAAGAAAGAAAATGGTTCAATCTATAAATTTATACGAGGTTCAAGTTCAACCAAGATATGGTTGAAATGAACCATATGACCTGAGATCATGACAGAAAAAGTATGTTTTTCTCTTTTGATGAAGGGAAATCAATTTCTGCCAACGTAGAAAAACATTGTCCATATTTATGTTTGTTGCTATGAAGTTATGCAAAGAAATAGTAAAGCTGAGACAAAAAAAAAATGTTTTTTGTCAAAATAAATGAAGCCTAAAATTATGGATTCTTCTTTAAAGGGAACGGGATTACTCGTGGTAGGCAATTTTAACATTTGTCTGTGATTGCTATTTCTACAGGAGACGACCTTTATAGAACAGGTGGTTGCGGAAGAGAGTCAAATGGAAGCTGTACCAAGTTTCTGCAGTAAGATAATGAACTGGCATCTCCACTTGGAAGCTCGCGGTGTAGAGTATCCTAGAGGATGGCTCATTCGGAGAAACTTAGATGTTCTTCCTCGTGACTGAAAAAGCTGAACACTCCTGGTGCTGTGCTACAAGAGAGGTAAAATATTCTGTGAAGTACTTGAAGTAATTGGTACTGGGTTTTAAACACAAAATTACATTAGAAATCGATCAGTTTTCACTTAATCAGCGTACTTTTACATTATTTAGTAACATTACCTATTGCAATCCAGGTTTTTTCAATCAACCATATGTTATGAATGAAGTTAGCGTTTCGTCAAAAGGTTCAGGTAATGCACACCTGGCTGAGATACTGAACACTGAAAATTCATGATATAGGAATAATTGTCAAAGTGGTATTAGCACATATTCTCTATCTCCAAGACTCGAGCTCAAATCCATATATCCCAATTTCACATTGTTTTTGTGCATTTCCCATCTGGCTCAATTGTCATTCATTTTAAGTTCTTGAAATTCTAATGTTTGTCAGTCACCAGAAGTCATATTTTTTAAGGAATGCCTTCGTTGGTTGGAAAATTTTCGGTTACAGTACGTGATTTTCTGAAAATTGTTCAAGTAATGGTGGTTAAGTAAAAACTGATCACTTTTGAAGGTGATTTTGTGTAAAACGACCCATTGGTATTTTAGACACTCAGTTGGGATTACAATGGAAGAAGCAAAAATGTCAAAATCGAGCAAAATAACTTCCTTTGATTGGCTGGTTTGCCAATAAGTCTGTTTTCCATACCTAGCTGAGTTATTCCTTATATTAGTCTCTAATATTTGTAAGTTTGCTCGGTTGGGGTCCTTGGAAACAGCCTCTCATTAGGGTACCCCCCTGATGGGGAAGGCTGCGTACACCCTACCCCTCCCAGACCCTGCTCACGCGGGAGCCCTTGGGGCACTGGGCCTGTTGTTGTTGTTGTATTTGTAAGTTTGCTCACATTAGTTCCTCATTTTTTTTTTCCCCCAATATAGTCATGAATGTTTTATCTTGTTTCCAAATTGGTCCATATTTGGTATCTGACACTAGGTATAAATCAACAGAACTAATTCTGTCACCGAATAAAACACGACAGACCATTTTAAACCGAAAAATAGAGTATTGGATCAATTTGAACAAACTTACGAACATCAGAGATCATACTGGATACTGGCAGGGTAGGATTTCACAGTTTTTGTATTTGATTGTTTCTTTGGGACATTTTCATGAAACAGGACTGATGCTTTCTTCATCAACCGAGCATACCATCGTCATTTATCACTACCTCCATTTGAGCTCCCTCGTTACGATGCTATTGCGACCAAGTGTTTGCTGTTCGACGCAGAATCTACCCCAGATTATATTCTTTCTTTTTTCCAGCAATGGAATTTTGTTTTTGTTTCTAAACCAGGAGTATTCTGATGTGTGTAAATCTGTATCCTTTACAGGATGGGGAACCTCGGTTGAAGGTTCAAATCTCAGGAACAACGTTCCCGCAAAAGTGGGAACAAGACTGTGTACATTTGACTCTCGGAAACTCTATTTTGGTAAGAGTTTTGTGTATTAAACCGTCCTTTTCTCGTGCAATGTTTCTTGAGAAAGGAAGCGAAATCTTCGCTGGGTTCGAACATTTTGTTCCTCAGAAAAGTTCACATTTTACGGCATTGCCATTGATACTCGTTTTTCTGGATTATTAATAGTTGATGCTGAATATCAATACGTAATCACAATGAAAGACGGATGTAATCCGACAAAATCCATGCACATGCAATAGAAAATGAGCACATTCATGTTATGTGCTTTTATCGAAAGGTTATCATGAAATTTTTACTAATTAATGAAAGAGCAATTGTTTTAGGCTATTTGATATCGTTTTCTATTTGCAACTCCTTTACAAATTCTTTTTTGGCTTTTTTCTAATTTGAATGAAAATTAAAAATTGAAAACCAAAACTAGAAAACACAATTTTTACTTCTTCAACAATTAAGATTGCAAATGAAAAATAAGACCAAACTTTCTTGGGTTTGGTTGAAATGGAATGCTCAAATTTTAAGATAATCTTATTGAAAATATTGATATGTTTACAACAACAACAACAGACCTAATGCCTTAAGGATTTCCGCTTAAGCGGGGTCTAGAAGGGGTGGATGGACGCAACCTTACCCCTTCAGGGTGTAACCTTGCTGAGGACCTCCAACCTTATAGGGTTGGCAACGTGAGGACTTCCCAGGAGGCCACTCATCTTGGTACTACTTTCGCCCAAGAATGTTTAACTTCAAAGTTCTAATGGAATCCGATATATTAGTGCTTAATAAATAAATCCTTAAAAATTAATATGTTTGCCATTTTTAATTTGTATCTTAAATGAAACATAAACTCAACAACATGAACCATTATTGTTAACATCGATATCAAAATTGCAATGCATATGGTGAGGCGATGTACGACATTAGTCCATATCTTTATATGCTGTGCCAATTTATTCTTTATACAATTGAAATTACTTCATTCAAAAACAATTTTGAAGTAACATCAATTTACAATTAAAATTACAATATTAACCAACACTTGTACATGCTTTCTAAGGCAAGAAATTAGCACAACGTTTTTAATTTTCAATTGAAATTGTAACATTAATTAATTAAAAAGTCAAATTAAATTTTAGAATTAGAAATAATTAGAATAATTTCAATTATACAAGGACTTAATTAACATAGACTAAATAAAGACAATAAACAAGTTATGTGAATTAATGTGAATAAACCTTGATTTAAAACATGAATCATACCGTCAAAAAAAACACTATTTTTATGCATCCTAACAATGTATCCTTAGTTGTACACATGTGATATACAAATATGCTACATATTCCTAATGGCTAGTTACACACCGTTTTCTGTTTGCAGTTTTTAATTTTCAAAGAAATAATCTTTTCTTATTTTTAATTTTTTGTAACAGAATGGAAATAAAAATCAAAAATAAGAAAAAAATCTTTCAAAAACCTAGATTTTATTTCATTTTTTTAAAAAAATCAAAGACTGCAAATAAAAAACCATGCCAAACAAACGCAAAGAGCCTATTTAATATCATTTTCTATTTGGAATTTTGGTTTTTTTTGAAAAAGGAAAAACCAAGCTTTAGAAACGACTTTTTCTGGATTTTGATTTTTTGTTTTAAATTTTTACTCAAACAAGGAAAAAAAAAAAAAAAAAAACCAAAAAAAATCGTTTCCAACCAAAAACTGCGAATTGAAAACCATACCAAAACTGACCCTAAAGTAAATGCAAATGAAAGCTTTCTTCAAGCAAAATCTGAGCCTTGAACCCTATATCACGGAACTCACTATCTCAGTCCGGCAAGATTTAGCCAGCCTCGTCATCGGTGACCAGAATCCGAGGATCTGAACCAACGATAGTTTGCGATCGCCCGTTAGTGATCGGGTGCTAAGAATTCAATGATGATGTGGGCGCAGTACCACGAATTGAAGAGCTCGTTTCCGAGTGTAACGGAGAGAGAGAATGTGGTGGTGGTTGTTGCGAGTGTCCTTCGTTTATGAGCCCGAGAAGAGTTAGTGTCGATCTGTCAAAACACCAAACCACCGTTTCAGTATTGTTAGGGAACGAAGTGTTCCAAAAGTTTAAGTTGGTAGGGAAAGACACATCAATGATTTTATATTCCGACACGTCTCCTCATGCGAATGCTTTTCGGGCTTAAAGTTTGAATAGTGCATAGACTTACTTCATACCTCGGGTTGAAATTATACTAATATTGAGAGTGATTGTGATTTAGACTCATAAACTCTTGGTCAACAAAAATTTGATACTATGTCAAGGAACAAATTGCCCCAAAAGTTTAAGCTGATAGGGAAGGATACATAAATGATTTTACACTCTTAACATATGCTCTCTCACGCGAATATTCATTGGACTTAAAGCATGGTAAAGACCTACCTTATACCTTGTATTAAAATTATATTAATATGGAGAGTAGGGGCTATTGGGATTTATGCTTGTGAGTTACGACCTCTGAGTCAACAAGGGTCTGATAGCATACCAAAAAACTAATTGCCCCAACAGTTAAGCTGATTGGGGAGGTCTCGGGAACAATTTTATACTCTTAACAAAAACAATACCCAATCATGGTGCAAGAACAATAATGGAGAACGTCTCATATAACTGTCTCAAAAAACCAAAAACTGCAAACAAACAACGATACCAAATGCATCCTAAAGTATTGTCCATGGTAGATGGATAGCGAGAAACACGTACCTCGCCAGTGTAGCTTTTACACTTGGTTGGCCCGCATACGCGGCAAGAGGTCCTCTGAGGTTTCCATGTTTGTTGAGAGCACTTTCGAGCTGGGGCGCCGGTAACTGCATCAACAAATTTTGACAAGAAACCGTGAAGGAACCAGTTCACTTAAAAATTTAAGTTGATGGGTAAGTCCCAAGAATTATAATCTTAACATATGTCATGTCACGGGAATGACCATTGGGTTTGAAGCGCATATATTATATTGTCGCTAAAATTACATTAACATGGAAAGTAGGTGCTGATGAGATTCAAACTCATGACCCTCGATTAGTAAGACCGATACTATGTTAAGAACCACTATCCTACAAATTTAAACTGATGGGTGAAAGTCCAAAAATAGTTTTATACTCTAACAGAAACAACATTCAATCACAGTGTGTCATATGTGTAAATACCTGTAATAAAACCGGGAACGAATGTGGCTGTGTTTGAGAAACACATTTCAGAAACCCTACCCACAGCTTTGGCATTCTCCATACCTGCAAAGAATTTTTTTTGTATTGAAACCGTTTAATGTCTCATAATATCATGATTAGCAAAGAAAATACATGAAAATATTAAGAGAAAATCATGTTACCTGTCTGCTTACAAGCTTGGATAGTATTTCCATGATGAAATCGACCTGCATTTAGTCCAGAAATCGTTTCGAAAGATGATAAGAAATTCCGAACAGTAACGATCTAAGCCTTTTTTTCCTAATGTGATGTCGGTTACATGGATCAAAGCATGCTATAGCGCTCTATCATGAATCTCTTCCTCGTTAAGCTTATAATGAAACAATCTTTCTTTATGCAACCTAACCGAGGCTAGTCCTGATAATTTAGGGACTCAAAGCAAGGTTTGATTGTTGGCCCATTTTTTGATAATGGAGATGTCCAAATTGGCTTAAACACACCTTAAGTAATTTGCTTTATATCATAATACTAGCTAATATGTGGATCCTTATATTGGTCGTTATTTCTTTAATTACGAAGGGTAATATGCAATAGAAGCAAACATATAATATAATTAATTTTTAAAAGGAGTTTTTAACAAATAGGGAGTCCAAGCAACTGCAGAGATTCTGAGAGCTGAAAATAAATTTGAACCGCGGGCCCTTTTTGGTAACCGAGATGTCAATGCCAACTTAAGCACACCTTGGAATCTACTTTGTATTATGATACCAACTAATATATGGTACCCTATATTATATATTTAAATATGAGATTTATGTTACATTATTCCACTTATGAACAGTGATATGCAGCAGAAGCAACCAGGTATCATAACTAATTTTCAAAAAGGGGCTTTAATAAATTAGGGGATCCAAGCAACTACTTCTATCACTTAAGGTTCAGACGGGTCCTATTATCTATAAATATTCGATATATACAGTATTATACATAGATCGTTATTTCTATAATTATATGCAGTAGAAACAAACTTATATTATAACTAATTTCAAAAAGGACCCTTAACAAATTCGGGGGTTTCAAACAACTGTTTCTGCTGCTTGAGATCTAAACAGATCCTAGCTACACATTTGCCAATTCATCTACTATTTGAATAAAATGTAATTCAACAACAATTTAACAGAGATGAAATTAAGAATAGAGGAATTACCAGAGCAGGAAAAGCATCAATGGCTTGGATTACTGTTCTCATAAACAGTAGAGGCGGAGGAGTTCGATCCACCTGACAAAACCAACATTTATTTCAGATGAATAATTTTGTTTACGTCAAGGAAAAGAACCTAAAATTCACATAGTTTGACAACATAATATACAATAACAAAAAATCCAGTGCCTCAAATAGCTCCTGCCAAAGCAAGGTCAGGGGAGGGTAAGATATACGCAGCCTTAACCCTTTAGGAAGGTTTATTATGAATGATTTACTGCAAAACATTTTTCTTTAGAAAATATTTTATTTTATTTTTTTCTTGAAGAAGTTTAAGTTTGTCTTTTAAGCTAAAGAAAATAGTCACTCTGTAAAATTTGCATGCGGTTAATGCTAGGCTGAGTTGAGGTTAAAATGAAGCATATGTTGTGAGACTACGGATGAAAAATTTTCTGTATAGGAAAATATTTTCTCCTTTCGTTGAGGAGAAGTCAATTTCCATGAAAAACATTTTCTGTATTCGTGATAGTCACTATGAAGTTATACAAAGAAAAAATAAATGTGAGACAAAAAAAGTCTTTCATCTAAACAAACAGAGCTATTATTTTGATTGAGTTTACATATCATAGATTTGTTTCTTATCTTGTCCATGTTAATATTGTTGAAAATATTTCATTTTGCACAAAAATTAACTCGTGAATAACATCACACAATTCCAAAATAACTTCAACTTTCCGAAAGTACTTGCTTGAAATGTTTGTACATCGGAAAAAAAGTCCAGTATTCCAATGAATTGACCCACTTTTTCATATTTATAATTGCTCACGTGAGGTTGTGCACATCTTACCCTTCCAGACCCTGCCTTAGCGGGAGCCGCTTTGAGACACTGGGTAGTTGTTTTTGTTGCTACTCACGTGAATTAGAAGAAAATACACCAAAGAATATCTGAAATTTTACGAAATTTACAAAGATGACGAATAATTTTGAACAACGGAGTATAAAATTACATACCATTTGATTCAAAGCCTTTGCCAAGACCTGCTGTGTAAATACAGTGCGTTGCTCAAAACAAGCAGAGCAAGCATCAGTCACCTGCAAAAATACATAATCAAAAAGGAAATTTCAATTGCATGCCTTGGCAAATATGAAATATAAGTTATATATATGATGCAGCCCTGCATTAAACTCGGTTTGTTCCAACAGAAAATTTTTCTTCACAAAATAATTTCAACTAAAAATATCTTTCTCTTAAAAATTCTCGTCTTTTTAGCTAAAGAAAATGGTTTTATTTTATGAGTATGTATAGGGTTTGCGATTGCCAATTTCATGTTGAAGTAAAGTATATGATATGAGATTGCCGCGGAAAATGTTCTCCCCTCCATTAAGGAAAAATGTTTTCTCCTTTTTGAGGTGAAGTCAGATTCCCCTCAATGGCAGAGAACATTTTGTGGTGGTGGTTATGAAGTTACGTAAAGAAACAATAAAATTGAGATGAAAACAATTTTATGTTAAAACGAATGGAGCGTAAATGAACATGGATTACGTCTTGTGACATGTGTTCCTCGGCTTATCCACTAGTGGTGTTAAAGAGCCAAGTTGGCTCATGAGCTAGCTTATTAGTTTCCTCGGAAAGATTTTGCTTATTTCGAGCTTGGACGCTCAGCAAGTTGACTTGTTTAGCTAAGCGAGCCAAGCCCAAGGCTAATAAAGCTAGGGGTCGCCGGATCGCAAGCTTGAACAAGCTAAGCGCAAACTAAATTATTAGTCTAATGTGCATAAACAAGCCAAATTCAATCTTCAATAAGACAATCTTGAGCCTAAATGAGATTGAACAAGCTAAGCTCTATTAAGACCTATCCTACACTGCTGCAACACATCCCACAAAAGTCAAGTCCCCTATTGGACCCATAATGACCACTTAATCCTGAAAACGAAGGCCTTCTTGTTTTAATATAGAGGCAAAGTCACTGATAAATTGATCGAACTCCACATATCTACTGATGTGAGATTGGGGGCACTACAAGTTCAACTCAACGCTAAATCAAGCTGAGATTTATGTCATAATGAACCGAGCATAGGTTTGAACCCTCCATGCTTGACAAGCTAAGCAAAATGGGTGGACTAAGCCTCAAAACTAACGGGCTCAGCTCAGCTCAGCTCATTTGCATCCCAAACCCATACTTTAGTTCACCAATGATCAAGGCGCCCTCTAACACACTCAAGAAGGAACGAGGGCTAAAGAGGCATTTAACAATCGATTTTTAGTAGAAAAGGGAACCCCATAACCAAAGCCCTCATAGAGATAGCATGTAGATTAGAACCGACAAATGTGTCGTGTTTGTGTTTGTGTTTGTGTTATGCGAGGGATCTTAGGTCAGGAAATCTCAACCATGAACGAACCCAATTAGTAAACGGGTAATCCGCGAGTTACCTGCTATGTTTGTGTTGTGTTACCATATATCAGATTTTGTCAACCCTAATGCAGATGATGTCTAAATGTTTTTGTAAGGGTCAAGACAATAACAAAATTTGAGCATGCCTTTTTCAGCGGGAGTCCTTCTTTCTCGGGAACGATATCGTGGATTGCAACCAAAACTTCAGCAGGCGTCAAAGCCGGACCGGTATGTGCTGAACCCTGCCCATGCACAGATCCACCATCATTTAAACAGCAAACTAGTGTAGAGTCAGATCAGCAACAAATTCAATGATCTTGTCAAACGGATAGTACTTCAGGGCAAACTACCTACACTGATGTTCAACTCTATGTTAACCAAATTCAGGTACGAGAGTCAGATACACATGTTTGGAGGTCAAACTGGGCTATTTTCTAAGATTTTTGTGTCATATCAATATCTAGGTATCTTTATATGACGAGTAATTTTAGGGCAAGATAAAATGAGAACTATGATTGAATTCTGAATTTCAAGAGCTTATTCTCATATCTTAGTAGTAAACGCCCTTATTTAAGTAATGACGATGATTACGGGTGTAAATGAGCGAGTCAGGTAGCGAGGGCTGCCTGTTTCAAGCTCGAGTTGAGCCTATTAGCCTAACAAGCCGAGCCAAGCCTAATGAAGCTAGAGTCTGTAGACTAGCGATTATTGGCCCCAATATGCCCAATCATGCCGAAATTGAGTCTCAATGAGCCAAGCTCGAGCTTCAATGAGCCTAAATAAAGTGAGTTAAGGTTGAAGCTGCGGAGCTGAGCCAAGCTGCGCTTGAGCTTGGAATTTCCATGCTCAGCAAGCTTTGAGCTAACTCGCTTCATTTAGGCTTATTTAAGCTTGAGCTCAACTTAGTTCATGTACACCCCTAATCAGGATAACCATTGTCTCCGTCAGGGAACAATAATTTTGTAATGTATTTGATACCATGCAATCTAAATTCAATTCTATCTATTCTTTCAGTATTGTAAGTGATGCCGATCATTAGCAAGTTCAGTTCAATGCCATAACTTCTTCAGATGATATCACAAAAGATAAGAGCAACTCAAGAGTTCATAAGGATTTTCAGTTACTTCTCATTTCAGATTATATAATGGGGACATTTTGATTTGATAATATACACATACTACAATCA
This sequence comes from Simmondsia chinensis, assembly GCA_018398585.1. Classification (NCBI taxonomy): domain Eukaryota; kingdom Viridiplantae; phylum Streptophyta; class Magnoliopsida; order Caryophyllales; family Simmondsiaceae; genus Simmondsia; species Simmondsia chinensis. The sequence continues at coordinate 37,947,358 of JAGTTD010000007.1, forward strand.
ACCGTAAGACAAGCTGCAACTTCCTGACAAAATGGCAAGTGTTAGGTAAATTCCCAAGACTAGAATTAATTTAGATGCAAACGAATTGTTCTGGAAGAAACCGAGAAGAGAAGAGATAAAGAGAAAATGGTAACACATAAATTTACATGGAAAATCCTCAAATTGAGGAAAAGACTACGGGCAGATGAAAGAGGGCAATTCACTAAAATATCGAAAAGGAGGATACAACTAGTAGCAACAAGATAAACATATATATAGGCACAAGTAGCAACCCTAAATGTAACGGATTGGTCTACTGGGCCAAATCACATCACAAATCTAAGCTAACACCACAGACCTTCATTTCTAAATCATTACGTAAATTCAAGACACAACATAACACAAGGGACATAAATACAATAGCTATCACCATTACTGCAGTCTGAAGAAAACAACATCTGATAAAAATGATAGCATATGATGAACAGAAGATATCTCATAATAAGGGGAAAAAATTGCACCTGCAATATGTGAGCCAGTGCCATTTGAAACTTATCTGGTGGAAGGTCAACGAGCCGAGGGAATATAGGTAAAACCTGACACCACAGAAAAATAGAATTCAGATGTAAATTTAATAAATAAAAAATGTTGTGCAGCTAAAAGCCCAACAACCACAGCCCACAAAACGGAAGGTATTAAAGATTATTGGAAAGGGTGTCAGGAAAATCCGAAACTCAGTAAAGCATCAATCATATCCTGCTCGGTTCGTTTTACAGCCATAAAGCAAGGTCTATTCAGTCAGTAAACTGACTCAGAGTATCTGGCTTGGTGAATTGTTAATTATGGGCAAATGTCTGTAACCCAACCCCAAGTGACATCTATTACAACTATTCTCGAATATTCTCCTCGCTCGCATATTTTCGACATGCTGTCGCCCAACAAAATCAGCTTCATTACGTTAGTAGAGTGCAAATCTTATGCTTTCTAGGCAAAAATCTTGTAACTCCAACTCGATATAGCATGGCAAATAACTAGGCCTTCTCGAGGAATTGACGAGAATAGAATACTAAAACAAACTGTAAGTCCACATGCTCTTTAACGACGCTTCATGAAAAGGTATATACCATTTAAAATGCACACACATTCACGCTTTCTACAGAGTAATGGCCCGTAAAAATGGAAGCTTTGTAGTGCAATGAGAACCCTATCATATCAACCCATTTCATACAGCTTCTTTTCCATTAAGATAATAAGCATCATTCTTTTTTTAACAGATGGCCTTAGCCTTGACTGTTAGACCAAGGCCTCACTGGCTGATACACATCCTTTTTACAATGGTAAGAAGGACAACATTGCCTCAAATCAGGCCATTAACATTTGAGGAAGGGAAAAAATGAGCTTTGAACCCAAGACCTCATACTTGGGAGATGGGGTAACCTAACAACTACTCTCTAGGTGATACATGTAAGTTCCATGACCGCAGACATAATAGAAATTGTAAAGCATCAAGTGAATACTCAATAAACACCAGATGAGTTGGTGTCCAAAGAGGTATAGAGCAACTTACATCGTTCTTGGAAAGTGAAGATAAGAGAGGAATTAGGATTGTAGCATCCTGGAAAAGAAAAGACAAGTCCATAAGAAGCACAGAAAGAAAGCATGGTGATTCAGAAGAACTAACCATAGATTTAAGCAAAATAAAAGAACCTTCAGTTTCGTTTCATATAAATGTTTGACGGTGGCAATAAGATCAGTTGATGGTGTTGTATGTTCCGTCAATATTTGCAGCACCTGTTATGAACCAAAAGAAGGGTGTTAAAACACAACTCAAAATGGAGGGTGCTTTTTTTTTTTATTTATAGAAAACTACCTTCATAGATAGTCATTTTTATTTAATTGAAAAATTACTTTTCAATTTTTCAGAAACCATCTCCAAAAGTTTAAATATTTTCATTTAACCACCTACACTAACATCGTTAGTATTCCGTTTAGGTTAGACATGTGATTTTTCTTAAGTATCTATAAACAAAGAGAAAACATAATAGATGTCGATTTTAGCTCAGTTGGTAAAGCCTTATACAGTTAAGGTGACTATAAGTAGGTTCAAACCCCTATACACACAAGCATGTAGCGGGTTCAAACCTACATGTAGAGACCAGTTAAGGGTATATTGCTTTACCAGTAAGCTGACACCAATATGTGTACTTATCTCCCCCACTTTAGTATAAGAAAACGTAAAAATCATGTAGCTCCAACAGAAAGCTAACAACATTAATATAGGTGGTTGATTGAAAAAAATTAAACTTTCAAAGGTGTTCTCTTAAAAAATTGAAAAGTCGTGGTAGTTAAGTGAAAAATGATTATTTCTAAAGGTGATTTTCTGTATTTAAAAATAAAAAAAAAAGACCCTAAAATGGAAGAACCAGTAAAAAGGAAGTTTGGATTTCGAAGACATACCAACATTATCAGATTTTCACTTCCTTTGGGTGGATCGGATATTACGGGAAGTATCTCAGAATATGACACCCCCAACGCCCTTACTAAAATAGGAACATGACGATGTATAGCCTGCATTATTTTCAAAAATTTAAACTAAAGATCAAATCCTAAAAATATTGTCATGAAGGCTTTAAGCAAATTGTATTATTGCATAGTAGAAGTTCGGCCAAGCATGTCGAAGAGGTGAAGAGAACTGAAAGCAAAATAACGATACCTGCTTTACAGTTTTACCAGACTGTGCATAAATATCAAAAACACGCCGAAGAAGACTAGGTTTCTGCAAAAATGGACAAATTGGTCACCTAAGTCAAATTTTGGATGATTCCATCACTCAACTCCTAATAAAAATCTCATTTGGTAACCAAAGTGATTTAAGATGGATGAGTTGGTTAGTCAAGTGAAATTTGGAAAATTGTATCACCAGACTCCAAATAAAAACTAATTTTAGTTACTTAAGTGATTTAAAAATTATAAAAAAAAATAACAAATTTAATCATATTTTTCTCAATTTATTCCGTTAATCTTTGATGATTGTAAATTTGCTCAATATGGTCCCTCATCCCTTTTTTTTCCCCTTTCTAAATAGTCCATAATGTTTTATTCTGTGCCTAGTTAGTCCCCCATCTCGATCTGCAAGGTTTAGAATAAAAGTTCAAGATTTTAAGGTAGCAATCATAATATAACAGCATAAAAGTGCAGCATGATGCATACAAACCTTTGTACAAAGAGCAAAATACAAAGATGTTAGCCGCTGAGCTTCAGGAAATGATAAGTTCAAACCAGTTTGAGAAACGGCTTCTGCTCTCTTCATTGCGCTATCTAAAGAATTTCCAGGCTCTGAATGTTGAGAACCGCTAATGGACGCCTCTTCGCTTCCCACCTAAAAGGGAAAAGGGAACAAAAGATGAGGTGACAAAGTATGTTTCATGTGGCTATATATACACTCCTGTCTAGTGTCTAGAGTTTGTGAGGTGTTATATGAGAGAAAAAGAATTCTCTTGTGCTCCCTAAAAAATAGTGAAAAATCTCTGCAACTTCATGGATGTAGGCACAATTGGCCAACAACAACAACAACATTCCCAGTGCCTCACGGGCTCCCACAAAAGCAGGGTCTGGGGGGGTGGATGTACGTAGCCTTACCCCTTCCGAGTGGAAGAGAGGCTGTTTCTGAGGACCCCCAACCTGAAGATCTTGCAGTCCTGGAAGCAAGGCATCCTAAAAAGGGTTAGGTCATGTCAAAGACACATCCACGACACATAATAAGGCAAATAGACCACATCCATACACACATATGCATACGCACATAAGCACACCACATGGGGTAAATCCGCGTTATAAACCCTATGCTAGCAGCAATACGCAGCATTACTCTAGGCCGCTACATCGGCTACCCCTATGCTCGCTCTCCAACGAGCTCTATCCAAGGCCATCTCCTCACTTAGGTTTAGGTGGGTCAGGTCATATCGGATCGTCTCCATCCAACTCTTCTTAGGCCTACCTCTCCCTCTTCTTCCTAGCGTCGTATGTAGTTGTTAACATCTCCTGACTGGAGCTGTGGTCGGTCTCCTCCTAACGTGTCCAAACCATCTCAAGCGTTGCTCCCTCAATTTGTCCTCAATCGAGGCTACGCCGAACTTTCCTCTTATAGCGTCGTTTCTGACCCTATCCTTCCTTGTGTGCCCACACATCCATTGAATTTTCTTCTTATTGAATTTTTCATTGTTTTTCTGTTTCACTTCCCTTACATAAGCTACAATTAATGCTAGAACAAACAAAAACAGGTATCTCAATCAGCATGTAGAAGAAAAAATACAAAGAGATAGAAGGAATACGTACATCTTCTCCTTTACAATCCCTCATTTCTGAAGGTTCCGAATCTGGTGCAGGGTCCACAGCTGAAAGCAACATATTTGTGGCGTATTTCTCAATAGTTTCGGATATGTAGTCAAGCTGATAGAGTTTGTTAGCCACCTGCAAGCGCATAAGAAACTTTGATTAAAAGTAGAAAACACAAATTTCACAGCAAACATCCTCTCGCAGTTTCCCAACTTGTTTAAAGGCCTATTTGGCCAACTGCTTTTCTAGAAAAGAAAAGATGAGTTTTCCTTGAAAAAAAACATTTCTTTTCAGATTTTAAGGGTGATTGATCTAGAAAGAAAAGTGTTTTTAAAGTAAAAGTAGAAAAATAATGTTCCTCTTTTAAAGCAAAAAGATAAGCAAAACTAAAAACTTTAGACAAAAATAGTCATATTGATAGCACTTTTTCCAAAAGTACTTATAAAGAAAGTGCTTCTGAAAAAACGTTTTTTTCACAACAGGTCAAATAGACGCTAAGTTACAAATGAATAACGACATACCAAACGTATAGCTTTTACTCGAATATCATCTTCTGAATGTACAGCACACTGCAATTGGGGGAGCATAAAATGTCAGAAGCAAGTAACCTGCCAATCTTTGGTGCACATAGGGAGGCACATCAATGGAAGATGCATAATATTCCACAAGCAAGTAATTTTTTTTTTAACCTGTCGAAACTCCATATTCTTTGAAAATCTTTGATGCACATAGCGACACACGTCATAGTTATCACCTATGCGGCCCCTCTGTCGGTGCATGTGTGTGCATGCGCACAGGTGTGATCAAAGAAACTTCATTTTACTATCAAGTCTCGAAGCAGTCGACTATTTGATGCAATACAGTTTTATTTGGTTTAGTATTTATCTTATCTTATTTCTAGGGAAGTAATTTCCTATTCGAGTTAGTATTTATCGTATTTTATCTTCCAACATTATCCTAGTGATTAACTTTTTTCTATAAATATAGCTTTATGATTCATTATTTTTGAATTTTGAAGAAATACTGTTGAGTTCTGCTTTTGGGTAGCAAACTTGTGTTATATCCCAGTTGCACTGTCAGACAAGTTCTTTGACAACATATTTGACACTAGCCCAAGAAATCTTTGCAATTCTCACAAGAAAACTTCATAAAACATTAGACAACTACAACTTCTTTTTTTTTTTTTTCAATAATTAGAGAGAAATAACTCTTAGTACAAGTCGGCGCATCCACAGAAGCGGAGCCCTAGAAAGACAACTACAACTTCTTGTCATGAAAAGGAATAAGAAAACCCAATAATGCAATATTTGTGGGGTCTTCATCATTGCATATCAGAATAAACAGGGTTTCATTCTTGAAAGAGGTAGCACCAACAGATATTTGAAGTTTAATAGAGAGAAAACACAAAGACGAAACCATGCAACATGTAAGATTTCATGGTTTTAGAAAATGTATTTATTGAAGTTATATTTTATTAGGTTTGGAAGGAAGTTCGTTAGGATTGGAATTGTTTCATAGTCAAATTCTTACTTTCCTATTTGACTAGGTACAGTTTATTTCATAGTTAAATTCTTATCTTTAGCGAAGTCGTTTCCTATTTGATTTAGTATTTATCTCTTTAGTTATCTAATATTATCCTAGGGATTAGGTTTTTCCTGGTAAATATCGCTTTGTAATTAATTATTTTGAGCTTTGGAAAATATTATTGAATTAGTTCTTGAGTAGTAAGTTGTGTTACATCTACAGGAAGCAAATAGTAATGTTTCTTCCACTGATCCATTAAAATGGAGAATGTACTCCAATAGAAGATTCCTCTTCCATTTTAGCCATGGAGTACAATTACATAAGTTCTAATGCACTGTAACAAGATATGATCATAAACCACACACGATGTTCAAGTTCTATCTAAGACCACATAGGAACCACATATAATGCATGCCACAAAACTTCTATGAGCTATTGGAGTTGGTGTAATGGTTAAGCTGCCCCTTCCCAAGAGAGAGGTCTTGGGTTTGAAGCTTATCCGCCCCCCTCCCTGATCAAAGTTGGTTTCCCTATTTAGGGAAAGTTATACCCTCTTTACCAATACAAAAAAAAGGTTATTTATATTATTAGTCCATATACTTTGCCATTATGTCAGAAGATGCGAAAACTCCATACTATGACCCTGCTTAGGCAGGAGCCCTTGAGGCATTGGGTTTGTTATTGTTGTTGTTGTTATATACTTTGCCATTATGTCAATTTAATCTTTCAACTTTTAATTGAATCAATTTAGTCATTGTAAAATTAACGTTGTACCAATAAAGTATAATTTTACAAGTAATGTTAACTTTTGACTAATTAATGTCGCCATTTCAATTAGAGATTAATGAAAAGATATTCAAGTGCTAATTTATTGACATGGAGAGCATATGCAAGTGCTAATTAACGTTACAATTTCAATCATAGATTACTATTAATTTTAGAATTGGACTTGATTGATACAATTTCAATTGTATAAGGACTAAATTGATAATTAAAGTATAGGGACTAATGGCGTAAATCACCCAAAAAAGCTACAGAAACTGTGTGGCGAATTTTACCTTCAATGCTATATTCAAACAAGCTTCGCGATTAAGTGGACGTCCCAATATTAAGCTCCAAACAGCTCCAAGGCCTTGAGTTATGCGATCGCCGTCACGGGTATCTTTACCCCGTTGAGGCTCAGAGCCATAAGAATAGCAGAGATTGTCTAACAGTTCTAGTGCAGAGTCGGTCAATATTGGAGCTTCACCTAAAAGTCTGCTGAATGATTTGTCTGAAGCAGGCAAAATGTCTAGCAATGCCTTCGCCTATACCCATAAAATGTGGACGTCAGCATTTCTCAAACAAGAAGAAAAACTGAGTGGACCAACGGCCTGTTTGCCAAGCTTCTTTCATGGATAGAAGTTTTTTTGAAACAAGAAAAGAACTGGATGTTAGTGTTTCTTGAAGAAGACGAAAAGTTAACTGGACTAAGGGCCTGTTTGGCTAACCTTCTTTTCTAGAAAAAAAGAGTCCTTTTCCTGGAAAGAAACACATTTTTTAGTTTTTAAGGATGTTTGGCCACAAAAGAAAATGGTTTTAAATAAAAGCAGAAGTTGTTTTACTCCTCAAAAGAAAAATCGTGAAAATAATGCTTCTCCTTTAAAGTAGAAGCAAACACTAAGAGTTTTTCAGACAAAAATAGCCTATTCATAGCACCTCTACCAAATTACTTCTGCAGAAAGCGCTTCTGAAAACAAACAATTTTTCATAGCTTTCGCCAAAAAGGTCCTAGAAACAAGTGCATACCACTTTGAGAAGGAACTTCTCATATACATCAGTGGCAGGTATAGACTGTTCACTTGATTCTGGAGACATCAGAGCATGTAGATGGTACAAAACGTGCATTACTAGCTCATGCCCCTGAAGAAAACCATAAAATCAATAATCATAGTATTCGCGAGCAGATAACAGCAATATAATATAAGCAGCAAAAGCCTGTTAGTAAAATACACTTACAATACACATATTAAGATATATACACATTTTCCCGTATAAAACGGGTGTTTACATATCATTGCCAATAATACAACAAAACACGCATTTTCTTGCCATTAGCTATATAATACATGTCCTATAATACATATATGTATTTTCCCTCTTGGAAAACAAATAATCTATTGGAAACAATTATATTTATACCTAAATATCCACATTTTATACATTGCTAAATTTGTCAATTCCGTAACTATTGACTAACGCCCTATTTTTTACAATGTGTCATGCTTCTTGCTACTGCTATAATGGGTAATACAAATCAAACAAAAGTCAAATTGGTAGAATTATATACTCTCCACTCTGTCAGTATTACAAGGAATTGTTCTAGACATGAATAGATTCATATATAAGTTTTTCACAATTCAACAAACGTTTGACCAAAATTTTCATGTATAGGGCCGTATAATACATATACGTGTTAAATCTCGTTTAATTTTGTACTGTATTTAACTAATTATGCTCATAATGCCTCATAAGTAGCTTCACATCCACTTAACATAAGTAGTTGATCTTTTCTATAAAAAATAGACGGAGAAGAGAAGTAGTTGAGTTGATCCTTTCTTGTTTGTAAACACTGGATGCAGGGATTCGGAACAAAGTCAAATGATCAGAGATTAATGGAAAATGAAACTCATAGGTCACTACTTGGGCAGGAGACGCAAGATTGAATGAAAGAACATTGGAACCATCAAGAAGATGAACATGTACATGAAATAAGAAAGAGAAACCTGTTGGTGACGGTACTCAGAAATAATGTCTTCATGAAGCATCTCCCCCATGTCATCAGCATCCATCTGTTGAAAAGTAAATGAGAAAATTCATAAAATAGAATACTCTTGATTGAATCTCTGGAACGCCCCAATTCCGCATTCGATAGATGTGTAGAGTTTGACAATTTATTTATAAGTGGTTTCATCCCTACATTACAGCAACAACAATGCCTTCCCCTTTTGGGCTTAAGTAGTCCATTATGGGCCTAACAGGGGACTTCCTACTTTCATGGGATGTGTTAGAGTAAGTTTTGGGTTGGATCGGGTCATTATAGAATCAACACTAAACCCCATATATTCCCTAAACCTTACAATGTTTTTAACATTGAGGAACCGTAGTAAAACAGGCAACAGGAGAGGCTATCACTACCTGAGAAACCAATCGAGCAAGTAAAGCCATCCTAGTCTTGGCAAAATTTGCGCCTTTTAGTTGCTTACATGATCTGATAATCTGTTCAAGAGCCAATTTTCTCACGGCTCCTTGCTGTTCTTGTGAGAGCTCAACATATGTTGGAACTTGTATTTCTTGAAAAGTATCTTCAGATGCAGATGTACGCGAAATGACTGAAGAATGGTCATCGGTTTCCGCTATGTACGATGCATCTGCTTCATCTTTTGGTCCAACGTCTGACGTCACCGGTGCAATGGAGCTTTGATCAACCGAAGCACCACTCGGGTATACCGGATTTACACTCGTGCTTATCTCTGGATGAGACAAAATATCTTTGGCTCCATCTGGTTCTTCCTCTTTAAAAATTGGCTGATCAGTTACAGAAACCGACGGAGTTGTAATCTTTTCATTCACTTCAATCTCAGAAACGGAAGATATAGGCATATTCTCTACAGCTGTTGTCACGGGAAGCGGTACAGGTTTACTTTGAACAGCTGGAACTTCGAACGAAGATTGAACATTAGTGGTCTCCTCCACAACGGGCTGGGGTGGAGCATCAACAGGTACAGCAACGCGCCGTGGATCTAGGCGACGGGGATCCTGAAATAAAATAGTTTAAGGTTTTTAATGTTATAAAGTCTATAGCAAATTGAGTCTTACATATGCTAATAATTACTCAAAGGCAAAATTCAAAAATAAAAAACATGCACTGAATACTTAGGCACCATTTGTTTTGACGGAAAACATTGCGGTCTCAATTCTATGGTTTCCTTGCCATAACTTCGTAGCAACAACCACAAATACAAAAAATGCTTTCCCTCCAATGAGCGGAAAACATTTTCCTTCACAGAGGAGAAAACGTTTTCCGTTGTAATCTCGCGTCATGTGTTTTAGTTCAACCTTAACTCGGCCAAGAGTGAACCTCATACAAATTTATAAAATGAAACCATTTCTTCAGCTAAAGAAACAAAAGATTTCAAGCAAAATTATTTGCAATTGACAATATTTTGTAAAGAGAAGTTTTCTGTTGAACCAAACAAAGCCTTAGTCATACCCTTCGCGGATCACGTCTAGGATCAGTTGGGAGACTAGTGGAGCTTGGTAAATCAGGAACTGGCACTCTGACTGCAGTTGCAGAAGTGGAGGGTACTTGCAGGGTGGGAAGAGAAGCATGAACCGGTGTTGTTACTGTAACCGATGCCACATCCACTATGGGAGCATTGACTGAGGAACTACTTAGCACGTTCATAGGCACACTCCCCGTCTTCAACGGTGGTGGGGTTTTAGGCAAATGCTTCATATTTGTTATGACAATGTCAGCCAATAAATCTGGGTGCATTTCAGAGATCAGAAGTTCAAGTGACTTGGCGCCTCTTTCACCTTCGGCTAACAAGGCACCGATCATAGTAATCATTTGTTCGGTTGGACTCAAGCCACTATTCAAAAGAGGAATTTTAGAGGCAGTTCCGTTGAGGGTGGTGTGATCCCTGTTAGTAAAATACGGTACTGGAATTACGTACGTGTATTATGCAACTTTGTACATGAAATTTTCAATCCAAAGTTTGTTGATTTGCAAAAGTAAAGGAGCAGAAAGATAACACATAGTAAATGATATAATACAATCAATAATTTGAGAGTGAAAGTGACAAATTTAATAAAATATAAAATATGGATATTAGATTTAGGTGTAATTATTAATTATTTTTAATTATTATTTTTTTTAAATGAGAAAAAATACGAATACAAGTTATAGTATGTGTATTATACAGATAAAATCAAGAAAACACGTATTTTACTATATTATTGGCAATTAAACGTAAGCACCCCTTTTTGAACGGGAAAGTACTTATATGTGCTTAGAATATGTACTATACGGTTTTTTTTTTTTTTAAACTAACAGAGGGCGTGATCATACCCAGAATCATTTGTAGGAATAGCAGATTGGCCGTTAGAGCCGTAATGTATACGTTTAGGAGGCACCTCCGGACCGTTGGTGAACTCTTCATCATCCTGAGGTCTTGGCCTCCTCTTTATCACTTCCCCTGAGACCATTTGCTGGCCTGATGACTGATCATCCTGCTAACCAGAAACCATTAACAGTGATACACAAACAGTATACATGGTATGAGAAAAGATTATTCTTGGAAAAAAGAGCATTTTTTCAGGTTTGAAGTGTTTGGCCTAGAAAGAAAAGTGTTTTTAAATAGAAGTAGAAAATACATAAAATAAGTCGACTATTTAGGTTTTTTTTTTCCTAATTTGAGTGAAAACTAAAAACCAAAAGCTGGTTTTTAGTTTCTCAAAAACCAAAAAATGTTAACAAAATCCCATAATAAACAGGCCCTAACTAACGCACAAAGCAAATGAGCACAAAAATAAGAGACAAAGCTTATGTCAGGAAAGCCAATTCACATCAATCTGCATCTTGAAGGAAGCATGTGTAAGCAAAAGACAACTTCGAGATTCTATCTCAAATAGATGAAGCATGAACCTTGTTAACTTGAGCATCACGTGTAAGGTACTCATTATTTTTCATCAATCGAAGAACTTGATCAGCTGCATCACCAGCGTTCATTCCTCGCAGTAACCTGAGCAATTTGTCCCTAGACTGCAAATCAAATAACAGAAACCTCTCAGGTGCAAGTAGTGCAGCTGCCACACGTGCATATCATCGTTTATCATGTGTTCCATGATACAAGAGAATGGGGTTGGGGAGTGAGTGAGCGAGATGGATAAAAGTGCCAAGCTGTGAAGAAACATTTTTTGAGAAGCACTTTGTACAAAGTGTTGCAAATGGAGTATTTTTGTCTAAAATATTTTTAGTTTTTGCTTCTACTTCTGCTTTAAAGAAGAAGCATTATTTTCCTGCTTATGCTTAAATGAAGAAAAACAACTTTCGCTTTTATTTGAAAACACTTTCTTTCCAGACCAAATACTCTTAAAATCTGAAAAAGAAAAGGCATTTTTTCTCCAGAAACAAAGCTTGGCCAAATACACTGGTAGACTCACTCAATAAATAAAAATAACCTATTCAAAAAGCAAACCCAGGATTCAGTTTGTGGAAAAGCAAATTACTATACTTCATTGGCTCTCTACACAGAAGTTGTGACGTACAATTTTCTGATGAAGATTATCTAGAAGATATTCTGCCGTAAGACGACCCACAACACTGTATACTAAATTCATGTAAGATCCTCGAATATCCTCCTCGAAGTGTTACACAATCTACAAGTACTCAACATTACGAACTGTCCATACACATACTATACCTTCTCCCCTGTTTGGGGATTGAATAGAGGGGGTAGAGAGAAGCCGGTTTGGCAATTTGGATGCATAAGGAGGGTAAAGTTTCACCAAGTCTTGGTCAATTTTGTCTTGTTTTAACTATAACCCTCTTTACTCTTGCCCTTTCATCCAACTGCCAAACAAGGCTGACCTATCTAAGGAACATACCCAGTGCCTCAAGGGCTCCCGCCTACGCAGGGTCTGGGGGGGGCGGATGTACGCAGCCTTCCCTCTTTAGAGTGTTAACCTGAAGAGAGGCTGTTTCCCAGTGCCCCCAACCTGAGGGTGAGGACTTCCCAGGAGGTCACCCATCCTGGTACTACTCTCGCCCAAGCACGCTTAACTTCGTAGTTCTAATGGGATCCGGTGACGGCGTATTGGTGCCCTCTTTGGTAAGGCTGACCTATCTACCTCTCTTTATTAACCATACTCAAACAAGGATAGGATAAACCAATACCTTCCCTCTCTTTACCCCAAGTACATGTGAGGTAACACAAACGATATCCTCATTCGAGCATATACAAGATTATTATCTCTCATGGAACAGATAAGAAATTAACCAGTAAAGAACCAATAAGCATACCCACACATTCAACCAAGCAGAAGTATGACAGGAAAAGAAGCAGTATGATATGTTCATCTGAAAATAGAAACTGGAAAAAGATGAAAACAATACCTCAACAATAGCGGGATGTGTACATCTCAGGAACCCCAACAAGGCAGTCCGTACAGAATATTGTATGCTTGTAACATGATGTCCTCTTCCCTCATCGAAATTAGCATTAAAATCAAGAATTGCAGATAATATGGTGCCATAGTGAAGCGGTCTCTTCCTCGCAATTGCTGCCAAACTGCATGAAGTTAATATATGGTTATTGAATACGTTCAAAAAGCTGGAAGAATAGCAAACTGACCTACAAAAACTAAAACCAAATGATTAAACCCAGATCTCATATTGATGCTATTTTACGAAGAGATTAAACGAAGAAACCATAGATGAGAACGTATATGATAGTCACAGTAGAAAAGAGGTAAAAGTTTATCAAAGCACCAACTGGGTTATAACTGTTTAAGAGATCCCATGTGCCACAAGTTGGCATTCTAATCATTTTAATGAAAAAATAAAGCAGTAATCGAAATTTATATTATCTATCAAATCTAGACTGTCATTCTGCCAAGAAGGAAGTCAATAACTCAACAATCTTAAGTACTAATGTAACTATAAAAGTTTTGTTTACATAGAATCTATGTCTCTTGTACATTTTTGGCAAACCGAAAAAAAATTCTGAGCAGGAACATGCCATAGCTGAACTAGAGAAGGAGTTATCGAAATAGTAGATTTACATACACATGGACTTCAAGTGAAAGTGTGGAAGAAGAAAAAAGTAGTATTTCTCATATGGATTTTGATAATTAGTCTAAAAATTGAATTGCCTAAACACATATTAACTAGATTCTCTTTTTCATAAAATTTGGTCAAATTATCAAAACTCAGAAAGTTCATTCATGTTACCATAGCATACTTTTCTAACACACTCAGCTACGTAGTTCTTGTCTGAACTTTATTTAATAAGACTGTAAGTCACACTCTAGGAATCAATCTCAATAGGCACTCTAAGTTTTTTTTTCGTAAGAAAGGAGATGTCAATTTAGGATATAGGAAGCACATAATCTGGTCCAAGAATGAACACCTCAGAGTCGAGCGTACTGAGGGCTTGAAAGACAACATAAAAGCCAAAGCTAAGCAAGCATTGTGCAATATTTCTATCCCCAAGGATGAATAGAAGAAAAGTCTTCACAAAAACAACGGTTACTGTACTCTATATTTACTTTCCAGAGCTGAATAAAACAATGATGCACCAAAAGTTATACATTGAAAGCTGTTTCATGGTACAGTCAACAGCTGAAACAACTCAGAACTGGTAATACTTCAGATTTTGTCAGAATAGATACACAGGGATCCAGAACAGAAGCTAAGACATCAAAATAATAGCGAGACAGCAACACAGGAACAGGGAGATAATGCAATAGGAATTCACACCCCTAAAAAATAACTCTTTGTAGTAAAAATAAGAATCATGTCGACATTCAAAGAAAAGTAAAAAGAAAGTCGTAACTACAAGAAATGCAGGATTCAAGTTGGGCGTGGCCTACTGATGAAAAAGTTTCTACAGTACTAAAGATGCATGAAAAACACAAAAGTACAGGAGAACTACAAGAAATGCAGGATTCAAGTTGACCCACTTGATCTAGGATGAACTTTGTTAAAATCAATATAATTGCTCAGTTTTGACTTGTGACTCACTATCATGTTTCTGTCCACAAAAGGAAGAGTGCATATATCTGACCCTCCACATAACCAAGACATTTTATGATATGTATTCCCTCCTACTCTATTCAGGCTATTGCATTCATATCAATCCTTTGCGAGATGGCAAGCAAAATTCCTGTTTATCACTGCACATCTCACTGGCTATGTTCTTTGCAATTACGCAAAAATTTCCTCAAAAAGCAATATTTTTATTACAGCACTCTGCAAAAGCTCCCTCCAGTAATTGTAGCCAAACAGTCAAAACAATTCTTAACTAATTCCTCCAATCAATTGTTTAGACCTTGAATTAACTCATACCACCACCAGCATTTTTGCGGAACCAACCACATCATACAACTCTCTTAGCACTATGCACTAATCCTTGTTTAAAGGCAAAAACAACACTGCGTGCACTATTGCTAGACAGCCCTGCCTAGCATATCATTACAGACAATCCTCTGAAGCGTCCACAATTGTTCCCCATCCAGCACCATACCTCTTCCTTGCCACAGATGACTTGTTTCCCCCAATAAATCTGCACCTCATTACCTTCACTGTAAACATATGAATTTTGGATTGACTTAAACTTATCAAGCATAAATCTGTCAAGGGTATCAAGTAATCATGCTGGAACCTTATGGACAGCTTATCTATGAGTGCTACACTCCTCAGACCTCACTCTTGGACCGGACAGTTAGTCCAATTATCTCTATCAAGTAAAATCATTAGACTCGTAAAGCCCACAACTGACATCACATCAACTCGAAAGAAACAGCAGAGCAGTAGCTTGAGAGCCCTAGTAGCCTTGTTCAAATATCTTGGGACGAATCATAAATTATGCACACTGCACTGTCAACTACCAATAGTGGCAGTAGCCTGGAAAATAAAATACAGTAGAAATGAAAAATGAGGGCTCCAATATAAACAGAAACTACGGGCATCATATGCAGAATCACAATAGACAGAAAGAATCAAGTGTTCACATAAACCATTAATTATGTTAAGTTCTATAGATCAAGCCAGTTTATGAAAAAATTATCAAAGAAAACAGACAATCCATGCCTCCACATAAGAATACTATGTGGAGATCAGCTATGAATAGAAGTGGAAATCATCTCAGAAACAAAATTTAAAGACCACTGCTAAGATCTAGTGATAGACAGACTAAATGAGCTATCAGGAGCAGTTAAATTGGATTAGCAAGCAACTGGACGTTCATTCTTATGCAAATAAAGAAAAGAACGAATAAGGGTCTCATTTTATCAGAAGTTCTAGGCTGCTTCCTAGCAGACTTTGACTTTTCTGTTGGAAAGCTAAAAGGTATCACATTTGGAACTTGTAGTTAAGCATAAGTGTTCTGCATAATCTTCCACTAATGTTGAAGTTCCAAGTACTTGCTTTACATTAACTTCAGACACTAATATAGCTCCCGCTTATGGAGTTATGCCTCTCTTTACCATCACTTAAACAGCTGTCAGAAGAATTCCTATATAACTGGTTATTATACCAAATGGTTTGCCCATAATTGTGTGAGTACCCACCTCCTCCATTAGTTAAGCGTTCTAGGTTGAGAGATAGTGAGCCTAAATGCAATCACACAGCAGTCCCAAGACTCCAAACACAGACATTACTGATAGAGTCTTTTAACATTTCATAAACACACTGTAAAATGCTGCATACTATTTGAGGATCATACACAGTCTTCAAATTATGATTAGATTTCCTTGGACACTGCAAAAAATATGGTATGTGATCTGACAATCATCTTCATTATGATTCAGACTTCCTTTAAGACACTGAAAATGCTGCAAACTATCTGACAATCATAGAACACTGGTCTTTTCAACGATCTTCATAGTATGATCTCAATTTTGCTTCATAGCATCTGAGCCATGGAAAATTGGTTTATTTTCTCATTGTTTCAGTTTTCAATGACATCTAAAAAAGTAAAATTTTCCTGAAATGGAATCAGAAAACAGCTATTAAAGAGTGGTCTCAATGCCCAATTCACCAAAGTTGTTTTCTGAGCTATGATTTTATTAGCTAACTGCAGCTACAGATCATACTGTCAGTGCAAACTGTTGATATCCAATAGCTCTTGGTACTAACTGCAAGTTTTATATAGTAAGCAGCTGCCAGTGACATAAGCAAAGAACTGATATCGCAACAGAAGCATGATTCCTGGCACTTTGAATGTAGGAGTCCCGCATACGCAAAAGTTTCATTTACTCAGGAAACCGGATCTTGATTAGGCAACCACAGTCAATAGAAGCCAACGGATATCATAAGTTCCAAGGACTGCAAAACTGAACAATATGACTGCTCAATTTGCAGAATATGAACTGACAACTGCAGAACTTAACCAACATAGCTACTGAAACGAAAATCAACATCTGTTGGTTAGAAGTCCCCTTCCACCCCGTTTGCATCGTTAGATTACATATAACTTATGGTAAAAAATAATTTGGTGAGAACGTCTTTCTCCATAAGGGAAAACTCTTCTCCTCAAGAAGAGAGGCCATTTTCCTTTGCTCCACTCCCACTTCCTCAAACCTCAAATGTGCAGATCCCAACCCCATGTAAAATTATGCAATAAAATAAATTTCCTAAACAAAAAAAAAAGAAAGTTTTAAAGAAACATTTTCATTTAAAAATATGTTGATGAGAAATTACTTCAGGAGGAAAATGTCTTCTTTAAGCCAAATGGATCCCCAAGTGTGGAACTGCCATGCTCTGAACTGCTCCATATACGTAACTCACCATTGATATGTGAACCAATAGTTTAATGCTTGATGTGTGATCACTATATCATGCAGCCGTTTGATACTAGAGGAAAGTTCTGATTCAAATATAGTCTGTTGATTCTTAGAATAATTACTGCTGATTCTTAGAATAATTACTTTAATTGCAAAAAGATGATGTAGGAGACCAATTCCATACAACAATTTGTTTGCCTGCCAACAATGTACATAGTTGCTATGGAACACTCTCAAGCATTCATAGACAAAGTCCAAGAAGATAAATCTTTAATTGGTAAAAAAAAAAAAATTAATAATAATAAAGCAAACCATGAGTGGCAGGCGATATAATCTATCAAAAAGAATTTTTAATTTATTATAAACATTTAATGTGCGTCAACAACGAATTCTGTATTTACATTATCAAATGCCAAGGCAGACTAACAGCTGCATGAAAATACAGCAGCAAAGCCTATAATAACGGTCTTGGAAACAGTTTACAGAGTGTAATCTGTGCTCTGTGAAACCTCTCCCAACACATATTGAACTTTTTCGCGCAACATTTCACCCTACCACTGTCGACATTTCACATCAGTAAGACCCAAATGGGAAATGTTCGCTTTGATACTGTATAGCCACCCATCTTCAGCATCAGAACAACTGAAACAGCCGCCCTAAATCCATTGCCAGTTAATGCGACACAAGAAGGCTTCCAGCAAGCTTCACTAATACCACAGAGGAGAACTTGATCTGGGACTAAACCTGTTCTGGACTTTGTTGATGCATTAATCATTTTCTAACAAGGTAACATTGAAAATTAGAATAGTTTACCACATACACGTACATATATTTGATGCATCCATCAAAGGGAAGACAGGTGATGCCATCAGTAGAAGTAAAACTCACAAGATCAAATGAAAAGAAAATACGGTTCAAGATGCAATTTGACATTTTTCAAATAAGCAGTTAGCATACTGCTGCAGAAAACTTTCAGATTATTCCAAATAACAAAGAGCTATCTTCTTTAGTTAACAAACAGAATCAACTACACCTCCTCACTGCTTGCAACGCAAAATATTTTCCAAAATTAGTTTACATTTTGAATGACAAAATAATATTGACATGACACAGAAACGCAAAATTCATCCCCAATTCACACAGTCTAAGCCCGCAGAAAGGCTTGCGACAGCACAAGAACCTCAACAGATACTTCATATTGAACAACAAAAATTCTTTTGTTACAGTTACTAGCCATGAAGTATTAAAAGATGGGGCAGGCCTGTCAGTGAATACTTTGCTGAAGCTAGATTACTACAATTCACATTTATTCATAGAAGGCAGACAGCATCTGGCCCATTAGAGAAAAACAACTAAATAGCTTAGTGCAGAGCAAATCTTGGCAGAGGTATACAGAAATTTTCACCACGATGTCAAATTTACCTAATTCGGAGCCAACACAGCCAACGGATTAATTTTTAAAAGTACGACACTCAAGAATAGTAACTGGGATTTAGTTAAGGTGTACCAGAACCGAAGAAACTATTTCGAATACTCACCAATTGACAACAGTGATTATCAATGGAACAGGAAGAGTATTTGCTGATCGCAACAAGTCCAGCAAAGTGAGGAGAGATCTATTTGCTTCTGATGTAACTGCAGCTAAATCCAAAACTGGATGGCCACGAACAAGCCGTGAAATGTTAAAAACACTCCTGACACCTGTAATAGCCAAAACAAAAACAAGCAAAAGAAGATATTAACTTGCAAATGCCGCAAAAAGAACAAATGGATTTATGCAGCTAATTACTCATCCCAATCCCAATTATTTCACGTTCATAAATTTGAGGATAAGTGGACCAGTTGGATTTCATACGCTGACTTGCGAAGCACCCATTGACTCTTAAACTTAGTTATTATAAGACCACCCATGATTTCCCATGCAAGAATGGGTTGAAAGAAAGATGACTTGTTTGTCAAATGCCGGATATGTCCATTGGTTAACAGTCACTGACAATAATAAAAACATCACCGCGAATGCTGAATAGCTCAAAAAATAGAAGGCAGGACGTCAGTAAAAAGAACATAAGACAATGCAAACCAAACTAACAAATGATGCACAGGACAGGTTCTCAATGAAACGAAGGCAACGTAGATTCCACAGGCACTCTCAGCATTGCAATAAATATTAAATGTTCCCATCTAAATTCAATCCATGAGAACCTATGTCTGAATGCAGTACCTCCAGAAGTCGATCTATCTGAATCAGTTGCATCTGGTGTAAACATCAAAATAAAGGTTTCCAAGAATTTCAGAGCCAATAGCCTCGTCTTGATGAAAACAGCCTAAAGTATCATGTCAGACAAAGAATTTGTCAGGGACGTAACTAAAATTATGTTGACATGAAAAATGAAAATTTGACAGCATAATTATGAAATTGTGGATACCTTTAAAAATTCCTATATATTATAGAACATTAAAAGTATACATACAGCACTGCATCAACAAGCATAAAAACAAATTTTATCCATTCATTGGAGCTTTTGCAAAATATTAGCATGATTCGCCAAACATAGGTTGGATTCAACATCAGTTGTTCCCACAATGACTTTGCCCATTAAGACATCTAGAGGAAGCTTGTTATGTCATAGTTAGCGTATATAATTCGTATAACTAGGTTTACATCAGCACATTAAGGACGTGAAGTTCGTAGCAACATTTGACCAAACTTATAGGTTGTGTTTGGTTGGGGGAATTGAACTTTTTTGTTTTGAAAAATAGCTTTTTGATGAAAAAAAAAAATTGGTTGAAAGAAAACAATTTACAATGTGAACTATTTTATGGAGATGGGGTTTGGCCCATCCGAGGTTGAAGTAAAGTAGGACCTATCATTTAAGATGGGGTTGAGTCGCTGAGAGGGGTATCACAAAACGAATTTCCGCTACCCTCTTCTTGAAGGGAAGTTGATTTCCCCCCTTGGGAGAAAAAGGCAGCCTCAAGTTATTTTTGCTACTCACTCGCGGGAACAAATAGCGGAAATCGGGGAAATGAGTACATCATCAACACCAAGGAACAGGAGCCTAGGCTGATTGCTCTGCGGCTAATACTTCAAGAAATTATAGATAGCCCATAATACAATTAAGCTTGTCAAAATTGTGCTTAGTATCAGGAACCAAAGGTGGTTCTCACTTAAACATACCAAATATGAACCCACAGGGCAGCAACTCAAGCAGAATGCCTCTTGTTTTAGAGAAATTAATCTCTAAACTGCTACAATCAGACACCAAGATAAAAAAAACAACTACAATTGCAACAATTTGAAAATATAGGAAAGGATGGATATAGACATTGTGCTGTCATTTATCAGAACCAAAAAACAAGCCCAATGCCCTCAACCACACTTATTTTGGAGAGACTATTTCCAGGGCTTCAGCCGGTGACCTCCAGGTCACATTGAACGAAAAAGCCAGTCACCCACCAAATGTAGATAAAACTAATGAACGACAAAGAATCATGTAAAATCGATCAGAAGAGCATGAATGCACCCATGTTATAGAAATCGGTAAAATATATGTTTATATCACAATTGAAAAATGGGGTACCGTATGGTACACAATATGGAGAAAGTTACAAGGGACTACACTTTGCTAATAGAACCATCACTGAAGATCAATGAGACATTAGAGTCGAACAATTGACAAGCTTGTATACAAGAGAACAGAGAAGCATACCTCAGATATAACAGTATGTACAGTATCCTTGAATCTAAGCACCCATATCCAGATTTCTTCAATCCTTCTATCAACTTTACCGTGGTGGTGAAACTACAATCATCAAAAAGAGTGCACCGCATTCTTAATCTAAACAAGAATATCATAACCACAAGTAGCTACAAAATAGTGTCTGATAGAATAGAGGCAAGGAGTATATAGGAAGAAACATATAAATGCCAAATTAACAGATTACAACAAGATTAAAATCAAACCTGTTTTTCACCTATTACGCAGCAAGTTACAACAGATTTGAGCAAATGAATAAGAGAAAAGGAAATCTATTGTCTCCAAGCAGTGTATAAAAAGGCACAAGGTGCACTGAGGCGATAGGGGGTCCTAGAGCCTAGGCGCGCGCCTTAGCGAAGTGACGCGCAAACTTTTATAATTTGCATTTATATACTATATTTATAAAATATATTATGAGCATAAGCTATAAAGTTAATTAATTATGTAATATAACAACTCTAATTAAAAATATATATTGTGTTTAAGAAAAATGCCGCTAAACGATATCGATATTCATCAAAATGCACTGTATTATATATCAACATAAGCTTTTTTACAAAAATTGCAAGGCACCATAAAATTCAAGGATTAGTTGTATCTAAAAGTCAAGGAATAATACTCCATCTTTTGCACACACAATAAACAAAGTACAAAAATACACAATATAATAATATGTTCAACTTAAGGCAAAAATATTGCCTAAAAACAAAAGGCGTGACTAGGCACACCTCGGCGCTTTGTGCTCCTTAGCAAGCCTTGGCGCACCTTGTCAAAGTCGCCTAGCTTGAGGCCTGCGAGGCAAGGTATTGCCTCGCCTCACTGCCTGCTCGCCTTTTTATACACTGTCTCCGGGATATAGGAAGAGAACTTACATTACTTGCTATTGGGTAAGAACCACTAAATAGATTTCAACACATCAGAAAACCACTGATGTCATGGTCAAACTTTTTAAGAATGACACTCCCAAGTCCTCATACTAATAAATTGATTTTTATGCATTAATGTAGACTCGAACTTGAAAGTCCCATCTGCATAT
The DNA here is from genome assembly GCA_018398585.1 of Simmondsia chinensis. Classification (NCBI taxonomy): domain Eukaryota; kingdom Viridiplantae; phylum Streptophyta; class Magnoliopsida; order Caryophyllales; family Simmondsiaceae; genus Simmondsia; species Simmondsia chinensis. The sequence goes on from JAGTTD010000007.1 coordinate 37,969,540, forward strand.
ATAACTTAGAAGGGATTAGGACCATAAAGAAGAAGCAAAAAAAGAATCCGGGAAAGAAATTATCTTCCAATATTTTACATTTGAAAGCAATTGTATATATGAAGACTTTTTCCTTTATTACTAACATGTACATGTATCTCTTCTTGAGATTGAAGATGAACCCCCGATGGAACCACACTCATATACAATCAGATACATATAAACAAACTACTATCTAGCAATTATCAGGGCAAATATCGTTAGTTAGCCAAAGGCAGAGTCCCGAGAAAATCTTCTAAAGGAAACATGATAGCATCAGGTTTTAACATGCCTCAAAGAGTGAATGCTTTGAGGTACATTTGCTTAATGCCCGCGGGATGTGTTTAATCAGTGATGTTTCTTCCCCTAATTCCTAATCCATGAGATTCTAGGACAAGGAAAGTCACCTGTAGAGCCATGTCCTCAAGTACAGCGCAGAAGAACTTCATGCCACTAGTGATAGCTTGACAAGCAACAATGGGATCTCTATCCTTTACAAGGGACATCAAAACTGGCATTAATATGGAAGAATGCTCCAAAACTTTCAATCCGATCTCCTCTATCACCCTGCCACAGGTGAAAGAAAAGCAATGACTGTTGTAACCATATGGAAGTTTGGCAACAAATGACAATGTAACAACTGCTTTGTTTTGCAAGGAGGAAAGCAAGTAAAAAAAAATATAGCTAATAGAATCCCACGCGAACACAATTTTTTGCAAGGTGACATATTCCGCAGCAAACATTTCACCCAAAGTTTAATAAAATAAAGCACCATGGTTCAGCTAAATGCAAGAATTGACATCATGGTCAACATAAAGTAATGCCACAAGCAACATCAAGGACCCACAACAGCCTCCATCTGATTCGCATGCATTCCCAACCTGGAACACTCAAAATTCCTTCAATCATAGCTTTCATCATGTACATATACTCTATGAATCCTTCCTTAGAAATGACATGCCTCAAACAGAAAATTCATATATTTTCAATTTTATATAGAGCTTACACTCTCTAAAAGACCTTGTAAAACAATCCTAGAGATTTTCAAGTCAAGTCGATGCTAATCTTGAATGCCCTATTAGGATCTGAAACACATAATGCCAAGGGAAGATTGGTCTGCATGTATGCAATTATTAGGTTATATAAGCGGAACTAGCATGAACTATCTGTAAGCTCAGTGGATGCACATTTATTGGATAGGACAAATGCTGGTATAAGTTGAGGTCGCTTGTAAATAGACCCTTAATATCCACAAAAAGTTGCAGTTTCGCAGACAGTAGGTGAAAACAAACAAATAAAAAATTTTCTAACGAAATATAAGCATCAAAAGGATGATGCTAAATTCCATACCATGTATACCCCCCCACGCACAACTAGCATGCCTAGACATGGCCAGTTCATTTCTTCTTCTCTATAGAAACCCTCTCAAACTCAACAGTAGGGTTGGTCAAGACCCCAAGCAACCCAAGCAGTGCTTGAGGCCACAATTTGTTATGGACTCCTTATGAAAATTCATTATATTATTAATTAGCTTCTATTGCAAATCACCATTTATAATCGGAATACATGATTTAAAGTACATTACGTATATAATATAAAAGACCCTCAAATTAGCTAGCATCAGAATATAAAGTGAGTTATTCAAGGTTTGATTGAGTTGACCTACGCATCTTTGTTACCAAAGAAGGGCTCACCGATCAGAACTTTTGTATATGCACCTAAATCTTCAGACCGATCACGCTCAACAGATGGTTCAACACCAAACCCTACTTGACTCCTACTCGTTCTAACATGTGGAAACCTACTTTAACCACCCGCATTAAAACACCCCCTCAATCAAATTCATCGGGAATGACCCTCCTATTATCTCCTTCCCAATTATACAATTCCAACACTGAATTATCCCAACATAAATTACCAAGAACAGTGAAAAAGGAAGGCAGATAAGACTTACATGCAGCCAATTATAAGAATTAACAACGCTGCAAGCGCATAATAAAGAAACGAGTTACTTACGCCAAACGTCCTTGTAATTTGCCCATTATGCCAATTTAGTCCTTGTACTTTTAGTTATGTCAATTTACAAGTAATATTGTGTCAGTTTTATCCTAGAATAAAACTTATATTAAGTTGTTAGTGAACAATGGCTCAGAGTGGGTTGGGTTAAATTGAGTCATTAAGCGGATTTGTAGTGCGTTGCTTATTATAACATAATTATGCCGTTAAAAATTTCATCAATAATTTAACATAAAAATTTTTCTAAGGACCAAATTGACACCATCAGGGCTAGACATAAGTTTCTAAAATCGCAATTGTTAATATTAATAAGTTTTATGATTAAAACTTGTGTTATTTGTTGTACTGATATTATGTTGTTAAGAGAAATTTATAATATACGAAGGTCCCAAATAGAAATATCGGCTTAGGGCCCCGAAATCATCATGACCGACCCAGTACACAATATGACTATTACAATAACTAAATTAACACAATTAACAATACAAATACTAAATCAACACAATGGTCAAACTACAATGACCTTCGCGTACATAAAATATACGAGAATAAACAAAGAGGGGCTGAAACTAACTCGACAAGGAATTTGCGCACAAGTCCTTCAGGTGATGACTGAAGCTCAGCCAAAAAGGCGAAAACTTCGGCGCCGAGAGAAGATTCAACGGTGAGTAGACCCTTGACTTGACGGAGAGAAGATAGCTTGACAGCCAAATCGCCATGGTTGTTAGCAGCGGCGAGGAGAGAGAGTGCTTGTTCTCTAGAAGAACCGGCCATTTTTAGGGCTTCGAATTTGGGGATTTCGCAGTTTCGAAATCTAGGGTTTACGAGGGGGGAGATCGAATTGAATTGAATTGAATTGGGGATGTTTGTGTGTGTTTGATACTTTGGGTTTTGGTTTAGAACCCTCCAATGGGAAACGTTGGAGACTCGGATTATATAGAAAGAGAGAGCATGGAGAGGAGGGACGAAAATAAACAAATAAATTAAGGTGAAAAACAAAATCAGAACTACGAAACAAAGTTAATAAAATTTAGCGAATTATTATACGAAGTTCAGTAAAACTGTATATAAATACTATTATATTGGTCTCATGGGAAAGAACTCAATCAGGTCTATTAAACAAAGTTAATAAGATTTAGCGAATCATTCTACGAAGTTCAGTAAAACTGTTTGTGAACACAGTTATGCTGGTCTTGTGGAAAAGAGCTCAACAATGCCATCCTATCCGTGGCCTTATTATTACCTTCACGGAACGCATGAGAAACACAATAGACTACAAACTACAATAACATATTCCATATATCTTCAATAATAATTCTAATTTGCCAAGGACATGAAAAGTCGCCTCTTATTATTCAAACTATCATATGAGATTATCCCCTTCAATATGCAAACGGTCAAAACCCGTATAAAAATATACTTGAATCCCTTCTCTAGTAGCCCAAGCCTCTGTCGCAATAATAGGGGCGTTGTCAATACTACCAATAGTCATAATCAACTGGTCTACCACACCAATCCCGAATAACAAAATCAGGCCTCTGTCTCTCGTTTTCGCTCTATCTCTTATATAACTATTAGAATTGAGCCACCCACCGTTCCTTTTAATCCATTCAACAAAATCTCCGTCGATCTGAGTGACCATATGATTGGGATTCAAAAGTTTTCATTCAAACACGTAATCATTTACAGTATTCCATGAAGAGTCGTGATAGCTTCCTCCAACATTTTTGAGATTATCTAGGACGAGAAATTTTGAGAGATCTCGTGAAAGATAATAATTTGTGTGACAATGTGAAGTTATTTATTGTATTTCAATATTTGTGAAAATAATAAAAGATTAGGGACCTTTTTATTTGTTTGTACCCTAAAATTTTGTATATATTAATAATGAAGTACCTTTTCCATCAAAACCCATAGTTGAAAAATTGAAAAGACAAAATTGTCCATGACAAGAAGAACACTGTGTGGTGATTCTATAAATACATGGTGATGTGTATGTTACTATTAGGGTCGAGAAAAGTTTGAGTGAGAAAGATTGAGAGTTGAGACGTCTCATGTAAACTCCAACATTATAATCAAATTATCGTGCTCCCCTCCGTTGATGTAAGCTTCCGCTGAACCACGTCAATTCCGATGTTCTCTCCTGTGCCCTTTTATGTGTGATTGTTACTTCGATTTATGGTTCGTTATCATGGAGGTGGTTTTCATTGGTGGTATCCGGGTCCCAATAAGAACAGAGATAAATAAATAAGTTACCATTGGCAAGAGAGTTATAGTCAAAATAAAGATAAAATTGTTCAAAATTTTTTAAAAGGTTACGCTCCCCCACTTTATTCCAACTTGGGAGTTAAAAGAAACAGGGATAAGAGTTTTCCCCCTCTACCCCATTATTTCGTTGCCAGACAGGAAGGTACCGAATAGAATAAGGACTCGTTTGGTTGTCTAATGAATTGAATTTATGTGATAATTTATTTTTTTTGGGAACTCAATTTTTGTATCAACTTCCCAGAAAATAGGAAAACATATTTGGTTGCCACAATGAGAAAATAGAACTTCACCGGAGGCTAGTTAAAAACAAAGAAATTAGAATTTATCTAGGGGGTTAGGTAAGTTATTGATTGCGTTTTTTAAGGAATTCAAATTATTTAGCAATTTTCACTTCCTTCATTATGACTGCTCCCTACATATCAAGCAAGAGCTGCAACCTGTACTTTCCATAAATTTGTTATTCTCACATCTACTTCTTGTATTACGATTCATTATCTTAACCCCTCTCTAACTCAGTGCAAAACGGGAGTTATTTACAACATTGGTCCTTTGTCCTTTTAAATACATTTAAATTAATCCATCATATTATTTTTGTTCAAATTGGTCCCTCATCTTATAATTTTATTTAAACAGGTCCATCAACTTTTTTTAAGTTTGTTAAAATAGTCCCTTATCTTTTATTTTATTCAAAAGGGTTATTCGTATTTTATTTTATAACAAAACTAGTCTCTTATATTGCGACAAACAATAGATAAAAATTAAAAAGACAATGGATTAATTTAGCCATAAAATAAAACAGGAGGGACCATTTAAAAAAAAAGACGAGGGACCAATTTGAATAATATTTATACTAAAGGTCCCTGTACTCTACCAATTGTAGTTCTTATACTTTTAACTGTGTTAATTTAGTCCCAGTATAATTCAAAATGCGTCAATTTAATCATTTAGTAAATTTTAAGTTAAGTTAATGACGTAATTTTGAACGGCAAAGTCATGCAAGACGCAAGTAATTTATTATAAACTTATCCGTTTACTCAATTTAATCTAATTTACCGCTAAAAAATAAAAATTTGATTAAAAACTTAATATAAAATTCTCTAAGGACTAGACTGACACAATTTTAATGATACATGGACTAAATTAAAATAACTAAAAATATAAGAACAAAATTGACATAACCAACAAAACACACAAACTTTTGATGTAAAATTAGATACCAATTTGAATAAAATTAAAAACACTACGTGTAACTAGAGGTGGCCACAAGCCAGGCCCGCTACAGTGTTGGGTGGGGCGGGGCGAGTGAGCCCGGGTTGGCCCATTTTTCGTCAACTTAAAAAAAAATTACAAAATTAAAAAAGTATAAAGTCGTTTTGTACTAAAATTATTATAATTCATTGATAAATAATACGAGATACAAATACATTTTATCCAAAGCACTAATAATGTTAAATATATGTAATAAAATAAAATATATAATAAATAATAGTAAATAATGGTAAATAAATAACGTAACAAGTATAAATACAACACAGTTGGATTATAATATTTAAAAGTAATAATTTATTTATCAAAAAATACAAAATAAAAATAATATAAATTTTTTTTTTTTAAATTAGGAGAACTCCGGGGCCCGGGCCTAGACCTGGCCCAGCCCCCATCAAAAATAGGCCTGTGGTCCGGCCCGCTAACCGGCCTGACTCGGCTCGTTGGCCACCACTACGTGTAACAGTGTAAATAAGTATGTAAAACGGCAACGAACCAAAATAAATCATAGTCGTGTCATCGTCGCCAGCGGCTGTCAAACCACGCGAACCTCGACCTTGAGCTTCAACAATGGAGGGATGGGACCACACCACCAAGTCAACCCTAACTCAAATCCCTCTCCTCACCACCAAAGCCGGTCCCCGCGACGGCGGCGCCTGGACGCAGCGGTTGAAGGAGGAGTACAAGGCTTTGATCGCCTACACTTCAATGAACAAGGCCAACGACAACGACTGGTTCCGCATCTCCGCCACCGATTCGTCCGGTACACGGTGGACCGGCAAGTGCTGGTACGTGCATAATCTACTGAAGTACGAATTTGATCTTCAGTTTGATGTTCCTGTTACTTATCCTGCTACTGCGCCTGAGATTGAGTTGCCACAGCTTGATGGCAAGACGCAAAAGGTATGGATAATGGATTTGTATTGATTTGATTGTTTGGATAATGTTATTAGTTATTAATTTGCTGCCATGACCATAAGAAGACCCTTTCTCTTGGGTGAATTGGTTTGGGAATGCTGCGTGATTGTATGCAGCTTTAGCCGTGTGTTGGGGCATTTTGTTCTATTGCTTTGTCGCGTCATTGCCTTTTGCGTATTCACTATTACTGTGTACTACTGTATATTATTGTGTACGTTATCTATTTGACTTGCTTTGTGTCATATCCTATGCTTAGATGCTTGTATGCTTTTATGTTTTTATGCTTGTGCGCCTCTATGCTTTTATGCCTATATTTCCCAGGTTGGGGGTCCTCAGATACAACCTCTATTTAGGGCAGCACCCTGAAGGGGTAAGGCTGCATACATCTCACCCTCCTAGACCTGCATATGCGGGAGCCCTTGAGGCACTGGGTTTGTTGTTGTTGTTGTTGTTGAATTGGTTTGGGAATGCGTGTTGTGGAGTGAAATTGCTTCATTGGATGTGGTTTGTTTACTCAGTTGTGTGCAATTCAAGGTTTCATCTCTCTCTATGTTAAGAAATCCATGTGCGTGAGTCTAGAATCGAGTCCTATGAATTGGCTTGTTTTTTTCCATAAATATTGTTCATTAGGACTGGGGTTGTTAGGAATCGCGAGTACTAAAGCATAACGAAAGATTCGACCAGAGAACAAAAATAAACACACAAGATTTACATGGTTCGACGTAAAATGGCTACATCCATGGAGTTACAGGAATATTTTATTGCTTGGAAGTTTTACAGAGAGTTTTTATGATTTCAAACTCATACCGCTCTCTCAAGCCCCTTAATAGGGCTTATATATCACTAAATGGGCCCGTGCCTTCACTTGGACTTGGCTCATAACGTATAAAACCTGGCTCCATTTAAGAAGCCCAATAGGAGGCCTTTTGAAAACAACATCTCTACAAAGCAACACCTTGTAGTGGTAACGTTATTAGGCATTATCGTGGCAAAAATGTTAATGTGCAATTTTTTGAAAATTTGTTGCTTTTACCGCTCGAACAATAACATTTTATGCCTTGATGGCAAGAACGGCCTTTTTTATTTTGTGAATTGGTTTGCAATGCATTTGGAGGAGTGGAATTGGGTCACTGGATGTGGATGTAGATTTCTGTACTCAATTGTATGCAATTTGAGGTTTGATCTTTCTCTATGTTAAGGAATCCATGTGTGAGTTGATAGAAAACACAACAAAAGTACAACGAGAAAAAGAAAAGCAAGCACACAAAATTTGTCCTGATTTGATTTTTTTTGTATGAATTGGTTTGGAATGTGTTCGGTGGAGTGGAATTGCTTCATTGGATGTGGTTTTGTGGTCTCAATTATACGCAATTCGAGGTTTGATCTCTCTCTTTGCGTCAAGGAAATCCATGTGCTGGTCTAGTATAGAGTTCTATGTTGCAATGGCGAAAAATAAGACATCATCGTATAAGTCTAATGAGGCAAATGAGCTATTTCACGTAATGCTAGGTGATTTTGAGATGAAATCGATGTTAGGGTTATTTGTGGCTCTTAAATGCCAGCTTGACGCTAGACCCACCGAAATTTAACCTTTTGTGTCCTCTCTCACTGAGTAGGATATTATTGCCTCCAAATTAGACGTGGATATTTGAAAAAAGAAAGTAAGATAGATTTCAGTTATATTTGGTTAGTATAGAATTTGGTGAAGTTTAGCAACCTAATTTATTTGAGATTTGATTCAGAGGTTGGCTGTGGTTAGGATTGAGTAACTAAGTTATAAAGAAGGGCTTATGAGTTGATGGTTTAGATGAACAGAAAGAGAGCAAAGATGTGAGGTGTGTGTGGGTTTTTATGGGAGGAGAAGGGGGGAGAGAGAGAGAGAAGGGGGGGGGGGGGGGGGGGGAAGAGATTTGTACAAGAGGTGCTTTAATGAGAGTTTTTATCTTTCTCCGTCCAAAGCTACATTGAGGAACGTTGGTGGCTCAACGTGCAGTAGCTACGTTACGGAGGGTTGGTGGCTTATCATGCAATAGTCACATTTGGAATTAGGTTGTGAGGTGGGGTTTGGGGTTTCACTTAGAGATTGTAATCCTAAATTTCATAGTGGATGAGGCTCCCATTTGGGTCCCATGGTTTTTTCCCTCTAGTTGAGAGGGTTTCCACATAAATCGTTGTATTGATTGTTTTGATGTTTCTGATGTTTTAAGCTTCTGTTGTGCTTGATTGTGTGATTTTTCCCAACACAAGGTAATGATTGTCATTTTCCCCTGGATCTAGATGTACAGAGGCGGAAAGATTTGCTTGACCGTGCACTTTAAACCACTATGGGCAAAGAATTGGTATGTCTTCCCTTTATCGTGATGTATTTGTAGGATTTTGCTGGATCTCAGTGTTTTAATTGATTCATATTGCAAAACATTTTGGTATTTTGGGTTTATTTATGTAAATCATTCGTAGTTCTTTACCTAATTAAGTTCTATGGACTGCTTCTTGTCTTGTATACGAGCCTCGTTGATTGAGAGGCTTTAGTTCTAATTCACATAGCTTTAGCTCTGGAAATACATATTATCTCGCCATAAGCCTGATGGGTATTTGCGTAAGATTTCATGTTAGAATGTAAAATCCTTCATAGGCCTTCACCTAACAGCTTCAGGTTTAAGGTAGTTGATTCTCTAACATGTTATTAGAGCCTCTTTAATCAAGAGATTTTGAGTCCAAATTCCAATAGCCCACAATCTTTATACTTATATTACTTCAACACAAAGTATGAGGTGAGCATATGTATTATCTATGGTTTAAGCCCGAGAGGCATCCAATATTTGCGTAATGGCCTTCTTAAAGTGAAACCATTATCGGATCTTCACCTAACAACTTAAGCTTTTAGGATCATTAATTCCTTGACATTGGTGGGTTTTGACATGGCTTAATTTCAGTATCTCAATGGTTTCAATTTGGAGATTTAAAGTCTGTATGCGTATATACGATGTAGGAGTATCTGAGGAAAACAGGTTGTTTGAAGTAAAGGATGATGGTAGTAATTTCATCGGAGGAGTGTCCAAGGTTCTTTGACCCATTTCAAACTAGCGCTCTTTTTTTCCAGCAAATTCCTGCGTTGAAAAAACTTTTGAAATCAATGTAACAGTTAAAATAAATTTAAAGGCAAAATATTATCCTGATTGTTTGTAGATCAAAGTTTTGTTTTGATAATCATTCTTAGGAGCTCTAGATATTACCATAGTGTTTAGAAATAAAATATTTTTCTCAAAATCATTTGAGGGAAACTTTCTAGGAAAGGAAAATGGTTGACAAATTTAAGTAACTGTGCCACTGTTGGTATGGACTTCTTGTTTAACAAAGATTATAGGCTATATGTATATAGAGTATATATATGTAGGGTTGGGCCAGGGGGATTCGTATCTGTAACCAAGTTCAAGGGCCTCGACTTTGATAATATTTTTATCATTGTACTGATTGTAGGATGTGTATATATTGACATGCAATCTTAAAGTTGCGGTCTATAGCCTATATTTGGGCGAACGGCTGATCTTGAAGTAGAATCATCATTCTTTGGGTATGGCTTTAGCCTTGACCACAAATAAATATGAAACTTGCATAACATGGTATAGCTATTGTATATAAACAAATCTACGCACTTTAGGAAATCTAGTTATAGAGGACATTTTAGTTTGATGCTTTCGTGATTGCTTAGTAATAGTTGTCTATCAGATTGTTTCCTAACCTTAAGGAGTCGACTAAAGTGGTAAAACACTTAGTCATTCTGCCTCATAAAGTGTCGAGTCTAGGTCTGAATCTTGCTATTGGGTCCAAACAATTCCTTGGGGCTACCCATCATGTCTATGGGCTCCAACTTACCCCATTGCGCATAGGAAAGTTCCGAGTAGGCAGTCGGTGCAAGCTGTGGATCAATTGAGGTTTGGATATGCTAACCCGAACACCATGGTTGCTGTCACAGTTATTTTATGAGCTAAGTACCCGGTGAGGTTTGCTCACCCGAACACGAACAACAAAGAAATGAACACAATAGAAATTCAAAGGGAAAAGTAAGACACAATTTTTCACACGAAGAAGAGAGGCTTTTCTTATTAATATTTCAGAGATTACAAGATATCCAAAATGAATGCCCATTACATCTATTTATAGCCGTGGTCCACCCCATGAACAAGGGGTAACCGTTCCCGCCATTTTCCCTCTTTCTTCAAGCCGTGCTCCACTCTTCCCATGCGTGCCTTGGCGGTTACAAGGTGAGCTGGTCAAAGCACCTGTTATATTAATTTAGGCGCCTGATTTTCAACTGGCGGTTACATCCACCTCAGCCCACTCTTCCATTTTCCCGCCTTTACCTCGTTTGAACTAGTCAATGCTTATTCCCGCTTCTTTTCCTTTGGTAACCGTTACTAATATGTGTCACGTGCTTATTATTACCATTTTATAAGGTCGGGCTTCATTGGGCCTTATTGGGCCTACTTGGGCTTGGGCCGGGCCAGTGCCCTGCACTGGGCCCGTGCCTATCGCTACTCATCTGTGTCCTTGGGCCGGCCCAGTGCCGTGCCCTGGACCTTGTCATGACACTGTCTAGGTCGCGCCCCGCCTATGTCATGACACTGTCTCGGGTCGCGCCAGACCCCTGTCATGACACTGTCTTGGGTCGCGCCCCGCCTATGTCATGACACTGTCTCGGGTCGCGCCAGACCCTTGTCATGACACTGTCTTGGGTCGTGCCAGACCCTTGTCATGACACTGTCTTGGGCCGTGCCAGACCCTTGTCATGACACTGTCTTGGGCCGTGCCAGACCCTTGTCATGACACTGTCTTGGGTCGTGCCAGACCCTTGTCATGACACTGTCTTGGGACCGCGTCCGTCTCGGTTCCCACTTCGTCCGTCACTTAGGCCTAGGTCCGTGGAGGCCTAATGCACTCTTAACTGAGTGCGCACCTTGTCCACACAATGCCAATCATTGGCAGCCCATTTGACACGGCACAGGCGCAAGGCGCACACCTGTGCCCCGGTCCGGAGTGTCACGGGTCTTACAAACCTCCCCCACCCGAAAGACCTGACGTCCTCGGAAGGGAATTAAGGTACTCCGCAACTTTGTCCTCAAATTGCCACAAAGTTACGTCTCGTTCCGACGTAGCCTCCGTAATAGGAGTGCCTTTCCATTGAACCAGGAAGTCTCGTCTCCTGTTCTTTTTACTCTGACCATACACCCGATGGTCTAGGACTTTTTCCACCTCTTGTGAAAATTGCTTCCGAATGGTAGGTGGCGCCCTATTTTGCTTCAAGTGTGCACCCATTAGGTCCTCAACGTGAGGTTTAAGAAAACTAACATGAAAAGTGGGGTGCACCTTTAACCTTTGGGGTAAATCCAATCGGTAAGCAACGGGTCCAACCTTTTTAACAATTTCGAAGGGTCCATCGTATTTAGGCACTAAGCTACGATGCACGGTTTTACTGTTTATTTTCTTCCATATTTGAGGCGTGAGTTTAAGCATAACTTTGTCCCCTACTTTAAATTCTAAGGGTCTCCTCTTTTTGTCTGCATACTTTTTCATACGCCTAGCTGCCTTGTCAAGGCTGTCCTTCGCCATGTCAAGGAGCTCTTGTTTATCTAACGCAAAGCGTTGTGCAGCCGGGCATTTTCCCCCACTTTGTTTCACAATCTCGTGTGGAGTGAGGGGCTGCCAACCCATGGCCAACTCAAATGGGCTGAAGCCCGTGGCACTGCTCTTGTGCAAGTTATAACAAAATTGAGCAGCGTCCATGAGTTCCACCCAATTCTTTTGGGAGGCCGTCACATAGTGCCTCAAGTATTCTTCCAACAAGGCATTTACTCGTTCCGTTTGCCCATCCGTTTGAGGATGGTTGGCCGTGGAAAATTTTAGTTGAGACCCCATTAAGTTAAACAACGTTGTCCAGAACCGACCCGTAAACCTAGAATCTCGGTCGCTTACAATATCTTCGGGTAGACCGAAATACTTGACCACGTTTTTGAAAAAGAGTTGGGCGGCTTGATCCGCTGGACAAGCGTTTGGGGCTGCCATGAAAATGGCATATTTTGAAAATCTATCTACTACAACCATTACCGATTTTTGTCCATCAACACAAGGAAAACCAGAGATAAAATCCATCGACAAAGACTTCCATGGCTTGTCGGGTGTTGGTAGTGGTTGTAGAAGACCCGCTTCTTTTCTCCGCTCAAGTTTGTCTTGTTGGCAAACGAGGCATGACTTGACATAGGCCTCGACCTCCTGTCCCATCTTCGGCCAGTAATAGCTGCGCTCCAGCAATGCCTGGGTTCTTTCGCGCCCTGGATGTCCGGCCCACCTCGCATCGTGACATTCCCGCAACAGTTCTACTCGGATTTTACCTGTAGGGACATATAAACGAGCACCCTGCGCAAAGATTAAATCATCATCGTTCCAGTACCTGCGTGCTTCGCCACTGATTACCTGCTGTTTTAACCGTTGGTACATAGGGTCGGTCCGGGCCGCTTCCTTGACACGTCCGGTGAAGTCCGTCTCAACCCGTGACAAGGCTGCGACAAGCTCTAGGGTCTTACGACTTAGAGCGTCCGGGACTACGTTATGCTTTCCCTGTTTGTGTTCCCATACAAAATCATACTCTTCTACAAATTCTTGCCAACGGGCTTGTTTGGATGACAACTTCTTTTGTGACTTGAAATATGTGTTCGCAATATTGTCAGTACGAACCACGAATTTCACTCCCAAAAGATAGTGTCTCCATACTCGTAAACAATGTATTACAGCAAGCATCTCTTTCTCATGCGTAGAATACCGTTCTTCATGCTCTTTTAACTTCCTACTTTCGAAGGCTACCGGATGTTTGTCTTGAACAAGCACCCCACCAATGGCACGTCCAGAGGCGTCCGTATGAAGCTCAAAAGGCCTGTCGAAGCATGGCAACTTCAAGACCGGCTCCGTTGACACTGCGCTCTTGAGGGCTCTAAAGGCTTCTTGGCACGGTTCGGACCACGACCACACTCTATCTTTTCTCAACAGATCTGTTAGAGGCGAAACCTTCTTAGAATAGCCAAGTATGAATTTTCTTTAATAGTTGGCTAACCCTAAGAATGATCTCAACTCTGATACATTTTTGGGTGAGGGCCAATCCAAGATGGCCTTGACCTTGGCCTCATCCATTTTTACATGTCCTTGACTAATTTTGTGCCCGAGGAACATGATCTCGATTTGGGCAAATTCACATTTCTCTTTCTTTACATAGAGTTCATGTTCCTTTAGCTTTTCAAACACTTTTCTTAAGTGTGTTACATGCTCCTCTAGGGATTCTGAGTATACAACAATGTCATCCAAATAAACCACAACAAAACGGTCGAGGTAATCGTAAAGAACATCATTCATTAAGTTACAAAAGGTAGCCGGGGCATTAGTGAGCCCAAACGGCATTACAAGAAATTCGAAAGAGCCATAACGAGTTACACAAGTGGTCTTGGGCTCGTCCCCGTCCGCGATCCGAACCTGCCAATAACCCGAGCGCAGGTCCAACTTGGTGAAGTATTTTGCCTTCGACAACCTGTCAAAAAGATCATCGACACGAGGAATAGGATAATTGTTTCTCACCGTTACCTTGTTTAGGGCCCGATAGTCCACGCACATTCGTAGGGACCCATCTTGTTTCTTTTGGAACAACACCGGTGCCCCATACGGTGCTTTAGACGGTTGAACAAAACCTGCATCCAGCAATTCCTCTAGCTGTCTACGCAGCTCGATAAGTTCTGCCGGCCCCATTCGGTATGGGACTCGCGCAGGGGGTCGGGAGCCCGGCAGTAACTCAATTTTGTGGTCAATGGCCCTCCTAGGCGGTAAATGCTTAGGTAATTCAGAGGGCATCACATCCTTAAACTCGTCTAGTACCCCCACAATTACATCAGGTACTTCCACCTTCTTTCCCGGTTTAATCTCAACTAGGGTCGCTACAAACGTAGGGAGTCCTTTCCGAAACCCTTTCTTGAGTTGCATTGCGGATAATGTTTGTAACGGGCCCGGGGGTTTCATAGTAGTGGACCACGCCTTGACAAAGCAAGGTTTCGTCGGGTCGCTTATCATCATCCCCCCTAGGTGAGGGGTGACCGAGGCCCTTGCTGTCCGAAAGAATTCGTTGCCTAGAATCAATTCAAAATCGTCTATGTCTACTACCGTGAAGTCCGTCTTTCCTTCCCAGTCCCCTACTTTTAGAGTCACATTTGGGGCTCTACCTTTAGTTGCTATAGCGTTAGAGTTTACAGCTTTCAGTCCCGTGTCGGAAGGGACTAAATTCAGTTTCAAAGTTTGGGCGGCCTTCGAGTTCAGGAAATTATGTGAAGCGCCGGTGTCGGCCATAGCAACTACAGGTCTTCCGTTCAACGTTACACGAAAATACATCAGTCCTTCTAAAGAAGGTGTGTCGTGACTAATGGCATTAAGTAGTCTCAAAGAGGTGGCCCTAAATTCATCGTTTTGTACTCGTTGCTCTTCCTCTTGTACTTCCTCACTTAATGCATTTAGGTGTTGTTTCCTGGGGCAATCCCTTGCATAATGCGGTCCGTCGCATATGAAGCAAGTCACTCCCATTTTATTCTTCTTAGGAACCGGTGCGTTTTTCTTAAACGTGGGCTTGGGCGGCCCTGATTGAGGTTGTTTGTTATACCGGTTCCAATTTGATTTGTATTCTCTCTTCCTCTTTCTAAATGCAACAGGTTGTTTTTCTTTATCCCCATTTCTGTTAGGTTTAAGGTCTATTAAACCGTCAGCCACAATGATTGCGGAGGTAAGGTCATGAACTCGTTGCCTCCGAATCTCAATTTGGGCCCACGATTTGAGACCCGATACAAAGTTAAACAGTTTATCCTCCTCAGTCATGTCATTTATATCAAGCAATAAAGACGAAAAAGACTTAACATACTCACGGACGGATCCAGTTTGTTTTAGGTTCTTTAGCGCCTCTCTTGCCATCCATGAGGTGTTCAATGGCAAGAATTGACTTCGCAGCTCCTTCTTCAAAACGTCCCACATGTTGATGACAGGACGACCAGCAGCCCGGTCGTCGGACACACGAGCTCTCCACCACAGCTTTGCGTCCCCATTAAGGTGCATTGACGCAATCACAACCTTGTCTTCTTCCCTCACTTTAGTGGCATTAAAGTATTGTTCCATATCCCACAGAAAATTCTCAAGGACCCGAGCACTACGTTCTCCTTCATAAGATCTCGGTGTGGGGACTTTAATCCCTCTTTTCTCTAGGCTTTGAGGCCCGGTGTTAATGGCTCTCTTTAACACGGAAATTTCATTTTGAAGGGACTCCATGGTTGGATTAAGGGTCTCGTTTGAGGTTCTTACATTTGAGTTCCCACCCGTGGTTGAATTTTCCCTACGGTATACATTGGGTGGAGCCGGAGGTGTTGGGGACGGGGTCCTATGGGCTTCAAGCAAATTATTCATAATTTCTTTCAAAGATTGAATGTCATTAGAAAGCATTTTGATATTACCGAAAATGGTTCCAGGGGGAGGGTTATCACCGTCTTCACCTTCGGTTCCAACGATCTCCTCAAGTCTGGCTATGCGTTCGCTAGCCTTGAGTTTCTTCAATGGTTCATTTTGATCTCCAGCCATCGTTCACGTAACCAAGGCTCTGATACCACAATTGTCACAGTTATTTTATGAGCTAAGTACCCGGTGAGGTTTGCTCACCCGAACACGAACAACAAAGAAATGAACACAATAGAAATTCAAAGGGAAAAGTAAGACACAATTTTTCACACGAAGAAGAGAGGCTTTTCTTATTAATATTTCAGAGATTACAAGATATCCAAAATGAATGCCCATTACATCTATTTATAGCTGTGGTCCACCCCATGAACAAGGGGTAACCGTTCCCGCCATTTTCCCTCTTTCTTCAAGCCGTGCTCCACTCTTCCCATGCGTGCCTTGGCGGTTACAAGGTGAGCTGGTCAAAGCACCTGTTATATTAATTTAGGCGCCTGATTTTCAACTGGCGGTTACATCCACCTCAGCCCACTCTTCCATTTTCCCGCCTTTACCTCGTTTGAACTAGTCAATGCTTATTCCCGCTTCTTTTCCTTTGGTAACCGTTACTAATATGTGTCACGTGCTTATTATTACCATTTTATAAGGTCGGGCTTCATTGGGCCTTATTGGGCCTACTTGGGCTTGGGCCGGGCCAGTGCCCTGCACTGGGCCCGTGCCTATCGCTACTCATCTGTGTCCTTGGGCCGGCCCAGTGCCGTGCCCTGGACCTTGTCATGACACTGTCTAGGTCGTGCCCCGCCTATGTCATGACACTGTCTCGGGTCGCGCCAGACCCCTGTCATGACACTGTCTTGGGTCGCGCCCCGCCTATGTCATGACACTGTCTCGGGTCGCGCCAGACCCTTGTCATGACACTGTCTTGGGCCGTGCCTGACCCTTGTCATGACACTGTCTTGGGCCGTGCCAGACCCTTGTCATGACACTGTCTTGGGTCGTGCCAGACCCTTGTCATGACACTGTCTTGGGTCGTGCCAGACCCTTGTCATGACACTGTCTTGGGACCGCGTCCGTCTCGGTTCCCACTTCGTCCGTCACTTAGGCCTAGGTCCGTGGAGGCCTAATGCACTCTTAACTGAGTGCGCACCTTGTCCACACAATGCCAATCATTGGCAGCCCATTTGACACGGCACAGGCGCAAGGCGCACACCTGTGCCCCGGTCCGGAGTGTCACGGGTCTTACAGTTGCCCAGAATAAAAAATTAGTTTGTTGTGTTCATACGCTCTTGTTGACTTTTGGTATACATTTCCTTAGCAAACTTCGGATTTATGTATTCTCTGCTTTCTCCAAGTATTGCTTGTTGCATTTGAAATAACTCAAAAATATTTAATTACAAGAAGTAACGCTCACGCTTCTAGATGTTACTCGTGCCTTTGAAATATATTGGTTGCAAACCATCTCGGTGAATTTGTTAGAATTCTTGAGGGGCTAATATAGGAAATAGAAAAGACGTCTCAATATTATTATCCACGGCTAAAATTGTGATTTTTGTGTATATTTGACTTGAAAGAAATGCTGGGATTTTTAGATACCAATATAACCTAGTTAATTTCTTATAGGAAAATGTGGTTTTTTAGGAGCACGTTGGGTAAAGAGCTTTGGGGGTTTTACTGATATAATCTTAGCTGATTTGCAGGGGGATTGGAGGCTTTTATATTATTAGTTCTTTGGTTTTTTAAATGTTGCGTGGTTGTAATTTGACGACATCTTGCTTTTATCACTTTGCAAATTCTTTCTCTTTTAATAATATTTCCTCCTCTTCGATAAAGAAAAAACTCTTAAGAGGGCGAAAAGAGTAAAGATCGTCTCAGATAATGGCTTCTTAAGAAGTTGAGCAAGATTCTGTAAGAAGGTGCTTTTCTCTATGAAGTGGTATTGGGGCGTCATTTGGTCTAGAAGGAAGTCCTCTTCCGCATAATTATTATTTGCTTACATAAATGATTAAGAAAAACATTATAAAGATCAGCATATACCAGTAGTAAATTTCTTATGGAAGAAGGTGGTCTTTTTAGCAGCTCTTTGGACAAAGAGCTTTGGAGGCTTTGTTGACATAGCCTTAGTTGACTTGTAAAAGGATTGGAGGGCTTTATGTTATTTATGGTTTTCATTGTTGCATTATGTAATTTGGAGAGGATCTTGTCCGTAACCTTTTCTACATTCTTTCTCTCTTAACATTATTTGTTTTTTCAATCAGAAAGAAAAAGAAAAACAATTTAAAGAGAGTCTCTTCGTCCTTATGGAAGAAATTGACTTCCGCTCAAGGAGAAATGAATTATTTTCCTTTGCACCACTTAAGGTTGTCAAAATCGGGATTCTACGTAGAATCGACGAGGGGCCAGCAGAATCGGAATTGTAGAATTGAATCGAGAATCGTAAGATTCTACTTTTTGTGTAAGTTAATTATTTATATTGACAAAATTAGTATCGCAATTCTCAAATATATGATAAAGAACATAAAAAAAGTCCACAACACAATAGTTTTACAATATATTGAAAATCCAAAGGTAGGAAAAAGAGTAACATTATTCTAACATAAAATATACGCTCAAGTCTCTCAATTTCAGTACTAATTACTAAAACAGTAAAACCTCCTCAAGATGTATGGTTAATAGTAGATTCTTACTTCACTAGTTAATAAAAAAATATATAATTAAAGATGAGATTAATATTGAAAGTTAGGGCTTATATATTATACAAAAATGTAGAAAAACAAATTAAAATCTAAATTATTTAAGTTTTGGCATTGAGACTAACCTTTTAATTAGAGAAAGGACCAAGGATGTTAGGCGGAGAGCACGGACGAGAGTTTACATTTAGGAGAGGAGAGGAGAGTGTCGTCGGAATTGAGGTTGTCGTCAGAGTCGGAGAGACGAGTCGTCATCATCGAAGCAGGGGAGGAGAGGAGAGTGTCGTCGTCTTGTCACCACCAGTGAAGCGAGAGAGGAGAGGAGGTAGGGTTTTTGGGTTTGAACGAAGCAGGGAAGGCAGCGCAGCAGGGCATTCTTTTAATTATTTTTTGTTTAACATGTGACTTGCACGTGACAGCTCAAAGGCTTTGAGCTGAATCGGGTGAATTGGTTCAGAATCGCGATTTTACCGATTCTGATGCGATTCTACTCGAGTACGATTTTTAAGCGATTTAGATTGATAGGTTAAAGTAAGATCGTAAAATCGTACAATTCTACGATTTGAATCGGAATTTTAACAACCATGGCATCACTCCTCTCCAGCCATTTGATACCTTATATCTGTCCCATCTCAAGTCAACCTTAAATGTGCTGAGGCCCAGCCTTGTGCAATGCTATGGAATGGGCGTAGATTTCTAAACCCAAAGGAAAAAAATGAAAATTTTGAAGAAATCGTCTTATTTGAAAATATTTGGACGAAAAGAGTTTATATGAAATTAAGTGTGCTTCTTCCTAGCAAATGAAGCCTGACACAGTTAAAACTTGTAGCAAATTTCAGCCGATATAGGAAGAAGTCACGGGGAAATCACTGAGACTAGAGGGATGAAGTTTTTACTGGTATCATCTGCCTCCAAGCGCATTACAATACATGTATTAAGCATCTATATGTATTTTTCTGTTTAAAAATGGTGGTTAATTATGATTTTCACTAATATGGTAATGTACGTGCTTTATTGATGTTAGCAATAAAATACCTGTCTTATAGCATGTATTTGCATATTTCCCGTGTATAAAACAAATGATGAATTTCAAATAATCATCTTTATTTAAGCATCCATATTATATACCTTGCTGAATTTGTTACTTCAACTTCCAAGCTATTGATTTATAACCCTGCCCTTTACCATGTATTGTGCTTTTGCTGTTGTTAGTGTGGCTAATATTATCAAACAAAAGTCAAATTGGTAGAATTATATCGCTTCCCACTCTATCTGTATTTCAAAATTGAGTTTTTATACATGAATGTTTTTGTAACTCTATCTTTGGCCTAACTTTTTATGTATAAAGTCAAATAATACACTTATATATTAAATCTTGTTCAAATTTCGTACTGTGCCACATTGCACTCATTTCAGATTAAGAAAGGTGTGAAAAGATCATAACTGATGATTTCACTCTCGAAGCTTCTTGTCTAATTGCATAGACGTTGGCTCAGTTTTCTTGGTTCCCTTTCTATTTGCAAATCTAGCCAGATAGTAAGCAGACCAAATGCTTTTTTGACAGATGTAGGCGGTATCACTTTGATGGATTAAGATTTAGGGAATATGTTAAATTGTTACTCTGCTGCAAAGATTGTGGCTCTCTAGTGTACTTGGATAGAGAGACATGGAAGGATTTTCAGAGACTAATGAATTGTTGAATTTCTTATGGGGAAAAAAAGTAGCCTTTTGTTACAAACCGAGAATACGACACTCGAATAAAATCTGTTAATGCTTGCTGTTCTGTTCTGCTGCTACTAACTTGCTGCTGCTGAGCTAATCTGTTGCTGCTGCTGAACTACCTGCTGCTGCTGTAATTAGTTGATTAGTAGTATATTGCATTGATGTGTTAGCTTGGTTGTTGCATTACATTGTCATTAGCTGTTTCTGGTGCACTGATGTTGCTGCTGCTGGTGCGTGTTTCCCGGATCTGCTAGTGTGCTGCTGATTCGCTACTACTTACTGCTGCTGTTATTTGTGTTTTGGCATAACAAGTTTAATTGTTAGTTGCATAAATTCTAGATAATTCTAGATGCTTCCTAGCTAGGCTTGTTAGTAGTTCATTGCTATAAATAAGTAAAGATTGTAATATTCAGAATTATTCAATTCAATCAAATATCTGAAATTTGTCTCAAGTTGAGATCAATATTCTCTCTCTCATCTAACTCTCTCTATTTCTCATCTAATTTCCCTTCTTATCTCATCTTAACTCTAAAATCTCTATTTCTCATCTAATTTCCCTTCTTTCTCATCTCAAATTCTCAACCTATTCCGCATTTTATATTAGTTTACGTTCGTGGTTCAAGCCCGAGCGTAACACCTTTCTATCTTTGGTCATCATGCTTGAGGGAATTTGTTGAAACAGCTGTGGTTAGGGTATAAATAACCCGAGGTAGTTCGTCATATAGCTTGAAAGGTTGTTTCGAGCTCAAGTCGACCTAAGCTGGCTCATATAGCTTACCGAGTCAAGCTCGATCTAATGAAGCTCAAGCTCATAGGCTCGCAAGTTTAAACGAGCCTAAATACCTTAATGGAATTTATTACGCCCAATCAAGCCTAGTTTGAGCCTAGATGAGCTAAAATCGAGCTTAAACGAGCATAGATTAAGGAAAGCTTAATTTGAAACTCGTCAAGCTGGGCTTGACCTCAGCTGAGCCGAGCCTCGAGCACTAACCGTGGTTAATTTTTAGATAAACTGGAAGGCTTTATATTGCCGGCTTTTAGTTTATGAACTTTTTCTTTTTGCACTTTTGAGTGTAATTCGCCCGCTATACTATATACCTAGTTTCTCTGTTAATAATGTTTCTTTTTCAATTAAAAAAGAAATATGCAGACCAGATGAACCAGTGCCATAGGGTGGTAGTGCTCTGTTTTGCATATTTGTGGCGGCAGGTGATGGTTTGCTTATTCTGTGTTGAGAAGACGAGTCATTCCACATAAGTAGTCATATATGTATAAATTTCCTGTTCATTTTATTAACCTAACAAATCTCAAAACAAGGACAGAGCTTGCATATAAAAATGGGATGAACGTAGGGGGCAAAACTGTGAAGAAGCTGCAAGCAAGGGATTAATTAACGGTTAATAAACCACACCTTTAATGAACTACTCGTGTTTGAAATCGATTAAGGCTTGATAAGTTTAACCAGTCGAGTTCAAGCAAGCTTGATAGGTTTAGTGACCACGAGCAGATTGATAAGGACTCGTTAAGAACTCATTGATGACTCGGCATTAGTTTTGTCATCAATGAATGATTCGTTGATAGTAGTTCAAATAATTTGGCTTGATAGCAAGTTTGACTCAATAACAAGCTTAGCTTGACAATGAGCTTTATTCGGCTCAATTAGTCTAATAAGCTGGTTGAGCTTAGTATTGAGCATACTACTATTCGAGTCGAGTTCAAACAGGGGCTCAAAGGCTTGATAAGGGCTTGGACCAAACTCGAGCTTGTTAAAGCTTATTTAGCACAAGTTTGAATAAGGGGGTGCTCGGCTTGTCTTGTCTCGTTTTGTTTGTGGGTCTATCCGGCAGCAACCAGTGCTTGTTTAAATGCCCTTGTTAGATAACTAGAAAAAGACATCTTTAAGGCTTTTGTTTACCAAATTGCTTGTTCGTGTGTCGGTTTCTAATTTAATGAAAGAGAACTAGCACTGTGTGTGAGCTAGCCAAGATCTGTTGAGAGTATTCTTCTGATAAAAAGATCCATGGCATAGGAAAGAGGAAAGATTTCTTAATGTTGTTCTCCATGGGCCAAGATTGTTATTCTCTTGTGTATTTGGTTCGAAAGAAATGTTAGGGACTAATATACACCAGTGATTCTTATGGAAAAATGTGGTCTTCTTAGGAGCTCTTTGAACAAAAAACTTTAGGGGCTTCACTAGCATAGGCTTAGCTAGAGGGATTAAGGGCTTTATGTAATTACTTCCTTGTTTTTTGCTGTTGCATGGCTTGTAGTTTTGGGGACATCTTGTCCTCTGCTCTTGCTCTCTCTTAATATTATATCCTTTTTTGATCAAAAAAAGAATGCATTTGCGACGAAGTGAATGTAACCTATTGATGGTAAGACGAGCGAGATGCATAGCCATGTCAAGAGAGGTTAGGTTGCATAGACCTTGTCTCATTGGACCTTGACAGAGATGTAATTCATCAGAGCATAATGCCGTACTTTAATTAATGTAGCCGATTTCACCTAGTGGCACTAGCAGATCCAGTTTTACATGACCCCAATGATTTGAAAATTTTTTGAAGAATAATATTATTTATTATTATTGGTTTCGGTAAAATATAATATTGCATCCAGTAAACCTTATGAATTTTTCTTAGATAAAATATTTTGTGATGTTCTGAATAAATGTATTGTAAATGATTTCTTTTTTTTTTTTTATGTATTAAAGTTTTGCGACATTCTTATCATATTTGAATACTTTGTGCCTATTTTTTAAAACTCCAGTCGTCTTACTGTAACCATATATGATATATATAACTTTAAATGTCATTTGTCGTCTAGTCTCGTTATTGCCCCCAAGTGAAAATTTTCTAAATTCGCCACTAATTACTTGATGTTGGTTTGATATGATCTAAATTTGTCTTTTTGTGTTTTTGGGTGATGAAAGTCCTAGGTTTGGGATAGCGCACGCTCTATGCTTGGGGCTAGCTCCATGGCTTGCGGCCGAGATCCCCATTCTTGTAGATTCTGGTATGATCAAGCACAAGGACGACCTTGCCTCCTCCAGCGACTCCTAGCTTTTGTATTCCCGTGGTCGCTCAAAATAAAGGTGAATTTATGGTATTTACCCCTTTTTATCTTTGTGATTTGGAAGGAGTTAAAATAAACTAAAAGAAATAATACAGTAGAAGAGAAATTAAGGATATGTTTGGTCAAGTTGTAAAAGAACCGTTTCTTTTTCAGTGCAAAAGGGATGTAGGAAAGAAGCAGTTTGCTCTTGGCCAAATCAGCGAGGTAGTGCTTATGTTAACTGCTTTATTTGTTTGGTATGAGAATTATATTTTGGCATAAAATTTAGGATCTTGAATGGCTTCATCTTGTACAATTATTTAAGAATGGAATCTGCTAGTTTACAAATGTACAAATGTCCATCTATTCAACATGTCTTATGCATGGAGGTTCTAGGGGTTGGTTTAGGCTTTGTTTGGTTTAACAAAAAAAATAAAATAAAATATTTTCTTACGGAAAATTTCTCTTCATAAATTATTTTCAATTAATTTTTTTTTGGTCAAAAATTCTTGTTTCTAATTAAAGAGAATAGTTCCATTCTATATATGTATTGCTTGATGCTCTTTTTAAGGTTGGAGCCCCTCAGAAATAGCCTCCTTTTAGGATAGCCCCCTGTAGGGGTAAGTTTCTTCAGACCTTGCATTGGCAGGAGCCTTTCGGGCATTGGGCTGTTGTTGTAATTTCATTTTATAAATTTATATGAGGTTCATGCTTAGCTATGTCAATGTTGTAGTGTAAGTATATGATGTAAGATTATGACCGAAGATGTTTTCCCTTCCGAGAAGAAAAAGGTTTTTCCTTTTTGTTGAAGAGAAACTAATTTCCTCTCAATGGAGGAAAACAAGTTCGGTATTTATGGCCCTTATTACGAAGTTGTATTATCAAGGCTTTGCTTTAAAGAGGTAAGAACCAAGCAACCTCGGGGTCATCCTCTACAAAGGAGGTTCCCAAAAGCATCAGCACGGATGGATGAGAAATGAGAGGGCTCCATCTGATGGATGAGTTTGTTTAGGATTGCAACTCTTAATGAATAATTAGGGGAGTAATTGAGCAATTTACTTTTCATTTTCAAGCGAAAGGGGGGATTGGTCAAGCTTGGGGCTTGATTCGTCAATATTTTAGCTTCGCTTGTGCTTGATTAGAGGTGGCCTTTGCAGGCTTGGGCCTAGCCAGGCCCAGCGAGCCTGGACCGGATCCCGTTCCCGGCCCTCTTTTTTTTTTTTGGAAATATATATAGTATAACATACAATACAATATAATTATAATAGTATCTTATAAAATTATAAATATATTTTATAAAATAAAATGTATTATAACTTATTAAAAAAATACAATTATAACAATATAAATAAAAAAAATACAATTTTAAAATAAGTTATAGTGTCCAAATTGTACTAAGTTAGCCTAACCATTGGGGCAAAAGCCCCCAATGGGCCGGGCTTGGGCCTCGTTAGGGGGGGAGGCCTGGCCGGAGTGGGGCTGGCGCCTCCGTTGGCCATATCTAGGTTTGATTCCTAGCTTTTTGAGCCATGAAACTTTGAGCTTGCGCTTATGCGCATCATAGGTTTGGGCTTTAAACCTGATTCCAAGATAAGGCGGCGTACATCCCACCCGCTAGACTCTGCATGTACGGGAGCCCTTGAGGCATTGGGTTTGTTGTTATTGTTGCCCTCATAGCTTAGGCATCGACATGATAAAGGAGGAGGAGGTTACGCGAAGAAAAAACCTTGAACATAATGCCACAGCTCATGTCTAGCATTTACTGACCAATCTGTCGATCTATTTGCTTCTTTGCTTGATAGGCTGATGGCCTTACACTTTTCCGACACTAGCCATGTTTGTAGCCAAACAAGTCTTGTCTAAAGACTTACCTATCATGTCAAAAGTAGTAAGCAAGGCATGTTGTTTGTCCTCATTGTTTGGATAAGGTTACTTACTGTTACTGAAAGGGCATCTCTCTTCAACGTCACAAATATTTGGTTGATCTGTGTTGCCGACTGAGCTGTTGGATTTGGTGTAACGGTTAGGCTACTCACCCTACAAACATGAGGTCTTGGGTTTGGACCTCTGTGCCCCCCTCTTTTGAATGTTAGTGGCTCTATTTAGAATAATGTTGTATCTCCTCACTATTGTGTGAAGAAGTGAAGTTGGCTTTACTTAGGGGAGAAAGACCTTGGATTGTAGTGGTTATATTATAGTCAGATATAGGTATTGTCAATATATCAGATAGGCTATTTTTCTGAGATTTTTCTGTGTATTTGGTCTAATTTAAAGTGCCTAAGTGCCGTATCCGCATCCTTATCCGACTTGGGTACTTTCGAGTTCATTTAACTTTGGTCTTAGCCTTTTAGGTCAGCTAATACTAATTTCTAACTATTTCACAATGTTAACTATGGGTGTATCAAGTATCGGTTTTTGTTTGCGTTTTTTAGTTTTTAAGAAATTAAAATTAGGTTTTGAAAACAGTTTTTCATGTTTTTGGTTTTCTTTTTCACTGAAACTGGGATAAAAGTAGAAAATAAAAAAACCAAAGACAAGAAAAAGAAAAGACATTTCGAAAACCTGATTTTTAGTTTCTAAAAAATAAAAATTGCAAGTAGAAAACGATACTAGATAGGTCCTTAAATGCCTCTCATTATTGAGACCCTAAGACTTGGTTCAAATCGACACTCCAACCCCACCTACTGACCCAATTGCCAAAATAGATTTGAGTCCAGAGTACCTAAAGATGAACATTGCTTGAGAGTGTTTAAACTAAGGTGTGAAAAAATTGCTTTTGAATAAACGTTTGCATAAGAAATTCTTAAATAGTATATTTTTATCTGAAAAATTTTTAGTTTTTGCTTCTACTTTAAAGAAAAGTCGTTTTTTGCTTTTACTACTTCTAGTTTTTTGAGCACATTCACTACAGCAACAGTAGCAGATCCAGTGCTTCAAAGGCTTCCGCATAAGCAGAGTCTGGGAGGGATGGATGTACGCGGCCTTACCCCTTCAGGGTGTAACCCTACCGAGAGGTTGTTTTCGAGGACCCCCAACCTTATAGGGTTGGCAACATGAGGACTTCCCAGGAGGTCACCCATGTTGGCATTTTTCTCACCTAAGCACGCTTAACTTCGGAGTTCTAATGGAATTTGGTGCCTTAGTGCCTGATAAATGAACCCCCTTTTGAACACATTTACTACTTCTATTTAAAAATACTCTTTTAGAAACATCTTTTGTAGAAATACTTTTATAAAAGGTTTATTCAAAAGTGGTACTTTCCTCTGAAGAATTCTAATTTTAGCATTTGCTTATATTTTAAAGGAGAGATAATATTTTTTTTTTCTGTCATTTAAACGTAGATAACAACCTCTCCTTCTATGTGAAAACACTTCAGATCAAACAATTTTTTTTTTTTTTTTTTTTTTTGCTAACGAGGAACCCTACAACAACAACAACAACAGTCCAAGTGCCACAGGGGCTCCCGCACGAAGCAGGGTCGGGGGGGGGGGGGGGGATGTATGCAGTCTTCCCCCTTCCAGGTGAAAGAGAGGCTGTTTTTGAGGACCCCCATCCTGAAGATTGAGTCGTCATGAGAACATAGTAACCTGAAAACCATGAAAGCTACAGAGCATCAGCTTAGGACATCGCGTTACACTAGCAATATACAATATACCCTACAGAAGACAACTACAAGGCACATAGTAAAGCAAATAGTACAAGGTCAATAATAGGCTAATAATCGGGAAGCAACTAAACAACCGATAAGTCCACTATCTGGGGTTATGACTGCCTAGAAATCTTAAACTATCAGTCACTCGCCGCGCTACTCTACGCTACCACATCCGCTACCCGTATGCTAGCCCTCCATCGTGCTCTATCTAAGGCCATCTCCTCCCTTAGGTTTAGGTGGGTTAGGTCGTGTCGGATCGTCTCCAGCCAACTCCTCTTTGGCCTGCCCCTCCCTCTTTCTACCTAGCGTAGTATGTAGCTGTTCACACCTCCTGACTGGAGTTGTGGCAGCCTCCTGCTAACATGTCCAAACCATCTCAAGCGGTGCTCTCTCAATTTATCATCGATCGAGGCTATACCTAATTTACCTCTTATTACATCATTCCTGATCCTATCCTTCCTTGTGTGGCCACACTTCCAGCGCAGCATCCTCATCTCTGCCACCTTCATCCTCTGTGTTTGATGTTGTTTCATCCTCATCTCTGCTAACGAGGAAACTTGTTACCCGGTAAACCTCGGCCCATGCGGTGATTCACACAGCATAAGAGCCAGTTAAGTTAAGGATTCCCCAAGGAGAGATTCAAGGGGGGAATCGAGGTCTAAAGCAGCACTCTATTCCTTTGCTTGCTTCCTACCACTGAGGCAAGACCCTAGTGGGTCAGTTTTAAATCCTAAAAAATATGCTTTTTCTTACCGCTTGACTAAACAGGCTCTAAATTTGGATACAGCTGTGGGGAGACATGTAAGAAACCACCTCCCCTGTGTTTGATTAAGAATCCAACAACTTCAAGTGATTAGAATGAAAAAAATTGTGTAGGAATAGTGGTAGAGCTAACATGAGACAAGCCCATAGGCCTCTTTGCTTGTTAGTCACCCCCTATTATTCGCCCGTCACCGTTCGCCTCTGTCACTCATTGTCTGTAGTTCATTAGCTGTCAGAACAGTTCAATACATAAAACTCTCATTAGAGCAGCATCTGATAAGGGTTAGATGTACAATTTCATATTCAGTTTTGTTAATAGGATGATTATAGAGGTATAAACGAATCAAATACTCAATGAAGTGCTCAATTTTGAAATCGAGTACTGCTCATTTGTGCCTGTTTTGGGGATTCTATTTCAGGTTGATAGTGAGTTGAGTTTGAATCTGTGGTGCTAGTGCTTTTCAGCGGCTCATTTACACTTGATATTAGCTCAAAAATAGTTTGATAATGGCGCAATACTAACTTGAATAGCTCTACTCATTAACGAGCTTGACTCGATAGCATTACAAGCTCGATCTACTTGATGAGAAGCTCCATTAGATTCAATTAGGCTAACAAACCTAGTTAACCTATGTATCAAACATCACTATATCTTATTGAACTGAGCTCAAACAATAGTTCAAAAGTTCGATAAGGCTTATTGAGCTCAAGTTCAAATAAGAGGGTTCTCGACTCGACTCGACTCTACTCGACTCGATTCGTTTACACGTTTGTGACTTTTTGGATGGATTGCAAGGAAGAAATTGTAATATGTTTGGATTGATAAGGATGGGGAGGCATGACACGGGACATGGACAAGACCAATTAATTAGAATTCAACCTCATCTGCATGTTCTCAGGTGTCAGGGAGAAAAGGAATGTGAGATCAAATAATGTATCATTGAATTCAATGGTCTATACTCTCTGCTTCTCGGGCCCCGTTTCTGGGTCCCGTTTCAATTTTTAGAGAAAATTTGGCTCAGATATTCAGAGGTAAACAAGGCCATATTTTATGCATGTGATTTTTCCCATACTGTTCAATAAAAAATACCTTATAAATTATCAATAATGCAGATTTGGGGGAACAAATACAGGTCTAAATCGAGAATAAGGGATCAAACCGAGCAGTAACTATGTTGGTCTTATACCAAATTGTCCAAAATCATAGAGTTTTCCGGATCTAAATCTGTATTTGAATATCAATAGGTATGCAGATGAATTATTAGTAGCAGAGCCATGCATTAATCCTATCAAGATATCTTTAATTGTGTTGTATATTTACTGAATGTGTATTACATAAACAAATTATTACCTACAGATAGGGGTGTGAACAAACCGAATATTGAATGAACTACTCGTATTCGAGATCGATCAAAGCTCTTTCGTGTTCCTTATGAGAGTTGGATAGCTTATCGAGCCGAGTTCGAGTAAACTTGATAAGCTTAACAAGTTGAGTTTGAATAGAGGGTTGCTCGGCTTGTTAACTTTTGTGAACAATTTGATAATAGCTCAGTAACAGTTGATATTGGTTCATAAGTGGCTCGATAATGGTTTGATTATAATTTGAAAAGCTCGGCTCAGTAGCGAACTCGACTCAGTTTTAAGCTCGATAAGCCTATCGAACCGTGCCAAAGCCGAGTATCAAACACACTAAAATCTTATTGAACCGAGCTCGAATTCGGGTCGGAAAAGCTCAAAAGCTCGGCTCGAATTCGAGCTCCTTACTTTCATTTGATTGGTCAGAATGACTCTAGGTCCTACCTTTGCCACTGGGGGGAACTAGATAGGCAAAAGATGTAATAAATAGACCACTTTTTAGACTGAATTATCTCTCTTTTCCTTTTCTCAGGTGCTGCTTTGATGATTACTAATTCGTTAATTTGCTAATTTGTTTGTTCCCTCATCATTGCAATTTCACCTGAAAATGGGTGTTGGGGGGGTGCTTTTGAACGAGAATTAGGGTCAGCAACTGTGTCGTGTCGCACACGTGTTCGTGTTATTAACGGGTTATTAACTATTGTTGTGCCGTATCTCAAATTTTTGTTCAGATTCCGAACTGAGGTTTGTGGTACGGACCTTTTGTATAGGGTCGGGTTATTATACCCGCTTGCACTTCTAGGGGTTCTTTGGTAATGAGAGGGGGCGCAATATAAACCCCGTTGTAGGGTTTTGGCCGTTTCTGCATTGAGAGATAAAAACATTGAGAGTAAAACACCGAGAGAGAGTGAGGGAGTGAAAAATTCTCTTGTAAAACTTTAATTTCGGTCTAATAAAAGTTCTCTACCTCCGTCTCTGGTTTTTCTCCTCTCTTTAAGGGTTTTTTTTTTTTTTTTCCTTACAACTACTAATATTTATCCGACCCAATTAATAAAAGGATTTCTAATTACATTGGGATGCAATTTGATTATATTTAGCTTAAATAAATTAATTATGGACAAAGTTTGAGAAGTGATAGTTAAGTGGAGCAATAGAGAGGAAATATATGAGCGTTTGTGAGAATTATGAAATAGGATTTGAGATATGTGAGATAGGATTGGGGTTTTAATTAAAGATTGTAATAATTTTTTTTGTTACTGTAAATATTATTTTTATTCTTTACCTATTATCTTAATCTATTTATTTTAAAAAAATTATTATTTAGATATCTAGAGATTTGATTATTCATTATTTAGGTACCCTGATATTTTAATATATATGATACCTTAAGGTTTAAGGGTTATTTGTCCCCGTACTTATTTACTGTGTCAATTAGTTTTGTACGTTTAATTGTTTTAGTCCCTGCACAATTTAAAATGTGTCAATTTGGTCCTTAGAGAAAAATTTATGTTAAGTTTTTAATAAAATTTTGAATGGTTTGGCCATGAATTGGGATAAATTGAGTAAACGAATGGATTTATAATAAGTTGCTTGCATCTAATATAATTTTGTCGTTCAAAATTACTTTATTAACTTAGCTTAAATTTGATTCAAGGACTAAATTGACACATTTTGAATTGGTCAGGGACTAAATTAACATAATTAAAAGTAAAAGAACCAAATTGATACAATAGATAAAGTACAGGGACCTTTGGTAAAAATTACCCAATGTTAAATAATTTTATCACTTCGGTACGTTAAAGTTCTAAAATCTTATCAAATAGGTACCTTTCTATCAAAATTCGATAGATTTTCACTGAAAATACTAAAGTCTAACATGATCCTAATAATATATAAGTATTTTGACTAGAATTTGATGATAGTTATACCATAATATGCTAACATGACGCATAAATTTGATTAAATATAAGCCGTTTATATCAAAATCTAGTGATTTTTTTTAACGTAATTTGTTGAACTTTTACCAAAAATATTGACACGTCTTTTATATATTTACTAAATTAATATTTTTTATATAAAATTGGTGAGATTTATATAAAGATGAATCAAATTAAATGAGAAAAAAAAAAAGGAGAGAGAAAAAAGAGACAAAGAAGAAGGGGGCCCATGGGCTGCCGTCCCATCTATCCATTTGTTGTATTGTCTTCCTACCTTCGGATTCTCTCTCTCTCTTTGTTTCTACCGAAAGCCCCGCGCCGTCGGGTCCTTCTCCTCTCCCCCCCCCATGTGGACCCCCAACCTTCGGTTATATTTTCATTTATCTCCGTTCAATTATCTTCAGATATAATCATGTCGAGAGGCTATTTTCGAGAACCCCTAACCTTATAGGATTGGCAACACGAGGACTTCCCAGGAGATCACCTATCCTGATACTATTCTCGTCCAAACCCTCTTAATTTCAAAGTTCTAATAAAATTCGATTGCATTAGTACCTAATAAACGAACCTTTATATTTTGAAGTTTTCTAAATCGTTATAACTAAGAATCTTACTAGATTAACATTTGAAGTCCGTAATAAAATGAAATAATCTCACTTGTTGCTAGTTTAGAGAAGATAATTGAACGGAGTTAATGAAAATATACCAAACTCTCGTCAAATGACATAACTTACTAAACATATATGTTACATATACGCTATATAAACCCTTTACTTCGAAACTAATTACGGATGTGCTTATAAAATGCACTGCACAAAATTATAATATTTCTGGATCTAACTGAAACAATTTGACAATGACTATACGAGTTCAAGAAATTAAAAATTAATACCATTTTCTTTAATTTCCAGCAATAATTAAACACCTCTCTCAAAATATTTACCTAAATATTAAATTAGTTTTTAAACGAAAATATAATTAAAAAAGTTCAATGATATTGTCCCGATAAAAACACTAATGTTAGAATAATTTAATATTTTTAAATTAATTATTGTTTTTCTAATTGTTCTTACATTAGTGTTTTTTGTCCTGACAATATAAATTTCCTTAAAAAGAATACTAAAACCTTGCATTTTCGAAGCCGTGGAGATCGCTAACTCGAGTCAACGACTTCTTCATCGCCGCCACCTTTGCCAGTCTCTCTGCCGCCCTCCATGCTGACGTTGGCGTCAATGGCTCTCCGTTCTCATCCACTCCTTCCTCTCCTCTCCGGCGTTGGAGCATCCACGTCATCATTGCCTCCTCCTCCTGACACTGCCTCCTCCAATCAACTTCCGCCACCTCAGCATCCACTCCTCTCACATGGTCCACCTCACCTGCGCGTGACTGCACCAGCACCGCACGCGCTGCTGTCAGCAAGTGGTGCGCGCTGGCGAAGTCGTTGTGCTCAACCAATCGACGCGCTTCGGCTATAGCACGTGTGTAAATGAAATTGTTTCTCAGCCGTTCGATCCGAGGGTCGTTTGATCTAACGGCGTGGGGACGCGGGACCAGTAGGGCGCGTTCTTTACCGTACATGGGATCTTGCGTGACTGGATCTTTGTAACTGCATTGTACTGACATCACGTGGTGGGACCCAGCTGCTGACGTGGGCACTTTCAATTCGATTAGCAATTCTCTCTCTTCTTCAGCATAGAGGTTTCCGAGCCGAATTGAGTCTGAGCTCATTAATGTAGGTCGACCGTTGGATTTGGAATAAACGGCTGTGATTTGAGCCGGTGCTGAACTGGACCCGAACCTGAGCCCGACCCGGAGATCCTGAACCACCACACTGAGTAAACCGCCCACGCATTTTGCAAATGCGTCTTCCACCGGTTCATTCCCCCGGTTCGGACCAAACCCGGAGGAATGAACCGGGATTTCAATATGAGCAAACCGCGTGGATGACACGTGGGAGGAGGAATGCCGTTGATATGAGCGGTTATTGAATCTCTCATCGTGGCCGTCGGATAATAGCATGATGCTAGCCACGGGGTTTTTCTCTCTCCGATCTTCTAGAACCTTCGTGGCTTTCCTTAACGCTTCGTTAACCGCCGTTCCTTGGCCGCAACTCAGCCGGTCAATGATAACCCGAGCCGATCGCTGTCCCTCCGGCGTCATTCTCCTCAGCGGCATGAGCCGTCGCGGAGCCCCGGCAAAAGCCACGATGGCGAGCCGATCAGCTGAGCCGAGCGAAGATATAACCAACCGCATGGCGCGCTTCAGCATCTGTAACTTCTCCCCTGTCATGCTCCCGCTCAGATCCAAAACGGTTACCAAATCAATCGGCGCTCGGTGCGACGGCGTCACCACCAGCGCCGCCGTTGTTCCGCCGCTCACCGGCGGCTGCGGAGGTGGCGCTTTCACTCTCATCGCCACAACGAAAGTCTCGTGCGATCTTCCGACGGAAATAACCGCCGCTTCCGGCAACAATTTCACCTCTACATTCCTCTGAACTCTGCGATGATGATGATAACTCGATTTACACGAATCGATCTTCTTAACAGGAGTCGAATTCACAAAAAATCCTTGAAATTCATCAATTTCTTCATCAATTTCATCCTCATCCGCCTCCGGTATCGGAGTAAACCTCTTTCCAGGGATCGGAGATCGCAGTGGCTCGTCGTCATCGTAAATTCTCTCTGATAACTTCGTCTTGACTTCTCTGCTAAGGCCAGTAGGAGTCGCAGGCGCGCTGGCGGTAACAATGGCGGTTACGGTGGTTTTGTCTAGGACGACGTCATCGGAATCCGGCAAAGGAGGGGACTTGTGGAGAGAAAGAAGAGGAGGATCCTTCCAGGAGAGGTTGCACACGGGGCAGATGAGAGAGGAGTGTTTCCGCACGTGCGCGGCGATGCAGGAGAAGTGGAAGGTGTGAGAGCACTCCGCCGTGTAAACCGCCGTGCCTTGGCCTGTCTTCACGCTCTGTAAGCATACTCCACATCCATTCTGCAAAATCAACACATTTTTGAAATGAAGTTACAAAAATAGTATCAATAGTTCATAGTTATGCGTTTAGCATTTAGCTGTTAAATGATTGATTAACTGTTAGCTGATAGATAATATATTCAGTAAAATTAATTGTTGAAATTGGTGGATTATTGTGATTGTGAAAGCACAGACTGTTATCAAAGTTCAAGTTTTTGCGTGAAAACACAAGAATAGGGTCTCCTTCGGTCGATAGAAGTAAACATAATAAATCGGAATTTATGAGGAGGCATTTATCCTCTTATTTGATTACTAGAAAATCATGAAATGTGAAAATTTCCAGCTGTTTCCGTGTTACAAACCATAAGAGGTTCCATCTCAAAACCAATTGGTAATGGGTGGAGTAGCTCATATGGTATATAAAGAGGTATTTTCTCTTTCTAACCCACTTATGTGAGATTTTACTTTTTGCCCAATTTTTGACTTACATCATTCAAATACTTGCAAAATGAAGAAAGTAACAAACTTTCTAATAGCCTTCTTTTTGCTTAGCCTCTGAAGTTCTTTTTCTAATTCTTAAAGTTGATTGAAAGGAGGCAACTTCCTCAAAAAATTAAGCCGATGGGTGAAGATTTAGGAATGGATTTATATTCTAATGTGTCCCCTCCCGTGAATTTCAATTGGGCTTGAAGCGTGAATAATGCGCAGGCCATTTTCAGACCTTGTACTTAAATCGCTTTTAATATTGAAAGTGAGGGTTATTGAGATTTGAAATCACCACGTTTTGGTCAACAAAGCTCTGATACCATGTTAAAGAACCAACTTTTCTAAAAGTTTAAGCTGATAGATGAAAGTCCATGAATAATTTTATGCTCTACCATTGACATAAAAATTTCATTTACATGACAATCAAATAAAGCTTAGGGCCGCTCCTGAAAATATCTATTAGACCTTGAATAATGAATACAATAGTACACATAACCGTATCATACATTATAATGCAATTATATTAATATCAAAAGTAACATTATTGGAATTCAAACCGTGAGCAAACTATGATATAAACTTAAAAATAATTTTATGCTCTAAAAATATTAATATTAAAAATGGTGGCCATTGGATTTAGTGAATTACCTCACTTAATCCCCATTAGTTTTAGGATGAAAAGTTAAGCATACAAGCCCAGTTAACGTAGATGCTCAATTATATTTGTTAGAGTATAAAATTATTTTTAAACCTTTACTCATTAGCTTAAATTTTTAAAATAATTAATTTCTTTAGATTTTATTAGAGCGCTCTCTCTCATTCACTTTACTGTTGATATGGTATAAAAGAGTTTAATTCTCAGCAGCCCCTAGTAAGCACAAAGATACGGTGTGGGCCTATGCACTATTTATTCTTCAAACCTAATTGGTATTCGCATAAAAACACATACTAGAGTATAAAACTATTCCTAACCTTCGCTCGTCGGCTTAAATCTTTGAAAAAATTGGTTCCTTAATATCCAAAATCAGTTCAAAAAAATATTGATTAAAAATCAGACAAAATGGAAGAAAAATTCATACTCTAGAAAGCCGTAGAGTATTCTTGAGGATCGAAAACGGAGAACGAGGAGAAGAAGGGTTAGAGCTCTTAGAACTCTTCTCCACCGTCTTACATCTCAGCCGCGGCGTATTCCCGGCGGATGAAGGCGGTGCAAGCGGAGGCGGAAGCGGGGCTTCAGAGTCGCCGGTGCGACACCGCAAGGTGGGCATAGACTTAATGTTCTGCAATCTGGGAGTAGATGGATTGCTAGCACTGGAGAACAACCCCAATTTGGTATGTGGAATCTGATGCTTTTGTGAGTCTCTCTCTCTCTCTTTATCTCTGTCTCTGTCTTTAGGGATAGTAGTGCAAAATGCTCTTCTCCATCCAGTCCCCATTGAAACAAAGATGATAAATTTTGCAAGACAAAGTGTTTCTGATAAAGATTTGCTGCTGTTGTTGTTGTTAGGTGTGGGGGGTGAAGATGGAGCCAAGAGAGAGGACAAAAGCAAGAAGAAGAAGAAGAAGAAGAAGAAGAAAGAGAAGGGACATGGAGGAGAGAGAAAGAGAGAGAGAGAGGACAAAGTGGTGAGATTTAAAAAGGTCAGTAGTACTACTCTTTCTTCTCTCTCTCGGCCTTCTTATTTTTCCTTCTGGGTCTGGTTTTCGATTGAGTTATCATGTTCCTAAAGTCTTATTTAGTATGTATAAAAGAAATAAAAGAAATAAAAATTTATAAAAAATATAGATTTGAATTTTTGTTTAGTTAATTAAAAGTTAGTATAATGTGAAAAGTAAAAAGCTTAATAATTTTATATTTTTTTTAAATGTAGAAAGTAGCTGATTTAGAGCTCCTAATTAATTTATTTATTTTTAATTAACTTATTTAAGAAAATTTTATTTTCTATCATGACCACCAAATATCTTTTAGCCACTTTTTGTGAAGTTGACATACAACAACAACGACAACAACAAACTCAGTGCCTGCAATGGCTCTTTTTGTGAAGTTGACATAAGAATTGAATTCCTATAGGAAAATACATTTTCAGGAATTCAATTCACGTAGCAATCAAATTTATTTAAAATATTTTCTAGTTGTTATAAACTTGTTTAAATTAAAGATTTTGAAATATATTTTGATTAAATTGAGAGTTGGATCATTTTATTTTTGACTAATAACTTAAAAATATTTAAGTATTTATCCTTTATTTCTGATCTTAATTCAAATTAAAAAAAGGATAAACAAAAATTTGAATTGAAAAAAAATATTTGTATAATTTAATTTAAATTCGAAACATAAATTATAAACAAAATATATATACAATAAACTCTAGATATTCACTAATCATATAAAATATATATTACTTTAAATAGAAACATTAAATTATTTTTTATTACAACAAATAATAACTTAGTATTTCAAAAAGACTCCGTCAAAATAAGATTGAAATAAGTAAAATATACGTAGTCATACCTCTATATAATGCTAATTTGTATAAAATTGACATCTTTTATTAGATTAGGTAATATATATTTCCTTACAAGTGAATAAAATGGGTAAAAAGAGATTTGGATGCACAAGAGGATCTTGTCCTTGTATTACATGTTTCTTCTCTGGGTATATGGAGGGGGAGGCTTTTTCTTGGGGGGTTCAATTTGTAATTCATTGGTATTAGTAACCTATTTCCTTTTTTTTTTTTTATTTCCCTTTTTTAAGTTATTTTTTCTGCCTTTTTTTTATTGGTCAACTCTCTCTTTTTGAATTATCTACCAAGGCGGACACCAACACGCCGTCACCGGATTCTATTAGAACTTCAAAATTAAGCGTGCTTAGGCGAGAGTAATATCAGAATGGGTGACCTCCTGGGAAGTCCTTACCCCCAGGTTGGGGGCACTGGGAAACAGGGGGAAGGCTGCGTACATCCGCCCCCATCAGACCCTGCGTAGGTGGGAGCCTTTGAAGCACTGAGTATGTTTCTTTTTTCTCTCTTTTTTAATTATCCCAACTTAGGCCTTGTTTGAGATGCCGGAAGTTTCAATTTATAGAAAGTATCGTTTTTTTGCTCTTATTTGGTGTGCGAAAGTAGGCAAACTATGAAAAGTTGAAATTATTAAGTATTTTTCAATTGTTTCAAAACGAGGGAAGTAACTTACGTGTCTTTCCCTAAGTAAGTTCTACTTCAGATAACTTTTAATCCATATGATAATTTTACTTATTCTAATTTGCGTTAGATGAAAGATGTTAGAAGATTGACTATATGTATAATAGTTATTTTAATTATATTTCATGGAAAGATAGAACATAGTCCTTAGAAACAGCCTCCCTTCAGGGAGTACATCCATCCCCTAAACTCCGCTTATACGGAAGCCTTTGGGGTACTATGATTCTTCTTGTTGTTGGGAAGATTGAACATAGGAATTGAGGTTTCAAGAAGTTCTAGTTTTTATATGGGTAGCCAAACACTTTTATAATATTTATTGAGAAGTTGATAAAGAAAGTGAATTCTTTTGAAATATAACTTCCTACAAAAATTTATATCCAACTTAGTGAACCCAAAAAAAAAAAATACAATATAGTAAAAATATAATTAATATTAAAATAATTATTAGTTATTATATTTTGTATTAAAAAAAAATAACATATCCAGTGCATCAAGGGCTCCCGCCTAAGCAGGATCTTGGGAGCCGGATATACGCAACCTTCCCCCTTCAGGGTTTACTCCTAAAGAGAGGCTGTTTCTAAGTGCTTCCAACCTGAGGGTGAAGACTTTCTAGGAGGTTACTCATCCTGATATTACTCTCATTCAAACACATTTAACTTCTGAATTATTATATTTTTGTGATAAAATAAAATAGTGTATAATAATAGAAACAATTTAATAAATAGAAGGGAGGGACTGTGATGGTACAGAGGCACGTTATGGCCTTGCCTGCCTACCTCTGGAAGCGGATCACTGTAGCTTCTATTTCTCTATCCCCCCTTTTGTATTTAATGTTATTTAATAATATTTTATTTTATTTGTTTAAAATTATTATTGTAAAAGTTAAGATAGTAGTTTTTAAAATAATTTTTAACTCTTTTTGTTACTAAATTATATTATTAATCTGGTAATAAAATTTTTTGCTAAACTCTTTTTTTATTTGGATATAGTTTCTTAGATAGTGTTATTCTCTAAACAATTTTTATAAATATTAGACAATTAACAAAGAGTTTTTTTAGTTTTATTATCTAAAACTAACAAAAAATACCCTACAATAACACAAAAAACGATAATTCCAGTACTACATGGGCTTCCACATGAGTAGAGTCTGGGGGATGGATGTACGCAGTCTTCCCCATTTGGATTACTACTCTGAAGAGAGGCTTTTTCCGAGAACCCCTAACCTGAGAAGCGTGTCATCATGTAACAAAAAATATCCTAACAATAATATTTCCAATTTTTAGGATATAATTCCTTAATATTGGAGTATTTAGGTCAAATATACATGTATTTGTTTTTAACTAATGTATGATGCATTTTTGTCGTGCCGTGTATTTTTAAAATTAATATATACATATATAAAAATGCACTAGTATTTGCGCAGTGTACTTTTTCTTTGACAAATTTTGCTCTGTATTTAACATACCTTTTATTTATAAATTATTATTGTTGAAATAATAATTATTATTGATATGATAACAATATTTATAAATAGTAATAATCATTCCAAGAAACAATAACATTGTCTTAATAATAATATTATTATCCTTAATTTGAACATATAAATATATAATAATAGTAATAATATTTTAAATCATAACATACATTTTTAAGTGTCTTTCATTAGTTACTTATCGTTTATATATTTTTACTATTCAATACATACGATAACATATTTTTAGTTTTAAAAATTTTATCATACGGTTAAAAACCACTGGATTATGGCTTTTCTTTTACAAAATTTGATGAATTTTTATATGAGTTGCTAATATAACTTATACTTCCTACTGTATATGTGTCGCGTCAAAATTTTTGGAAAGAAATTTCACTGCTTATAACAAAAATTTAATGAATAATATAGGTACCTATATATTGTTACATTCATGTATTGTTAATATTTATCCACCCTTTTGAGGTTGGTGCTGTCAGCTGGGAGGTATGACTGTGTGTGCCCCTACCTCGATTACAACTGGTGCCTTGCTTGTTCCGGGTCCTCTCCTGTTTGAATGATGTTGCCCTGTTGTTTATGGTGTCGGATTTTTCCCGTTTTGGTTCTGGATTTTTGTACCCATCTCCGTGTATACGGGATGGTTTAGGTCTCGCCTTGATGAGATCCGGTATGTACTATAGCGTTGCCGCTAATTATCAAAAAAAAATAAAATGTATTGTTAATATTTTCCAGCTTAATATACGAAATACTTATAGAAGCACGTAAATATTACCAGAAATGGATTATTTACATTATAGTATATGTTTTTAAAAATAATAAAAAGACTTTGATTTTTTTAAATTGTTTAAAAGATCCCTAAATTTTTATTGTATTAATAAAAATGTCATTCTCAAGTGTGATGATGTTATTATTTATTGACAGAGTTGACATGGCAATTATTTCTTATTAATGCTACAGTAAAATTACAAAATGTACGCTTCAATACTCTTATTCATACTCATAAGCAAGGAATTCGATATGTTTTATTATGTAGAAATTGTATGTTTTAATTTAATTTGTTTAAAAATACGGTTATTAAATGTATTTTTGTCATTTTACTATAGAATTAATAAAGACAAAGCTATCACGTAAGTTATGTTGACTAAAAATGATGTCATTATATTGGAGATGGGTCTTTTTATTAATGTGGTAAAAACTTAGAGGCCTTTTCATCAATATAACAAAAACTTAGAGATTTTTTTAATAATTTTAAAAGGTCAGGATTATTTTTATTATTTTAAAAAATATCAGAATACTAAAATATGAATATAAAAATAGCTTAATAATAAAATATCAAAATTTAACATATTTAAATTATAAATTATTTTGTGTTTTGTTAGTACTATATATATATATATTTTTTTTTTCTCACTCCGGCCATATGCTTTCATATGGTATGCCAGTCCCTTTAAATCCGCATTTCAAGTCAAAAATTAAATTGCCAAAGCCCTTCTGGCCCAAATGGTTGGGTAGGCATTTGCCACCCACGGGATCCAGTGTTCGAGACCCGGCATCCCTCCTTCCTCTACCTTTAAGGCGTTTGTACTGTTCAAAAAAAAAAAAGGTCAAAAATTAAATCTAATGTTTCACTTTTTTTTTATGGGGAAAAAAAAAAAAATTTTATAGGTACCCAAAAAAGGCTAAGTGTACCTTAATAATAATTTAAAAAATATACTTAAATATACACTTAATGTACATGGTATAAAATCATTGGATTACAGATAAAAATATCAAATTTATTATTTTTTTTAAACTTAATGATATTGTGTCTTATGTATTGAGGGGTTAATTAGATAAGTTTTTTATGACTAAATTAATACAGTGTAAATTTTAAAAGAATTAGATTTTTATACTTAAAAGTATAAGATTAAATTTATATAATGAAAAAATTATACAAATCTTTTATGTAAATAACCTTAAAAATCATAAAGAAATCTTTTCCATTTTAGATTATTTGCTCAGCAATTGACTGTATCACGATAATCGGTTAGTAATTTTCATATCTTGATCAAAATTTGTAAGAAAATACTTAGCATTTATATACAAAATTGCACCATATGAACTATGTAAGATGTTGATAAAAAAAAAAAAAAAAAAAAAGAAGTTAAGATTAAGATAAAGAATACGAGTATTTGCATCTAAATATCAAGAATATGATATAATATACTTTTTATGCAAATTAAATTGTATTAGTATCTAATTAACTTGGTAATAACTGTTAAGATTAAGATAAAAGAAAAACAGAATAGGCAACCTTAATATTGTGGTTTTTTTTTTTTTTTTTTTTTGAACAGAACAAAGCTCGAGGGCTGGGAGCTACTATATAAATTATTAATATCTTGTTTTATATATAGATATCTTGAGTATCAAAATTGCTAGCCCGTTATATATATAATGAATAAATATATACAATAAAATACAGGTGTAGTTAGGGGTGTATTTGAGCCGAGTCGGACCTGAGCTTGCAAGGCTCGAGGCTTGCCCATTAGCTTTAAGCTCGGCTCAGGCTCGGCTTGAAGCTCGTCAAGCTTTGAAAATTCGGGCTCGAGCTCGGCTCGTCAAAAGCTCGGGATCAGCTCAGCTCGGCTCGATTTAAGCTCAATGAAATTTCAAATTAGGCTTGTAATATTTCGGCTCATTTAAGCTCAATATATAGGCTCATTTCAGCTCGTTTAAGCTCGAGCTTGGCTCATTTAGGCTCCAATATGGATTCATTGGGCAATATTTAAGCAAATATATTATATTAAAAAAAGCTTGCTTAGGCTCGCGAGCCTACAAACTTGAGCTTCAAGAGGGTTGGGCTCGGCTCGATAAGTTAAACGAGTCGAGTTTTTCGAGCTTTATGACGAGCCGGGTCGCGAGGGTTCATGAGCCGGCTCGGCTCATTTACGCCCCTAGGTGTAGTGGAGTAATAAAAGGAAAAGGACTATATCACAGCTAGAGTTATAATCTACTAATAATAACAGCTGACAATAACAAAACAAATATAAATTATAAATTGTTATAGGGAAAGGATGGTGATAAACTACCAAATAGGACAGTTAATATCTTGATTTTAACTCGATTATATTAACAAATGTCGAAGTGAAGCATGCTTTGGCGAGAGTAATACCAAAATGGATGACCTCCTGGAAAGTTCTCGTACTGCACCCCTCAAATTAGAGTTTATTAGAAATATCTCTCTTCAGAGTAGTAACTTGAAGGGGGAAGGCTGTACATCCACCCCCCATCCTGTTTAGGCGGGAGCCCTTGGGATACCGAAAATGTTGCTCTTTTTTTTTTTTAAGATTACAAACTCAACCAAGTAGAGACGACCATCGAACAAACTGGGATCTTAGCAAATCGAGCTCGCTTATCAAACTCGAGTTCATACAAGAGGACGCTCATCTGTTTGACTTGGCTCGCTTACACACCTATAATAATACGTATATAATTAAATATAGTTGTTGTCTAATGCAGTGCTCTTAATATTTTATACTGAGAGTGAGAGTCATTGGGATTCGAACTTGTGACCTCTTGGTTAATAAGGTTCTGATACCATGTTAAAGAACTAATTTTTTTAAAAGTTTAAACTAATAGATAAAGGTCTACGATTAATTTTATACTTTATTATTTTTAATAGTTTATATGCATGGAGTTGTTTTATTTATTTATTTAAACTCTTAATTACGTTGACCAAGAAATGAGTAGGAGAAACATGACAGTGAGTAGGCCTGATTGTTAGGGCGTCTAGCACTGTGGTTTTTGCTCTGGTTCTCCTCTGCTTTTCTATTAATTATTTTTGGCGTTTTTTATTGGTAACCTAATAAATGTTACGATACCGTTACTGTTTGAGTAAAAATTATTATGATTAGAGTAATAATGTAACTCGTAATAAAGAATAATATCAAAGTTTACTGATTTTTAGGCTTGACCACATATATGAGATTCATATATAAGTACAAATGAGGTTTTATCTTTTCTCTTACAACTTTTATGTACCTTTTTTTTTTCCTCTCTTATGTGAGTCTCTTTAATTATACTGTTCACCAAGATGGGTTTTTTTTTCCGTGAAGTTATCATGTTGCGTCCTTAGGTTGGAGTTACTCGAAAACAGCCTCTCTTCAGGGTAGCACCCTAAAGGAGGAAGGCTGCATACATTCACCCTCTTCCCCCTCGACCCTGCTTAGGCGGAAGCTCTTGGAACACTGAAAATGTTGCTTTCATCTTATCCCGTCCATGGAGAATACTTCCGTTTTGCTCCAACGTTCACTGGAAAGGCCCCCAGCATAACAAATTGAAATGCTCTCTTCTTTTAAAGTATACAAACTAAACTAACATATGGAGCCATTAATAAAATTTTCCGAGTTCAAGTAGCTTTCACTTTAAATGTGGATATAATTGAAGCATAGAGTATATGGTAGGTATATGAATTATCTGTGCCTCAAATTTACGGGACATACGCTGGAGCGGTCATGCTAGAGTATAGAATCGTTCATAAAATTTCACCCACTAGCTTTAGTTTTTGTAATAATCGGTTACCTAACATTAATATTTGTAAACTTGTTTAAATTACTTCCTTATTCTTTGGTTAATGTTATTTCGAGAATAGATTTTGTTAATGTCAAAGCAAACACACAACTAGCATTAACAAATTTGCTAAAATAATAAATTTTTTGTTTTGGAGGTCAGCTCTTTTTTTTTTTTTTTGTTTAATTTACAATGAAATTGACTTTTTATCTTTTATTTTTTATCTAACAGATTAATAAATATGGGACTAATTTTAACAGAAAATAAAACATAAAAAATTATTTCAAACTAAAACTAGATAAAGTAATACTTTAAATAAGATCTTATTTGGTTGCTATATGAATTAAATTTCTATAAAAAGTTATATTTCTTGTAAGTTTAATTCATGTGTCAACTTTTAAAAAATGGGTAAAAGATATTTAATTGTCAAGATGAGAAATAAAACTTTTTTGAAGAAGTTAGTTAAAAACAAA
This sequence comes from Simmondsia chinensis, assembly GCA_018398585.1. Taxonomy (NCBI): domain Eukaryota; kingdom Viridiplantae; phylum Streptophyta; class Magnoliopsida; order Caryophyllales; family Simmondsiaceae; genus Simmondsia; species Simmondsia chinensis. Next base: position 38,013,875 of record JAGTTD010000007.1, read on the forward strand.
TTAATTATAAATTATATAGGAAATTGGATAAGTTATTTTCTATATTTTAAAGGAATAAAAAATTATTAAATAATTTTTATTTTTTATATTCTGCCAACTTCTTACTAACTGAATAATATGATAAATTTGTAATTTTTTAAAATTTTTACTTTATATCTTTACTTTCTGTATATTAAACAAGGCAGCAACTGTAAGTAAAAAAAAGGTAAAAATGATAGTATAGATGGAAGCCACCTCCTTTTTAATGCACACGCAGGGCTCCTTATAGGCCCTGTCAGTTTTAACTGACCCCCCTACTCTCATCCATTCTAAGCTTAGATAAATTATTTACATTAAACGTCTCCATATTTTATTATTTATATTAATTTAATTATTATATTTTTAATTATATTACTTTAGTTTTTTAAATAATTTAAAATATATTAATTTAATTTTTTGATTAAATTTAAGTTATATTAATAATATAATTTTAAATAGTAAAATTATATAAGATACAAATAACTTATTATAAATTTATTTATTTACTCATTTAACCAAATTTTATGATTGAACTATTAAAAATTTTATTAAAAACTTATAATTTTTTTTAAAAATACTAAATTGACATATTTTGAATCATATAGGGATTAAATTGACAAATTAAAAGTATAATGACTAAATAAATATAATGAATAAAGTATAGAGACCTTTGGCCAAAATAACTCTTATTTTAAAAGGTATATTATATCAGAATAAAGTTATCATTCTTAAATCAAGATTGTAATTTTTACAATAATTTTGTGGCTTTGATTATAAGTCATATCATTACTCTAATGATTTTGCCTTTATAATAATAATTTTCTAAAAATATTAAATTTATCAGTTATATATCATATGAGGTTTCAAAGTTTTATTATATTGGTACTAAGTATCAGAAACTTGTAGAATAAAATTGCTACTCACATGATTAACATAATATAGATATGTTTTTAAACCTATAGTTACCTAAGTGATAAATTTTCTCAGTGCGACATCAACACATAAAAATAAAAAGAGCAAATAAAATTGAATGCAATTTTTTACAATATATAAATTATATTTTTAAAATAGATTTTTCGGGCACATGTTAAGAAATATTAATTGCACTAAATTCTTGTATTTTATTGATCTATACAAAAATAATACTATTTTTTTAATATTTGGATAATTTAATAAAAATTCAATATATATAAGTGCAATAAATATCTTTTAACATGTGCCATAAAAATCCGTTTTAAAATATATACATTGATACAGTAGTTGCATTAATAAGATAATAAGACAATAATAATACATTAATCAAGGCCAGTCTTGACATTCTCGGGGCTTTAAGCAAAATTTTTAAATGTGGCCCTTTATATATAATAACATTATTTTTAAAACTCATTAATATTAACAATTATTACTTTAAAAATTACGACCTCTAAAATTCAAGGGGCCCTAAAATTCGGGGGCTCTAAGCGGATATTTGAATTGCTTGAAATTATATCCGGTCCTGACATTAATAAATGGCTGTAATTATACAATAATAATGGAAAGGGAATAATAAGATAATAATAATACATTAATAAATGAGCTATCAACTGGAATCATTGATATTAATAATATTACATTAATAAATGAGCCATCAACTATCAAGTCAACACTTATAGCAAAAAAAATTATATGGTCCTAATTACACAATAATATGAAACTTAATTAAATAATTCTAGACTCTTATTAAATATTGACCTAAATAATATTTGAAGATAATTAATACGTAGAATTATTTAGCTTATAAATTTATTAAGTTAATTTTCATATTTTTAACTTTTATAAATTTGGGCCTTTTTTGTATAAAACATAATGCACCGGATCCCATTAGAAGTCCGAAGTTAAACGTGCTTGGGCGAGAGTAGTACTAGGATAGGTGACTTACTTGAAAGTTCTCGTGTTGCCAACCCTATAAGGTTGGGGTTCCTAAAAAATAGAGTCTCGGCAGGGTTACACCCTGAATGGGTAAGGCTGCGTACATCCACCCCCTGACCCCGCTTAGGCGGGAGCCCTTGAGGCACTGGGTCTTTTGTTGTTGTTGTATAACACATTTTAACTGGAGGCCTTTTATATAAATAAAACTTTAAAATTATAATATTAAAACTTATTAATATTAACAACTAAGACTTTAAAAATACAACCTTCTAAAATTTGAGGCTCTTAAATTTCAGGGGTTCCAAACGGGTGCTTGTATTGTTGGGGTTATGTCTGGCCCTACGTGGTGTGGCTGCAACAATGAGCAGTATCAACACTCACATGCCTCCACCCCACCTCACTTAACCGGGCTGGACATAACTTCCAAGTAATTCAAGCAACTGCTTGGGGCGTCCAAATAACTAACTTTTGTAATAAGAGTTTTTTTTTCTTCTTATAATTTATTGTATATGAAGGGTCTAATTTGAAAGATATTGATATAAAATATAATTTTATTAATATATAAGTGGTCTCAGTCAAAATATGATAAGTTGTTATTTTTTCTAAAAAAAAGTCAACATAACTCATAATTTTGACAATATTTAAACTCCCTTTCAATAAAATATCCTATCAATTTTCATCGTAACCCGTTGAATTTTTGAAGGCATACATCAATATTTTCTTGAGAAAATTGGCCGAATTCTAACAAAACTGCTAAACTGTAAAATTATTTCTAGACCTTCCCCGTTAAATTAAGCTTTTTGTGTGGTTAGTTCTTTGACATAGTGTCAAAGCATTATTGACTAAAAAAAGTAAAAAGTTTGAATCCCAATAGCCCCACTTTTAATATTAGCATAATTTAAGCATAAGGTTGCGGTAGGCCTATGCAATATTCACGTTTCAAACCCAAAGGACATTCACATAAAGGAGCATTTTAAAATATAAAATCATTTATTGACCTTCCTTTATCAGTTTAAACTTTTAAGATAATTGATTTCTTGACAAAAATACGAAATTCCAACAGAGGTCACTCACATACTAAAATTTTGAAAGTTATCTATAAATTGAGATGCTAGGATACTTAAGTAATAAATGTTCAAAACTTAAGATATTTAACTAATAAATTTCATAATATAAATAATGAATCATAAGTCCAAAAAGGCGACCCCTTAATCTTAACCTAATGATTATTAAAATAATATAATGATAAAACAATCTCAAAGCCACTTTAATAAACTACCATAATAATATTTTAATTAATGTTCAAAAAAAAAAATTAATAATAATAATATTTTAATATATCAAAAATTATAACTAAGGTCATGTGTCTCTTGATTCTTGAAGATTCGGTTTCCATATATATAAAGTTAGGTTTATTTCCACACAAAAAAAAAAAAAAAAAAAAAATATATATATATATATATATATATATATAAAGAGATTGGGTTAGGTTAAACTTAATTATCACCCTTTAATTACATAGATATTCTCGAAAGACGAGTTGTACTAGAGCAGCAAGTAATCCGGGAACGTTCAATTCAAAGTTAATTAGTGTATGTTTAGTCAAATCTTTATTCTTAAAAAAAGTGTTCCTTTTAAAGAAAATTATTTTTCTAGAATTTAAAAATGTTTGGACTAAAAAGAAAAATATATTTAAATAAAGATTGAAGCTATTTTTTTCCTTTTAAGTAGAAGTAAAAAAAATTAAAAATTTTATAGACAAAAGTTATCCTTGTTAAAACACTTTTACAGAAGTACTTATATAGGAAGCAGTTTTCCACCATTTAGTTAAATAGATCAGTAATACAATAATACAACAACAATAACATACCCAGTGTTTCAAGAGCTCCCGTATAAGTAGGTTATGGGAGGGGGTGATGTACGCAGCCTTATCCGTTCAAGTTGATACCTTGGCGAGTAATAGCATAGTAGTTGATGCTATTATAATAACATAACAACATAATAGCTGATGTATGCATAATAGCATCGAGTAAAGAAGTATCTCGGGCTGGTTAGGGTGAGATGCTATGTGGGTGGGTTCATGTTCCGACAGGGAAAGGCTCCGGAGTTTTGAGTGTTATGTGGAGGATTATAGCCTTTGTCGTTAAAGAATATTGTTTAAAAATTAATTTGAATTTTAGTTCACGTGTTATGATAAGGGTGAATTTCAAAAAAAAAAAAAAAAAAAGTGTAGGTCCGAGATCAGTATAAGTGATGTTGCTTTTAAAGTGTGCAATTTGGGTGGTTTTGGTCTTTGCTTGCAGGTGTCTTTTGCTGCCTTGATCATTGTTAGGCCTTTTGAGTTCGGGTTTTGTTTTGTATTTTTGTTGTATCTTTTTGTCTTGTTGCCTTGGTCTTTCTACACACTTTATTGTGTTTTCCATAGTCTACTTCGGTGAGGTGTCGGGCTCTGCATTGCGATCTTTTCGCTAATTATTGAAAAAAAGTCAGTAATTACAGATACTCTCGAAAGGAGAGTTATACTAGAGTAACATGTAATTCAAGAACGTTCAATTTAAAGGTAGTGCCTGTTTGATCAAACTTTTTTTTCCAAAAAAACGTTCTTTTTAGCTAAAACAATTTAAGGGCGTGAAAAGAAAAATAATTTTACCAGGTACTAATGCACCGGATTCCATTAGAACTCCAAAGTTAAGCGTGCTTAGGCAAAAGTAGTACCAAAATAGATGACCTCCTAGAAAGTTCTCATATTGCCAACCTTGTAAGGTTGGGAGTTCTCGGAAACAGTCTCTCGGCAGAATTACACCCTGAAGGGGTAAGGTTGCGTACATCCACTCTCCAGTCCCCGCTTAGGCGAGAGCCCTTAAGGCACCGCATCTATAAAAGAAAAATATTTTTAAATAAAAACAGAGACTGTTTTACTTCTTTCAACCACAAGAAAAAAAAAATAGTGTTTTTTCCTTAAAGTTGAAGCAAAAGTAAAAACTAAAAATTTTTCAGACAAAAATATTCCTATTGTACTTATATATACAAAAATAGTTTTTCACGGTTTAGTCAGAATAAGTCACGAATCACAGATATTCTCGAAGGAAGAGTTATACTAGAGCATCACGTAATCCGGGAATGTTGAACTCAAAGTATAAACTTGTTATATGTCAAAAAGTTTTTCGCAGTTCGTGCATTTTCTTTTCAGGATCAAAGAATTTTATGAGCAAAGATTTGATAAAATAATCATATAGTTAGGTATTTTTATGACTATGAGATCAACTTTTTCAAATTTAATCAAACTTTATATTATAAAAATATTATTATTATTATAAGGACTTAGCGTATGTGATCCTACAAAATCTTTGCATGCGTTTAAATATTTTAATGTTGATATAGCCTCTGAAAATGATGTCCATTACCATATACTAATGTTATTTCAACCGCCTTAATTATTTTCTTAATCTATATTTTATTGTTTAATAATGAAGTTCGATTTCAAAACAATTTTCTCATTCTTTGGATGGCGCACTATATGACGGTCAGTATCGAGATTTTACTTGTTCAAAGTATGTTTTGATCGGTGGGTTATTCTGTTTTTCTTATAATGTTTAAGGATTTCATATGAGTCTAGTAAAAATCTCACATAAAAGTTATGAGAGAGAAGAAATCAATGTATAAGCGCAGTGGATTAGTCCAACTAATGCAAACTATAGTTTTATAATAGAACACCATTTAATTTTCCTGCGTTATTATCAGGACTAGTCCCGAGATTTTACTAGTTAGAAGTATGTTTTGATTGGTGGGCCATTTTGTTTTCTAATAATAATTAAGGTATACTGGTCAATTGAATGTTCGATAAATTTATCACTTAAGGATCTAAGGTTTGATCATTTATCACCTAGATAACCTGCATATTTCAAAATATACAATGAGGCCCCTTGATGTTTTAAAATTTTATCATTCAGGTACCGAGCTTTGTGAATTTTTATCAAAATCTAATCAATTTTTATCATAAAATATTACATGATTACAATCATATATATAATTATATCGATTTTTTAACAAAAATTTAGCAGATTACGGGAAAATAATTTACTGAATTATGACGGAATATATCTACATATTAGTGAAATAGTGTGTCATATTAGTATTTTACAATTAAAAATCCTATTATTATGATAAGTGACGCATATATTGTTATAATTATGTTCTACAGTAGCGATTTCTAATAAAGTTCTATCGAACTTTGACAAAGGGTACTTAATTGATAAAATTCTTAAATGTTAAGGTGCATGAGTTATAAAGTTTTGAAACCTCAAGGTACCTCATTGTATATATTGAAAAGTTAGAAATTTACGTGATAAGTCCTCAAACCTCAGGTATCTAAGTGATAGATTGTCAAAAATATATATCAAAAAGAAAAAGTATTTTCAAGAAAAGGTAAAATAGCAGTCATGATTGAAAATCAAATTGGATCACATAATTATGTCCAAGATCAGACCCGACTTCTCATTATTTTTTATGTCCTTATTCCACATTATTACCTCTACTAAAATATGATCCCGTTTAATACATTTCGGTATAATTTATATTACTACCGACATATACCGCAAAACTTTTTAAACTACTTGGAGGCTCCGTTTGTTTCGAAGGAAAAGGAGACTCTTGACAATGGTTTTCCTACTTTCCGTTGTTTGGTGCCAAGTTTTTGACGGAAAACGTTTTCCTTCTAAATGAGGAAAATGTTTTCCTTTGTAAAAGAAGGAAAGTTAACATTTCGAGTGTTTTAAAAAGTTTTGGGGTATACGTCAGTCGTAATATGACATATTATTTCACTAATATATAGATATATTCCATCATGATTTAGTGAATTTTTGTTTAAAATATTAATATAATTATATATATTATTATAATTATGTACCACATCGACGCTCTATGATGAAAATTAATTAGATTTTGATAAAAATTCACCAAGCTCGGTATCTAGATGATAAAATTTTGAAACATCACGGGGCCTTATTATATATTTCAAAATATGTAGGTTATTTGGGTGATAAATAGTCAAACCTTAGGTCACCTAAGTGATAAATTTTCTGTATTTTTCCATTAAAAATAACTTATTCATAATCAAAAGAAGCCTATATAACTTATTCGCTACTTTATGCTATCTTATAACAATGTATAGTATGATTGATAGAAGATTATTTTTTATAATAAATAAGCAACATTATAAGGCGAGTGCATGTTTTCCGCCGAAACAAACAAGGGAAAATGTTAATCGGAATTTGATTTTCCTTGGAAAACCTATTCCTAAGGAAAATATATTCCGAGGGAAAACTACTTCCCTCGAAACAAACGGAGCTGGAATGTTAACTTTCTTTCTTTGCAAAGGAAAATATTTTTCCCATTTGGGAGGAAAAGCTTTTCCTTCAGAATACATTTTCCGTCAAAAGGTGCGCCAAACAAAGGAAATTAGAAAAACTATTTCCGAGAATCTCTTTTTCCTTCGAAACAAACGAAGCGTTAACGTTGTTGCATTTAAGAAATGAATGCACTATAATTTCCAAAAGATCTCTCAAGTCATGGCCCCACAAACTAATGGGAAATGATTTAATAATTGCAATTATTTTGGTATCCATAATATGAAAAAAAAAAAAAAAAAAAATGAAGTTAAGGTTGTGTGGGGCCAAGTCATACACCAATGTTGTAGAGTGAGCATCCCATGTTTGCATGTCCATGTCATCACTTGCTTGTCCTACGTGGACTCCACCCGATACGGGTCGGTCAAGTAGAGATTATTAGGTGATTCCGAGTCACTGTGTCAGTTTAAACGCCCCTAGGCTCTCGTATTTGCTACTGCTAATGCTGTTGTTCTATCATTGTTTGCATGTTTGATACCGCTTTATTTAACTTGATTAGATTTATAAATATTGTTTCATTTTTGCTTTTTAGAGTTGAGGACAATTTAGAAACAACCGCTTTACGGGGTAGCTCCCTGTAGGGATAAGGTTATATATATTTCACCATTTCTAGATCCTGTCTCCACGGGAGCTTTTTAGGTACCGGGTTGTTGTTGTTATTGAGTCATTATGCACCCGGTAGATATATGGATAGGGAAAGAGAGAGAAAATAATAATAATAGGAAACAGAGAATTCAAAAGCGGTAAGACAGAGAAGCTCACATGGTGTACGGTGACGCAGAGTCGCGTAATAATTTCTCTTCGTTAAGACCTCTAATGAATCAAATATTTGTTTAAAGCACTCAATTAGTTTGATTCTATTCCAAATTATTTATGATTAGAAGATCTCGGGTCATCTCACCTTCTTATGTCAAGTTAAGGATGAAACACAACATTTTAACGTCTTTTATATGTATGTAATATTCAAAATGAATACTAAGGGCCTGTTTGAGATTGCTTATTTTAGGGATAAAAGTTCTAAAAGTCTTCTTCATGATTACAGAAAGCTAATTTTTTGTTAATTAATGAGAGAACTTGCAATACAAATGTCAAACGCTTGTAAGATGGGTCAGAAAAGAACTTATATATGTATATTTTTAATAAAGTTTTCTTGGTTCAATGAATGAAAATAGTACCAAAACAAGATTTTGTCACTTAGGACTTTGCATGGGTAATGAAAGCTCCACAAGTCTTATCTTAAAATTTTAAAAATTAAGTCTTATATTAAAATTTCTTTTCTCGATAATTAGCGAGAAAACATATAGTACAATAAAAAGCGTACCCGTAGAATGCAAGCTTAAGAGAAAAAAGTAACAAGACACACACACAAAAATAAATTGAACTTATAATAAAAAATATATTAATACATGAGTTTAATTAACAACTTATTTTACTAAATATTTATTAATTTTGAATAAAGTCTTTGCATTTACATATAAATTTTAGAATTATTTACGTCAAAGGTTCATGTACTTTGCACATTGTATCAATTCCGTCCTTATACTTTTAATTGTGTTAATTTAGTCTCTGAACAATCAAAATGTGTCACTTGAGTCATTTAAGTTAAGTTAATATTGTAATTTTGAAAGGCAAAATTATGTTAGATGCAAGCAACTTACTATAAATTTATCCATTTACTCAATTTAACCCAATTCGTAACCGGCCCATTAGAATTTTTATTAAAAACTTAACATAGAATTCTCTAAGGACTAAATTGACATATTTTGAAATATATAAAGACTAAATTAGCAGAATTGAAAGTAAAATGATTAAACTGACACAATGGACAAAGTATATGGATCTTGAGTCTAAATAATCCTAAATTTTATATACTATTTGTTAAATTAAATCTTACTAAGCTTCAATGAAATATTAGGAATTAAAAAGCGTTCAAAACAAACAAAAGGAATTAAACACTAATGTATTATAAGATCTCATACCAAAGAGGGTACCAACACGCTATCACCGGATCCCATTAGAATTTTGAAGTTAGGCGTGCTTAGACGAGAGCAGTACCAGGATGGGTGACCTCCTAGGAAGTCCTCACCCTCAGGTTAGGGGTACTCGGAAACATCCTCTCTTCTGAGGTACTACCCTGAAGGAGGAATGCTGCATACATCCGCCCCCCCAGACCGTGCTTAGGCGGGAGCCCATGAGGCATTGGGTATGTTGCTTTATGTTGTTGTATTATAAGATCCCATCTTTCACTATCTATATTTTCTAATATCTTAATCTGTATAATCAAGTTTTTATTATTCTAAAATTTTAATCACAAAAAGTTCTGAAATTTAAGATTTTATCAATCCTCTATAACAAGATTTGAAAAAATTTTAATTTTATCAATCCTAAAATATGTTCACAGTACAGTGACCCTACTATTTGATTGGTATGATAACCACTAGGGGACCTACGCAATGGCAGAGCTAGGACCTAAAATCGGTGAGGTCAAGTATAATAGAAATTATTATTGCAGTACTTCAGTGTAATTAATTAGCACTTATTACTTATATTATTTGTAACTATATAACATAAATTAAATATATTTTAGTATTTTAATATAAATAATTGCCTACTCTGACTTGTACTTGGCTCCACTAGTAACCTACCAAAGGGAGTCTACACTAGGTCGTTCATTTTAATTATCAAAAAAAAGAAAGTGGAACCATAGTTTTATTTAGTTAAAAAACTAACAATTATATTTTGAAAAATAATATTGACTAATTCTTTTAATTTTTATTATTTTGAGTGATAATAAAAATCAAAAAACAAGAAAATAATAATTTTGAAAACCTTATTTTTAATTTATTAAAAAACAAATTACTATTAATTTCACACTGCGATCTCAAATGGAACATGTTAAATTTTCTTACGGAGTTGACACATATAAGATCTACATATATAAGTTTAAGTGTGGTTTCATTTTAAAATCAATTGGCATAGAGTAACGCAACTTACTAGACTTATATATTGATCTCTTTACTCTTATAATTTTAATATAGACTTTTTATAAAAGACTCATATGTGGAATACTCAACAGAATAAAAGTAGTTTTTATTAGAAATAACATTATGAAAAATAATAATTAAAAAAATGGGCTAACATGTGAATACTCATGCAAGTCTGATTTTGTCGGTCATGTGGTACAAATTTGAAACTCGTTGCATGCAATGCAGATATTGAAGCCGTGCTTTATGGTATTATTATTATTATTATTATTATTATTATTATTAAGAACACCAATATACATATCATATGATTTAATTATATACATACAAAAATCAATCATATGATATTAATAGAAAATTATTGACAAGATAAAAATTGTTATTAGCCGAGCAACGATGAGATTTGTAGTTAATAATAATCATAATATTCACAAATTATGTTGTTAAGAAATTAATGTTTTTGCCATTTTCCCAATAATTAGTGATAAAAGGTCGTGATAAAAGCAAAAGCACTGTAAGAACAATGCCTAAGCCTATATATCAAAAAGTGTGTACCAGAAAAAAACCAATATAGTAACATCTTAAAGGATAATAAAAAAAAGTGAAAATTAGAAGGCGTTAGAAGACTTCGCTGATACTAGATGAGAAACAAAAAACAGGAGGAAATAACTCAAGGCGCCTGGGTTAAGATTAGAGGTGGCCAGTGGGTCGGGTTGGGCCCTGTTTGGGTCCGGCCCAACCCGGCCCGGGCCGCGGGCCTCCCAGCCCATTTTATGGCAATTTGGGAGATTATTTGAATATTTTAACTTATTTTATAGTTTATTTTATATTTATATTGTTATAATTATTTTTTTTTAATAAGTTATAATATTTTAATTATATTTATATCTTAAAAAAAATAGGGGGCCATCGCTTGGGCCCGGACTTGGCCCAGCTCGGCCGTGGCCACCTCTAGTTAAGATGAAGCAAGAGGAAGCAAATCAAAATGCCAAACCTCAAAATCCTCCTACAACACTGGGAAAGAAAAAAAGTACACTCGTCAACGAGATTTCTTGTCGTCCTTATAATAAAATTATCCTAGAAAAAATAAATGCATGACATTTTTTTTTATGTGGGAATACTTTTCTACCACATATATTATTTTTTACATAAATATTTAAATTATCCACAAATCGAACACAAGTGGAAGCGAAAAATCGAACAAAATCAACGAAACAATACACGAGATTTTAACATAAAACCCTCTCTCAATTAAATGAAAAAATCACAATCCAATCATTGATCAAACTCTATTTGAATTTCTGGATTTACAATCTCTAATTGAAATCAAATCAAACTAAAATTAAATATAAATTAAATTTTATCTAATCTAAATTGTAATATTTTAAATCTTATTCAAAACATCAAACAAGCATATCTCACTAATATTTTTTTTTAACTTAATAACATAAAATATAATTAAATAATAAAATATAAGTTGGACCCAACAATAAATAATAAATATTTATTAAATTAAAAATTAAAAATCTTGCAAGAGGGGTGAGGAGATCCGTGAGTGGTAAGGGAAATGCAAGTGTGTCACGTTGGCATATCCGATCTCTATTCTCTTGCCTCGACAACTGTGATCCTTTTCATATCTTTTAATTTTTCATCATTTTTATTTAAATTATTATTAAAAAAATTATTATTAGGTTGCTTTTTTTAATAATTAAGGAAAGAGAAAAATTTTAATTATGTAGAGTTTAAACAAAATAAAAAAGTAAAATAAAAATAAGATTATAAATCTTTAATTTAAGTCTAAATGCAGATCATTATTAAAGCTGGGCAAGTAAAGCAATCTACTATCTAAAAATTTAAACATTTGTTATTCAATATTATGTTATTTCAAAATATTACGAGATTTTAAAATATTATTATCTAGATATTATTTGCTAAAATGTATATATTTTTGTCAAAACTCCACAAATTTACTAGAAGATACTAATGAGTATATAACTAAAAAATGTATATGGACCACATTATTATTTTTAGAAAAAAATTAGTAAATTACGATAAGAATATCCAATTTCTTAGGAAGATTCTTTTATAAAGTCAAAATTATACCAGTCTTTATTTTAAGGGGAAAAAACCATCAAATTCTAAAAAAGAATACACACAGACATATATATATATATAAATTATTTGATGCCTGTATTCAGTTAGCGTGTTCCAACAAAAATCAACCTAGGTCTTGCAAATAGTAATTGATCGATAAAATTCATAACTTTTGAGTTATGTGAGAGATAAAATTGTTAGAAAAATTCAGAATATACTTGCAAAAATCTTGCAATCGGGTAACCCAAGATCTCAGGTGTTGAGGCTATGTGATCACTTTCCTTAAGGCTTATTTCGGTATACGAAATATCCTCAGGGATACAACAACAACCAAAAAATGGAGGAAGATGTGTATGGGGAGAGATTGACAGAGATGATATGAGATTGATCAAGTTTAAGACAACAAACACTTGTATACACTCAAAAAACTCAAGAACACATGAAGATGTTCTTCAATATCTTTTACTCTTGTGATTCTCTAATCAAAATCATATATTTTCAATGTAATTCAACAAGTATCAGATGGGGGTATTTATATGTTTCCAATGGAAGAAGACATCCCCAAGAGAAAACAAAGGAAAGACACCAAAAAATTGGGACAGAAGGCGGGAAGATAACTGCCAGAAATCTGGCCGTGTGTCGACACACAACCTCTGTGTGTTGACACCCAATATTCTGCCGAGCGCTCCTGTAAGATTGTGTGTCGACACAAGGGCCATGTGTGTCGACACACACCTAATTCCCAATGGTATTGTAGGACTGTGTGTCGACACACATGGCCCATGTGTCGACACACACCCCTCATATGTGTTAAACACTTAAACACATACCTAGACTATCTCATACACATTTATACATACATTAAACAATGTTTTACATACTTATCAACACATATTTTGAAAATACACCAACAATCCTCCACCATTTTCAAAATACAATCAATTTCAATATGACATCTCGAACATAGGACGCCACGTCGTGCATCAACATGGGTGTCTCATTGCAAATAATGAACATTGGACTACCTTGGTGATAAATACTAAAATATCAACGTATTTAGGCGATAAATTTTCTTATTATATATAACTGTTTAGTTGTTTTTCTAAATTATAACTAGTCAAAGGGAGATTGATTAATTAATTAATTATATATATTTGTTCATTAATTTATAATAGATTGAAATATTAAATAAAAAATTTGGGGGAATATGTTGGGTTAAGATGCCTTTGCCATTATTGGGGCACATGCATCGCTTGAACCCATAACTGCAAAAACCCTTAACTACCATTTATAATTCTTATATTATAATCTCACCATCTTGAATTAAAATATCATTTATATGCATTGCCCACATGGACTATATAGTTATATATATTGTTAGAAAAATAATAATAAGCCAATTTCGGACCTTTATCATCAGTTTACAAGCTTTCATGGTTACTTGCTTCCATGCTTATTTGTCTATATGCTTGCATGCTTACTTGCTATATTCTCACACGCTTTACATGCCTTACATGCTTTTCTTGATCTCTACACTTTACATGTTCTTCATGATATGCATACATGCATTACATGCTCTACTTACTTTACTTACGTGCCCTTTTTAACTAGCAGCTATCAGGTTGGGAATCCTCGGAAACAACCTCTCATCAGGGCCCCGCCCTGAGGGGATAAGGCTGCGTACATCCTACCCCTCCTAGACCCTGCGTACGCAGGAGCCCTTGAAGCACTGGGGATTGTTGTTGTTGTTGTATCATCAACTTATTAAGTTTTTAGGAAAAATTGATTCCTTAATATAGTATTCGAATCTTATTGACTGTTAAGACTCCACATGTGAGCCTACAACAACAACAACAGCAATAACAATCCTAGTGCCATAAGGGCTCCTGCATATGCATGGTCTAGGGGGTATATATACGCAGCCTTCCCTCTTTAGGTGCTACCCTAAGGGAGGCTGTTTCTGAGGACCTTCAACCCGAGGAATGTGTCGCCATGGATGCATTGAAGCCTGGAAGCATGAGCAACATAGTATTAGGGCAGTATAGAGTAGTAAATATCACTAGCCAAGGATTATGAGCAAAACTTGATGGTAGGTAACCACAAGCTAATAACCAGACTCCGTATGTGAGCCTAGTAAGTAAAATCTCACATTGGAGTTGTGAGAGTGAAGAGATCTATTTATAAGCCTAGTAGGTTACTTCGCTTATTGCCAATTGATTGTGGGATAGAATCTCGCTAGGACTTATTTTATGCGGATCTCGTATTTCTAACTCCATGGATCGGGCCTAAAGACCCAATGAAATTTAACTTTGACCAAGAGGTCATAAATTCGAATCTCAACAGCTTCCACTTTTAAAATAAATACAATTTAAGCATAAGATGTGAGGTGGGACTGTGCAATATCCACGCTTCAAGTCCAGAGGGCATTTGCGTGAAGGGACATTTTAAAATGTAAAACCAATCTTGGGACTTCACCCATTAACTTAAGCTTTTGAAAAAAATTGGTTCCTTGACAGATATAGAGGGAAATAAACTTATGAAAATGCAAATTGTTAAATTTTGTTTGGCTTTTAGTCCTGACCCATGAAGCTAATATATATGAGATTTGCATATAAGTCTTAATGAAGTTCCATCTCAAAACTAATTGGCATTAGGTGGAGTAACCTATTGGCCTATATATTAGTCTCTTCTCTCTCAAAAAATTTATGTGAGATTCTACTATACTCACATGTGGAGTCTTTAATACAAATATAGTATTGAAATTATTGCGTAGTGGAAGAATACCAACCTAAAGACAAATTTGGCTAGGTATCGATACACATTGGCTCTTTGGTGATCGATCCCACAGGTTGACGTGGTAGGCACTACACTCGTTTACTTGAGGGTTATGGTATAGGAGAGTTTTAACAGTTATTAGCTATATATATATAGAGAGAGAGAATTGCAGAGAGACAAGAAAGAATGAAAAACATAGCTCGATTTGTGTTGTGATTTCTGTTCTAGGTTGAACCTATGTCATATTTATAGACATACACACAAAATATTAAAGACGTGTTAATATTATTCCGCTTACTCGGTGAATAATATGAGTAACGATCCATATATATTAAAACATCTTGAATATTTTAAAGAATCTCTAACGCACATATAGTGGTTTCTCCATAAAAATATAATTTGTCAAAGTTTAAGGTGTTAAAAATTTTGCATATAAGTGTAGTTAAATCTCACATCAGAATTGTAAGAGAGAAGACACAAACATATAAGTTTAGTGGGTTATTTCACCTAATACCAATTATTTTACGATGGAACTCCATTTAGGCTTATTTGTGGATCTCATTTTAATCCAAATTCATGAGTTGGGTCCAAAGGCCGCTTCGTAGAATTTAATGTAAGGCTTGGTTGAGGTTTGAGCTCCACTCGATTGAGATAAATTCCAGTTCAACGAGCTCTGTTACAATTCATTTACTTTGGGTTTTAGTTTAACTCGTTTGTGCTAGTTTTATTATATTTTTTGCTTGAACTCAACTTAATTAAGCATATAATTAGTTGAGTTTGCTTTAAAATCATAGCATTATCAAACTTGGACTAAGTTTGTTTTGTTAAACGTGTTAAAAAAAAAAAGGCAACATATCCAGTGCCCCAAGCCTTTCCCCTTCAGGGTATTATCCTAAAGAGAGGCTATTTTCGAGTGCCCCAACTTGAGAGTCTTTCCCAGGAGTTCAACCATTCTGTACTGCTCTTGCCCAAGCACGCTTAACTTCGGAGTTATAATGGGATCCGATGACGGCGTGTTGGTACCCTCTTTGGTCTTGTTTTGTTAAACTTTTAAACTTACATATTAAAGGGAATGTAGTTTGACTTAATATAATTTGATTCAAAATCTTTAGTTGTTACATCGTAAGTAACACGAGTCACATATTCCTTAGTTTCATTTCTTTCTTTCGATGGGTGAATTATACAGACTTAGTCTGCCTTTTTGGTCTATAATGATGTTGAGCATCATTTTCAAGTAAGGAGGTAAATTAGCCAATCCAAACACGATCTCTTATTTGAACTCATTCTACATCGACCTAATTGAAGAGATGGCCCTAGTTAAAGCTTAGAGGAGAGTAGTTTTAAGGATACCCGATTGAGCGATGCAGGAGCTTCGAGCTCCCGCAAGCTAATTCTTGTACCACGGCTCTGCTTGAATGCTCATTCGTACATCCGCAATACTGGTGTGTGTTGTCCACTTAGTACTATCTATACTCTCTCTCTCTCCCCTTCTCGCTCTATCCCTCTTCTGTCTCTCTCTCCCTCTCCCCTCTCCCCTCTCCCCTCTCTCCCTATACTCTATAGATGTTTCATGGTGTTTGCTTTTGCCTTTTGCTCCTGCTGCTAAACCCCATGGGTACATGCTACATACTTACATGCTTGCATGAGTATTTGCTTATATGCTTATATGACTAATTGTCTGTATTCATACATGCCACGCATGACATCTAGGCCCTGCATGCTTATTTGCTTGCTCCTTTTATGCTTCCCTCATGCTCCATACTCCCCCTTTTTTATGCTTTTTATGCATGTTATTTACAACCTCTCATCTATTAGGGTGGGGGTTTTTGGAAAAAGTCTCTTGTCAGAATCTCACCCTAATGGGGTAAGGCTGCGTACATCCTACCCCCCAGACCCTGCGCAAGTGGGAGCTCTTGTGGCACTGGGCATGTTGTTGTTGTTGTTGCTTGTGTTCAGTCTAAACCTTATCAATCTATCAAACTTTTGTTAAAACTCCATTCTATAAGATATAAGTATACTCGATTTGTGGCTCGACTGAGATTGTTAGTCTAATAGAGTCAAGTTGAACTTTTTATTGAGTCAAGCTTGCAATCAAACCAGGCTATTCGAGCTTCAATGGATCCACTATCGTTCTATAATCTAGTTGATTCCAAACCATTGATATGTTTTTTACGAGCCATTCATGAGTTCCTAACAAGCACTTAACAAA
The DNA here is from genome assembly GCA_018398585.1 of Simmondsia chinensis. Taxonomy (NCBI): domain Eukaryota; kingdom Viridiplantae; phylum Streptophyta; class Magnoliopsida; order Caryophyllales; family Simmondsiaceae; genus Simmondsia; species Simmondsia chinensis. Next base: position 38,031,268 of record JAGTTD010000007.1, read on the forward strand.
CACTTAACAAACTCTTATCAAACTATTTGTGAACGTTACCTAGTGGACCTCTCCTTTGTTCGAACTCAGTTCCATTACGCTTATCAAGCCCCTAAAATGAAAACGAATTAATCCTAAATATCATTTCCGGACACAAATAGTTCATTGAACATTTTGTTAAATTTCCATCGGGCCTTAGGCCCGACTAGCAGAGTTAGCACAGATGAGATCCACGTATTAGCCCAAGTGGGATTCCATCATAAAAATCCATTGACATTAGGTGGAGTAACCCACTAAGCTTACATATTAATATCTTCTCTCTCACAGCTCCAATGTGGTATTTAACTAGACTCATATGTGAAATCATTAACACGTTTAGACCAGTATATTTTAACTATCAGAAAAGAATAGGAAAAGGGGTTTGTACATTGAATTTTGATTAAGTAGCATGACAACAACCTAACTACCCCAACTTCCAGTAAACAAGGCTCCATAATTCTCTCTTGAAATTTCCAACTAATTATTTATTTAATAATAATTCTATTACGGCTTCAAAATTGTATTTTGACCAAATTAAATTAGCATTTATAATAATATAATATAATAATCAGAATAAATATTTAATGCACTTGTATGTATTGAATTTTTACTAAATCATTCAAACGCTAAAAAGAAAAACATATTATTAATTTTATATGGACCAATAAAATACAAGAATTTAGTGCAATTAATGTTCCTTAACATGTGCCCTCAAGGCACATATTAAAAAATTTTATTAATAATTAACAATTATTATGGAATATTATGGTCTTAGTTTTTTCTCGTTGTTATCGTCCATTTGTTGCATTCCTTTTTTGGTTTTTCATAACAAAGAAATAATATTAAATTTTCCTTATTTTTTATTTTTATTTTTAATTTGAGTAAAAAATAAAAATATGAATGCAAAATCTTAAAAAAAATAATTTTCGAAACCAAATTTTCAATTTTTCAAAAATCAAAAATTACAAACCGAATAAAATACCGAACAAGCCCCTACTTATTTTGGAAATAATTCATCTAAGACCTGTAAATAATGAAGGATATTCTAAGTTATTTGCAACCCCAAAAAGTTATCACAATTTAAGATGATTAAGAGGCGAAAATTTAAATGTATTATTTTATTTTCGGATTTTTTTGTAAGTTATTGTATCTTAGGTTACTCTTTTTTTTAGAAAGAACCCCCTAATATTTTTTTCCTTACTGTGCGCCAAAAAAAAAATTAAAATAGCCAATTAATTAACTGATTGATTACAGCTCTATTTGGATACAATGAAATTTCTTTTCCTTGTATATTTTCTTCGTTTAATTTAAGAAGTCGATTTCATTAAATAAAGTTGAATGGGATTTGTGTTCAGTTTATTCGAAGTTGATCGATTAGAATCAAAAGTATTTTTATAGTATAAAAACAATTATCGTCCTCCTTTTTCAAGAAAAAAGTCATCTTATGCTGCACAAAGGAAAGATTTTTTTACAGAACTTTCATGGCTACTAACTAGTCGTATAAAAAATAATAGATATGAAACAGAAGCGGCTTTCGGTATAATCAGACAAAAGATAAGTACACAATGTCAAAAAGGTAGATGAAAATAAACTGTAATCAATATGATTACTAAGTAGGATTAGGGTTTGGGACCCATGCATATAATGATTCGATGATCAATAATCCAAAAACTATTTCCCTATGCCCCAGTTAGAAATATATAATATATATTTTTACTGAAGGTGAGAAGAATATTAGACACACTATCGATAGACAGCGCTATCTATTGTACTAGTTCATACAATCGTCTCAGTACTTTCTAAAGATTTCCCTTCTACTCTTCCTCGTATGTGCCAAAGATGACCTGTTGCCGATATTAGATTCGTTGCTTGGTCGCCTGCTCAATTAAAATGGAAACGCGAATTGTGTCGAACTTATAAAGCATCTCCAAGATGTCTATCATGATAGTCGTAATCTACCGCGGACATCTAAACTTCTCATGAATCCTCTTAAGTATGACCATATTATTTCCTTAATGAGAATTTTACGGAAACCCTATTCATATAGTTCTTACCATCTTTGGTTGCTAAGGCCTCTGTTGTCACCAAGTTAGCCTGAATAGCAGGCTTTTTTATGACCTATAACTGACATTTTTATTCTCATAATAGGAGTTTTAGTTTCCCAATTTCATGCAAAATTATTAGTTTAAATGTGCTAAATTGAGTCAAAGGCGAGCATGAATCTACTAAGCTAATAAGAAGACTTAGATAGCAGCTCCTCGAGTTGGCTTTGAACTCAACCGAGTTAGGTCAATGAGCTTCAAACTTGACTATAATCTCATTTAGAATGAGTTATTTACTATGTAAGTCTCTAAATTTTGTAATTTATTTAATAAATTACATATTGGTACCTTAAAGTTTAGTGTATTAATTTTTAGTTTATAAACTTTGAAAGATAATATTTTAGTTCAAAAGTGTGCATAAATTTAATACAATGGTTCAAACAACAGACTCAAAGTGTATAAAACTTGTCGTTATTTGTTAACAAACCCACGATGTCCTCACTATCCCTCTCATCCCTAAAACGAACCTTAATGTTGTGACACTACTAATGTAGAAGACTCGAATGAGAATCCTATTTCACACCTTTAAACACTACCATTTGGACTATGTTATTTAACACATATTAACTTTTTAACTAAAATATCATTTTACAAAGTTTGTAAACTATAAAGAATTAATACAGCAAATCTTATGATATTAAAGTATAATTTACCCTTCTTTTAAATTAGTCCCTTATATTTTATTTTTTTCGAAATAGTTAATTATGTTTTATAGTGACCAAATTAGTCCCCTATCTGATACCCAACATTACGTAAAAGTTAAAAGATGGAAAACTAATTTAAACAAACTTAAAGAGGCTTACAAAGCAACAGTCCAAGTGCTCCAAGGGCTCCCGCCTAAGTAAGGTCTAAGAGGGTTGAATGTACGCAGCCTTCCTCCTTCGGATGCTACCCTAAAGAGAGGTTGTTTCCGAGAACCTCCAACCTAAGGGATGCAGCACGAGGATTTCTCAGGAAATTACTATCTTGGTACTTTTTTTGTCCAAGTACACTTAACTTTAAAATTATAATGGAATCTGATACTTGCTTGTTGGTGCTCTCTTAGGTTAAAGAGGCTTACACCAATCCATAAATAACTCCAAATGATGTTCACTAGATCGAGCCCAGCCCACTAACGAAACCCTGATTGGCCCAATACAAAAGCCCAAACCCAAACTCCAAAAACCCTCTATTTCTCCCACCTCCATAGCCAGACCTGCACTAATTCCCTCAATCTCCATTGACAAAGCTTGAATCTTGCAATAGAGCAGTTCAATCTCAAAGGAGAAGGACAAGAAGAAGAAGAAAATGGTGTTCGGGACGGCGATTAGAATGATGGCGAAGAAAGCGAAGCCGAAGATGAAGCCGATTTCGCTTAAAACTCCGCCGGAGCAGACGCAGACGATTACGAGGACGATCTTTGATATTGTTAAGGAGCACGGCCCGATCACCATTGGTCAAACTTGGGAGCGCGTTCAGGTCTCTCTCTCTCTCTCTCTCTCTCTCTCTCTCTCTCTCTCCGCTGTGTAGAACTATAGACGATTATTTGTAAATTAGGGTTTTTGTATTCTATTGTTTGATTGAATGCGGATTGCTGAAGCTTTGTGCTGTTGATCTTGGCAAATTGACGACATCGATGTAGTTTTCAGTAGGGTAGTAGGGTAGATATGCTAAGTGTTAGTATGAAGTTATTCTTGTATCTTTAGTTAATAGTTCAAGTTTTTAGAATAGTTAGCTGCATGACATGGTATTGGTATTAGAGTCTCTTCAATCGAGAAGTTTTTAGTTTGAATGTCCATAGCTTATGCTCATTCACATGTTTTAAGGACACTTCATGCCAGTCTAGTAAGAAATTCATCGGAGTTGTGAGTTGAGAAGATATCGACATATAAGCTTATTAGGCTACTGCACTTATACCAATTGGGTTTATAATAGAATACTAATTGAGTTTATATGTGGACCTTATATGTGCCAACTTTGTGGCTGGCCCAATGAAATTTCATATGGTATTAGAGCAGGTGGATGATCCTAGTCTCTTTTTGGATGCACAAAGTGCTCGAGAAGAGGGGGTGCATTCGATTTTGATGTGCCAAGGCCTCTCCTATGGATGATGAATCGAATTGAATGTAATTTTCAATTGAGTGGAGAAGGAGAGGGGCGTGTTTGAAGAAGAGTCGCATATGAGGGAGAGTGTTAAGGATCCCATATTCGAATAAAAAATCCTACATCAAAGCTGTGAAAAAGAAGAAATCAATATATAAGCCTCGTAGGATACTCCCCCTAACTATCGGTTTTAGGATGAAATCCTAATTTAGCTTACATAAGGGCCCCATATGTGGTCAGGCCCAAGGCAAATTTCGTAACTTGAGGGGCATGCTAGATTACAAGGCCATATTAACTTTCGCCCGATAGTTTAAGCTTCTGAGATGATTGATTCCATGGCAGTAAGCCAGCGATAAAATGATTCCGATTTGTAACATTTTTGGCTGATTTTGGTGAATTTTTGAGCATTAGATCTCCTTCTATCCATTTTCACTCTTGCTTCGGATTTGGACTTTGTTTGTATGTTCGGAATTTCAGGGTAAATGAGTATATTGGTACATTTGTGAAGGGTTTAAGAGTCTTTAGAAAATGAGAGAAGTATGACCACTTCGTTCGGGATGTTGCTAAATAGAACTCTTTGCATTGGAGTAAAAGGTTTCTGATGCCATGCTAGTGGCTTCCCTTTCATGTCACTGGACAAGAAGCCATGAAGTCGTGTTAGTAATGGTGTGCGGTAGTGAGGTGGGGAGAAGTACTGGTGATGTTGAATTTTGAGTGTCTATTATGACTATTCAAAGCAGAAATCTCTTTTCTCGTCACCTGAGTGTTCGGATTAGCTTACACACTTTTGACTGATAGTCAGGTTGCATTCACCGCTCACTTTGAAAGTCTTCCCACATGCGACAACATAAAATGGGGCTTATAGATCCAATAGGTGGCACCTAAGAACTCTTTACCCAATAACTATGAGTGTTATTTGATGTATCGAGTTTGCAACTTTATTTAATAACAAAAGAAATAGAATTAAGATAGAAAATATGTAAATATCAAGGACAAAATATCCCCATGAAAAAAACAAATACAAAAAATATAAATCTATCAAGTAATGCACCATAGTGTCTTTGCATTGCCTGAAAAGTATATAGAACATTTTACCCTGAGTGAGCTTAAAATAACAGTTTCTCCTACAAAAATTCACTAAAGTGTGTTTGTCATTGAATATTCTATCATTCCTTTCCAGTCAAATACAGCAAAGAATGACTATCCTAATTGTAGTAGATAACATCTTAACGTCGTAATTTTTTTCCCCAATCTTTTGAATTTTATCAAAAGAGCACTTCTTACTGTATATGGAGAGACCCACACCCTGATTGAAAAGAGAGAATAACCTGCACCACGATGAACAAGAAATCTTATTTCCCAGGAATAGTTTCTTCCGTAGGTGTCATCCGGTGACAGTTGCATCAAAATTTAGCGTCTTCTTCAATCCTCACTACTTCTTTTAACTTGATGTGCTACCAGTGTAAATCCTAGCCTGCACGAGTTGCCTTCAGATCCCAGGGGATTCCTAGGCACATTTTGCCATTTGCTACCTTGTATTAATGGACAAATTCTATTCGATTTGATCATATTAGAGAAATTTTAAGATGTTAGGTGCTTGAGGATTTGAGTATCAAAAATAAGTCAAAATGACGTTTTTATCTCACATTTGTGGTCTCAAAGAAAAATTATGGCTCTCGAGTTTATTACATTATTGCATGATGGTTTCATGTAGAGATGTAAGTTACGAAGTGTTTCCTAACATAAGGTCAGGTGATCTGCTAATCAATGCTTGCAAATGTCGGAAATTATACCTTTAATTTCGACGCCACACTATTCTTGTCAGTGGACAGATAGTGAGCTGTGCTGGGTCTCTTAAATGAACTACTTGGTTGAATGCTAGTGTTTTGACCTTGTTAGAGTTAGATTTAGTGTAGTGTTAGGTTATTTATTTATCAAGCGTGAGGTCTTGAATTCGAAGCTCATCTCCCTCTCCCCCAAATGTTGGAGGCCCAATTTGAGACAATATCGTACCTTCATATCATTTGTAAAAGAAATTGTTTTGATTTGATATTTTCGACAATCTTGAATGTACTAGTACCTACAGTGTTTATCCATCACGTGTGGTTTCGAGAAGGACATTCGGTGTTGTAACTATGTGGGTTTTCACCTGGGTGAGGCTTCTTATATTAGAATTGCTGCCTCAAAAAGCGGCGTAGGCAAGGATGACACAACCTTACTCCGTGTCGAGAAATGAAAAACAATTTTCATTTTTCACTTTCACTTTCGTTTACATCTCTTGTATTCCATTTTCTGTACGGAAAGCATGTTCGAGTGATCTCAATTTTCCAATTTCTATTTTGCTGTTACATATTGTTGGTCTAGCATGTTCAATTTAACCGATTACCGCCTTCTCTCTTTATTTTATATTCATAATTCTAACTTTATGCATGATTGGAATGCTTCATGATAATAAAAGCAGCTATCTTTTCTTTGTTCATATCTGTTTCTTCACAGGAAGTTGGGTTAAAGGACTTGTCAAGCAAGAATCACATGAAAACGGTGCTTAGGTGGATGAGGCAAAGGCAGAAACTAAGACTCATATGCAACCATGTTGGTGCGCACAAGCAATTTCTATACACGACGTGGTTTGCACCTAACTCGAACCCTGAAAAACCCACTAAGATCTCGTCTAAGCCGCAATATCATGGTATCCAATCTTGAGAAACCGAAAATCAGATCTTGAGGACAATATTTTCTTGTTTTTGGAATTCTGTTTTCAGTTTTCACTCTTAACTAGAAAAAGAATGAAAATAAAAAAGCAAAATGAGAAAAAATTGTTTCCAAAACTTAATTTAAGGGTTTGTAAAGATGGAAAAACGGGAAACAAAAACGATGCCAAACAGGTCTCCAATGCCATGATAAGATCACTTGTATCAGTTGATATAGTATGAGTTTTTTGTGAACTCAGTGGATGTTGCCTTTCTTATGGGGTGTTCTATTTGAATGTCATCCAGTTTTAGAATGAAATCAGCACATGTTTTAGCTTTACAATAGATTCTTATATTGGCATGGGATGTTATTTACGCCCTTGGTCCTTAATGTTTATAAGTTTGTTTAAATTGACCCCTTTTTTGTATGACAAAATGGTCGATGAACAAAACTAGGTAAAAATTAGAACGCGGGACCAGTGTTGTAGTAAAAGAAAAAAAGGGACTATTTTAAAACAACAAATTTGAATGAATTTACCAAAGAGGGCACCAACACGCTGTCACAGGATCCCTTTAGAATTCTGAAGTTAAGCGTGCTTGGGCGAGAGTAGTACCAAGATGGGTGACCTCCTGGGAAGTCCTCACCCTCAGGCTGGGGGCACTGGAAAATAGCCTCTCTTCAGGTTAACACCCTGAAGGGGAAAGGCTGCGTACACCCCCCCCCCCCCCCCCCCCCCCGACCCTGCGTAGGCGGGAGCCCTTGAGGCACTGGGTAAAAAAAAAAAAAAAAAAATTTGAATGAATTTAAAAACGGTGGGACCAGCAGTGTAAACACTTTTGTCCTTGTGATGTGTTCCTGTTTTTGAATGATAACTTAGCGCTTGTCATTTGGCAAAAAGAAGACAACATGTTTGATTTGTTTCCAACGCTAACTCACTGCCATTATACTTTTATGTTTACACTCTTAATCGCACGTTTGGATGCCTCAATAGAACTCGTAAAATTATTAGTGTTAGTAAGAGTGTAAACGTGCTAATCTGGCTTGATACGCCTCGAAAATGCATGGCTCGTCTTGTGATCCAGCCCTGAGCTGACTCAAGTATTGTAAATCTGGGGCTCAATGACTTACACAATACAAATTTGAATAGCTTCGAAGAAAATTCAGAGTGTGCGGAAATGGGTCGGATTTAGGCCTCGATGAGCAGAGTCTGAGCCTAGACGAGCAGTAAGTCTGAGCTCAAACCTAGCAAGATTGGAAGCTTTAAGCTAAGTTGATTAAATTAAAGTATCGGCGATCTGGACCTTGGGTCACAAACTTAAGCTAAGAGCAGTGACATTAGTATAAAATTAGATTATTGTTATTGTTGACAATTTTTGTTAATATCAAGCCCATTACAAAGATTTTTAGAATCTTATCATGTTGAATTTATCGTAATATTAACAAAAATTATTTTGACAATAATACCAAAGAGGGCATCAATACGCTGTCACCAGATCCCATCAGAACTCCGAAGTTAAGCGTGCTTGGGCGAAAGTAGTACTAGGATGGATGACCTTCTGGGAAGTCCTCACCCTCAGGTTGAGGCACTGGGAAACAGCCTCTCTTCAGGTTAATACCCTGAAGGAGGAAGGCTGCGTATATCCTCCCCCCAGACCCTGCGTAGGCGGGAGCCCTTAAGGCACTGGGTATGTTTTTTTTTTTTTTTTTTTTTAATTCTGACAATAATACGACTATAAAATCAAAAGATATGCATATTGGAACAAAATGCGATGGTGATGTTGACAAGTTTGCAATAATTTTGGTGTAATTAAGGTGAACAAAGAGAAAACAGTTAAAAATAAAGGGTCAATTATACTTTCGTATTTTGAAGTTTGGCAAAATAATTTTTGAATTGATAAATTTTATGTTTGCCCTAGTGATTATTGTAAAATAATATTTTGTTCCACAACAGGTCTAAATTTTCATTCCACAAACTTTATATTGAATTTTTGGGAACATTGATAAATTTATTACTTAACGCGTTGGCCTATTATCGAAAAGTTGAGGTCACACGCCTGGTTTTGGATTAGAAACTATTTTGTTCTGAATAATGAATTAAAGAATTCAAATTCAAAATACGTAGACTAAAAAAAAATAATTTACAAAATCTCGAATATTATCTAAAAGAAATCCGAGGGAAAAAGTGAGAACTTGGTATCATTTTTCATTTATATTTTTTTAATTATGAGAAACTACTAAGATCTTAAAATAAATTTTTTTTGCTTTTATTTATTTTAATTTTTTTACACAAACTAAATAGCTTAGAAACAAAAGCAAAAATTGTAAAAATAATTATAAAAAACTACTTTTATAGTCTAATTTTTAATTTATAAAAAACTAAAAACTATAAAATGAGACAATTATACCAACCCTAAGTCCCCACTTCCAAGGAATATAACCTAGCGGTGGAAAACACCAGGGACTATTCAAGTTCGATTCCCACTAAGAACATTGTGTGTGGTTGCTCCTTAAGGAGAATTTTCCCATGATATTGTCATTGTCAAAAAAAGGTAAATCATACATTAGTACTCCAAGGTTTTATGTATTAATTTTTTTAGTTAATAAACTTTATGAAATAATTTTTTAGCTCAAAAAGTCACATATATTTAATAAAATAGATTAAATAACAATATAAAATAACAAAAGCAGGGCTTATTTTGCACCCTTATATATCGCTATTTAAATTATTTTATTAAATTTATGTAACTTTTTAAAACTAAAAAAATTATTTTACATAATTTATAAATTAAAAAATTAATATACTAAATTTAGAGGTACTAATAGATAATTTACCCAAAAAAGCCCAAAAATTATAAGAAAAAGTTGCAAAGTTATCAAATAGTAAGGTAGGACAAGTAACACTGATACTTGTGATGTTTAGTCTTTAGTCCTGGAGCTTTTTAATGTTCAAAAAAAAAAATGTAGGACAAGTAACTGCAAGTGCCATTAACGAGCATAGTTACTACAGTTTATTAATTTTTTTAGTTTATAAACTTTCTGAAATAATTTTTTAGCCCAAAAAGTCATGTGTATTTAAATAAAATAGTCTAAATAATAATATAAAAAAATAAAATTAAAAATTATTTTATTAAATTTATATTACTTTTTAAACTAAAATATTATTTTATATAATTTATAAATTAAAAAAATTAATACACCAAACTTAACTTACTAATATGTAATTTACATAAGAAATTAGAAAATGTTGCAAAGTTGTAAAATACTAAATGTAGGACAAGTAACTGCAGGTGCCATTAACCGCGCATTAGTTACTGCAGTTTATTTTCTGATAGCCATTGATGAAGGAGTACAGCAGTCGATCGCGATTCATACTCGTAGTACAACAATGGTGAAGGCGGTTATCGGCGAAGAAACTCGCCTTCAACTCACCGAAGATCGCCTCAGCAAATCGTCTCTCCCTACCGAGGTTCTCTCTTCTTCTACTTCTCTCTCTAGAAACCCTAATTCTTCCAATAATTTCTCAATTTTGGATCGGATTTTCGTTTTGTTGTTCGCAGGTAGGGTTAGTGATAGGCAAATTGAGCGCGGCATTGGATCGAGGATTCGTGTTCGATTTGATCCCGACGCCGCCGAACGACGCCGGGGAGGCGCCGTGTTCGATCGTCGATGGCGCGAAGGGAGAGAAGAAGGGATCTAAGTCGAAGACGCCATCGGATGCTTCTTCTGAGTTGTTTATCGATAAGGATTGGATCGCTGAACATGCTCGTCAGGTATACGAATGAATAAATTATGGCTGTTGACTTGATTCTGTATTTTTTTTTTTTTTAATCAGAAAAAAGAAATAGTACTAAGAAAATGAATGTACAAAGAGTTAAGGATAAGATGTTCTGAAAATTACAAAAAGCAAGAATAGAAACCATAAACTAATAACATAAAGCACTTCAATCTCTTTGCAAATCAACGAAGGTTATGTTAAGCAAAGCTTCAAAAGCTCTTTGTTCAAAGAGTTCTTAAAAGAACTTGATTCTGTATCATTAGTTTGCTGTTTCATTTGTTTAATCGGAAATTCCTGTCTACAGAGCGAGAATATGCAGTTTGTGAAATTTGGTTAACTATCTTAAAAGAGTGGACAGAGTAGTGTTTTGGAAGATTGTTATGAATTCTGGTTGACAGGAGCTTGAATTTCAGATAGGGGAATTTTAATCCGCGTTTGTAGTCTGTTTAAGAAATCAGCAGAGTGGGAGTAAGGATGTAATTGAAGCTCCAACTTATAGGCTTGCAAGTTTTACTGAGCCTCAATTTACTAGGCAAGATATGCCTGTTTGAGCCAAGTTTGAGGCTAAATGAGCTGAGCTCGAGTATAAGCAAGTTCACTGAGCCTAGATCAATCTTAAATGAACCCAAATAAGGTGGGCTTAGCTCATAGATTGCCTAGCAAGGTTTGACATCAACCAAACCCGAGCCTATGATGAGCCGAGCTAACGAGCTAAGCCTCGAGCTTGATGAGCTCAGGCTAAGTGAAACCTGTAAGCAGGAGTCCTCTAGTGAATTGCTGGATTTGCCCTTACATTGGAGCAATGGTGGTTGTTACTTGGAAATCAGCTGAACCAGCAGCTTTTTTTCTGTCTGTTTGGCGGCAGTGGCAGGCCCCCCGGGGGGGGGGGGGGGAGGGACACATTTGTTGTTGGATCTTTTCTGTTGGTTCTTGTATGGGTCTGAGTGTACTAGTGTGTGCACATGTTGGCAACGTTAGTTTGAGGGAATCGTGTATGATTATGTTCTGTGTATGTGTCTACCCCCATCCCCTTCCAAACTTGGTTATGGGTAAAGAGGGGCAGAGTGCATGTGGTGTGGTTATAACTTGTAGATGAGTTTAGGGGTGTGTATGAGCTGAGCTCAATCTTCTTGGGCTCGAGGCTTGGCTCATCAGTTTTTAGGTTGACTTGTATTCAGTTCGTGCTCGGCTCGAAACTTATCGAGCTTGGAAAGTTCAAGCTGGTGCCTGACTCATTGTGGGCTTTGGCTCGGCAACTCAGTAGTAAGTTTTGAACTAAACTTGTCTTATTCAAGTTCATTTAAGCTCAATCTAGGCTAACTTGGGCTATTTAGGTTCAAACTAGGCTCGATTTGACATATTTATACTAATAAATTGTATTAGGATAGATTCATTGAGGCTTGCGTGCCTAGGAGCTCAAACTTCGCTAGGCTCCGCTCGATTTGGAAACGAGCTGAGCCTTTCGAGTTCTATGATGAGCCGACTTGGCTTATTTACACCCTTGGCTGAGTAAGTTCCTTATGATAGGAAAACAGCTGAAACGACCATAGCTACAAAGAGCATGCTTCATAGTTTGTGCAGATAATCATTTTCATGTGAGGGCTTATTAATTTGAACAATGTTGTTCTGGTAGGTCTCCCGCTTGCTGGTTGGTGGCATTAAGGTGGTTGGGATCTATGTATGGGTCGGTGAGAGTGGCTTCAAAAATTCAACATTGGTGCTCTGCCAGGTAGTTTCACCTATATTCCCAAACTCTCCCATTAATGTTAAGTTGACTTATAAAGCTATTGATTTCGGACAGTGCTTTTACTTGTAAGGATCAGAACCATTAATATACTGTTTCTAAACCTTTTGCATTTCTGATGCGTCGGCAACTTATGTATAGTGTTTGTATTGAGCTTGCTCATGTCCTGTTCAAAGTGCAATGGACAAGTGCATTATTTGGAAAGTTTCTATTTACAATAGTCTGTTGTTTGTCCTTTATCAAGGCCGATTTGGAGTAGGGACCCAAAGCAAGCTTGATTAGTGTGCCCTTTTTTGATACCGAGGCATCCAACTCGAACAATTCATTTTGTATTATAATACTAGCTAATGTATGGGTTCTTTATATACAACATCAATAAGCCAATGCTTCAAAGAGGCTTCCGTCAATGTAGGGTCTGGAGAGGGTAAGATGTATACAACCTTACCCCTATAGGTTGTTATCTTGTAGAGAGGTTGCTTCCAAAATATGGGTCCTTTACATATATGTGCATATGCGTTTATGACGTATAATGTATAGGACATTATTTCTCCTATTTTGAATGATGATATGCAGTAGAAACAAACTAATAAAATAGCTAATCTTAAAAGAGATCCTTAACAGATTGGGGACTCCAAGCAACTGTTTGCGTTGGTTGGAGTATTCACCGTTCCCTATCATAAATAACTAAATCATTCAGTTGCATTTCCATGCAGACTGTTAAGGCGGTTGCAGATGCAGCTCCTCTATTAGGAAGTGCTTGGGATGAGAGATTGCTCGTTCACATCTGTTACAGCCCCAGAAGGTAGTTTGCTTGATTCTGATTCTTAAGCTTTCCACAGTCCTGCCAGTTATATCTGATTTTCATTTTAACCATCTAATAAAATCATTTGAATAGGTGGACATGTCGAAATTGCTCTTTGGCTTCAAATATTACATCAAGCAGCCTTCGACCTTGTGATTTTAAAATGGGAAAGGTCTTGAACTCCCTTCAAGCGTTTAGGTGCTTGTACACTTTTGATATAAGGTATATTTTTAGTGATTCTATGTTTTGCATGTCGATTCTTATGGCGACATCCTGATATCTGATTTCCATCTCCCCGTGATTGTCCACTCAGCTTCATGTCAAATTTTTGCCATCATAATTGTTGGCATTTACCAAAGAGGGTACCAACACGCTGGCACCAGATCCCATTAGAACTCCGAAGTTAAGCGTGCTTGGGCGAGAGTGATACCAGGATGGGTGACCGCCTAGGAAGTCCTCACCCCTCAGGTTGGGGGTACTCGGAAACAGCCTCTCTTCAGGGTACTACTCTGAAGGGGGAAGGCTGCGTACATCAATTCCCCCAGACCCTGCTTAGGCAGGAGCCCTTTGGGCACTGGGAATGTTGCTTTATAATTGTTGGCATTTCTTGAGTGACCTACTGAATTCACTATTGTCAAGAGAATTTGAAACACTGAAATGAAGTCACTATTATGATTCCTCACATCATTGATAACTTTCTGTGTACTTTAAAAACATGTGGTTTGCTCTTGATGAATTTAGAAGTTCAACATTAGCTGGCTGCAGTTCACTTATAGATTGCAGATCATGAACTTCACACCTGTGAATTAAGCTACAACAACAACGAACCTAATGCCTCAATGAGGCTACCACCAAGGTAGGGTTGAGCGAGGGTGAGATGTACGTGACTTTACCCGTATGAGGTGCAACCCTAGAGGGAGGCTGTGAATTAAGCTGCACTTGAAACAAAAAAAAAAAAAATTCTGAGAATATCATGACTGACCAAAAAATTATCATTATGATTCCTATCTGAAAAGAGATTGTGATTCCATGTATCTTTCTCTTAATAAAATCTTCCATGTATCTTATGTATGAGCTACCATTCTCAGATTGCCAATCAGTCGTGAGAATGCATCAAATATCAAAACTCTTAACGATGTTCTGCGAGATGGAATTTTGATGCACGCCAGGGACTTGAAAGGTGCTAAGCCAGTAATTAATGGGAATTTGGTGAGGGCCCCTGTGATCATAGTCTTTCAGTCACTTTAGCTTTTTGATATATTTACTGCAGACTTGCATATGTGGAACTATGTTTGTTTGGTATTGATGATTATACTTGACAATTTTTTGGTCAGATTATCGTCTTTTTGTTTGAATCGTATGGTAGCAATCATACAGAAAGAGTAGTCCAAGTAGGATGTAAATTCTGAAATATTTACCGCTGTCTTCGTAGGACTAATATGTGAGATTTCTCTGTGTATGGAAGACCCTTGTGTTAACATCTATAATTCTGTGGAAGCACATATAGAAATGCTTGTGTATGCAGTGGCAATGAGGAGTTGCTGAGACAGTGTGAAGTTGTTCCGTTATTGCTTTGGCATTGGATAAGATTACTTGGCATATCTATTGCCTAATCATTGAAAATTCTTATGGGATCAGTTGAGAGAGTATCCTTCTAACCTACTTCCATGGTATAGGAAAGAGGAAATATGTTTGTGTTTTTCTCTGCTTCTGGTGTATTTGTTCACAAAGGAAATGTTAGGATTTTTAAAGACCTATATATACTAGCGAATTTTAGGTGGTCTTGTTAGGATTTCTTTGGACAAAGAGCTTTGTGGGCATTGTTGACACAGTCTTGGCTGATTTGCAGATCTTGTCCTTAGCTCTTTATACATTCTCTCTCTCTCTCTCCCCTTTTTTTCTATAAAGAAAATTAATGAAGGTTCTTTCCTCGAGTTGGCCTGCCACACCCCCCAATGATGACCTGAAATATGCGTGATCTTTGATGGATAACTCATCTTCAACTTATTATCTGTCCTGGGAGAATTTTATGCCTTAAAAGAACAGATTTGTCAATCTGTCTGCATTACATTTATCTTCTACAACTTATTTGTGAAAGCTTTTCAGGTTCAGGTATTAGAGGATGAGCCATGCACATCGGATGGTCTACACGAGGTTGAATTGCTTTTACCATTTATGAAGGATGTCTATCTGGAAGGTGCAGCTGTGGCACAGAATTCGCTTTGAAGCCTACGATTCGTTATTTACTATTGCGAAGTCTTCTATTGTTGGCACCTTCATCATATGATTTTTCTTTTTTGATTTTTGTGTGAAGCAAGCAGCCAGAAGGAGGTTGTTGGTGTCCTTGTCTACACTGGTGCGGTTTGCTCCTACGCATATCTGAACTCTAAAGAACCGTTTTCTCAAGCTTTGGCTGATATAAAGGTATTTGAAAAGTTCAAGTTCTTGGAGAGTTAGACTAGGTGTATGTTTGCCCAAGCTTCTTTTTTAGAAAAAAAGTGTTTTTCCTTGAAAAAACCACTTCTTTCAGATTATAAGGGCGTTTGGCGGGAAGGAAAATACTTGTGAATGAGAGAAGAAGATAACTTTGTGCTTTTAGGTAGAATAAGGAAAATAGTGCTTCTTTTGTAAAGCAAAAGCCATAGTTACTGAAATATGATATGTGCATTAAATTCGGCTCTATATATAAAAAGTTGGTCAACAGTTTAGTGACTTATTATAAAAATTGTATACATGTCTGTAACAATTCTAAGACGCTAGCAGAGAGGGGAGAGAGTTTTGTCAATTGAACTTTTGTTTGATGGTGTTCGTGTTACCCATTATAGCAATAGCAAAAAGTATAACACATAGTTAAAAAAAAAAAAAAAAAGGTATAAGTTGATAGTTTCGGAGTTAAAATGACAGTTTTAGCAAAATATAGATTATAGATACTTAACTAGACATTAGTATGATTATTTTCAATTGATCAATTGTATTTATCTGCAAAAAATGCGGATGTGTTATAAATTGTGCATTATACGGGTAAGATAAAAAACGCGTATTTTACTGTATTAAAAATATGGATACATGTTTGATATGCCAATTATATATGTACATTTTACTTTACTAACAATGGTAAAAATAGAAGCAAAAACTAAAAATTTTTCAGACAAACATATTTCTGTTGATATCACTTTCTACAAAAGAGCATCACAAAACCTATGGCTGAATGATAGCTATTGCTAAAAATATGCATAATCTTTTGGGAACGAGATGTTATGATGATAGTCAAACTATGAACTGTCATGCATGCTTGGTGAAACTGAGAGGGATTTCCATTTGTTTTAGGAGGACATCATCACAAGCATGAGAAGTAGGTTGGATATAATATTTGATGAAGCAGAACGGGAGATCGCAGCAACTGTTGAAAGTGGTGGTGAGGCGAATGGTAAAGCATCAACCGAGCAATCCGTCTACCAATTCATCATACAACCATTGAGGTATGTTCACTATGATAGGGCCGGTCAAAACCACAAGCAATCTAAGCAGTTGCTTAGGGGCCCCCTACGAACCTCTACTACATATGAACTATTATAATTAGAGAAATAAAGATTTAGTTATAGTATGTTATAAACATATATATAAAACGTAAAAGACCCATATACTAGACGAGTTTCGTTGACGGTAGAAACAAGGCTATATTACAAGAGATATCTTGCAAGATAGAGAAAATTCATTTCAATTAGTGGTGTAACTATTTTGCACATAATTTGTATGCTCTTAAGTATTAGGCTATAGCATGGTAGCCTAATACAAGAATTGAACTCAATAATAGTTTTCCGAAATGCAAATAATGAATTATATAACTATATTTATGGGTAAAATTTCATCCCTATTCTGTTTGTGTTGTTTGATCTTGAAATTCCAAACTTATGTTAGAAAATTTGACATTCAACCTTTCGGAAAACAGAAAGCAATGCAGAATCGCGTTTCCTCGGAGAGTATTCATACCATGGCTGGCGGGAACTTATATTTGTGATTATCTTCAACCCTCAGAAACGCTGGAGGTTTGTTTTGCTCTTATTCCTCGGAATCTGAAATCTTTTTTCTCTATTTACTACATGATCTTTGGTTTATTACTGATATAGCGACAATCACATTAGGTTCTTTGAGTAGAACATAAATGTTTCTGTAATCCTTATGCTTGAAAAAAATTGATTGAATCATCAAATTTTAGAGGCAACACAAAAACCATAAATGAAAAAATTACAAAAATATCCTTAACAACAACAACAGACCCAGTGCCTCAAGGGCTCCCACATAAGCAGGGTCTGGGAGGAGTAGATGTACACAGCCTTATCCCTTCAGGGTGTAATCCACCATGAAGGGGTTGTTTCGAGGACCCCCAACCTTATGGGGTTGGCAACATGAGGACTTCCCAGTAGGTCACCCATCCTGGTACTACTCTCGCTCAAGCACGTTTAACTTCGGAGTTTTAATGAAATCCGATTGCATTAGTGCTTGGTAAATGAACCCTAAGTTAGTTGCAAAACACTAAGCACCTCTAGAAGTTGAATTTGGGCAAAATGGGTGGAACTGGTGGCAAAGCAATTGACTTAGCATCGTTCGGTTGGAGAGTTTTGTTTTGATATGTAACTAGCCCTGTAACTTAATACGAATCAAAAGTTATGTCCGTTTTAAGTCGTAATTATATTTCATTCTTCTGACTCAACTGTATCTAGCGATCCTATTGCCCCATGAACTTTTTGGCTATTTGCCCTACATCAGTTAGCCAAGATTAAATTAAAAAAATATAAATATATCCCATTTGGGTTTTAAACCTATTATCCAATGACATAACTAAAAATCATTAATTCATGAAAAATTATTATAATATTAATTTTTATCATATGTACTAACTACTTAAGTTTTATTAATTTTTTTCTAGTTCAAAAATGATTCATTCTGTAAATTTGTATGAGGTTCACGTTTAATTAAGTTCAAGTTAAAGTAAAGCATATGACGCAAGATTACCGCAGAAAATATTTTTCCCTTTTCGTTATGGGGAAGTTAATTTCCCTTCAATATAGGAAAACCCTTTTCCACGTGTGCTAGTGTTGCTATGAAATTATGCAAAGAAATAATAGAATTAAAACAAAACAGCTTTCTGTCGAAACAAACGAAGCCTTTATCTTGATAATCTGATTGTATTTCCAGGTGGTTAAGGATCATATTGTGGAGTTGCTATCCATGGAATCTCCTAAAGATTCATCAAAAATTCTGGAACCGGAGAGAGAAACACCACCGAGTCTGAGTACTGAGTCATTCTGGGACATGGCAGCCCCTTTGCATCCATCAATGGTTTCTCGATCTATCTGCAAAGACGACGCGACAAGGAAGTCTACCGTTGCAAAATCTTTGATTTCCGGGGATTTCAAATTTCTGGTTGCTGCGGGTTTGGTACTGCTGCTCTCGGTTTTGGTTGGGTTGGTGCTATACAGAAACAATCGCGGGTAAGCAGAGTTATTTACTCTATTGGTCCCTGATCTTTGTATGTTTGTTCACATTGATCTCTCATCGTTTCTTTGATTCATAATGGTCCTTGATTTTTGTTACTTAGTTCCAATAGATTGCTCACCTTTTTTCTTGTTCAAAATAGTTCGTTATGTTAGTCTCCTAAATCAGGTCAAGAATGAAGAGACGAGCGATTAATTTTATTGTAAAATAAAGTACTAAGGATAAAAGAAAAGATGCGAAATCAATTTAAATAAGGATTTTTTTTAATTAAAAACTACATAAATTAATTTTTTAGAGTTACACCTACTTTTCAAAATTTTTTAATGTCCCTCCTTAATATAACACAATTAATGTCCATTGTTGGCATGGCAATCTAGATATTTAAAATATTTTAAAAGTACATTTAATTTTTTGAAAAATCTCATCAACAAAAACTAATTAATGATAATGGTATTAATATTAATGTGTGACATTAAAAAGTTTTGAAGGTTTATGGTTGACTTTAAAAATTAAAAAGTCTAGATAGTTTCTCGAAAATGCACTTAAAATCTATGTGATTTCTAGTAAAAGTTCTTTAAATATGATACGAATATTACCGAGGCCACTAGGGCTGACGTGGCGGTCGGGCCAGCTCGAGACTAATTCGGGTGTAACCCTCGATAATATTCGTATCAAAATAAACTTATAAATTCAGGGAGTAAATAGCTTGACCTTTTTGTACGAGTTTAGGGTTTGCATTTTGTGATTTATGTTGGGCGTTTTCTTTAGAGTCCTTTGTTACATGTAGAATTTACGAGTAATTCGTCGCATGAAGTTATATTTGAGAAATCTTAAAGGCCTTGTAATAAAATTTGGTATGATATTTTGTCAGGTTTTATAATGAAAATATGTTCAGTACAGCTGATTTATATATTTCGTCAATGTCATTGATCATTTATAAAAATATTTTGCCCTTAGGACATGTCATCCTTTTTTACATTAAATAAATATTATACCCTTTTTGAATCTTTCCACAAATATAATGATCCCTTTTTTTTTTTGATAATTAGCGATAAAAATTGCAATATAAAACAATCAACTCGAACAAACAAGGCTTAAGGAAAGCCAAATAAACTTGGGAAATAGAAACAGAAAATAGAAGACACATACGAAAGCAGGAAAGCAAGGTTAAAAACAAATATGCAAATATAATGACCCTTCAAAGTTATTTTTATCTAATTTTATTGACAATCTTTTATGTTGTTCTATAATGATCGTCGCCAATGTCTATTTATTCATCAGCTAATAGCTAGAAACTAATAGCCAACAATTGAAAAATTATGCAATTGTGAGCAATTTTATTATCAAAAATTATTAATCTATCTCTAAACTTGATTCCTCCTCCCCCCCCCCCCCCCCCCCCCCCCCCCCCGCGTCTCTCTTGGGAGTTTGGCAAGGTCAATAATAACCCAGCATGTCAAAGGGACTTCCACGAAAACAGGGTCGAAAAGGGGTAAAATATATATAGTTTTACTTGCAGTTACCCTATCACAAGGCTATTTCGAAAGGCCCCAACCCAAAAAGAACTTTAGCAAGGTAATTACTTAATTTGAATGCATCAAAAAGCAATAAAACAAATACACTACTCTCTTTACAAGATCCGAAAAGAGGATAGACAGAGAGGAGGGATACGAGATAGAAAGAGCACATATCCCCCTTTCATTGCATAAAAGACGACAACAACAACAACCTAATGTCTCCGAGAGGCTCCTACTAAGGCAGAGTGTGGAGAGGGTAAAGATGTACGCAACCTTACTCCTATAAAGTGCTACTTTATAGAGGGGGCATTTTCGAAGGGCCCCAACCCTAAAAAAGGGAAGGAACATATTTACATTATCTCATTGCATCAAAAGAAATAAAGGAAAAAAATTAGTGAAACTAGTAAAATAACGAAATTATCTTAATTCTTTGTATGTGTATCCGTAGAAAGAATCACATTCAATCTCCCGTGGAATAACCCAAAAAAAAAAAAAAAAAAAAATGCAGTTAAATGCCTAATTTGCCCCAGTTGGGTTGAGTGGAGTTCTATGAATTCAATTCAAAAAGAATTGCTGACTATAACTTGGAATATGCTTTATAACAAAACCTATAATAAAGTGAAGGTACCTTAATTGGTTTCTTCAACACTTATTTGATATTATTTTCTATTTACAATTATTAAATTTTTAGAAACTAAAAATCAAATTGGAGAACGATTTTTTTTCTTGTTTTTGTTTTTGTTTTTCGGATTCTTTATAACTTGAGATGAAATTGAAAACAAGAACCCAAAAACAAAGAAAAATTGATTTAAAAACATAGTTTTTAGTTTTTAAAAACCGAAAACTATAAGCAGAGAATAATACCAAACCAGTCGTTATAGAATCATACCGGCCCATGTATATGGATATAAGAGGCTGAAATTCCTTCTTCCCAATTAAAACTCGTGGCAAAGATCAGTTTTGCACGGCATTTTCTTGCAGCTTCTCACCAGCAACATCACTGGGCAGATCCGGTCCAGACGGAATCTTTCCAGGGTAGTTTGTCGTAGGAGAATCCGAACCAATCATTCTGCATAATTATTTCCACAAAATGAAATTCACAACTTAGATTTCGAAGTTAAGCGTGCTTGGGCGAGAGTAGGACCAGGATGGGTGACCTTCTGGGAAGTCCCCCCCCTCAGGTTGGGGGCACTGGGAAACAACCTCTCTTTAGGTTAACACCCTCAAGGGGGAAGGCTGCGTACATCCCCCCCCAAGGACCCTGCTTAGGCGGGAGCCCTTGAGGAACTGGGTATGTTCATTTTCCTTCCCTTAGATTTCGAATTAATGCTATACATACCCAGAAAATAAACCCGGTTGACACAATAATTTTGATCATAGGATGACGATAATACAACAACAACAACAAACCCAGTGCCTCTAGGGGCTCCCGCCTAAGCAGGGTCTGGGGGGGGTAGATATACGCAGCCTTCCCCCTTCAGGGGGCTACCCTAAAGAGAGGCTGTTTCCGAGGAGGATGACGATAATATAATAATGAATTATCATCATCGAGCATTCAACTAGATACATAAGCATAGAGCTAACAAAAATCTAACACAACACGAACACGACATGTAGATAGCGGCTAGGTTGAATTTGGCTAACACTTTTAACCTGTTTAGGTAATTAGATTAAATTTGAATTTAGGTTGGGTCAACCCGTTTTCAACACATTGAACCAGTTTATACAATTATGCTAGGTTATCTAAGTGATATACTATTGCTATTATATATACAATTTTAATAACCTATGTCACATAAGATAATTTGAACTATATTGGTCGTGTTAGTTCGATAATTTATTTTAACAATTATAAAGCCATGTACTTACTAAAAATATCGACCATGATGTGTACTAGTGATATGTTTGGATGTTAACAAACTAGCATATAATGAAACAAAGTCGCCCCTAGGAATTAAATGGCTGGTCACCCATTATTAATCGAGTTGGATAAGGTGAGAGTTTCTAACCTATTTAATAAGCAGGTCAAGTTCGATTGATTGTTTTTCTAAGACTCCTTGCAAAACACAAACATGATATAACACATTTGCCAGCTCTCCATAAGCATTGTTCGGAAATAAATTGTTTTTAATGGAAGATGTCAGGGCACTCACCCTCGGTCGACAAGGACCATCGAACGAAGTTCACAGTTCTTGAAGCTGCAGAGATAGGAGAGAGAATCAAGATTGCAAACAGAATAAATTGAGGAGCTATGCTCAGAGTGCATCAGAAAATTCAGTATATTTTGATTAAGGGGGTGAGTTCTAGGGAGAAATATATTAATTTATTTTAAAAAAGTCAATACTTAGGCTCATTTTTTTTTTAAAAGGAAAAACTTTCATCAAAGAATTTTTTTGCTTCCAAATTTCTCTCCAGCTTAAAAAAAATGGTATCATTCTAACATCGTACGAGGTTTCAGGCTTGGCCAAATTGAGGTCGAAGTATGACAAGTGAGGTAAAATTACTATGGAAAATGTTTTCCCTTCCATGAAGAAAATTGTTCACCTTTCATTGAAGGAAAGTTAGTTTCCCCTGAATAGAGAAAATATTTTCCACTTTTGCAATTGTTAAGTATAGAAACAATATTAGATAAAAAAAAAGTATAGAAACAATAGAATTGAGACAGAAAAGCAAACAAACAGAACCTCAAGGCTCTATGTGGTTCAATGGAAAACATTTTTCTTACAGAAAATTTTCTCCGTAAAATATCTTCAATTAAAAACATTTTTTCTTAAGCGTTTTTGTCTTTCAACTGAAGAAAATGGTTTCATTCTAAATTCTTATAGAGTTCACGCTTGATCAAGTTGAGATTGAAGTGAGATGAGCATTTTCACTCCATAAGGAAATGTTTTTCTCTTTAGTTAAGAGACAATCAATTTTCTCTCAACGGGAAAAATATTTTCCATATTTGTAGTTGTTATTGTAAAGTTATGCAAAAAAAAAAGGGACAAAACTGAGGCCAAAAAGAGTTTCCGTCAAAACAAACAGTGTTAAAATTTTTGATACCATGACTACAAAGAACTGAAAAGCATAGAGGAAAAATACTCACTGGGTGCAAATTTCAGTCTTCACAGAGGGATGGCAGTCGTTTCCGAAGGCGCTAAGCGTATGAAACAGAAATCCACTGTGGCTGACTACGGCAATCTCCTTCTCTTTCCGCGTCCATAACCTTTTTTATTCAAAGTAATGCTGACCTTAATAAGCATTCTATGAAGGAATAACAACAATAGATGCTGAAATATCGCCAGTAGACAAGCCATTCAGAAACAAACGGAGATACTATTGTTTGGCTTCCTATGTGGACTTAATTGTATTTTGTAACGGGTTAATTGAGAGTGCTTTCGAGCACACTAGAGCTATATATATGAGGATGAAGAAGAAGAATACTCTTCCCTAAGAATAGTGAAAAAAATCTCCGTAACTTCATTGACGTGCACAATTGACTGATCCACGTAAATCTTGTGTCCTTTTTTTTTTTTTCTCGTTTAAGTTTTTTGTTGTTCTTTTACTGTGTTTTCCTAACAGATATGTGGTAGAACAAACATGTGAAGGACACATAATGTGGCGCTTTAGCAGCCTGTGGACTAATAAATTGACAGTCTTAAAATGTGAGAAAACCATTGATTTTTATTTTTGTTTGCAACCTTTGTTTTAAGCCTAAAATTTAGGTTCTCGAAATAATTTTTTTCTAATTTTTGGTTTCCGTTTTCTCTAAGTTTGAGTGAACTATAAAGAGAAAACTAAAAACAAGACAAAATCATTTTTAAAATCTAATTTTTAGTTTCTCAACCATTAAAAACTACAAACAGAAAATGATATCAACATGCCCTAGTTAATTTCAATGATCTCCTTCCAGCATATGCAAAGGTTTTAGAAGATGACAACACTTTTCAATGTCTAATGGATCAAGAGAGGCCGGTGGTAACTAATTTAAAATTGCGGTTTTAAAACTAGTTTTTTTTCTTTTTTTTTAGTTTTTGGTTTCTATTTACAATTTTCAATTTAATTAGGGGAAAATAGAAAACAAAAAATCAAAAAAACCAAAACAAGAAATTGTTTCCAAAATATTACCTGTAGTTTCTAAAAAACCAAAAATTACAAACAAAAAACGATACCGAACAGATCCTAAGGATCAGCTTACTCAAGATCATAACGAGAGATAAATACCATTTTATGAACTTCATGCCTCTATCAGCGACTTCTTCGTTTTTCTCTCTTATGTCGCTCTTCCACAAGATGTCCTCATCACTTGCTATCTGAAAAAGAAGTTCAAACGTCACAAGTTGAGAGACTATCACACTAATACTCAAAAGCTGAAAAGACAAATCTTTGGTCTCAGCCTATGGTTGAATTCAGTTATGTACAAGTATTTGTGTGTACTTGCCAGCGAAAAATCAATTGCTGGGAAAAGGGACTTGTACTCGCTCACACTCCTCCGCTTATCACATGGATGAACTCCCTGCAGTTTAAAGTAAAAAGGAAATTAACACAATAAGCAAAGCGTAATAGACTATCTTGCTACCTATGGCATTTTAAACCTTTTAGAATATAAAACTCTTATTGCCTGCTCCCATGACGACACGATATTCAGGTTGGGGGTCCTCGGAAACAGCCCCTCTTCCACTCGGAAGGGGGAAGGCTGCGTACATCCACCCTCCCCAGACCCCGCTTTCGCGGGAGCCTTTGGCACTGGGACTGTTGTTGTTATTGTTGTTGTAGAATATAAAACTATTCTCGGATCTTCACCCATCAGTTTAAGCATTTGGGATAGTTAGTTTTTTGACATAATAGCAGAGTTTAGTTAGTTTTTTGACATAATATCAGAGTCTTGGTAACCAGGAGGTAACAAATTCAAATCCCAACAATCTCCACACTGAATATTCATATCATTTCAGCACAAGATATAGGGTGAGTTTGTGCCCTATCCATGCTTCTACCTCAATGGGCATTTGCATGAAGCAGTATATTAGAGTATCAAATTATTTTTGGGTCTTCAACTATCAGCTTAAACTTTTGAAATACTTGATTTCTTAACAAATATATTGTCAATGATGGATGGTAATCAAAAATACGCAGTAGTAATAGTTACCAGCTCCAAATTTTCTTTCTTTTTTGTTTTTTGGGCTCAATGCTCGAAATCAGAAACTATAATATTCAGGGCATCCCAGTTACTAACTTTGTCTCGACAAATTTGAAGCATACTAAATAAGGGAACGATAAACCCTTACTTTTTTCATCTTTATCCCTCTCTACTTGCCTCTACTTAGTTGCTATTAAGGATATATCTAGGGTATTATCTCTATCTCTTGTATTCTATCATATCTTGTGTATTTTATCCTAGAACAAGATTTACATCTAGCTCGATATCTACATTACGGTTACTCATGTACTTTCACCCTTATTGTACTATCTATAATATACCGTGGGTTGTAACTCAATTCATCAACCTTCAAAAATAATATCGCCATTCTCACAGTTGCCAAGGAGGATGCAAATGGGAAACCCAGAAAAGAAAAAGAAAGGCGAACTGTTATATTTGATATTATTCGATGTTCTTTCAATGAATATAAGACTTTTAGCGTTAGACGTACCAAGTGCTCTCGGCAAAGCTCAACAGCTAGAAATGGCGGACAATTTAAACTTGAAATTGCAGGACGGCCACTATTCCCAACATTTGCCTCCATGAGCGGTGTTACATCTATCCCGTCACTGTAGCCTGCACCTCCAAAAACTCCAACAGCGGTTTGCATGGTCCTGACATTATATCATGCTTGACAATGAACTATAAAGCAAAATAGATTATCGCAAGCCCCACAAAGCTGTGGAAAGTCATGAACCCCAACACATGAATCAGGAAAACAAAATTCTACCGTCAATAAGACCAGTGGCGGATCCAGAATTTGTGACCACCGAGGGCACAAATACAGATGAATATGTGTGTGCGCATGCACGCGTGTGTGGGGTGCTGGTGTCAACGATTTAGAAAATTCAATTACTGGGGCCAACTAACATTTTGCAAATTATGTTCTAAACATAATAAATAAATATATTATTATTAACTAATATATTGCAAATATTTATAAATTAATTAAAATCAAAGAATATGAAAGCTAAAATTAATTAATTATACAAAATAACACAAGTAGAACTAGAAATTAATAGAGTAAAATACTTTTTACTTTGTTGAAAATTTCATAAGTGATCATAAAAAGAAAATTAATTAATTTGTTAGATAAAGGCTATGATAGTGGGTGGTAGAAGTTTATTAAGGTAATATTCATTGACAAGGAAAAGAAAAATGCACCTAATTTATTGAAAAACTAATACAGGAAAATATTATATTAAGATGGGATATGTGACACTTTAACATTTTCGTTTGCAATGGTGTTTAGCAAATAAATATACTCATGTGTTATAATACTCACTAAGAAAAGTGGTGGATGCAACATTCTAATAGCATAGGATTCATCATTATAATAAAAATAAAAATAAAAAATCTATTACACAATTAATTAATTAAATTTATATATATAATTACTGAAATGAGATTACAATAAAATATTAATTAAAACATAGAGATATTAACATATAAAAAATATTAAATAAAAAATATTAAATAATTATTATTTTATAAGTCAATAAAGTTTTTGGTCCAATTTATAAGTTAATAATTTTTTTTTTATAAAAGAGAGCAATGAACTAATCAAAAACCTTATTGTTCAAAAAAATCAAAAACCTTGAGAAAAAATCAATAAAAATGGGGGACATGAAGCTCGAACCCGTGCCCCCAGTGCAACAATAAGCGTGGTTGCCTGTTACCACTAGACTACTACGAATAGACTAATGCTGCGGCATGTATTGTAGTATATATTTAGGAATTTGACTGGGGGCCCGTGACGCCAGTGACTTAAGGTTGGATCCGCCCCTGAATAAGACCAAACAAGAGAAAGCAAATAACTAAAGACCTATTTGATGTTTTTTGTTTGCAGTTTTTAGTTTTTGAGAAATTAAAAATTAGGTTATGAAAATAATTTTTCACATTTGCTGTTTTTTGTTTTTAATTTCACTCAAATTAGGAAAAAAAAATTGAAAACAAAAATACAAAAACAAGAAAAGATCGGTTCCAAATTCTGGTTTTTAGTTTCTAAAATTCCAAAGACTGCAATTAAAAAACGATACCAAAAGAGCCTTAAGATAATCCAAACAATTCTGATCTTCTTAATTCTTGCCTTTCATATGCACCAGAACAGAGAGAAACAAAACTTGAGACTGCTCAGAACTTAAACCAGTGAATATAGTCATACACGTCAAATGATGATTTTGGCTATTCAAGAAGGATTTGATAGACTTACTCATATGACAAGAATAAGTATTTTTTATTAAAAATTACCTAAATTTTAAGTGTGGTCCCAAAAAACTACCTAGATTTTTTAATTTTTTAATGTCACACCTAAACTTTAAAAAAAATTTCACATTCATTAGTTTTTACTGACGTGACATTTAAAAAAAAATTTATATATTTACAAATTTTTAGATATTTAAAATATTCTTTTAATATCTAAAATATTTTATTTTAAATGCAAATTCAAATTGTTTAAAATTATTCTCTCTATTTTTTTCAAAAGCCATGTCAGCAAAACCTAACGGCTATTAATGACGTTGATGTTAAGGTGTAACATTGAAAAGTTTTGAAGAGTTTAGGTGTGACATTGAAAAATTAGGAAATTTAGGTGGTTTTTTAACACCGCACCTAAAATTTAGGTGGTTTTCAATTAAAAAAAAAAAAACCCTAAAAATAAATAAGCATAAAACACGAGATACAAATTAAGCGAATCAACAAGTAGCATACCTTGTCAAAGGAGAAGTAATCACTAATTCAATCTTCTTAGATAGCCCAATGGAATGAACGTGCTTTCGCAAGTTATCAACCTATTACAGTAAGAAGAACTTCAAAATGCCATGTAAAAAGCAAACAAATTGCAATATGACCATCCTTGAAGAGATTATGAGCTTCAATAAAAAAAAAAAAGGGGGGGGGGATTATGAGCATGACCTGCTCCCATCCAAGAGATGTTAGACTTGCATCAAGATAATCATAAGATAAGTAAGCTTCATGGTCTTTTTCTCCTGCGACATTATGAAATCCTTGTGCATGTCTCACCTGCGCACATCAAGCAAGTGTTCCTTTACAAAGGTCAAATCCAAAAGGTCAAAATAGTTGTGACCATTCCCTCATCCAAGGTCAGGCAAGAGCCCAAGTAGTCCCTTGGATCTCCAATTTATTAAGGTTCTCTTTTGAAAATTAATTATATTATCAGTGCGCCTGTACCACATATCACTATACATAATTGAAACAACCTATCATAATCGTATATGTACATATATAACATAAAAGACCTGTATATTAGTTGGTACAATAATATAAAGTGGATTAGTCAAGATACACTTGAGTTGACCTAAACACCCCCATAATCAAAAACCGGTGCATCAAGCAAAACTTGCTTTATGCCCCTAAAATGTCAGAATTGGCCTTGTCCTCACTTAGATGCTTATAACTATGTAACATGTAGAATAAGGACGATATTGTGTTGCATACCAGATGAAGAGTTTTACAATGCTGTGACGGATAGAGACCTTGGCCAGCTGTACTATCCATATCTGCAAGCACGGAAAGTACATATAGATCTTGAGAATCGACAGAATTTGATGGGGAATACATACGTTATAGACATACACCAAAATTTCAAAATACTAACTGAACCTTCCTGAACTTATTGAATAAAAAGGAACATACCCAATGCCTCAAGGGCTCCCGCCTACGTAGGGTTTGGAGGGCGAATGTATGCAGCCTTCCCCCTTCAGGGTGTTAACCTGAAGAGAGGCTGTTTCCCAGTGCCCCCAACCTGAGGGTGAGGACTTCCCAGGAGGTCACCCATCCTGGTACTACTCTCGTCCAAGCACGCTCAACTTCGGAGTTCTAATGGGATCCGGTGACGGCGTGTTGGTGCCCTCTCTGAATCCAATTATTGAATCCAATTACTATTTCACAATGTCACTCAAGTTCTTGACCAACTATTTAGTTTCAACGTTTGAAAAATGCCCACTTTCACAAGAAAAAGAAGAGCAAAATGTAACATCCTGCGTAATTTGAACCTTTTTTTATTGAAGAAATCGTCACCTTTGCCTTAGTTATATTCTGCATCATTACATCACCATCCGTTGCGCTGTTACAATCACATACTACACTCTCATCTATTCAGGTCCCACAGATTATACACCTCACAACTAGTTGTCACTATCATCGCAATTATAATGTATCCGCCTTTTAAGTAAAACGTTTAAATGCTACACTTGGATGAATTTAGTTTGTTTGAATGCTTAAATAGCCAATACGCATTTTCCAATCTTATTAAATGAAAATAAAATACAATAATAGCCAATCAGAAGAAGAAAAGGATTATTAAATCCGATCAATCACAAATCCGCCTGACTTGTAATCTAAAAAAATGCACTGTGTAATCTCCACATTTGATACAACAAAATGAAGCCAAAAACAAAAGCACAATCTAATAAAATCTATGAATTCAATCAAAGGAGATCGTGTCACTACTATTAGTGATTAACACCACTTGGCAACAAAATGGGACTGGGTGCAATTCTCACATTACACACAGTACAATGAAGCCAAAAATAACAGAAACGAATCAACCACAAAATTTGATCAAAGGGGATCGTATTAATACTAGCGATTAATGCCTTCCAACAACAAAATGAGACCGCACAATCTTCACATTTCATACAATACAATGAAGATGAAAAGAAAGGAAAAAAATCGAATACCCACTTTTCATCAAAGCATATCATAATACCACTACTAATCCTTTTCATGTAGGTTCTCTGGTAGAAGAGCTGAATTGAAGCTCTAGATAAAGGAAACGAGAGTAAGGTTTGTGTGCCTTTTCGTGTATGTGATGTAAGGCGTTCAAGATACTCTCTCTTAGTTTGAGCTTCAGCTTAGTATTTATAGGAAAAAGGAATAGAGATGACGTGTTTCTAAGTACACTTTGCATTATCCTTCGTAGGGTACTCAATGTAAACATTGGATTGAGATCATTCTTAAAGGTTTGTGTATTTCACACTTGGACCTAGATGGGCAAGTAACTCTTAAACCAAGTAGGACAAGCAAGGTTAGAGGCTTCAGGGCAAGTGGGTGGTCTTGAGTAGGCATCATTTCATTTAGCCTCCAGATTGAACATGAGAGAGCAAGTATAGGTAGGCCAGTAACTTGGAAAATATGGGTAGGGTGGATACCACAACTATTGGGTCCTATATGCCCATATCTTCTCGCCTACTCTACCCACCCACTATATACCAACACTGATATCGACCTACTAATATTTTTATCAACAATAATGTGCCTTCCAGCAAAAAAATAAGATTGTGGAATCCTTACACTTCACGCGATACAATTAAGTCAAAAGGAACAAACTCAAATCAAACCTCCAAATTATATCAATGAAGACCGTATTGCTACTATTATTGATCAATACCATCCAACAATATGAGACCTCACAATCCTCACATTTCATTGACTAGAATGAAGCCAAAAAGAACAGTCACTCAAAATCTCCCATCAATGGAGATTGTATAATGCCATTCAGGAACAAAACGAAACCACAGAATCCTCACGTTTCACACACAACATAAATTGCAGTCAAAAGCATCGAAACCAATCAAATCTCCAAATTCGATCAAAAAAGATCGCATTACCACTACAATAGATTGATGCCTTTCAGCAACAAAAGCTTATTATATGTTGATACAATCCAAAATATAGTGATTTAGTGAGGGGTACTTTAAATATTAATAAAGAAACTAAGTCCTTTAATCCAACTATACCCCTCCCCAAACTCTATAAATAGGGACCTCAATATAGAGGAGCATGGATGAATTTGTTGAATTCTCTCCCCCTCTCTCTCAGTCTCTCCTTCCCCTGTCTCTCTCTCTCTATCTCTTAGTTCTCTCTCTATCTATCTCCCCTTCCCTTTCCTCTTACTAAATAAATTTCTATAGCTTTACTTATAAATCACCACCTCATAACACCATAGAACAACCAAATCTCCAAATTTAATCAAAGAAAACCGTATTACAAGTGCCTAATTCCTTCCAGCGACAAAATGAGACCGATCAATCCTCACATTTTTCATGATAACAATAAATTCAAAAAGAACAAAATCAATCAAATCTCCAAATCAATTAAAAAAGCCATAGAAAAACCAAATCTCCAAATTTAATCAAACAAAAGCGCATCACAAGTGATTAATTCCTTCCAGCAACAAAATGAGACCGATCAATCCTCACATTTTTCATGATAGCGTTGAACTCAAAGAGAACAAAATCAAATGAAACTTCAAATCAATCAAAAAAATACCGTATTACCACGGCATAACGCCATCGAACAACCAAATCTCCAAATTTAATCTAAGAAAGGCGCATTAGAAGCGATTAATTCCGTCCAGCAACAAACTTAAACCAATCGATCCTCACATTTTTCACGACGAAAATGCAAAATGAACAAATCAATCAAACAGTACCGTATCACAACCTCATAACACCATCAAACAACCAATCAAAACCTGAAAACTCAGAGATTTCCTTCAGGTCAAATAACTTCATACCTGAGAAGGAATCAGAGGAAGCGGAGCAGAGAAATGGAGGACGAAGAGAGAGAGAAGAGATGGAAATGGAACGGGAAGTACGAGAGGGGAGAGAGAATACTAATAAAGCGGTTACTCGGGGTCGAGCATCGATGCTGCAGCGTGAATGGAGGAGAGGAGGAGAGAGAAAGAGCGTAGACATCACGCTTTTCCGTGCGCTTTCTATGTATTTTTCTTCCCCCGCCGTTTTCCGAATATATTATTATATTACTATAAAAGAGCATCTTCCTTCGAACATTCGATCATGGGTCAAAACTGTTGTGCATTTGTTTTACTTTTTTTAAAATTTTATTATATTAAATAAATTTTAAATTACTTACGCGTGTGTACATATATATATATACACATAGCATTACTGTCTACGTAAAATTATTACTGTCTGAGTAAGATTATTACTTTTAAGATATTTTTGTGGGTCTCATTTTATTATTCTGACAATAATAATTTTTGTGCTATATATATAGTGTTATTGTCAGAATAAAGTTGTTATTATCAGAGTAAAATTATTACTTCTAAGATAATTTTATGAGTCTTATTTTATTATTGTAACAATAATAATTTTTGTCCTAGTACTATATATATATATATATATATATATATATATATATATATATATATATATATATATAGATGTAATTGATTTTGCGGCCCACTCCCATCAAGGCCCAAGCCCAGGCCCAGGCCCATGTTCTAATTTCCTCCTTGTCCTGTTTTTGAAAAAGTTTGACGAGTTGACAAAACTATAAGTTGGGCCTAGGGGTGTAAACAAACCGAACCGAACGTTTAATGAACTACTCGTGTTTAAAATCGAGTATGGCTCGTTCGTGTTCATAATTAGGGATCGATAACTTATCGAACCGAGTTTGAGCAGGCTCGATAAGCTTAACGAGCCGAATTTGAACAAGGGGGTGCTCGGCTCGTTAATGTTCGTGAACAATTCGATAAGAGCTCGTTAAGGGCTCATTAAGAACTCATTAAAAGCTCGTTAAAAAAATTGTTAAGAGCTCGTTAAAGGCTCGTTAGCAGTTAATATTAACTCCAAAATAGTTCGACAATGGCTCAATAGTAACTCGAATAACTCGGCTCGATAGGGAGCTCGACTCGATAATAAGCTCGTGTTTGTTATGACCTCGATTTCATTCGATAACAAACTTGGCTCGGCTTGATAAGGAGCTCGAATTGGTTCTATTAGCTTAACGAGCCGAGCTTCGAGCACAACAAAATTTTGACGAACCAAGCTCGAACAAGGGGTTGGAAAGCTCGATAAGAGCTCGGTTCGAACTCGAGCTCGATAAATCTTAACGAACCGAGTTTGAATGAGGGGATGCTCGACTCGGCTCGGCTCGTTTACCCCCTTAGTTGGGCCCATCCGGCCCAATACTTTGAGATATAAAATGGCAAATATCATCATGTTCTTGTTACATATAGTGAAATAAAAAAAGGAATTAATCCTAACTCGACCAATTACTAATGTATATTATAGGATACAACAACAACAGATCCAGTGCCAACAAGGGCTCCCGCCAAAAGCAGGTCTGGGGAGGGTAGATGTACGCAGCCTTTCCCCTTCAGGGGCCTACCCTGAAGAGAGGTTGTTTCCTAGGTGTAATATAGGATACTATATATATATTATAATTGTATTGGTTTTATTTTGTTGTAAGTAATACTTGACGTACATAATGTTACTTGCTCAAAGTTTAAAAGTGTAAGTTCCTCTAAAATGCTTCTACTATCTCTTTCATGCTTCCATATAGTTGATTCAGTTTGGTTCCCTACAATTAGAATTATTGTTCACATAATATTTTTAAAATTGAATTATTTGTTTGAATACCTTTTTCTTTGTTCATACATAATTATAAAGTCAATTTATTAATATTTCGTAATGTAGTAAACTACTTAAATTTGCTGTATTTTTTTGTTGCAATAAAATTTATCTTCCCAACAAATTTTGGTCATTTATCTCCATAAATTTGAAACTAATAAATTGATTCAAGAAGTAACAATTATCTCATGTTTTAATGCTAATTAATTTGTCAAATTATCTTCTTTTTTGGCAACGAGGGATTGGATTACCCCAACCAACCCCGGCCCATGAGAACAGTCCACAAGCCCTAATGAGTAGGTCAGTCAAAAGTATATCCTCTGTGAGAATCGAATTCCAGACCTCTGAACGATGACTGCATGGGTAGGAGATGCCACCAACTGAGACAACCTCATGATGGGCGTCAAATTATCTTCTTTTATGTATATTTTGACAAACGAAAGGTAGTGATTTTTAGAGGGTGGAGGACTCCATAATAATAGATGGTATAGATTTAGCCGGCCCTTGGACCTTTTTTGTTGTTCTAATTCAATTTTTGAAGTTTTAATTGTATAAATTTAGTTTATTTATAAAATTATTTTAATCAAATTCAAAGTTTAAAATAACATTAATTTTTGACAAATTATAACATCAGTTAGTACTTATACTTTTCACATCAAAGGGTTAGGGTGCACATATCCTAGAAATACTATAATTTCAATCAAAATTAGTGTTTAATTTTTAATACTAGATTTGATTTAAATAATTTCAAATGTATATGAACTAAATTGATACTGTAAAAAATTCGTAGAGTAAGTTGTCATGATAGACAAAGTATAAGGACTAATAGATTAAATAACTCTAATATATTTATATCTATGCAAAATAAATTATCAAGTTAATGATAACTAAATATAATCCAATTTATTTCATTTCAACACACACACGCGCATATATATATATATATATATATATATATATATATAAGAGATTTTTTTTTTTGATAA
Source organism: Simmondsia chinensis (assembly GCA_018398585.1). Lineage (NCBI taxonomy): Eukaryota > Viridiplantae > Streptophyta > Magnoliopsida > Caryophyllales > Simmondsiaceae > Simmondsia > Simmondsia chinensis. Next base: position 38,066,059 of record JAGTTD010000007.1, read on the forward strand.
TTATCAGCATAGCTGATGTACAAACAGGCATATCTTATATATGACTTATAAGAGATGAAAGATGAGAAAAGAAAATAGTGATCATTAGATCTAAATCGAGAATATATTCAAATGAGAGGTGTCAATTTTTAAAATATTGGCCCTTGATTTAGATCCAATCATCATTATTTTCTTATCTCGTATCTCACCATCTCGTAAGAATTGCGTCTTATATATATATATATATATATATATATATACACATATATATGGTGGTGTTCTTATGAAACGGTGAGAGCATGAGAGGGGCAAATCCTGACCCTATATTGTAATGATGACCAAAATTTGTTGGACATTAAAAAAAAATAACAATTTACAGTTGAGTATTGAACAAAAAAATATTTTCCTCACTTACCCTTTCATTCTTTCTGATCCATGAATGCGTATGGGCTATCAATTACAACGGAGGGCCAGGATTCACCCCTCTTACGGTCTCACCCTCTTATAAGAACGCCACCCTATATATGTACAGTGTGGCATGTGTGTGTTGTAGCAGCAGTCCGGAACTTTGTTAACTCATATAACTCGTCATAATCACATAAACATGTTAGAGGCGTTTTATTATACACATTTTTTTTTTACAATGATAAAGAAAAAAAAAAGTAATTATTTTCTTTCTACTAGAAAAGAAAAATCTAAAACTAATTTATTCGTCTTGTTTGGTATGCAGAAAGTATAATTTTATGGTAAGTATAGATTTAAACTCTTGTTTGGTTAGTAGGAAGTAATAAGAATGCAATAACTGAAAATCTCTAAGCAATTTCCAATTCATTCAAAATGTAGGAAGTAACTTACCTTCCCCCGGGTAAGTACTAAGTTCTTCGTTTTTAACTAGTCTTCCGAACAAAGTTCTATTTCCCACATTGGCAACTAAACATGTTGTACCTACTTCTTGAGAAGTCGACTTAGGACCTAAATTCCTAAAAATATAATTTTCTGCATGAATTTAATTTATGTGTCGATCAAACGAGGCCATTATATATGTGGTTTTAGTGCCCTACGGTTTAAACGGCTGGTTAAAGACAACGCACATGACACTTTAAAGTGCAGTAGAAACTTTTATGTGGGGCCCATAATAGTTGGGCCGGGCCCACCAGAAGAGTGGTAGTGGGCCCATCTTATTTTGTCCTAATTGGCGGGAACACAACTATAACACTGTTGCGTAACAGTGGATCATACAGTGACGACTCCACATGACGCTTCGTTTTTGCCACGTCAACCTCAACTCCCTTGATCTAATACAAAAAGAGAGATCTGGGCTCCGTTTATATAGGAGAAAAATCATATTTTAGAAAGTAATTTTTTTTATTTATTATTTAGTATTTTTTTTAAATAAGAGAAAATGACTTCTCTGTTAAATAAGGGGAAATTATCATTTCGAGTGATTTAGAAACATGATTTCGACAATATATAAGTATTCTCATTAGATTTTTCCTCAAAAATGCTATCACGGCATATGATTTCGGCCATATTTAGGTAGTTTTTATATCAATATATTCTAAACTTTTTATCGTAGTTTGCTAAAAACATTGATATACCTTGTAAATATTATCGTAACTATGTATTATATTGGCACTTTTATATTTGGTCAGATTCTTATAAAAATTCGTCAAATTTTGATGTATGGTACCTGGGTGATAAAATATTCAATTTCAGGGTACGTCATTATATATATTTAAATATCAGGGTATGTAATAAATGCTCAAACCTCAGAATATCCTAATAATAACTCTACAACCCCACAGAGTCTAAATAATTTCAAATATATTGTCCTATAACTAGGAATAAGATGATTGGTAAAAGATGATTCCTTTAAAACAAGTAAGGAATATCGAAATGTGAAAACATATTTTCCGTTAAAACAAACAACGGAAAACTTCAACGGGAATAGTATTTTCCATGGAAAACATTTTCTCGGTGGGAAAAGTACTTCCTTTAAAACAAACGGTGCCCTAATTGTAAAATATTTGTATAATTGATTTATTAAATATTTACTAGTGTTATCTCGTCCGATGTACAGAGATGTTTGTATTTTTTAATTTTCTATATTATTACATTGTAATTGTATTAATTCTTTCTTTTTCTTCTTTTTATTTTGTCAATTGCATTCACTTATAAGTTTTATATTGTACCATATAAAATTTAAATTATATGCACAAATATTAGTGCATAAAATAGCAATTTACAAAGATCTTCAACTTTATGATTTGCACACACTAGGATTAAGAATATACCTTAATTAATAGCAATCATTGATTGACCGTTGAGTATGGACACTGAAAAAATCTGATTTCTCTCTCTTAACCACTTTCTTTAATGTACGATGTACAATGGAGTACTGTATTTCTATTTATCTTTCATGTTTACGTGTTTATATGTTGTGGTAGTGAGAAGACCGGGCTATTATTTATAGAGGAATAAGGAGGTGTCTTTCATTAAAACACCAATGGTCATGTCCTTTCGTTAGTGGACGCGTCTTTTCATTAATAAACATGCCTCTTCATTAATAAATACGTCTCTTCACTAAAAGATACGTCTCTTTACTAAGAAACATATCACAGAAACGTGCATTTTTATTAAAAGATATGTTATTTCGTTAAACATATATCTTTCCTTAGTGGAGCTTTAGAAATGCATGATTTATAATTTGAAGGCTTTTGAGGAGGGGACAATTTGGCAATAATACAATAAATAAAAAGATACGTATTTGTTTGTTTAAAAGGGTAGTTTATGTATCATTTTTAATAATGCAATAAAATGCGCGTTTTTATATTAGCTAAGTAATATAAGTCTAATGCATATTCTTATTTTTCTCGAACAAAAAAAAAATAAATCAATAATTAGTTCTAAAGTATTCATACTTATACCTAAATTAAGTATTTATTTGTTATATTTTGCTAAATTTGTCACTTTAAATCTAAACTATTAACTTATACCTTTTTTTTTACTGTGTTATATTTGCAGTTACCGCTATTATGGATAACAATATTAAAATGATATCTCTCTCTACATGAGCTTGTATATTTTAACGAACTTTTGGCTAAATTTTTTATGTGTAATTTTCAATAATACATAAACGTATTAAAATTCTTTTGATATTAACTTGATAATCTTTTAGGAAAAAAATGTTAGTTCTCGTTCCATTTCCCTCTTATATAGCTGCATAATGTCAATGAATCATTTAATCCGAAAGTTTAAAATGATAAGTGAAAGTCCATGAATAATTTTACGATCTATAGGCGTGCTCATACAAATGTTCTGTTGTAGGTAATACATCGACTTATCTCATACATTATGCTTGAATCATGTCAATATTAAGAGTGATACTATTGGAATTCGAACTCGTATATTTCAGTCAACAATTCTATGATACACGGTATCACCGGATCCTATTAGAACTCCGAAGTTAAGCATGCTTGGGCGAGAGCAGTACCAGGATGGGTGAACTCCTGGGAAGTCCTCACTTTCAGGCTGAGGGCACTCGGAAACAACCTCTCTACAGGGGTAGCATCTTGAAGGGGGAAGGTTGCATACATCCACTCCCAGACCCTGCTTAGGCGGGAGCCCTTGGAATACTGGGTATGTTGCTTTTTAATTTTATGATATCATATTAAGTAACCAATTATCCTGAAAATTTAAAATAATAGATACAAATCTATAAAAACCCAAAAATATAATTTTATTCTTAGGTAGCATGCTTCCATCTTTTTAAGTTATTACCATTTATCCCAAAAGAGGTCCTATTCCACTGGTTCCCACACTACAGACACACCTCACATGACGAAAATTCACAAAAATAAATTTGATGGTTGTAATTTGTTTTCGATAATTAGCGACAAAGTTACAGTACAAAGCAGTTCACTCAACTAAACGAGACCTGAGTCTACCCGTAAAAAGCAGGAAGACCTGAGTCTACTCGACTAAGCGAGACCTGAGGCAAAACACGAGGCACAAACATGGCTCCTCAAGACATCGAAAACGTGATATTTGATGGTTGTAATATATAGACTGATGCAAATAGAGATTAAAGTAACCCGATCGAGATGATAAAAGGAGTCTTAATTATGATTTAATTAAGATTTAATTTGTTAATGTTTGATTTTACTAAATAACGCAATTAGATTTAGGGTTTTAGAGTTAGATTATCACTAGGAGTAACAGAGTTTGGTTTAAAATAGGATTAGTTTTTAGAGTTGGATTATTATTAAAAAAAGAGTTTTTAATGCCTATAAGCAGTCCATTAGTTTATAAATTTAGAAAGTTCTTGATTATTTGAATAAATTGATGAGTTTATATCTTAAGTTGATCTTTATAATTTTATTTTGAAAAAGTTCAATAAGATCAAATAGCTCTTCTTTTGGCTTATTGCACGGGTATTTGCTGAATCAACGAGTTTTAGCCAACCCCTCTCAATCCGACATTGTTGGGTACGATCAGGTCAAAGGAACCTTGTTCTTCCCACCACGAGTCTTCAGGGTTCGAGGATGCAGTGCAACCTTTAGGTGCGTTGCATTATAGACCCACCTTATCTTCTATATTTAAATTACACTGATATTAATATCAAATTTAGCGCAATTGGAATTTAAACACGCGACTTCTCGATCAACAAGATTTTAATGTACGCGAACAATATTAAATAAATATATATATGTTAAAGGCATATCCTCCTCTAATTATTTAATGGATATAAATAATATTAATATACAAAAATTATTTAATAATTATATATATATATATATATATATATATATATATATATATTGATCAACTTATTTAATAATTATTTTCGATGATGAATAATACACAAGCATTTTCTTTCCTTTAATGTTACTGTTGAAAATGAGAGCCAAGTCCTAACTAATATTGGTGGTGCTCGACTGTAAGAAATGACACTAAATGGCACACCCTGCAAAGAATATGAGGTCAAATGTCACATTTGTTTTCCGATAATTTGAGTATAAGCCCCAAAAGCATAACAGTATAGGGTAGGGTTCGAAAGCAGAAAATAAACCACAATTAGCGACATAAATAGAAAATCACAACCTAAACGACACGACACCGCTCGAAACTAGGGGTGTATTTGAGCCGAGCCGAGCCGAGCCTGAGCCTGAGCCTACCAGGCTTGAGGCTCGGACTCGGCTCAGTAGCTTCAAGCGCGGCTCAGGCTCAGGCTCGGCTCGAAGCTTGGAAAGTTTAAGCTTGAGCTCGACTCGTCAAAAGCTCGGGCTCGGCTCGGCTCGGCTTGATCTAAGCTCGGAAAGCTTTAAATTAGGCTTGCAATATTTTGGCTCATTTAAGCTCAATATAGGCTCATTTGGGCTCGTTTAAACTCAAGTTCGGCTCATTTAGGATCTAATATGGCTTCGTTAGGCAATATTTAGGCAAATACATTATACTAAAAAAAGTTCGTTTAGGCTTGTGAGCCTACGAGCTCAAGCTTCACTAGGCTCGGGCTCGGCTCGATAAGTTAAACAAGCCGGCTTGCTCAGTTCGATAAGCTAAATGAGCCAGCTCGGCTCTAGCTCAAAGCGAGCCGAGCTTTTCGAGCTTTATGACGAGTCGGCTCGTCTCATTTACTCCCCTACTCGAAACTAAAAAAGGCCAACCACGAACTACAACCACACAACAACAAACCTAAAAACGAAAGCATCCAATAAAAAACAGATTGCCCAAGCAAAACGCCAAAAACAGGGTCTAGGACATCCCGTCATGTGCTAACAATCGTCCTAAAATTCCTTATCTTCTTACTTTTATCAATCAAAATTTCAAAATACCTGATTATGATTTTCTCTTCGCCATAAAACTAAAGACCAAGCTGACGCCCAGTCATCTAAGTTTCCTCGGTGCAGGAGAGCAGGTCAAGCTCTGAGGCGAGAGACGAATCGATCGTATGTTTGGTCGTTGGAGTTTTTGAATATTGTGTTTTGGACTCCTGCCTAACACCATACTTACTCTTTCTCCTTTCCTTTTTATTAGGAGGTCAAATGTCACATTCTCCTTGTTTCACAATTTCTTTCTTCACTATCTAAAGAAAAATAAACAGTTGATTTACATCATAAGTCTTTGTACTGTGTCCATCATGCTAATTTAGTTCTTATACTTTTGATTGTGTCAATTTAGTTTTGAGGTAAAATTAACATTAAGTTGACAACAAAATTCTTAATGGTCGGGTTATGCTTGGGTTTAAATTGTGTCAACAAGTGAGTTTTCATTCGATCACTTATATCTGTCATGATTTGGACATTAAAAATTACATAATTAACTAAACTTGAATTTTGTGTAGGACTAAATTGACAAAATTTTGATCATATGAGAACTAAATCATAATTAATAGTAAAAGGACTAAACTGATAATGCTAAACTTCATCGGATATTAGGCTCGATCCACATAGTTGATATATATGAAGTTCACATTTCATTATAAAACCAATTGGTATTGAGTGAGATAGCTCTTCATGCTGATATATTGATTATTATTTTCCTCAAAAACCTCCAATATGAAAATTTAACTAAACTCATATGTGGAGTCCTTAACAAGCAAAGTACAAAAGCCTTTTGCACAAACTAAAACTATGGTCTCGTTTGGTATCCAAGAAGTAGAAATCCATGGCAAGTATGAATTTTGACTTTTGTTTAGTTGGCAGAAAGTATGCAGAATGCCAGCAATTTTCAATTTATTCAAAACACACAAAGTAACTTACCTAGCCTCCCTAGATAAATTCTAATTTCTTCGTTTTTAACTATCCTCCCCAAAAAAGTTCCATTTCCTATCTTGATAATCAAACACAAATATAATTTTCTACAGAAATTTAATTTATGTAACAACCAAATGAGGTCTATATTTTATAATTTAATAATTTTTACTATATCAATAAATATGTAAATAATATACGTTGTACCATTATCAGGTGTATAAACGAACAGAGCGTTCAATGAACTACTCGTATTCGAAATTGATTAGGCCTCGTTCGTGTTCATTAGGAGGGCTCGATAGCTTATCGAACTCAGTTCGAGCACGCTCGATAAGCTTAACGAGCCGAGTTCGAAAAAGGGTGCTCAGCTCACTAATGTTCACGAACAGTTTGATAAGGGCTCGATATCAGCTCGTTAAAGGCTCGTTATGAGCTCGATAACAGTTGGTATTAGCTCAAAAATGGTTCGATAATAACTTAAAAAGCTCGGCTCGTTAATGAGCTTGACTCTATTGCAAGCGTCGCTTGGTTTTAAAGACGATTGGGCTCGATAATGAGCTCGACTCAATTCGATAACAAGCTCGTCTCAACTCGATAACGAGCTCGACTCGGCTCAATAAGCCTAACGAGCCGAGCCGAGCCGAGCCGAGTATTGAACACACTATATTCTTATTGAACCGAGTTTGAACAAGGGTTAGAAATGCTCGATAAGAGCTTGGCCCAAACTGGAGCTCGATAAGCCTTATCAAACTCGAGTTCAAATAAAGGAGTGCTCAGCTTGGCTCGGGTGGTTTACACCTTATCATATAAAAAATAATGGCATCCCCAAGCAAATAATATGGTTGATATAGTTGTACCTGTGCTGAAGCAAGTAGCGTCCCATGTGAAGGAGTACTCCCATCAGGCGCCACGTGTACAAGGCGACAAAATAGCTGTCAAAACTAGTCCACGTAATCCGGTTTACAAACGCATACGCTCAATTCAAGAAACTGTTACTTGGCTACTTAACTTCAAATCTTGTATTTTTATATTTAAATATAGGATTATTTATGTGATAGGTTTTTATACTTTATTTATTATATTAATTTAATTTTTATATTTTTATTTATGTCAATTTAGTTATTAAATAATTTAAAATATGTCAGTTTAGTCCTTTAATCAAATTTAAGTTAAGTTGATGGCGTAATTTTGAATAGAATAATTATGTTAGATGCAAGTAACTTATTATAAATTCATCTGTTTACTCAATTTAATCCAATTCATAGTCGAACCATTAAAAATTTTATTACAAACGTAATATAAAATTTTCTCTAAGGACTAAATAGACACATTTTGAATTGTGCAATGATTAAATTGACATAATTAAAAGTACGAGGGCTAAATTGACATAATGAACAAAATATAGGGACCTTTGGCACAAATAATCCTTAATTATATTATATAATGAGAGATTTTAAAGTTTAAAATTTTACTATTCAACATCTTCATTAAAGTTTGATAATCTTAAAACAATAGAAATGTTTCATTCTATCGAAAATTGATTTTACGCTATAGACGCTTATGACCTCCCCCGCTACGCCTTACGGTAATAATTCCTGTGCAATTACGACCTTGACCACGACGATGTTGTCCATAGATCAAATTATTTCGTGGAATGAAATGAAATACGATTATGACAATACTTAGACATCATTTCAGATGACATTTTAGATGGTAATTTTTATGTACAAGACAACTTACAGGTTTGGGAAGACAATCCTATTCGTAAAAAAACCCATCCTACGCGTATACCACTGTTGCCTGATATGTCATGCCTCAAAGCCAAGACACATGTCTGGATGCCTGCAAGCTTATCATGTCAACAGTCAAGAGAAAGGACTTAATTTAAGGTCCTAGGATAGGACACTCCTCTGTCAAGAGACTCAAGTCTTCAGCAAGTGGACATGCCATAGAACTCTGGTAACCTTCACGCCGTGTGCAAACATGATCTGATCTAGTCCTTACAAAGTCTACACCGCTAGAACAGAACGTACCAATGTGCTACAGGTTCCTTATTTGCCTTGTCAACCTAGATTGTCTGTGCCGGCTTGCACTTTAGCATGTATCATGCACGCGCTGCCTAGTCAATCCTAGCTTTTCTTGCACACATGGCCGGTCCCAACAAGGCACCGCAAGCCCATTTCTTAGAACTGTTTGGAGGCCTTTCACATGTCCGTTAGTAAAGTATTCTCAACAAAAACACGCCTATGGGACACCCATGGTCTATGTTCACGTCTTTTTTATTTTTATAATTGAATAGGTACGTGGAGAAGGTGTCTCCACAAGAGTACAGTATACAAGCATCACAGAAAGGTAATGAAAATACGAAGATGCATGCAACATCAAAGAGAAAAGGCAAGATATAGTGTGACAATTAATACGAAGGTTTGAAGTGATGCTTGATGCAAACCATGATCCAATTAAGGCAATAAGTGATTCATATCTCAAAATTTCTTTCTTTTCGAAATGGGTTCGGAACAAAATTTGCTTCTCTAGGACAATTACGTGAATTAGGGTAATGTTTTCGTCAAAAACTAAATGCATTTCGATAAAAAAATACCAAATTTGGATATAAGCTACCTATATATTGCTAAAATTATATGTCATGTTGACCTTTTTTTTTTATTATTTGCCTTTAGACTTTGCCCTGCACTATTGTGCTTTCTTAATCTTGTATTCAAATTATCAAAAAAATGTCGGCATTTTTGAAAAAAATTCCAACGAAGGCACTTATTTGTTGTCGAAATCATGTCCCATTTTACCATTTTCCCATTTTCCAACAAAAATCTAACAAATTTCTGCAAAAGATTACCCAATTGAAAAAATTTCAGAACTTCAAGGTATCTAAATGATAAAACTTTTGAAACTTGAGATGCCTCATTATATACACTTCAAAATATCAGAATACTTAAATAATAAATGATCAAAATTAACGGTATCAAGGAGGACTTAAGTTTTTCTTATAAAAGAAAAAGGTGGGTTGGGGGATGGCGATGGTACGTACTACCATAAGAGGAATGATTGCTGTAGTGGTTGCTCTTCACTAATCACTCCAAGCTATTCTCATCTCTTATGCCCCACTTAGACAATACTCAGATATATTCGTTAAAAATAAATATGACGTAGAACGAGTAGTAGAAGACTTCTCGGAGCAGCTGGACCACTAGAAACCCAAACGGGTGGGCCGGAAGCACTAATTTGTGCAGCCAACTTCAAACGGATATAACTTTTGATCCGTAAGGAGTTATGGAACTTGCAAGTGTCAAAATGACGCTATCAGACCGAACCATGCAATCCTAGATGCTTTGCCTCTGGCCTCGCCTATTTTCCCCAAATTCGGCCTCTAAACATGGTTTTGGGCCACTTTTATGTTTTCCATCTAGTTTAGGGGTAGTTTTGGAATTTCGTATTTTGTCGCATTTTCGTAATTTTTGATATTAGGGTTTCTTTTTATTTTTCTATAAATAGTAGCTATGACTGGTTGTATGGCTCATTCTCAAAATTTCTGGATTATAAACTTTAATTTTGTCTCTTTTCGGTGGATTCCGATTTTGTGTTTTCGAATTTGACGGGTTCAATTCGATATTTCGATTTTGTTCCGTATCAAAATATATTTTATTTTCTTATTATTTTAAGTTTAAAAAGAACATACCCAGTGTCTCAAGGGCTCCCGCATACGCGGGGGGGGGGGGGGGGGCGGGGGGGGGGGGACGGATGTACGCAGCTTTCCCCCTTCAGGGTGTTAACCTGAAAAGAGGTTGTTTCCCAGTGCCCCCAACCTGAAGGTGAGGACTTCCCAGGAGGTCACCCATCCTGGTACTACTCTCGCCCAAGCACGCTTAACTTCGGAGTTCTTATAGGATCCGGCGACGGCGTGTTGGTGCTCTCTTTAGTTATTTTAAGTTTAAAATAAATGTATAATCTTTTTATATTATATTATTTTATTATGCATTTATTAAAAATAAACTCAATATATTAACAAATACACCTGATTCTTATCGGTCTCTTTCTCTCTTTCCCCTTCTTTATGCTCTATTTTGATGCTGACGTGCTCCCTCTTATGGATTGGTGCTACTTATCTTATCCTTATTATTAGGTTATATGACCGTTGGTCGTAAGAAAAATTATCACATGGTTATCCTGATATTTGGGTATTTATTATCTACAACAACAATAACATATCTAATGCCTCAAGGGTTCCCGCATATGCAAGGTCCGGATGGGTGGAAAGTACGTAGTGTTACCCCTTCAGGGTAAGCTGTGTCCGAGGTCTCCCAATCTAAGAAGTATAAAAGCATAAAGACATCTAAGCGTAAGAGGATAAGAGCACAAAAACAACGACATAGAGCAAGCAAATAAAAAGCATAAAGCAACAAAAGGCAATAGTCAATAGGCGAGAGGCTAAGTATACAACAACAAAAACAGTCCCAGTGCTACAAGGGCTCTCGCATAAGCAGGGTTTGAGGGGTGGATATATACAACCTTCCTCCTTTAGGGTACTAGCCTGAAGGGTGCCACAAGGACTCCCGCAGGAGGCTAAGTATGTATTATCTAAATTCATTATATATATTAGTAATATATAAGTATGATAAAATATTCAAAACTATTGGAGTGAAGTGGTGCTATCTTTGTGTAGACATCTTTGGAGATGAGGTTTTCCAATGTGGCGTTTTCTCTGGTGTCTGTTGTACTTGTTATTGTAGCAGGTATTGATCTATATCCTGAGATGTAGCCGTAAGTAGATCTTGCTTGTTTTTTATTTTTGTTCTATTTTTGCTTTGATTTCTACCCGTCCATGGGTGGTCTAGGGGTTCCGCCTTCGTGAGACGTCGGTTTTTGTATCTCGATTTTATCACTAATTATCGGGAAAAAAAAAAGTAATATCAACATTTTTTTAGCAAAAATTTGACGTATTATGATAAAATATTAACCAAAATTTGACATAAACTACTCATATATATTGCAAAAATTATATTTTATTTAGCCAAGAGAGTCCTCAAAATCTAATAAAGATATTTATATATTATCAAAACAAGCAATTTTCACTAAAAATTTATTAAACTTCAATGGATGGATATTTTATTAATAAATTTTAGAATTTTAGGGTAAACGCAACATTCCCAGTGCCCCAAGGGCTCCCGTCTAAGCTGGGTGCTACCCTGAAGGGAGGTTGTTTTCGAGAACCCCCAACCTGAGGGGTGCAACATGAGGACTTTCTAGAAGGCCACCTATCTTGGTACCACTTTCGCCCAATCACGCTTAATTTCTGGGTCCTAATAGGATTCAGGTACTTAAGTAATAAAAATTAGTTTTGAAATATATTTTTAGTTCTTAAAAATTAGTTAAAAATTGGCCCTAATCATATTGAAGGGTAGCAGCTGTCCACTTGCATGAAAATAATAAAATCACAATAATTGGGAATCTAATGTATAAGCTATGCTTGTAATAGGAAATTAAAAAAATAAAAAGAGATAAATGATTGAGATTTGATGATTTAGATATAATAATGTTTTTTTGACGATAAAAGAAAATATAATAATGTTTAAATTTTGACCTAATCCTAATAATAATGCATATTTTTAGCTTAGGCATTAGGCATCTTGGTGTATATCACATTCATATAGCTTGGGTCCCCCCTAATCCCAAAATATTGAGTACAAACATAATGATAATTGTATTTAATTTATGTATTTAGTGATACGGTACAAGGGTTTATTTACTGGACACTAATGCATCGGATCCCATTAGAAATTTGAAGGTAAGCGTGCTTGGGTTAGAGTAGTATCAGGATGGGTGATATCCTAGGAAGTCCTCTTGTTGCGAACCCTATAAGGTTGGAGGTCCTCGGAAACAGCCTCTCGATAAGGTTACACCCTGAAGGAGTAAGGCTTCGTACATCTACCCCCAGACCCCCCCTAGGCGGGAGCCCTTGAGGAAGTGGGTCTGTTGTTGTTGTACTGATACTGTATAAATATTATCGTGTTACCGTGAACTATCACCAGGCTTTAAGTCCAGCTTGTGGAGTTGGGATATGTGAGGTCCATGCATAAACTCAAGCGGGGTTCTATCTAAAGATATATTAAGGAGGGTTCGTGACTTATTGTGTAATAACGATATTTGGGATTAGATTGAGAGAGATGGGGTTTTGGGGTTTCAGTTAGATATTGTAACTCCAAATTTTATATTGGATAAGACACCTGTTTAGGTCAAGCCGCTTTTTCTCTAATTTATATTGAATTTATTTATTACTTTTTGCTTCTGTTGTGCTCGAATGTGATTTTTCCTGACACAGAGGAATAGATATTAAAATAGTACTTTTTTTCTACCATATGGAATTACCAGGGTATGTAAAGTAGCCCACTGGAATTTATATGTTGATCTTTTTTACCTCATAACTCTAATGTGAGATTTCTTACTACATTCATGCGTGGAGTCATTAACTAGTGCTTTTGGGGGGGTTGCTCGGGCCTTTTGTCAATATGCAATTCTCGCGAGATTTCTCGTGTTTTATGAACCTGTTTTGGATGTGGTTCAGTATTTTATTAGAACATGCCACAATTGGGGGAAAGCAGACGAAGCTGCCGTCCATTGGGCCAAATAAGGTGTATCATTCGAGGTTTCGACCTCTAAACGTGCTTTCAGCTTTAACTTCCTACCATTTTTATACAATTTGAGGAAATATGCATCAGTGTATTTTTTAAGAAAATACATAATACAATAACTTGATTATCTACATTAAATATATAAATAAGATACTGTTGGGGCCCAGATACTACTTGTTAAAATCACCTATAGAATAACCAAACTACAAATCGAAATAACAATCATATACAAGAGGGAATAGAGGAAAACACCGGAATTTACGTGGTTCAGTCGAACCTTACATCCACGGAGGGAAGAACGATAATTTAATTAGATCAATTGAAAGTTACATAAAATATCTCAACTCTCAATCTTTCTCTCAACTCTAACTCAAACCCTCTAATGGTGACATACATATCCCTGTGTATACATAGAATGACATTAAAACTCCAGTGTGTCATGAGTTTTAATAGGATTGGTCCAATTCTATACCCTATAAATAAGGTTCAGTATAACCAGATTCCACATATAACCTAACAGACATACAATACGAAATGAGGATGATCAAATTATTAAGGAAAAGAATATTAGTTAGGCAATCTTAATCCCTTGAGCAACACTAAAACACCATGTTGTTAACATCTAAACCCCACAAAAAGGCAAGTGGTAAACCTCACCTGCTTCTTCCAAAAAAAAAAATTGTCTTCTTTTATCTTTGAGCTATTTAAGCTCGAAGTTGTTTGTATTTTATCTATTATATTAATTTAGTCCTTATATTTTTAATTATGTCAATTTAGTTCATATATAAGTTACATTATCTTATTTTGACACTTGAGTAAATTTAACTGGTTTAGGCCGTGTTTGCGAGTGTGCTTATCACTGTTTATAAAAAAAAACAATGGAATTTTTACTAGTCCAATCACTAACTGGTTTAAGTTGGGTCAACGGATGAATTTGTATTATGTTTCTTGTGTTTAACATGATTGTACCGATAAAAGTTACGTCAGTAATTAAACTTCAATTGACCATTGAACTAAATTGACAATGAAAATTCTGTGAGGACTAAATTTATATAATTAGAAGTATAAGGACTAAAGTAACACATTGCAATCCTCACACTGGATAGTTCTACCTAAATTTTGTCTGCTATTTTATATAATTAGAAGGATAAGGACTAAATCTTATCTGTTATTTCAACCGATCCTAATGAATAGTTTTGCCTTCGAGCTCCTTTTGACCAAAAAAAGTAACACATTGGATAAAATACATAGATTTTTAATGTAAACAACCCTTCAATTTCTTACAGTCGCCAACAAAACTCATTATTTTTTATACTTTAATTTAATATTTAAAGCAAGCAACATTTTCATTGCCCCAAAGGCTCCCACCTAAGCAGGGTCTGTGGGAGTGGATGTACGTAGCCTTCCCTCTTCAGGGTGAGGCTATTTTCAAGAACCCCTAATTTGAGGAGTGTAACACAAGGACTTCTCAGGAGGTCACCCATCATGATAACTACTCTCACCCAATCAATGACAAAACTCAATATTTTTTTTATAGTTTAGTTTAATATTTACCATTAATATAGTTTGTAAAATCCATATATAGTAAAAGGAACATACCCAGTGCCTCAAGGGCTCCCGCCTACGCAGGGTTTGTGGGGGCGGACGTACGCAGCCTTCCCCCTTCAGGATGTTAACATAAAGAGAGGCTGTTTCCCAGTGCCACCAACCTAAGGGTAAGGATTTCCCAGGAGGTCACTCATCCTAGTACTACTCTCGTCCAAGCACGCTTAACTTCAGAGTTCTAATGGGATCCAATGACGACGTGTTGGTGCCCTCTTTGGTAAAATCCATATATAGTGCAAAATAATAATAAAAAAAAGAGAACAAAACTAAACGTCGGTTTCAGCGTTGTATTTTATATCCATCTCGTATCCTATGCTGAATAAGATGATTGTTACGTATATTATACTTCATTTCTATTTAAAATTTCATATGCAATCACAATAATCTACTCTCACATTAAATTATGGTAAAAGAAATTTTTTTAATATTTAAATCTAGAATTGTTTTTCACTTAAATGAAGTAACAATATCGATAATTATTAGTTCAGTAACTTATGACCATGTTCTTGTTCCCATGCTTTTCATATTTTTCGTGCTCTCCATGCTTTCATGCTTCTAAGGTTGGGGGTCTTTGGAAACAACATCTCGTTAGGATATCACCCTGAAGGGATAAGACTGCGTACATTCTACCCCTCCCAGACCCTGCTTATGCAAGAACCCTTGAGGCACTAGATCTGTTGTTGTTGTTGTACTAACTTATGAACATGTTAACAACATGTTCTTATGGTTCGATAATAGGACAAAATATATATATAATATATTTATAATTTTGTGGAAAAATTATAAAATTAATATAAACATATAGTTTAAATTATTTTCCACAAAAATACACTATAATATATCATACATATGTATACCTACCTATATATTAATATATGGGTATCTTTTATCATTATCAAATGCATTTTCGATCAAAAATAATGTCAATAATATATAAGCATCCTTCATTATAGGCTATAGTGACTTTTTGTTGGAATTCAACAATTCTATATCGGAAATATTCAACAATTCTATACCGAAAATCTAACATGATACATTTATATTAAGGTAATCATGTGTCTCGTTATATATTTTCATCTAAAATTTGCCAAATTCTGAGAAATTCGCCTAATTAAGTTGAAAAGCACCAAGATAGTAAACTTTAAAATTGCATGATATTCTATTGCATATATTAAAATATCATAATACCTAAATAATAAATCCTCAAATTTTAAGGTACATAAAATAAAGGGTTAAGTTTGGTGTATTAAATTTTGGGACAATTAACTTTTTTTTTTTTTTTTTGAACATTGGGACAATAAACTTTATGAAATAATACTTTAGTTTAAAAATTACATATATTTAATAAAATAGTATAAATAGTGGTGTATAAAAGTGACTAGGTCTCCATCAAACACCTCTTCATTAGTAGTGTCACAACACGTATATGTAGGCCACATGTATTAAATCTCAATGTACTAATATTTCATTTACTGCAAAATAAAATGGGTCCAAGATAAAAAAAGAAAAATTATTACTTAGGTACCTTAACATTTTAATATATATAATGGAGTATCTTGAGTTGTAAATATTTTATCACTTAGGTACTCTAAAGTTTTAAAATTTTATCAATCAGATATCTCTTTGCCCAGAATTCAATATATTTTCGTTGAAATACACTAAAATTGAACATAATTTTAACAATATATTAGTATCTTTATTAGAATTTGATAATTATTTAACAAAAATGCAAAAATGACACATCATTGTGGCAATATTTAGATGGTTTATATTGTCATTCAGTGAATATTTTATCACAATTCGCTGAATTTCTGATGAAAATATTTGCATAACTTATATATATTATTATAACCATGTATTATATTAGAGATTTTTTATATAATATTAGTCAGATTCTCACAAAAATTCATTAAATTATGACATAGAGTGTATAGATGATAGGATAACCCGTTATATATATATATATATATTAAAATATTAAAATACTTAGGTAATAAATGATCAAAACTAAAAATATCTAATAATATTTTCCTTAAAAAAATGGAAAAAAGAAATTAAAAATACTAAGATCTGAGACTAACTTTTTTATTCTCCCTGTACTCAAAACGGTCTGGCAGGAAGGGATAATTTATTTTTTTAAAATTAAAAAAAGAAAATGAAAAAGCAGTTAAGATAAATCAAAGAGACGGACTCCAACATAAAAGTAAACTACATTGCAAGAGAGCCTTGAGGTCCGTGACTGTTTTTCTCTCTCCTCTTCTCTCTCTCTCTCTCTCTCTCTCTCTCTCTCTCTAGTTGAAGTTCCAAAACGCCATTCGCTTCACTCAGTATCACTGAAGAGAGAGAGAGAGAGGAATGGGGAGATCGGCGTCGTCTTGTTTGAAGATCATCGCTTGCGGCAGCGAAACAGCTGAGAATGACGATATTGATGTACCTGAGGTATCAAATTTTGATCCTTTTTTTGTTTGTTGATGAAGAATGAGAGGATTTGATTCTGTTTTAGAAAATATCTGCTTTGATTTTGTCATTTGTTATGTTTTTTGGTCGTGATCGGAGTTGTTTTTTGCGGTTTCGAATTTGAATTTGAACTGCAGGTTATCAGTTTACGCTGAATCTGTCAGTGTCAAATCAATCTTTACTTTATTTGTTGAAGCAAAATGACATTATTTGATTCTATTTAAGCAATATCTACTTTGATTTGTCATTTTTCGTTTTCTGTTTGTGATCGGAGCTGATCTTTGCGGATTTGATTTTGAATTTGAACTGGAAGTTATACCTAGCTTTTCATGTCGTCGTTGTATTTGGATTCGACTCATAGTACTAGCTGTTGTTGAACTGCTCGCTGTCAAATCAATCTTTATTTTTTTTGTTGAATCGGGTTTTTTTTTTTTTTTTTTTTTTGTGTTCTGAGTTGATTTTAGCGGTTACGTTTTGAATTTGAACTGCAAGTTATACCTAGCTTTTCATGTCAGCGTTGTATTTGCATTTATGGAAGCAAAATGACATGATTTGATTCTATTTATACCAAATTCTGCTTTGTTTTTGTCATTTTTCCTTTTTTCTATGCGATCCGAGTTGATTTTTGCAGTTTTGATTTTGAATTTGAACTGTAACTTACCTAGCTTTTCATGTAATCGTTGAATTTTGCATTTGAATCGTTGTTACTGGCTAGTGCTGTGTATGACACCTCTGTCAAATCAAACTGTGTTTTATTCATGGAAACAAAAGGACGTCATTTCATTCTATTTATGTCAGTTTCTTTTTGTCATTTTTCCTTTTTCATATGTGATCCGAGTTGATTTTTGCAGTTTCGATTTTTGAACTGAAGCAAAAGTTACTAGATTTTCATCTCACCGTTGTATTTGAATTTGATTCCGTTTCAAATCAAACTTTATTTCATTTATGGAAATAAACTAACATGATTTTGATTCTATTTCTGCTCTGTTTGCTGTCCATTTTTCCTTTTCTGCTTGTGATTCGAGTTGATTTTGCAGTTAAATTGAGTTTCAAGTTGATGGAGATTCTATTCCTCGTTGAATTTGTATTTGATTTTGTGCTACTGACTGGAGCTGAATTTGTTCGATTTATTGCCTAGGGATGTCCATCATCTTCTTCATGGATTACTCTGCTGTTTACCTAATTTGTGAAATCTGATTATTCTTTGGATCATGGCTAATTTAAGATTATCAGCTAATTAATGGAGCAAATACAATCGTTGCTTGATTAGAGGATAGCTAGTGTATGCGATTTCTGTAACAAGTTGAAATCTCATATTCATTGTTTTACTATAAAATCCATTTTATATTGATTCAGTTACCTGTTTTAGTGGAGACTGTGATTTTCTCTTCTGTGAGTAACATTTTACTTTCTGCACTATATAATATACTAAATTTCATGGTTATTGGCATTGTTATGAAATGGTCGTGGGTCACCATAGGGAATGAGGGATCTTGAAAATTGGCTTTAGACTGAGGCCTTTCTTCAAACTCCAGATCACATTGAGTGACTGTGATGTGTTACCAAGATTCATTTGACGGTCAAGTTGGGACTTCTAAAATTTGACATCTTACAATCGGGTAGTAATTATTCCCTGACTGGCTAGTTGAATATGTTCAAGTTTATAAGTTATCTGCTTAAATTTTTAAATTTTTAGAAGCCGAGGATACCCTTTTCAATCTTGGTGAAGTCCCAGTGAGCAGTGTGTTGAAGGCTTTCAGTGATGATATGCTTTGAACTAATTGTTGGCGATCATCAGATTAATTTTGTTATTGTTGTAAGAGAAGTTGAAGGAACTAAGATGGGAGAGATCAAAATGCGAATCCCCGGATTTCTGTGGTGAAGTTATTGTAAGCCACATCAAGCAATGTGAGTTTAGAAATGCTGCTGATTGATACAGCGGATTGGGCCATTGGTTTGGTTCCTTCTCAAGTTAAACACGTACCAGTTATGAACTATACCATATCAACAGGCATCCATCAAGATGGTTAGCTTCCACATGCAATTGGTTCCGGCAAGGACAAACTAGATAGATTATTAGGGAGTAGGGGTATATATTGAGCTGAGCATGAGCTCATCAAGCTTGAGGCTTGTCATGTCTACGTATAGCTCGGCTCAAGCTCCCTTGAAGCTCCCAAGCTTGAAACTTCAAGCTTGAGCTCGGCTCGTCGTGGGAATAGGCTTAGCTTGACTTAGTTTAGCTCATACCCCTTGCGACTTCCGTACTTGCCTTATTTAGGCTTATTTGAGCTTGATCTAGGGTTGATTGGGTGAATTTAAGCTTATAAATTGTATTGAGATAGACTTATTTGGGTTAATTTACGCTCGCGAGCCTATGAGTTCGAGCTTCACAACCCGAGCTTAAAACGAGCAGAGCCTTTTGATCTTTATAATGAGCGGTCTCGCAGGCCCTTGGCTCATTTAGACTACTAGGGAGATTCCATTGATGGCATCGTGGGGCAAATCTAGTGTCCTCAGATGAGACGGCATTTTAACCCAAATTGAACTGATAAAGACCCAGTATGATTATTGTACTTGAAGGCTAGGAAAGTGAGCCTGCTAGAGCGAGCTAACATACTGGATAGTGGACCCTGATGCGAATTGTTGCTCAAATTGACTTTGTAAAGCTTGGTCTAATGGGCCAGACTGGACGTGATTGACCCAGTCGGAGCATGTTGCTGTGGTCAAGAGTTTGAAGGGTAGGACACAAGCCGAATTGAAATTTACCAAAAAGTTGTAATGGTATCATTTTGCCCAAGAGGCGCAAGAGTTGCAGTCATTGCTATGGAGTATTTGTGTATCTGGCCACTACATTGTTTGTTCCTGTATTTGTTGTCTGAATGGTGGCTAGTTCTCCTTATGTGTTGTGGAATTTGTAGTTTCAATTTAGCATAAGTGTCTGATCATATTTGTCACGATTCCTGGTTGTCATTGATGATTGATATTTATTATTTCGACAACTTGAGTTGGTTTTCTATGTCAGTGCCATTTTTCCTGAATTTACCGTTGGTATCGCCCTTAGGCTTGTTAATTATATGGCTGAATGTTTAAGGTGGCTAGTTCTCCTTATGTGTTGTGGAATTTGTAGTTTCAATTTAGCATAAGTGTCTGATCATATTTGTCACGATTCCTGGTTGTCATTGATGATTGATATTTATTATTTCGACAACTTGAGTTGGTTTTCTACGTCAGTGCCATTTTTCCTGAATTTACCGTTGGTATCGCCCTTAGGCTTGTTAATTATATGGCTGAATGTTTAATGTGCTATGACACTGAACCTTTCTTATCAATGTGCGAAGTTCTAATGTTGATACATAAAAATGCTGCCATTAAATTTGAATTTCCAATATATACTTTTCTGGAATCGGGGTGCAGAAGTTGGTTACTACACGTTATGATGAAACTACTAAGAAAATCTGGAAAGTCATCTTTTGAATTTTCTATCGTGCAACTAGCTTATTTTCTTACAGATCAGAAATGCCAGTATATATTTTCCAATGTTGAGGTGGATTTTGCATGATTTGCATCTGATCTTTGCATTTGAACTTGCTTACAGGCAAAGGGATCAGGCGATAAACGTGGATGGAGTTTCAGGAAAAGATCTGGAAGTCATCGTGTGCTAAGCAACACCGTGACATTGGAAACTCCGAGCTCTGGGAATAAGGAGGCCCTTCAAGCTACAAATACAAACTTTCTAACATCAGATAAGGCGATGAGTTCCGAGAAGGACTCAGCTTCCCAGATACCAGATGAGAAAACCCAATTACCAGTGGCAGTTGAATCGAAAACCACTGATACAGTGTTTGCCACAGAAAATGGTGGCGATGGAAGATCAGCTGAAACAAAAGCGTCGGGGAAAGTTGTTTTTACTGTAAATGCAATCAATGAAGCATCAGGCGAAACAAAAGTATCTGAGACAGTGGATACAGAGAATGTCAGCACCGAAATACAAGCTCAGCCAAAAGTATCCGATGCTGTAGCTGCGACAGAAAATGGTAGCAGTGATAGTATTGTCAAGGATGAAATGGATATCGTCGTTATTCAATCAGCTATTAGAAGATTCTTGGTAAGTAATCCCTTTCTTCACCCTAACCCTTTAAATACTGGCGGATCCACTGTTGTAAGGCTGTGGTCAGTGTCCCTAATAATTTGGAAAATTCTTGAAAAATAATAGTAATTTTTACCACTTGTTTAAGAGAAAAATAAGATTGTACCTAATGAATTTTGTGATGATTTCTACTAATCGTGTGGTAATGATTTTTTTTATATACAGATTTTGTGGTATTTTATTATACTATCATGTTTTAGTACCCTTTGTTTCTATTTTAGTATATATCTATTCATTTTGTCAATTAATACATATGTGAATATAACATGAAGCACGTCATTTATCTTCTATTTGTACCGCTTCTCATTCCTAACTCAGAAGTCTCAACAATTGATTTTTGCGTCTGACTTTACAGACCCAAAGAGATTTTATGCAGCTCAAGAGTGCCATTAAGTTGCAAGCTGCTATACGTGGTTATTTGGTGCGAAGGCATGCTGTTGATACTCTACACTGTATTCGAGCCATTGTCAAAGTTCAAGCTGTTGTCCGTGCCCACTTGTCAAAACTTCCAGTAATTTTCTATACCTTCTGGAAATTTGTCATATACTGTCACTTGGATGCGTGTTTTTTTTCTTTTTTTAAAAAGATAAGAAATAGACCTCTGGAGCCCTTCCTAAGATGTCCTCAACGCCAAATGTCTATAAACGGAATTGAACTAGTAGCTTACTAAAGAAATAGAATGTCTGAATTGTGCAATCCAATCAACTACCACGTTTACTTCCCTAAAAGAATGATTAATGTGACCTGACCTGCACTCTCGAATGAATGCTTTAATGTCAGCTGCAATATTCTGAATCTTCCATGGTATCTTCCACTCTCCTTTAAGGGCTCTGTCACACTCAAATTATCCCCTTCTATACAGATGTTTGTAAACCCAAAGGAAAGTGCTTTATTGATTGGATCTATGCGTTTGACGATTGTTGCTGGTATCTTTTTGACTTGTCGGACAGTTTACTTTTTGCAACTCCTTTTTTATGGTAAGGAAGTACAAGAATGTCCTAATAAGGGTCACAAACATCCGGGGAGGGGGGGGGGGGGGTTGAACTTTGAATTCGAGACCTCATGCTTGTGGGGTCGATAGATTAACCACTATACCAATCCCAACAACTTGACATATAGTTTTGAAATAATTGGGTTGATTTCTCGTTTTTATTATGTTCAAGAATGCACGTAGATGATCCAATTGGTGATTAAATCACCACTAGGAAACTGTGCTACGATAATTATTTATTATAATAATTGTTGAAAAAAGTACTCTCGTGAGTACCATTTCTGGTATTTATGTGATTGCCAACCTACTAGCAATATCATGCTTCTTTATGTATATTCATTTCAACCTGTTGCTTTTGCTGCAGGGCAAAGAAAACTATGTAGCCAAACCGGTCACGACTCAATTTTCTGCTGTTAAGCTCCTTAGAAATGGACTGGCTCGCCAGGTATGCTATATAGCGACCCTTTGTTCATAATGTTCAATTATTTGCGCTCTGTTTGGTTCGACAGAAAACAGTTTCCTATTGGAAACTCTTTTTGTTCATAAATATTTTCAATTAAAAATGTCTTTTTCTAAAAAAACATTGTCTTTCTAGCTAAAAAGATGGTTTGAATCTATAAATTTTTACGAGGCACATGCTTGGCCAAGTTAAGGCTGAAATGAAGCATGTGACGTGAGATTACGATAGGAAACGTCTTCTCATTCGTTGAGGAGAAGTCAATTTCTCCACAGCGGAGAAAATATTTTCTATATTTTTGATTAAGAAATAATAGAATTGAGATGGAAAATATTTTTGTCAAAACAAATAGAGCCTTGATAACCATGTTCATTGTATACACTGTACTGTACCGAATTGAACTGATATGTGTCTGTTCCACAGCTCCTTCTGTCCACGCCAAAGCCCAAATCTATGAACGTCAGGTGCGATCCATTGAGGGCCGATTCTGCTTGGGGTTGGCTGGAACGTTGGATGTCGGTTTCAACAGAAACATTAGCTGATTCGCCAAAACCTGAGCTTTATAAACAGGATCAGGGTATTACCTCTAAAACCGAAGCTGAATCACCGGAAATAGTTCTAGGGTCAGCCGACTCTGTATCTAGTGTCAATGAAACAATAGATACATTCGAAAATGAAATGAATTATCACACTAGTTATGGTGAAATGGTCGATTCTGAGTCATCTTATACTATGTCAGCAAAGACAGAACCGTCTCATGCTGAGAAGGCTGATTCAGCTTCATTTGAGATTGATTCATCTTTAAATCAATATTCACGCCCTCAATTGTCTGGCACTTTTGATGATAAAGCTGCTGGGGAGGACGAACATGTTAAACGCTCTTCGAAAAGGGTTGCCTCTGATCAGCTGGATACTGATGGAAAGAAGTTTACATATGGATCACAAAGGGTGAGCAATCCTTCATTCATCGCTGTTCAGTCAAAGTTTGAAGAATTGAGCTCAACGACTAATTCAGGTAGATCGCTTAGTTTATCGCCCAAAGAATCTGGAGTCGAATCTCATTCCGACACTGCCATGTCAGCACCGGAAAATGGTGAGGAATCCAAGGAACGAGATATATCAAAATTTGAGGCTGTATCGCCCAAGCGAGAATTAAACGTTCTAAACAGCCATGAAAAGGCGTTAGTTGAAACTAAGGGCATGCCGAGTCTCCCTGCTTCAGATTTACCGTCTTCTGTCTCCAACCAGGAAGAAGAAGTGAACGAGGTTAATGATGAATCGGAAAATCGAGTTGTGGATGAAGTTTGTCCTCCAATTGAACGGGATCTCGAGCGGAACGTACCTGAGCCACAGAATAATTTTGAATCGGTTAGTACTGTTGTTGATGCAGTGGCATCACAAACAGAGCAGAAACTCGAAAAAAGTGAATCTAATGTCCAGGCTGAACTTATCTCTGGCATAGAACATCAACCATACAACTCGTCTCCGGAAGCTTCTCCTAAGAGTCATCTGACTATCCCCGAATCTCAAGGAACTCCTTCAAGCCAGGTATCAGTCAAACCTAAAACGAATAAAGGTGACAAAAGTGGGTCAAACCCAAAGCGTACCTCTCGTTCAGCGGGAAAGAAGTCCCCGTCTCATCCAAGCCGTGACTCTAGTGGAAAACGACGAAACTCTTTCGGGTCTGTGAAATCCGACAATGTTGAACCGGAACCAAGAGATAATGGTAGTGGTACGCGTAGTTCCTTACCGAGCTATATGCAAGCCACGGAATCTGCAAGGGCCAAGGTTCATTCACCTAGATCAAGCCCTGATGTGCAAGAGAAAGAATTTCATTCGAACAAGAGACATTCTTTACCAGTTGCCACGGGAAAGCATGGATCTCCTCGTATTCAACAATCGGTTCCTCAAGCGACACCTGGGGTTAAGACAAATGGAGCTCATTCTTCCAACGGTAATTTCTACGTTTATAAATAACTGAAGTAAATTCTTTTATTGATCCATGCTTGAATAGTGGAATCTGTCTTTTTCTTTCTTAAGTGTGTCCGGGGATATAGGATCTAACTCTGTCTAGAAAGCTCGCTATAATTTGAATCATATTGACGCTCCTATGTGATGTGGGATTTCAACGCACTTAGCGTTGAACACCGGGGTGTATATGAGTCAAGCGGAACCCAGTCTTGTGAGGTTCAAGGCCAGTTCATCAACATTTAGTTTAGCTTGGGCGTGGCTTGGAGCTCGCTTAGCTTGGAAACTTCAAGCTCGATCTTGGCTTGTGATAGGCCTGTGCTTGGCTCAAGTGAGCTTGTACATAGCTTGGCAAGCTCCAAACAAGGTGCTTTATTTAAGCTCGTTTAAGTTCAATATAGACTTGTTCAGCTTATTTATGCTCGAGCTCGGCCTGCTTTGGCTCGAACTTAGCTAAATTGGGTATAAACGACGACAAAAAAAATCTAATGCTTGAAAGGCTGACGCAATCTTACCCCTAGATTTGGTTTATTTAAGCTAATAAATTGTATTAAAATAGGCTTGTTTAGGGTCGCAAGCCTACGATCTCAAGCTTCACTGTGCTCACCTTCATAGGCAAATAGGTCAGCTCAGCTCGAGTTTGAAACGACCCAACCTTGAGCTTTTCACGAGCCAGCTTAGCTCATTTACATCCTCTAATCATAGCATAAGCGACATAGGAATTAGATCACGTAACTTAACCAATTCCCTTTGCAGAAAGGAGATGGCAGAGGTGAAACAACAGACGGAGCTCTTGAAATTAGCATGGGGTGTTATTGAAGATCTCACGTAGATTGACTGGTTTGGGTTTGTGAGATTTCATTATATAGAGGTGGTGGCTTTGACTACTTTTTTTTTTTTTTTTTTTTTTTTTTTTTTGTACATTGTTATTATGATTATTATTATTATTATCTTGACACAATTTGGGTGGATGAGTTTTTTACTTTTCATTTGGATAAGAGAAATTTGGTGCATTTGAGGTTTGCAAATGTTTGTATTACCAACTTGTCTTGTGTTATTATATGCTATTCTTGCATATTTCTGTGCTTCATATTGTGAATGTCTCTGCTTAGCATTAATCCCAAAAAATAAATTGTTTTGATGAAACATCGGTTTCTTTTTAGAGGTAAAGACAAACTGCTTAGGTATGTCTGCTTTTAGAGGGATATCTAAGGCATCTGCACGAGAAATGAGGAGAAGGTCCTTGTGCGAGGAAACAACCTCCAACGTAATGCCAGATCCCTCGTGCCCTGCGTTTGGTAGCTAATCTGCTGATCTATTTACTTCTCTATAGTTGTGGTTGAAAATGGCTTGGTCATATTGAGCGTTTAGGAGATTAATGTCATCCAAAATAGTAATTATGTCCGCTAAAACTGAAGAACAGCCGATAGTAGCCTTGATGTATACACTTCCAGAACAATTCTTCTTCTACCTAGATGCGAAGCTAACACAAGCGCATCCCATTGGTGAAACATCAATGGGATGAGTCTTGGGGACTGGGAGAGATATTATAAGTAATTGCTTCGCTCGTAAATGTGTTAGGGATTCTTTTTTAAAATTAATTATATTATGTGTTTGTTTTTACTGCTCATCACTGATAATTGGAGAAATAGCACCTATGTATATTACATTATAAACATATATATATACATGTAACTCATTTATTAGATGATATTATGATGTAAAATGGGGTATTCAGCTATGTTGAAGTTGACTTTGATGCCTTCATTATCTAAAATAGGGTTATTGAAATTTACTTTGTATTCCTAAAATCTCGTGATTAGAGCTGCCAATAAATTTGAGCCCAATATAGATATCTTTACCACTTGATCAACTCTAGTAGTTCACTTTTGTAATTTATATATGTTGGAATTATTTGTAGTATTTATCATATAAAATATATATTAAGAAATAACACATATTAATACATCTTAATTTGAGACTAACATTAAATGTTGGATACTTATACAAACAAAAATATAATACAATATCAATCAAACACTATCGAATTTAAGACTGATAATACTATATAAATAGCAACAAAAATGTTTAAGAAATAAAACAAAGAACGGAGTTTAGAAAAACATATCTTTGGGCTGAGGCACGTGAGAACGCTATCCTTAGAAAAGAAATGCCCCTCCTGCACGAATATTGCTTTTAGGTTTAAACGCGCTCCTTTTTCAGGATTCAACAACCAGTTAGACCTTTATCAGTGCAGTAATGAAAGATTTCCGAACTACAACTACCAAGTTCACTATTTTGCAAGAATACGGGAAATTGAAAGAGTAAAACATTTGATCTTGTACATATGTTTTTTCCACCAAATTCGTGCTTATATATATACACAAAACCGTATATTTAATTTCTCACAAATTTGGTCTAGAAATAAATTTCATGTTAAGGAAAAAATTCCAATAGTGAGAAACACTCAAGCTTTTAAGTCCATGATTAAATTCATAAATGATCATGTTAATTTCTTCTTTAATGCCAAGCAACGGCTAGTAACAGCCATATTATTATTGAAAGATTTTGATAACCTATAATTTATGACCATTAGTAATTATAGTAAATTTTTCTTTTTTATAAAAATTTACTTCACAATAAATAATTTTTTAAATCATTAAAATGCATAATTTTTCCAACAATATATACATATATAGACTCATATATCTAATGACTTAAGCTGCACAATTATAAACATACGATGTATTGATCAATGTCATCAACTATAAGAGCGTATTGTCAACATATTTGTAAGTTGACGAACTAATGGGATAGGATCCGAGATATCTTGATAGGATTCGAGATGGGATCCTATCCAAGCAATTAAATTCACACTAAATACAATCTAACAAGCACAATATCAAATATCAAGGGCTACGGAATAGCTATCCCGTTTGTATATATATGTACATATGTAATTATATTTAGGTACAAATATAGAAAAACGGGGGAGAGATTAAAGAAGAAAGGGGGAGAATGGAGAGAGAATTTGAGGGAGAGAGAGAAAATATCTTGCAACAACCAAAGCATGCTTAATACAGTGGAATACCCACTTATTTATACCAGTAGGAGTTAGTTATGGTGAGGTGTTATTTAGGGTTAAGATGGCGGCAGAGCACTCGGGTGCAACCTGGTTTGCAGCATTCGGGCGGGCTGACCCGCCAAGAGAAAGGGGGTTATCGAGTGGGCGGGGCCCATTCGTAACATAATATATATCAAGAAGTCGGGCGAATAATTAAATGGACAATTCTCGTGTTACCCATTTGTTGGTTGTGTGGGGTTACAGTTCCCCATTTGCATCATATGATGGTCATGAGCATTCCTGCATCCCGCTTCTGTACATTATTTACTGTGTCAATTAGCTATTTTATTTTGAATTATATTAATTCAATTGTTTTATAATTGTGTGAATTAAATCTTTTGATAAAATAAAAATTAAATTGTTAGTGTAATTTTTAATCGTTGGATCATATAAGTAGTATAAAATGTAGATAACAAATACAAAGATATTAGTTGATCTAATTTAAATCCACCTGTATGATCTAACCTTTAAAAAAATCTGTTTCTAACTTAACATTAATTTTACTTTACAACTTAATTGATATGATGTAAATAATAAATAATACAACAGTAACAACAACAACAATAACAGTCCTAGTGCCACAAGGGCTCTTGCGTAAGCAGGGTCTGGGTGGTTGATGTACGCAGCCTTTCCCCTTTAGGGTGCTACCCTGAAGGGAGGCTGTTTCCGAATATCTCCAGCCTGAGGGGCGTAAATTATAAATAATCTAAACTAATAATATTAAAAATAAAATAATTGAATTAATATAATAATCAAAGCGAAACGGAACAACCCAAATGCTTATAGAGGTGGCCAACGGGCTGGGTCAGCCCAGAACCCGACCCGCCCCACTCGTTTGGGCTCGGCCCAGGCTCGGACCATTGGGGGTTTTTGCCCCAATATTCAGTGCCCGTTTGGGCATTATAGTTTATTTTATGCTTATATTTTTAATAAATTATAATATATTTAATTTTATAAATTATATTTATAAATTTATAAGGTACTATTATAATTATATTATATGTCACATTAGATATATATATATATATAAGGCGGGCCCGGGTTGGGCCATGGCCACCTCTACTTATATTGAAACAGAGTAATTGTTTTTAGTCATTTTTTGAATTTTGACCCATGTAGTCAAGTCAATGGAATTTCACAAAGAAAAGTAATGGTCTCTTTTTTACATAAAATTATCTTTTATTATTGATTAATATTTTTCACTTAACGACAATAATTTTTATATTTTTATAAAGTCATCTGTTATAATATAATTTTTTCAATCAACCTCCTTTAATTAGTTTTTTAAAATTTCTTTATACATATTATACACATAAATTTTTGATTCAAAACTCAAAATAAACCATAAAAATTGACTTATATGAAAAGATGCACAAAAATATTTGAAAAATGGGATATATGGATAAGTAATACTAGTGTTATCTCGTGTGATGCACGGAGAGTGTTTACAGTTTAAAAAAATGAAATATTATGCCCACATGTCTCATTATTTTAAACTTAAATTATCACTTTTAATTACTATATTCTTATTGAAATTTTCTTTCAATTCTTAAACTATTTAAAAAAAACGTCATGCTAAGAGTTTAAAGTTTATTGACTCAAAAGCTTCTACGCAAATGTTCAAAAAAATGCAAGTCTTCAACTTAAATGCAAGAATAAATTCATTAATAAGGAAGTCACGGCCTATAATGCTTGGAATTGGAGTTTGGAGGTTTTTGAGATAAGTGAAGACTTTGTAATAATGTATAAGATAGATTACCTTATAGCACTTTAACGGTTGTTACGGTAAGTTAATCGCAGCTCAAATGTACGTATTCGTTCGTTAACTTGATAGCATAACACATAACATAATTGTTACTGTATGTTATTCTTAATACGAAATAACATTTGATTTCATTCGTACTTTATTTATAGAGGTGTCTTCCCTCCTAAAGCCAAGTCTGCTCTACTTCCTACTGGGCTACAGTATTACTCCCGACCCATGTCCTTATTTAGACATGTATAATATTTTGACGTACCCTAAATTTTAGTAAATTTTTTTCAGGTACCATCCTTATTACTCTGCTAGGGTTCTGTTAAATTATGCTAAAGTGTCACTTAAAAAATAATTTAGCTGATGGTAAAACGGTCTTTTATATTTAAAATAATTTCAAAAAAAATAAAAAGTATAATATTTAAAATTACTTATTGGAGTTTTATTTTTTTGAATTTTTAAAATTATTTCAAAATTTTAAAATATGTAAATTTATTTGGATAGTTTCAAATGTTTTTGATAAAATTTAAAGTTTGGAGATTAGATTGGTTGTAATTAATAGTTCAAAAGATGTATTTAATGAAATTAGAAGTGAAGGGTTACTTTAACTTTAATGAATAACTGATAGAATATATTTGACAAAATAAAAAATTTCGTAGATCACTTTAACTTTGACCAATAGTTCAAGGTTGTACATGATATTTATTCTTATTCTTAGAGTGCTACTATTATTAATGCAAATAATATTATTAACAGAGCAATAATATGAATAATAACTGTAAATTTTCAAAAAGCTCTTTGACATTAACATTTTTACTTGTTAATAACCTTATTCTAGTTTCATAGATGGCGGTGATTGTGATCCGCGTGCTATGCTGATGACCGACATAGTTACTAAAATACAGTAAGGTTATGGTGATAAAAAAAATACAGTACGGGTATATATAGAATCAATACGTTCATGTATTATTTTGCTCTATACATAAAAAGTTAGGTCAAAAGTTCATTGACTTATGAAAAAATTATATATACAACAACAAGAACCACAGACCCAGTGCCTCAAAGGCTCTCGCATAAGCGGGGTTTGGGAGGGGTGGATGTACGCAGCTTTACCCCTTTAGGATATAACCCTGCCGAGAGGATGTTTCCGAGGACCTCAAACCTTATAGGGTTGGCAACACGAGGACTTCCCGGGAGGTCATCCATCCTGGTACTACTCTCGCCCAAGCACGCTTAACTTTGAAGTTCTAATGGGATCCGGTGCATTAGCGCCTAGTAAATAAATTTATATATGATTACAATAATGTCTATAAAACTTCTTCTTAGGGTGGGTTTGGTTTAACTTATTTCAGCTTATCTATTTCAGTAAGATATGTCAATTTAAGATCTATATCTTTTTTTAGTGAAATGTCTGGTTGTGCAATACAGAAATATATTTTTTTACAAAATAAAGCATTTCAATACAAGTTGAAAAAAATATCTTATCTACTGTAATCACAAAAATTACTTAATAATATAAATCATGATAATAATTAGTTATGGTAGTGGAAAATAGTGAGTGTAATGACTCGTGATCATAAAAGGTGTGGTAGTTGGTGGGAGGGATGATAATAAGTAAAAGTAGGTCATTGTGGTAAAGGTTTAACGTTAATATAATATTTTTAAAGCATAAGCTGTGAAAAATATCAAGTTTTGCATCTTTTTCTGCTTAGTTATAAAATAACTTTTCGTCTTTCTATTTAAGCTGTGAAAAAGATATAAAACGATCTTTTCTACCAACCAAACGTAAGCCCTGCAGTCAAAAAGAGCTTTTTCACAGCTTTAAGCTATTAAAAAGCTAAACCAAACGCAGCCTTATCCAGGGTTATTTGCACCAAAGGTCCTTGTATTTTTCTCATTATGTCAATTTAATTCTTATACTTTTAATTGTATCAATTTAGTTCCTCTATTATTTATTTTGTGTCAATTTACACCTTTGATCAAATTAAAGTCAAGTTAATGATGTAATTTTAATGTTACAATTATGTTAAATATAGGTAATCCACTATAAATCAACCAATTAACTCAATTTTAATCTAACCAATAGTCGAATCATTAAAAATTTCGTCAACAAATCATCATGAATTGTACTCAAAGAACCAAATTGACACGATATAAAAATAAAGGAGCTAAATTGACACATTTAGAAATACAAGGACTAAATTGACACTATGGGCAAAGTTCAATAACCTTTAGAATAAATAGCCCCTAAATAATTATAAAGTAAAAATGAACATAATTTGTGAACTTTTGACTTTAATTTGACGGCATTACTTATATTACTTGCAATAAGAACCATAATACATAGTAAAAATAATGAGCAAGTCAATTATTCAAAAGTTGAAGTGACAAATTTTTTTAAATATGTAAAATGGATACTTAATTTAAGTTTAGGACTACTAATTTTAACTAATCTTTTTCTTTTTATCCCGAAAAAATAAGAATACTTGATATAAAACGCATATTATACGACTAACATGTAAAAAACGTGTATTTTAGACAATCATTCATAAACGTTTTTTTTAAACATGAAAGTACAGATAAGTATTTAATACTCCAATTGTACCCGTACTTCTCTCTCTCCCTCACAACGGGTAGTTGCAGGTCTCCTCACGCGCCGTTAAGGTCCGGCGCGTGAGGGCGCGTCGCCCGGAATCCGGGCGCTGGGGTTGCATCACCGGGGTCGCCATCGCCTCACTGTTCAGGTCGTACAAGCAATTTCTCCACTTGTCATCATTAACCCCAACCTCTGCCACTGTCTTCCCCAACACCTTCGTCTTCTTCACCGGCTTCCCGCACCGGACTCTGGCCTTCATCTACACCAACAACCACCACAAGTCGCCTCCATTACTCTATCCCTGCATCAAGAACGCTTTACCCCCTCATCATCCCTAATCACCCATTTTCTCTCCCCACCACTTCGCCTCCCCTCTCTCCTAACCAACAACAAACCACCACCATCGCCACCGCCACCGGTTCCCCGCACCGGACTCCCATCATCGCCACCGCCTCCCACCATCTCTCCACTTAAATACCTCTTCATCCAAAAATTTCGTTCTCTCCCTCCTCCTACCACCACCAACAAACCCACCAGGAGACCAATGCCAATACCCCGAGAAACGGTGTCCATATTCGTTGATGGCTTACCTGAGAGAACAACAAACTCCTGGCTCAAGTATGTCTTCCGTAATTTTAGGTCAGTTTACGATGTTTTTGTGCCTGCTAAGAGGAGGCTGAGGTCTAGATGCTCGTATGGTTTTGTCCGGTTTCATAATTCGAGGGAAGCTGCTAGAGCAATTTCATCTATGAATGGTAGATGGATGGTGGAATCCAAGCTTAGGGTTGAATGGGCTAACCCACCAAGAAGATCAACTAAGTCATCAGCCCGGAGCCAATATCGTTCAAGGGTCTTTCAGCAGAACAAAGACACCGGCCGTTTACATGATCGAGATGTGACCCCTCCTACTCAGACCAGAGATTATATGGGTTCTGACATTCCAAGGATTGTAGTTTCAAACACCAACGAGAATGTAGAGGATTGGCTTCAGCGGTCTATTATTGCGCACACATCGGGTGAGGTGAGTCTGGATAGTATTCTCACCTTTATCACAGAGAACGACCTCCACCGTTTAACCCCTAAAGGGTTAAGCACCAACACTTTCGTCCTGGTCTGTGATTCCGCTGAGACTGTGGAGTTCTACCTCGGCCCTCATCGCGAGATTGTTCTTAGGAAATTCAGCAAGGTTTCTAAATACTTTGGCGAGATCCTTGGCTCACTTAGTAGAAGAGTATGGATCGAGGTTTTTGGATTGCCTATCCAATGCTGGACTAAGGAATGCTTTTCTGACCCCGCGAGATTATAGGAAAAGTTTGTCAGGGCGGACTCGAGGATGTCAGCCATGAGATGCATTGATGCTGCCAGATTTCTCATCGAAACATGCTCCCCTTCACTGATTCATCAAATGGTGCAAGTCTATTTTAATGGAGTGACCCGATTGGTCCTAGTCAAGGAGGGTAGGATACAGCTGATTCCAAATTACTCCCCTAGTGCTGTTGCTTTAGCTGCATCAACCAGATTAGCTAGAGAACGGACCTCTTCGTCATTGAGTCCGCACCCGGAACATCGATGCTCTACCCTAGTGCGCTGTACCACACTGACTCAACATTCCCCTATTCATAGGATAGGAGTCTTGAGTGATGGGGATCATGGAAGTCGCACTATTAGGCCAGTGTATGACGGTGTTAGCATAGCTGAGCTGTCACGGGGTCAGCTTTCTATCCACATTGAAGGTCAGTATGTTGGTAGGTAGTCTGTGGAATGCAGCTGGCCGCATGCTTCTTTTCTCCATCCGTTGTCATAACGTGGTGATCATATTCCAATTCAGGTTGTGCGTGAAAACCAACATATGCCTCCTCTGCTCCAATGGGTGGAGAGTGATATAGCCAGTTCAGATCAGCCTCACGCTCAGCTATCACATCTTGAGAATGTAGCTCGTGACTCCAACAGTGAAGATGATTCTGTGTCCTCGGGACCTGAGTTTCCTCCAGGTTTTGAGCCCTTTACCTTGAACACGTCAGAGTCTTGTATGGAGAGACCCAGTGGAGATGGGATGAGAAAAGGAAAAGGATTACTGACAAAAAGGGGGAGAAAAGCGCTGAAGCACATGAAAAAAGAGAGTGGAAAGCGGGAGCTTCAGAAATTTCTTGAGGATATGTCGCCTAGGAAAAGTACGCCGAAAAATAACAAGGTATCAGGCAAACGAAAAAAAGGGAAGGAGGTAAAATGGGAAAAATCGTCAAAGGCAACCGGGAAGAAGAAGAAACGGAATAGGGAGAATCGATACGACAAGATCTCGGAAGCAAAGTATGATGAACTGATCCTTCAAGCGGAGCGGGCAATTGACATGGGGATAAGAGTTGGATTTAACTTCGATGGTTTCGACCCACCCATGGTGACAGACTTGCTGGCTAAATGAGGCGAGTGGTTTTGTGGTTGAGTTTCAGTCTTGCTTTGGTTTCCTGCGCGGGTGGTTTGGTTCTTTTTCTTTTGGGTTCCCGGTGTGTGCCTGTTTTGTGCGCGTCTTGGGTGGCGTGTGCTCGGTGTTAGTTTTGTTGGGTTTTGGGTGTTTTGGTTTTGTTGCTTTTTGTTTCCCTTTTTGTTCATCCCTCCGTTTGCGGAGTGGCCTGGGCCTCGTCTTTTCGAGCGGCCTGTCTGTTTGATTTAAAAAAAATACAATGAGGTACCCTAATATTTAAAAAAATTATCAATTAGGTACCCCGAAATTTAAAAATTTTATCAATTAGGTACCGTTTTTAAAAACTATATAGATTTTTATTAAAAATTGCTAACATAAGATATAGTTATAAAATACTAACATACCATATTATTTTACTAATATGTCGATATCGTCAGTCATAATTTAGTGAATTTTTTCAAATTCTGTTTGATTTTTGTTGGAAAAAATTAATATAGCTCGTATATATTTTAATAATTATGTATTATATTAATATATTATGATAAAAAATATTTAAATTTTCATAAAAATTTATCAAATTTAGTATAAAATATTTAAATGGTAAAATTTTAAAACTTTAAAAATTTTATTATATTTATTAAATTATTAAAATATTTAAATAATAAATAATCAAATCGGGAGATCAACTGTACATTGACGAAGAATTCCTCTAAGACTCCCCCAATCGAGACGTATATACCTCCCCCTCTCTCCCCCCCCCATCACACTCACACACAGAGAAGAAGAGAGAGAAAACAATAGCGATTAGCGGATTTCTCAGATGATCTAGGGTTTCATCAATACCCCTCCGGTTCATCCTTCTCCTCTTTTTCTACATTTTAAATCACTCAATTTTTCATCTTTAATTCTAAATTTTTGTTCTTCGAAATCTAAATCGAATTAGGGTTTCGTCCTATGACTGATTGATTTGATTAATACCTTAAACGAATTGATAAGTTGAGCCGTAAAGCCGAGAACTTGATTAATATGAGAGGATCGCAGAAATCTAAACGAGTTTCTTGGGCTTCTGATGGAAATCTTTGTCAGGTATAAGAATTTGTTCTACGGCCAGTAAAATTTTGGATTTTTCAGTGATTGGATAAGGATTTTGTTGAATTCAGCTATGCATGTGTAAATTATCTGTGCAAAATTCGAGATGGCATCTAATGAATGATTAATTCATCAAAAATTCACCATGATTTTGAACTGATTAACCTTGATGTTTTGGTAAATTACAAGTTAATTGGAGGGTTGCATTATAATCTAGAAAAAGGAACTTGAAAAAACAACTTATTAAGGCATTAACTTGGTGGGTATAAAAGAATATCAAAATAACTTGACTCCTTAATCTGGTTTGTAGGAATGTTGTTTTTGTTGATGTGAAAGTGGAATACTTAAGGTATACATTTCACATTATAGGAAAAATTTAGGGTACTGTCATTGCCAGAGCAAAATTATCAATGCCTGAGCAACTTTGTGAAAGATTGCGGCTATTACTCATAGCAAGTCACATCATTGCTCTCAGAATAACAATTATTGTCGTGATAATAACTACAATTAAAATTTAAGCTTAAATCATTTCAATCAAGAAACTCATGGTGTTAAGTGTAGAAAAAGTAATCATATTAGCATTGTGAAGTCATTCACTTCAAGCAATGACTTCAGTCACAAGCAGAAAACAAAAGAGTACAAGTAAGAGAAATGAATGGAATTGTAAGATGTTGAGATGGCAGAGCTGTAATATGATTGCAGTTGGTTTCTAGCTGTGTATGTGGAGGTGTTGGACAATAAAATGGACTTGGGGATATGTGAACTTGTGTGTTTGAATTGCTGGAGGAAAATGCTTTATGTACCTGGTTTAAGTACATGCTTGAGTGCACAAAACCCATCATGAAAAATTATTGGATCATGGAAAGACAGTCATTTATCCAATGATTTTTTCACCTCATGCATTAGTTACTCAAATTGGATATAAGTTAGAGTATTCCCATAGCATTGCTCTTGTTATAAGCAGAATAATATGGGGATTAAAGCAAGTATGGCACAGTGTCTCCATATGTATGTTTTTTACTTCTGAAATTTCCTTTTTCCATCTTTTGTGGGAGTGGGACGGGGAGGAGACAGAAAGGGAGTGACACAACCTTGTGGAGATTGAGGGGAGATGAATGAAGGGAAGTATTTTTATGGTGGTTTTGCTATTCTGACCATTCTCGTTGAATCAATACATTTTATTTATGGAAAGCATATAAGTAATGGTCACAAGTTTATATTCTCCATTCCCGTTCACACTCATTTAAAGAGATATAAAATGCATACTTGTGAATAAAGATGCTTCAACTGTTATTTTCCTATCACCTGTTCATCTGTTCAAAACAAAGAACTTATCATCCTAGGTTACCCCTCTTGTTCCACAATCTTTTGATCCAAACACGTTGCTTATTCTTATTTATTTGAGTTTGTACGTTTGTCATTAAGTTTGTGCGAACGAAGTTCCATAGCAGAAGAAATTATCGTTGTTTTTTTGTGGCAGGAATGGTAGTTCTCTTTGACAAAGGCCTGATTGATGTAAACTTGCTTTGTGTTTGGCTTAAAATGATTTGACGTATTCAATGCCTTAAGATGACTGATGAGCAATCTTCTATTTATGCATGGTTCTAATTGTGGTGATTTTTAGGATTCATGCATCTGTAATTCCCTGTCACATTGCAATATGATGCGGTATGTTGTGAAACATTTGTTTTATAAACCAGCTGACGTTGTTGAATATTAGCTAAGACTTAAGAGTTAGCTTTGGAATGTAGCATATTGACCATATGCTTGTATTTCTTGATTTTCTTCTTCTCCCGGGGGAGGGCTTGTATGTTCTTGTTGACAGGGAAATTTCTTATGAAACTTGTCTGCAAACTTCTTCTATGTGAATGATGTATCATTGCTCTTGACTGAAATATTTAAAAACCAGCTACTTGATTTGGCTATGCATTGGCCACAATGAGTCCTTTGAATATATGAAGTAAATGGTGTTAAATATTGTCCTTGTTTGTAGATAGTAAAATGAGTTGGTTTAGTGCTTAGACAACCCTTTCATGTCCAAGGGCTCGTTGTTCAAAGCCTACCTTGGACTTCCTCCTTTTACTCCCAATCCTCAAGGCGGCGTGATCATGAGATCATTTGTCTTTAGGATTTTTGGTTGTGATTTGACTTGAAATTTTGGTACTGCCCATGAATGTGCTAATTGCGTTGTTCATACTTCATATATGATCTATTGCTGTCTGGTTATCATCCAATAGGCAAATCGTGTTTATGAACCGCATGTAATTGAAATCTAATTCCATTCACAAATTTGCTTTTTTCATTTTCTTCAGTTCCTATTTTGCAGTCTTTGTGACTAGTTCTATTATTACAGCAATGTCGCATGAGGGCAAGATGTTTTCCTTAGCTGTAGCCTAGTTAGTTTCATATATCATGTTGTAGTTGTAAGTCTAAAGTATGTTTTTGTAGATTTTGCTTGTTACTTGTTATTTGTTTCTAGACTGCTGGATATATGCATCTAGTTCTTAGTCCAGTAGTTTTGTATTCGATGTATTCATTTAGCTACGTCTCGCTTCCGTCCCTCTTCCCATCCTTAAGACAAATGATTCTTTGCACGTTGCATATACGCTGATAAGGTGTTTTTATTTGTCCTTAATTTGCTTTGGAGTATTTATAGCTGGTTAGCCGTAAATGTGATGAAGGGATTGCCTCGTTCTCTATTAGCACTATAAGTTTTTATTTTTAGATTAATTCACTATTGGATCGGTATTGACGCTTGAACACTTCAAATTTGACCAAAAACATAGGGGAATTTGAAATTTTAGCCTAGTCCAGCCTCTTGACACATACTGTGTCTGCCTCTCATAGTCGAGTTTGAGTAACATGGGTATATCATGGTCACCAGATAATTATGCAGTTAATGGTCACTTAAACCTTACAGCCACATGTAACAATACTGGCTGCATACGGGTTACAATGTTGATGCTTATGTGGATGGATGAAGAGAGGAATAATTTCCAAATGTATGTCTTATGGATCAAAGAAATATGTGGTCGAGGCTCACTTTGTTGAAATTTTGGACCCAGGGAAGTTAGTCATAGTGTTAGTGAATTATTCGATTTGTTTCTAGTTCTATTGCAAAATTTTTGTTGGTTAATCTTTTGTCACACTCGAATTGTTGATTGTGCTTATCTGCCAATCATCTTTAAAGTTGAGCACTGTAAGCTAGGTCTGGTAACTGGTATAATATGTAACTGTGAACTGTCATTTCCCAGTGCATGTTGCGTGGAGTGTCACCATTTTAGTCCTCCTTGATCAGAAATCTTAAGCTAAAGCTGTCATAGCCTCAGTGTTCATGTATAGTTATTTACCAATTTAGTTGTGCAAATAAGCTAACATGGCTAGCGAGCCCTGATGAGCTGGCTTGTCATAAAACTTTAAATGTGTGACTTATTTCAAGCTTGAGTTTACCTAGGCCAACTTGTTTAGCTCACCAACTGAGCCGAGCCTAGTAAAGCACAAGCTAATGGGCTTGTGTGCCTAAATTAGCCTATATTAGTATAATATGTTAGCTTAGTTTGAAACTTGTCGAGCTGGGTTTGAGCTTAACCGAGCTGAGCTGAGCCAGAGTCTATGATGAGCTGAGCCAATCCTCAAGCCCGATGAGTTCGGTCTCGGCTTGGCTCGGGTCACCCTTATGTACCATCATGGTATACTTTCCAATTATGCACTTCCACTTTTTCGTCGCTAACTCCTGAAATTTGCGTTGTACCATGAAAGCTTTGATACTAAAGAATTCAACCGATGCAGAATATTGATGACATCCTTTGTTGTTCAACAGGTGAGGCTTTTTCTGTCTGAAGATTCTCCCTCACTAGTGGGCTCAGGTGCTCAAGATCACCTTCAAGCAAAAAGAACATCCACAGCGTTGCATTTGTCAGGCGATGTGTCTGACGACAATCTGCCCCCGGGCTTCGAAGGCTATAATCCTGCAAATGAGTTAAAGAATAAGTTGGCTGAGATCCCTCTTGTCAAATGGAGGTGTCCTCCTAGAGTAAGTGACATAGCATGCAAGATTAGATTTAATGATTGTGAAAGATATGTTAATTTAAGTTGTATTTTATCTATGTTTGTTATGAAGTTTGTTAGAATTAGGATGTACAATAGTGTCAAAAAAAAATTAGGATGTACAAAATGTTTGTTTCATAGTTAAATTCTTATGTCTAAGGTAGTTGTTTCCTATTTCATTTAATATTTCTCATAAGTTATCCAATATTATCTTAGGAATTAGTTTTTTGTCTATTAACATAGGTTTGTGATTCATTATTTTGGAGTTTTAAAGAAATATTATTTAATTTAGCTTTTAGATAGCAAGTTGTGCTACATTATTAAGAATTTGTTTGGCCAAGTTTCTTTTTTTGGAAAAAAATGTACACTCTTGAAAAAATAATAATTTTTTCAGGGCTGAAGTGTGTTTGGCATAAAAAGAAGTGATTTTAAATAAAAGCATAAGTAGTTTTTTTGCTTATAATTAGAAGTAGGAAAATAGTTCTTCTCCTTTAAATAAAATAAAATATCCCTAATATAATCATTAAAAAAAAAAAGAAAAAAACTTTTTCACAGCTTAGCCAAACAGACCCCGAGACTCCAGCTTCTTTGATTGTTTGTCTTCCATTTTCTTGGA
Organism: Simmondsia chinensis; assembly: GCA_018398585.1. Classification (NCBI taxonomy): domain Eukaryota; kingdom Viridiplantae; phylum Streptophyta; class Magnoliopsida; order Caryophyllales; family Simmondsiaceae; genus Simmondsia; species Simmondsia chinensis. Next base: position 38,106,700 of record JAGTTD010000007.1, read on the forward strand.
GATCTACTGTGATATCTGACATCGTGAATTGTATGGACATCTTACTAAATGTTTTCTTCTCTATTTTTCGATGGTCTGCAGTTTATAGTGGACATTTCTTGGTGTGTTGTTGCTGGAGAGGAGAGCAATGAGGCGGAAATCCAAAATAGTCGAGAATTGAGAGTTCTTGAAGCTGTTTATCCTCGTCCATCGGCCATCCCTCAAAAGTCTGATATTTCCCTAAATTGGTTTAACGTCCTATTTGTTTTGACGGAAAATATTTTTTTTATCTCAATTCAATTGTTTATTTGCATGACATCATAGCAACAATCACAAAAAGTGGAAAATGTTTTCCTCCGCTAAGAGGAAATTGACTTCCTCTTTACGAAAAGGGTGAACATTTTCCTCCATAGAGTAAAAAACCTTTCAGTCATAATTCCACTTCAATCTCAACTTGACTAAGAGTGACCTTTACAAACTCATAGAATGAAATCATTTTCTTTAGTTGAATAGACAAATACTTTAGAGGAAGAAATGGTTCAATTGAAAATATTTTGGAAAGAAATTTTTTTAGCAAAAAGATGTTTTCCGTTGAATCAAATGCAGCCTAAATTTTTTTGATATTGTTTCTATTGTTTGCATAGTCACTTTTGACCATAGTTGCAGGAAGGGGGTGCGGGCGGAAACGGAAACGGGAAGGGAGGAGCGGTAGTCATAGAAGTTTCGAAGTTTGGGAGCATGAAGGGAGCACTCGTATTATTGTATATCAGTTCAGGATAGATTAATAAAATGTTATTAATTGAGCCGTTAAAGCATAAATATCAAGACAAAGTCAATAGTAAGCAATAACTAGGAAAATTGAGTACTATAATGAATAAGATCAAAAAAATTGATTCCAACATGTCCACACAATTCAATCATTCTTTAAGTCGAATGATATTTAGTCAACAAATTATCTAATAAGTATCTTCTTATCAAAACGATTCTGTAATCACTTGAATCATGATTCCTACGAGTATGATACGTGTTGGATAAGTGACTCTTAACTCCGAAACACCAAATCGTGTTTCAGGCATGAAACATTAGTATTTTAGGAGCTTTTGCAACTATGCTTTTGACACTCCATTCTACCTCTAGGCACATACTGGTGTCTGAATCTTATACCTGAGATTGTGTAGCATAGCTTATTCGCTAACTAATCTTTGTTGCCCTTTTATCTGCAGCCCCACTCTCCCTCCAGATACAGACCCGTCGTTTCACGATGACCAGAGAACACTTGTGATTCCAATCACTCCTGTAGAAGAAGAAGATGCTGCAGTGGAAGGCAGTTCTTCTATGACCCCGATTCCCCCCTCGTTCACCCATGGAGCACTGCCCTCGACGCAAAGCTCTGCTCTTTCACCTATAACACCGAAACCTCTTGACAACAGTCAAGCAGACATACTAGCCATTACAACAGCAGCTCTAAGCGCTGTGGCGAAAAGTAACGGTCAAAGCATGATCGACCATGAGTTACTTTTGCGGATTCTAAGCAATCCGACACTCTTGGAACAGTTAACGCAACATCAACAAACTGGTTCCGGCTTGGTTTCTCAATATTTATCCAGACCAACAATGGACGCTACACAAACTGCACCTATGCTGTCGTTGTCATTGCCAGGGCCTTTGCAGAACCCGCCACCAGCACCTCCTCCCCTTTCCAGTAAATTAAGGTACCGGAAATTAAATGGAATTTATTATGTTCGTGTATTATTCAGCTCTGAACAAATTAAACGATCAATGAACTACTTGTGTTCATTATGGGGCTTGCTAACTTATCAGCCCAAGTTCGAATTGAGGGTGCTTGATTCGTTAATGTTCGCGAACAGTGTGATAAGGGTTCCGTAAGAGCTCGTTAGTAGCTCGTTGAGGGCTTGTTAAGAATTCATCAACCATTGATATTAGCTCGAAAATAGTTTGATATTGACTCGATAATAACTCGAATAGCTTTGGTCAATAGCGTGCTTGACTCGATATCAAACTCGACTCGGCTCAATATCAAGCTCAACTTAACTCAATAACAAGCTCGAATCGACTCAATTAGGCTAACAAGTCGAGCTGAACTGAGTATCAAACACACACTAGAATCCTATGGAATTGAGCTTCAACAAAGGTTCGAAAGCCCGATAATAGCTGGGGTCAAACTCGAGCTCAATAATACTTATCGAACTCAAGTTTGAACAAGGGTTGCTTTGTTTGACTCGACTCATCTCGTTTACACCCCTAACTCTATGCATAAAAAGTTCGGTCAAAAGTTTCTTGACCGATACTTATAACAACCCCTTCTACAAAACTAACAAAGTCATATATGATTACATTAATACTTATAACAACCCCTTCTAAAATACTGACAAAGGGGAGAATGATACAATTCTTTGAATTTGACTTTAAGTTTGATGGCGTTGCCCATCATATTATAACACGTAGTAAAAATAAGGTATAAGCCAATAGTTTGGCGTTAAAGTGGCTGTTTTAGTTTGATAAAAAAAAAGTGGCAGTTTTAACAAAATGTAGAATATGGATACTTATTTTAGGTATGAGTATAATTATTCTATTCAGAAAAAATACGGATACATGTAGCAAACATTTATTATATGGGTAATATTAACGAACATGTATTTACCGTTATTGACAATGATACATGAGCCCCCATTTTCAACCGGAAGTACAAATACATGTCTAATATGTTAACTATACACGTATTTTGCTTACAGTTCACTCCTCCTCACTTTAACAGGATTGAACCAGGTTCATCTTCAGCGACACCATCCTCTAATTGTGTGTTTTATCCTCATCAGAACGGCATTAACCCGCTTGTTTCTGTTGCTCCCGAGCCAACTCAAACCTCGCTATCTTCACATCCAGTTAGTGCACTTCCTCCTAAGGACATGAACTACTACAAGAGTTTGATCCAACAACACGGGGGCGATAAACTCACTGAGACTTCCTCTCCTTTCAGGACCCCAGATTCAATCGAAAACCCGAAACCCAGGGATTCGAAGGCAAAAATAATGAAGCCTTGCATGTATTATAATAGTTCTAAGGGTTGTCGAAATGGTGCCAACTGTGTTTTCCAGCATGAGCGGGCGAGCAGTATACCAGAAACGCAAAGTGCAAAGAGGATGAAGCTGGAGAGAGACATTCGAAGTTCGCAACCGTACAGTTAATCTGACATGGGTACGTGTTTAGAGGTCAGATTTGAGTATTCTCCGAGGGTTTGTTTGGTATCATTTTCTATTTGTAGTTTTCAGTTTTTGGAAACTGAAAACCAGTTTTGAAAAGGGTTTATTCTAGTTTTTGGTTTTCTATTTTCAATTTTCAGTCTAATGAGGTGAAATTGAGAGCAAGAAACCAAATTACAGAAAGAATCGTATTCAAAATATGCAAGCAAAGTAGATGATACCCGACAAGCCCTAAGGTTTTCCGGTGTTTTGATCTAATTTGAAGCGCACTATTGTCATACCAGCATCCAAGTATCCTTATTCGATATTAGTATCTAGAAGTGAAAGGAGAGGTCAGAGTATCCATCAAAACGTGGCGCCCTAGTTAGTGACAGTTATGCGTGTATATTTCAGGGAAGATATCGATTCGCAGCGAGGATGGAATCTTGTGTTTTCTAGTTTGCATAGTGAATCTATTTTTCAATCATACAGTGAATTTTTTTTTTTGGGAAATTTTGAGCACACAAATATGAAGCTTAAAATAGGACATGTTGGAGAGCTAGGAATTATTTGTGAATTTTGTGCTAAGAATGGTCGTGGCGGTATATGATGTTTTGTTTATTGAAGGTGTTCTTGAATAATCGTCTTGCATTGCTTTTTTATGTATATTGTAAGGAAGTCATACGGGATACTTGGACACAGCCTCTCTTTATGGTCACATCCTGAAGGGTAAGATTGCGTACATCTGACCCTCTAGACCCTGCCTCGGGGGAGCCTTTGTAGCATTGGGACAGTAGTTGTTGTAAGGAAGTCATATGGGCTGCACGTTCGGCAGTCCTCCTCCTCATGTTTGCTAACCCTTTTTCCATGATAAAGATGGGATTCGATCTTAAGTTTCGATTATTATTTTCGAGAGACTTTAACAGCTGAGTTAATTGGCATGTTCTTTGATTGGATATTTGCGTGTTTCGGCAATGCTTGAGAGGCTTAAGTTATCATAATTCAAATTTAATTGGCTTGATGCCGATGTCTTATTGCCTTAGTTTAGTGGTTAAAGTACTATAAAGTTAAACTCAAAGTGAAGCGGTCTGAGAGTTAAATAATCAAAGCCCCTTAGTAAATCAAATTCTTCAAATCGATATTATATCGAGAAATTAACTATATCAAAAGTTTAAATTGATGGATAATAGTCTATGACTAATTCTATATCATTTAATATCATGAGGTTTGATTATTTATCACCAATCAAATATTTTAACATTTAATATACAATAAGATTTTCTGAGGCTTTAATATTTTACGATTTAGATATCATATGCTAAAATTTGATTAATTTTTATAAAAATTATACAGATATTGTACATAATTTTGAAAATATGTCATATTAACATTTTTCAGCAGAAATTTAAGCAAATTATGATAAAAATTTTACCGAATTTTAATATAAACTATTTAGATATTATCAAAATTATGTGTCATGCTAATTTTTTTGGGAAAAAAAATCATCAAATATAGTAACAATACCAAAATATTTCATAATAATGTTTCATTTTTACATTTTTAAATAAAAATCTATCAAATTTCAACCAAAAAATATTTAATTTTAACATATCTTTTAAATAAAATATTTAAATCTTAAAATATTTATTATATATACTATAATTTTAAAATACTTAAATAATAAATTATCAAATTTCACCGGCCTCGTTAATAATTTCCCAGGCCAAAATGTCGTTTAAAAGTGTCCACTTCATGAGCCCATCTGTACACACACTCCATTTCACTTCGCACTAACATCGATCTACGACCAGCAACGAGCATCGACAAGTTCAATCACAAACCATAATCAAATCCAAAAATGTTGAAATTCTTATCAAAAGTGAAGCTTGAATTCAACGCGCTCGATTCAAGATCAGCTGCGTGCATGGAATTCTTAGCCCAATGCAGCGCGCGCAAGGCCAAAGAATCAAACCCTAGCTGTCAAATCGAAGTCAAGCGCCGCACCGACGACCACCCGCCGGAGATCAAGGTGACATTCGTCAATGGCGCGGAAGAGGTGTTCGACGCCTCCGCCACGTCCGCGCAGTCAATTCGAGGGTTGATTTTGGAGAAGGGACAGTACCTTGAGACGGAGCAGATGTTTCGTGATGCTGGTGAGGGTTGGCCCGTTGTGATTCCTGATGAGGAGCTTCATGAACCGGCGCCAGGGACTAAGGTAATGGGTTGGTTTTGGATGTTCTTGTGTTTGATTGATTGTGGGGTTTTGTGGGTTTTTTTGTTTGGGGCATTTTGTCGAACAGTTAGTGAGCACAGTATGGTGCCTGATTTTGTTTATTGTTTGATTGTATTAGAGTATAAAACTAATTCCAGGTCTTCCCCCATCAGTTTAAGCTCTTGGGATAGTTGATTCTTTGACACGATATCCGAGCCTAATATGTACCTAAATTAGATATTTGGGTCTATAGTATTATAAGGGAATATTCTATAAATAGGAGTAGCCAGTGTAATTCAAGGCGTCCAATGAAATCAATGTCATCCTTTACTTTTCATCTTTTATATCTTTATTTTCAGTATTTTTTTGCTTTCCTTTAGTTTAAGTACATTTTGCATTTTAGATCGTATTAGAGCCTTGATAACCGATCCCCCACTTTTAATATTAACGTAATTTAATCACAAGGTATGAGATGAGGCTGTGCAGTATCCAGGCTTCAATCCGAATGGACATTTGCGTGAGGGGACAATATTGGAGTATAAAATTAATCTTGGCCTTCGCCTATCAGCTTAAACTTTTGGGGCAGTTGGTTGTTTGACATATTGGTTTCCAAAATGGACCGGGTTGGGGTACTGATTAAGAATTACTAGATTATGAAAAAATTAGTATTCAATATTATCTCTCAAAAATCTTATTATTTACATTTATGTATATTATATGCTAAAATGGGTACTTGACTTGGGTATAAAAAAGCATATTCTTAATTTCTTGCTGCTTCAAAGAAAGCCGGTGTCTAAAATGGTAGATGAATGCAATTTATTTCCTTGTTGGAGTGAAAATGATGGTGTGTCTCTATGCCTTTGGCAATTGATTTGACACGAATTGAAATAATTTTTTTCTTACTGATGGTAAGGAGGTACAATGATGCTCTAATAATGGCCACATCCTTTTTTTTTGGTGGGGGGGGGGGGGGGGGGGGGGTTGGGGCGATGCGCTTCGAAGTTAAGACCTTATGCTTGGAGTGGGTAGCCTACTCATTTCACCAATTCCAATAGCTAGACATGAATTGAAATAATTGAATGCATTTTGAGCTCTTGGACTTCGACATGGAGCGTTATAAAGTCATTTTCGGGTCTTTATCCATCAGCTTAAACTTTTGGGATAGTTGATTTACTAACATGGTATTGGACTCTTGTTAAATCCCAACGTCCCCTGCTCCATAATGATATAATTTCAGGACAAGATATCAAATGGGCTTATATATTATCCACATTTTAAGCCTAATGGGCATTTGCATGAGGGGGCATATGTTAGAGTTAAATTCATTTCGAACCTTTACTCATTAACTTAAGCTTTTAGAGTAGTTAGTTCCCTAACATGGTCGTAGAACTAATAATAGAGAGAAAAAGGGAAGTCTGTCAATTTGATCACTTTCCTTCTCCTTTCAGTTGTTTAATGCATGGGCTTTTGCCCTCATTTGAAAAAGTTGCAAAAACATACAATGGAAGCAAAAATTTGACGTAAAAAACTATGCACTGACATTTACGTGAAAACCCTCAATCAAGTTAAGGGAAAAACCACAAGACCTCAGAAGTATTTCTTATCCGCACTGAAATCTTGGATTACTATCTCCAATCCCAACCGAAAACCTCACTCTCACACTCATCTCGACCGAAATGCAACTTTTGGACATAGAAAGCTGCAAACTCCCTCAAATGCAACCTCTGAACAGAAAGTGGTGTACTCTCTCATATAATCCGAGTATTACTCTCTTCATGCTCGAGTTACACACTTGCACTCTTACGTACAAATCACTTGCATGGCAAACGCTTTCAATTTATTTTCACAATCTCCCTTTACCCGGGATAGCCCTAACGACTCAGATTTCCCTTTCCTTTCTCTTGGCTCCTGCATATTTATACTTGCGTAACTTCCATTTAGAAGGCCATGCACTGGAATTGAATGTATTATGAAAGCTAATGAAACTAATTCAAATTCTTAATTTAGATTAACCAATACCCTTTTGTTTTCTTTTTATTCGCTCTCTTCTCCTACTATTTTCTTTCACATACTAACTTGAAGCAGCGATTCCCAACATCCTCAAACTATAACAATAGTCTAAGCCTTTTTTTCCACTAGGTGGGTTTGGCTATATGAACTAAAGGATGCCTTTTGCTCCGTCGTGAATCATATTTTCATTAGGCTCAAATGAAATGAAGATCTATTTTCCAATAATTTGATGTACCCTTGCTGTAAGCATACATTATTTTGAGGAACTAACTATTCTAAAAGTTGTTGGATTAAGGTCCACAAATGTTCATGTACTCTGACATGCTCTCTTACTATGTATACCTATTGGCTTGAAGTGTGTATTCACTATGAAGAGTACGGATTGCTATGATTTATACTCGAGACATCTCTGTCAAAGGAATCTTTCATATCCTATTAGGAACTAAGTATTCAAAAACTTAAGCTGTCATGTGAAAGGACCGTAATAGCCTTCTACTCTTGATACATTTTCTTTATAATGGTAAGAGGTACAAACATTGCTTTAAGTACGGCCGCTAACGGTCAGGGAAGGGAAGAGATGAGTTTCAAACCTAATAACCTCATATGCCTGGGGTAGAGTAGTGTAACTATTATATCAAATTCAACAGCTCACGAGTGGATCCACATATACATGAATTTCTATAGATGTCTACGCACTTCACAACCTGACAAAAACTTTATATGCAGTCATAAATCTTCTTAAACTGGCTTTTTTGTACTTGTTGCAGCCACGGAAAGCCGAGGACAAGAAGCAGTGACTGCCTGTTGATCCTTGAATGTTGCCGACATCATTTCTACAATTTTGGTTCATCATGGTGCTGTCATCAAGGCATTTTCAGAGACGAGGATTCGATATGGAGTGATCTTATAATTCTGGTTTGTACAATGCATTCTAGTTCTTAGCTTCCCAGCTTTCATCGCATCTGGATGTTTTAACTATTGTCAAACCTCTATTTTGCAATGAAACCCTCAACTCATTCTTCTTGATCTTTTTTTTTTTTTTTTTTTTTTTTCATTTTATGGGTCTTATGAAAATGCATGGTTATCTTCATATCTTGTACCTTGTTCAAGATCTATATATGAGGAATCATGAGATTTGAACTCAAAGAGATCTTTCTGGGCAATAGGGGCTTGTGTAGGTGAAGCTGGCTTGCATGCCCAGTAGCTTCTTAGTTAATTTTGCTCGATAATTAGAAGTATAAGTTCGATAATGCACAATAGAGCAAGGCGACGCCCGGAGGCAGCTTCTTAGTTAATATGTTATTGAGGTGCTGGTAAGTGAATATGTAGGAATTTGAATTTTACTGTGACAGGCCAATATAATATTCAATTTTATAATGGATCTGTGGCCTTCACTATTGATGGATGCAAATGAGGCAGATAGCAGGTAGAAGGCAGGTATAAGTATAATATTGTACCCGTCTTGCTGCCTAATGCGTCCTGTACTCTCTGTAATTTGTATTTAATTAATTTATAAAAAAAATGTACTCCTTTTATTTATTGGATATTATAACAAAAAATGTAGATTGTAAAAAGAAATGTTCAATAATTATACATGAGGATTTCTTGGGGTTTATTGATTGTTAGAAATGGGACAATAAGACCCTATTATAGTTGTAAAAATTCTAACAAGATTAAGGTCTTGTGATAAATGGTAATTCTAACAAGATTAAGGCTTTAAATGGGGTAGTCCATTAGTGTCACTTAGGAGTGTAAATGAACCGAACGTTCGATGAATTGCTCGTGTTCGAAATCGATTAAGGTTTGTTCATGTTCATTATGAGGGCCTCATAGCTTATCGAGCCAAGTTCGAGCAGGCTCGATAAGCTTAACGAGTCAAGTTCGAACAGGCGGTGTTCAACTCGCTAATGTTCACGAATAGTCTGATAAGGGCTCGATAGGAGCTCATTAAGGGCCTGTTATGAGCTCAATAACAGTTAGTATTGATTCAAAAATAGTTCGATAATGGTTTGATAATAACTTTAAAGGCTCGGCTCGTTAATGAGCTCGACTCGATTGCGAGCTTGGCTCAATTTTAAACTCGATTGGGCTCGATAATGAGCTCAACTTGACTCGATAACTAGCTCGACTCAGCTCAATAAGCCTAATGAGCCAAGCCTGGCCGAGCCAAGTATCGAACACACTATATTCTTATCGAACTCGAGTTCAAACAAGGGGGTGTTTGGCACGACTTGGCTCGTTTACACTTCACTTAACTAGAATAGTCTTAATTACACCGTTAATCGTAAAATATAACAAGGATAGAGATTTGAACGCAAATTTTCATTAGAGCCTCGACTTTACTAGTGTTTTACCAACGAATCACAACTTGAATCGCGGAGAAATTTAATAACTGTATTCTAACTCAACATTGGCTAACAGTACCTGCAAAATTGTATATCCACATTTTGTCGTTATGTTTTGCAGGCTTTACCTGTCTTCCTGTATGCGCTCGTATTATGATAGAGAACGTCAACTCATCAACAACAACAACAGACCTAGTACCTCAGGGGCTCCCGCCTCAGTGGGGTCTAGGAGGGTAGATGTACACAGCCTTACCTTTTCAGGGTATAACTCTGCCGAGAGGCTGTTGTCGAGGAACCCCAACCTTATAGGGTTGGCAGCACGAGGACTTCCCAGGAGGTCACTCATCCTGGTACTACTTTCGCTAAAGCACGCTTAATTTCGGAGTTCTAATGGGATCCGGTATATTAGTGCCTGGTAAATAAACCCTAGAAAACGTCAACTCAATTATCCGAAAAAAAGCACCATAATATCCACAAAAGAGAAGTCTTTAATTAAAGAACAATTACAACAGATGCATCATCATCCATTACAACAAAAGCAACGTTCCTTACATCTAAAGATTACAACAAACAGCTCAGTGGAACAAGCATACCCTAAAATCTAGCACCTATCTGAACTCGGGAACGAGCTTAACTCGAAGTCCATTAATAACGAAGTGACGCGTTTTAGGAAGCGTTGATGGGAGGAGGAATGGCGGTGCCGTTAAGAAGTTGCATTCCTTCTTCACTCATCTGATGAACTTCTGATGGTGATAGTATCCGAATGCATCGTACACAGTTCACAAACTCCCTACCAAAAAAAAAATAACACCCTACATAAGAACTCGATATAGAGCTATTGGGGATAAGGTAACGGTCACGTTAACCATTCCTCAAGTAAGAGATATCGGGTTCAAAACTTATTTCTCCCGTTTCCTAGATCAACAAAGAATGAGCCTGAAATGGTTGAAAGTCCTCAAGATACGTATAGCATGTTTTCTTAGTATTATCTGCGTATAGTACATGTCTTATAGCATGTATTCATATTTTTTATGTTTAAAAAATAAATAATTAATTGAAAATAATGATAATTATACCTAAATTAAGTATCTATACTCTATATTTCGCTACATTTGTTCAACTCCCAAATTATAAATTGTACCATATTCTTTACTAGTCAATGAATTTTTATTCCAAAATTATTATTTATAAAGTTAAATAATACATGTACGTATTAGATTCCTTTTAATTCCAATATTGTATTTTACTATGTCAAAATGAGAAAATACAAAAAAGAAAACTTACTCCCACGGATCGTCGCCAACGAGTAGAACGTCATTCTCGAAATCCACGTAGACTAATTTCCATCCAGAACCTCTCGGGTCGTTAAGCAAACCATCTAGCCCGAACATACGCTCAATAGCCAATCGCAGTTCATTGTAGTTCTTAAAACTTGTCACATCAATCGATCGCCCAACCGATCCTGCCTTTTGAACCTACACAAGAGGAACAAAATTCAATCTTGTCAAATACGGATAGGGCTGACAAATAAGTCATGTCTTATCCGATGATATATGAGGGGTTTTAAATATAAAAAAACGTCAGCGTGAACCCACCTCCCGAGTTAATTGTTTAATTATATGACTTCTATTAACTTACAAACATACTAATAATATACCTTACAACCTTTTTTTTTTTTGGGAACAAAGCAGCATTCAAGGACACTCCTTACAGTTGATACAAGTAATTAACATAACATGAGAAAATGTAGTTAAAATTATCTTACGTTAATATAGGCTTCAAAAAGTATATATAACAGTAGGAGTATATCGCTCAAATAACCTAATGTAATTATACAGACGAGTTAAAACATATTGAAAACGGGTTACCAATTACCTAAGGGCGTTAAATATACCAATCAAAACTCAACCAGATTCCGAACCCTGACCAATTCCAGCTATCTTAGTTCGTGTTATCGTACTCTAAGTTTGTATTCGTGATCATTTTGAAATCATTACCTTTGTGTAAGTTCGCATGGGAGGTGCGATTTGTTGCCACGAGCCATTTTGCAAAAGACTACACTCATCAAAATCCACATTACTAGACGACGTTCCACCCGAGTTATCAGGATACTCCTGGAGAGAAAACGCCTGAGAATCTGCAAGACTAGCAGACGTAATCTGAGACTGCAAATCCTGGCTTGAACCGAAGTTCCCCACTAAACAATCCGAAGAATAAAAAGCGCCTTCTTTCGATGGGCAAATATCATTCAGAACGCTATTCGAAAGAGCGGCATCCACCATAGTACCAGCACTATTGGCCCCGTCTAAGTCAAGGCAACTGTATATACCGCTCTGAGTATTCGTCTCGTCTGATAAATCCCTTAAATTAGTCGAATTGGTCTGCGTGTATGAACAAAACTGATCAGCCTGAGATAGGAACCTCGTGTTGTTGAGGTTTTGAGTTTGAACCCAAGGGTTCGAGTCTTGACCCATCAAAGGAATGACAGGATCAACTACTTCGGGGATCGTTACCGAAAGATCTTGCTTGCCGAACATTGAGTAAGGACTGGACGTTTGAGGCAAGCCCGTTACAGACTGGAATGAAGAAACGTGAGGGAGCCAATCCGATGAATCTATAAACGGCAGTAAGCCATTCAAACTTGTGAGATCTGACTGGTGTGCGCCAACCTGTTGAGGGTGGAACGCGGAAGATTCTAGCTGTGGTTGTGTAAGGGTTTGACTGCAAATCTGAGTCCCGGGATTTTGACTTTTGATCGGGTTGGACATGGTGGAAGTCGTTTTCTGTGCGATGCACTGCCCTGTAGAAGTCAACTGGCTCGACCGGTCAGGTTCGGGCACAGTCTCCGATTTACTAGCCTCAGATTTTGTGATCACGGTACTAGTGGATGGTGCTTGGTTAGGATGTTTGTTAGCCTCTTGATCTTGCCCTGGCTCAATGATTTTCATCGTTTGATTCTCAGGCTGCTTAAGGGGAGGTTGAAGTGATCCGGTCGCTTGGGAAACATGTTGAGGCCGTGTTAAGATCCGAAGCAATTGCTCTGAACCAAGGTTAGGGATCGAGGGGTAAGGAAGATTTCTGTTCCCGGACTCGGGGATTTGAATCGAGGGCCTCTTCATCAAATTTCCCCATTCCAACTCTCCACCTAGAACAATCAGATTTATCAAATGCAGGATAAAAGAGAGTGTTAGCAAATAAAAGTCGATATAATAGGAGAAACTGACAAGAAAGCAATTAACCCAAAAGCTTAAGCTAATGGATGAAAGCCCAAGAATAAAATTTATACTTTAACACGTCTCTCACGCAATTGCCACTTGGGCTTCAAGCATTGAAAATGCACGTGCCCGCTTTATACCCGTTGCTTAAATTATTATTAGTATGAGTGGGTATATTGAGATTCAAACTCGTGACCTCTCGGTCAGTGAGACTTTTAATACCATGTTAAGCAACTATCCTAAAAGTTTAATAGAAACTCACCAAACAATGCAGGATAGAACGGTCGTTTGAAACCCGATGTGAGAGAAGGAAAGAGAAAGAGACTCTCAGGGGTCTCGATATCCCAAGCGCTCACTCGAGTTTGCTTATCACCACACCCAGGTTCATCCCACTCTACCTGTTACATGTGTTAAAAACTTCACATGTGAGTATAGTTAACACAGCCTCACCAAAATTAAAAGAGAAAAGATCAACATTTACGTCTAGTGAGCTACTACTCCACCTAATACCAATTGGTTTTAGGATGAAGCCTCACTTGAACTTATATGTGAATCTCACATGCTAACTCCATAGAGAAGTGCTTAGATACCTGTAAATTACGCCATTTAGAGCCGGGCCACCTCAATGGATCTAAGTCGCTCGTACCGACTAACGTTCCCATGTACCTGTAGCATTATTAACATATTTTCTTAGGTGGCAAGGAGGTACAAGAATGCCTTAATAAGGGTCATTAACATCTAGGAACCGAGGAGATGAGCTTTGAACCTAAAACCTCATGCTTGGACGGTGGACAACCTAACCATTGTACCAAATATATATATACATAAATTGACCTAGTACAGAACATTAAAAGCTCCACGGGGAATTTGTCACTTTTGTAACCTAAGGTTAGGTATTCTGACGTTTGAATATGTACAATGAGGTACCATGAGCTTCAAAAATTTTACCTAGTTTTACTAGAGTCTTCGGTTTCGACCATCATGCCAAATCTCATGCCAACAGAAAGTTGAGTCCCGTACACTGCTTTCCGGTATTTGCTTGCAGGAATCACAAAATCAGCAGGGCATGCCCTGCATACAATAAAAGAGTTTATTGATGTCAAGCAACGAACTATTCCAAAAGCTTATTCTGATAGGTAAAGTTCCAGCTTAACTTTTATACTCTAACATGTCTTCTCATGCGAACGTCCATTACGCTCCAAGCGTGGATAGCATATAGGTTCATCTCATATCTTAAGCGTGGATAGTATATAGGTTCATCTCATATCTTATATTGAAATTATATTAATATTGAAAGCAGGAATTATTAGGATTTGAACAACCCTTGACCTTTCGGTCAACAAAACTCTGATACCATGTTAAGGAACAATCCAAAAGCTTAAACTGATAGGTGAAGACCATTGATTTTTTGTTCTTTTGGGTTGGTAAGGAGGGAGAGGGTTTATAGGGTTGGGAGCCTTTCGGAAAAAGCCTCCCTTCAGGGTAGCACTCTGTAGGGGTAAGGCGGGATACATTTCATCCTTCCCAGACTCTGCCTTGGCAAAAGCTTTCCAGGCATTGGGTTGGTTGTTGTAAGGAGGAAAAGGGTATTTTGCTACTAGTGGGATTTGATCCCGAGTGGCTTCTTTAGGCCCCGGGGATCATCACTACTAGACTAAGCCTTGCTTGGTTGGTGAAATCTCATGAATGATTTTATATTCTAACAGCTGGCAATAAGTCATCAGACATACCTCGGATTGTAAAAAACGGTAAAAGGGGTGCGGTTAGCAGCAGCATGAGCAGCAGCAGCGAGGACACCGATGTGCATGCTGTCAGCAGACAGCACGGACGATGGCAGCGCTGTTTGCTGACGATTCGCACGCCTCACGCCTAGCATTAGTTGTCCCTTCTCATCTCTGCTTACAGTATATCACACAACAGTCACTTAAGGCCTATTTAGTCAAGCTTTTTTTCTAGGGGGGAAAAAGTTTTCGTTTAAGGATGTTTGGCTCGGAAGGAGAAGTACTTTTAAATTGAAGTAGAAGTAGAAAAAAATATAATTCCTCCTTTAAATAGAGAAGTAGAAGCAAAAAGTGAAGATTTTTCTGACGAAAATACCCTTCAACATCATAGATACATGAAAGGCCAACATGTTTTGTAATGGAACCAACTATCTCAAAAGCTTAAGATATGAAACAACTGATTAGGTTTTATGATTGTTTCCTCCAATTGAGAGAGGGTTTTCATGCAAATTCGTTGTGTTGCTTGATGTTGATTTTACAATTCCGTTATGCGTTTTCATGAGAAGAATGTGGGCAAGATCGTAAGATATGAAACAAAAGAACAACGGAAAAATTAGAGGATTGAATATTACCGAATAAAAAGGACAGCGTCACCAGCACGAAGCCTCTTTGAACCAACGAAAACGCTCCAGCCAGTTGTTAGAAGGTGTCGTTTTGGCTGCCCTACATAGAAAGAGAAAAAAGAAAAAAAAACATGGTAAATATTACGAATATCCAAACACCAAACCGTAATATTTACTATATTGTATGGGATTTACGCCGAGTGAAGTTGAGGTTGAAGTGAGATATATATGACATGAGATTACCGCCAAAAAAGTTTCACCCTCAACAGAGGAAAGTATTCTCCTCTTTCGTTGAGGGTTTGTCAATTTCCTTTTAAATGAAGAAAAACATTTTCAGTACTTGCAGTTGTTGATATGAAGTTGTGCAATAAAATCATAAGCATCAGAAACTAAGGGATTCTCACCTCGATAGATATGGCGGAATGTCCACATGTTATCATGCAAGTCTCTGACAACGAGCTCTTGCATCGGAGGTTGCATGGTATAATCCTAAATTTACATCAACAGAAAGCATAACCAATGTTGTCAGTATCGACATTCTATCTAGGATTCTTAGCAGGCCTTTAAAATAGGAATCATGGACGAATCGAAAATCATAAGATTCTACTTATATATAACACAATTCTTTTTAGTATTTAAATTTGTGACAAATATAGCAGGATTACCATATAAACTTTACTTATAAGACATATAACCAAATAAGATAATATATATATTATCATATTACATAGACGTGGAATTCTGTGTTCAAACCTTTCCAAGATGATATGTGGCTAATTAAGATTCTACCCACTAAACCATATTTGTTACAGTAGAGAAGACAGATCAACATATAAGCCTAGATGCTACTCCACCTAATATCAACTGGTTTTGAAATAGAACCACATTTCGACTTATATGTGAGCCTCATATAAGCATACTCCACAGGTCAGGCTTAAAACCCAGTGAAATTTTACCACTTACCAAAGGAGGAAAGAGCTTCTCGGCGGCTCGGCGTGGTACAGAGAAACCACCATGAGTGCTAGTGTCACTAGCAGTCAAAGTTTTGCAGAAGAACTCTGTTGGATGTTTACTGGGCCACATTCCGAACTCCGGTACCGGAAACACATCCTTTTCCTGTTCAAACACCGCATTTACGCATTCAGATACTTCTTTACGAATCAAAGCGACATAGGGTGGATTGCAACAACAATGTCCATATGCCACTCTATTATTAGTTCACGCGATTCAATCATTCTTTGAATCAAGTGACATAATTAGCCAACAAATCATCTAATAAGCATCTTCTAATGAAAATGATTCAATGGTCATTTGAATTGCATTTCTATTCAATTTAATATGCATTTGAAACGCAAATTTGACTTCGAAATACCAAATCGCGTTTTTGAGCATGAACGTTAGTCTTTTAGGAGTTTCCTGAGCATCAGAACTTACAGATTTGACGGGTTGTAGACTCATTTGCGCGAATATCTCATCCGTGTCCTTGTCTGCCTATCGAACAAACCAAAAAGTAATAGATAAGCCAAAAATCCGAAATAAATTTCTGTCCTTTCTGGGTACTTAGCATCATATTCCATGTCTCATGAGCCAAAAGAACAATAACCATACATGAAGTGTGACATTGTGAATCTGGCACATCAATTGAGATGGAAGATTCGGGTAATTTGGAATCTGCGACGTGGCTGACCGCTTGGTTGATACCGCTACCTACATCACAAATGCGAAATAGTATTATGGATTCTGGCAATTCGAGACGCAACTGAGTGAAAAGGAGCATTAGAGAAAAATTGAGCATAAATCAAAAATAAAATGAGACTCGGATTCAGAAAGAAAAATTTGCATAGAAGATCAGAGCTTGTTCAGAATGAAAGGGGGTTCAAAGATTTTCTTTAAGGCTCCGTTTGATTCAAACGAAAACATTTTTTGTATTCAAAAAAAAAAATTTCACAAGATATTCTCAATCCAAAATATCTTTTTTTCCCTTAATAATGCGTCTTTAAAGTGAAGGAAACTGTTTTACTCTATAATTGTCTGAGGTTTATACATGGCCAAGTCAAGATTGAAGTGAGACATATAATATGAAATTTCTGTAAAAAACGCCTTCCTCTCCTTGAAGGAAAACGTTTTACCTTTTCATTCAGAAAAGTCAATTTTTCCTTATTAGAGGAAAACATTTTCTATATTTCTAGTTGTTACGATGAAGTTATATAAAGATAGAATATAATCAGGGCTACTGTTTTTGCAGAACAAAATCATGTGCACGTAATCGATTAGTGAGATCCAAACACAAATTTTGCAACAAAAGCAGACCAAATCAGGCAAATCCATTTCTTACGTTGTGCCTCAAATTTATGTCTCGATTCCTAAACAATCGTCTATGGTGGTAGTGAAGGGTCCGAGCCCTTTTTTTCTAGCTTCAACCCCACAGACCTGCTGGGGAACTCAGAGTTTCTACTAGGCAACAACATATACATACACTAGTGACACTGACTGTATCTCGTCCTTTAGATTGTTAGTGGATTGCATTCTCCTCTAACATTTTTGACCCAAATTTGTGTTGTATGTTCTCTCTTTCTCTCTTCTCTTCTCAATTTCATTCAGATTTGTTCTTCTGCATCTAAATCAAACCTAATTCTTGGACACTTGCCTAACACTTCTAGATCGAAAAAGAGCAAAAATTATCCGCTAGTGAAGAGACAAACCTGCTCAATATGGCCTTGTGGAAAGTAGTAGACGAGGCTTCCAACCTGAGGCAAGGATACCAGTGGACCAGCACAGGCATGCCATAGCTCTGAGTTTATTGGCTTCCTTGCACCTATCATCATCCATCCAAAAACCTCCACATTTAATATTTTACAAGAAAACTGGAAAATTTTCATTTTATTCTTGAAATGATTACGAAATTAGGCTCTCGGGAGCAGCCACCCTTCAGGGTAACACCCAGTAGGGACAAGGTTGCGTACATGACGGGAGCCTCTTAGACACTGGGATGTTGTTGTTGTACGAGAAAAGTGGAAAATTGTCCTCACGGCTCCGTTTGGTTCAAAGGAACTTTTAGTGTCTCTAGCTAAAAAAAAGGTTCATTTTATATATTTGTTTGATGTCGCGGTTAAGTTGAGGTTCAAGTGAGACATAGGACGTGAGATTGCCACAAAAAACATTTTTTCCAGTCTGCGATGAGAAATATTTCCCCGTTTTGTTGACGAGAGGTTAATTACTCTTCATGGAGGATATATTTTCCGTATTCTTCGTTGCTATTGCAAAGTTATCCTAAAAAATACTAGAATTTAGACAAAAAAAAAAAAGATTTTCTGTCAAAATAAACCGAGATTGGTAAGAAGTCAATCTGTGCTTCCTTCATTCATGCCTAATTGCAGGCTACACAAACGATTAGTTATAACCCAGAAATTCATTTTGATTTTCAAATGGAATCCATTAAGAAAATTTTAGAAAAAAAGTCTTTTGAATTTTATATGAGTCCAACAAGAAACCCGCATCAAGTTTAAAAGAAAAGACCCAACATCTAATGCTAATTGGTTTTGGAGACGTAACTTCACTTCTGTTTATAAGTGAATCACAAGTGCCAATTCGATGGGTTTGGCCCAAACCAGATAAATGTTAAAAGAAAGAGCTGTTTCATCTATCGTCAATTAGTTTTACGATAAAACCTCACTTGACTTGTACAAAATGTCAACTTTGCGCTCTCGAGCCTCGAAACTTTATCAAAAAGAAAATTTTCACAAAAAATAGAGATGGGAAGAGAAAACAAACCATTTTGCTCTTGCATTTCCTTCAATAACTTCATCTCTTCAAGCAAGATTGGTGGAGAATTATGAACCATTTTGATCTTCTCTTCTACAGCACCCACTTTCAATCTCTCTCTCTCTCTCCCTCTCTAATTCAACCAAATCTCAAAAACCCTAAAACCCAAACACCCAAAAAAACACAAAATCTCTACAAAATTTCAAAAACCCAGAAAACCCATTTCCTCAAAAGATCAGATTTTTCACAAGAAACAATGAAAAACCCACATCAAAAATCTCTATCATATGAATAGAAACTCATAGCCCAAGACTTAAAATACTATGAACTTCACCCTCTCTCTATCATGTCACTAAAAAAAGAATCTAGTATTCCCTGAAAGACAAATCTAGCAGAGGGGTGAAGCAGAAACAAGAACTTAGAGAGAGAGAGAAAGTGGTAAAGAGAGAGAGAAAAGTGGTGTAGTAGGCCTGCTTCTCTCTCTCTCTCTCACTTCATCCAAAAAATCCAAAATCAAGGAACAAAACCTGCAAAAAAGAGCAGCTCCATATCCTACTGGGCCTACCCTCTAATACTCTCCATTACCCATCTCTTTTTTCTATAAAGGAAACACTAGACGTGTTATCTATAGACAGCTTTGTCTAGTGAACCGGTACAAATAATTCTCGGACAATCCGTTTGCTCGTTTCGACCCTTCTAAAGTGACTTATAGTTACAAATTGATCTCTCGTCGGATTGCTTTCTCCGTGAATAGGAAAAACACGAATTACTATCTACGAACAACTCTATCTAACGAATCAGCACAAACAATCCTCTAATTGCCCTTTAGCCCCGCCAAAAGTGACTTGCAGTTACCAATAAATTTATTGTCTGATTACCTTCTCTATAAATAGAAAAATACAAACAACATAGAAGAAAGCTAAAAAAAGGAAGGAAATAAAATAAAAAATTCTTCTACAGACAGCTTTAGCTTATGAATCAGTACAAATAATCTTTTGACTCCCCTTCTACTCGTCTTTAACCACTCTCCGATAGACCTGTCGTCTGATTACCTTCTCTATAAACACGAGAAACACGAACTACATCGAACGAAGCTCAAAAGAAAACAAAAAAGGGGATAGCAGGCAAGGGACCCCCAAGTATTTCTTTGCATCAAAGCACGCGGATCAAAGCGTGATCTGGGTTTTTTTTTCCTTTTTTTCTCTGAAAAAACGCTTTTTTATTTATTTTTTATATGATTTAATTATTTTTTTGAGTAATTTGTTTTGTAAAAGAAATTGACCTTTCAATGAACACTTTTCATCATTCCGATTTCCCCACCTCTCCCCAAAAAGGGTCCAAACTTTGCCTCTCTTTTTCTGATTCAAAGCGTGAAATTTACATTGAAAAGTGTTTTCATTTATTTATAAATAAATATAAATCTCTCTCTCTCTCTCTCTCTTTCTCTGTGAATTTAGAAGAACGAGGATGGAAGATGGAGGAGAGAGAAAGAAAGCGGCAATTTTGAGCATATGGGTTTGATTTTGAGTAATTTGTAGGAAATGTCCTGTTTTTCACTTTAAAACAAAATATTTTCGTAATAAGAAAATCGAATACTTTATCGAGTTGTTATGGTTACGACAAAAATTATTATTGTTAGAATGATAACGTGACTTACAAAAAACAAGAGTAAAAAGGTTGTCTTGAAAATAACGATGTTGTTCTGACGGTAATAATTTTGACTTAATAATAACAAAACTCGTACTTTATCCTTTACTTTTAAAAAATTTAGCACTTTTTAAGTAAGAAATTTTCTATTTTTGAGTCAGTAGACAAAAATAGAGGTAAAAATAAGCAATTTTGAGCCAATGGGTTTTATTTAGTTAAGTAAATACAAAAAAAGAGTGTTGGAAACATTCACACAATCAAGCACAACGGAAGAAAAATACATCGAAAACATCAAAACAATAACACCAAGATTTACGTAGAAACCCTCTCTTAACTAAAGGAAAAAACTACAGGATCTAACTGGTACCTCAATCTACTGTGAAATTAAGGATTACAATCTCTAATTATAACCCCCAACCCCATTACAATTATTATCAATCATCAATGGTGTGACTATTGCACGGTAAGTCACCAACCTCCTCAAAATGTAACTGTTGCACGGCGAGTCATCAATCCTCCTTAATGTAGCTTTTGCACAGCGAGCCACCAACCCTCCACAATGTAACTTTGAAAAGCGGAAGCTGCAAAACTCTCATTAGTGCTTCTTAATCAAGATACCTCTCAACATCAATTTCTCCTCTTGCCTGTGTAAACCCCCCCCCCCCCCCCCCCCCCCCCCCCCCCCCCCCCCGCGCGTGCAGGATACCCTTTTACAAAACCCCAAAGCCTCTTTCCTCTCTTTTACTCCACTTCTCAGACATAACCCTGAACTTTTGTTTATAATTTAGTTACCTAATTATACTAGCAATCAAATCTGAATTGGATTAGATAACTAAATCATATTAAACATTCTCTCAAATCATATCTAAATTAAATCAAATTAATATTAAGAACAATGTATAAGTATAAGCTATAAGGCGGGCCTATGCATATCCATACCTCAAGCCTAATAGACATTCGTATGAAAGGGCATATACTAGAGTATAAAAATATCAATGGGCATTCACCCATTAGTTTAAACTTTTGAGATAAATGACTTCTTAACGCTAAACATCCTTAAATTTTGAAAGAAACTTGATCAAACAAACCTAACAAGATTCGGATGTAGCTTTTAAATATCTAAAATAAGAGAGAGAGGAGAGAGAAAGTCCAATAGGACACGAAAGCTCAGGCTCAGCTTCTGAAGGGGGGATGAAATTTAATGGAGATTCCTTTTATTACGTAAATAAATAAATTCGTCCTTTTTTTTCTTTTTTGTTATTTACAATTCGGTAACGCGGGATTGGGTTGTCCCAACTAGCCCCGATCTATAAGAAAGTCTATAATTTCTATAAATAGGTAAGTATGATTATATCCTGAGTAAGAATCGAACTCCTAACCTATGGGCGATGATCGTATAGGTAGAAGACGCCACCAATTGAAACACCTTCGTGATGGGTAATTTAATAATTGGGTTATTTAATGAACAATTTAATATTTGGGTGGCGCATTTTAGCACGTGGGGTTCCGTGTACTTCACTTTTTCAGCTGCGTCTTCGTTTTTCATGGATTTTATGAATTAATAGAAAATGTTTTCCATTAAAAAAGTTAGGGTTCATTTACCGAGTGCTAAGGCACCGGATCTTCATTATAACTAAAAGAATAAGAATCACATATAATGCTGTGGCCCTCTTGTATATTTTTAGAACTTATAATGGGCTTTACATCATATACAAAGCAAGCCAATTGGGCTCAGTTACATATAATAATAACACCTGTACAATATAGTCTAACATTCCCCCTCAACCGAAGCAGGAGGTAAACAAATGCGAAGGTTGGATCTAAGCAGAAAAAGAGTGCGCGGAAGATTCTTTGTGAAGATATCGGCAATCTGCTGTGACGAAGGAATATGAAGTACTCGAATAAGACCCATTTGAACAGGCTCACGAACAAAATGGATGTTAATCTCGATATGTTTTGTGCGAGTATGCTGGATGGGGTTGGTAGACATGTATATGGCAGAAACATTATCACAATAGACCAAAGTAGCTCGTGGAAGAAAAAGACCGAGCTCACTACGGAGAGACCGAACCCGGCAACATTCGGACACGGCGTTGGAGACTGCACGATACTCGGCCTCGGCACTAGAATGAGAGATGGTGGGATGCCGTTTAGAGGACTAGGAGATAATGTTGCCTCCAAGGAAAACACAAAAACCAGAAGTAGAACGGCAAGTGTCAGGGCAACCAGCCCAATCAGCATCCGAATAAGCCACAAGTTAGTCCATATGTGTCGGGGAGATAGTCAAACCATGATCAATAGTGCCCTTGATATAGCGAAGGATGCGCTTAACAGCCATCCAGTGCGATGATCGTGGAGCATGCATAAACAGACACATCTGCTGAACTACATAAGATATGTCAGGACGAGTAAAGGTGAGATATTGAAGAGCACCAACAATGGACCTGTATAAGATGGGATCGGCCATAAGTTTGCCGTCTTCTAAACAAAGCTTGGACTTGGAATCTGTAGGTGTAGCAACAGGCTTGTAGGAGAGCATGTCGGTCCGGTCTAGAAGATCACGTGCATATTTAGATTGAGACAAGAATAACCCTGAAGAGAGGTGAGATACCAAGATGCCAATAAAGTAATTACGGCGGCCCAAGTCAGTCATATCAAACTCAGAGTGAAGAGAGCGAAGTAGATCATGAAGTACCGCGTGAGAAGAGGCCGTGAGAACGATATCATCAACATAGACCAATAATATAGCCATATCATGTCCACGATGTAAGACAAATGAAGAAGAATCTGACTTATAACTTTGAAAAACCAACCGTTATTGTAAAAAGGTAGCAAAACGAGTGTACTAGGCACGAGATGCCTGTTTGAGACCGTAAAGAGACTTATTAAGCTTGCAGACATTATCAGAATACTGAGAGTCGATGAAACTCGTTCGTTGCTTCATATAGACCTCTTCATTAAGTGTGCCATTAAGAAAAGCATTTTTGACATCGAGCTGATGAATAAGCCAATGTCGAGAAGTAACAATAGTCAAAACAGTACAAACAGTAGCAGGTTTAACAACAGGACTGAAAGTTTCACCGTAGTCGATACCATAGAGTTGTGTAAATCCCTGAGCAACTAACCGAGCTTTATACCGTTCAACTTGACCTGTAGATGTTTGCTTAATACGAAAACCCACTTGGAGCCAACAATGTTACAATAAGGGGGGCGGAGGAACCAGATCCCATGTCTTATTACAAATAAGAGCATTAAATTCGTCGAGCATAGCATGCTTCCATTTCTCATCAGTAAGTGCCTGTTTAGAAGAAAAAGGTACCTCGGACAAAGTACTATGAGCAATCATAGAAGGTTTGAGAAGAGGTTTTACAATACCAGCACGAGCACGAGTCACCATGGGATGAATAGAGGAAGTAGGGGGAGCCAAACCCAGTGCGGGCGGATGTACAACCACGTTTGGTTGCACAATTGGAGGGGCTGCAGGTGCAGTCGGTGGTAAAGGAGTTGCGGTGGGTGGCGCCACAGGAGGCGGCGACAGCCATGGTTGGAGGCCCGCGAACGTTGAAGATGTGAGCGGAGGAGAAAAGATTTGATGAAGCCGGGTCATTGTATCTTGAGAAAAAGTACCCAATCGTGCAAATGAAAAATCTGCTTTATAAAAAATAACATGCCTCGAAATAATGACTTTATTAATAGAAGGATCTAAACATTTATAACATTTGTGATTCTATGGATAGCCCAAGAAAACACATAAGGTAGAGCGCGGAGCAAGCTTATGAGACGTGGTGGCACTGAGATTCGGATAGCAGGCACTACCAAAAACCCGAAGATGATCGTAATTAACTTGCTTCTTGTACAAACGTTGAAATGGGATATTTTTCTTAATAGAAGTGGACGATAGATGGTTGATAATATGAGCTACAACAGAAACTGTTTCAACCCAAAATTCCAAAGGCATGCATGGTTGAAACAAGAGGGAACGCATCATGTTACCAATAGTACGATGCATCTGTTCAGCTTTCCGATTCTGTTCGGAGGTGTGAGGGTAGGAAACCCTACCGAGAATGCCCCTTTGCAGAAAAAGACTATTAAAGTAAATGTTGATATATTCAGTGTCATTATCACATTAAAAATGTTTGATTTCCACACCAAATTGATTCAACACAATATTACGAAACTGAACAAACAGGACAAAAACCTCATATTTGGCACGCATAGGATAAATCCACACAAAATGAGAATAATCATCCAATAATAGTAAATAATACTTAAAACAGCTGAAATTGATAACAGGTGATGTCTATACATCAAAATGAACAATATCGAAAGGACGCGTGGTACTAGTGATAGACTTTTGAAAAGATAAACGACTATGCTTACAGTGTTGGCAAGCATGACACAAACTAGACTCAGATGAACTTGAACAAGAAATAAATTTTTGTTTGACTAAAGTGGACAAGACTAGCTCCCCAGGATGGCCAAGTCGATGATGCCAGAGAGATTGTGTATTTTTAGAAGCAACTAAGGAAACATGTGGGGAGGCTACTTTCAAGAAAATAAAAGAAGGCTGTTCGGGGGAGGCTAGGGTTAGCTGGGTTGGGGTGCTGATGGTGACGGCCAGCTAGGGTTTGCCGATATTAGGGTTTTGAATATTTTGAGAAGGGAAGAGAGGGAGGCTGGGGTTTGCCTAATTTACGAGAGAGTCAGGGTTAGCTCTGATACCAAGAAAGAATGAGAAGCACACATAATGCTGTGGCCCTCTCGTATATTTATAGAACTTATAACGGGCTTTACATCATATACAAAGCAGACCAATTGGGCTCAGTTACATATAGTAATAACACATATATAATATAGTCTAACAATAACTACAAAGTTAAACGTGCTTGGGTGAGAGTAGTATCATGATGGGTGACCTCCTGGGAAGTCCTCATGTTGCCAACCCTATAAAGTTGGGGGTCCTCGGAAACAGCCTCTCGAAAGGGTTACACCCTAAAGGGATAAGGCTGCGTACATCCCCTCCTCCCAGACCCGACTTATACGGGAGCGCTTGAGGCACTAAGTCTGTAGTTGTTTTCCATTAAAAAATTGACTTCTTAATTTTTGTTTTAACAGATTTTTGGGTTATTTATAGTGTTAGACTATATATTTTGTTAACTGTGTAGTTTAATTATTATATTTTTAACTGTATTAATTTAGTTCATATATGAATTGATATTAGTTGAAATTTTTTTTTTGAACATTTATTAGTTGAATTTGTGTTTTCAAAAAAAAAAAAAAAGATAGTTGAACTCAAACTCTGTCACAATTCTCGTTGAGATTCAGCTAAACTTACATGTGGAGTCTTTAACAATAATAATCCTCACTTTAGTGTGTACATGATTTGATAGTACTCGTACAAGTAAATAAATTCTTAATAAAATAAGAAAACACAATTCTAATTATAAGTATATTAATTAATCAGTTAATTTCAGCAGCAGTATTTGACAAAGCAACTTACGGGTCCTCAAAAACAGTCTCTCATCAGGGTCTCACCCTGATAGGGTAAGACTGCGTACATCCTACCTCTTCCAGACCCTGCGCGAGCGGGAGCCCTTGAGACACTGCGTATGTTGTTGTTGTTATATTTGACAAAGCAGCATTTCTGGTACTCCAAGGGCTTCCGCCTAAACAGGATCTGGGGATAGATATACGCAACGTTCCCCTTTCATGGTTCTACCCTAAAGAGAGGCTATTTTCGATAACCCTTAATCCGAGGGGTGCACAAAGACTTCCTAGGAGGTCACCCATCTTGATACTACTCTCATCTAAACACGATTAATTTTAAAATTTTAATAGAATTCAATACTTATATGGTGATACTCCCTTTGATTATTAGCAGCAGTATTTGACTAGGAGAGAAATAAAGGACAAGAAAAAGAGATATGAGAGAGAGAGAATATCAACTAAAAAAAGAAAAAGGAAAAAAAAAGGGAACTGGCGTATGAAAATATGACTTTTTTCAAGCGTATATTTCTCGACATTTATACCGGGAGTGCACCGGTTAACCGACACGTGTCCTTACATTAACGACGTTATAAAGAGTGAATACTGCGGTTAGTGAACTACATCACCACTTCTTTATCCACCTTCACAAGGCAATATAAATTTAGCACAGTATAATGTTATTTTTAGGATAAAATTATTATTATTATTATTATTAGAGTCTTATTAGACTAAAATTATGGGTTTTAAGTTAATTTTATTATTTATAAATTATATTATTGTTTTAACAATAATAATTTTTGAAATAACAATAACAACTTCCTTAGCAAAAAAGTAATTATGTTTAGTTGATATTTTAGAAAATTAATTTATTACTTAGGTATTTTAATAATAATAATAATAATTATTATTATTATTAGATATTAATCTATTTATTTTATAAATCCTATGTAAGATTCACAATAGAGTCACATGTGAGATCCTAATTGAAAAAAGTGGGATAAACGATCAGGAGGTAGGGCCGGACATTAATCCTAAAGCAACCAAAGCATCCACTTGGAGCCCCCAACGTTTAGGGGCCCTCGAATTTTTGGAGTTATAATTTTTAAAGTATTAAACTTTAATATTACTCAATTTCATGATCAAAATTTTTATATAATATATATATATATATATATATATATATATATAAAGGACTTCATTTGAAAATTTTACATAAGACCCTGAAAATATCGAGACCGGCTTCAATCATGTGTCATGGTCAACCACCCAACATTCCAAGGCACTCTCATAAAGTGAAAATTTAACCAAAAAAAAAAAAAGGAGAAGAAATTGACAAAAAGTGAAATGAGTGGAAAAATATACAAAAGTGAATTATAAGAAGTCAATTTTGGATTAAGATTTGATTCGATTTGCAATCATATACTTTTCTTTACTTAATGCATCCTTAGCTACCCTGCCAATACTATGAGAATTTTAACATTTTTTTAATTGATTTCGATGTTTTGCATCCTATTGTTATCATATTACGGGTTTTTTTTAAGAAGATCTGAGTTTGAGCTCTAGAAACAGGACATGGAAATATGTTTTGTGGATGTTGTTCGGTGTATAGGATATGAGGTGCTAAGAAATGCTCCCTTTCTGGTGTTTTCCGTTGGTGCTTATAGTAAGGAAAGGGAAAGGGAAAGGGAATGAGAAGTCTTTAAAGACACTTAACATTATCCTTTATTTGACATATGTATATGGCACCTGAATTGAACGACAGAAAGAAAACGATGTAATGGTTAATCCAAATATTCACTTTTAAAGTACAATTATTACATTATTGTTATATATTAATAGTGGAATTATAAATTTTTAGGGTTTAAATAGGTTATGGATTTGGGTCGGATATTCGTTCCATCTGATGAATTTGGATTTTGGTTGAATTTTTATAGAATAAATAGGTTTTTTGTATTCGGGTGGGATTAGGGTTTTTTTTTTTTTTGGGGGGGCGGGGGGGAGTGGATCTGGATGGAGGCAAACTCGATCCGGCTCCAACCCATTGTCATTCCTATATACAGCACGGCTTCTTTTGACAATTAATTTCCATGATTGGGGTTACTACTGTTTTCATAAAGGGTTTATCGATAAAAATAAATACGATTTCATGCTTTAGAAAAAGAAACCAAGTGTTGGGGATACTTTTCGGTGTATAGGATGAGGTGTTTGCATAGTTTGGCATGAGAGCTTACTTTGATATCTTATAAGTTGTGTTCAGTTTAAATTACAACTATATTTCATTCAGTATTTTCTTTTTGGATAATTAGAGAGATAACTCTCGTTATAAAACTAGCGTACCCACCGAAGGGGAGCTTAGAAAAACCCACACGAGAGAAAAAAATATAGCAATAAGCCCTAAGACACCTATATGCTTATCATCACACCAATTCTTAAAATACGACAACATACCCCAAAAATAGACACCTGTATGTATCCACACCAACTATTGAAACACAAAAGGCGAAATGGATATCACACATTTAATAACTCCCGAAAACACCAAAAAAATCAAATGAACGGCACCTTCCTTGGCATAAACCCCCAAACACGATACAACCAATGATCAGTTACGCCCTTGATGTTACCTAGGACACCTCAAAACAGACTCAATCAATTTGAGTTGAAACTCTTATCATGACCAAAAAGGGGACATAGCACGTGGGCTGACTTCTTATTGAGGTGTTTCCTTTTCTTACAGATACCACCTTTAGAGATAGCGCTCCCAAGACAACAGAAGAGATGGGACTCAAGGGACATTTCATTCCATCTGGTTCGATCGTTTGGGCTATTAGTAATTCAGTCGCTTCCTAAACTTCTGAAATACTAATCTTGCATCATCTTAAGATTTTTTATTTTTTTTTGCCAAAAGGCAAGCGCAAATATTATTAATCTACCAAAACTTTTTACATGTACAACCTTTATAAACAAATAACCTCATTACTCAATCAAAACTCAATCAGACATCACAAAAAATCACCGCCCCAAAACCCAGTCCTATACTAAATTCCCTACTTCAACCTTTAAGTAGTTAATTTTTGTCCATACCATTACTTTAATTTCCCAAACCACTCTTTCAACACTCACTTCTCGGTCTTCAAATCTTCTTTGGTTCCTCTCTGTCCATATATGGTATACTACAGTAGTAAACACCAATCTCTTTATCCCACTATTGGAACGCCGATTCTTCACCACCCACTTGAACTAGACTAACGTCCCATTCAACTGCGATCAAAACTCGATATCACTCCAGTCACAAATGGCCTTCCAAACTTGAGCAGCCCATCTACTTTCAAAAAATATATGTTTCCCATTTTTCACCTGTTCTCTGCACAACGAGCATTGACTTCCCATATAAATCCTCCATTTTTTCATCAACTCATCTATTAACAAAATACCTTTTACTGCCATCCAAGCTATAAAACTGTGTCAAGGATAGGCACTACTCACCCACACCGATCTCCTCAAGTGACAGAGGGCTTGATGACTTCGGATCCCCTCATATGCACATGCCAAGCTAAACCCTCCACCTTTACTGCAGAGCTCCAATCTTACCTAGACCTGGTAACCCCAAACAGCAATTATTACTTTTCGTAAATCTTATTCTAATTCTAATAATAACAATTATTATCTCGATAATAACAACATCGTATTTGTTACATTAAAATAAGGGAATGTGGCTCGAACATCAAAAAGGCAAAAAAAAAAAAAGAAGAAAAAATTAGCATTATTAGTCAAGCTAGTGGAATTTGAAATCATTATCATTCATGATAAGCATGCAATATCACTGCGCCCATATACATCATTTTATCCATTTGGCTTTCTATATAGGTAAATTATAATTTATCTGAACATAGATAACATCTACCCAAGAAGATATCAACATGCAAGCACCGAATTTCATTAGACATCCGAAGTTAAGCGTGTTTGGACGAGAGTAGTACTAAAAAGGGTGACCTCCTGGAAGTCCTCGTGTTGCACCCCTTAGGTTAGAGATTCTCGGAAACAGCCCTCCCATCCTGCTTAGGCGGGAGTCCTTGGGGCACTGGAAATGTTGCTATAGAGATAACATCTATTACAAATAGTATTTTAGTTTTGGTGTTGAAAGAAAATTATTGTCGCGTTTAAAAAAATGTCATAAGGGGAGGATCACTCTATATACTATATTTCATACAGTTACTGGAAAAGTGTTGTTAAGTTAAGAGTGGATTTGGTGGACTACATGTGCGTGTGAGCTTATCCCATTAAGATGGTGACGTAGGACGAGTAGCAGAAGAGTTTTTGGAGCAGATGGACAGTCAGAAACTCAAATAGGTGGGCCGAAAGCAGTAATTTGCTCGGCCAATGAGTTACGGGGCCTGTAACCTTTTAAAACGAAGCTCTCGGACTGAACTATGCAACCCTAGACACTTCGACTTTGACCCCGCCTATTTTCTCTAAATTTGGCCTCTAAAAGTGTTTTCGGGCCACTGCTTTATGTTTTTCGCCTAGTTTAGCAGTATTTTCATAATTTCGTACTTTATGGCATTTTCATAATTTTGCATATTAGGGTTTCTCTCTGTCCTTTTTTTTTTTTTTTTTTTTTGCTTATAAATAGTAACTTTGGCTGGTTATATTATTCATTCTCCAATTTTAAAAAATACAAACTCTAGTTTCTCTTTTCTTCTGTGGATTCCAAGTTTATCTTTCGTGTTCGAAGTGTTCGAATCAATTTTACGTTTCCGTTTCGCATGGTGTGATCTTTTTATCACGCAAACTATTATTTTCCTTCCCGTTGGAGCACATAATCATAGTAGAAGACTAGTAATGGCAAAGCTGAAAATGTAGCAATTATTTTCTCTACTTTCAACCTCATATCCACATTTTTCGCCCCCTCTTCAGTTGCATATTGGAGTAACGGTCAATAACTTCCTATAAATTGGTACGTTTTCCTGTTAAAAAAAATACAAAAAAAACCTCGGTTTCCTCTTCCTTTCTAATCTACAACAACAACAATCCAGTGCCTGAAGGGCTCCCGCATAGGCAGGGTCTGGGGGGTAGATGTACGCAGTCTTCCCCCTTCTAGAGCCTGCCCAGAAAAGAGGCTGTTTTCGAGGGCCCCCAACCTGAAAAGCCTCTTCCTTTGTAATCTATTTCCGCTATTTGTATTTCTTCCTATCCAACTTATCGTTGAGTGTTTAGGGCGTGTTCTATAACCAGGCTCTAGCATGCATACATTAAAGTGGTGGGTACCATATTAACCCCGAGAGTCAGAGTGTAAGCCGGGTCCCATCATACTTACATCGGGGAACAAACAATTTAGAAACAACAATATAGTGAGCAAGACATGTTTAAAGTGTATAAGGATAGATCATCACATACGAAATTTATGACTATTTACGTATTATCAGTTCATTTTAACATGACATGTATAAATTTATACATAAATATCATAAATTTGATATCATAATGAAGAAAATTAAATACCAAAAATTATTAATCCTGAATCCAATGAAATTTAAAAAAAAAAAAAAAAGTAGTGGACAGGCAAATGATTGAGGTGATAATGGAGAAAATTAAGTGCCAAAAAGAGCATTTAATCACAAAATAAAATACTTTTTGAAATAAAATAAATAATATAATTAAAAAAAATGTAAGGATGTAGGGAGAGAAGGAGACAGTTCTGAATATTCTGATGATACCTCCCCCAACAGTGTCCCCCTTTCTCTCTCCTACACATTCTCCCACAAGTCGGTTTCCGTGCGATATACTGATAGTGTTTATATTTTAAAAAAATACAACAATAATAACAGATTAAGTATTTTAAAGACTCCCACATATGCAGGTTTTGGAAGAGATAGAATATATGTTGTCTTACCCCTTAAGAATGTTATCTTAAATAGAGGCTGTGTTTGAGGACTCCCGACCTGAGAAGTATAAAGGCATAATATTTCTATGACAGTTATTTAATTAGGAAAATAAAATAATTATATTAAATATTAAGCATATATATATATATATATGTATTTTTTGTTACGAGTCAGAAAAAAATTAAGAATTTAAAGTTGTTTGAAAGAGAGATTAACTCCTCTATAATGTATAGAGAGATCGTTATTTTTAAAGGCGAATTTTTTAGAAAAATTATTATCTAAATATTTGAGATTTTATTATTTATTACATAAATATTATGATATTTTAATATAAATAATGAGATAAGTTTAAAAATTTTATCAGTTAGATATTATAAAATTTTAAATTTTGAAATTTGTTGGGTTTTTATTGAAAAATGTTAAAGTGAAATATGAGTCCGAAATATAAGTCTTTTTATTAGAATTTGATTATTTTCTGTAAAAATGCTAATAGACGATTTCAGCAATATGTAGGCAATTTACATTGCAATTCAGTGAATATTTTATTGTAATTCGTTGAATTTTTGTTGACATAGATTTCTCTATAAAAATGATCAAATTATAACATATATTATCTAAACAATAAAATACCAAAATTTCTTTAGGGTTACTTTGTGTGGAGTCTGGTTTCATACTATAAGAGACCAAGTTCGATGGAGTGGAGAGAATTGGTGGTTCAGCTAAATATCTAAGATTTCATGTGATACGCCTATTTATATCCGGTTCTAGGGCTTGAGAGAGTAGAGCAAATTGGAAAAAAAAAACTCTCTGCAATAATTTCAAGAAATAAAATTCTTCCTACAACTTCATAGACATAGGTAATTCCGGCCGAACCACGTAAATTTATGCTACGGACCAACTTCTCAGGTTCGAGGTCTTCGGAAATAGCCTCTCTTCAGGGTAACCCCCTGAAGGGGGAAGGCTACATACCCTGCTCATGCGGGAGCCCTTGGAGGTACTGGGTTTGTTGTTGTTGTTGCACGTAAATTTAAGTGTTTGTTATTTATTTTTTCGTTGAATTTTTCGTTGTTAGTCAATGCGTTTCTTAACAATTTTATTATATATATACTAAAATACCTTAATATCTAAATGATAAATATTCAAATCTTAAAATAACGGCTAATAACTTCTCTTTTTTTTTTTTTTTCACAACACAAAAAAACAAATCAAAAATAAAATAATAATAGGTAATATGTTGCAACTGTTTGGGGTGGAGGGGGCGGGGCACGCCCCTCGGGCCTCAGCTAACCCCCAATCCCCATGCCCCTACCCCACTATTCCACTTTATATATATATATATATATGTATATTGTTGTAAAATTGGTCTCTATATGACTTAACTATGTCAAAAAAATTTAAGTCAAGAAGTATTCAAATATTATAGATCAAATGTTGTAATTTTTTAGTGGCATAAGTTGTATTTTTGAGGTAGAAAATATTATATCAGCAGGTTATTAAATTCAGTTAAAAGTCATGTGGTAAAATGACTCTGCTGCCCCTGCCCGTGTGCCTGTTTTACCTGCCCATGCCACTCCCCGCTGACCGAAGCTTCTAAAGGAAGCTAACCGATTCTGTTGTAGATGGCTGACACGCGTCAGCCATCCGGGAGTACTGTTTGTGTTTCTTGTGGGCTTATATGGACCGTTGATCTGGATTGTACGAACAGCCGAGATTGAACCAGTTTTCCTTGCCACGGATTGGGTTGCATTTGCCTATATATACCGACCCTTTTAGGGTTAGCCGTACGCTTTGCTCATTTCTCTCTGTTTCTCATCAGCCACCGCCTATTCTCTCTTTTTCTCTGGCGATTTGAGGCGACTGAGGAAATCCGTGGGTGTTAAGGCTTGCTCGTTCAAATCTTGGTAGTTTGGAGCACGTATGAAGCCTTGTAGGCTTCGGTTGTGAGCTTTCTCTTCCCTTACACTTTATTTCGTTCGTTTTTAGGTTTCTGTCTTAGAAGCCTTCATGATCTGTTTGTATAAAGTTGTATATCGTTGAAATTTGGTCTGTAATACTTGAACTCGACTTATAGTGGATAGACTTCTCTATAAATAGGGAGCCGTGGAGTAGGTCTTTATTTAAAGGCTGAACCACGTAAAGATCTTGTTGTTGTCGCTGTGATTTTTATGCATGTGTTTGGTGTTGGATGAATCTTGCTAGACTACAGTTACAGGTTTCTTGAACAAGATCTGAAGTGTTGAATGTTTGTTGTTATTGTCGGTTTTCAAGATCTAAAGTTAATAAGTTTAAACCCTAGGAATACGACCTAAAACTTAACATATATATATAAGAGTACGAGAGTGAAAGAGACGAATCATAATCTCTTATTGTAATGGAAGGTCAAGATTTGTTGAATATTAAAGAAAATAACAATTTACGGCTCATGTTCCTTCGTGGGGCAGAAAGAAAGAAGGGGTAAGGGAGGGAAATCACTTTTTTTTTTCAATACTCAACAAATATTAGCCGTAAATTGTTATTTATTTTTTAACGTTTAATAAATCTTGGCTGTCCATTACAGTGGAGGGCCAAGATTCGCCCTTCTCACGCTCTCATAAGAATGCCACGCCACCATATACATATATATATATACATAACTCAAATAAGAGAGCGAGAAATAAGAGCAGATAATATGGACGATTAGGTGTAGTTAAAAAAAAAAAAAAGACTATTCATTGTAAAAATAATTTTAAAATCTAAACCCTTAATTTAGATTTAATGGTTGATATTTCTATTCTAATGTGAGTCATGCCATATATATATATATATTGTAAACCGATATGTAATTCGGTCAAAAATTTTGAATTCAAAGCTCATTTTTTTTCTATTCCCCACTATAATCTTAATAAAAATTATGAAAAACTTATTGTTTAATAAATAACATGACAAAATAAAGACCGAAAATTAGTGGATTTATTTTCAATACTTTCCTAAGAAAGTAGATTTTCACTAATCATTCTTCTAAGAGTCATGGGCGTACATCGATTACGGAACATATGCCTCGTTTGAGTTATGCGTAGATTGATTTATCCTTGAGTTTTTCTATGATTTATATTTGTGCATATTAATTCTGAATCCGAGAAATACAAAGTGTCTCGTGTTTGAGCTTATTTCTCTTCTTCTAAAACGTAATCCTCATTCTTCCCAAGGAAAATGTATTTAAGATACGTTTATCTGTAGTCATTAACTATTAACTAATGGTTTAGCTTTCTTTGGTCATCTGTTGTTTAGCTACTAGTTTCTAGCAAATGAGTAAACTATTTTGTGCAAATATTTGGTAAAATTAATTCTTCGAGTTAGTTTATTGTTGCAGAATGATATTATTAGTTACGAGTAAGTGTCTTTTTGGTTGAGTTTTTTTATAACATAAAAATGAGTTCCCATATTATTATTATTTGACCACGATATAAAAATAACTCTTGAATAAAACCCTAAACTGTTATTCTAGCAAAAAAAAAAAAAAAAAAAAAAGCCGTACTTCTTCTTTAAATAAAAAACAAAGCAAACTTATAAATTTTTCACCAAAAATGTTGGCATTCATATTTTGTAAAAGGACTCTAAAAAAGAAAATATATTTTTATAACGTGCAATAAATAAGCCTAAATAAGATCAGAATGTTAATAAAATAATGAGTAATTTTATTTTAGTTGTCTAAGAGCACGTTTTGCATCGGTTTTTTGTTTATAATTTTTGATTTTATATAAACTAAAAATAATACTTTGAAAATATTTGTTTGGGCTTTCGATTCTTGTCTTTAATTTTTCCTTGATCGAGTAAGAATTGAGAACAATACCAATAGTTCCAGTGCCATAAAGGTTCCCGCATACGCAAGGTCTTGGGGGTGGATATACGCAGCCTTTCCTCTTTAGGGTGCTACTCTGAAGGGAGGCTGTTTCCGATGACTCCTAATATGTGGAGCGTGTCATCATGGAGGCATAGAAGCTTGGAAGCATAAGAGCAACATCGTAAGAATTGAGAACAAAAATAAAAATTTAGTAAAAATTACTTTTCAAAGTTTGCTTTTTATTTTTTTTACTAAAATAAACGACTGTAAATAGAAAATAATATCAATAAGCTAAAATAATTAAAGGCCAAAATGAGCCCACCCCAGTGAGCATCAAACTGGGCTTTCATCTTTATTTTGGGCCCACCCATCTCATTACAAACTGGCCCATGAATCCATAACCATTTACAACAACTAAGCTTTATCCATTAAACAATTATGTGCCTCTTTGAGGCTTCTGCCAAAGCAGAATAGTCCGGAGAAGATGAGATACACGCACCCTTATCCTTATAGGATGCTACCGTACACGAAGGCTATTTTCAAATGACTCTCGACTCCAAAAAGCGAGAGTCAGACTATTTACTCATCAATAATGAGGTTTTATGTTCGAATCTCATTTTTCCGTTTTCCTGGTCCTTACATTGACTAGGAAGTTGTTGTATTCTTAATTTCTAAAAATAAACTCGTATTGTTAGGGTTTTAGTTTATGGTTTCGTGTATACTTTCCTTAGTTTATGACAATATGGTCTAAAACGCAGCGTTATTTGGGATTGGTGCGTTTTTAGTTCTTAGCACGAGATTTGGGAAACAATACACTGGATTTTGATTGGTCAATTAGGGTTTTTTTTTTTGGCATGCTATAGGTATAATTTGTTTCTGGTTTTATTCATAACTACAATCTTCGAGTTATTTACACTGTTGGTCCTTATTCTTTTAAATTTGTTCAAATTGTTCTTTTTATTTTTGTTTTATTTGTTCAAAACGGCCATAATATTTGTAACTTTGTTCAAATTAATCTATCAATTTTTCTTTTATTCAAAATAGTCCTTAATATTTTATTTTATGATAAAATTGATTCCCCTATTTGGTGATCAAAATTAGGTAAAAATTAAAAGGGGAAGGACCAAGACTAATTTTCTCATAAAATAAAGCATTAAGGACTACTTAAAAAAAGACTAATTTGAATAAAATTAAAAATATTATGTATTATTTCAAGAAAAAACAAGGAACCAATTTAAAGAGAGTAATGTTGAATTGATATTGCCTAGTTTTTAAGATAATTTTATAACTCTCATTATTTAAAAATTTTATTATTACTTTGATAATAATAAGTTTTGTTCTAATAATAACAATTACTCTTAAGGAAACCTAAAAATATCGCCCATCATGAGGGCGTCTCAGTTGGTGGCGTTTCCTACCACGCGGCCATTACCTAGGGGTTAGGAGTTCGATTTTCGCTGAGGATATACTCATGACTTATCTACTCATAAAAATTACGAGTCTTTTTATGGACCGAAATTAACTGGGACAACCCGATCTCTCGTTACTAGAAAAAAGAAACCTAAAAATATCATGAACAAATAAACCTTCCGCCTCTCTCTCTCTCTCTCTCTCTCTCTCTCTCTGCCCTCTTCTTCCTCATAAACCCTAGAATCCTAAACCCTAACATTAATTCATCGATTCATCATCATAAGGTGAAGCTGGTTGATAATGGAGGGATTGAAGGTTTCGGAGGCAAATTTGGTGGTGTATATTCATCCTTCCAAGACTAAAGTCGTCTCCGATGCCATTGCTCGTGAACTCAGTTCCTTGCTCTTCAAGTTCGTATCTTTCATTCTCTCTTTCTCTTGGTTTTTCTCTATTTCTTTGAGAGTTCTGTTATTTGTTTGAGTTGAATTTGATTTCTGTGTAATTGGTTGGAATTTGGTGTTTTGAAATTGTGCAAAGTTGTTTTAGAGTGTGAAATCATTCATAGGTGTGTGTGTAGCTGCGTAAGTGTTTGAGATGCGGTTTAAATGAGCCGTCTTGAGTTGGGTCAAGCACCCCCTTGTCGGAAGTCGAGTTTGAGCCGAGGGCCGGAGCTCTTAATGAGCTTTTGAACCTTTTTTCAAGCTCGGTTCCATAAGATTTTAGTTTGTTTGATGTTTGACGTGGCTTGTTAGTGTAATTGGGCCAATCCAGCTGCATATTGAGGTGGCCCGAGCTGAGCTCGTTATTGAGCCCAATTGAGCTCACAATCGAGTCGATCAGCTTGAGCTTGTTATCAAGTCGAGTTTGTTACTGAGCATAGCAATTCAAGTTACTATTGGGCCATTATCGAAGCACTTTTGAGCTAATACCAACCATTGATGAGCCTTTAATGAGCTCTTATCGAACTATTCACAAATGTTAATGAGCTAAGCACCCTATTGTTCGGACTTGGCTTGTTAAGCTTATCGAGCATGCTCGAACTCGATTCGATAAGCCATCGAGCTCTTAGAACGAATACAAATGAGCCATAATCGATTGTGAATACAAGTAGTTCATTGAATGTTTGGTTCGTTTACACCCTTTCAGATATGTTTTAATTGGGAGGTCATGAATTCAAATCTCAACAGCCCTATACTAATGTATACTAAGCATAGAAACGGGGTAAATTTGTGTATCATTCATATTCAAAACCCAATGGAAATTTGTATAACGAAGCATATTAGAGTATAAAATCATTAGCTAATTCCTTGTTTAACTGTTGTACCTCAATTTCTTAGATTGTAGTTATCTATGGTTGTTGAGAAGCTCAATTTTGATGCTAATTTTAATTTGTTGTAGTTGATTAAATTGTTTTAGTTCCAAAGCATTTCTAGGTCTTTATATAATACCGTAACTTTTTGAGATGGTTTATTGACATGATATGATGTCTCTTTTGACTAGGAAGTGTTGAGTTCAAATTCCGATGACCTTCACCAATACTAATATAAATTGAGCACAAGGATGTGACGAGTTTATGCATTATTCATACTTCCTTCCTAGTAGACATTTGTCCGAGGGAGTATTGTTAGAATATAAAACCATTATTAGACTGTTCACCCATCAACTTAAACTTTTGGGAGTAGTTTTTTTTGTCAAGGTATCAAAGCCTTGTTGACCGAATGGTCACGAGTTTGAATCCCAATAGCCCCCACTCTATATATCAATATATTTCAAGTACAAGGGATAGGTGGGACTGTGTATTATCCATGCTTCAAACCTAATGGACATTTGCGTTAGGGAGCATGCTAGACTATAAAACCAATGCCAAACCTTTATTCATCAGCTTAAACTTTTGAGGCAGTTGTTTTCCTGACAAGTATATTACAGTACAAAATCATATACTGGTCATTGACCTAGTAGCTTAAGTTTTTAGGTAGCTAATTCCTCATTGAACTATTGTACCTCGGTTGTTTTTGGATTGTGATTTATCTATGGTTGTTGAGAAACTCAATTTTCATGCTGGTTTTAATGGATGGAGTGGCACGATATTAACCCCTGTTCATAAAATACGATATGATAATAAAATGAGATCTAACACATACGTTTATTATTCTGCTATATAACAAAAATTTCGGTCAAAAGTTTGTTGACTTATAAAAATAAAGGCTAATGTCATTCATAATATCGGTAGAAGAAACATAACACCTAGTAAATGATAAGAGTACAATTAGTCATCATTTATTGTTTAGATGGAAAAAAAATATGGATACATGTTATAATATGTGCATTACACGTACAACGTCAAGAGAGCGTGTAGTTTATTGTACTGTTGGCAATAATAAGTAAACGGCTTTTTTAAACGGGGAAGTGCGGTTATGTGTCTAGAATGCATATTATGTGCCTTTTTTACTAACAGAGATATCAACATGGCTATAATTTTGAGGCTCAATAGCAGTTGCCAAATTGCAGGTACAATGAGATGTTTGATGGTGTGGTACTAGCCTACGAAGTTGTTGAAATTCCCAGCAAAAATGCAAAGATCCTTTCTGGGCTGGATCCTTACCTTGGTGTGCGGCTCAAAGCCAACCTTTTACTTTTCGCTCCCAAGCCAAATATGTTTCTAGGTATTGATTCCTGTACTAACTCAAATGTATGCTTATCACACATACGATTCAAGAAAACGACTTGTTAGATTTAGTTAGTGTAGTAATTAGGCTATTCACTCCCAAGTGCGAGGTCTTGGGTTCGAGGCTTGTTTCCGCCTCTTTCCAAGTTGTTTGGCCCTTATTAGGGTGTTGTTGCTCTCCTTACCATCTTATAAATAGAAATCTCCTATTCATATTCAGTTAATGGTTTTCCAAATTTTTTTTCTTTGTTTAGGGTGTGTTTGATATCATTTTTTGTTTTTAATTTTTGGTAGCTTGAGAAATTAAAAACCAGATTTAGGATATGATTTGCCTTGTCTTTGATTTTGTGTTTTTAAGTCTTAAAAGTTTTTGGTATAATCTCAAAGATAGAAATCAAAGATATGAAAAATTCATTTCAAGAACTTGGGTTTCCTGAATTGAAACAGAAAATGAAATAAAACCAGGCTTTTATGATTGAATTCAGCAGTATGTTCTTATTTATGAACTTCTACGGATAAGTTGAGGATAATCTTTTGGCTTCATGCTACAATTTACTAATTTGATCCGTTCTTCACATCTTTCAGAGGGTAAAGTTGTGAAACTTTCTCGAGAATCTATACATGTTGTCGTTCTTGGGTTTTCGGCTGCTGTCATAACTGCGGAAGACATTCGTGAGGAGTTCAGATTTAAAACTGTAGGTACCAACATGTTCAATTTGTTCTTTGTTGGATTATTTACGGCTGATGAAATTTTGAATGTGGTGTTGTTTATGATTGTATTTTGCATAAGAAACGTGGCCAAGACATGTGGCGCAGCAGATCTCATAAGCGCCATATGATTAAAGTCGGAATCATGATACGCTTCTCAGTCAAGAGGTAATAATACTCTATCTCAACAAGAAAGTAGCTGCGAATGCATACGTGCCATGTGATTAAAATAGCAATTTGTAGGGGTAAGGCTGCGCCCATTTCACCCCTCAGGCCCCGTCTTGGCGGGAACCTTTTAGGCATTGGGTTTATTATTGTTGTATTTTCTTACATTCTTATTAGGGTGATCTTAGGAATTCAGATCAGTGGATAATCTACCTATAATTTCTATTGAAATGTCGATACTTATTTTTGTGTGACCTTATTTCATCTATTTATTTTATTCGAATTGTTTTGCATACAATACTACAGTTTTGTTTAATTGTGAATGATGCATTGTGAATGGGAAAAATAGAATCGCAAGATTTCTCTGCGCTGTTTTGTAAAATTTTACTGGATAAGTGTGAAAGATGCTGTCCATAGCGCATTTTCTTGCTTCAAGTTTTACTGCAACTGACTTTATGATCTTGTGATGCATAGGGCCGATCCTAATATTTTCAGGGCTTGAAGTGAGAATTTTAAATGGGGCCCCCTTATATCCAACAAATTATGAAAATTTTAGTTATAAACTTATTAATATTGATGTGCTTATCTTCTTTGTCTCCTTATGCTGTGTGTGGCAATTGGATAGATGGGTAACGACTAAAAAAGGGAAGGTAAGGGGTTATCCTATCCTTGATTGGTTATATTTAATAAAGAGGGGCAAGGGGAAAGAGTAAGAGGGGTAAATGGGTTACCTTTATTTAACAATTGGGTAAACAGGTTATAGTAATGAGATTTATAGTTAAAATAAGGGTAAAGTTGTCCAAATTTGTTTAAAATTTTGCCTTCCCTCCCTTTACTGCCGAATGGGAGGGTAAAGAAAAAGAGGGTAATTTGGGGGGGGGGGGGGGGGGGGGGGGGGGGGGAGATGATTACGTTTTAACCTTCATTCTCGCTGAAAACACTTGCCAAACAAGAATAGAGGTTTATACCTCATTACCTTTACCCTTCTTTACCCCTCTTTATCGTGTTGCCAGACGGAGGGTTGCTTGAAGAAAAAGAGACACAATCTAAAAATTTCCAAAACTTCTCATTTGTCTTGTCATTCTTACTTTCGATGGTATGGGAAACCTTTGACTAGTTAATATTATTATTAATATTAAAGACTTTGTGCAAATTTCTATTTTCACTGGACTTGTCATTTCTACTCCATTTCTTTTTCTATTTTTTTGGGTTAGTAAGTTTCCGATAACCCCATTATGAGACAGTTTTCCTTGACATTTTTTAGTTTCGATGAGGAAGTGCTCCATATTTCTGGGTCTTTGGAACCACCGTCTACAGGAACCGTTAGCTGGTTGGATAAGAATTCAGAAGAAGTGTCCGCCATTGACAATGACAGGTTCTACATCATCTTGTTTACCATTCAGAAACTCTCTCGATTAGAAATTCCAAGTTGCTATTCAACACCTTGCCACTTCTGTTATTAAAATTCGTGATACTACATTCTGTAGGAATTTCTAGTACATGTGCATATTAGATCTCGTTTAATTTTCATACTCTAATTTATTACTAACAGGGGTTGCTACTTCTTTCGATCTTGTAGGAGTTTGAAAAAGTACAAGAAAACTGAGGGAAAGACAGAGGAGCTTAGTACTGGTGGAGCATATTCTATTAACAATGACCATGTAGTTAAGAGCTCGAAGAAGCGGAAAGTTGAGGAAGTATTGTAGAATGCGATGCAGCAGTTATACATTATGATACAACAATTCACATTCCAAAGTAAGCTCCTCTCTCTCTATTCTTTATTTGTTTATTGCAGCTTTGTGATTGTGCATTTTGCATCATTTAGAAATTCAATGATAGTCTCCAAAGTGGTATCCACTTGGTTTCTCAGTGTTAATCTGATTTGCTTTTGGTTGTTGACCCACTTGAATGAGTTAATTTACCCTGTTGGTTGTTAATGTTTGTATGTTTGTTTAAATTGGTTCTTCATCCCTTCTTTTGTTCAAAGTAGTTCCTAATGTTTGTAAGTGTGCTCAACTTGGCCCTTATCTTCATACTTTTCTTTTGTTTAATGGTTCTCAGTATTTTATTTTATAACGAAATTGGTCTTTCATCTACCGATTGAAATTAGGTAAAAATTAGAAAGATGAGGGACTAATTTTGTCATAAATAAAACTTTGAGGACTATTTTAAACAAAAGAAAAGATTAAAGGCCAATCTGAATAAATTTATAAATATCACGGCTACTCTACATAAAAGAAAAGACAGATAGAATCAAGATGATTCTTAGGCCTAGTATTATAGGAGGTTGTTAAAAGGATATGACCTTATTAGCAAACAATTTATTGTTGAGACCAATGCGTTGCAATGGAGAAAATGGTGCAGTATTGGAACCTAGACATTAGCTCCTATCCCTTTACGAAAGGGGGCTCTTAGCCCTCGTCTTTGAGGACATTCACTTTCCTTCTTAAATATACGAGGATAATGAGAAATTAAAAAAAAACTGTAACACTCAAACCAAATAGTATCTACTCTTCAGCAACCAACCGAACTGGACATTAATATTCCTAGAGTGGACTGAAAACGTGCTAGACGAGTCATTTGGTGTATAAGAAACCAGATTGGCTTGCTAGTCAGTTCGGTCGTCAAGCTTTGATTTGGAGTTTTATCAGTATTTTTAAGGTGTTAATTATACTGGTCTTTTAGAAACCTGGATTACATTGAATAATTTGGTCCATTTTGTGGACACTGTGATGGACTGTATTGGTC
Organism: Simmondsia chinensis; assembly: GCA_018398585.1. Taxonomy (NCBI): domain Eukaryota; kingdom Viridiplantae; phylum Streptophyta; class Magnoliopsida; order Caryophyllales; family Simmondsiaceae; genus Simmondsia; species Simmondsia chinensis. Next base: position 38,150,302 of record JAGTTD010000007.1, read on the forward strand.
TATTGCCATCATTAGAAATGAGAAGATGGTAACACATGAGGAATATTGGGAGGGGGAAAAAAAAAAGTTCCTGTAATACTCAAAACCAACAATATCTACTCTTCTACAACCAACCAAACTCGACATTAATATTCCCAAAGTGGATTGAAAACTTGGGCTAGACGAAGTCCTTTGGTCTAAAGACCAGATTGGTTGTGACTCGGTTCAGTCTTGAGGCTTTGTTATGGAGTCTTATCGGGATCTTTAAGGTAGTTACTGTGTTGCTTTGTAAGAAACCTAGACTAGGCCACACACCGGGCCAGTTTTATTCAGTTTGGTCCATTGTATGGACACTATGATAGCCTATATTGGTCCTTTGCCATTATTAGAAAAGAGAAGATACTAACACCCTAGGACCCAGTAGAGGATTTTGTGGTCTTACGAATCATCTACAAAATTTTGGGTCGGAAAGACAAATATGGTGGGTATATCTCCTACTTCTGTATCCATCACTCGTGCGTTGTTGCATAATTATTGTAGGGTCCCTTTTGCAATGTGTCCAATTGCATGTGTGTTGATTTTGGTCCATTTTACTTGGCTTTTGTAGTGTATTCTTGTTCTCTAATAACTTTAGTTCTGCCTTTTTTTTTTGCCAATTTTTGAGCAGATTGAACTAACAAAGAGTCGTGTATTCTGTTGATCTGTTATAGTTGTAAGTTTATTCAAATTAGTTCCTTATGTTTTTTTTCTTGATCAGAATAGTCCCTGATATTTATATGTTTATTCAAATTGCCTCCTCATCTTATTTTAAGGTTTAAAAATAGTCCTTCATGTTTAATTTTATGATAAAATTGGTCCTTTTTAGTCTTTAATGAGACGAGAGACCACTCTTGTCGTGAAAATACAACACGTGGGGCTGTTTTACATAAAGCAAAGATGATGAACCTATTTAAACAAACTTGTGAACATTAGGAACTAAATGAGTAAATAACTCAACTAACTAATATGTTTGCTATGTTTTACCGTATTTTGAGATGTTTATATATATATAGACACACACAACACGGTACTAGATATAGCATGATTTTTCATCTAGTATTAAGGAACTTAGACTTTGGCAAAAACGCATAGTGACAACCACCACCAGCACCATCCAATGCCTCAAAGAGGCTCCCACGAAGGCACGTATGATAAGGGTAAGATGTACGCCCTGTAGAAAGAATGTTTCCGAATACAAAACGTCTGGTGAGACCAAATAAACTAAAAAAGGTGATTAATTAATTAATTTTGATGTGGGGTTAAGCAGGTAACAGAGAAGTAAGAGAATCAAAGATTATGTGTGGGGTTAAATGAATTGATTCAGACGCCACCACCTACTTCCTCCATGTGCAGTTTTGGCTTTTCTGTTTCATCTCCAAGTAAGCATATTACTAATTTTTGTGTTTTTGAATTATTCTCTTTTGTTTGTACACTAATTTTTTTCTTAATATTAAATACATTTAATTAGTGAGTAATGGGGTTCCTCATTTTTCATTTTATCATTTGTTTCGACTACTGTTATTAAGGAACATGAAACATACCCAGTGCCTCAAGGGCTCCCGCCTACGCAGGGTCTGGGGGGGCGGATGTACGCAGCCTTCCCCCTTTAGGGTGTTAATCTGAAGAGAGGTTGTTTCCCAGTGTCCCCAACCTGAGGGTGAGGACTTAAAATTGTTATTATCAGAACAAGATTGTAGTTTTGAAGGCAATTTTGTTGCTTCATTTTTTGTAATTTACGTCATTGCTCTATCAATAATAATTTTTGCTCTGTTAATAACAACTTCCGCTATTTTTTTATTCTTCACTAGATTTAGGTGGTTATTGAAATATTATGATGTTAAAAGTACACTGAATAGTCTGTTCAAAAAAAAATTACACTGAATAGTGTGTTGTCTGGAAGCAAAATTATCACTCCAAATCAGAGTTTTTTTTTTTTTTTTTTTTTAAAATTAGCGATAGAGTTGCAGTATAGAACAGGCAACTCGACCAAGCGAGCCCTGAGTCAATCCGAAAAAAGGGGACCAAAATAACAAAACCATACAAACAAAAAGACAAGTAAAAACAGGCAAAATACAATGAGCCTCAAATACCGCTAGGCAAGAGACATAAACCTGATCAACTAGAGTTATTTCCACCGTTTTGTGATGTCTAAAGTTTGTAAGTTTATGTAAATCGACGAAAATGTTAATCGAATAGCAACTTTGTGAAAATTTGAGGTTATTGTTTACTATAAATCACAATTTTTTATCCTGCTAGTAACAATACCCTTATTTTACTTTAAAATTTGTCCTCTCTTAATTTTCACTTAGTGTTGATCACTAATTAAGCAGTGGATTAATTTTGTTAGAAAATAAAATATGTGAGACTATTTTAGTGGGATTAGTTTCGTAAATCTACAAATATTAGTTTAAACAAGATGACAAGGGATTAATTTAAATAAATTTATAAATATTAAGTAATACAATAAATAACTTAAATCATGGAGAATTGAGTTAGATCCGTCGAAAGTTTTGGCTTGTAAGTGATTGAATTGGATTCACGATTAGTCTGAAATAAGGGTATAAATGAACCAAACATTTTGATGAAGCAATCGTGTTTGAAATTCCTAAGAGATGGCTTGTTTTGATTTTGATGGCTTGATAGTTTATCGAGCTGTATTCAAACATGTTTAATAAGTTCTATGAGTTTCGTTTGAATAGGGGGTTGCATGATTTGATAGTGTCCGTGAACATATTGATAAGAGCTCGATAAGGGTTCAATAAACGCTCGTTAATGCCTCATTAATGATCCGTGTTAGTACTAAAATGGTTCTATAATGGTTTGATATTAACTCAAATAGCTCCGTTCAATAGCAATCTTGACTCAATTATGAGCTCGCTCTGCTCTTTTAGGTTGAAAGTTTGGTTGAGTCGAGTGTCTAACTTTGATATCTTACTGAAATGAGTTAAATCGAAGATTCAAAAGTTCAATAAAAACTCGGCTCATTTTCGAGCTCACTTATCAAGCTCCAGTTTGAATAGGGAGATGTTTGGCTCGTTTATACTCCTAGTTTGAAAAGGGGGAATGTGTTAGCCAGTTCTGTTGATAATGTCTTCGAGATATGGTGTCTAAGACCCTAACTAGATTTAAGGAGGATTGTCCTCTTATGCAGTCTATGTGACTTCCTTACTGTACGTAAAAACAAAAAGTTAATCCCGGGCAAGTTTTAGGATATTATAAAGACAACGTTACAATATAATGTCTTTATTATTATGTGATAATACCAACAACTAACAACAAACAGGGGGGATTAGTAACATGTTTCCTTTAACACCTGTAAAAATAGATTAGACAAATAATAATAATAATAATAGTAATAAAGAATAATAATAATAAAAAAGGAGGTGACAAAGAATCTAATAAAATCAAGAGTAAAATTTGTTTTTGTGTGCTTGTGTTTGTGGTGCGTTTTTTTTCACTGTTTTTATTTTTCTTTGTGTTTTTTTGGTTGGCTCTTGTTTTCCCCGCTCTTGTTTGAGTGGGTTCAGGTCTCGCTTTGTCCAGTGGCCTGTTTGTTCCGCGACTCTGTCGCTAATTATAAAAAAAAAAAAAAAGAGTGAAATGACACATTATGTGGGGGCTTAATGTTGGCTTAATTATACCATTATGTTACTTTTTTTATTCATTTTTGGAAAATTAATTGAGAGTTATTTCAATGTTTACGATCACATATTGATATACGGGTTTGTCTAACCTATTCGACACAGGTTAATGACAATAATTGTAAATAATATTTTATAATTTTTTGAATTATTTGTAGTATAATGTATGGAGTGAAATTATTTTCTTTAATTAGACAACCAAAAAGTAAATTAAAAATATTTTTGATAAAAAGTATTTCATCAAAAAATCTCTTCGAATGTGTAATATTTTTATGTTGGTTAAGCTATTTTTGTCAAACTTTCCAACTTTCTAGTTGGCGATCAAGATGGTACTCTTGTATTGATGTCGAGCAGCAACGTCTTATTATAAAAAAAACAAAAATAAAATTAACCAAATGAAATATTTTTGTTTGTCCTTATTTTGGCAGATAATCCGTTTTTGTAAAAAAAAAACATTATATTGAGGAAAATAAATAATATTGAGGGTTCATGTATCAGGCATTAATGCATCGGATCCCATTAGAACTCCGAAGTTAAGCGTGCTTAACGAGAGTAGTACCGGGATGGGTGACCTCCTTGGAAGTCCTCCTGTTGCCAACCCTATAAGATTAGGGGTCCTCGGAAACAGCATTTCGGCAGGTTACACCCCGAAGGGGTAAGGCTACGTACATCCACCCCCCATACCCGCTTAGACGGGAGCCCTTGAGACACTGGGTCTGTTGTTGTTGTTGAAATAATAAAATATGTTTAAAAATAAAAAAACCAATTAATTTGGAGGATTATAGTGGGAGTAAGAGGGGGATGCACTTGACCTCTCTTGTTACAAAAACACACGTGGGACCTCTTTGTTGACCGTTTCGTGATCTTTCATATGGATATTCTTGTCTCTTTATGTTAAATTTTATCGGGTTTTTAGGCTCGGTCCACATACATTGACTTACACGAGCTCATATATAAACTCAAGCCAGATTCTATCCTAAAACTGATTGATATTAGGTGGAGTAATCTATGCACGTTGATATCAAATGCGACTCTTTATGAGGACACTGTGCATCAGACAAATGCTCGGGATAATTAACCCACACTAATAATGTTAAATTTCAGCATTTAAGTCCGACCCACAAAGTTGGCACAGTCTTCAATCATCAACTGAATTAAGTTTTTAAAATAACTGACACTTTGACCTAGGCATCGATGGAGGATAAGGGGTTTCAATATGCGATATAGTGACATGATAAATAGTAGATAAGTAGTATATTAGGGTTTGTTAAGACATAACCTTCATTATAGATGCACAAGCGAGAGGTTTGTCAAGAAATAAACTGCCTTAAATGTTTGAACTGTTACTTAAGATCGAAGATATACTTTTAACATTTTCTCTCACACAAATGCTCATTAGACTCGAAGTATCGATAATGCTCAAGTCCAGAACAGAATCTTGTATCGAAGAATTTAAACTTGCGATTTCTTGATCAACTAAGCTTAAAAACATAAGCCATTAAGTACTGAATATGTCTAAGAATAGCTTTTGATATACACCAGTGAATGTTTTATCTCAAAACTAATTGACAATGAGTACAGTACCTTCCCAACAACAATAGTCCCAGTGCCATGAAGGCTCCCGCAAAAGTGGGGGTCCGGGGGGTGGATGTACACAGCCTTCCTCCTTTAGGGTACTACCCTAAAGAGAGGCTGTTTCTTAGGACCCCCAACCTGAAGAACGTGTTGTTATGCAGGCGTTTAACCTGAAAATATGAGAGCACCATAGAATTAGAAACAAACAAAACACAAACCAAGTGATACTAAGCAGAAACTCAAGGAAGATTACCGCGTGCCTGCAAGTACACAAGTGAACAAGTACTCATATACACAAAAAGGAGCTGTAATACCGTAAGTACAATACCTTCCCAGTTATATATATTGACGTTTTTCTTTTAATCCACTGATGTAAGATTCTATAAGCATTTTGGCTCGTATTAGTTTTATATTCGAACACGGTTCATGAACTAGTAGTATACCTAACATATATGGTATGATACTCACATACATAATATAATGATATAGAATATGCTTGAAATGATCATATAATCTTATAAATGTTTACTTGGAGATTTACAAGAACCATGATCTTGTTGTGGGTCCCTTTCCAATGATTAGTAGTCACATCAACCCTTCAATCCTATTGGTCCAAAAATACCGGGACTTGTTATTGATAGGACAAAAATTTTTATCAGCAGAGAAATGACGTGACTTCCAGACAATGAGAGTCATAAAATTGCCTTGAAAACTACGATCTTACTCTGTTATTATCGATTTTGCCTTGACAATAACATTACCCAAAATATATCCTATCTCATACAAAATTAATAGATTTTTTTCTTCCAGCTATTTACTTGATTAGTCTCTGATATTTATAAGTTTATGCAAATCAATTTTATATTCTTTATGTTTAAAGTAGTCTTTTCTATTTTATTTTGTGACTAAACTGGTCTCCAATCCGATCGTCAATTCGAACAAATTACATAACGAGAAATCCATTCAAACAAAATTACAAACATTAGGGATTAACAGAGTGAATAACTGTTTTCCCCCTTCTTTTAGAGGGTTTCCTGACATAAATTATGTAGAGTATTATCTATTTTTTTGCTTCTTTTTTTTTTACGACGAGAATGTGTTTTTAGGATTTCGTTTTCCTTTTTATTGTTCTGATTGTAATAATACCGAGCATTAAATTTAATTATCGAAATACCAGAAACATGAGTGGTGGTTGATCAATCAAATATTTGGGATGTGAGGATCACTAAACTTCCTTATCAAATCGCGTCTTTCCTCAACTAGCGAATCCACAAAGTGTATGAAGTAGTTAAAACTAGAATTTAAATAAATAAATTGGCTCGTTTTGAAGTTCGTATATCATTGCTTTTTTAATAATCTATACAGATCGGGAGACCTCTTTAGAGCAGCACCCTGAAGGGGTAAGACTATGTATATCTTACACCCCCCCCAAACCTTGCATTGGCAGGAACCCTTGAGGCACTGGATTTGTTATTGTTGTTGTTTTAGAAGGATCGGGCCATTGGACTTATGAACTTAAACGAGTTGAGTAACTCATTTGTTATAGAAAAGTAGAGGTTAATCTGTAATTGAAAATTTAAGTTGAATGTTGGGCTGATCAAGCTCAATTACAACATTAAGTTGAGCTCGGTTGACTTGTCATAAAGTTCAAAAATTTATGCTCTTTTCAAGCTTGAGCTCACCCTGAGAGTAGTGAAGCTCTAACCCGTAGGTTTATGAGTCTAAACGAGTCAAAATATGCCTATCTTATTAGCCTAAATATGCCCCAATTGAGTTAAGCTTGAGATACTGGGTTAACCATGAGTTTAAACAAGCCTAAAAGGTCCTAGATAGAGTTTAATGAGACTAAATAAGGAGGTTATCGAGCTAGGTTTGAGCTCAACAGATCAAAGTGGAGCCTGAGCCTATGAGAAGTCGAGCTCGAGGAGTACAAACTCAACGAGATTCATGGAGAGCTAAAGGTTGATGAACTAAGCGTTAGACCCGATTTACAAAGTTGGTACATTTGAGATTCACATATGAGACTGAGTATGGTTTCATTCTTAAGTCAATCGTTCGAAATTTCTTTTTTAAATATTAGGGGCTCTGATACCACTAGTTAGAATAACCAATAGGATAACGAACCATAAATTGACATAACAACCATAAACAAAAAGGGCATGGGAAAAACACTGAAATTTACTTGGTTTAGCTGAAGCCTACATCTACGGAGGGGAGCATAATAATTTCATTAATATCATTGGATTTTACGTGAGACGTCTCAACTCTCAACTCTTCCTCAAGCCTAACTCAAATCCTAATGGTAACATACACAAGTCATGTGTATATATATAGACATCACACTAAAACCTTGGTGTGTCATGAACCTCGACAGGATTGACCAATCCTATATTTTATAAATAAGACTCAATACAATCAGGCTTTACATAAAACCCGACATTAAATTTATTTGTACATAATTATTGTTGTGTTTGACCTTGTTTGTAATACAACATTTTGAATCACCATTCAATTATTTTAAGCAAGCAAAACAAGCAATTATTTTCAATCGTTTAATCATCACATTCTTAAAATAAAAATAAAAAATAAAAAATTGACGAATTAATTATAGCACTCCACAATAATCATTTTGGAAAATGTTATTTGTTTTAAATTTGAATATTAAATTTATGTATGAATTAATGCTATAATGTAGATATAAATTCTAGAATTTGTTAGGAAACGCAACAACTAAATGCACGATGAAAATCAACGATTAAAATAAAATCAAACACATAGATTTACGTGGTTCCATCAAATTTGCCTACGTCTATAGAGCTGCAGGGAGATTTTTATTGCTTTAGAATTGTTAGAGAGGTTTTTTTTTTTCCAATTCGCCCTACTCTGTCAAGCTCTAGAGCCGGGTTTACAAAGGCATACAATAGAAATCCTAGATTTTTAGTTGAATACACCAACACGGGCCTGAACCTCAACCTAAGCCCAAAAATTTTTTCCGAGAGATATTTTAATTTTCAGCTGAAGTCATCAACCTTATCGGCTCGATCTTCCACTCCATTGAACTTAGCTCATAACAGTATAAAATCGGGCCTCATACTAGAAGCCCAACCGGGTTATTTACACCAAATTATATGGTGGCTAATGTAAGCTATGTTTGGCGGATACATTGAGTAGTCGAAGGAGAATCGCTTCGGTATCTCAAAAGGATCGTTTTGTTTGTGGCAAACACTAAGCATGACCATCTATCGATAACTCGTCTACTGTTCTCCTTGCTCTCCAACAATATTGTCAGTTCTCGATATTTAGAGAGTTCGATCTAAAATAGTATGACTAAATATATTAATTTGATATTATTTTATAATTTTATGTGAGCATAAAATAAAGAAAAAAAGGTAGGGCTTTGTTAGTTATGTTGCGATGCTGCGTAAGAATAGTCCTTTTCAAACGTATCCTTATATTATTTAAACTCGCCCTTTTTCACTTTTACACCTAATATTTTTGAGTATATTATTTAAATATTATATATATTATATTATTGTGTATTTTTTAAGGTAAATTATAAAAAATCTCCCTGTCTTTTACTTCAAAAATAGAAAACTCTCTTCACAAATAAAAGTACTCACAAAACCTCCTCATTTTTTTAAATTTATCACTTAACCCCCATGCAACTTATTTTTGACCATTTTGCCCATAATGTTTAATTTTATTGTTAGAAAAGGGTTTTATATTCTTGGACAAAAATTAAATATTTTATTTTTTTTTAGCAAAAAAAATTAAGAAAATTTTTTATATTTATAAAAGTATAATTATTTTAATTAGCTATAGTAATATTATATAAGTTCAGAAGATAAAAAGTACTTTTAAAATTTTCAGAAAAAAAATTATGAGATAAAATATAATTTTTTTTTATTAAGGGGCAAAATGGTAAAAAAAAAAAGTCATTTGGGGACAAAGTGAAAATTTTTTAAAAGTTAGGAGCCTTAGTGAGTGATTTTATTTGTGATACGGTTTTTTGTTATTGAAGCAAAAGTCAGGGAGGTTTTCTGTAATTTACTCTATTTTTATTATATTATATAACCACCAAATACATTTTAAGTGGATAAATGCATGAGTTCGAATCTCAACTGCCTACTTTCAATATTAATAGAATTTAAGTACAATGTATGAGATGGGCCTGTGCAAAATCTACACTTCAAATCCAATGAACGTTTGCATGAAGGAGCATATTAGAATATATAACCAATACCGAGCTTTTACCCATCAGCTTAAATTTTTGAAATAAATATTTCCTTGATACAATTATTTAATATAGGTTCTTTAAAATACAAGTGTTCTCAATTTGAGAATAAAAAAAAAAAAGATACCTTAGGTTTGTTAATATATTTTTCAGGTATCTTAATTATCTTAACATAATTTTAAGCTTCTATATATGTAAAAGGTACAGTATGAAATTAATTATACCATCGAGTTTAAGCTCGGTAATTGTAGTGATAAACCTTATTTTCTTAATACATAATTTTGATTAAGGATATTATAAAGTAACGATTTTGAATCTAGTCCGTTGAATTTATTTGACAGCTAATATATAGTTGTGTGTATATATATATATATATATATATATATATATTTGTAGAATGGCACATATATAATATAATAAGTAAATATAAAAGACAATATATAAAGTGTGAACCTTAATATATAAAATTAACATTAATTAAACTTGTATTTTGCGGCGTATTAATTAATTAATTACGTACATGAATACATGCAAACTAGAGAATTGCTGTTATGAAAATGACATAATTGGAATTATGCTTAGAATATAATAAATTAAATTATTCATTATATATATACCAATATAAATAATTTGACCCATTTTAAATTATATAGTCAATGACCCCTTTTTAGTATATAGTTTCACTTCTAAGTTCGGATGATGGACCGGAATTCATCGGATATTCATCCAATTACAATGAAACGCCCATGTATTCTGATTTTGATAACAAATCCTACTACATAGAACCATTACACTAACCATAGAACCGTTAAAGTTGATTTTCATAAAGTCGTCGGGAGGTTTAGCCTATGTTTCCTTGATTTTATCGCAACATTAGGTGTCAAAAATCGAATTTTTCCAGGTCCATTCGTGGAACTCCGATGTTGTCAGTATACACGACTTGGAGGCCCTTTCGAATATGTCAAGGAATAAACATGTTACATCTGAATTCTTTTAGGGTTGGGGGTCCTTCGAAAGCAATTTCTCTACTAGGTAGCACTCTAAAGCTGTGTACATCTTTAAAAAAGCAACATTTTCTGTGCCCCAAGGGCAAGGTCAGGGGGATTAATGTACGTAGCCTTCCCACCCTAAAGGGAGGGTGTTTCCGAGAATCCCTAACTTGAGAAGTGCAACAGGAGCACTTCCCTGAAGGTCACCACTTTTTGGTACCACTGGCCCAATCATGCTTAACTTCGCAGTTCTAATGGGATCCGGTGCTTGCGTTTTAGTAAGTAAGGCTGCATACATCTTACCTTTTTAAAATCCTTCACCGACAGGAGCTCTTTGAGATAACGGGTTATTATTGTTGTGATAAAAAAAAAAAAAGTTATATTCTATGAAATAAAGGCTAAAGATTATCATATTTAATCATGATAGATTATGTGATTACATGTGGCATGGCATGGCATAAAAGAGACTCAAAAGGACCAACTGTATGGGGGCCCTTAAGGGAATCTAAGAGAGGGACACGTGGCAAGTCATTATAAATCTATGTTGTTTGTTATCATTCATTTTTTTTTTCCCGATAATTAATGGCAAAGTTGCGTACATAGCAGACAACTTGAATAATTGAGTCTTGAATCAGCTTGTATAAAGACGGGGATCAAAATAATAGAAACAGTACAAATAAGAATACAAGCAGAAATAGTTAAACACTAAGAGCATCAAACACTACTAGGAAGGACTCGAAAACAGAACAAAATCAAAAGAAAGGAAAATAGGACAGTCAAACCCCTTTCATTATCATTATCATTTGTTAAGAGTAAGAACTCCATATACGAGTAAAAATATCAATCTCGTATAAGAGTTGTAGGAAAGAAGATACTAACATATAAATACAGTGAGTTACTCCATTTGAATTTATATGTGAATCTCGTGTGTATCAGCTCCGTGAATCGTGCCTAAAGGCCCGATAAATTTAACATAATTCATCATCATTGTCATCTTTTTGTTTGTTGTCCCTATTGCACATGCTTACATCCATCATCATGCCTTTCTTTCTTCTTTTAGATGGCATCCACTTACTTCTTTTTTTTTTTCAACATTTAACTATAAAGTCAAAGAAATAGGTGTCTCGAAAGCTTAAACCGATATATAAAAGTCGCTTAAATTCTTTGGTTTATCTTATGCTATCTCTCACATGCTTTAAAAAGGAGTAACAAAGTTATAAAATTGACTGTTAATTTGCAAGTGAGATCAACGTCTGTCTTTGGGTCTCTAATCCGTTTTGTATGATGAGATTTTAGGGGACCGTTTAATTGTCATATTTAATACATATGTATATTTTTTTTGTCTAAACACGTATCATTACCAGTAATGCGGAAAAATACATATTATTTTGATGTTAGCTATAGTGCATCATGTTTTTTGGGATAATTAGTGGGAGAACTCGAAATAGAAAATCCAACGCACGCCAGTAGATATCAGGCTTCGAAGAGTTCACCAAAGTGAGAAAGGAACAGAACAACAAAAAAAGAAAAACATCAGATGAAAAACGGACAATGATCAGATAATCCCTTTTTAACTCCAGTTAGCTTCAAAGCCCGATATCTACGGGCATGCGTTGGATTTTCTATTTCGAAATTATTTTTATAAACCAACAAAATTTAAAATGCAATTTTATACATAGATTCGAATAATATAGAAATATATTAAATCTCGTTTAAATCTCATACCATACCATCCTAACTATGCATTTCCTAAGGTTTTTTCTTACCCCCATGTTTGAAAAAAATATGAAACTAGCAAAATTATCACTATATTAATTAATCAATTTAGATAATATATAAATATAAATATTAGCTTAAAAAAAAAGAAAAAGAAAATTAGGCTCAATGTGACCCGAGCTGATAACCCCACCTATTTGACCTGCTACTTCACCCGGCCTGAACCCGAAAATGAATCAACTCAAATTTGACCTGACCTAAACTTGACCAAACCCGAGCTAACCTGAAACCCGAAATGACCTAATCCGAATTAGACCCAATTCAAGTTTGACCCGACTCATGATGACCCGACACCTGAACCAAACTTGTCATATAATCCAAAATGATCCGAATATAAGTCCAACTTATTATAGGATCTAAATAGTACGATAATTATAGTCATTTATTTTATAATTTTAGTTATAATTTTTAAGGTCAAATAAATATGTTATCAAAATAACCTAATGAATCAAACTGAAATCCGAATCGACCCAAGGATGACCCGACCTGAAGTTAACCCAATCCGAGGTTGACCAGAACCCGAGGATAACCCGGCCCAAGCCTTAACCAACCCAATTTTGATCCAGCTCGAGGGAGACGTAACGTGTTATTAACCCGATCCGACCTGACCCGATTGCCAGGTCTACCTAAGATGAGATCAAAGAAGGAATTAAAAAAAAAAGAAAGAAAGAAAGAAAAAGAGGGGGGGGGGGGGGGGGGGGGAATGGACCGTACAAAAGGGGCCGTTGGGTCCGTGACAGAGTATAGTACAGCTCTGCACTTTCCAACCCACCATTTTCTAATATTTTTTTAATTTTTTACCCAATTGGTATAATTTTAAAAAAAAAATTATCAAAATATCACATTTTTTAAAATATTTATCAAAATGACACCATTTACTATAACTCATGGATAAAAAATTACAAGGACTGGATTAGCACAGTAGCTCGTACTATTTACCAACCCACCAAGGACTATATTTATAAAGCTCTGCACATTTACTGTAGCTCATGGGTAAAAAATATTTACCAATTGACACATTTTAAATTGTACATAGACTAAATTAATATAATTAAAAGTATAAGGATTAAATTGATACAGTAGATAAAGTATATAAACCTTTAGTATAAATAATACAAATATTTTTTTTATAATTTTATTGTCTTTTAATATACCCGTAACACCAATTAATAATATGGAAAATATATTCATCAATAGAAAAATTGACTTTTATGTAGATATATTTTGTCATAATTTGATCATTACCTTTCATAATTTGTAAAATTTGGTGCAGAAAAAAACTAACAAAAACTCATGTATATTATTATAATCGGGTATCGTATAGTATTTTATGGTAAAAATTGTCTAAATTTTGGCATTACATGATAAAATTTTCAAACTTTAAGGCCCTGTTTGAAATTTCTGTAAAAAAATACTTTCTTTAGAAGCACTTTTTATAAAAGTACTTTTATAAAAAGTGTCGTTTCAAATAATCAGTTTGTGTTTGGCCAACCAGCAAAGAAACACCTATGGTAATATTATGAGTGTTTGACCAATGTTAAAAAAAGTTTTTTTTTCTATAAAATTACCAAAAATAACACTGACAATAGTCTTTTATATTTAAAAAAAATCACCCACGAACCATTTTAAATAGTTAATATATTTTTTAAATGTTTAAAATATTTTTCATATTTAAAATATTTTTTAAATATATAAATATTTCTTAAATATTTAAAACAATTTTTTAATATTTATAAAATATTTTCTCAATATTTTTAAAATATTTAAGTTTTCAAAAAATTAAAATATTAAAATATTTTCTAAAGATTATAATTATATTATTAATTATTAAAATATTTCTTTCTTATTTAATATATAATTTAAAATATATAAACTATTTGTAAAGTATATAAATTATTTTTCAAATATATTAACAAATTTTAGTATACCTAAAATAAACTTTCTTAGTTGTTTAGTCTTTGTTTCTACTTCTGCTTAAAAAGAGAAGCACTAAATTTATGCTTTTGCTCAAAAGCAGAAAAATAACTTCTATTTTTAATAAAAAGCGCTTTTTTACAGTTGTCAAACACTTTCAAATATCAGAAAAGTGCTCTTTTTTAAGGAAAAAATAACTTTTTTTTTCCTGAAATAAGCAATCCCAAACAGGATAATCCTTCGCAGGAGATTCGTGCCATTATTTTTGACATTAAAGCTTTTTGTTTGGGTTTTGTTTGATTGGATTAACAGATTAGCAAAACGGATGTCCCGTGAGATTGCTAGACATCATAGTATAGGTTTATGTGTATATGACCCGGATTTTACACCGGTTCCTAGGGTTGTAATGACTCTTTTACATCATAGCAATGAATAGTTTTGACCTCGGGCATTTTCAGTTCAAAAAAAAAAAAAAAAAAGAGCATATTAATGAAGAAGGGAAATTTTATGTTCATTTTTCCTTGATATATTTGATGCTTTTTTAATATTTTGTATTTTATTTTATAATATGTTATCAGTACGAGTCTCTAATTAATTAAATATTATTATATACTTGAGGTAAGTTAGTTTTCTTCTATCTTTTTTCAGAGAACCCCTTAACCTGAGGAGTGTAACTTGAGGGCTTCTCAGGAGGCCACTCATCTTGGTAGTACTCTCGTCCAAGCATGATTAACTTTAGAGTTGTAATGAGATTCGGTGCTTACGTGTTGGTACCCTCTTAGGTAGAAGCACTTATGTAGTATTATTAATTCTGTTTGAAAAATTTTTGTTTTAATTTCCACTTCTGCTTTATAGGAGAAATATTTTTTATGCTTCTATTTAAACGTGGAAAAATAATTTTTGCTTCTAATTAAAAATGTTTCTTTTCCAAAAGCCAAACATCCTCAAATACTGCAAGGAATGTTTGTTCATGAAAAAATAAATTTTTTTCTTAAAAAAGTTTGACCAAACAGATCCTTATATTCCTTTTCAAAAGCGTTCTTTTTTATATATAGTAAATAATATTGTTCGTGATCTTTTTCCAAAACAGTACATCCAATTAGAATACTTTTGCTTTAGTTTAAATAGGTAATTTTATTGTCAAGCTAAAATAT
The DNA here is from genome assembly GCA_018398585.1 of Simmondsia chinensis. Lineage (NCBI taxonomy): Eukaryota > Viridiplantae > Streptophyta > Magnoliopsida > Caryophyllales > Simmondsiaceae > Simmondsia > Simmondsia chinensis. The sequence continues at coordinate 38,165,603 of JAGTTD010000007.1, forward strand.
TTTGTGCCTATTATTTATTAGACGTCACATTATTGCTTTGATAATAACATTGTTTTGTTCACGCTGTTAGAGTTCCTGGGGTTTCACATATCAGGTTAAACTTTTGGGAAAGTTGGTTCCTTAACATAATATCAGTGTCATGTTGAACAACATGCCACAAAGTTCGAATCCCAACAGCCCCTTTTTCAACATTAACGTAATTTAAGCACAAGGTATGAGGCGGATATGTGCAACATCCACGCTTCAAGCCTAAAACCAATCTTGAATTTTCACCCATCAGCTTAACCTTTTGAAAATAATTAGTTCCTTGACACTTCAGTAACAACTAACTTTAACGCTATATTTGACAAGCAATTTTTCATACCGTTCTTCACAGCTTTTACCTTTTTGACTAGTCAAACAGCTAATAATGTTGTCTGATAAAAAAAATTGTTGTTAGCATTTGGCTTTTAACTTTTCAAATGTTATATAATCAACATCTAATTCTAACAAACACATACCCATCAGCCAACAGTTAACAACTAATTAATTAGCTAATAATTAACAGCTAAACGCTAATAGTTACGGTGGGTCCTTTGCTAAGTACATTAGAGAAAGAGTACAAAAAAGAGGACCAGAATATGCGGGGTTTATGTTGTGCAAAATATCTTTGCATTTATTGTCATTTTTTGTAGACATTTAAGATTACTATCTTATATTATAATTGTTATTCATTTGTTGTATAAAATTATAATATATTTTTGGCCAAACATTATAAATAATGACAAAAACATGTGATTTATTTGTACGATTATTATATTTTAGTAGCTGGTTATTGTTCTTGCTTGTCTCAAGGAAACAACTGAATCGAAAAGTTCATGGAGCAGCTGAATCGTTAAAAGAAGTAAATATAGTTGTGACTCAAAATGCAACCCATGGGGTCCATTGAATACCAAAACGAAGCTCAAACTACGCACATCCAGTGGGTTTGCCTAAATTTCGACCTATAGACTTATTTTCAGAACATTCTAGTTTTTCTTGACATTTTTATAGTTTTTGCATTCACGGTTTTTGTGTAGCCAATGAATATTCTCGACGTTGATGGACTATGAATTTCTACTTTAATTTGATGTGTTGAATATTGCTTTCATCCTTCCATTTTGCATCAAATGCAAGCCGCTTAGAGAAATCAGTTGGACGAGAACTTGAGCTTACAATCTGGAAGTTGACCACTCGATCCTTAAGCAACTTCGACTCAATACAGAATGTGATGCACTTCAAAAACAATCTCTATACAGAGTAATACCCTATAGGGATACATCTTACCCTTTCCAGATCTAGCCCTAGCGGGAGCGTCTTTGAAGCACTGAGTTGTTACGTGTTGTTGTTACAAAATGTAAAACACGGTTGATATTTCTATTTTAAAATAAGATATGATATATAACACATTTAAGTGGCCCTACAAAGGGAGAGGGGATGTACCTCAAGGACCAAGCAGGGGACTTTGTATTATTTTCTTTTGCTAATTATAGGCCTTTTTTAATATTTTTTTTATTAATTATATATTATATTTTGAAGGACATGTATATTATCATGTTTGTTTGCTATTTTTGGGTTTTAATAAGCTATAAATTAGATTTTAAAAATAATTTTTCTTATTTTTAGTTTTTACTTAACTTAAGAAAAAAATAAGAACAAAAATCAAAAACAAAAAAAAGATGGTTTCAGATTTTAGTTTTTATTTCTCAAAAAAAATCTAGGACAGTAAATATAAAAAATACTAAATAGACCCAAAAATATTTTTTTCTATTTTTTTATTTTCAATTTTTTTTTCTAAATTTGAATTAAAGAACCAAGAACCGGAAAAAAACATTTTTTTAAAAATGATTTTTTATTATTAAAAATTATAAATAAAAAAGCAATACAAAATATACATATATATAGTTGCAAATCTTAAATTGCGATTGGCCCTTGCATTTTGGCCATTCAATAATTTCTTACTTTGCTTTTTTAATTTATTTTTTAGTTTGAAGGCTCTGGTTTTGGTTATCCAGTTGGACTGTCTAATCAAATACTAAAGCGAAACTCGAGAAAGCCCACATATGTAATGTTAGGCGACCCACGAAATACCGAACCTTAAATTGAAATAACAAACATAAATTGAAAGGGATTGAGGGGAAAAACTAGGGTTGAAATTTGACAGTGATAAGTCGATTGTGATTGAGCATATTGCATCGATAAATTAAGGCTGGGCAGATTTATATTCCTGTCTTTCGGTTTGTTTCCCTATATTCCCGGTTCACTCTGGATCCTCTCTAGAGGTGGTTAAGACATTTCGTGTACCTTGGTTTTGTTTGTTTCTTGTCTTGTAATCCTATTTCCTTAGGCTCAGATGTCATACTGTTTTTGGTGTTTTGTTCTTCATTTCTATACAAATTGACTCAGAACCGACATGTATGAGTTACATGTTTTGTATTGTGACATTATCTTTGATTATCGGAAAAAAAAAAGAGAATATTATAATACTAAGGGGGGGACCCAGGTGAAGGTATCCCAGCACATGGAATGGGTCGTTGTCAGATAGGGGTATGCTTTCTTTCTGCTTCTTTTTTTTCCACATTTATTATTATTATTATTATTATTATTATTATTATTATTATTATTATTATTGTTATTAATTATTATTATTATTATTATTTAATACGGACCAACTATATAGTATAAAATTTAAAACATAGTTACTTCATCTTATTCATCATAAAGTTCAAGTGAAATAATATGATGATATCGGTACTTGATGAATTTTTACAGAATTTATTAGCTTTTTTGTGTGTAAGGTCATTAAATTCTGACATAGGGTATTTAGGTGATAAATTATTAAAATCTCAAGTTACCTCATTATATATATTGAAATGTCACGGTACTTAGGTGATAAATGCTCATACATTGAGATACACCAGAAAAAATTTGCCAAATTTCGAATAAAAAAGTGGGAATTGTTGGGTTGTTGTAAAGCCTGATTATATTAGGCCTTGTTTATAAGGTATAGGATTGGACTAATCCTATTTAGTATGGTGAGTCTATATATACACGTGAATTGCATATATTACAGTTAGTATTGAAAGAGGAGTAGTACCAGGATCCCATTAGAACTCTGAAGTTAAGCGTGCTTGGGCGAGAGTAGTACCAAGATAGGTGACCTCCTGGGAAGTCCTCACCCTCAGGTTGGGGGCACTGGAAAACAGCCTCTCTTCAGGTTAATACCCTGAAGGGGGAAGGCTGCGTACATCTGCCCCCCCAGACCCTGCGTAGGCGAGAGCCTTTGAGGCACTGGGTATGTTCCTAGGATTGAAAGAAGAATTAACAGTTAAAACGTCTCATGTAAACTTTTAATGATATAGTGGATTCATCTTGCTCCTTTTTGTGTATGCAGGCTTCGACTTAGCCACTTAAATTCTGGTGTTTTTGAATTTTATCCCCAATTCTCTTTTATGTGTATTTGTTATTTCGATTTAGAGTTTCGATATTCTGTAGATAACTATATCAAGTGGTATTGGGAACCCAACATAAATAAAATGATATTTTTGGGAGGTTTGAAAATAGAGTACAGGGGGGAGCATGTGGTGGGTTCAGTTTGGAGGTACACTTCGTGCACCGAAAGTCCTTTTTTTTTACTTTATTTTTTTTATATTAAAAATATAACCAACGCTCGGGACCGTTACCTTTTAACTGGAACCGCATAGCCTATATCCTATGGACATAGCTACCTATCTCGGTATAAATATCTTAATATTTTAATATATGTATATATATTATAAAGTGTTATTATTTATAGTTTAAAGTTTGACATTTGAATAAGGTGAGTTTCAAAAATTTTATTAATTATGTATTTTTATCGAGACTCGAGGACTTTTTTGTTAAATATGATGGCTTGGTATGATTTCGAAAATATATAGATCATCTCCATTATAATTTAATATAATTTTTTGGGTAAGTGTTAAGATGGAACGCGGTTTTCACCATATACAGGTGCCCTTCGCTCTTATTCAGTGACTCTTTAGTGGATTTTAACAACTTTTTTGCTGAAACACTGTAATATGACATATTAATATGTCAGTAATCATGTGCCGTGTTAGCAGTTTCGGTATAAAATTTGTCGAATTTGGATAAAAATGCATTTCACTAAGTTAGAGGATAGTACAACAACAACAACATACTCAGTGCCTCAATGGCTCCCGCTTGAATAAGGGTCTGGGAGGGGCAGGATGTACGCAGCCTTACCTCATCAGGGTGAGACCTTGACGAGAGACTGTTTTCGAGGACCTCCAACCTGGCAACGCATTCATGGCAAAAGGTAAAGGCAAACAAGTAGGCACATACAAACATACAGATAGTAATACGTCTAGGGAACAGCAAGAGAGAGAGAGAGAGAAGGTGGGGGAGAGCGAGAGAGCGAAAGGGAGAGTGCAAAGGTATCAGCAGCGTGTATCACTGCTCGGAGCTCCTATACCGCTAAATCGGTTATCCATATACTAATCCTGCACTAAGCTCTAAACTAGGGCCATCTTTTCGTTTAAGTCAGAAGATAGTAGATAATAAATTTTTAAATATTAAGAATACCTTATTGTATAAATTTAAATAATGACTTTGGCCCTTTTTTGTCAATGCCTCTGCGGTCTTCTAGTTGGTCAAACCTTGGAGCTATGCCATGAATTGTACTAAATTATATTTTAATCTTAAATATAAAAGAAGAATACTTTTTTCTACTTTTTGAATTGAAAAATTATTACTTAGTTATATAGTCCGCTCTTGGACCGAGTAACCAATACGCAAATGCTTATTGAATTTGAAGCGTGGATAATATACAAGCTCATACATAACTTGTGTTTGAAATATATTGATATTTAGAATGGGAACGGTGGGAATTTAAACTGCCGATCTCTCAATTAACAAGGCTCTCATATCAAATGTCCCAAAATCGACTATCTGCTTGTTGGAATCTAGTCCTCTCGCCCTCTAGGGTGGACTGTGTGCAGGCTTACCCTATGGTTTGTCACCCTCTTCTCTAGAGGTGCATATTAGGGATGGCAGTAAGTCGGGTTTGGGTCAGATTTGTCTTCATCCAGATCCAACCCAGAAAAAACATGACCCAATCCAAATAAAAAAAAACCTCATTTATCCCATAAAAGTTCAATCCAAATCCAAATCCATCGGGTAGAACGGGTATTTTTTCCTAATCCATAACCCGTTTAAGTTATAGAATAAATTATAATATAATGTAATAATAATACTTCTAGAGCTAATATTTTGACAAACTGCTATCTTTTTTCTTTTTTTATTTAATATATATAAGTATAATATTAGGCAATTATTTAAATACTTCTTAATAAATAATCTTTATACATAAATGTGTTACATTATGGTTCTATAAAAAAATATTACAGTACCAAAACAAACTTCGAAATGTTGGCACAATACAAAAAAAGATGTTGGAATATAGTTTGACATGTTAAAGACTTAAAATTTAGTAATTTAAAATTTTTGCTGCATTAAACATAATTTCGGGTCAGATTTTGGGTTGGGTTTGATGATCCAAAACCCATTTATCAAATCTAAATCCAAATTCAAATCCATTTAAAATCCATTTTTTGCATTAAAATCCATCATAAATAGATCTGATTAGATGGATATCTGATGAATTCGGGTACAACTGTCATCCTTAGTGCATACTCTCTCATCCAGCTGCCCTCCACAGCCACACTAAATCGGACAAATATTGTCACTGTTAAGCTTGATAGTTTCCTTTTGTATCATTCTTGGAGTGATTAGTTTTTTTTATCTCCTTATGGACTACGACGTTACAGGCTTATTTGATGGCTCCCTATCTTGTACTTTAAGCATATTACTACGTAGAAAATATTTTTATCATTATCTTGAGATTTGAGCGATATTAGAGTTATGTACGTGGTTACTTTTTGTACTTTAACTATTGTGTTAATTTAATTCTTTAATTTTTAATTATATCAATTTAATCTTTATACAATTAAAATAGTTTCAAACAAGTCTAATTCTAAACTTAATGTTAATTAATTTGTATTCAAATTATAACATTAAACTAACACTTACATATGCTTTCTGCGTGAAGAAATTAACATTTGTAGATCTTGTAACTAACTTCTTATTAACTTAATAAAAAAAATATAGGGACTAAATTGGTTAGACCAGTTAAAACAATTTCAGTTATATAAAGATTAAAATGAAACAATTTCAGTGAAATCCATTCATTTATTAGTGATGCAAATCAATTGGATCTGATACCAACTAATGCAAATCGGTCTAAAGATCCGACCTTTAGCCTTGAACCTCGATGTTGCGTGGGGGATAGGATAGGGTGCCTCTAAACTATTCATCGTATACAACGATACCGGATTGAAAGAGATCAGTTAAAACTCGTTAATTTTACGAATATCCAAGTAAAAACCCAAAAGATGAGCTTTATAATTTAATGAACTCTTTTAAAATAAATTACAAAGGTCAACTTAAAAACACAAAATTCATCAAAATATATAATTTATCAAAAGCTTTTTAAAATAAATAATTAATAGCTTATTTATAGACACCACTAAACCCTATTTCAATTCAAATATTTTTTTTTTAACATACCCAGTGCCTCAAGGGCTCCCGTCTACGTAGGGTTGGGGGGGGGGGAGGGGGGACAGATGTACGCAGCCTTCCCCTTTCAGGGTGTTAACCTGAAGAGAGGCTGTTTTCCAGTGCCCCTAACCTGAGGGTGATGACTTCCCAGGAGGTCACCCATCCTAGTACTGCTCTCGCCCAAGCACGCTTAACTTCGGAGTTCCAATAGGATTCGGTGACGGCGTGTTGGTGCCCTCTTTGGTAAATTCTAAAAATAATCATATTTAATCCTAATCATGTAAATTCTCGCCCAAGCACGCTCAATTCAAATTAAATTCTAAAAATAATCATATTTTAAATCAAACTAAATGTAAAATAATCCTAATATAATTCAAAAACCTAAACCTAATTACCTAAATCAGCCAAGAAACTCTAACTAAGATACTGGTTAAAATTAAACAGAATATTTAATCCTAATCAAACTAGAAAACCCTAATGAAATCCTTTAATTCTTGTAGTTGGATCCAGGTCCCCAACACCCTCGGGTCAAATTTCTCAATTTCTTGTCTCGGTCTGGTTATTTTCATCCCTAATAGTATCAATTAGAATAATTTCAGTTGTACAAAAATTAAATTCACCGAATAATAAACAAAATATGGGAACTAATGGTATAAATAACCATAAATATTTATTATTTATAAAGTATTTTGGTGTAAAAATTAAGTATGATCATGGAGAGTAAAAGAGAATCCTACCGGAATCAAATACCTATTTAGTTAAGATTCTCAGAATCTCCCCTTAATTATGAATTTTCACTGTAGTTAAACACTCAATTAACGCCGCTAATTAATCTCTTAACCCCAATTAAAAAAAAAATCAAAATCCCATTTTCGTAATTATCTCGAAAACTAGGGGCAATCTCAAACTATCCCCACTATAAAACCCTCTCTCTCCTCTCTCCTTCACCTCCCCCCTCCCTCCCGCAAATCTCAGCCGTCCACTCAAACCGTAAGATTCAATCTCAGCCGTGTACTGAAACCGTAAGATTAAATCTCAGCCGTCCGATCTTCAGATGTCAGGGGGAATCTCCAAATGCAGCAAGATCCGTCACATCGTCAGAATCCGACAGATGCTCCGGCGGTGGAGGAACAAGGCGGCGTTAAGAAACAAACTTGTACCGTCCGATGTGCCGGCAGGACACGTGGCGGTCATCGTGGGAATCAGTTCTCGCAGATTCATTGTTCGAGCAACGTATCTGAATCATCCTTTGTTCCAGAAGATTCTATCACAGACGGCGGAGGAGTTCGGATTCTCTAATAATGTTGGGCCTCTTTGTCTACCTGACGTGGAGGAATCTTTGTTTGAAGAGATTCTTAGATTCCTTCAACGGTCGGAATCTAAAAGATTCTCTGACCTGGATGATTTCCGGAGATACTGCCACGTGGGATTCCGATCCGGGTTGAATGAATCTCGGCCGTTGCTTGAGAAATCGGTGTGGTAGTACGTAAGTTGATCCGAGGATTTTGATTTTTCGTGTTATTTACTCTGTTGATCTCTCGTGTTTTTAAATTTGTTACAATTAGTCTCTCGTTTCTTACAAGACGAGGGACTAATTCGAACTGAAAAACATCTTGAACCGACAGCGTAAATAAGTGATGATTTTTCCTTTTGTTTTCGATTGAATTGTGAAATTGAGAGGGAAAGGGTTTGAGCGAGATGGCGCGGAGCGAGTCATCCCGGGTTTAAATCAGATCGAATTATGTGATGTTCTGGTTTTACCGAGAGAGATAGAGGGTGTCGTTATTATCAGAGCATTCGAGGTTGTTTGGTCGGGAGGGGGGTTACTTTTGTAAATTCACTATTGATGATTGATTCAACGGATATATTTAATTGTAGATAAATTTCTTATTATATTGAGCATCTTATTGACACAAACTCCGTGTGCTGACATACAGATAGGTAATTTTTGAGTACATTTTTTGTGATTTTAAGTACGTTATTGGTGATTGAGAGTACATTCTTTACCTATAGAATTTTATTTTTTTGCATAGTAGAACTTCTCGTTATTGATTGCCATTGTGATAATTTCTATATAAAGAGGATTGCTTTATATTCTACATTTTAACATTTTTCTCGATTTGCTACTTCAGTTCCTTTATATTATTGGTTTTATACTGTTATGAGCCAACTCTAATAGAGTGGAAAAAATTTTTGGGCCCATGTCGGGGTTCAAACTCGTGTTGGTAACTTTAGTTGAAAATCTAGGGTTTCTGTTGTATGCTTATATAAACTCGGTTGTAGAATTTGAGAGAATAGAGCGAATTGGTAGAAAACTCTTCATGGATGTTGGTAGTTTTGGCTGAATTACGTAAATCTGTGTGTTTGATTTTATTTTTGTTATTGAATTTTGGTTGTGTTTAGTTACTGCGTTTCCGAACATATCGAAGGGAGTTATTTGCTCCACTAGTGTTGATATTTGTAAGTTTATTTAAATTGATCTTTATCCTTTATTTTGTAATTAAATTGGTCCTTTGTTCGGCCACTGAAATTAGGTAAATATCAAATAGTTAAGTGATTAATTTAAACAATCTTATAGGCATTAGGAAATATTTTAAATAAAAGAAAAGATAATAGATCAATTTGAATAAACTTATAAATGGAGTCAACCTTTAGTGTGTCATGTACCTAAATCGAACTGGTCCAATCCTCTACCTCCTTACTTTGTAAACAAGACTCAATACAACGAGACTCTACACATTAACTCAACAAAGGCACTGGAGTAAATAACTCTATTGACGGATTAGATTAGTGAAACGATAAGTGTCAAGTCTGAACCATGTCATTTGATTCGAACAGTTAAATTCATCCGCAAGACCCATTGTTCTCATTTTATTCGGTCACGACTCAAGTGTTTATGGCAACGTTATTATTGCTACTGTCAGAGTAATAACTTGATAATACTATAATTATTTAAGTCATTAGAAGCAAAACCCATTCATTAAAAAATCCACATTGTACTTACTGACGCTGGACGACACCTAGTCTCAAATTTTACTGGTGAACAGAATCGCTTTTATATTGATCTTTTCTCTTTTACAACTTTAATATGAGATTCTTACTATACTCATATGTAAAGTCTTTAATAGATATCTGTATATAATATAATATAGTATTTTACCTTAGAATTATAAAAGTAAAAGCATAGGGGGATGAGAGTGAGTGGGGAGAGAATGGCAGTAAACCCACGTGAAAGTGAGCCTCCTGCTCATTGTTTGTTTGTTGGGTTTCATTTCTCTCTCCATTTTTTGTCACATTTTTTTCAATTTTTTTTTATTAGTTATTTGTTAATACTTGGATTATTTATACCAAAGATCCCTATACTTTATCCATTATGTTAATTTAGTCATTTTATTTTTAATTGTATCAATTTAATTTATGTATCATTCAAAATGTGTCAATTTGGTATTTAGAGAAAATTTTATGTTAAATTTTAATAAAATTTTTAATGGTCTAGCCATGAATTGGGTTAAATTGAATAAATGGATGAATTTGCAATAAGTTACTTGCATCTAACATAATTTTTTGTTCAAAATTACGTCATTAATTTAACTTAAATTCGAACAAAAGTTTGGCACATTCTGAATTGTACAGGGACTAAATTAACATAATTAAAAGTAGAAAGGCTAAATTAACACAATGAATAAAGTACAGGGACCTTTAGCGTAAATAACTCTTTATACTATTATAAAAATAAAATTTATAGTTGAGTAAAATATGCTAAACTCACATTAAAAAATATAAAATTCTACATTGTTATACATATAAGGGAAAGTTTCAGAAGAAAATATAGATGTTTTTGTTTTTCAGTTTTATCTAAGTTATCTCGAATAAGAGAAACGGGATTATTTTTTAAGGGAAATTGATATTCTTTAGAGTATTCTGAAAAAGTCGCTTTTGGGCGTTTATATGGTGTCATGATGGCTGGCTCGTTTGATGCTTTTGTGCTTTTATGTTTCTCAGGTTGGGGGTCCTCGGACATAGCCTCCCTATAGGGTAGCGCCTTGAAGGGGTAGGGTTGCCTATATCCTGCCTCCCCGGACCCTGCATATATGGGAGCCACTGAGGCACTTGGGTTTGTTATTGTTGTTGTGTAGACGATGGCTCGTTGTGGTGGAAGCCATTAGAAGAAATTTTGATATGGTTGCAGGATTATGCACCAATTGTTCGAATTTGTTGATTCGAGTATTTATCACACTAATGTCTTATTGAACCAAGCTCAAACAAATATTCGAGAGCTCAACATCGGGTTTGAGCTGGAATAAGGGGACGCTCAACTCTATCCAACTTGTTTGAGCCTTATTTTCACTATATATGCACCGATTGTACCAAACAAGAAAACACCTCTTTGAAAAACCGACAACAAATTCACCTTATATTTTGTAGAGATTCTACTTTTACATGCTAATAAAATCAAAATAGACATTTTTTAGAACAATTTAATTTTAAAAAAAATATATTTTTAAAAGAATACTGTCTTTAAGAAGAAAAAAAAAAAACTCGACCAAACAAACCTTTATTATTAATCTAAATGTACAAATAGGCACATCAGTGGAACTGAAATGACAATTTTCTTGAATTAATTCCCCAATAATTAATGACTATATCTCCACGATATTTTAATCCAATAATTTTCTAAAAAAATAATAATAATAATAATTAAAACATTAAGGTCAAATTAATTAAATAGTTCATACGCATAATACTACTTGACTTAGTACAAATAATTATTAATGAAATATTCTTACACATTTTAATTATGAAATTTATTTATACCTTGTTTGAATACTTAATAACACATTAATATATAAATATTTATATAATTATTTAACATTTAATATTTTTTCTTGACTTTTTTTCATTTTTTTTGAAAAAAAATGCATGCTACAGCCCTCCTCTAAGAACTTGACATGGATGCAGGTTCTTGAGGGCCTGCTTACATCAATTTATTTTTAATAATTTTACATAATTTACTCTTAATTACGCGGGAGAGTAAGTTTTTTCGATTATCGAGGATAAACTCGAAGTTACAAGCAGAGCACCCGAGGTAAAAAGAAAAACAAAATAAGGCAATATTCATAACCGAGATAATACAGATATGGAGTTAAGAGATAAAATCGATACAGGAGATATAAATCTAGATAGGGTAGTTTTGAGTGATATAGATCTGGCTTGAAGAAATTATCATCTAATAGTAAAACGATCAAATTTAACAGAAAAAGAAAATCTGACTGTTGCAATATCAGGAAGCCTACAGTATTAGCCCTCGTGCTTAAAGGAAGGTGAGTTTAGAACCAAAGGTTTCACCTCATACTTGAAGGTGAGAAGCTAATTTAACTGTTACATCAACCAATTTCGTTCAAGAAAGCCGACTTTTGTGACTTCTGTCTAATTTCCATGACAAAAATTAAAAGAAAGACGACCTTTTTAGAGTAAAAATCGATTCCTAAACCCTCATCTAACAGTTTCAGTTTCTGGGCAGCGTGTAGTATACAGGAACTTAATAAGAAGTATGGATTTTGGCTCTTGTTTGGTTGGCAGAAAGTAGACAATATGCAAGAAGTGGAAATACGTAGGAAGAAACTTACTTAGCTCCCCACGTAAATTTTAATTCCTTCGTTTTTAACTATTTTCCCCAAGATAGTTCTATTTCCCTTCTCAACAACCAAACGAGTTTTACCTACTCAATGGAAGTTGACACGGGAATTAGATTCCCATGAAATACAATTTTCTGCAGGAATTCAATTCATCTGGCAATCAAATGAGGCCTTGATACAGTTATTCTTGATATGATTACAAATTTTTCTTAACAATCTGTCATAATATTTAAATTATATTATTATATTATAATTATTTATTTTTGATAATGTTAGATCAATCAATGTCTACTTTTTTTTTTTTTTTTTTTTTTAGCCTAACCAAAAAATAAAATATGTGGACATAAATATATTAAAATTGATGTCTTTAAAGCTAGCCATCGAATGTGTTTTGATGAAAAATAATTTTAGGTAATCATTACTTTAAAAAATCTCTTCCATTTTGATTTTCAAGTGTCCCAAACCAATAATATTTGTATATAGATTCGTGTAATCGTAAATTATTTATCTGTTTTAGTAGCTGGTTTGAATTTAAAATTCATCTCCCATAAGTATTTTAGCTGCAATCATCGTTTCCTCGATATATTTAGGCCCAATTCGTGAAGTAAATGCAAATTGACCAAAATTTAGGCCCGATAGGATAAGTTTGTTACAATAGGAAATCATTCATGGATCTGCACCCAATAATTAAAACTCTTGACAGGATTGGTTCCTTGTCACTAGGGGTGTGGTTGAACTGATCATTCGATGAATTAGTTGTATTTGATATTGGTTACAGCCTTATGGGGCTCGATAGCTCGAGCCGAGTTCGGCATGCACGGTAATATTAATAAGCTGATTTCAACCAGGGGTGCTCGAATCATTAATGTTTGTAACTGCTTGATAAGAACTCAATAAGAGCTTGTTAAAGGCTCATTGAAGCTTGTTCAGATCTCATTAAGAGATTATTAACAGTCGGCATTAGCTAAAAATGATTCGATAATGACTCGATAGTGATCCCAAGAGCTAATCAATGCAGTAAGCTCGACACAATTATGAGCTCAATTCAGCTTGATAATGAGCTCAGCCTGGAATTGGATCAATGAGCTTAATGAGCCGAGTTTTCAACGCGCTAAACTCTACATACTCGAGCTCAAACAAGGATTCAAAAATTCAATAAAATTTCAGCTTGAACTCAAGCTCCATAAGGCATATCAAGCTCGAGTTTGAATGACGGGGTAATCGACTCAACTTTGTATTAATATAATCTTAGCAAAAGGTATAATGCGATCGCTTCAAGCCCAATGGATCTTTGTATGATCCAATATATTATACTATAAAACCATTCCTCTGTTTTTATCTATTAGCTTATTCTATTAGAATATAGACGACAGCAGTAGCAAATAAGGTAAATCGACAGTAAAGATGAGATAAAATCTAAACAAATCGAGTAAAAGGCAACTAGAAACTGAGGATTACCATAGAAATTGCTTGCTTCGTAGAATAATTCATATATCTAACACCATTAAAAGTGAACTTTATAATTGAAAATAACATGCATATATTTTTGTTTTGCTATTTTTAGTCAACCTATCTTATCTATTTCTAATAAAATTAAAAAAAATAATTTTCTTTTTATTTGATTGTTGCTTATAATTTATGTAAGAAAATAATAAATTAATTTTTTTAGATAATTAGTGAAAAAATCACATTAGAACTCCAAAGTTAAACATGCTTGGGCGAGAGTCGTACCAGGATGGGTGATCTCCTGGGAAGTGCTCGTATTGCTAACCCTATAAGGTTGGGGGTCCTCGGGAACAACAACTCGGCAGGGTTACAACCTAAAAGGGTAATGCTGCGTACATCCACCTCTCCCAGACCCCGCTTATACAAGAGCCCTTAGGCACTGAGTCTATTGTTATTGTTGTAGTGAAAAAATCATGATACAAAAACTGACATTCCACAAAGGCTGAACTGGAGACCACACATGGGTCGGTAGAAATCAAAGAGAAAAAGAACAAAAATCAAAACATCAAAATCTGCGTATAGCCACATCCTAGGATTAACAACAGTTGCTGCAAACAAGTACAAACAGATACCAAACAAAACGCCACCCCGTAAGACCTCAATGCCAAAGATTTATACCAAAGATCTAAGTAATGATTATGCGAGTAAGAGTTTGATCGAATGTAGTCTTGTCAAGTTTAAAGTCTTAAAAATAACATATTCTACTCTCGTATTAGATTCCCATTTTCCTAAAACCGAGAAAAAACGGAATATAAAATTAAACATGTTTCGGAAAAAGATAACAAGAACAACATTGACTTCATCACGGTTGGTACATCATTTTTCTAATCATTTATGATAAAGTTGATACTTTTTTTTTAATCTTTTTTTAAATATATTTTTATTTTTTATTCCCTTTTTTAGAATATTTTTCCATTCTTATTTTTATTTAAAAACATTATATCCCAAGATCTTCAGCCCATGATATTCACAGGCCCATAAAAGCCCAACAGAAGCTATGTCAATATCTCAAGATTTCGATTTTCTAATTAGAGGTATAAACAGAGGTGGCAATTGGATCGTCTAGGTTGAGTTCAGGTTTATCCATTTGGGTTTGGATTATTTCGGTTTTACAATAAACTCGGACCAAGTTGAGGTCATAGACTGATTCGAGCTTGCGTTACTTTCGGTTTTCACCTATATTGAAACCGGGTTGGGCCAGATTCAAGTTATTGCAGGTTTTGCTCACTTTAATTTGTAGTCATCTTGGGCTAAGATCAATCTTGGGTCAGGCTATAAGGATCTCGGGTCATTATAATATTACTATTTAGTACCTTAGTCACATGAATTATTTACAAATGTTTAAATTATAATTCAAATAGTTTATATTTTAATCAACATATTTATTGTTTAATAATTTTATTTTGTACTTTTGACAAATACTAATTATAGTTGTATTTGGGCCGAATGATAAACCAGAAAAGCTGACCTGAAGTCGATCATAATGCTGGGCCGGGGGCCCATAATCAGCCCAAATTTATGGGCCGTGAGGCATCCAACTGAAAATAATAGTTGCCCTTGAAAACAACATATAATCCATTTAAATTACTCCATCTAATTCTAATTGGTTATAATAATTAAATCTGGTTTGAAATCATATGTTATATATAGATCTCATATACGGATCTAATCCTATTATATCACCCGTTGAAATTTAACAGTTGTGTAAAACCGCGACTCGAAAAAGGAAATCAAAGTGAATAAAGCATATATTTAGAGAGTCGTTATTGACAAAAAAAAATTATTATCATTAGATTAATGATGTTACTTGCAAACAATGAGAGCCACAAAATTGTCTTAAAAACTACAATTTTACTTTGGCAACAACAATTTTACCCTAACAATAATATTTCCTTACAATTATTACACCTTTATATATCAGTTCAAACTTTTGAGATAGTTACTTTCTTAATATACAGTACCAGTTTGATTGACCAAACAGTTAATAGTTCAAATCGTTATAGTCCATAGTCACGGTATCAATGTAATTTCAGCTCAAGTTATGTACTGGTCTGTACAGCGTCCACGCTCTAAGCTCAACAGGCAGTATGCATGAGGGGGCAATATTCGATATAAAATCGTTAACGAGTCTTCACCCATTAACTTAAACTTTTGGGGTTGCTGATTTCTTGACGGATCGAGATGGTAGTTTAAGAGCTTTGGTGGTTTTTGATCCATTCTTCACTTTAGCTAACTTTTAATAGTCAAAAAGCATATATTCTTCACTTTTTTAGTGAAATACTTAGCTTATTTTTCATAAAAGTTGGCAAATTTAATAAAAGATGTAAATATATGTATTGAATGTATTTAGGTGTCTGTGCTTTCACGACCCCCGAAAAAAAAAATGTATTTAACAAGATTTTGGTGAATCCCAATCTTATGATTGTCATGAAGTGACCCTTTTTCTTTTCCATCCCCGTAGCACTTTGTTTTAATGATTTCTTTCTTTCGTTTTAGAAATTCAACAACAACAGTTCCAGTGCCTCGCGGCTCCCGCAATAAGCACGGTCTGGGAAGGAGGCTGTTTCCGAGGACCCCCAACCTGCAGTGTGTGTAAACCTGCAGTAAACCCTTTAAGACAACGACATGACATGCATATTATAGTAAACATTTTCCGTATAAAATTTGTAGATTCTTACAAAAATTCTCCAGATAATGTGTCAGATGATAAAATACTCAAACTACATAATACCCCGTTATATATATTCAGATATTAGGGTATCTAACTAATAAATGATCAAACCATAAAATACGATAATTTCGTGTTTTTCTTGAAATTTTTAGAGATAAGGTCAAACCTTTTTTTTTTTTAATTAAAAGTGTACAAAGATTTAATGGCATTAAAATGAACTTTGGCCCATCACTACATTCAAGCGTGAAATTCGCTTCTTTTATTATCTTTTTCTTTTTAGAAGGTACAAGAATATATTGAACCTGTTTCGGTTCGCTTGATGGTTAAAATTTAAATTCGTTAAATTCCAAACTGTTCAAATAATTGATTGGTATTTTCAATTTGTTAAGGGTTCCTTTTAAAAAAGAATTTTGTATGACAAGTTTAGTTTTTATGTGACTTACAAACAATGAGAGCCACAATATTACCTTAAAAACTACAATCCTACTCTAACAATAACAATTTTTCTCTATCAATAACGTTACCCTACTTCTATTGCTTATATAATCATTCATAATAAGAGAAATAACAATTTATGTAGTACATTACAAACATATATGCACATATATAATAAAAATAACTCGTATTTCAGCTGATATTATATAAAACAAACTATTTGTGATATGTTTTAATTGATTTAGACACCTTTGTTATCCAAAAATAACGCTCACCAATCAAAATTTGCGTTATGCTCCTAAAATCTCGGGACCAGATGCCTCTCTCAGTTAGGTCACAAGATCGAAACTCATCTAACTGCTTTCCTAAGGGAAATTGTAATCTCATCATCAAAAGCGCTTTCCTTGTACAAGTTTTATTATATCAGTTTGGTCTTTGAGTAAATTTTATATCCGATTGGTGCTAGAATTTTTAATGGTCTAGTCATGGGGCATTTTAGATTGGGTCAATGGGTGAGCTGATGTTCGGTTAATTGCATCTAACATGATTGTGTCGATAGAAAATACGTCATTAACTTACGTTCAATTTTATACAACAACAACAACAGTCCCAGTGCCTCAAGGGCTCCCGCACATGTAGGGTCTGGGGGTGGATGTACGTAGCCTTACCTTTTAGGGTGCTCCCCTGAACAGAGGCTGTTTCCGAGGACCCCCAACTTGAAGAGCGTGTCACAACAACAATAACAACAACAGTCCCAATGCCTCAAGGGCTCCCGCAAAAGCAGGATAGGGGGGGCTGGGTGTACGCAGCCTTCCCCTGAGGACCCCCCACTTGAGAAGCGTGTCGTCAAGAAGCCTGTAAGCAAGAAAGCAGCAAATCATGAGCAGGACGTATCACAAAACAAGCACAAAGTGTGTCGTCATGAAACGTTGTTTCCGAGGACCTCCAACCTGAAGAGCGTGTCATCATAAAATTAAGTTCAATTTTATCAAATGACTAAATTGATACAGTATAAGTTATAAAGGGATTAAATCAATATAATTCAAAGTATAAGGATTAAATTGACATAATGGACAGTATATAAGGACTTTCGATGTAAATAACTATTTCTTAACGAATCGATATCGATGTCGTTTTGTAATTGGCCTTTGAAAAAGAAAAGAAAAGAAAAGGGGGGGAAAAGAGTAATTAAGCATCTTGATTAAGGGTGTTGTTGAATGTGAAGAGTTGTAATTCATTGAGTTAATGATTGTTTTTTGATATGATTGTGTCATTTCACTTTCTTTGACAAAAAGCTTTACATTATCTTGTTGTATCAAGTATTGTCATTGCATGATCCATTTTCACTTTCCATTATGAAATTTAGCTCGGAAACAGCCTCTCGTTAGGGTATCACTCTGAAGGGATAAGGCTAAGTACATCCTATCCCTCTCAGACTCTGCTTAAGCGGGAACCCTTGAGGCACTGGGCCTGTTGTTGTTTGTTTGTATTATGAAATTTATTGGGTTTAGCTTCGATTCATTGAGTTGTCATAAATGTTAGAATATAAAACCAATTCTGGATCATCACCCATAAGCTTTTGTGAAAGATGGTTCCTTGACATGGTATCAGAGCCTTGATAACCAAGAGGTCACGAGTTCGAATCTCGACATCCCCCCTTCAACTTTAATACAATTTAAGTATAAACACAAAGTATAAGGTAGGACTGTGTAATATGCACGCTTCAAGCCCAATAGCATTTGCATGAGGAGGCATGTTAGAATATAAATGAAGTCCAAATACAAGTCTAAGCGTCTGTTTGGTCATGTTTTTTCTCAAATCCTTTCTAAAGTTTAGAAGGCTAAGGACTTGTTTGATATCGTTTTCTTTACGCAATTTTTGATTTTTAAAAGGCTAAAAAACAAAGACGATCTTTTTCGTTCTTGCTCATTTTTTTTTCTGTTTCATTGTTTGATTGAGAAATAAAAACCAAAAAACAAGATAAAAACATTTGTAGAACTCGATTTTGGACTCATCAAAAACTAAAACTGCATATAAGAAATGACATGAACCAAACACTTAAGTGTTCAACAAGAGATAATTAAGATATAAACTTCTTATTTGGAACCCTTTTATGTTTACTTAGTGATAAACATACATAATTGTGATATAGACAAGTTTTATTCTTCGATAATCATAGATAAACGACACAAAACAAGCACACCTTTAAGAGCGACGTTTGAGCCAGCCCGTGCAAAAACGTGCAAAGGAAAAGGAATAACCATAGACAAATAAGATAAAGCTTTCATCATTGTTAATGTGAAGGAGCCAAACAAATAGACATTGTACCAATTCATTGTTAGGTTAAACTAATTCACATTAGTTTGGGTTATGCTACATGTGTTTATGTGACACATTCATCAAAAGTCATATCTTTGTGTCTTAGTTTAATTTGCTAGTCATTTCGAGTTATTTGAAGATATCTGAAACATCGAGAGATTGAATACTCTCCAATCGTGTAACTAAATGCACTAGACTACATGCTGAAGATCGATAACCAAAAACAGGATATAAAGTTGGGTTTTTAGAAAGATGATAAACTAACTCAGGTGAAGTAAACTGTTAGATCATAAAACTATTCCATGAACTTCACCTATCAGCTTCAGCTTTTGACAGAGATGGTTACTTGACATGGTATCAGAGCCTTGTTGACCAAGAGGTCACGAGTTTGAATCTTAGCAGCCCCCACTTTCAATATTAAAACAGTTTAAGCATAAGGTATGAGATGGGCTTGTGCACTATCCACGCTTCAAGCCCAATTGACATTCACGTGATGGAGTATGTTAGAGTATAAAACTTTTCCTTGGACTTTACCCATCAGCTTAAGTTTTAGGGAAAGTTGATTCCTTGACATAAACTTACTATTAGGAGAAGATCCTCTAATTCTTTTCGTGCATCTGAAAACGAAGAGGGTAACTCACTAAAGATAAATTAAGAGAGATTAGGATTCTTCTTATTATTATCTCAGTAAATAAGATGAGTATAGTGGACATATAACCAAAAATAAACAAGACCCGATACAACCAGACTTTACGTATTCGCTCAACAACGATATATCTTTTGGGGTTAGGTTTCGTATAATTGGAAGTATATGAAAGTTATAGTAAAGTAATTGACATTATAACATATGATATACTATTATATGCATTAAAACAAATTATGTAATAGTAAGATAAAGTTCAGGTAAGGTGTCATCTAGTAATTTATGTTACAAAATGACACTCATTCACTCACGCTTTCTCCTTTTAAAAAAAATTAATGTTTTAACGTCATCAAGCTCGAGACTCGGTTCGTTTACATTAAGGTTGGCTTGGGTTCGACTCACAGCTCGTCCAACTCATAAACTTCAAGCTTGAGCTCGACTTTGTTAGAGTAGAAAACTATTCATGGGCCATCACCCATCAGCTTAAGCTTTTGGGATAATTGGTTCCTTGACATGGTATTAGAGTTTTGTTGACCAAGAGGTCACAAGTTCGAATCTCAACAACTCCCACTTTCAATGTTAAAATAATTTAAGCATAAGTTTTTTGATAATTAGCGGCAAAACCGCGCAACAAAACAGGAAACTCCACAAAACGAGCCCCTGGAAATCCCGAAACCGGGAGACCTACAGAACATACCCAAAAGAGAAAAACAGGGAGACAACAACAAGAAACAGACGCAACCAAACCAAAAACAGAACAAACCACGACCACCAAAACAAGAGAGGGGAACAAAAAACAAAAAAGGCAGGACGACGGAAGAAGCTGAAGCAGAGCCACCCAAAAGACCACCTGGCTGGAACTCAGCTGAAGATAAATCAGACAAACAAAACACGGGAAACAGGAGCTGGACTAAAACCTCAACCCCAAAACCAACCACCTCAGTTAGCAAGCAGCTTTGCTATCCTAGGTGGGTCGAAACCATCAAAATTAAACCCTACTAATTTCCCCATCTCAATAGCCCGCTCCGCTTGCATAATCATCTCGTCATACTTCGCTTCCGAGATCTTGTCATACGTATTTCCCCTATTCCGTTTTTTCTTCTTCCCGGCTGTCTTTGACGATCTTCCCCATTTCGCCTCATTCCCCTTTTTCCGCTTGTCTAAGAACTTGGTCTTTTCCGGTGTGCTGTTCCTGGGCGACATATCTTTCAGGAACTCCCGAAGCTTCCGCTTTTCATTCACTTTTTCCTTGTGCTTCAACGCTTTCCTCTCCCTTTTTGTCATCACTCCTTTTCCTTTTCGCTTTCCAACTCCACTGGGTCTCTCCATATAATTCTCTGACCTGTTTAAAGCAAAGGACTCAAAACCTGGAGGAAACATATGTCATAAGGATTCAGAGTCATCTTCACTGGCGGGATCTTGAGTTACATTCTCAAGATGCAATGAGTGCGCCTGACTGGCAATGTCACCCTCCACCCCCTGGATCAAAGGAGGCATATGTTGGTTTCCACAGACTTCCTGAACTGGAATAAGATCTCCACGTTGAGGAGACGGACGAGGAAGAGAAGTATGTGCCCGACTGCATTCCCTAGACCAACTATCGACATCTTCCTCCACCCAGGGAAGTAAATTCGGAGGGTGGGTCAAAGGCTGAAGAAGGCAAGGCTGCCGTGTCTCAAAGGGATAAGAGCATTCCAATACTCATCTACCAATGATATGACCATTGAGGTGGAAGGAAATCTGATTGAACGGCATCGAAGTAACCCCCGGTTCTTCATTTGTAGACCAGGGGATAGAAGTTTCAGGCACCTCACAAGCACTCGAGGAGTCCGTGATCGGCTCCAAGGAGGGTCGAACCCATGAAATATGTCGAGCTACAGCGTTGCACTGACTCTCTGGTTGTGATTGTATCGAAAAGGATGCATGCTCTCTAGCCATTCTGCTCGAGGCCGCACGAGCAATAGCACTAGGAGAAAAATCAGGGATCAAAACAGAGCTGCCTTCTTTAACGAGGACTAGGCAGGATCCCTCACTAAACTGAATCTGGACTAACTGATGAATGTAAGTTGTGGAATAGGTGTCAATCAGTATCTTGGCAACATCGGCGCACCTCATAGCGTAAGTTATGAGGTGAGCTTGTGCATTATCCACGCTTTAAGCCCAATTAGCATTCACGTGAAGGGGCAACGTTAGAGTATAAAACTATTCATGTGCCTTTATCCATCAGCTTAAACTTTTGGGACAGTTGGTTCCTTGACAGGCTCATGAAAGGCTTAGGCTTAACTTGGGTTAATTCAGCTCGAACTGGGCTCGATAATCTCAGAACTAAGCTTGAAATATTTACACTAATCAAAACTCAATTTAGGCTCGTTGGGCTCATTTAAGCTCAGTCTCGTCTCATTTATTGAAGCATAAAGTATAATATGAGCTCGAGTATTATCCACGTGACAAGCCTAAGATGAGAAATGCGTAAAAGGTTTGCGAGGTTTGCGTGGGGGGGCCTATATGGCATCAGCACTGAAGGAGTTCAGTTGAGATTCAACATCACAGCTCTACTTTCTTTGGAGCCCCAACGTCATGCACCTCTCCCGTCTTTTTCGATAATTAGTGATAAAGTCATAATACAAAATAGGAACCTCTTATAAACGAGACCCGAGTCAATCCATATCACGTACCCTTATACGCTTTATCTAATCGAAACGGGGTTCATTTACCAGGCACTAAAGTATCAGATCCCATTAGAACTCCGAAGTTAAGCGTGCTTAGGCGAGAGTAATACCATGATGGGTGACCTCCTAGGAAGTCCTCATGTTGTCAACCCTATAAGGTTGGGGGTCCTCGGAAGCAGCCTCTCAGCGGGGTTTCATCCTGACGGGGTAAGGCTACGTACATCCACCCCTCCCAGACCCCGCTTATGCAGGAGCCCTTGAGGCACTGGGCCTGTTGTTATTGTTGTTGTTTTATGTAATCCAAATTTTTCTTACCTGTAGCATAATTAAATTTAGGCTTGTCTAAACTCGATCTACACTAATTTAAACTTGATTAGGCTCAACTTAGACTCATTTGAGGACAAATTTGGCTCGATGATGAGGCACATTTGGGCTCACAAAATGTATCGGTTTAGATCATTTGGGTGTGTTTAGCGTCAATGTTGGATCACTTTGACTCACAAAATGTATCAATGTTGGATCAATTAGAGTCGTTTAGTCTCAGTGTTGTACCAAACCTTTAGCAAGCAATGCTTTTCGAGCTTCAAATGAACTTACCAGTTTGTTTGGCTCATTTACACCTCTAACTGGACTTCATATTTATCGTGAAGCGCCAAGTCAAAGGGTTTGAATCTTAGCATCGGGTACTAAAAATTCATTAATGTGATCTACAGGGTTTATAGGTAGCAACTTATCTTGTTACCGAAAGAGTAACTTTTAAGAGACAGTATGTGTAACCAGTAGAATCGTATGTTTTTAAAAAGAAAAAAGAAAATTGACATATATATATATATATATATATATATATATATATATGTGTGTGTGTGTGTGTGTGTGTGTGTGTGTGTGAAAGGAACATCAATCATAGAAAGTAAAACATATATAAATTGTTTATGTAAGTCATTAATCGTTGTATTTTGTTCACTGTGTCAATTTGATCTTTAAATTTGTAATGCTATCAATTTAGTCGTTATACTATTGAAATTGTTCTAATCAAGTCAATATTGAAAACTAATACAATAAGTAACGACGTATAAGGATTAATAATGCAAATAAACCCGAATTATTTTATGGGCAAATGTACAAAATTTTGGAGAATCAGGGTGATAGCAAGGTAGTTAGCTGTAATTAGCATAGTTTGTAAAATACAGTGCCGGAATTAAACAAAATTTAATGCATTCGTGTATTATTCATCTCTATATGTTAAATATTTTGTCAAAAATATGTTGACTTATAAAAAAATTACGTAATCTTACTTTCATGTCTAGAACAACTCCTTCTAAAATACCGATAGAGTGGAAATAAATGTAATTATGCCAACTTTAAGTTCTGTTTGATGATGCTACCTATAACATCGGTAGTAAGAAGTATGATACATAATAAAAAGTAATATATAAGTCAATAGTTTGAAAATTGAAGTGATAAATTTTGCAAAGTATACAACATGTATACTTAATTTGGGCGTAAGTATAATTAATTTCGACTAATCTTTCACTTTTTATTTGAGAAAAATACATGTACGTGTTATAAAAGATGGGTGACCTCCGAAATTAAGCGTGCTTCAGCAAGAGTAGTACCAAGATGGGTGACCTCCTGGGAAGTCCTCACCCTCAGGTTGGGGGCATTGGGAAACAGCCTCTCTTCAGGTAAACACCCTGAAGGGGGAAGGCTGCGTACATCCGCCCCCGGACCCTGGGTAGGCGGGAGCCCTTGAGGCACTGGGTATGTTCCTTTCCTTTTACAGATACGTGTTATAAAAGATGTTTTATAAGTATAAAAAAAACATGTATATTACCGTAGTGTTGCAATCATACGCAAACACCTATTTTAAAGGAAAATGAATACAAATATGTGTTTAATACGTGAATTATACCTCTATTTTTCTGACTGCGTTATATAAATCGCTAGGGCAGCCATGTCCTGTTTTTCTTCAGGTCTAGAGTCCTACAGCTTGTGCTATCCTTGTTTGCATTCGGTTTTTGCTATCCTGTCTCCATGTTTTGATCTGATGTTTGTGATTATCCTTTTTTGGTCCCTGTTTTCTTACAGTGTCCTTGGCCTCGCTTTAGTCGAGTGGCTGGATTTATAACGCGATCTTATCGCTAATTATCGAGGGGGAAAAAAGAGAAAAGCTCGGCCTTTCTATATTCACGTGTTCTCGTTTCTGCATCATCCCTGGATTTCTTCATCGTTTTGCCCACCATTTCATTAAAATTTACATTTAATTTGAATTTATTACCGAGAGTTATTATTGTCATGATAAAAATTATTACTATCAAAGAAATGATGTGAGTTACAAATAATAAGAGTCGTAAAATTATCTTGAACATTACGATCTTACCCTGGTCATAACAATTTTGTCCAGATAAAAACATGGGTTTTTAACTTAAAATTATCTAAATTTTAGGTACGGTTTTAAAAACCACCTACATTTTCTTATTTTTCAAAATATCATCTAAACATTCCAAAAATTTTTGAATATCACACCTTAATATTAATAATGTTAATATCTGTTAGTTTTTACTCATGTGGCTTTTCAAAAATAAAAGAGTAAATTGTTTTAAAAATTCCAATTTACATTTAAATTAATTCTAAGATTAAAATTTGTATATATTTCAAATAAGATTAAAATTTGTATATATTTCAAAACATAATTTTTTAAATATTGCGTAGGTAAAAACTAACAGATGTTAAGAAAATTAGCATTAAGGTGTAACATCGAAAAATTTAAAAATTCCTCGGAAACAGCCTCCTTTCAGGGTAGCCCCCCGGAAAGGGGAAGGCTGCGTACATCTAATCTCCCCAGACCTCGCATATGCGGGAGTCCTTGAGGCAATGGGACTGTTATTGTTGTTGTTGTATTGAAAAATTTAGAAAATTTAAATAATTTTCTCGAAATTTAAAAAATGAAGGTAAAATTTTAAAGCACACCTAAAATATAGGTGATTTTTCCGTAAAAAATCGAAAACATTACGCGATTTAAATAATATAAAAATATAATTGAATTATTTTTTGATATACTCCAGCAACAACAATAACAAACTCAGTGTCTCAAGGGCTCCCACATAAGCACGATCTGGGGGTGGATGTACGCAGCCTTACCCCTTCAAGGTATAACCCTACCGAAAGGCTGTATCCCAACCTTATAGGGCTGGCAACACAAGGACTTCCCAATAGGTCATCCATCCTAATACTACTCTCGTTCAAGCATACTTAACTTCGACATTCTAATAAAATTCGGTACATTAGTATCTGATAAATGAACTCCATTTATTGATATACTCCAAGTGGAAAAAATGTACTGGCATTCATAACTACTACATTAGCAAATCGGGGTCACGTGTCCTCCTGTATCGCACGCTTTTCTACTTTTTTTTTTTTTTTTTTGTTCTTTTGATCTCTATTTTATTAAGAAAAATAAAGTAATTTAAATTAATTTTTTCATTTGAAAAATAGTTTACTTGAAAATAGCATGTTCAAAAACGAGATCGTTTTGATTAACTGGCGCATGTGCTAGGCATGTAACGTGGAAAAACAACTGAAAAGATACAAGCGCTCAAAAATGACATCATCTTAAGTAAAGCAGAGCTCAAACACGAGTCAGGTGAACTGAGCCTTGACGGTGGTTATGGAAAAGAAGGAGACATCGAAAAGGAAGACGTTGCTGCTCAATAGACACCATCTTTGGTGTAATTATTTCAACATAATGTGGAGAGTACGGACTCTTGAGGTGTATTTACCTAGCAAACTAGGGGAGTTGGAAACGTCGACGTTTTGATAAACGAGACACGTGCCTGCATATCAGCTAAAATTAACTCAACAAAAGTAAGCACTCGAGATGGTTATTAATATACAACTGAAGACTAAAGCTTGAGAAGGTTGTCGGAAACACTGCAAGAAAGGCAATCCCTAGCTAACTGGAGGCAATTACTTGAGACGCCAAACAAAATGTGGGCATCCGGATTCATTACAGAGAAGTAAAGCAACATGAAGGAGAAGAGAAGTTAACTTGAACGGGTGATTTTAGCGCGACATAAATCCCATTAGATCGTGGAGGTTCAGGGCAGAAGACATGAAGAGTGGCATGCACAACTCCAGTAAGCAACGGTTAATTCTGAAGACTATAAATAAAAGAACTTGAAATTGAGTAAATTAATGGTTTCAACACCAATATAAACTCAATAATAATTGTTCATACAATAAACTTTTGCTTTTCATTTTCTTTTTCGGTAGAAGTAGGATTACTTGTAGCCACATTTACTTAATTTTAAAATTCTAATAGGATCTGATACTTACGTATTAATATCCTTTAGGTAATTTCTCGAATATTATTAATTTGGTGAATACTCTCCAACCTGCCGACGCCGTCAATTTCTGTGAAAAAAATTTAACGGCAAAAGGTTAGAGAGAGAGGGGGGGGGGGGGGGGGGGGGGGAGTCGGTGAAAAGTGGTCGTTATCGATGGACACGTGTCAACGGTGAGAAGGAAGGAGCGTTAAATGGGGACCACCACATGTCATTTTCCTCAACGTCTGTCATTGGATTCTCTCTCTCTCTCTCTAAACGGAGTCCCACACGTGTGGGACAGGTTCCAGTACGGCCGACCATTCCGTAAGAGCTTGTGAGTGGTTTTGTCGTGTGGAGCCACGCTCACATCCTACCGTCCCTTACACCTACCATTGTAACTACACCGTACGATTGTATTCTTGGAAAATTTTAAATTATTAAAAAATTATCACTTACGTGTTTTTAAGTTTGAGGATTTATTATTTAAATATTCTGATATTTTAATATATATAATGAAATACTTGAGTTTTAGACATTTTACTACTTATGTATATTGAAGTTTTAAAATTTTATCAATTAGATACATTTTTGTCAAAAATTGATAGATTTTTATTAGAACATGCTAAAACTGAACATAATTTTAACTATATACAAGTATCTTTACTAGAATTTGATTATTTTTTTTAAAAAAATGCGAAAATAACACAAAATTATAATAATTTTAGGTGGTCTACATTAACATTCGGTGAATTTTTTATCACAATTCGTCAATTTTTTTACGAAAATATTCACCCTAGTTTATGTATATTCACATATTCATGTATTAGATCAACATTTTTTGTATAAAATTGATCAAATTCTTATAAAAATTCATCAAATTTCGTCATAAGGT
Organism: Simmondsia chinensis; assembly: GCA_018398585.1. NCBI lineage: Eukaryota > Viridiplantae > Streptophyta > Magnoliopsida > Caryophyllales > Simmondsiaceae > Simmondsia > Simmondsia chinensis. The sequence goes on from JAGTTD010000007.1 coordinate 38,193,332, forward strand.
ACCTACGTGACAAAATATCCAAGCCCCAAGGTACCCTATTGTATATATTGAAATGTCAGAGTACTTAAGTAATAAATACTCAAATTTTAAGATACTTAAGTAATAATTTTCCTAAAACTATTATTTAAAACTAAAATGTGTTTTAATTTTATTAATTGTATTTATGTTATTATTTTATATTTTTTTGATAATTAGCGACAAAGTTGCACTACATAACAGGCAGCTTGAATAAACGAGCCCTGAATCAACCCATGCAAGGACAGGGATCAAAACAACAACGGAACAATCAGGAATACAAGCAAGAAAAAGCAAACACTAAGAGCCTGAAACACTACTAGAGATGACATGACAAAATCAAAGACAGGAATATCAGACAGTAAGCCTCTAATCTATCGAAGCAAAGCACTCAACATAAGCGGATTATGCCCTAATCTTTTCCCCATCTCCAACATGCATTCCGCAACAAGGATCTTACCGGCATCTTTAGCAGTAGCGCCCTCTTTTCATCAAATTCCTCTTTTTTTATTTGCCAGAAGCCTTTGGTGATCTCTTTATGCTGTTCCCAGGCTACCATAGTAATTAGACTACTATAGTGTTTGAAATTAATTACAGGTTGTTCATTTATCTAGGAAGCTTGATAGTTTATAGAGCGATGTCGGAGTTGGCTCGATAAGTTTAATAAGCTGAGTTCGAACCTAGGTGATTTTGGCTCGTTAAAGTTTGCAGAGGGTTTAATAATGGCTCATTAAGAGCTTATTAGGAGCTGGATAAAGGCTCATTAAAAGTTGATCTTAGTTTAAAAATGGTCCAACAGTAACTTGAATAATTTTGCTCGATTGTGTTAGAAAAAACTATACAAATTTTCTTTCCCCTTAGAACCGGTCTAGTAGGGTCCGGATGTGTAGTGTCGTTGATGTGAACCACCTGACCCACCTCCAGTTGACTCTATCCCAGACGATGTAATACCTCAAGAGGCCTCCAGGCGACCCGTCATCTTCCACCCGCCAAGCCGGATTTTCTTTTCCCTTTCCTATGATGTGGGCTCGGTACCCCTCCTGTCCGGTACCATCTCCTACCTGGTACCTTGCTCGCATCACGGGGGAGGGGAGATTTTCCTCTCCTGTTCTCCACCCTCTTCGAGGTCTTCGTTCGCCTTCTGTGAGGTGTCTCCGTGTGTGTCTCTGCTCCGGCTCCGTCTGTTGCCCTGTTAGTTTTCGTCTCTGCCTGTTTGTGTGCTTATTTTTCCAGTCTTGTGTTGTTTTGGTGCCTATTTCCAGTTTGTGCTTTTCTCTGTTTGTACTGGCTTCTTTTTTGTACCTTCTGCCGTTTACGGGGTGGCTAAAGGCTCGAGCCCTGTCGAGTTGCTTAAATGTACAATGGCTATACCAATAATTATCGAAAAAAACTATACAAATTTTATTCCTTTTCACTCGTGACTGAAACTGGGTAGACATTAATAAAATAGAAATCTTAAGAAAACACACTAAAAAAGGAAAATATGACCCCAATTAGGTGTGTGAAAATCATAAATATTAAACTGTTCCCAATTATTAAAAAAAAAAAAACATACACACACACACATATATATATTTCACAGACTCAAGTACAACGAAAGCGAAAAACATAAAAAAAAACCCATCGAAACAATACACCAATATTTAACGTGGAAACCGTCTCTCAACTGGAGGGGAAAAACCACGGGACCCAATGGGTGCCTCAATCTACTGTGAAATTTAAGGATTGTAATCTCTAATTATAACCCCCAAACCCCATACAATCATCATCAGTATGACTATTGCACAGTAAGTCACAAATCCTTTCCAAGTGTAACTGCTGCACGGCGATTCACCAACCCTCCAACAAGTAGCTTTGGAAAGAGTAAGCAACAAAAACTCTCATCAATTTTTAATCATAAAACCTCTCGATTCATCTCTCCCCCTGCCCGAGTACGCCCCAGGGTTCCCTTTTACAAAACCCGTAGACCCCTCACATCTTGCCTCTCTTTTTCAACTCATCTCTCAAACCTCAACTATAACCCCTATTCACATTGGGTTACCTAAATCTAATCAAATTTAAAATATCAAATCATGTCAAATCAAACTTATTTAGATAACTCAATCTAAATCATATCCAACCAAATCAAATCTAAATCATAATCGATTAATATTAATTTTGAAATAAAATAATATCCTAATAATATATATATATATATATATATATATATATATAGACTCCTAAAATGGTAATATGCCATCCTCAATTATATCTTCTTGTATGCCCATAAATATTCCAATTTCATTTGTTTGTCTGTTCGTTTCCGGTCATCGTTTAATTTAAGGAATCAAACTTTGAAACGAATCACAGAGATTAGAAGATAAATTAAGTTTGGGGCATATATGGGCCTCATTCAAGCACTTTTTATATATTTTTTGGTGTATTTGAGTTCCGTTTGTAGTGAATAAAGATATAGACATAACTCAAACATCAGTTAAAGTGGAGTAGCACAGAGCACTCCTTAGCTTTCCAGCGGCATGTGCAAACCTTTGCTAAGCTTTTGATTCCCGTCTTTATAGATTCTATATCCTAACCGCTGCTCCTTAAGATTTACTTCAGCACGCCTCAAGCTTGAGCTCTTCACAACCGTGCTGAAACTTTTCCAAAGACCAAATTCGTTGGGGGTTAAAGTCATACTTTTCCACTTCTCGAACTTCTTTGTAACCGTTCTTAAGACCAGCGTTTCTTTTAGTGTCAGATGTTACTGCTTTGAACTAAATCCCTACCCATTTTGTGGCGTCTCAAGGAACTTCCTTGAGCTCGAGTGTCTGTCCTTTAACAACGTAGCCCTCGAATGCTTGTTTTCCTTGAATTATTCCTTTAATCACATGTCAAACACGTGCCTCGTTAATCAAAGCAACATCATTTTCTAATCCATTATCTGCTAGGTAAACATCATCTTCACTTGTTGTAGTGTCGGTCACAATTACTTGGGTCCCCTAGTTCATTAAGAGTCCCTATTAAAAATTAATCATATTATAAATTTACTTTAACCGTGTATCACAATTCATATACTGATGTGTCTCACTTATAATATAATTTTGCCCATCATGAGGGTGTCTCAGTTGGTGGCATCTCCTACCCATGCGGTCATCACCCAGGAGTCAGGAGTTTGATTCTCGTTGAGAATATACTTATGACTTACCTGTTCATGGGAGCTTGTGGGCTGTTCTTATGAGCGGGAATTAGTTAGGGCAACCCAATCTCTCATCACAAAAAAAAAATAAAATAAAATTCATAGACGCAAAAACACTTCTAAATTTAATAGGTCTATACTGTTCATCAGTCAAATCTAATCTGATTCAAATTTGGACGGATAATACTCCTAATGTATATATAATTGCATATACCTATATAGAGGACAAGACAATGAATGGAGGTTTAAAATGCACATGTTGTAGTAGTGCATGGCATTCATGATGATGTCAACCCCTTTTTTTTTTGACTTTTTTTTTAAATAACTTAAGTTTTTGGGATAGTCGATTTCTTAGCATACGATATCAGTGAATACGCCAGGAGTGCAATTTGTAACAGTCTCGGTTTCAAAATCAGTATCAGGATAGGGCCCAAAGCAAGTTTTAATGAGTGGCCCTTTTCTGGTGCTGGAGATGTACAGAATAGCTTGATCGTATCTTGAGTAATTTAGTTTAGATTATAATGTTTGCTAATACGTGGGTGCTTGCTATTAAATATATGCACAAATATTATCATACTGTGTCATTTATAGATTGCTATTTACCGATGGTTATATACAACAGACGTAAACTCATAAAATAATTAATCTTTAGAAGGGCACTCTTAACTAATTAGTAGTCGCAAGTGACTGTTTGAGTTGCTTGGGTCTTCACGAGTGCTGATCAATGTAATTTATCACAAGATATCAAGTTTAAATAATGTACTATCAACGTTTCAAATCCAATAAGAAAAAGGAATGTTAAATTATAAAAACGATATTAATTTTTCACCAGACAACTTAAATTTTCAAAATAACTAGTTTCTCACCATGTATGTACATGTGACAATGTTGACATAGACTAGGGATGACAATGGGGCGAGGTGGATACGGGGGTGCCTCTTCCATACCCGTACCCGTCCCATTACCCTCCACGGGAACAAAATGGATACTTATACCCGCCTTAATATGGGTACAAAATAATTATTCATACCCATCCATATTAATTATTTAATACAATTTTTATTAATTCAAATATACTTTTTATAACATTGATAAATAATTTAAATAATTCAATTAAGCAAGTATTTTTTAATTAAAATTAATTAGATCCAAAATAGAGAGAGTATGGCGGGTCAGGTACAACGATATACCTGTATCCGCCCCATACCCGTGGCGGATATACCCAACTCACACCCACTACTCGCCTCACTTATACCCGCTCCAAACGGGGTGTGTACCCATGAGTAACGAATTTTATCTGCTCTATTGCCATCCCAAACATAGACCATGCATGATGGTCATTCATATGATGATGGTTAATGGGGAAAGGGACATGGGATCATGAGTCTTTCATCCTTATAAATATCCACCATACTCTATTAGGCAACCGACACATAATATATGCTAAAAAATATATATATAAAAAAAATAAAATGACTATATTTTTTATTTTGCTAACGAGAAACTCAGTTACCCAGTAAACCCCGACCCATGCCACTATTTACATACCACATGAGCCAATTAAGGCTCTATTTGTTTTGACGGAAAAGTAGAATTTATAAATTAGGAATTAATTTTTCTTCGAAAAAGTTTTTCCAAGGAAATATAAATTCCGAGTGGGGTTTTTCGTTGTTTGTTTCAAAGGAAAACTTAATGGTGTATGTCTTAAAAAAAAAAATGTCACCAATCACTTTATAGGACAACATAAGTAATAATACAACATATATGAAGTAACAAATTAAAAAATTAATTATCACAGCTGTATAAATTAGAAAAATTATTTCTTAGGTATTCTAAAATTTGAGCGTTTATCATCTAAATACTCTGTCATTTTATTGCATACAGTGAGGTGTCAACAGATAAGAAATTTTATCACTTGTGTATATACTGCGTTAAAATCTGGTGAATTTTCATTAAAATTCGGCTAATTTTTACCAAAAAATTGATGTAGTATAAATATCATATTATCAAAAGGTAGTCCACATTCTAACAAAAATTACTTATATATTATCAAAATATGTGTCATGTTAGCATTTTTGGACAAAAGAAATTATTGCATTATGATATAGGATACATATAGATTGTTATTTTCATTTAAAATATATTAAAATTTGGCAAAAGATATCTGATTCATGAGAAAAATTTTAAACTTTAGGGTACATCATTGTATATTACCGAAATATCACAATACAACAACAACAGACCCAGTGCCTCCAAGGGCTCCCGCATAAGCAGGGTTTGGGGGGGTAGATGTACGCAGCCTTCCCCCTTCAGGGGGCTACCCTTAAGGGAAGCTGTTTCCGAGGACCCCCGGCCTGAAATATCACAATACCTATATAATAAATGCTAAAATATTACTTAGATAATTTTCTTCTATAATATTATATTACAATTCAACTTGGCTAAAGTTATTCTATTGCAACAATAATAAAGTAATATTCACGCTGCTTTTAATTATTCAGTCTAATTCTTGTCCGATGTTGACGTTAAATGTCTATAGTACAGTCTGATTTATTTTGATTCGATCTCGATTTGTATGATAATAATCGCAAAGCTTTTTGAGCCACTTAAAATCACGACTTCCCCCATTTTAAAAAGGAAGTCATTTTCTCTCATTTGACGAAAATGTTTCCGTGAGCTAATAACGCTCCAAACAAAGAAAAAGGAAAAAATTACTTTCTAGAATGTAATTTTTTTTCGAAATAAACGGAGCCTAAGTCAAAAATTTCTTAGAAAGCGGAAAATTGAGCTGATGGGTACAAAATAATCATTTTACTATAGAGTGATGTAATGTGACCAACATGTATTTATGTCACATTTATTATGCCTCCTCACGGTTGTACTTGAAGTTTTTTATCGACACCTCATCATGTCATAAAACCGTCATTTTACGAGATTTTAGTAGTTTAAAATAAGTTTTAACAAGTGAATCTTTTTTAACTAACTGAGATATCGACTCATCTTAAATAATTTATTTTATATTTGTAATACTATCTAATTTAAATTACATATATGCCTTTTGATCAACAATAGTGACAACCGGTCGCAAGAACCAGCCATGTGCATCTATAATGTATCATAATTTGATCGTTAGTATTTCTCCAATTTTTGTTCATATGATATGCGTTAGAAACAAGCTGATAATACAGCGAATTACTAACAAAGACGGTTAACAAATTGGGGGCATAAAGCAATTACTTAACTCTATTACTCGAGTCTTACCGAATTTTTATTTAGGCCCGGCATGTTTGGTTTACTTGAGAAAGTCATGAACGAAAAAAGAAAAACAAAAACAAAAAAACTCAAAACCCAATAAAGGTGTTGTCAAGCATGCCATTGCTAAGGATCCGTTTGGTGGAATAGAAAATATTTTCGGTACGGAAAATATTTTTCTGCAAAACAATTTTGACTAAAAATGGTTTTCTTTAAAACTTTGTTTTGTTTGATTTAAAAATATAAAAGGAACATACCCAGTGCCATAAGGGCTCCCGCCTACGCAGGGTCTGGGGGGACGGATATACGCAGCCTTCCCCCTTCAGGGTGTTAACCTGAAGAGAGACTGTTTCTCAGTGCCCCCAACCTGAGGGTGAGGACTTCCCAGGAGGTCACCCATCCTGGTACTACTCTCGCCCAAGCACACTTAACTTCGGAGTTCTCATGGGATCCGGTGACAGCATGTTGGTGCCCTCTTTGGTGTTTGATTTAAAAATATAATTTTATTATATAAATTTGTACATGAATTATATTTGATTTATTTAAACTCTATTTGGCAGTGAAACTGTGTATTCAAAGCGAAAAAGTTTTCCCGTTTATAAAGGAAGATCTCACGATATGCTTGGTCAAGTTATAAGAAAACTGCTTTGCAAAAATACTTTTGTAAAAAATGCTATCAATAAAGGTGTCTTTAAAAAAATTTTAGTCTTTGTTTTTGTGTCTGCTTTAAAAGCGAACAATTATTTTTCTACTTATGCTTTAAAAAAAATTTTATACTTCTATTTAAAAGTACTTTTATATTATGGTTAAACGCTCCCAAATTATAAGAAAAAAAACACTTTTTATTTCAAAAAAATAAAATTCGGCTTAACAAGTCATATTCCCATTATTTGAAAGGAATTCACTTTTCCTCCAATGGGAAAAGGATTTTTCTTTTTAGTATGTCGTTACTAACTTTGGAAACAGCCTCCCTTCAGAGTAGCACCCAGAAGAGGGAGGACTGCGTACATCTACTCCCTCGACCTGGCTGAGGCTGGAGCCCTTAGGACACTGGGAATGTTGCTTTGCTTTGCTTTAGTATGTGGTTACTAACTATTGACGCCATAAAGTTATTGAAATATAAACAACAAACAAACAACAACAGACTCAGTGCCTTAAGGGCTCTCGCCTAAGCTAGGTTTCAGAGAGTAACCCTGCCGAGAGGCAGTTTCCAAAAACCCCCAACTTTATAGGGTTGGCAACACTAGGACTTCCCAAGAGGTCACCCTTTTCGGTACTACTTTCGCCCAAGCACGCTTAACTTTGGAGTTCTAATAGGATCTGGTGTATTAATATCTAGTAAATGAACCCTAAATAATTTTTATCGGATCAAACAGAGTCTAAATAATCAATAAATTTTCAATTGACAGTAAGTGAAGTAAATACAGATATTAGAAGGCATGTGTAAGCACATGTAACATGTCCAGGCTTAATAAATATCTGGTACATATATGGTTGCGTTCCAAACAAATGTGTCTGACCCGCTTGAGACAATTTTTTATGTCCCAATTGAATGGGGGCTTTTCTTCATTAACCGATGACAATGACATCGGTCCCCGGTTTATCTCAATGATTGGGGTGGCGATTCGTCAATCTCGGGACGCAGGTTCAAATCTGGCATCTCCTTCCCCAAGGCTTTACCAATATAAAAAAAATTAAAAATTATTTCTTATAGTAGGTTTTTTTTTTGTGTATATAAAGGACCTATTTGAAAATTTTGCTTGGGGTCCAAAAAATGTTAGAGTCGACCCTGCTTGTATCCGTATTTTTCCTGTATAAAAGGCAAATAAAAAGTCAAAAATAATCAAACTTATACTTAAATTAAATATTCATTTTTATATTTTGCTAAATTTATTAGTTCAACCTACAAACTATTGATTTATACATTGTATATTCCTATGTATTACGCTTCTTTCTACCACTATTATGTAACATCACCGAATAAAAGTCAAATTGACATAATTATATCAATCTCTACTCTATGAGTATTTTAGAAGAAAGCAACATACAACATTCCCAGTGCCCCAACGGCTCCCGCCTAAGCAGGGTTTTGGGGGGGGGTGGATGTACGCAGTATTTCCCCTTCAGGGTGCTACCTTGAAGAGAGGTTATTTACGAGTATCCCCAACCTGAGGGTAAGGACTTCTCAGGGGATCACCCATCCTAGTACTACTCTCGCCCAAGTACGCCATTTAGAAGAAGTCACCATATAATTCTTGCATATAAACTAACTTTAAACTAAAATCGTTATATGTAAAACTGAATCATACACGTATATATTAAATTTCATTTAATTTCTATATTGTGCATTATACTAAACATGCATAGGCATATCATGACTATCATTGAAGCCATTTGGGATTTACTTAGGCACTTTTCTAGGAGTTCCGATTTCGCATGTTTATGTGGAAAGCAATATAAGGTTTATTTACCAGACACTAAGGCACCGAATCCCATTAGAACTTCAAAGTTAAGCGTGCTTGGGCGAGAGTAGTAACAGGATGGGTGACCTCCTGAGAAGTCCTCGTGTTGCCAACCCTATTAGGTTGGGGGTCCTTGTAAATAGCCTATCGGCAGGGTTACACCCTGAAGGGATGAGGCTGCGTACGTCTACCCCTCCCAGACCCCACTTATGAGGGAGCCCTTGAGGTACTGGGTCTGTTACTGTTGTTGTTGTTGAATCTAGAAAGCAGCATGGCGGCAGAGAGGGTTGCAGCTTTGGATTTCCTACCTTTCAGTGACTAAAAAAAGCAACATTACCAGTGCTCCAAGGACTCCTACCTAAGCAGGGTCTAGGGGTGGATGTACGTAGCCTTCCCTCTTCAAGTTGCTACCCTGAAAGGAGGCTTTTTTCAATAATCCCTAACCTGAGAGGTACAGCACGAAAATTCCCCAGGAAGTCACCCATCTTGGTACTACTCTCGCTCAAGCACGTTTAACTTCAGAGTTCTAATAGGATCCGGTGCTTACGTATTGGTACCCTCTTACCTTTCAATGACTAATGAGGTTAATCATTTCTCGAGTCCGTTTTAGAGGATATTTAGTAAACAAATGCCAGCTAAAAGAGGAAGCATATACCCACTTTACTAAAACAAAAACAAATGCCAGCTGGACCGACGGTGGTCCCATTTCCTCAAAGCATTTGCCTCCAGCTCACTCTCTCTCTCTCTCTTCCTTCTTCCCCAAGTGTTCACCATTCTCACTCAATTCCAATAATTAACTCAAATTTATTACGTTTGTGTATTATTCAGTTTTATTTATAAAAATTCGGTTAAAATTTTACTGATTGTGGCAGATTCAGAAAGTTTTTTCATCTAAAACAGTACAACAACAACAACAAAGACAGTCTCAATGCCACAAAGCCTCTCGCATACGCAGAGTCTTGGGGGTGGATGTACACAGCCTTCCCCCTTTAAGGTGCTACCTTGAAGGGAAGCTGTTTCCGAGCGCCCCCAACTTGAAGAGCGTGTCCTCTTGGAAGCATGAGAGCAACATAGTATTAGAGCAATACATAGCACAAGCCAAGCATTACGAAGCAAAACTCAAAAGAAGATACTGCCGGCAAGTAATCGGCAAGTACACCGATAAACAAATAAGGGCTATGTTTTTCATCTAAAACGGTGATAAGAATAAACAACAGACGACGTAGTTAATATTATATGCAAATTTACATAAGATGACTTAAATGAAAAATAGAAACAAAGAGTATTGAAATATAATCATTTAAGAAAATATCACAAAACTGGATACATAAAAGAATTATGTACTAAAATTTGTATAGATCATTACCAAAAAAAAAAAAATTTGTGTTAAAAAATTTCGTAAAAATCAATAGGTGCAATCTAATTTTTACTAAGATAAATAACAAATATTAGTATAATAATTCATCCACCCCTCAAACCCTGCTTAAGCGGGAGTCTTTAAGGCACTGAAAATGTTGCTTTATACTTTATCTATTGTGTTAATTTAATTCTTATGTTCTGAATAATGTCAATTGAGTCCATATACAAGTTTTGTGTTTATTTGATTTTAAAGTAAAATTTATTTTAAGTTGTTTATTAAATTATTAATAGTTTGACTAAATTGAGTCAATGGGTGAATTTGGAATGACATAATTAACTTGCATCTAATGAAATTGTGTCGTAAAAAAGTTACGTCAATAACTTAACTTGAATTTGACAAAAAGGGTTAAATTTGTACAATATAAATTATAGATAGACTAAATTAACATAATTATAAAAGAATAGGGACCTTTTATGTAAATAACTTTTTATTATATTTTAAAATTATTTCATTGTCTTTTAATTTTTACCATTATAAACATCTTTTCTCAAAAAAAAAAAAAAAACTCTTTTCAAAAAAAAAAAAACAATTAACTTTGAATTTCTATATAGCTCCATAATTTCTAAAATAAAATAGCGTTATTGTCAAAATAAAATTTTTAATGCTAAAGTAAGATTATAATTTTAAAAATATTTTTTTCACTTTTATTATTTATAATTTAGAGTAAATTATATATTATTACCACGAAGTTTAGTGCATTAATTTTTTAATTAAAAACTTTGTGAAATAGTTTTTAAGTTTAAAAATTTACATATATTTAATATAATAGTTCAAATAACGGTATGAGAAAATAAAAATAGCGTCTATTTTACACACTTATACTCTGTTATTTAAATTATTTTATTAAATATATATAAATTTTTAAATTTAAATATTATTTTATAAAATTTATAAACTAAAAAATTAATAAATTTAATGTTATAGTACTAATATAATGTATATTAATGTCACAATCTTTTTGAATAAATAAGACTTGATACATTTGGAGCTTTTTTTTTCCCACTACGGCATACCTTTCGAATAAACTAAATCTCTCTCTCTCACTCTCTCTCCGCCACCGGAACCGCCGTGCTCCGCCGCACCGCCACTGATTTTATCATCGGTGATGCCGCCGATTAATTAATTAATTTCAGAGCAATAATTTTCAGATCTTAACTGCTTTTTTCACACTTGTCGATATTACTCTGCGATCGAATCTTCTCGTTTTCTCGCATCTCTCTGGTGAGTTTGAATCTTTCTTTTTGTTTTTGGTAAATTATGTTTTAGTATGTTGAAGTTCGGTGGATTAATCTTTTAATCAAGAAATTTTGTGAAATAATTTTTAGTCTGAACAACGATGTGAAAAAATGTAAAATTTGTCAGTTATTTTGAGAGCTATAATTTTCAGATCATAACTGTTCTTTTTTCACTTGTTTGTATTGCTCTGAATAATTTTTAATCCGAACAACTATGTGAAAGAGTGTAAAATTTGTCTCCGGTGAGTTTGAAATTCGCTATCTATTTTCGGTAACTGACATTTGTGCATGATGAGGATTAGTGTATTAGTTTTTTAGCTTAAAAACTTTGTGTAATAATTTTTAATCCGAAGGATTATGTGAAAGAATGTAAAATTTGCGGTTATTTTCAGCGCTATAATTTTCAGATCTTTACTGTTCTTTTCACACTTGTTTGTATTACTATGTGATTGAATCTTCTGGTTTTCTCGCTTCTCTCTGGTGAGTTTTGAATTTTTCTTTCTATTTTGAGTAAATTATATATTGGTGATGTAAGATTTGGTGTGTATTAATTGTTTAGTTTGCTGGATTAGTGCAATTGTGTTTTAGTCTAAAAGTTACGTATATTTAGTAAAATAGTTTAAACAACTGTGTGAAAGAATGTAAAATTTGTTGTTATTTGTTGATTACTCCACCTTCTCCTTGCTATTCAGCTCATCCTACATCGTTAACTATCATTTTGTGATATTATAAGTTGGAAGAGGAGCCGATTCTAAACACTTGAGTACTGTTATTTGGATTATTTAGTTAAATACAAGTAATTTTTTAGACTAAGAAATTAATTTACAAAGTGGGTGGACTAAAAAATTAATGCATCAAACTCATGGTAGTTATGTGTGATTTACTCCATTTTTTGTAATTTTTTTTCTTTTTTTGGTGAATAGAATAATGTTGGATGGAGATTACGGTTTCTGTGATTTTTGTGATTTGGTTCAATTTGGAAAGGAATTCGCTGATTTCTGATCTTAAGCTTGATTTTTGGTTTTTTTTTTTTCGGGGGGGGGGGGGGGGGTGTTTGATTTGATGAATGTGAAGCTGATTTGAAGCTGTTGCGTACAAAATTGATGAAAATTTTGAAAAAAATGGAATGATGTACGCACTTCTTGAGCAAAATTTACAGTGAATATCGCGTGGAAAACGGTTAAATTGCTGGAATCAGGCCTGGCATGGAGCAGCACTCAAATATATTCATAAAAATTTTGATTTGTTATTCTTTTTTCTAAGAATTTTCAACTTAAAGTTTCCAATCTAATCAGACCAATGTGTTCTGATTGAAAGATTTGGAGGTCTTTGATGAGATCTGTGTTATTTGTGAAGTGATCAATTTTGTTTTGGAAGTATAATGAACATAATTGCTGGTTTTAATGTGCTTTCAATTATCAGCGTATTATTTTGATTAATATTTATTCGATTTCCCTTTTAAATTTTGATCTTGAACCGTAAAATTTCACAAAGCCTTAAGTCCGACTCACTGAGTTGACGTACATGAGGTCCATATATAAGTCCAAATGAGGTTCTTTTAGCCAATTGGGCGTTGGTCTCTTCTTTTTCACAACTCCAATGTGGAACAATTGAGTCATACTTTTCCAAAAGTTTAAGCTAACGGGTGAAAGTGCAGGAATAATTTTATACTCTAATATGTCCCTTCACGCGAATGCCACTAATCTTGAAGCGTGATTAATACACAGCCACACTCACACTTTGTGCTTGAAATAAATTAATATTTAGGGTCGGGGCTATTGGAATTCGACCCCTTACTTAACAAGACTTTGATACCATGTTAAGGAAACCAACTTTTCGAAAGGCTTAAGCTGATGAGTGAAAGTTCAGAAATGATTTTATACTCTGACAATACTCACATGTAAAATTCTTGACAATAACGTAATTTTTCCCATTGTCTATGACTCAGCAATGTCTTAGAATATATTATATGTTCGGGGTGGTTAAACTCTCGTGAGTTCCCAGAAACACGAGGTAAAGATAAAGAAATAACATAACCATTTTTTTTCTTCGTTCACTTCAATGTTTTTTGTCCTTTTTGTTACCGAAAATAAATTGGGCTTGTCACTTTTGACTGAGTTTTAAGTTTCTTGTGTGTGTGTTTGTTTTCTAGCGTTTTAGAATAGTGGAAGGAAAATAGGGAAGCGTGGATTCAGGGATGACATTGTCTTCACCTGAGCTATTTTTCTTCTTCCATTACCTAAGCATCCTAGGCTAAAATTTGTTCCTTGTTAGTATCATTTTTGTCCATAGATCTAAGTTGGGTTCTGGTATTGCTAATGAACCAATTATTTTAAAAGTTTAAACTGTTAGGTAAAGGCTTCAAAAAGTTTTATACTCTAACATGCTTCTTCACATAAATATTCACTGGGCTTAAAGCGTAGATAATACATAGGCTTATCCATGCTCTGTGCTTGAAATATATGAATCTAATATTTTGAGTGCGGACTGTTGGGAATTGAACTTGTGACCTCTCGGTCATGAAAGCTCTGTACTATGTAAGTGAACCAACTATTCCAAAAGTTTAAGTTGTTAGGTAAAGTCTCATTAAAGGTCTTGTGCTCAAACGGCTGAGATGCTTGCTTAAACAAGACTAATGATGGCTTAAGATTTCTGCCTGTGTTTGCTTAAAAGGCAAAGTGGCATGCAAGTGTTTCTTTTTGTTAAGTTGTTAAAATGCAGATATTTTCTTTCCGTAGGGAAACAAAAGAGAAGAATAACGAAAAATTCAATGAGAAAAAAAGGAAACAAGACTCAAGACATACATGGGTCGGCTAATTGTGCCTATGTCCATGGAGTTATATAGAATTTTCCACCATCTTTTAGGAAGGGTACAAGAAAATTCTCCTTTTCTCACAATACACCTTGCAAGCCCTAAACGAGAGTATAAATAGTCACACAAAATCATAGTGTGCTTTAAAACACCCTCAATCGGGCTTGCGCTAAAGTTAAGCCATAAAACCAGCTCGACAAAAGAAGTTCAACACTTTCTTCCTCCATTTATCTTTACTTTTTTCCTGGTGGGGTGGGGGTCCTTTGAGCTTATTGAGTTGTAATGATTGGGGGCCACTACCCTTTGTATGTGACCCAATAATTAGCAGTGTTAGTGCTCGCCATTGTAGACCCACCTTAACTATTGAGTTGAACTTTTTAGCTTGTTTTCTTTATTTGCAGTTGCGTTTTGTTCCTTCATAAAATGGTCCTGTTGAAGTTGCTTGAGATGGGGTCCAGCTGCTTTCCTAAAATCATATCATGTTACCTTTGTTCGGGAAACTAAATGAAAGAACAATGAAAAAATCAACGAGAAAAAGAAAATAAGACACAAGATTTACATGATTCTGTGTCAGGCCTATGGATGGATCGTACTCTGTTTTTGTTTTTGTTTGCAGACAAATGATATCTGGTCAGGCCTATGCATAGATCCTTTTATATCTACAGCCTTTATTGTTCCAGTATTTAGTAAGTCATTAATGTTTCTGGTGCGAGTCTTCTTGTTTTGTTGTTGATTTTCATGATGGAAAAACTAACGCAGTTAAAGATGGATCGTCGGATTTGGCCCTGGAAGAAAAAATCATCTGATAAATCGGCTGCCGAGAAGGCTATTGCTACTCTAGGTTCTGCTAGTGCTTCTTTGGGTTCAGTTGGATCTCTGGTTGATAAGGTCGGTCAAATAATAGTTAGGTGCCTGTTTGGTATCGTTCTTTGTTTGCAATTTTAGTTTTTTTTATAAATTAAAAACTAAGTTTTGAAAACGATTATTTATTGTTTTTGGTTTCTACTTCAGTTTTCACTTAAAGAAATTAAAAACCAAAAAACCAAAAATAAGGAAAAGAAATTATTTCCAAGATATGTTTATCTCAAGGTAGTACCTTGTAAAGATAAGGATGCGTACATCTTTTCTTTTCTATAATCTACTTTGGGGGGAGCCTCTTTGAGGCATTGGATGGTTATTGTTGTTCCAAAATATAATTTTTAATTTCTAAAAATCAAAAACCCCAAAAGGAAACTGTACCAAACAAACCATAATTTAATTAATGAACAAAAATAAAGTCTGATCAATATTTTGGTGACATGTTTATCTCATTCGTGTATTCTCTGTCATAGGAGAAAAAACCAAAATATGTGCAAATTTCGATCGAGTCATATACACATTTGAGTGAACTAGAGGAACAAGTGAAGACTTATGAGGATCAAGCAAAGACATATGAAGATCAAGTCAAAACACTGGAAGAACACATTGATGAATTAAATGAAAAAGTATCTTCTGCGCATTCCGAGTTGACCAGCAAGGAGGAGCTTGTCAAG
This sequence comes from Simmondsia chinensis, assembly GCA_018398585.1. Classification (NCBI taxonomy): domain Eukaryota; kingdom Viridiplantae; phylum Streptophyta; class Magnoliopsida; order Caryophyllales; family Simmondsiaceae; genus Simmondsia; species Simmondsia chinensis. Next base: position 38,209,235 of record JAGTTD010000007.1, read on the forward strand.
CAGCATGCAAAAGTAGCTGAAGAAGCAGTCTCAGGTATGATGGGATTCGCTTCTTTTTTCTGTTTCAATTCTATTATTTCTATTCAGAATCAGAGTTGAGAATTTGTTCTATACATAGTTAGTAAAATACGATACGGGAATTAGACGGTATTTAATACGTTCATGTATTATTCGGCTACCAAAGAGGGCACCAACACGCCATCACCGGATCCCATGAGAACTCCGAAGTTAAGCGTGCTTGGGCGAGAGTATTTCCAGGATGGGTGACCTCCTGGGAAGTCTTCACCCTCAGGTTGGGGCATTGGGAAACAGCTTCTCTTTAGGTTAACACCCTGAAGGGGGAAGGCTGCGTACATCCGCCCCCCCAGACCCTGCGTAGGCGGGAGCCCTTGAGGTATTGGGTATGTTCCTTTTTTTTATGTATTATTCGGCTCTATGCATAAAAAGTTTGGTCAAAAGTTCGTTGGCTTACAAAAAGTTTTATATGTGATTATATTTATGTCAGTAACAGCTCCTTTTAAAATATTGGTAGAGTAAAAAAAAAAATGTAAGTATGTCTAATTTGACTTTGATTTAATTGTGTTACCTATTATAGCAGTAATAAGAAGTATGATGTATAGCAAAAGATAATGTACAAGTCAATAATTTGAGAGTTAAACTGTCAAGTTTTACAAAATATAGAATATTAATACTTAATTTAGGTATAAGTATAATTATTTTGAATCGATCTTTTGCTTTTTATTGGGAAAAATATGGATACGCGGTGTATAGCGTGTATTATACGGTTAACAAAAAAAACGCGTATTTTACCATGTTTTTGGCAGCCATTTGTAAATGCTCTTTTTAAACGGAAAAAATACAGATACGTATTTAATACGTCAGTGTGTATTTTACTAAATAAGGTTCTACGTGATGTTTTTACTTTGCTCTAGGATGGGAAAAGGCTGAAGCTGAAGCTCTGACTTTGAAAAATCATCTAGAGACAGTCACTCTTGCAAAGCTAACCGTCGAAGACAAGGCAGCACATCTAGATGATGCTCTTAAAGAATGTATGCGACAGATACGAAATTTGAAGGAAGACCATGAACAGAAACTGCAAGAAGTTGTTCTCACAAAGAACAAGCAGTATGACCAACTTAAGCACGACCTCGAATCAAATATAGCTAACTTGGACCAAGAACTCTTACACGCAGCTGCTGAAAATGCTGCACTTTCGAGATCATTACAGGAATGTTCTAACATGCTTATCAAGATCAATGAAGAAAAATCACAAGCAGAGGCAGAGATTGAACTCTTGAAAAGCAATATCGAATCCCACGAGAGAGAAATAAATTCCCTGAAATATGAACTCCATATTGTCTCTAAGGAGTTAGAAATTCGTAACGAGGAAAAGAATATGAGTTTGAAGACTGCTGAAGTAGCGAACAAGCAGCATTTAGAGGGTGTCAAGAGAATCACTAAGCTTGAAGCAGAGTGCCAAAGATTACGCGGTCTTGTTAGGAAGAAGTTACCGGGTCCTGCTGCACTTGCTCAAATGAAGCTAGAAGTTGAGAGTTTGGGAAGAGATCACGGGGAGACTCGACTAAGAAGGTCCCCCGTCAAGCCTTCTAGCCCTCACTTTCCCTCGAGTCCTCACGTTTTGAGTGCTCCAGAGTTTTCCCTTGACGGGTTGCAGAAATTCCAGAAAGAGAACGAGTTTTTCACCGAACGTTTCTTCGCTATGGAAGAAGAAACAAAGATGCTGAAAGAAGCATTGGCAAAGCGTAACAGCGAGTTGCAGACTTCTAGGAGTATTTGTGCTAAGACAGCTAGCAAGCTTCGAAGCTTAGAGGCACAAATGCACGCATTTAACCTTCAGAAGGGCTCTCCAAGCATGACTTCCATGTCCGAAGATGGAAATGATGATACTGTTAGTTGCGCCGAGTCTTCAGCCTCTGCGCTAATCTCTGAGTTATCCCATATCAAGGAAAAGAACAAGAACAGATCGAAAGGTGAAAATGGACACCATTTAGAGCTTATGGATGACTTTTTGGAAATGGAGAAATTGGCCCGTTCATCGAATGATCGCGATGAATCCATGACAGACATCTCTGTCAATGCAAATACTGAAATGAAGCATGGCAATTCAGAGACCAAGTCATCGGATACCGGGGCTATCCAAAAATGTCCTAAACCCGATATCGAGACACTTCCTCTGCTGAATCTACAATCAAGAATATCTAAGGTGTTTGAATCAGTCTCCAACGATACCGATGTAGAGAAAATACTTGAGGAAATTAAACATATTGTCCAAGAGATGCACAGCACACTTAAGCCTCAAGCAGTTGATTGTGTTTTTGAGGAGAAACGCTGCCCTGAAAGCGCTGCTGATGTCCAAACCGTCCCTCAAGATGGTCCAGTTGCTTCAGAGAATACCGATCCTCTGACGAAGCAAATAAGTCGAGACTTATTAGCTTCAATTTCTCAGATTCACAGCTTCGTACTGTCCCTTGGCAAAGACGCAACATCAGGTCATGGAGCGTTTGATGATTCAGACCGACTGAACCATAAAATACAGCAATTCTCTGTCACCTTTAACAAGGTCTTGTCCCATGAACTAAGCCTGGATGATTTCATTTCAGCCCTTTCTGATGTTATAGCTAAAGCTAGTGAACTTAGATTTAATTTCTTGGGGTATGAACGTAATGAAACCGAAGCTAATAGTCCTGATTGCATAGATAAAGTTGCCCTTCCAGAGAACAAAACGCTTCATTCTGAGCGATATCCTAATGGCTGCGGCCACGTTTCTGATTCATCTTCGAATCCCGAGGTTCTCATGGAAGTAAGTATCATACCAGGCTTCGAGTCTACTTCTTGCAAGTGCTCTTTAGAGGAGTATGAACGAATGAAAGCTGAGAAAGATACTTGGAAAATGAATTTGCTAAATGCCGTGAAGATCTAGAAGAAGTGAAATTGAGGTTACAAGAAACGGAGGAGCAGTTGACGGGAGTCAAGTCACAATTCGCGTCGTCTCAGAAGATGAATGGCTTGGCTGAGACCCAGTTGAAATGTATGGCAGAATCGTATAAGACGCTCGAAAAACTAGCCGAAGAGCTTGAAGCTGAAGTCAAGATTTTGAAAGGTGATCTGGAATCAATGCAGAATGAGCTGCAAGCTGAAAGAACCAGTCATCATGATGCTCTGGCCAGATGCAAAGATCTTGAAGAACAACTGCAAAGGTTAGCTTCGAAACGTTCCTTGAACGGTGATGTCATTTAGGCCCCGTTTATTTTGAGGAAAAAGTTTTTTTGTCACATTCCTATAGTAGCAATCTTTACTTTAACACAAAACGTTTTCCTCCATAGAGGAAAAGTTGACTCTCTCCTAACCAAAAGGAATGGCATTTTCCTTCACCGAATGGAAAATATTTTCTGTTGTAATTTCATATGTCCTATATCGTACTTCAACCTGGACTTAATCAAGCGTGAAGCTCATATAAACCTAGATAATGAAATTGTTTTCCTTAGCTAAACAGGCAAAATTTTTAACAAAAGAATGCTTATCAATGACAATATGAAGAGAACGAATGAGGGGAAAATGTTTTCCTTTGAAACAAACGTTATTGTTAGTCTTATGAAAATGACAAACCACATTATCTTAGTATTGCAAAATTCCCACTCATGTGATCATGTACGTGCTATTTGTTTGCTTGACTTATAGATTGAAGAGTTTTGTAACAATTATGTGGGAATTTTCATTGCCTTTTATACAAACTAGTTCATATTTTAGTAATGATTTTTCTGATTTTTGGTTTATTCTTTTAAGTTTCTTGTTTTTTCCCTAATTTTAGTTAAAACTGAAAATATGAACCAAGAACCACATAAATGATGTTTTCAAAAGCCGGTTTCTAGTTTCTTAAAAACCGAGAACTACAAATAGAAATAATACCAATCCGGTTTTGAGTATATTCCTGAGTTTTATTGTTATTATGCTGATTTGTTCATGTCCTGCACTGTGAAGGAATGAGAGATGCTCTGCCTGTTCGTCTTCAGCTGCTGACGTAGATATCAAGATCAAACAGGTAATAAGCCGAAATTCATTTTTTTTTTATTATTTTATTGTATGAATGATTGGCAATATTATTTGGGGAAAATATTTTCCTTCACGGAGTAGTTGACCTCCTCCTTAAGAAAAAACGAAACGAAGATATTTTCCTTTTCACGTGAGAAAACCTTCTTCATCATAATTTGACATTATCAATCTCGCTTTGTGTTTGCAAATTATGGTTTTTTATAAACTAAAAATCATATTAAGAAACGTTTCTTCTAGTTTTTGGTTCTTTCATTTCAGGATTGTTCTAGTTTGAATGAGAAATGGGAACAAGAAACTAAGTTCATATTTGGTATAGTTTTTTGTCTGCCTTTTTTTATTTTAGGAAATTGAAAAATTGGGATTTCAAGACAATATTTTCTTGCCTTTTGGTTTTCTATTGTTTAGTTTTCATTCAAAATAGGAACAAACTAAAAACAAAAACCCAAAAACCACTAATAGACCATTTCAAAATCTAAATTTTAGTTTCTCATAAACCAAAAATTACAAACACAAAACAATAACTGAAAACATGAAAAAATCATTTCTAAAATTCGATTCTCAGTTACCGAAAAACCAAAAATTACAAACAGAAAACAATAATAAACATATATACGTAATAAAATTGATTTCTCAAACCAATATCTTCTGACATTTCCTTTTCTTATATTTATACTGCATGAATTTTTTCTTCATTTTCTTCATACTCTTAATTTTATTTCTATCACACTACAGGAGAAAGAGTTGGCGGCAGCAGCAGAAAAACTAGCAGAATGTCAAGAAACAATCTACCTCCTAGGCAAGCAATTAAAAGCACTGCATCCGCAACCCGAGTTCACGGGCACACCTCATACCAACACGACCCAGAAAGCCGAAGAACCGACTATAAATGGTACGAACATACACGATCTAGACCGGTCCGAGATGCCTGTTGACCTATACAACACGCCGAGTAGTCCATCGGAAACTGAACTGAACCTACTTAGATCACCGGTAGGTTCGAATGATTCGAGTCATAGATATACCAAGTCAGGTTCTCTAACCCCGGAAAAGCATTCTCGCGGTTTTAGCCGGTTCTTCTCTTCCAAACCAAATAACAGTCACTAACCCCCTATTTGACAACTGGGTCAAGAAGATGAAGAGGGATAAGGATAATAGGGATAGGTCCTTACTTACCGCTGTTTGACAATTCTCTGAAGAGTAAAGTTTTCTAAAAAATTTGGACACTTTTGTCCTTATTTTGACTATAACTGTATTTACCCTTATCTGATCACCCAATTATCAAATAAGGATAACACATCTACTCAACTTTACCCTCACATTTCTTTATTAAACATAAACAAGGGTAAGATATCCCTTTCCCTTTCCCGTTCCCTTGCCATCCCTCTCTTTACCTCTCTCCATCCTCCTCTACCCAATTGTCAAATAAAGTGTAAGCGGTGCATATAACTCGGGAATTGGTCAATGTTCACGTAAGCTGGCCCGAGCATCGACCTCAGTGAACATGTAGTTACCTTGCTCTTGTGGCGTTCGTACTTGAGAAAAAGTGAATAATATAGTCTAAATTTTGTATGTAAATCATATTTTAGTTTTTGTTACTTGGGTCATTTCTCCAGTTGACCTGTAATAATATGTCTGCCGTCGTTTCTTGTACTTTATTTAAAATAATTGAGCATGTATTATTATTAAGGGTTTGCTTAACCATTGCCCTCGAGCCCTCGAAGCATTAAGTGTTGTGGAACCGAAGCACCTCAACTACCTCGGTTGCACAACGTAATCAAATATCTTTCGATCACTGTTATAGGAAAGTTGATAAGCAGGCGAATTTGAGCCATGAAAGTCCTGGTATTTTTGTATGTAATTGTACTATACAAAGCCTCCATGTCCCTTACCCGTGCTATGCCTTAAAGCTCCCTCTTAAATGAGGGCAATCTTAAGAAACTTTATTCTTATATTTAATATATATAAAAAAAAATAGTATCTTTTCGGATCTGTTTGGAATGGAAAAATTATTGACAAAGGAAAAAAAATTTGGAGGAAAGTGAATACACGAAAAATATGAAGGGAAAAAAATCTAATGAAGAATTTAAAACTTTACAATAGAATTTGAGGAAAACGATTTTCCTCTTAAAACGCAGAGGAAAATGGGGGAAAAAAAAATGAATCTCGGCCTAAACCATCTCAACCCCCTATGTATTAAACTTGATTTTAGCTTCATGTTAATCAATAAAGTCTGAATTTTTGTCGTAAAATGCTAATATGATGTATTATTTCGTTAATATATAGATATTTTTTATCATAGTTCAGTAAATTTTTTTCATAATCTACAAGATTTTCGTTAATAATATTATTATAACTCGTATATATTGTTGTATTCATGTACTACATCAACATTCCGGCATAGGCTACTTAAATGATAAAATTTTAAAAACTCAGAGTACCTCATTGTGTATATTAAAATGTCAAGATACTTAAGTGATAAATGTTCAAACTTTGGGGTTCCTAAATAATAAATTTCCTTATAATAATTTTAAAATTTAATAATATTTTCAAAATTCAAAAATATTTAATATATTAAAAAAATATTAATATATTTTAAAAATACTTTAAAGTTATGTACCTAAATCAAATTTTTCTAAATTTTTTAAATCTCAAGATATATGGTAGTATGGATTAAAATGTCAAATATCATCATACCCAGTGACATAAGGACTCCCACTTGCGCAGGGTCTGGGAGAGGTAGGATGTACGCAGCCTTACCCTATCAGGGTGGGACCCTAACAAGAGACTATTTCCGAGGACCCCCAACCTATTAGTTGATAATTATTAAGGGTCCATAGAAAAAGTAGTAAAACATAAACATAGAGATCATAGGTAGCATGTAAGCATGTAATCATGTCGGCACAAAATCAAATAATTAGATAGTAAACTAATCAGATAATCATGTAAGCATGTAATTAAATGTATATGCATGGGAGCCTAAGAGCATAGGAGCATAGGAGCCATAGCAACAGGTAAAAGCAAATAAGCATGCAGGTGGAAAGATCCTACCCGCGGCACACGCACACATGTGGAGAGAATAAAGCGTCTAGAGAGGCGAGAGAGAGAGAGAGAGAGAGAGAGAGGGAGAGAGCGGGGGGGAGTATAGAATGTACAAAGAATACCATAGACTATCGGCGGCGTGTAACACTGCACCCTAAGTAACAGATCCTAAGATTATAACTTTATGCTTCTTTTCAGCACGCCTTCAAAAACTTTTAATATTCTTCAGAAATAACTCAACGAAAATACATAGCGATACCTTGAAGACAAAGACAGCGGCAATTAATCCTGTCTATGCATAGTCAGGCACTGCATATGCACAGCGGCAATTAAAATGTCAGATATATATATATATATATATATATATATATGTGTCATAATTCAACTCAAGGTGCCTAAATAATGAATTTCCAACAAAATAATATTAAGAACTGTTACCATAAAATCCACACAATTTCAACAATATAAAGAGAATATAACTTATTAAGTTCGCCAATAATTAGTTTTTCTATTTTATTTTCTATCAACCAAACAAAGGACAAAAATTTTAATCTTGAAAATATATATATATATATTTTCCTTGACTTTCAAACAATGAAGAAAAAATCATTTTACTTTAATTTTTTTTTCTTTTAACTTTTTTTTTTCTTCAATTTTTTTTAATTCCAAACAAAGCCTTCAAGAATTGTTTTTGAAAGTAGTATTGTGGAATGTAAAATAATTATTTGACATTTAATGTAATTATACTGATAATAGTTCCTTACTTTATAGAATATGCATCTTAAAGTATAATTAATTTAGAAAAATTATCACTTAAATACTTGAGCATTTATCACCTAATAGCCATGACATTTTAATACATAAACTAAGATACCATGAGAATTAATATTTTATTATCTCCAAATTGCATATTTTGCAAAATTTGTCGTTTCAACTTTCATATTATTGACTTTTCTATGTATTGTGATTCTTACTACTACTATGATAGGTAATACCATCAAATAAAAGTCAAAACTCCCACAAAATAGTTTCATTTCCACTATAATTATTTGATAAAAAGTTATTATAGATATCATTGTAATTTTATTTAACTTTCATACAAGTCGAAGAACTTCTGACCGAATCTTTTATTTATAGAGCCGAATAATACACGAACGTATTAAATTAGATTTAATTCCCGTACCTACGGGTGTTCATTAGCGGTTAACCGTACCATTTAACTTATCGATTCAGTAACCGTTTAAAAAATTTGTAAAAATTCAATAACCATTACCACCCATTTAAAATTGGTTAACCGGAATTTTGATTTCGGTCAGCTCGGTTCAGTTAATCGGCTAACCACTTATTGAGAAAAAAATTCAAGTATTTTTCTCACCCATTTAAATCCTAAAATTTTGCTATTATCGTACGCTCTAAAAAATAGGTAAACCAAGTAACCACTAGGTTTAGATTGTAAATTGTATTTCTAAGTCTACACAATTGTTATGTTAATTTAGATTAGCATAGTTAGAAATATAAAAGATTGAAACTAAATTGAATTAAACTCATAAGCATACAAAACTAAGCATGAGTATTTACCACGAAACTATAACTTACAATACACAACTATAATGCTATCATAAATATACTAATCTGTTTATTTGGTTAACTATTTTATTAGAACCCATGAACCGTAACCACTTAAATTAACCGCTTCTTCCAAATCAATAACCGAGATTTTTGGTTCGGTTTTTTTGGTTTCGAGTTTTTGTGAACACCCTTACCCGTACCGTATTTTACTAACTATGCTAAAGATAAGATCAGCAATTTGAGGTAAAAAAAAAAAAAGGATCAGCAAAAGGGAGCTGGATAATATTATTTGTACCAGAAAGATACCAAACGTACGCTAGACAACTAGTAGTTCATTGGCTAACTACACCCCAAACGAGAGAGAGAGAGAGAGAGAGAGAGAGAAGCTAGCTAATCCCCCCACTCCACAACGTCAGAAACTGAAAAAATAAATTAATTTACAGGTAGAAAAAAGGATAAAAGGTTAGAAATCGAGAGTTGTTATTGTCAGGTTAAAAATGTGTAATTATCAGGACAATAATGTGACTAAAACGCCATAAAATTACCCTAATAATAACAATATTATACTGACAATAACGTTGATGTAGAAATTACATAAGCTTAGAAACTTACTTGCACATATACAAGTTTGGAGAAGACTATGATTCAGGCTGCTCAGTCTTGACAGCAGCAGTGACGCAGCTTCCATTTTGAAGGTGCAGGCTACTTGCTACCAGCGAGTCGCTCACCAACCCAGCATCCGCATCCAAGTTCAATGCACCTCGTACCATCCGCGTACTGGAAAAACCGAAAATGGAAAATGAAAATGAATTCAGATTATCTATCGAATCCATAATGGAATTAACTGAACGGTGGTAGGTGGCAAGGCGATGGATACCTATTCAAACGGTCGTTGATAGCAGTGAGATCCTTGGACGGGCTCTGATAAGCGCGAGTACCTTCTCCAACACACGCGTAGTAACTCTTTGAGCTATGTGAGATCAAGGCATCCATCTGTGATCGCAACGGAAAATATAAGTTTAACAATGGGTCAAGAAGATCATGTCAACTTTCAAGGTTTATATATGCAAGATTTTAAATGGATGGCCATAAAAACATTAATTTTGATACCTTCTTGGTTTTTAGTAAATAAACACAATTATAAATGCTCTAATAAGCAAAATACATGCATACGGTAGTCGAAAACTAAAAAGATACCGACCTCTAATAGCCACTTATGTAATAGTTAGCTTAAAATTTGTTTCTTAACAACATTAAGTTAATGTAATGTCGTGACTAGGATCATCACTGCTGTATAGAAATTGATCAACAGCCTGAAGAACTAGAGCATGCTGGAGAAGATATGCCCCTTAGGGACATAGCCTAGTCATTGCATTCTCCAGCTGCCAACAGCATGACCCGGGTTCGATCAAGGCTCAAGTGGCGTTCCCCTTATGTCGGTTAAAAAAATGCTGGAGAAGATATTATGGAATTATGAGTGCAAAAATGAAACGTAAAAAGAAAATTTGGACATAATGACGCAACAAATAGAAAGAAAAAAAAGGTGCATTAGCCAATCAAGTGAGATATTGATTTGATATTAGATTAGCGATTTAAGACTTTCTGGAAAAGTCGCCCATTGAAGGAGCAAGCCTTCAAGTTCAATCACCGGACAGAGACTTTCCGCTGAACTAAGGCGCCATTTGGTTCGACAAAGAACATTTTTCTTACGAAAATTCTTCACAAAATATTTTCAATTAAAAATATTTTTTCTCACAAATTTGTCTTTATAACTAAAGAAAATTGGTTCATTCTATAAAATTGTATGAGGTTTACATTTGCCTAAGTTGAATATTAAGTAAAACATATGACGTGAGATTACAATGAAAAACGTTCTCCCCTCCACGAAGTAAAATGTTTCCACTTGATGGGAAGTCAGTTTTCGCCTCAATGGGAAAAATATTTTTCGTATTTATGGTTATTTATGAGGTTGTACTAGGAAACAATAAAATTGAGATGAAAAATATCTTCCATCAAAACAAATGGACCTAAGATCGTGGGCTCAAGAGGTCCCATCTATAGACTTGACTCGTAGCTAAGCTAACATTTATCTATATCCATACAGCTGATTCATGCTGAGTTATGACATCCGAAACATTATTCAGAAACATGTGCCGTATAAAAAAGTTCCAAATATAATGAATAATTCGGGGTTATTTCCCTCACTGGACAAATTAGAATGTTGTTGTGAGGGCATTATCATGAAGTAGACTCACATGTGAGTGTAGCTGAAACCACGCAAAGGAATCAACTGAAACCGAACCAAAAGCCTATCTAAATATCTTTCAATTTAATTATAAAAAGCTGGGTTTGAGCTCAACCGTGCAGAGCCAAGCCTAAGCCTATCACAAGTCAAACTCAAACTTGAATTTCTTAAGATCAATGAGCTTTGAGCTGAGCCCAAACCGAGCTGAATATGGACGAGCCCAACCTGAAGCCTAATAAGCCCGGGATCAGCTGGCTCATATAGGCCCCTGTATAAGAATGATAAATGAAAAGCAGCCGCAGAAAAATATCAAGCTAGCCGAAACCAAGCTTAAGGAACCAATACCTTAGATGACCGCAAAGGAAGGACATAAACATTGTGCGCTGGGGACACTTTCTTTGGAGACATATCAGGAAGACTTGGGAAAGTAGATACTTGCGGCGATCTGGGACAGTGACCTAATTGACCAGATAAGTTCCAGATAAGAATCACTCAGAGGATAAGACTTCGTTTGGTTCAACGAAAATTTTTTCTTCACAAAATATTTCAATTGGGAGTACCTTTTTTCTTAAGAATTTTTATCTTTCTAGCTAAAAAAATGTTTTCATTCTATAAATCTATACGAGATTCACGCTTGGCCAAGTTCAAGTTGAAGTGAGATATATGATGTGAGATTATCATAGAAAATGTTTTCTCGCCCATAAAGGAATTTGTTTTCCCCGTTTGTTGAGGAGAAGTTAATTTTCCCTCGATAGAAAAAAAAATTATTTTACATATTTATGGTTGTTGCCATGGATACAGAAACAATAGAACTGAGACAGAAAAGGTTTTCTATCAAAGCAAACAAAGCCCAAGCACTAGCGAAAGGACAGTACACATTGATGACAAGAACATACCATCATTATTATTATCGTTAGCTTCAGGAATCGGATCACTTTTCACGGCTGTTCCTCCAGAGCTAAGCTCCACCAATAGAGGCTTCACAGTCGGGATGAATATTTCATTGTAGAAAGTTATAATATCAACATGATCCTTTCCCGATCTCTGCATATAAATCATTCATTCAGACCGCATAAGAATTAGACATCCAACAGAAAGGGGCCCATTTAGAGCAACTCAGAAAAACAAAGTAAACAGCGATCCGGAAGGGGAATTTACCACTCAAGTAACCTAACATAATTGTAACTATATAAACGTGTTAAACATATTGAAAATGGGTTGACCTAACCCAAACCCAAACCCAAACCCAAATTGAGCCCAATGACCTAAATTAATTTAACGTGTTAATCCAACTTTCAACTAGGCTCCAAAAATCCCCCAAACCCGCTATGTTTGCATCCTGTCCATGTCAAACTCTAATTCAGCCCACGTAAGAATTCAGACATTCTACTAAAAGGGGCCCGGTGGGGGCGGTGCAGAAGAACTAGCTAAAACAGCAAGGTATAGATCGGAAAAGGGGGTTTACCACTCAAATAACCTAACTATATTTAGAGGTTAAACGCGTTGAAAATAGATTGACCAAACCAAGACCAAATTCGACTCAATTACCTAAATGTGTTAACCCAAATTTCAACCGGGTTACAAAATCCCTGACCTAAACCTGCTACATCCATTTCCTTTCTGTGTCGTATTATCACATTGTGGCACATTTTGTTAGCTCTAACTCAGAACACACAAGAATTCCGACATCATTGGGGAGGTGCAGAACAACTAGCTAATACAGCAGAGTACAGGTTGGGAAGCAGGGTTTACCCCATTACGTGGCGCTGATGACCAGTCGACATATACATTGCGGAAAACTTGAGGTTTACATTGAGGTTGCTTGCGATAGTTGAAAATAATTTCCTTAAACGTAAGATTCAATTGAGAAATCTGCAGATAAACGAAATCATATGTTAAGACAAGAAGATATGGATAAGCCTATCTACAGTTATGAAGGGTGAATTCTGCAAACCTTCGCAACTCCATAAAAGCAACACAAGATGATCTGGTCAATATGGCGGTTAAAAAAGATTGATGTGCGTCGGTTGAGAATTTGTTGGAAAAGACGGTATATATGATCCCTTAACTGCTGGGTTAATTGAAGCCTGTCGACCATACCGTTGATTCTGACAGCAGCTAATTTCACAATCTGCACATTAACATCATGCATCAAACTTGGGGCACTAACATATGACACGAGCAACAGAGACGAGGCAAATATGCTAGCAGTAACCATGGAACACTCTCTGTACCCCTTTCGTCAAAAGATAATAACCAACAACAACAATAAGATATGAAAGAAATGTGATTTTGGATGAAGTGAACAATGCAAAATAGAATGACTGAAAACAAAATGTAGAAAGTAATGCAACTAGGTGTGTCTATGAATTGGGCTGACCTGAGCTTATCAAACTCAAGGCACGGCCCGAGCTCAGCTTGAAGCTCAGTGAGCTTTAAAACTTCAGGTTCAAGCTTTGTACTTCACATGCTTGGGTTCAACTCAGCCAGCTTGAACCCAACTCTCTGAGCTTCAAGTTAAGTCAACTTATATAGGCTCATTTAAGCTTGATCTACGCTCGCTTAAGCTTGAGTTTGCCTCATTATGGTTTGAACTTGGCTCGATTGATCATTCTTAGGCTAATACATTGTATTAAGAGAGGATCATTTAGACTCGTTTACTATGAGCTGAAGCTTCTTGAACTTGGCTTGTCAAGAACAAGCTGGGCTCGACTCATTGAGCTCGCTGACAAGCTAGCTCACCAGGCCTCGCGAGCCTACTCAGCTCATTAACAACCCTAATGGAAGCAAATTGATGTAGAATCACTCAATACCTTGCTGAAGAACATGTTGATCCCAATCTCAGCGCATGTTTCACCTCCACCACCAAGACTTGGCCGGGTTGGACTGCAACAGGGAAATCCGAGGCAAAATTTCATTGAAGAGTTCTGATACCAATAAAAAGAAGCACAACTTTTTCTCCAGGTAAAATTCCTAATTATACCTAGCAAACGCAGACTGCAATGCTGGAGGTGTCAGCTTGTGCTTGAGATTGTTTATTAATCGGTCCTTGACGGGTGATGTGAACGAGTTCCGCTCTACAAGCATGCTTCGGTACTCTGTGCATACTCTCTTTGGAGACCTGATATCTCCATTTGGTCCTGTAAATGATAAAATGCAAGGAAATTCGCCTATGAACATCAACATATAAATCCGCAGGTCACATTTGCAAATATACCGAATGCAATTTCAACCACCCATATGCTACTAGGTTAGCAAGCACAAAGGCAATCTTAATGCTTTTATCGTCATCATCGTCACTATCATTACTACAACAGCAGCCCAATACCTCAGAGAGGCTCCCGCCAAAGTAGGATCTAGAGAGACAAGATTTACACAGCCTTACCCCTACAAAGTGCTACTCTGAGCAATGCTATTTTTGAAGAGCTCCAACCTTTAAAAAAAAAAAAAAAAAAAACCCTAAAACAACCTAATGTCTCACTCATTACTAACTTCGTCAGTCATCAACAACGCCGCCTAGTACCATCGCCATCATCAATAATATCACTAAATAAGTAGTTAATATATCAGAATCTGAGTCAAGTTGAATTGTCTTTCTCCTTTCAGCAATCTCATAAGCAATAGCATCACCGTTTGGAAGGCTGCAAATTCATCATTCTAGACGGAAAATATCAATAAAATTAAGACTGATACATAACATAACGACCTTCAACTACCGGATTTTAAGCAATAATAACTCAAAATAAAGGGTTTTGAGCCCAAATACGTCATCGTCCCTACATGTTAAGAAAAGAATAGGACAGGCGGCTTTGAGGCACCGGGACCAAAATGCAGCTGCAAATTGCAATTTGATTTCATGCTACTAATCAGTACCTGAAACACTGTTTTTCTGAGAAGACGGAAGAGGTGGTAATCCTCCGCAAGACAAGCTATTGTGCATTGCAATTTCATCCAGAGATGGCATTGGTTCTGCTAATAAGCCGAGACGGCTAATTTCTGCAGAAAGCGCTGGTCTAGCAACAATTAAAGAATTGTACATCGAAGAACCCTTTTCCCAAACCATACTTTCCAAGAGCCGCTCTTCCAAGGAATTTAGATGTCTTCTCAACTCTCGTGGAAGCGAATCCTCATGCCTAATGAAACTCTCTATCACCTTGCTCAGGTCAAAGGCCGTGATTCCAGTTTTCTCTAGCACCGCTGGAAACAACATTGTCACTGTCTTATGAGTGGCCAAAACTAGTTCAGCTGAACAAGCTAGCATACATCTATGAAATCTCTCATTCGTTAGTAAAGTCGTCAAGTTATTAGCATTTAGTATTTGAGCTTCAGCAGTGCACATTGCTTCCAAGACCCGGTAATATAGCTTCAAGGCTTCCGTTCGTCTTTGTTGTGCCCATATGTTATCCATCAGGTTAGCACTTGGAACGCTTCCAGCAACACACCGGTCTCCAAGAGCACTATTAGGGAAAATAGCCTCCAAAATTATATGCGCCCTACATAAGACCTCCTTTCTTAAATCTCTATCACATGACGAAAGGATTTTCTTTAAACTAGCGGATGGCTCGGATGGAAGAGGAGAAATGACTGTACGAAGCCACTTTGCAGTGGTCATTGCAGTGCTAACAGGTGTGGCAGCCATTCTGGAGTTCACAACCCCACGAACGCCAGTCATATGAATTGCAGGAGATCGAGATGGAGAAAGTGGACTTGTAATGGTTTTTGTTGGTGAGGTTACCGCGTCATGTTTTCTCTATGACATATGAAAGAGGGTGAAATAGAATTAATCAGTAAAGACGAAATCGTCAACACTAAGTTTATGCATCATATTATCATGTAAGAAGCATACTTTAGCACCACTCATATTCAAAGCGCCTCCAGAAAGGCTCCCAGAACCAAGCAAGCTGTCATCCTCATTGATGAAGACTCTTTCATCAATATCACCCTTATTCCATATTGCGCCATCATAATCCTTCTCTAGCATACTTATGCTGGATGACAGTGATGAATCCTCCAACAGATCTTCAAAATATATCAAACCATCTGCATGAAGTAGATTGTTACTAAGGGGTTAGCCAACCTCCTTTTTTGGGAAAAAGGCATTTTTTCTAGATTTTAAGGGCATTTAACCTGAAAAGAAAAGCGCTTAAACATAGCAAAAACTATTTTTTCTTTTTCTTTTTTTTTAACATTAGCAAAAACTATTTTAAGGCCATTTAAACAGTAGCAAAACTATTTGTCTACTTTTAAACAAACATAAAAAAAATATGCTTCTCCCTTAAAGGAAAAGCAGAATCAAAAAGTAAAAAATTTTCGGACAAAAATACTTGTATTAATAGCATTCTTTACATTAAAAGGCTTCTGCAAAATACTGCTTCTGAAAAAAAGTTTTTCTTTCAGAGCTTGTTTTGGGCCCAAATTGAACAACAATCCCTGACCTAAATCTCGACAACCATAGCAAAAAATGAACAATTTGCTATTCTCTAGTTACCTGGGTCGATGTAATCTAGATTTGTACTTCTACACTCTGATGCAGGGCATCTCTTTTTCTTGAGAATATCTACAATTAGATCATTTGCTTTCTCCATCATTTGCTTCACCTCATCCTCAGATGTGTCATATGTGCTGCAAAGTGATGCAAGCAGGTTGACGCCTCTATCCGTTTTTCTTCCTGTACACCAATCAGATAAATGAACAAAGACATGCAAACTCAAAAAAGGAGCCTCCCCTTTTATATCGACAAACTCCAAATAAAATAACATGCCGCTAGTAATCGAGAATGATCAGAAATAGTAGCAAGTTGCGAGAAAATACCAAGGAACAAGGAGTCTTGGATAGAGATATTTCTTAACTGAGCAGGAATGTGGATAATCAAGATGGCCTGTTCATAATTAATCATGTAAAAGTTATTCCTTTTGAATTACCAAATCTTCTATCAAACAATAATAATAATAACAAACAACAACAGGAGGCGCTAGGAAAGAGTATTGCATCCAACAAGACATTTCAAGTATAACTCTCGGGAAACTTTAAGATCATGTTTGCCAAATGGAATTGGAGTCCAAAATTGAGTACAACTGGAATTACGGCTCAAAATTTTAACTTTGATCCTTGGTTTACCTGTCTATTACAATTAGAATTATAATTCCATCGCACAAGTCCTAAAATTAGGTTATACATTTCAGTTTTCTTCAAATCACTGTGGAAATAGAACGTATGGTCAATCAAGTTGGATCCATTTGGGGTTAGGTCAATCGAATTAATATGGAATATTCTCCCACCCCAATTTATAATTTTTAGCTAAAACCCAATTCCATGAAATTGGATGGTAAAAATGTGATTTTAATTTTAATCGGTAAACCAAACAACAAAATTAAATTTCTCTACAGTAATTCCAAGTTCATGTCAATCCCAAGCTTCAAACTGTGAGTCAAATAGGACCTAAGCTCTTTTAACTCATATGGACTTCTTGACAAGATATTTCTATTTCCTGAAATATAAGCTCACTTCAAAAAGCATCATAAATATAAAAACAACTTATAACAAGTAATTTAACAGGATTCTTGAGAACGCAACTTACCAACACAGAGACTAAACTGTTGGTGCACGTCACTAAGTCCTTAAAACGGCTGAAAGCATGGTTACGGAGAGACAGAAACAGCAACCACCCAAACTGATGATAGTCGGATACATAAGCAGACTGAGAAACACTAGCATCAGTTGGCCTCTTATCAGCTCCTGCTTCATTTGTCTTAAAGAATTCCTGATATACACGCTTGTAAAACCTTGGATCATAGCACACCCGTCAATTTCTTCATATTTTCTCACAAGTTATTCAACAACTCACAATATACATAGGAACATTCAGAAAACATACTTGGCCAAAAAGCTCAAGTGAACGAAATTGGCCTGTAACTCCTTTGCCTGATCATAAGAACCGAAAAAAATAAGTCGGGACAAGAATCAATGCAAGACTAAGTAAATAGTGGGCACCAGAATCACAATGGTATATATACCTCCAACCTCTTTTCCCAGTCTGCACCATACATGTTACTCAGAACTGGTCCAACCTTGACAACAAACTGGGGAAGCTCTTTGAAGAAGTCCACAAGGCTGCACAGACCAAGGACAGTGATCAGCCAATAGACAAGACCATTGTTCCGTATAAAATAACCAAGCTTCAAGGGAAAACATTTTCTTCATGGAAACTTTCTGATAAAATATTTTCAATTAAAAATATTTTGTTCTTAAAACTTTCATTGTTCTAGTTACAAAATGGTTTTATTCGATAAATTTGTATGAGGTTCACGCCTGGCCAAGTTGAGGTTGAAGTGGGGCATCCAAGCGTGAAATGAACGTCGAAAATGTTTTCCCGCCATGAAAGAAAATTTTTTCCCCTTTCGTTGAGGAGAGAAACATATTTGTGACTATTGCCATGAAGTTGTGTAAAGAAATAATAGAATTGAAGGAAAATGTTCTCCATCAAAAAAATATAGAGCACAAATGTAAAACAAAGTACTTCAATTTCACAGCTCTCAAAATCTTGCATAAATTAACTCCACTTTGGTCACTCCCTTCACTTGCAGCACTCTCAGGCGTTGCACCCAATCTCTTTACAGAGTACAGAACGAACGCAAACAAATACCGTTCCACCTCCTCAGGTTGCTGCAACAAGATGCCAACACCAAGTCATCATCACAATGAATACCCCCATTAATGATAATAGACATTACATACACGCACACACTATACACACCGTATTACTTCCAATAGCTGACATATTAGTCAATAAAAGATGCTTGCTATCTTTAAACAGCTTTATAGCATCAGAGAAAGCCTTCTCATCCAACAACAATTGACTCTGCAATGACATTTTACGTTAAGTTAGATGCAAAACATTATAGAAGACATTTCAAATATAAAAAACTCGGACATGGATTCGCAATCGACGCTAAACTCCAGTACTACTGTTTTCGTGAATCATGATCCTCCACACTGTTTAGCTCACCTTCAGTCTGAATAAAGAAAAGAATCAAACAGGAGGGTAACCCAATCCTCTCCGAAGGAACCATATCCCAAAAGATTAAGACGATGGAGCCCGAGAATAGTTTTATACTTTAACATACCCCTACACTCAAATGCCTTTTGGGCTTGAAACGTGAATAATGTACATGTACACTTCATACCTTGTACTTATATTATACTATTAATATAAACTCGTAACCCCTAGGTCAACAAGACTCTAATATCATGTCAAGGAACCAACTATCCCAAAAGTTTAACAGAATAAGTAGCACAAAAATAGTTCTATATTTAACATCTTTCAAGCGCAGCTAAACAGATGTCCAACTTCCCCCTTAAATCTCAGAATCTAAGACAAAAAGAAGCATTTCCTCAACATAAAAATTCCAACCTTTGGAAAAAGTTTGAACAAAGAGAAAACTGAAAGTGACAGCTGATACATCAGAGAAATTTCAGACCTTGCAAAAATCAATGAATCGAGCTTCCATTTCCCCGATGTTTTCTGGATTCGAATTCGTAGGCTTGGAGGCATCCATCTTTACATCAGATGGACTCATCTACTGCCACACCAAACACCAATCTGTGCCAAAAAAACACAAACCCCAGCTAATCAGAAACTAAAAATCAGAAGAAAATTCAAACATAAAAACACAATCTCATGGAAGAAAAATTGAAATAAACATCAGAATTCTTATTCTGAAATCAGCACAGGTCTCGCAAAATACACCAAGAATTCAACTGAAAATCTCACCAGCAAGTAGATCAAGCGCCAAAAAAACACAAACCCTATCTAATCAGAAACTAAAAATCAGAAGAAAAATTAACATGATACACAAAATTCAAAGATAAAGAACACAATATCATGAAAGAAAATTGAAATGAAACATCAGAACTCCTATTCTGAAATCAGCACAGGTTTCGCAAAGTACACCGAGAATTCAACTGAAAATCTCATCAGCCAGTAGTTCAAGTGCCAAAAAAACAGAAACCCTGGCTAATCAGAAGAAAAACTAACATGACAAACTAAAATTCAAACATTAGAACACAATATCATGAAAGAAAATTGAAATGAAACATCAGAATTCCTATTCTGAAATCAGCACAGGTTTCGCAAAGTACACCGAGAATTCAACTGAAAATCTCGTCAAACAATAGTTCAAGTGCCAAAAAAACAGAAACCCTAGCTAATCAGAAACTAAAAATCAGAAGAATAATTAACATGACAAACTAAAATTCAAACATGAGAACACAATATCATGAAAAAAAATTGAAATGAAACATCAGAATTCCTATTCAATAATCAACACAGGTATCGCAAAATACACTGATAATACAACTGAAAATCTCACCGACAATTAGATCAAGCGCCAAAAATCAACAATTAAAATCAAAAATTTCTGAATAAAACATAAACTGCGCAAAAAAACACAAACCCTATCTAATCAGAAACTAAAAATCAGTGGAAAAATTAACACGACTAACAAAAACTCAAACATAAAAACACAAAATCACGGAGGATAATCGTAAATGAAATATAGGAAACAACACAGATTTCGCAAAATAAACCGAGAATCCAATTGAAAATCTCACGACAACTAGATCAAGCCTCAAAAATCAACAATTAGAATCAAAATCTTCAGAAGAAGACAAACTGCGCGAAAAGAACACAAACCCTAGCTAATCAGAAAGTGAAAATCAGAAGAAAAATTAACACGACAAACAAAAATTCAAACATAACACAATATCATGAAAGAAAATTGAAATGAACATCAGAATTCCGATTCAACAATCAGCACAGGTCTCGCAGATTCAACTGAAAATCTCGCCGACAATTAGATCAAGCTTCGACAATCAACAATCAAAATCAATATCTTCTGAACAAAAACACAAAAAAATCCGAAAATTCAATCTTACGACACAAAACAAACCAAAAACCTACATTTCGCTCTCCTCAAGATCTCCGTCACACCGCCACAACTCAGATCCTGTAAACCGCCACTCGCCGGCTCTCCCTCTCTCTCACACTGTCACCGTCGTGGACGGAACCCTAACGGCGGTAGAGAATTTGAAGGAAGAAGATAGAAAACCCTTAACGGCGGGTTCCTCTCTGTCTGGACTCTCTCTCTCTCTCTCTATGTTTATCTCTTTCCGTGCCTTGTTTGGGGAATCTCACCCGTGAGATTAGCGCGGGAAATGACATGGCATGATGTGCATCATGTACATCATATGCACATCATGCAAATGCAATGGCCATGTCTGCCATCACATACATACAACTGCCAATAGCATGTCGACACGTTATGATAAGGTCTTCGGCAGATGATTTTATGTTATGTGCATTGCATCATTACCAATACCCGCTAATATATTTTGGAGGTTGCTACAGTGAGGATAAAAATTATTATTATTAAAATAATAATATAATTTATAAAGGATAAATTATAGGAAAAAAAAATTTAAATAAAAACTTTTTTACAAATAAAAACACTTACAGAATCTTTTCACTTTTAAAAATTTATCATTTAGCTCCATGTAACTTTTTTTTTACCATTTTGTCCCTCAAAAGTGAGAGAATTAAATATTTAATTATATTTTTAGAAGAAAATTTTATATTATTATGAAGAATTTAGAAAACTTTTATATTTTTTGCAATAGAATTAAGGAAATTTATATATTTATAAAAATATAATTATTTTAATTAATTATAGTAATGATATTATAAGTTTGTAAGATAAAAAATATTATAAGATAAAATATAATATTTTTATTGATATTATAATGTCACTATTGTATAATTAATTAAAATAATAATTTTTATAAATATAGAAAACTCCTTTTTCTCTATAAATATAAAAAATTCTTTTTTTTTCCTCAAAACATAAAATTCTACCTAAAAATAAAATTAAACACTTAACTATTTTATTTTTAGGGGGTAAAATGATCAAAAAAAGTTATTTAAGGATAAAGTAATAACTTTTTAAAAGTGAGAGGGTTTAATGAGTGATTTTATTTGTGAAGAGTGTTTTCTATTTTTAAAGCAAAAGTCAGGAGAATTTTTTGTAATTTATCCATTTATAAATAATACGAGTCATAAAGTTATTTTAGGAATTATAATTTTGTTTTGATAATAATAATTTTACTCTAGTAATAAAATTATTCTATGTTTTTGGGTGAAATGTGGAAAATATTCAAGTCTTTTGTTTCACTTCATGATGCTTGTCTTGTGTTATGTACCGCTCTTTTGATATGTTGCTCTCATGCTTCCGGAATTCTATGCTACCATGCTTTCACGCTACCTCGCTTTTCAGGTTAGGAATCTTCAGAAAACAATCTCTTTTCAGGGTAGCACCCTGAAGGAGGAAGACTGTGTGTAACCACTCCCCAGATCCCGCTCAGGCGGGAGCCCTTGGGACACTAAAAATGTTGTTCGATATGTGCAAGGAGAATTTTTATTTTTGAAACAAAAGATACGAATACAGCCCTTGGGGCACCAATTACTATCCTTTAATTTTTTTTAAAATCAAACAATTTTCCTCAATCTATTCAATTAATTATTGAGTTGACTTTATGACTACTGTTTTGCCAACGATGAACTCTATAAATCCCGGGGCATGCAGTGATCCACAAACCACATGAGTTAATAAGTCAAGCATTGCTCAGGGAAAGGTTGAAGTAGAAAATCAAACTCGAGATCTTTTGACTTAAAGTAATACTCTATCCCTTTAATTGTCTCCAACTATTGAGGCAAGGGCCTAAAAAATTTAAGAAGAGTGTTTAATTTTACTTTTAAAAGAGATTTTTAGTATTTAATAAAAAGATAAGGCGTTTTTTTTAAAGTAGAAGATGGGAAAATTTTTTATAATTTATTAAAATATCTTTTAATTATAATAATAATATTGTAATTTTAGACATACACAACAGCAACAGTCCCAGTGTCACAAGGGCTCCCGCTTGCGCACGGTCTGGGGGGTAGAATGTACTTAGCCGTACCCTGTCAGAGTAAGACTCTGACAAGAGGCTGTTTCCGAGGACCCCCAACTTGGTATTTGGAGTTTGAAAGTTACGAAGAGCCTGAAAGAAAGAAAGAAATAAGGGCATGTAAGACGAGCACGTAGAGCATGTAAAAAACACGTAAAAAGAGCATGTAAAGCATCGAAATAAATCCAGGCATCTATATACGTAAGCGTGAAGGGCACAAGGTTAAGGCAAACAACCATGTAATTTTAGACATGATGACAACAATTCCAAAATCAATTAGAAAAAGATAATACATCGTAATATATATATATATATATATATATATATATATATATAAAGTAACATATCCAGTACCTCAAAGGCTCCCGCCTACGCAAGGTCAGGCGGGCGAATGTACGCAGCCTTCCTCCTTCAGGGTGTTAACCTAAAGAGAAGCTATTTCCCAGTGCTCCCAACCTGAGGGTAAGGACTTTTTAGGAGGTCACCTGTCTTGGTACTACTTTCGCCCAGGCACGCTTAGCTTCGGAGTTCTAATGGGATCCGGTGACGGCGTGTTGGTGCCCTCTTCGATTATAAATATATATATATATATATATATATATTAGGAATAAATCTTAATGCGGAAGCGAAAACCCTGGTAGCTTGATTCGATTCAAATAATATGACTCACGCAAAACGAGAAGTAAACAAATATGGAGAAAGAAAGAACAAAACAAGAACACACAATATTTACGTGAAAATCCCTCTACAATCGAGAGGGGGGAAAACCACGGGCGGAGATGGAGATTCTTATTAACTGAACGGAAGAATTACAACGACACTTCCCAAACGAGATATATGAAAGAATTACAATCACTCCCTCTGAACTCTCGTAGCACTAGAATATCTTGGAGGAATTACGAAATCACCTCTTTTTCTTAATGGCGGCGGCTCACAACCTTTGATTGGATACTGAATTACGTAAACCCTACGTCCTTTATATAGATGTAGGTCAGGAGAAGCCCGATCGATCGGCCCTCAAATTTCCTAAATAATCCCGAATCTTTCCTTAAATCACCGGATCGATCGGATTCTCTCCCGATAGATCGGTGACCCTACGGCAATCCCATATAAATAAAATAAGTAATTTGAGACATAACCTAATAATATATTATTTTTTTTATTGGCATTATTAGACATTTGACTAGTATTAAACGAAGGGTGCGGATTTGATCGGACCCACTCACTCTCCTTCCGCTGCCCATGTGCTTTTGTTTGCCTCACGTTATTACATTTTTTTTTTTTTAATGATGGTAAAGCTATGGAGAGGGGAAGGGGACGGGGATAAACCTCTTAAATCCTCAATAAAGAGGAGACCACTTTTGAGCTTTGTGGGATTCGATCCTGGGTCACCTCGTTGGCAGCCGGCGATCACAACCACTCGGCTATGTCCCTAAGGGACTTACGTTATTAGATACCTCATTACTGCATGTTATCTTATTTTACATTTAGTTCAGCTTTTTAACAGTTTAAAACTATAAAAAAATATAGTTCACTATAAAAGTTGTTTTTGATTGATAGAAAATATCTTTTTCACAACTTAAATAGAAAAATAAAAAAACTGTTTAATAATTAGGCAGAAAAAGATGCAAAATTATATTTTTTTCACAGCTTTTAAAAAGGCTACACTGTAATATAGTTTTACTTGTTATCGTCACGCTCACCTACCACCACTTTTTTTATGCCAATGGGTCACTATACTCACCACTCTCTATTACTATGTTCAACTATTATTATAATTTTTTCTTACCTATTATTATTAATTAATTATTATTATTAAATTATTTTTATGATTATAATAAATAAATTTCTTTTTTAAACTTGTATCCAAACACTTTATTATGTAAAAAAATATATATGTTTATGCTCTGCACAACCAAACACTTCACTGTAAAAAAATACAGATCTTATTGAAACATATAAGCTGAAAAAATATAAGTTGAAATAAGTTAAACCAGACGCATCCTTATAAGCCTCATTTCGTATGCAAAAAGTAAAAATTTATTAAAAGTGCAAATTTTAACTATTGTTTTGTTGACAGGAAGCAAGCAAAGTACAGGAAGTAAGAATTTCTTTAATACCCAAAAAGTAACTTACTTAGCCCCCATGTTCTGAATGAAGTTCTATTTCTCATTTGCAACCACACATGTTTTACCTACTTATTGGAAAGTAAACACATTAATTGAATTCTCGAAAAATATAGTTTCCCACGGGAATTTAATTCATTTGGCAACCAAAAGAGGCCGTAGTCAAAATATGTCTGTATATACAATAAATTATAGGTATTGACAACAATATGTTTTAATTATGGAGGCATGTGGTAAATTTCAGTTCAATAAAAGTAACTACTTGAGATAGTTATTAGAATCGTTGCCGAAGATCAGGTTCTCGAACTCGAGGCAATTATCTAGCTTTTCACAAGAAAAGACATACCCCCACCTTGTTACAGTATCCGGGATGCCAGAGGAAGTTTCGGCCTCGAGATTTGGAAGATGTGGAGAGAAAGAGCTTTTTACTTCAACATATGCCTTTAGTGGGGGAATTCCAGCATATCATGGAGATCCGAGGCCCATAACGTGTAGTTATGAAGCAACTATACATATTTACACGTAAATAAGAGAACCAAAACTTTAGCAAAAGGATCACAATACCAGTACAGACAAACTCTCTAGCTTTCTATGACGCCCATATGCTATTTCTTTCCATTTTCTCGTAAGAGTAAGCACAATTGTAGCTTCACTTGCATCATCAAATAGAATTGGGCGTCAATAACAATGTACGAGAAGGTACCTTCTACAATAGTTTTTGTCCCACCTTTTTTAAGTGGATTAAACTTGCATCATTAATCCACAGTTTCGCCAACCATGCCTCAAACTTGATATTGTTGGTCTTAGATCGGTGTCCTAGCTTGGTTCACTAGATGAACTTAAACTTGTGTTAGTGGTCTAGAGCTTTGACGGCCAAGGCTAGTGCATGAATGCACTAGTGTTAGAATGACTACCTAAAGTTGGCTCACTCCATCTAACTCTTGTTAAGCCTGCTCATACAAGTTATTTTAAGTCCAGATTGTTGAGCATGGACCTCACTATATCAAGATCGAGATAGACTATCAAGCTCTCGAGTTTATCTTCACCCCAATTCTCGACACTTAAGTGTTCGAGGTAAGGTATTTGAGGATGCTTTCCGCTACTCCACCTCAACTACTGCTTAGACTAAGTATATATCATTATTGTCTCACACAAATATATACAAGAATACAAAAATATAGAAGTCTTCTTAATTGGAGTTTGAATCGATGCAAAAAGTAAGAAACCTAAGTCAGATTCACCACAAACATAGAACACACGTAACGAGTGACTGGTTAAGGTCAATCACCTACAGTTCAATCTTAATTGATTTACCCATAAATTCTGGTAAATCCTTTAGCAATTTCCCTTAAGCTCGCAGCATCCATACAAACAAATAACAAAAAGAACAATCTCGCTTCTGATAAATCGATTTTTTAAATGGAGTTAGATCTAATATTCTCTAAAATAGCACAAGAACCAGGATTAATTTTCTATTTTCTCGATATTAATGTTGTTCATATTGAAGTTACTTGGCATGGTCCTTGCTACGCACGAGTGTTAAAATACTTCACATCACTTAGATACGGTTGCATGTATCAACTCGTATTCGATAAAGTTAGGCCTTAGATCCTCTGCCACAGATCTTACAAAATCTTTAATATTAATATAAGACAAGAGAATGAGCAAAAAAAAGTCATAATTAAAGCTTATTGCTTTAGTAAGGGGATAAAGTATTACTTTAAACCAAAAGGTCTGAAATTCGATTCCCCACTTGAACTTCTCCTTAAAGAATCATTGACTTAACCGACTCATGTGGTGTGTGGGTCATTGCATGGGTCAGGTTTTCGGATTCTCTCAGGTCTTCATTCGTCATCAGGCTAGTGATTTTGTGGTGTTTGTGCTCCGGCTTCGTCCGATGTCCGTGTAGTTTAGGTTTTCCGGTTTTTGTTTTTTTTTTTTTTTGTAGGTTTTATCCTGGTTTTGGTTTTTTGGGGCCTGTCCATGTTGTGCTTGTCCCGTTCCCAGTGTCCCTGTTTGCCCCTGTTGTCTGGTCACTGCTTGCTTTGTCATTTTCTTTTGTTCCCACCCCCGTATGCGGGGTGGTTCAGGGCTCGCTTTGTCGAGATGTCTGTTTGTTCTTTGGCTATGCCGATAATTATCGGAAAAAAATCATAATAAAAGTGTATTTCAGTAACATTGGATCACGAAATTCATTGGATTATGAAATTCTCTCACAGGGCACAAACCACACGCCACTCTTGAGGGAAAAAAAAATTACAATATAAATCCCAAATTTACAATTCCAACCCACTTTGGGCTTAAAAATTGGTCAGACTATAAGAAAAAAAAAAAATAGAGCGAGTTAAATTTTATCGGGTCTTCGATCTGACCCATGAAATCGGTACCTACGAAATCAATATATAAGCTCAAGTGAGGTTCCATCGTGTAAAACCAGTTGGCATTAGCTGTAACAGATTGCTAGCTAAATTTATATATTGATCTTTTTTCTCATACAAGAATCTCAATTTCTATTCAAAACCTTATGAATAGAGTTGCAAGAAAGAAAAGACCAACATCAGTTAGTTTTAGAATGGAACATCGCTTGAGCTTATGTATGATCTCATCTCACCAAAACGGTCTCAAACCCTTTCGAACATAATCATTAGAAAGAACAAACCAACATTTAAAACCCAGTAACCTCCGACACTACCGGTTAGTTTTAAAGCGCACCCCGCTTGTATTTACACGCGATCTCATCTGAGCAAAAGCGACTCAAAGACATGTTCTTGACAAGGAATAGTGAGACCCATGTCCGAGTTAAACCCAAACTCCTCTTCAGCTTCACGAAGAAGCGTGACGAACTCAGGCTTGGTTAAAAACGAGATAGGGACAATGTATCTAGACCGATTTTCGCCCACGTATACCACAAAATGACCCTTTGGCACATCAAAGGGCAGGTCTTCGTTAGGGTCGTACCATTGTTTTTTGCCTAAACTCGAACATCTCTTTAGAATTTGCTTTATTACTTGCGTTTGTGTTCGTTTTGGGGACTTTTTTATGGCCATTTTTGTGGGTCTTTTTTTTATTTTCGGGTTTTTTTAATTTTGTGGGTTTTTTTGGGTGATTTGGGGAAGAGGAGGGGGAGTATATATGGGGGAGGAAGGACAAGGGCATGTGGAGAGTTTGTGGGGGCAAATGAGTTATTACGAGTTGCTGTCTAATATTTATAAATTTGTTTAAAGATATCGTTTAGAGTATGAATGGCCAATTTTTATTCTTGAAAAAATGCAAATTTTTATAGGAAATTATTTTTCTTCTTTTAAGTAGAAGTTAAGAGTAGTGTTTCTCTTTTAAAGTAAAAGCAGAGATAAAAATTTAAAATTTTTAGACAAAAGTACCCCTATTTAAAGTAACTTTGTAACAAATATTTATGAGAAAATTAGTTTTTTTATAGAACTTCTAAATATTTTTCCATCTTTTTCTGCTCTAAAATATTAAAAGATACTATTTTTTATTTAAAGAAGTCCTTAAATTGACATTATTTTTTTGTTTGTTAAAAATAGTTCTACGTACTTATTTTGTAACCAAATTTAACCCCTGTTCAGGTAAAAATTAAAAGATAATAAACTAATTATATCATAAAATCAAATATAATGAATTATTGTAAACAAAAATAAAGAAATTAATTTAAATAAATTTGGAAATATTAAAGATTATTATTGGATAAAATAATTATAGAGACAAAGGAGAGACCAAGGGGTTGGGGTTGGGGTTGGGGTTGGGGTTGGGGTGAGTGAGTCAGGACGCCTACCCTACCATTTGGGTTGTTCTCCTTCTTGTTGCCCTTCTTAAAGACATCTTGGTCCCTCCCTTATTACCCTAATTTTTATCGATAATATTATTATTAGGATAAAATTATTATTATTAGGGGTACCAACATGCAAGCGGGAGCCCTTGAGGCACTGGGACCGTTGTTGTTGTTGTAGGGGTACCAATACGCAAACACCAGATCCCATTAGAACTTCGAAGTTAAGCGTGCTTGGGCGAGAGTAGTATCAAGATCAGTGACCTCCTGGGAAGTCCTTGTGTTGCACCTTTCAGGTTGGGGATTCTCGAAAAACAGCCTCTCTTCAGGGTAGCGCCCTGAAACGGGAAGACTGCGTACATCCATCCCCTCATGACCCTGCTTAGGCGGGAGACTTGGGGCACTATGAATGTTGCTTTATTATTGCTCTGACAATAACAATTTTGTTATAGTACAAAATAGTCCCTTGTCAAAAAATACAAGGGAAAGATACCAAGTTGTATACTAATTGGGCTGCTTCACCATTTCCAACTGGTGCTAGTATGGAACTCAAACTTTCGTTTCTGTTAGAGTATAAAACTATTTTTGGACTTCTACTCATTAGTTCAAGTTTTTGAGACAATCAAAAGTCTAAGGATCAAACTGATACAGTGGACAAAGTGCAAAGACTCATAATATGAGTAACCCAAAATAATTTAATTATATATCAAGAACTTCACATGTGAGAGTCTCCTAAAAATCCATACGGGATATGTGGTAGAAAAGATATGACATATAAATATAATGAGTTATTTACTTAATGCCAATTAATTTAGGATGAAACTCTATTCTGACTTATATATGAACCGTGTATGTGTGCCAACTTTGTGGGTTCGGCCCGGTGAAATTTAATATTATGGTCTCGTATGGTATTTAAAAAATAAATGCATGAAGTAGACATTAATGGGAAACGCAGATTTGGGCTTTTGATTGGTTAGCAGGAAGTTGGCGGGATGTTAGAGTATAAAACCATTATTGAGCCTTCACCTATCAGCTTAAAATTTTGGGAAAGATGGTTCTTTAATATGGTATCAGAGTCTTGATGACCTAAAGGTCACGTTTTCAAATCCGAGCAGCCCCTACTTTCAATATTAAAACAACTAATCATCTTAAACTTTTGGAAAAGATGGTTTCTTGACACTGGAAGTAGAAATTGCTAAGCAATTTCCAATTCCTTAACGTGGCATTGTCTGTCACACCACAATCATCACAATTTGTTTGTTAAGCTCACACCAGGGAGATAGAAAGGATATGCTTCTAACGTCTCTTTCCGTACAGTGCGATTCAAACCACCCCAACCCCCCGCCTTGCATTGGCCACGCGTGAAGGCGCGTTAGACGGCCACCACGAGAGCTGTTCGACATTTTCGAATCTCGGGCCTCCGACCTGCTCAGTGGTGCTACCAATTGTACGTTACAGAGTCTAAAAACCCGGTTCGTGTTTCTGTTTTTCCCTCCCTAGTGGCTTCGATCCGGGCAACGGCAATTTTTCGGCTACCCCCACCTTCGCCTTTTCACCAGTTGGCCAAAGTGTGTGTTCTTTGGTTTTTTACTGGCCGGGGTTAAGTATGTATAATTTATTTGTTGATTTCCTTCCATGGTGCATGGATTATATTTGGTTACGTCAGTTATTTAGATGTTTTGGGGAAGTTACAAGCACCTACGTATCTCGAAGAAGAAGATAAAATTGTAATTTCCTCTTTGGCTTTGTAAGATTTAGGGATAGACAGGAGGCGGAGCAAGCTATTGAGGAAATGAATGGGATGATGATAAGAGATAATAGATTACTTGTCAAGTTTGCTAGGTTTGATCGGAAGGGGAGTAGAGACCCACGTGGTGTAGGTACGTGAGATCAGAGAAAGGAAGACAACACGAATCGGGGTGGTGGTGAAGTAAAGGGCAGGTTACACGGGAATTTGAATTGTAAAAATCAGTGTCATGATCTGAAAACTATTCATGGTGAAGCCGATGAAGAGAGAAAGGAAAAACTACTGAGAAGCATTGTAGGGGAAGCAGTGATTGACATTGATGTGGGTTTGCTAAGGAAAAGTATTGAGGATGATAGTGGCCTTGAGTGTGTCATACAACATATGGGTGGGACTTTATTTCTAATCACGTTCGAGTCTGTTGAGGTTAGGGATTGGGTGTTGATGAACAACCAAGGATGGATGAATAGATGGACCATGAAAGTGAAGAAATGGTCTGAGTTTGACCATAGGCTTAAGAGAAAGGCTTGGTTATCATGTTACGGAGTGCCGTTACATGCGTGGAATTCTGATAATTTTATTGAAATTGGGAAGAGCTGGGGTAGGGTGCTTGCGGTGGATACGAGATGCAATGGGAACGATTCATTAGAAGTGGGTAAGATCTTAGTTGAGACTGTGGTACCCCATCGAATTGCTGAAAAGGCTATCTTTGTTGTGGGCCAAGGCAAACATGTAATCCACATCATCGAATGAGGACAGGTTCTAACTGAACACTACATCAAGTGCAGTGCTGAAACCCAGGCTAAACCGAAGAATGTCCCTTCTAACACTGCGAAAGAGGATGAAGGGGCTGTTGGGGAAGGAAATGATAATGGAAACATGGAATGTAGCGATGATGAAGAATTAGTTGTGGCCCAGCCTAAGGGTATGAAGGGCAAGGAGGGTGCTAGTGAGGATAGAGTACCATTACCGTCCCTAGATTTGGAGAATGTGGATCATTGGCCAGCCTTGAACGATATTTATAAAATGGGTCACAACCGAAGCTCAGAGGGGAACAAAGAAATGGAGGATGGTGGTTCCCAGACATGCTCAGAGGAGGAATTCCCACCAGGATTCGTGAATCTATTTGATGTGCAAGTCAGTGAGGAACGTGCATTGAGGAAGGTTGTATCAAGGCCCAAAGGAAAAGATAAAGGGGAGAAGAAGTTATCTGAAAATGTGAAGGAAACTGCTTGTTCATTATCATCAAGCGATTTCACTGAATCGGAATCAAATCAGAATTCTACAAGATTGGTAGACAAGAAGGCCGCGAGGATTTGTAAGACGGCGAACATTCTGGGGCTACGATGGGAGGACATGCATGACACGGTGATAGAAAAGCTATTGAAAAATGCTAAGGGTTTTAAAAGGGTGGGTAAAAGAACCAAAAAGATAAAAGACAAAGGAAAAACTAATATATAGAGAGTTCTGAGGCAGCTTGGGTGTGGGTGCGTTTTGAGCTTTGGGCCTTTTTGGGTGTTTTTGGTGTCTTCTAGTCCCTGTGACTGTGTTTGGGTGGCTGGTTTGGTGCCTATTTTCAGTGGTGGAGGTGTGGGTGTTTTGTCGTCTGTCTCGCTTTGAGTGTCCTTTGCTCGTGCTTGGCCAGGGGTTTGAGGCGTTGTAGGCCGTTGGTATCCTGTTGGCCTGTTTGCCTTTGGCGTCCAGTGTTCGGTTCACTGTTGTGGAGCTGTTTTCTTCTCGTCTTTCTGTTGAGGTGCGTTGGAGTGTGTTGGTTGCTTTTCGTTTATGTGGTGGTGAGTTCTCGCTGGTTGTTTGTGTGGGATGTTTGCCTTTGCGCTCTTCTTCTTGCTTCCGTTTGCTCGTGCTGTGTTTATTTTGTTCTTTTGTTGGCTGTGTGGGCGACTCGGCAGTCGCTTTGGTGCCTTTGCTGGGTTCCTTTGTTGGTTGCTTTTGTGTTTTCGTGGTGTCTTTTTTGGTTGTTGTTGGGGTTTGGGGCTGTGTTGAGTGGTCTTTATGTCGGGTGCCCATGATTGCTGGGTTTTTGTGGTTTGTTTCTTTTTGATCTCTTGGATTTGTCCTTTCTCACTATAAGGACTTGTTCTGTCCTTTTTGATCAATGAAATTTCAATTATCAAAAAAAAAATTCCAATTCCTTCAAAATGCAGGAAGTAACTTACCTAGCCCCTCCAGGTAATTTTTAATTCCTTCGTTTTTAACTAGCTTCACTAAAGAAGTTCTATTTTCCATCCCCTTTTACCCACTTCATGGAAAGTTAACACAAGAATTGAGTTCATGGAAAATACAACTTTCTGCAAGAATTCAATTGACACGATAACTGAACGAAGCTATAATGTATTAATAAAAAGATACCCAATTTTTCTTAGTTGGAGGATGTTTAGCTCCACAAATGGATATTATTTTTGGGACTTCACACAATTTTTTTTTTTATAATTAGAATAAATTTGCATTATAAAACATGTTACTCGTATAAGCGAGGCTTTAATGAACCCGTATAAAAGCATGAATAAAAAATAAAAAGCAACAGGTAACCAATAAAACAAGAATACAAGGAAGAAAAAACAAACAGGCAAAAAGAATCAAACAGTGATACAACAACAAGAACAACACACCCAGTGCCTCAAGGGCTCCCATATATGCAGGGTCTAGGAGGGGAGGGATGCACGCAACCTTACCTTTTCAGGGTGTTACCTGAAGAGAGGTTGTGTCCGTGAGGACCCCCGACCTGGGAAATATAAGGGCATAAAAGCATGGAGGCGTATTAGCATAAAAGCATACAAGTATCTATGCAAGATCTCGGAAAAGACCAAGGCCGTAAACAAGCGGAAAAAGGGGAATGAGGAGAAATGGGGAAGATCGTCAAAGATAGCCGGGAAAAAGAAAAAACGAAATAGAGGGAATACATATGACAAGATCTCGGAAGCGGAGTATGACGAGATGATTATGCAAGCGGAGCAGGCTATTGAGATGGGGAAATTAGTAGGACTTAATTTTTGATGGTTTCGACTCACCTAGGGTGGCAAAGCTGCTTGCTAATTGAGGTGGTTGGTTTTGGGGTTGAGGTTTCAGTCCAGCTCCTGTTTCCCGTATTTTTTGTCTGATTTTTCTTCAGCTGCGACCCAGCCAGGTGTTCTTTTGGGTGGCTCTGTTTCAGCTTCTTCTATCGTCCTGTCTTTTTTGTGTTTTTTTGTCCTCTTCTCCTGTTTTGGTGGTATTGGTATGTTCTGTTTTTAGTTTGGTTGTGCCTGTTTCTTGTTGTTTTCTCCTTGTTTTTCTCTTTTGGGTCTTTTTTGTTGGTCTCCCGGTTTCGGGATTTTCAGGGGCTCGTTTAGCCGAGTGCCCTGTTTTGTCGCACGGTTTTACCGCTAATTACCAAAAATACAAGCATCTATGCGTAAGAGTATAGGAGATGACATAAAACAAGCCAAATAGAGAGCATACACAGTAGTATACAATAATAATCAATAAGCAAAAGGCAATAACACGACATATTATATAATATTATGGTAGTTTAATAAGTAGTCTAGTGGGTCCTATCTACGGAGGGATTATTCTATAAATAGGGGGTCACTGTATTCACAAATTATCCAATGAAATCAAATGTCATCTTTTATTTTCTATATCTTAACTCTTTATTTCCAGTGTTTTACTACTTTTCTTTAGTTTCAGTATATTTTCAATTTTAGTTTGTATCAAACAGATACTGTACGGTTGCATCACCACTGGATGAGGAGGATATGTACAAGACTCATTATAAAAAATAATTCTGAAATATGATAATTTTATAGTATAATTAAACAATAAGAAAATAATCAAATGGGTGGGAAAAATAAGGGTTATTTATGCCAAATATCCATGTACTTTGCCCATTGTGTCAATTTAGTCCTTATAATTTTAATTATATCAATTTGGTCCCTGTACATTTCAAAATGTGTCAATTTGGTCTTTAGAGAAAATTTTATGTTAAGCCTTTAAAAAAATTTAATTGTAAGTTATTTGCATCTAGCATAATTTTGCTGTTCAAAATCACCTCATTCACTTAACTTAAATTTGACCAAAAGACTAAATGGACACATTTTGAATAGTTTAGGGACTAAATTGACATAAACAAAAGTAAAGCAACATTCCCAGCGCCCCAAGAGCTCCTGCCTAAGCAAGGTCAGGGGGGAGGGGATGCACGCAGCTTTTCTTCTTCAGGGTGCTACCCTGAAGAGAGCCTGATTACGAGAACCCCCAACCTAAGGGGTGCAACACGAAAACTTCTCAGAAGGTCACCCATCTTGGTACTACTCTCTCCTAAGTACGCTTAAGTTCGGAGTTCTAATGGGATCCGGTGTTTGCGTGTTGGTACCCTCATAAAAGTACAAGGACTAAATTGACACAATAGATAAAGTATAAAGACCTTCGACAAAAATAAACCCAAAAAATAATGAAAGAGAAAGTTGACAACTCGACAAACAAGTGAGACACACAGTGGTCTAAAAAGGAAAGAAGAGAGAGCAAGAGGGATTAACCCATTTTGTACAGATCTATAACAAGCAGTCCCCCATCGCCCCATTTTTTTTTTTTCGATAATTAGCGACAAAGTTGCGGAAAAAAGTAGGTCATTCGACAAAGCGAGACCTGAGACCACTCTTACAAGAGCGGGGAAACAAGAGACACCAAAAACAGGAAGATTACGACTCACAAACACGAAAACACAAGGCAAACGAAAGCAACAAAACCAACCAAATGGCAGGAACAAGGAGAAAACGACAGGCAGAAACTTGCTAGATACCAAAACTCAGGAGAGAAGGATCATAGCTCTTGCTCAAGAGCCATGTTCTGTGATTTATATTTGATTGGTTTTATATGCCTATTCTTATTTACAACAATAACAACAATAGTCCCAGTGTCACAAGGGCTCCCCAAAGCAGGGTCGGGGGTGGATGTACACAGCTTTTTCCCTTTAGGGTGCTAGCCTTAAGGAATACTATTTCCGAGAATCCCTAACCTGAGGATCGCGTCGTCATAACAAGCAGTCCCCATTCCCCCATGTTCTGTGATTTATATTTGATTGGTTTTATACCCCTATTCCTACTTGCACCTACCAAATTCTAAAGGACCAAGACCCTACAATACTGTAAAATGACTATTTTAAAAGTTTAAAAGTTTTAAAAGTTTTTGTGAAAGAAGGGAACTCCGAGCTAATCCCAAGCTACTCTGCAGGAGTTATCCACCTCGCAGCGTCTGCCATATTAAATAGGGAAAAAGGTCGAACCCTACGACAAGCTCCTAACGTGAATACCAACACCAACCTGGATCCTATTGAACGTGATATGTACCCGATCTAGGAGATGGGCCCTTCGCTAAGCCTGAGGACTGGGTGTCTGGATGTGTGTGTTGATAATCTGAGTGCAGGTCACGTTACGCTACATGTTAACCTTCAGGCTATTGGTAGATTGCCCTTGGGTATGTAGTTTCCTTACTCGTCTGTCTACCTCTCTCCGCCCCGAGCCTGTGAACAGCCTATTGTTATACAGGGCCAAGTTAACAGACCGTATGTAACATCGCAGCTGCTTCTACCTTGGGTTGGGGACAGTGGAACCAGTTCACATGGGATGCAACTTCAGAGCACACCTCAAGCAGATCAACTACCAAACACTAATAGTGACTACGAGTCTGAGTCGTCGGGTCCAACCTTTTTACCGGGATTTGAACCATTGATTGATCATACTCATGTCGAGAACATGGACCTAGGTGGTATTTTGGCTCAAGATATCGCAGAAACCTCAAAGGCAGGGGGAAGGAGAAGAAGAAAGAGACAAGGGCGCCAGGAACCTAATGATGGTGTCACTAAAAGGGATCGCAAGGCTCTAAAGCGTTGGAAAAAATATGAAGAGAAACAGAACCTCCAAGTATTCTTCAAATATATGTCTTCAAGTAGCAGTGGGAAAAGGAGGCCTGAAAAAATGACCAAGGCCAAAGGGAAGAAAAAGACTCGAAACAAGAACAAGAAGTGCTTCACAGCTGAGCAACTGCTCAAGGGGAAACGCACTTGGAAAACCGGGAAGTTGCTTGGGTTGGGATTTCATGGGGATGAATCTCTTATGATTGAGCGCTTTGCTCTAATGCACTAAGGATTGGCCCCGTTGTGCTGCTCTCCCCCAGTTCTTCTTGGTTTTGGTCTCTTCTTCCTTCTTTCTCCAGCTCAGTTCTTGCCCTGTCCAGTTGCGCCTCGTCTTCCAGTTTTTGGTTTGCTTCTTGTCCGTGCTTTTCCTTGTTGCTCTTGGGTCTCCTTTTTCGTGTTGTGTTGTTTGTAGGTTCGTTTCCTGTTTTGTTGTTTTCTGCCCTATTTTCTGTTGCCCCTCCCCCGTTGTTTTTTTTCTCTGTTTTGTTTGTCTGTTCCGTCTCCGTTTTTCGAAGTTGTCAGGGTTAAGCTAATAAGTAAAGGAAGAGTTTGATATCTCAAAAGTTTAAGCTAATAGGTAATGTTTGAGATTGGTTTTATACTCTAACATGACTCATCACGCAAATGCCTATTAAGTTTGAAACATGGATATTGCAAGGACCCACTTTATTCTTTATGTTTAAATTATTTTATAGAGATCTTTTAGTCAACAAGACTCTTATACTATGTTAAGGAACTAGCTATCCCAAAGCATAAGTTGATGGGTAAGATACGAGATTGATTTTATATTTTAACCTTTATAGTCTAATATGACAGTCCATGCGAATGACCATTGGATTTAAAGCATGGAGAGTATACATGCCCACTAAAATTATATTGATACGGAGACAACTCTGGCTTTAATCCCGTCGGTACCCTTTGCGTTTTTTGAGGGGTATCCCATTTATCAAAAAAGAACGAAGCATAGAGGGTTGACATACAACAATAATATCCATTGTACTAGATCCTCGATCTATAAGGTAGAAACCAAAGTGTCATCTAGAAAAGATTACTAGCGAGATTAATTCATGTAGCAGTTAAAACTGTCCACCTCGGATACGAGGTCTGGATTCGTGTTCACATTCCCTTATCCCCATATATTGGTGGCTCTACTTATGACAAATACTGTAATACCGATCACATTTTAAAATGTTCATAAAGGATTACAATCAATAGTGTCAAAATGATAAA
Organism: Simmondsia chinensis; assembly: GCA_018398585.1. NCBI lineage: Eukaryota > Viridiplantae > Streptophyta > Magnoliopsida > Caryophyllales > Simmondsiaceae > Simmondsia > Simmondsia chinensis. Next base: position 38,246,951 of record JAGTTD010000007.1, read on the forward strand.
AGACGTTGACATAAGTCGACACGACTAACTCAATGCAATTATTGCATCTTCTTCATTTATGTTTTGATACATGTTTCGATATTAAAATGGAGGTCTGTGGTGGTATGTTAGGTCTTTTTTACTATTTCGACCCCTAATAAGGTTTCTTAGTTTCTACCGAGCCCAAAATGACATAAAATAAAAAAAATATTACCCAAAATGGTGTATTTTAAATAATATTTCCTCGAATAAGCTCCATGTCAGCAAAATTTAAATTTAAATTTTGTTTTGTTTTGTTTTGGGGTTTAGGGTTTAAAATTTTTAAACAAATTTTTTTTTTATAAAATTTACTGACGTGGAGGCCATTTGGGAAAATATTTTTTAAATTGGGCCATTTTAGGTAATATTTTTTTATTTTGGACTATTTTGGGCAACGGCTCATTTTCACCTGCCTATATGTGTGTGTGTGTGTGTGTGCTTGCGTCCAAGTTTCCTGTTGTTGCTCGATTTTGACTGCTTGGTTGGTGCCTATTCGGGTGTTTTCCTTTCTGGCTTTGTTGTAATCTGTACGAGCTTGGTTGTTATTAGCTTCTGGACATTCGTCTTGGGTTTCTTCATTGGTGGGGTGCTCTTGAAAGGTTTCAAGTTGCTTGTGAGTGGTTGTTTGTTGGGGGTTAGAGGTTGTTTTTTCTTTTGTTCTGGTGTGTTTTCTTTTAGGCGTGGGCTGCGCTTATCTTTTTTGTTTTGCATGTTTTCTTGTTCTTTTTTCCTTTTCTCACACTCTATGTGTGCTATTCGGGCGTCTTGTTTGAGGCGCCGGCTTTTGTTCTCGAGTCTATTCTAATTAGTTATCGAAAAAAAATATATATATATATATATATATATATGTAAGCTTTATTCTGCTTTCAAACATCGCACGTGATTTTTCTCTCAATTTGACAGCTTTGCATGCAAACTTTCGCATTATTGTTTCTCTTTCTCTTTTTAGTTTATTTCATATCGATTCATTATTATCTAAACCGTACCATATTCTTGGATATTTTGTCGAACAGATCCAACAGATGGACCCAATTCCAGCAAAGCAACCCCAAGAGATCTAGAGAGAGATTAGAGAGAGAAAAAATCAATGAAGAAAAAGCACACCTGTAAGGAGCTCAAGCAATGCTTCATAAATCAAAGGCAAAAGAGGGTCCCAAGCCAGGGTGTTTAATCTCCTGCATAGGGCACATTTTCCACTGTTAATCCTATTACAGTATAAAACTAATTATGAACCTTTATTTATCAGCTTAAATTTTTAAAAGAGTTGGTTCATTGGCATGATATCGAAGCTTTGTTGACCTACAAGTTCGAATCCCGATATCTCTCACTTTTTTTTGCCAAACGGCAAGAGCATGTATTAAATAAAAAAGAAACCCAATAAAATACAACACCAAAAAGAATACAAGAGACTCAAACAAACCGAGCTACATCAAAAAGATCAATGAAACAAGATCAAAGTTTAAACTGATGGGTGAAGGCACATGAATGGCTTCATACTCTAACATGCCCCCTCACGCAAATGTCAATTGGACTTGAAGTGTGGATAGTACACCAGGCCCACCTTATACCTTGTGCTTAAATTGTTTTAATAAAAGTAAGGGCCGCTGAGATTCGAACTCATGACCTCTTAATCAACAAGGCTCCGATACCATGTCAAGGAATCATCTTTCTCAAAAGCTTAAACTGATGGGTGAAGGCTCGGGAATGATTTCGTACTCTAACACAGTCAACTCAACAACCCATACTACGCTTTAAATCACAAAAAAATTGTCCTATTTCTTTCTAACCAGATAGCATAGAACGTCTCTCACTTTTAATATCAAGATGATTTAAGCATAATATATGAGGTGGGTCGGTACAACATTCACGGTTCAAGTCCAATGGGCATTTGCTTGAGGGGACATATAAAGCTAATTCTAAGTCTTCATCCGTCAATTTAAGTTTTTGTGATAATTAGTTTTGCGGCAAATCTTGATCTCTGATATTATAGAGAAATAACGTGCCAAAAGCAATCTCCTTCTTGAAAAGACCAAGTAAACTTGTCAAAACTATTTCAATTAGGGCCAAACGTGTTGTGTTGTGTCGTGTTCGTGTTATGTGAGAGGTCCTAGAAATGGGTTCAATCTGAACCCGGCCTATTTATTATATGGGTTGGGAACTCTCAATCCTGACCCAACCCAGTTATAAAATGGGTAACCCATTAAAAATGTATTGGTATTTTTTCCATTAAATGATAGTTTGTTAATTTATAAATATGTCAAAACACACTTAACGGTTCATAGTAACAATAAATACATGACATATATTTAATTATTATAATAAACTATCAAATTAATATTATTAAATGTAATTTAAATTATCTTATGTGGGATAAGCTATCAAAAATCTATACATAATAATAATAGCAGACCACATAAATGCCTAACATGTCTATATAAATAGGTTAAGCGTATCGAAAACAGGTTAAATAGGTCAAACTCAAATTCAACACAAATATCTAAACAGGTTAAACGGATCAACTTAAATTCAACTCGGCTTCAAAAACCCCAACCCTAACCCATTATCTTCTTGTCGTGTCAAATTTTGCCATGTTTAATTTCAATAGCAGTGGTTGAGAATTTTAATGCATGTCGGTTTTGCTTATTTTTGCTTATAATCCTATTTTATTGGGTTGAAATGTTGTACAGTATCTGACCCTTTTATTCCGTCTTTATACGACTTGACACATGACTCATTTTTACGAACTGCACATACCCAATGCCCCAATGGCTCCCACCTAAGCAAGGTCTAGGGGGCGGATGTACGCAGCCTTCCCCCTTCAGGGTATTACCCCTGAAGAGAGGCTGTTTTCGAGTGCCCCCAACCTGAGCGTGAAGACTTCTCATAAGGTCACCCATCCTGGTACTGCTCTCGTCCAAGCACGCTTAAGTTCGGAATTCTAATGGAATTCGATGATGAAGTGTTGGTGCCCATTTGGTACTCATTTATACGAATTACCTGTTTTAAATTATAACTTTATCGCTAATGACCAAAAACAAAATAAAATAAATAGATAATTGTTGAGCTACAATGAAACTTAGCCTTAGGGGGCTGCAGTACTATATTGGTACACAACACATGACAATTATATTATTTGGCTGATGGTGAGTACATAAGATGGGACAAATGGGTCAAGTCTAATCTAATAACTCAATTTCATCAGTGTTGTAAGCGAAGTACAAAATTCGTAACAAAGAATCTTCTAGGCCATGGTTATCGAAATTGTGAGTCGGATTGTAGGATCTCGCTATGTTCTATCAATTCGAATTGCATAAAAAATCATACGAAAGTAGACTTGCACTGAACTCGAGTATGATCGGTAGAATCAGGGTAGGAGCGGTAGGATCGCCGATACTACCGAGTCAATAATTAAAAAAAAATAACATATTTAATGTCTGACACCGTTTCTATGCTGATTCTACGCCGATTCTACTCCGATTCTACTAATTTTACAAGTTATTTTTAAAATATATTTTTTCAGCTTTTTTTTTTTTTTTTTTTACCTTTTCCCTTCCTCTCTTCCCCTTTCTCATTTTTTCCCTTCTCATTCTCCTTCACCCTCCCATAACCTAACCCTAATTATTCTCTCACATCACATTCTTCACTTATCTTCACCAACAGCCCTGGCCACCGCCGATTGCGGCCAACTGACGTTGACCGACTGCCCCAGCTACCTACCGAGGTTTGACACCAGCCCACAGGCCCACACAGACATATCTCATTTTCTTTTTATATAAACCACTAATTTTGTTTAATTTCTTATTTTTCTAGCATATTGAGTTACTTGGGTAATTGTTTTGATTTTTATTTTATTTATTTTCAGCTTGATTTGTTTTTTGTACTTTTTTGATGTTCTCCATTATATATTTGAGGCTTGTAATGCGATTTTATTGGATACAAGTTATTGTTTTACACCTAAAGTGGAGTCTTACAATTCTCGATCCGATTCTACGATTTCGATCCTGAGGACCCCTCGTGCGATCCTTTGTAGAATCCTGATTCTGACAACCTTGTTCTAGGCTAAAGAAATTTTGTACTGCTTTGTCATTATTCTGTTCCTGTTTTCTGTTACAAGTCTCGATTTAACTTAGCTCAATGTCAACAAAATCACAGCTAAATTATAAATATATTGATAGATGTGCCTCCAAAATAGAGGATTACAAGAGAAAGCGGGAGATAAACTAGAAGAAAGGAGGAGAAATCAAGAGAAACATAAGGGGAGAGACAGAGCTGAGCATTACACTCTTTACATCATTTTTTGCATTTCCTAACTCTACCAATCTACCTAGGGGTGTATACTGAGCCGAGCCGAGCCTGCCAGGCTCGAGGGTCGGCTTGTTAGTTTTAAGCTCGGCTCGAAGCTCGCCGAGCTTTGAAAATTCAGGCCCGAGCTCGATGAGCTTCAAATTAGCCTTGCAATATTTTGGCTCATTTAAGCTCAATATAGGCTCGTTTGGACTCGTTTAAGCTCGAGCTCGGCTCATCTAGGCTCCAATATGGATTCATTGGGCAATATTTAAGCAAATATAATATATTAAGAAAAGTTCGTTTAGGCTCGCGAGCCTATGAGCTCGAGCTTAAAGTGAGCTGAGCTTTTCGAGCTTTATGACGAGCCGGCTCGGCTCATTTACACCCCTAAATCAACCTCTGTTTATACACGTATGGGGAGGGGTGAGGTGGCACATTATGGAAGACTCTAAAAGGTGGTAGAAGGATCTAGAAGGGGCACGTGGCAGGTGATGCAGCAGGCCTGGTTGGTGGGTGGAGGACGACAGTTGTTGCGCAGAGGTGTTGGCGGTAACATGGTACATGTTGAGCTGGTTAGTGTTACGGGAAGTGAAGTGGCCTTGGCAGCTCGGATGAGACATGCTTGGCAGCAAGGGTGACGCCGGGCCTGTATCATTTTCTTCTCTCTTTTTCATTTTTTCTAAAGTTAGTTTCTTGACATGGTATAAGAGTCATGTTAACTAAGAGGTTATGTATTCGAATATTACCAGCTGCCATTCTAGATATTAATCTATTTCAAGCATAGCGTATGGATGGACCTGTACATTATCCATGCTTCAAGCTCGATAGCATTCAAGTGAGAGGGCATGTTAGAATATAAGACTATTCCTAAACCTTGACCCGTCAGATTAAGTTTTTAGGAAAGTTAGCTTTTTGACAGTAAATTTATTTAATTAGTTTTTGACAATAAATTTATTTAATTAGTCTTTCTATCCTTTTTTTTCCCCCCAAAAAATGATTATTCGTGTTATATTTTGTAACTAAATTAGTTCCCTGACAAGTGATAACAAATAAAAAATAATGGACTGAATTTATAATGAAATAAAACACAAAAGACTATTTTAAATAATGAATTATTAGCAGGTTATAAATCGAGTTATGATAGTCATTTTCTCTTTAGGACTCTATTTTTGTTTATTTTGTATTACAGTCTTTACTTCCTATATACGACAAAGGGTTCATTTACCAGGCACAAGATCCCATAATAACTCTGATGTTAAGCGTACTTTGATGAGAGTAGTATCAAGATAGGTGACCTCCTGGGAAGTCCTGGCATTGCCAACCTTATACGGTTGGGGGTTATCGGAAACAGCTTCTTGGCAAGGTTGCACCCTAAAGAGGTAAAGCTGTGTACATCCACCTCTTCCAAACCTCGCTTATACGAAGCACTGGATTTTTTGTTGTTGTTGTTGCCTGTACTAGTAACTCTAATATTTAAGTTGTTTGTTCCTTTTTATCCTTCTTTTTCAAACCTGTTGATCCCGACCGTCACCGCCGTTGTCCTTCCTCCTTCCTGTCACGGCTGATTATGCTATACTTACACAGTTTTGTTTCTTCGTTTGTCGAAGCCCCAACCTTTCCTCGAGACCCATACACAGGGCCCTCAATTAACAACCCAAATTTCTAACCCATTTGATTCGTATTGTTGCACAATTCTTACCAAAATCGACGCGATCATGGTAGATGGGTGCCTTTCCTATTCATCATTATCATTATATCTATGTTTATAATTTATATTCGAAAGTTTTTGTTGCTGCTTTTAAGCTGACTCGTTGGAAAACTACTCCAAATCAGTCCAATTAGTTCAATTAAGTTTCCGACCGATGTTGAATTGGACCGACCTAATTCTAATCATTACAACATGTAATCTCGTAATTTAAGCTAGTTTAATCTCTGGTCCAATCCGATTCAATTCGTACCTCTGTTAGTAAAATTCACATATAATACACATATTGGCTCCGTATTTGTACTACCCTGTTTAAAAAAAAGGACATTTACATATTTTCATGATGCTACATATACGTATTACAACACATATTCATATTTTCTATTTTAAAAATAAATAACATTAAAAATAATCAATGCTCATAACTAAATTAAATATCATAGTGTATATTTTACTAAATTTATTACTGCAACTTTTACATTACTCATTGCAGCATATCATTTATGTTTCGATTACCATTATTGTGATCGACATTATTCTTTACATTTATAAATCAACTAATTATTGACCAATATTTTTATTTATATAACTGAATAGTTAAATACCGTTCAATTGTTGTACCGCATTTTGTTACAATAGGTTCACACACTCTTAGGGGTGGCAATGGGCAAGGCGGGTACGAAGAGTGGCTCCTCCGTACTCGTACCCGCCACCCAAATTAATACCCACACCCGCTCTTATTATTCGTCTTGGGTATGAAATGGAGACCCTTACTAGCCCCCGACTGGTTCACATACTTGCCTTATCACTTCCAGGTATCCAACGGGTATTCATTGTTGGAAAAATGATACAAGCTAGTCTTAAGTATAATGAGAAAAATAATTTTTCAAAACCAGTTACTAGCTATTTACCCTTAACGATTTAACGTCATTAAAATATGACTGTTGGAGATTCATAAGTAATTAACAATATAGCCGTTGTAATTTATTACGTCCATTATTATACCGTTGCAATTCATTACAGCCGGTTTTTAATGTTTATTACCGTTTCTTTAGCATTTATATATAGGAGGGACATTGTTTGCATTAAAAAAAAAAAAATTCAGTTAAAAAAAGGGAAAAAAAAGGCCTTTGTAAAATCCCCCAATTTTCATCTAACTAAAGTTACTGTTTTGAGAACAATGCTATGGCCACGGCATCTCCCAGGAGCTCTCTCTCCTCTTACTTCTCCTTCTTAATTTGGGTAAAGTTCAAGGCTCTCCTGCCCAACGACTAACGAGTACACGTTAATCGTTGGACCGTGTTAATCCTGGAGGACGGTCGCCGGCAACCCTGTTTGCACCGGAGCAGTGGCGAAATCGTCTTTTAGGACAGTGGTCTTTACCATGGCGCGGTATCATCGTTTAGTAAGATCTTTCTAATTACTCTCTTCTTTCGTTGCTATTATTGAATTTTTATCAATTTGTAACATCTTGAAACTTTCATTTCGAGTTGTTGTATTGAATTTTACTCCAAATGCAATGAACCTAGATTGACTCATTAGATACTTGATCAAATGTCTGTGAGAAACATCTATTCTTGGGATGTAGTTTTGCAAGTTGTTATTATAGTTTGAGTAGTTTATAGTTTGTGTGCAATGTGTTCGATGAAATGTCTGAGATAAATGTTATGTCATGGAACAATATGATTTGTGTATTTGTTAAGAATTTGATGTATTATGAGATTTTGAGGTTTTACTATGAGATTCTCTAACATCCATTACCCGCTTAATGTGGGTATAAAATAATTATCTATATCCGCCCATATTAATTATTTAATAATATTTTTAAAAATTTAACTATATTTTTGTATAACATTGACAAAGAAGTTAAATAATCAAGTTTAAACATGTATTTTTTAATTTAAAAGTTAACTATATGTAAAATAGAACAAATATAGTAGATATAAGGCAGAACAAGGCAGGTATAACGCTACACCCGCACCCGCTCCATATTCATAGCAAGTACAAAGCGGGTACATCTAATCTATACCTACTATCCACCGTACTTATACCCACACCCACTTAAAACGAAACAAATGCTCGCAGGCATTGGGTTTTATCCGCCTCATTCCCATCCCTAAGCGCCAATAGGGCTGGCGAAATCTGACACGACATGATAACACGACAGGGACACGACATGAAGATAGGGTTTGGGTCGGGGGTTTTAAAGCCGAGTTGAATTTGGGTTGATCCGTTTAACCCGTTTAGGTAATTGGGTTGTATTTGGGTTTGACTCATGTAACCCGTTATAAACACAATTGACATGTTTATATAGTTATGTTAGGCATTTAAGTATACATTATTGTTATTATATATATATATTTTTTGAGTTAAAGTAATTTAAACTATATTTAATAATATTAATTTAATAGTTATAAATATAACAAGTATTTATTAGTATTATCAATCATAAAGTGCATTATTAACATATTTGTAAGTTAAAAAATTAGTATTTAATTAAAAAAAATTATCGATATAATTAAATAGGTAACCTGCAGGTTACCCGTCTAATAATTGTAAGTTAAAAATTTAGCATTTAATTGAAAAAAGTCACCGATATAATTAAATAGGTAACCCACGGGTTACCCGTTTAATAATTGGATTGGGTAAGGGTTGAGAGTTCCTAACCCGTTTAATAAACGGGTCGAGTTCGGATTAACTCTATTCTTAAGATCCTCATATAGCACAAATATAAATACAATACGACACGACACTGACACATTTACCACCTAAGCACTATGGTTACTTTCCCCGAACGCAGCCCATGAGCCACCGCCTCAAACCCTAATCAAAACTCCCTTGAAGGCAATGACGCGTTCAATTCGCACTTTTTCAGTGGGATAATCTACACACCACAAATATCTTACGCCACCTTTCCTTACCCTAATTTTACGATTTAATTAGGGTTTTCTCTGTCCTTCACATTGCATTCTAGTTCATCCCAATCGAAATTAGGGTTTTGTTCCTCGTTTTGAGCGTGAAATTAGGGTTTTCTGTATCCTTCACAGTGCATTTTAGTTCTTCCGAATGATATTAGGGTTTTGTTTGTCGTTTTGAGCGGGGAATTAGGGTTTCTTACGCTGCCTTCCTGATTATCTCTCTACTTCCTCTTGTTACGAACGCGTGCACGGCTGCTTCAATCGAAGGTAAAACGAAATCGCGAGATATCAGCAACAGGCTTAAAAGCCCTAAACTGGATCGAAATTAGGGTTTCCCAATTGTTTACAGTGCATTTTAGGTCACCGAAATCGATATTCAAAGTGTGAAACTAGGGTTTCCTGCGCCACCTTCAACAACAACACTTACCCTGAATTATTCTCTCTCTCTCTACTACTTCCTCTTCGTTAAGAAGGCGTGCACGGCTACTTCAATCAGAGGTAAAATCTAATTGCGAGATACCATCCGAATCGAAATTAGGGTTTTCTCTATCCGTTACAGTGCAATTAGGGTTTTGTTCGTTGTCTGGAACGTGAAATTAGGGTTTCTGAAAGTTTGCGATGGGAGTGCCGGCGTTTTACCGGTGGTTAGCGGAGAAGTACCCGTTGATTGTGGTGGATGTGGTTGAAGAGGAACCGGTGGAAATTGATGGGATTAAAATTCCGGTTGATACGAGTAAGCCAAACCCTAATAATCTCGAGTACGACAATCTTTACCTCGACATGAACGGGATTATTCATCCATGTTTTCATCCTGAGGACCGGGTATGAATATCGATTCTCGTGTTTGTGTATGTATTTGTTTGTTTTTAGATGTTGAGAATTTTATGTGAGTATAATTAGAATGTACCATATTCGAGTTGTGAGAGAAAAGAGAATAACATGTAAGTCTAGTGATCCTGAAGACTGCCAATGAATCTCGATTCTCATGTCTGTATGTTTTTTTTTTTTTTTTTTTTTTTCTGTTTGTTGTGTTGGGAATTTTACGTTTGAGTATAATTAGAATGCCCTACATTGGAGTTGCGAGAGAAAAGAGATCAACATGTGAGTCTACCGTTTAGTGCCATTGATTGTAGAATGGAACATCAGTTGGGCTTTATATGTAGACCTTATATGTGCTAACTTTATGAGTCAGGTGAAACTTTACACCATCAGTTTTGGTTTGCAAGGGGTTCATTATTTTTATATTTTGATTCGTTTTTGATGTATTACTGTGGAGAATTCATGAGTTCTTTTTTCTATATTTGGTTGGGGTTATTAGTGTTTGGTACATTGCTCCTCTGTGTTTCTCCCCTGTTATCTTATATGGCATAATGCGTCAGGGAACCTCTTTCCTCTTATGTTTTGTGGTCAGGATTGCACTATTAGTTATACAAGTTGTTAAATTCCTAAGGGCATGTTTTCTATAGCTTTTTGGTTACAGTTTTTGGTTTTTGATTAGCTTAAAATCATTATTTTGAGTGAAAACTGGATACAAAGTATCGAAAACAAGAAAAATCTCGTTTGAAAACTCATTTTGAGTTTCTCTTAAATCAAAAAGTGCAAATAGAAAACCATACAAAATGGGCCCTAATTTAGCATTGGAGGGATATATTCATATCGCGATTGGCAAGCGTAGGTTGCATAAAGAACATTTTGTCATTTTGTTGTTTGTTTCAATGAAATTAACATGAACCTATTATTTGTGTTTCCAATATTTATGCATATATGCACAACCTTCCTGGATATAACTTGTAAGACTGCTGTCTGTTGCTTGAGTATAAAACCATTCTTATGTGTCTACCATCAGCTTAAACTTTGGAATAGATGGTTCCCTGACATTGTAGGAGAGTCATGTTGACCAAAAGGTCACGTTTCTCATCCCAAGGACCCCACTTTCAATATTAAAAGAATTTAAGCATAAGGTATGAGGTAAGCCCATGTACTATTTACGCCCCAAGCCCAATATGGATTTGCATCAGGCGGCATGTTAGAGTATAGAACCATTCCCGAGCTTTCACCCATCAGCTTAAGCTTTTAGTATAGATGGTACTTGGACATACATTGTTGTGGTCTTTTAATTTTGCTACATCTCCATGCGTTGCATTTATCAAGAGCTTGGAGGGACTGTTGGCTCTGCCAATGCATTTGGTGGTTATTGGCTCCTTTCATGAACTATAATCTGTTTACTATTGAGAGCAAACTTTGAGTCATTAGGGTGTTTGCTTTGTAGTCTCTTAGTGAAGTGATGTAGGACAAGGGAAGGGGAAGAGAAGAGAAGAGAGAGAAAAAGGGGAGAATTAGAGGGAAGGAAGTGAGCGGAATGTAGAGAACCATGAGAGAGGGAGGAGGGGATTAGGAAATAGCATTTAACTCAATTGCATCAAATTGAGTACTGCGGGAGCCTTTGAGGCACTAGGTTTGTTGTTGTTGTTGCATCAAATTGAGTACACGTGAGTTTAGACATTTCCTAGGATAAAAACTAGGAAACTAAATTAACCTATGAATATGGACACTTGCTAAAATATTCAAAATCACAAAATTCCGCCACTTCCTAAGCGTAAGTAATGTTTCCAGAAACAAATAAGCTTTGAAAAAATATTAACTTCCTAAAATTTCTTCTTCTGTCCAGTGTAAAATTTCAATGGTGTAGATGGCCTAGGGAGTGCCGCATTCACAAATGATTGATCGTCTTTCATGATATACAACTGCTTAATTTTTGGATTCAGTTTTCCTTTTGCTTGTGATCTTATTCAAAACAGAGGATGTTCTCCTTTTCATGAGAATAAGCTGCTTTTGTGTTGACATACCAAGGGAACTTTTTATTTTATATTTTACATCCCCAGAGATCAAATGGCCTTGTTTACTTTGTGCAGCCTTCTCCGACTACTTTCGACGAAGTCTTTCAGAATGTATTTGATTACATCGACAGGCTTTTTAATATGGTCCGACCAAGAAAACTGCTATTCATGGCTATCGGTGGGTATTATAGTTGGCATACCACTTTCAATTGTTATACGAGCTTAGACATGTTTTTTTTATAAAAAATTGTGCTCTTTCGGTTGAATCTCTTTTAGATGGTGTTGCCCCGCGAGCCAAGATGAATCAGCAACGATCCAGGCGGTTTAGGGCTGCCAAAGACGCAGCAGATGCAGTATGTGCCTTCTGTACCTATGGGCTTATATTTTGCATAAAGGCTTTCTAGGTATTGTTTTTTGTTCATGGTTTTGGTTTTTGAGAAAATAAATTCCATATTTTGAAAATAATTCTTTTCAGTTAAACAGAAAACCAAAAAAGGGAAAAATTTATTTTCAGAGCCTGGTTTTCTTTCTCAAAAAAACCCAAAACCGTAAACAAAAAATGATACAAAACACTAAGAGAGAGAAAAAGCAAAGGACTTGTTTACATCTTTTTTCCATTTCTCTGTAGGCAGCTGAAGAAGAACGATTGCGGCAGGAATTTGAAAAGGAGGGTAGGAAACTTCCCCCTAAAGAGGAGTCACAGACCTTTGATTCTAATGTTATCACTCCAGGAACAGAATTCATGGCTGTACTATCAGTCGCTTTGCAATATTATGTTCATCTTAGACTAAATAGTGATCCTGGATGGAAATCAATTAAGGTATTGTGCAGTATAATCCAGGGCCCTTTATCGGTCCACTTTCTTTTACATATACATACGTGAAATCGAGAGGGCAGAGGTTTTACTCGTCATAGCTGTGACCTTTTGAAGGTAATATTATCTGATGCAAATGTACCGGGGGAAGGGGAACACAAGATTATGTCTTATATACGTCTTCAAAGAAATCTCCCTGGTTATGATCCAAATACACGCCATTGCCTTTATGGATTGGTATGTTGTTTCGCCTGAAGTATGTGAAAGTTGAAATTGATCGATTGTTATTCTGTCCATCCTCAATCTCATTGTCCCAATACAGGATGCAGATTTGATCATGTTGGCACTGGCTACCCATGAAGTTCATTTTTCGATTCTCAGAGAGGTTCGTGGCATAGTAAATGGTGAAATTCACTGATTATTCATATGGATTGGGTAACTCGATATGAAACATGACTAGATAACACGACAAGGGGATAGCGGGTTTGGGTTGGGGATTTTGGAACTAGGTTTAATTTAGGTTGACACATTTAATCCATTCATTTAATGGGTTTGAACTTGGGTCTGGGTTGGGTCAATCCTTCAACATGTTTAATCCGTTCATATAATTTTATTTCATTGATTATTTGAGACTACTGCTACTACTACTACACACACCCCCCCCTATTTATTTATTTATGTAGACCAAGTCATATAAGATAATTTGTACCATATATATTCTTGTTAATTTAATAATTTATTTTTATAATTATAATATGTCATGTATTTTATTGCTAGTATCAAACCATAAGGCGTAATATAGACTTGTTTGTTGGTTAACAAACTAGCATGTAAAAGCAAGTCAGGTTCGGTTTGACTCCTTTTCTAAGACCGCGTATCACAAACATGACACGACATATTTGTTAGCCTTACTTCTGTCTTGTCATGTTGCGCTGTGCTATGCCAAATGATTGGCTTATTGCTTGTTATTTCAGGTGGTATTCACACCGGGACAGCAAGACAAATGCTTTCTCTGTGGCCAGGTTGGCCATTTGGCAGCCGATTGTGAAGGCAAGGCAAAGAGAAAAGCTGGAGAGTTCGATGAAAAAGGTGATGCTGTTGCCGTTCCCAAAAAGCCTTTTCAGGTATGCAATGATTATTTCCTAGGGCCTGTTGGGCTAAGCTCTTTTTCATTTTTTCTTTTTCAGATTGTAAAGGTGTGGTGTGGAAAAATATGCTTTTAAATAGAAACAAAAACTATCTCGCTGCTTCTAAACAGAAGTAGGAAGGTAGCTCTTCACCTTCAAAGCAGAAGTAGAAACAAAAATGTATAATTTCAGACAAAAGCATCCTTGCTGATGGCACTTTTTACAAAAATGCTTCTGCGAAAAGTGTTCACTAAAAAAAAAAAAAATGGTTTTTCAACAGGTTGGTTGAACATGCCCTAAGTTGTCGAGCTTCTTTCATCGTAGAAATAATGTTATTCTGTCTTCATTCTCTAAATCTTTCAACTTAACTTGGATTGTGTTATGGCAGTTTCTCAATGTGTGGACTCTCCGGGAATATCTAGAGTATGAGATGAGAATTCCCAACCCGCCATTTAAAATTGATTTTGAGTGCATTGTGGATGATTTCATCTTCATCTGTTTCTTCGTCGGGAATGATTTTTTACCTCACATGCCGACTTTGGAAATTCGTGAGGTTTGTATGAATTAGTTTGTCCCTTTTTTCCCCTGCTGCTTGAAGTACGAGCTACTACTCATTACTGAATTGTACTTCAGATATATGTTAACTAACATACATAGTCGCTTGCATTACTGGGGATGAGATTTAGTCTAATTTTCACTAAATCTATTATTTTTTAGCATAAGATAATTTCTAAATATATTTGGTGTGTAATGCAGTAAACAAACAGATTTACTGGTGTTTTCATAGTTTAGCTTAATTAGCTTGCGTTTTGGTTATGTTTGGTTCAAAGATGAACATTTCCCTTGTGGAAAATTTTTCTTCACAATTTTTTTATTTCCCTTGTGGAAATTTTTTCTTCACAATTTTTTTACTTAACTTATTCTTTTCTAAAAAAATTGTCTTTCTAGCTCAGGAAAATGATTTCACTATGTAAACTTATATGAATTCACACTTGGCTAATCTGATAAAAAAAAAAAAAAAAAAAACACTTAAGTTGAGGTTAAAGTGAGGCATCTTCTCCTTTATGAAGGAAAATGTTCTCTCCTTTCATTGAGGGGAAGTCAATTTCCTCTTAGTGGAGGAAAACATTGCTATGAAATCATGCAAAGAAATAATAGAATTGAGACGGAAAAGATTTTCCGTCAAAACAAACAGAGCCTTTATCTCGTACTGAATCCAATGTTTTTTGAATTGGTGGCCAGGGTGCAATCAACTTGTTGATGGCTGTGTATAAGAAGGAATTTAGGGCGATATGTGGGTATTTGACTGATGGAAGCAAGGTATGAGAAGGAATCTAACTACGAGTACACTTCGGGATATTTGTTTGATCGTTTAAATCCTGTTATTTATATATTTGCTCTGTTTTGTAGCCTAATTTGAGTAGGGTGGAACAATTCATTCAAGCAGTTGGATCATATGAGGATAAAATTTTCCAGAAAAGAGCTAGGTTGCATCAGGTTTGTTTGCTATGGCTTCCCGACTTTTTTTAATCGAAAAAAGAATATATTATTAAGAGAGAAAGAATGTACAAAGAGGTAAAGACAAGATGTCCTTGAAAATAAAAACCAAAAACTAATGAGACAAAGCTCTCTCTAATCCCTTTGTAAATTGACCAAGGGTATGACAGGTTAGCCTCTAGAGCTCTTTGTCCAACGAGCTCCCAAAAAAACCACCTTATCTTATAAGGAATTTGTTGGTGTATATTGGCCTTTCCTCCTATTTTGAGCTATCTGCCCACTCGATGCCAGTTGTTAAAACATTTGAAATTTGGATATGATTATCGAGAAACGCGTTTCTTGAGCTATCTGCTCCCTCTATTCCTAACTTTCTGCTGATGCTGCTTGTACTGTGTTTAAGGTTTTTTTTTTTGATTGGAATACTGTGTTTAAGGTTCTAACCAAGTTTAGAATGCTGTCAAGAATTTAGACTTAGTTTTGTTTAATGGAAGACATTTTTCCTTATGGAACTTCTCAAGCTATCTTTAAATATTTTTCTCTTAATTTTCTTTGTCTTGTTAGTTAAAAAAAATGATTTCACTCTATAAACTTGTATGAGATTCACGCTTGGCCTAGTTGAGATTGAAGTGAAGTATGTTACAACAGAAAACTCTTCCTCCCTGTGAAGGAAAATGTTTTCTCCTTTCATTTGCATAGTCAATTTCCCCTAAATGGAGGAGCACATTTTCCGTGTTTGTGGTGGTGGTTATGAAGTTTTGCAAAGTAACAATACAGTTGAGAATGAATGTTCTGCCTGATTTTTCAGCGGCAGGCAGAAAGGATAAAGCGGGATAAAGCGCAAGCAAAAAGAGGGGACGACACACAACCTATGGCTGAACCCGAGTCTCTAGTTCCAGTTTCACGATTCCATGGTTCTCGTCTTGCTTCAGCTCCTACTCCTTCACCGTTCTACTCAGGAAACTCCAATAGCAAAGCATCTTCCTCTACCCGGGCAAGTAAAGTTGCACGTTCCTCCTCAGCTGCCACAATCGGTGCTGCTATCGTTGAGGCCGAGAATAATCTTGAAATAGATGTATGTTTTCTTTGATTCAGGAGGCACTTTAATGTAATCCTGAGTCTTCAGCATTTTGTGATTTGGTATGGATTTTGCTAGTGGGGAGTTACAAGGATGTGAGTATGTCATTTATATTGATCATCGTTTTTGTTTGTATTTTTTCGCTCGCAGGTAAATGAAAACAAGGAGGAGCTGAAAGCAAAGCTTAAGGAGGTACTTCGTGATAAGTCGGATGCTTTTAACTCTGATACCCGGGAAGAAGACAAGGTTTATTCTCTATTTATTTCAGTGACTTGTGTGAAAAATGAATTTTTTTTTTTAAGGTCTGCTTTCTTGTAGGGAAGTGCCAAATTCACTTTTTTAGGGCTTGTTTGGTTTGATTTTCCATTTGCAGTTTTTGTTTTATTCAAAGTAAGTTTTGGAAACGATTTTTTTTGGTTTTTATTTTGTATTTCAGCTTTTTTCGAGTTTGAGTGTAAACTGAAACCAAAAACTTAAAAAAAAAAAAAATGATTTCCAAAACTTAGTTTTTAGTTTATTAAAATCAACAACTTCAAACAGATACAATACCAAACAGTTCATTAATTTTTACTGAATGTGTTTAGCATCATGTGAGTGAGTCGATATACTTAGTGCATGAGCCTGTTGGCTTTTGATGTGAAATTCGATGAACAATTTAGACTTTAAAAATAAGAAAATTGAAATTTGAGGCTTTCTAGCAGAATGTGCGGCCTGTTGACAAGTTAACTTTGGGGACTATATGTATATCATCAGTCAGTAGTAAAAAAAAATACGGAATTAATATGTGCATGTATTATTTGTATTTGTATATGAAAATTTCGGTCTGATGTTTGTTGTTTTGTAAAACATGTATATGGATACAATCATATCTAAGAAAACTTATTCTTTTAGTGTATGAACACAATGAAGAAGGAAATAATTATACTAATATGACTTTTGTTTGGGTGTTGACCACAATAATGGTTGTGTGAAGTATAATACATAGTAAAAGATAGGATATAATCAATAACTTGGGAGTTGAAAATCTAAGCATCATTATTTGTTTCTATGAGAAGAATAAGAATACGTGTAATTAGACTGTACTATGCGAATAACATTAAGAAAGCGTGCATTATTATTGGCTATTATTTATGAACACTCTTTTTAAACCGTAAACTACCGATACATGTTCAGTACGCCTATAAGTGTTCTTTACTTATTGAATGAGGTCCTATAGAACTTAGGAACGTTGTAAAGACTTCGCAAGTTAGGCTTCTATTGCAAGACACTTTGCTAATTTTCGGAGCTTGTCTTTTTTGTATTCCATTTTCTGACATTTGATTCTTCATTTGCATCAGGTTAGACTCGGAGCTCCGGGGTGGAAGGAAAGGTATTATGAAGAGAAGTTCTCTGCAAGAACTCCCGAGGATATGGAAGAAATAAGAAAAGATGTTGTATGTACCAAACACCACTATTTTCATAATCCTCTCATGCTTGGTTACTGCTGGGAGACAAACTTTTTTTTCAGGATAAGTTAGTACTCAAAGATTACTGAGGTTTTTAGTCAACAAATTTTGTGTTTGAATATTTTAGGTCATTGGTTATGGTACAATAATTTTTTAGTCCAACCATCTTTGTTCCTTCACTGAATTTTACAGAAAGGTGACATTGTATGACGGAAATGTGATGTCATACGCTGGACAGGCAATGTCATACACAAAAAAGTGGCATCATATGCCAGAGTGATCTGACTGGATTCTCTAAAAGGGTGATGTCATACTCGGGAAAGATGATGTTATACATGGAAAATTTACATCATACACTGTAAAAGTGACGTCATACGCTAGAAAGGTGATGCCATATACGAATTTTGGACTCAAAAATTATTTCAGTCTAACCGATGGAGTAAAAACTTGAAATACAGTTTATGGACTAAAAGATTAGTTCACCAAACCTCGGTGTACTGAAGCATAATTAACTCTCTTTCTTTGGCAAGAAAAAAAAAGGAAAGAAGTGTTAGAGAAACTGGGGATGATTGGGAGCATGGAAACAATACGTTAACCTCCTATTTGTTTGTTTGTGGCATAGCTTTCTGTGGCTGTAAATTTCTGTGGTAACAATGTCTAAAATCTATCGTCCCAGGTTCTGAAATACACAGAAGGCTTATGTTGGGTTATGCATTATTATTACGAAGGTGTTTGCTCCTGGACATGGTGAGTATTTATTTGTTTTTCGGTATGGAGTCCTTATAAATGTCTAAAATACTTTATTTTGTTATTATTAATGACCACATCAATGTTGATTACATGCTTCCTAACGACAAATAAGAATATCACTCGAATACTACTTCCTCAACATGGTAATTGAACTCCCGTTCTGAATCTTAGAATCCTACGATTCTACGATGCAACAATTATCGATTGGTCCTGATCCTAAGTTGAATCTTAATTGTGCAGAATCGTACGATTAACTCCTTTATTCTTTAATTTGTTTTTGTTTTCCTTCATTTCTTTTTGATATAGCACAACTTGCTGCCCAAAAAACTGAACTTATATTTCTTCAAAAGTAAATCTACTGAATTGCAAAGCTATGTTTATAGACAAAAACTAATTGCTATTGGATAAATAAGGAGATAAATTAATTGGGAAATTACTTCTCTAAACAAAATTATCCTATTGAGTAAAATATAATTAAAATATCCTATTGACTAAAAAGGACATATTATACTCTAATTCTATCAAATAGTTTGACAATCTAATAAAATGTTATGTTCTTACAATCATCAACACTCTTATTATGTTATCGTTCTTCGTTTTTGCAGGTTCTATCCTTATCATTATGCTCCATTTGCGTCGGATATCAAGGAGATTTCTGAGTTAGATATAAGATTTGAGCTGGGTTCACCCTTTAAACCATTTGATCAGCTTATGGGTGTCTTTCCTGCTGCTAGGTTTGTATCCCGATTCGATTACTGTTAAATCATTCTCTATCTGTATACTATTTTGTGTCAGCCTTCTAATAGACTTGAGTGATTTGCAGTTCCCATGCACTTCCAGAGCATTACAGGAAATTAATGAGTGATCCTAACTCCTCCATTATTGATTTTTACCCCACAGGTATGATTGTCGGGTTCGACTTGTTAACATTTAGCTTGGCCCAGCTCATGGAGCTTGGAAGCTTCAAGCTAAACCTCGGCGCGTTATAAGCTGAAATTTGGTGGCTCATTTTGGTTGAAACTTGGCTCAGTTAGGCATATTGAGTCTAGTATATTGTATCGACAAAGGCGCAACATGAGCTCAAGGTTTACTAGCATAGGTGCACGAAGCGGAAGCTGGAGTGGTAGTGGAAAGGAATGAGGGAGCGGGAAACCGTAGAAGTTTCCAAAGTTGGGAGTGTAGATGGCGTGTGTATTACTATATATTGGATGTACAAGAGAAAAATAATAAAATGTCATTAATATGAGAAAAAATAATAAAGTCATTAATTGAACTATTGAGACATATAACATATTAAAACAAAGTTGGTATTAAGTAATACCCAAGAAAATTGAGCATTTCAATGATTAAGATAGAGAAAACTGACTTCTACATGTTCTCATGAGCCAACAAATCATTTGATAAATATCTTCTTTTCTTATCAAAATGGTTCATCGATTGTTTGAATTGTATTTCCGTTTGAAACACGATTCCAAATGCTGAATTGCGTTTATAAACATGAAACGTTAGCATTTTAGGAGCTTCCAACATCTATGTTCACTAGGCTCGGGATTGGCGAGCAAAGCCTTTTGAGCTTTATGACGAGCCCACTCGTGCCCCATTTACAACTGTGTTAGTGGCTGTCAAAATGTGATAATAAATAATTCCTCTATAAATGGATAGATTCTTGCCTGATCTATCTATGAAAGTTACCTTAAAACATGATAAAAAAAATTTAACAATAGATAAGCCCGTTTTGCCACAAATGAACTTCCTGTTTTCCGTATACAATGGACGGAATTTTATAAGTTGAATCTTAAGTACTGCCAACATTAAAATGCATGCAGTTTTTCTGAACATTTAAGGATAAAATTCTTAAAGGGAGGTCTCCCACATTATTCAGAACATAGTTAAATATAGTACGAGAATTAGATGAAGTTAATTCACACATGTACTTTTTGGTTCTATAAATGAAAAATTCGGTTAGAAGTTTGTTCATGTAAAAGAATTATACATTAGTACATTCATTCCTAAAACAAGTCATAAAATAATGACAATGCAGAGGATATAATTCTGCCAATTTGGCTTTTGTTTGATGATTTTACCTATAATAGCAGTAGTAAGAAGTATAACACGGTGAAAAATAAGGTATAAGTCTATAGTTGGGAGTGAAGTGATAAATTTAGCAGAGTGAGGATATGGATATTTAATTTAGGTATATGTACGATTGTTTTGATTGATCATTTGTTTTCTGAACAGGAATAATACGGAGATGTATTATAAGACATTTATTATATGGCTAATATCTAGAAGGCATTTTACTATATCATTAGCAATGATATGTAAAATCTCTTTTTTAAACGGGAAAATGGTGCTGCTTTTGATTTTGATTTTCTTATTTTAGATTTTGAAGTGGACATGAATGGCAAGCGGTATTCTTGGCAGGTTATTTCTTGTTTCTTTTCCCCTAATATACAAAAGTTTGTTGATAGTTTTTTTCTTTATTTTGAAATTTTTGCTTGTGGTATTTGCAGGGTATTGCGAAACTGCCTTTTATAGACGAAACCCGTCTTCTCGCTGAGATTGCGAAAGTTGAGCACACATTAACGGTAGGGGCACGAGTCACTTTAATATTAGGGTTTATTTGGTATCGTTTTGTTTTCTTATAGGTTTTGATTTTGTGAAACTAAAAACTAGGTTTTGAAAATAGTCTTTTCTGTTCTTTTGTTCTTTGTTCTGGTTTTTCCCTAATCTGAGTGAAAAGTGAATAGGAGAACAACAACAAGAAGCTCAGTGCCTCAAGGGCTCTTGCGTACAAAGGGTCTTGTTTTTAGGGGGGGTAGGATGGGATGTACGCAGCCTTACCCCTTCAGGGTGCTACTCTTAAGGGAGGCTGTTTCCGAGGGCCCCCCACCTGAGAAGCATGCAACACGAGAGCATGGAAGCAAAACATGGCACAAGGCAAGCATAATGAAATCATAAAGCAATCAAAAGGCAAATAATAGGCAAATAAGAATAGGAAAACAAAAACAAGAAAAATCATTTCCCAGATTTGGTTTCTAATTTCTCAAAAACATGATCTATGAACAAAAAATGACACCAAATAGGCCCTGACTTCGCAAATGGTTTGTTACTTACTGTATTTGTTATTCTTTGACAGTCTTCTGATTCGTGTAACGTCATTTCTTTTCTTCTCTTTTCTTTTGCGTGTAGGTGGAAGAGGCTCGAAGGAACAGCTCTATGTTTGACTTACTTTTTGTTGCTGTATCCCATCCATTATCGCCTTATATTTTCTCTCTTGATGATCGCTGTAAGCAGTTAACTGACAAACAAAGAGTTGAAGTCAGAGAAAAGCTAGATCCTGGAGCCAGGTCTGATTCTTTGAACGATTGTTGTGTAATGACAACTTTCTCTTTCCTTTATTGAAACTAACAATCCGAGGGTATGACATGCATAGTTTTATATGGTCTAGGAGTTTCATGACCTGATTGGAAAAACTATTAAAAAACTGTTTTTTTTTTTCAGAAGTATTTTTGTAAAAATTGTTACTAATAAAGGTGTTTTTATTTGAAAATATTTTAGGGTTTGTTTATGCTTTACTTCAAAAGAGAAATATTATTTTTCTGCATCTACTTAAGAGCATTAAATTTTTTTTGTTTTATTTAAAAACATGTTTCTTTCTAGGCTAGACACGTAAAATCTGAAAAAAATGCTTTTTCAAGAAAAGAAATACCTTTTTTTTAAAGTTTAACCAAACAAGACGCGATATAGTTCTTCGCTGACCATTACCTTCATCTGCTTGCAGGTTGTGTTTGTTTACTACTTGTAGACACTCGAGCTCCGTAACATGTATCACCTAAATCTCTAGAGATTATTTTGAATTATTTTTCTGATGTAATTTAGGTCTAAATGCAGCGGTGGGATGAACGGTTACATATCCCTTTGCGCTGGGGACCCATGCCCTCCTGTTTTCAGGTCTCCTCTTTCTGTCATGGAAGATATCATTGACAATCAAGTCTTGTAAGTTTCTATCCTGTTAAAGATTTTGAGCCTGCTCGATCATATTTTGAAAAAACTGCTTTTATAGGAGCATTTCAATAGGGGTATTTCAAAAAACTACTTCTACTTCGAAGGAGAAGCACTAGCTTCTTGCTTCTTTGTAAAGATTGAAAAACAGTTTTTACATCTATTTGGAGCTACTATTCTTTCTGGGCCAAATACCATCGAATACTAAAAAAGGTGCTTCCCCCCGCCCAAAAAAAAAGATTCTTTTTTCCAAAATAGAAGTTTAGCCAAACAGGCTTGTTGTATTATCGCTTTATTCGACCCAGTCAACACTTACTATGCTTTTGTTTTGCAGATGTGCCGTATATAAACTTCCTGATCATCATAAACACATCACTCGCCCGCCCCCGGGGGTCAAATTCCCTAAAAAGGTAATTTGGCTTTTTCTAAGGTCCTATTGATCTCGGTTCTATCCATTGTTTCTGCCTTTTTTTGATTGATGGATTAAAGAGGCGTTGTTGCTACTATTTGTTGATAGGAATGTTGCATTTTTGTGCGTTTAGACCATTTTTCGTTGAGGAAGTTTATTGCTAAAAGATATCCTATTGTTTGAGTATTTATCTCTTAACTATTTTGACAATTCAATGTATATAATATGAAATATTTTTAGATTTAAAAATCTTATCACTTAGGAATTGTGAAGTTTAAATATTTTATCAATCGAGTGTGCTCCACCGAAATTCGGTGGATTTTCATTGGAAACTGTTGACTTGGAATATGATTTCAATAATATATAGGTTTTTTTTGGTTGGAGTCTAATGACTCTTTGATGAAATATGTCAGCATGACACATTGTTTCGATGATAGGCATCTTTCGTTAGAAACAATGAACTTTTATCATAATTTGCTGGCTTTTTTCTGAGAACACTGGTATAGTCATATGTATTATCACAATCATGTATCATTGACATTTTGTGGTAGAAAATTGGTCGAATTCTACAATGATTCACCAAATCCCGGCATAGGCTACCCAGGTGACAAGATTTTCAAACATCAGGGTATCTTGTTGTATATATTGAAATGTCATTGTATCTAGGTGATATATGTTCAAACCTTTGTCGTGCTTAAGCTTTACTAGGCTTGGGCTTAGAATTGCTTGGCTCATGTTCGAAATGACCCAAGGGTTTCATGTTTTATGGTCGTCATGAGCTAGCTCAATTCATTTACACCCCTACTGTGGAATCTTTGGTCGAATAGCTTATGCATTCGTTATGCTGCAGATTGTCTCGATGGGGGATCTAAAAGAACCTGTCTTATGGCACGAGGATTCCGGTCGAAGACCCTTTGATAACGGAAGGCGACCCTTTGATAATGGAAGGTTCGCTGAAAATGGAAGGTTTGCTCTTTCGGTTTCCTAGCATTTTCTCTGTCACTCTGATAGCCCTTGAGGCTCTGTTTGGTTCAACAAAATTACGTTTTTTCTTATGAAAAGTCTCTTTAAAAAATATTTTCAAACATTTTTTTTCTATTTAATTAAAGAAAGTGACTTTTATTCTATCAATTTATACAAGGTTCACGCTTGGGTAAGTCAAGGTTGAAGTGAAGCATAGATTATTACTGCATTTTTCACTGCCTGATGGAAGATGTTCTCCCATTTAGTTGATGGAAAGTCAGCTTTCCATTGATGAAAGAAAATATTCTCCGTATTTATAGTTATTAGTATTCGGTTATGCGAAAAACAATAAAATTAGTATGAAAAATATTTTTCTTTAAAACAAATAAAGGCTAATTCTCTGATTCCCGGTATCCAGGCAGAATCCACCAGGAAGCATATCGGGCCGCCAGCTTGGGGATGCTGCTCATCGGTTGGTCATGAACAGCTTACAACCCAGAGCAGATCGAAACGGATATAATAATCAAATGCACCCTATCCCATCTTATGGCCCACCCCCCGGTTCGCAATTCAATAATCGGTACCACCCTGCATATTCCGGACCGAGTCATCAGCGACCCGTAGCACCGAACCACCACTCGAGCCACAGCCAATCTTATGGTTCTCAACGACCTCACCATCATCAACAGGGGAGGTCTGGGTCCAGATACGACAGAAGCAATCAATCTTCGATGCCCGGTGGGGCCCACTACTACCCTCCGGGACCACATCATAATGGCCCCCGGTACCCTTCAAGGCCCGATGCTGTTTACACGGCACCACAACCGGGACCATATGGGAATCTGGGATACCAAGCTTATGGGGTCGGGGGTTATAACCAGTGGGGTGGAGGAGTAACCCCCGAACCGTACCCGGGGACCAGAGGTGGAGGATATGGGAATGGTGGCTCAAATCAAGGAGGGAATCGGTTTGCATCATTGGACCGAGGACCGAACCGGAGGCCACCGGGACCCGGGTATGGTCGCCGGTGAGAAGATGTCTCTGAAGGTGTAGAATAATGAGAAATTACAGTATTTTTTTCAATGTTCTTCTTTTCCCTTATTATTACTTTAAGTTTGGTATTATTATAGGATTGATATTTGATTTCATGTTAGAAGTGGATTACTCTTATGTTGTATGATTATTACAGAAGATTCTTTTCCTATAAAAGGCCAAAGTTTAGACAATAGAAATTGCCAGCAATTGTGACTTTTTTAGGGTCGAGGGCCTTCAGACAGATTCCTTTTAGGGTAGCGCCCTAAAAGATAAGGCTGTGTACATCTCACCCTGAAGATCCTGCTGTAGCGGGGGTTCTTGTGGCACTAAGTTTGTTATTGTTGTTCTCCAGCCTGACTTTATCTGAGGTTATAGTGCCTACCGAGCGCAGAGAATGGAACGACTCCGATGAACAAGAGTTCATGGTATTTTTATTGGATAGAGGAAGGGTTATGACTGTAATAATGTTGTATCCACCCCGTCTCTGTAAAGGTAAGTGAAAAAATGACATAAATGCGCATATTCTTTTGTATGTTTCGAAAATATATCACAATTCATAATTAATCGACAATTATTATCATATGTACGCACTCAACGTTGTTAGTTCTCCTTCGATAACGATTCATCTTCTAACTATCGTGTTGCTTGTTTATTAATTTTTTAACGCCTTTCTAAATCAGTATTTATTTTACCGGTTGATCTAATTTTTGACATTTTATTGGTTAGATATGTCAACTTTAATTATAAAAAATAAAAATAGAGGAGACTTTCTTATTTAAAGTACTCAAAACTTGAGAATTTTTGCCAATCTATAATAAAACAATTAATTTATGAAAAATGCATAATTGTAGGATACATTATGTATCAGTACTTGAGTCCAATATATTAATTTTTGAATATACAAATATTATGAAATAATTCTTTAATACTAAAATTATATATATTTTATAAAATAGTTTAAAACTCAAGTGTATAAAGGTATAAAATAACTCCCTTATCCAACTTGGGATGCAGAGAATAACGAGATGATGATGGGATTAGTAAGTCATCTATTCTTTAAGCTGAGGGCAGGTAATAAATTTTACATCTTTTTATATATGTTGCTTGAACTAATTTATTAAATACATATAAGTTTGGATATGAAATATTTACAAAGTTTATGGACTAAATATATTAAACTTTATAGTACTACTATGGATTATATTATCTTATATAATTTGATAATAGTAGATTATCAAATTCAAAAAATTAAATATATTTAGCGTTTGGACATTGAATTCCAAAAGATGGGCACAGAAATGGAGGAATATAACAAAATATTTAATATATAAGAACTAATTAATACGATTAATTATTTTAAAAAAATTGAGGCTCCACCTCGATTTAATTAGTACATCAAAATTGTCAACGTATGCTTTATTTAATTATTATGAGCTTCGTAATTTCACTTCCTTGTTTTAATTAATTAATTTAATTAAATTAATCAAAAAATATGGAAGTTTCTAGCATCATTATATGAATTATTGAAATTGGTGCATCTATTCGTTTACTTTGTTTACTATGTCAATTTAGTCTTTTTGCTTGTAATTATTTCGATTTAGTCTTTATAATAATTTAAATATGTCAATTTAGTCCTATATTGAAATTAAAGTTGAGGGAATGATAATTATTGGGTCAATGAGTGGGCTTGTATTAAGTTACTTGCGTCTTTTTTAATCACGCGGTTAAAAATTATGTCATTAACCTAGCTTTAATTTTTACCATAAAAGTTTTTTTTTTTTGATAAGTAGGAAGATGATGGATACTTAAGGTGGTATATTTTTACTATAGGACTAAATTGATATAATTAAAAGTATAAGTATTAAATTAATACTATTAACAACGTACAAAGAACATTGACATATAACCCGATAAATTATTTACCATATATAATTTTTAAATACAAGCATTTCGAAAATCTTACAGCCTGTCTGGTATATTTTTTATTCCACTTTTTTTATTTTTGAAAAATAAAAAATCTAGCTCAAAAATATATTTTTTAAAATTTTGATTTTTATTGTTACGAACTCTATATATGAATCTATGTAATTGAATCCAACATTAGAGTTGTGAGAGTAAATAGATCAATTTATAAGCCTAGTGGGTTACTCCACTTAATGTCAATTGATTTTAGAATAAAACCCTACTTTGGCTTATATGTGGATCTTATATATTCCAACTTTGTGCTTCGGAGTTAAAAAGCCCGATAATATTTAACATTTATTATAATCTCACACTGTATGTCTCATTTGAAGCTCAATTTGACTAAATGTAAAACAATAAAAATTTGGGTTGTTTACATTTTAGTAGTCCGACGTTTTTGAAAATAATAAAAAGGATCTTGACTTTTTTGAATTATTAAAAAGGCCCCTAAGTTTTTTTATATTAATAAAAAGACCCCTTTCAAACGTGATGGCATCATTTTTCATCGATAGAGTTGATAAGGCAATTATATTTTATTATTACTACAATAAAATGACCTAAAGTATGCTTCAACATCCTTATTTTTATTTTATAAGCACGAAATTTGAGATATTGTATTATGTAGAAGCCATCTGTTTTCGCTTAATTTGTTTCAAAACATGGTCATTAAAGGGTATTTTTATCATTTTACTATAGCATTAATAAGAACGCAGCTGTCACTTCAGCTTAGTCGACTAAAAATGACATCACTACGTTGGAGATGAGCTTTTTTATTAATGTGACAAAAGCTTAAGAGCCTTTTTATTAATACGACAAAAACTTAAGGGCCTTTTTAATAATTCAAAAAAGTAAGGACACTTTTTATTATTTCCAAAGTCGTTAGGGTACTAAAATATAAATAACCCTAAAAATTTATTAGATAAACTAAGGTTCTTTAAATAAAAAATTAAAAAAGTACTAACCGAGAAATATTTTTCACTAAAAATATTTTTCTTTAGGCAACCGAAGCCTTATAATTATTAATTGCACGTGCCGGTGCATGTGCACACAATTATCAACGTGGTCCTCGTTCTTTTAATTTGACTGAAATTCATTCATAAAGATATTTTAAAATTTATTAAACAAGCTCCTAGAACATGGTATGACTGTAACTACCCAAATATTTGATAGTTAAGATGTCAATTCTTATAATTTGTTGAGCGGTCGAAGTTGGTATAGCCATTATACTATATAAACCTCAAATTTTGCTCTTTTCATTTTCTTCGGTAATTAAAAAGATAAATCTTAATACAAAATCTGACAGATTCAACGAAGTGGACCCCGAGAAAGCCCACAAGAGCGGGATAGAGATAAAAAAAGAAGTAGCCCCCAAAACCAAAAGTAACACATCTCAAAAAACCTAGACGTCTGCACTTTCTACCTGTGTATACTTAGTTAAGCCATACGATGCCTAAAAACAAACAGCAAAACTCAACTTAACACTTCAAAATGAAAACACTCCAAACCCGTTCCTAACCCTTTAACGGGATCAAACTCCGAGTAGACCATACAATGTAAGACTCCACAGGCTCTTCCCCATATGTCGGTGGCTCTGTTTAGGGCAATATTTACACCCTTTTTTTTTTTTTTTTTTTGGGTGACGAGGGATTGGGTTGCCCTAACTAACCTTGACCCATGAGAACAGCCACAAGCCCCCATGAGCAGGTAGGTCATGAGTATATCCTCAGCAAGAATCGAACTCCTGACCCCGGGGCGATGACCACATAGGTAGGAGACGCTACCAACTGAGACACCCTCATGATTGGCTACACCTTTTTTCCACTGTAAAGAAAGAAGCCTTGTTATCTGCTATTTTAAAATGCAGTCCTTAATAAAGGAAAAAAAAAAAAAAAACCTTATATTAGATAAACAAATAGTATTACCGAAAATAAATAAAAAACAAGAGTATCGGTGATGTATAATTAGCTGAGCGAGACACGAATCATTTTGTTTAGGACAAATAATGATTCATTAAGCTGAAAAATTAAAGTACTCAAACTATAATAATTAATAGTTATTACAATACTAATACATAATGTTTAAAAGAAATAGGGTAGGTTTATTGTCAAAGCAAAAATTATTATTGTCAAAACAATGAATTGACTTACAAATAATGGGAGTCATAAAATCTACAATCTTACTTTGATAATAATAATTTTATTCTGGCAGTAACATTACCAAGAAAAATACTAATACTAATACATATATATACAAGACAAAGGCATATCGTTCACAAATCAGAGCGACGTCGTTTTAACTACTAGTTGATTTATAATGCTTGTCACTTAAGACACCGGCCGATCTTGAGCAATTAATATTTAGTACTTTGGCATTCAATATTTATAGCAGGGTAACATAGGAAGTTATTATCAGGGTAAAAATTATTATTATCAAAGTAATAATATAATTTATAAATAATAACTGTCTTAAAAACTATAATCTTACTTTGACAATAATAATTTTACCCTGGCAATATCATTGCTTAGTAACGTAAGATTGAAAAATTTTCATCGCCTAAGTGCCCTTTTGTCAAAAGATCAGTGATGTTTTTGGACTCCAATAAACTGTTTCCGGAAAATGCAAACTTAGAAAATAATCAATGTAAGTACGATGCTAGTGATTTCGCTGAATTCTTTATGAAAATATTAATACAACTCATATATAGTATCGCAATCATATATTATATCAACATTTTTTATATATAATTGGTCAGATTTTCATAAAAATTTATTAAATTCCAACATAGGATACTTATGTGATAGAATATTCGAACCTTAAGTACCCTATTGTATAAGTTAAAAAGTCAGAATATAAAGCAATATTTTCAGTGCCCCAAAGGTTTCCGCTTAAGCAGGGTCTGGGAGGAGTGGATGTACGTAGCCTTTCCCCTTCAGAGGAGGCTGTTTCCGAGAACTCCCAACCTGAGGGATGCAACACAAGGACTTCCCAGGAGGTCACCTACTTTGGCACTGCTCTTGCCCAAGCGTGCTTAACTTCGGAGTTCCAATGGGATCCGTGCTTGCGTGTTGGTGCCTTCTTAGGTTAAAAAGTCAGAATATCTAAGTAATAAATGCTTAAATCTTCGTAGTTTTTTAAACTTATCCATTTATTAATAATTACGGAGAATTAATTACTCAAGTTAAGAGTCTTGTAAATGACAACAAAGCAAGGAAGAATAGCTCTAGAATTAAACACCACCAGCTCTTCCAGGTTCGAGTAAGCGCCCGCGGCGCACCCACCGGCGACCGAGTCATAGAATGCTGCACCCGTGGCCCCATCGGCCGTGTCAGCCGCGGTTTCGGTGGCAGTGTGATGCACCCTTCCGGCGATAACTCGGCATACAAGCATGACGCGCTTGCCTTCGGTACAGGCCAATGAGTCATGGGCTCTGCCGCTACTAGCCGTGGTCCTCACCCCCCCCTTGCTGCCCTGAAATCCGTGCCTGTAAAATACGCGTATAATTGGCGTATTAAACACGTATATGTACTTTTATGTTTAAAAATGTGTTAGCAAATGATTGCCAATAATTAGGGTGTAAACGAACCAAAGGTTTGATAAACTACTCGTGTTTGAAATCGATTAAGGCTCATTCGTGTTCATTATGAGGGCTTGATAACTTATCGAGCAAAGTTCGATTAGGCTTGATAAACTTAACGAGCCGAGTTTAAACAGGAGGGTACTTGGCTTGTTAATTTCACAAATTTTGATGTTAAGGGTGAGCTCATTAACAGTTGTTGGTTCAAAACTGGTTCGATAATGACTCAATAATAACTTGAAAAGCTTGACTCGGTAGCGAGCACGATTTGATAGCAAACTTGGCTCGATTTTAAGATTGATTGGAATCAATAATAAGCTCGACTCGGCTTGATAAGCCTCATGAGCAGAGCAGAGCAGAGCCGAGTATCGAATATACTAAAATCTTATCAAACCGAGTTCGAACAAGGGTTGGAAAAGCTCAATAGGAGCTCGGCTCGAACTCGATTTCGATAAGCCCTATGGAGCTTGAGTTCGAATAAGGGGGTGCTCGGCTCGGCTAGGCTCGGCTTAGCTCGGCTCGGCCCGGCCCCCACCCCCCACACCACCAATAATACTATAAAATAAGCATTTTCTTATGTTATATAATATGCGTTTTATAATACGTAATTTTCCTAAATAAAAAGCAGAACATCAGTTCACTTATTATTGCATGAAAGTTGGAGTTTGCTGTATTATATACATGATAACAATACTGTCAGAGCACATTTATTATTGCTAGAATAATATTATTATATCTAAGATAATTTTGTAGTTACCATTTTTTGTAAGTTGTTTTATTACTCTAACGAACAATAACGACTACCTACATACTTGGTTATTAAAAAGGAAGAAAAACGAAGATTATTAGTACCTAATGATGGTGCAAACGCCGCAGGCAGGGACAGAGGCGCAAAGCGAAGAGGAGCCACGTGCACCAAGAGCGCAACTTAGAGTGGTGCAGTAGAATCTAAGGAGCTCGTTTCCATCAGCAGCGCATCTAGGATTTTTCTTGGCGTTGCTATTTGCCCGAAGTTTCACGGCGTCACGGCAGTCCTCGAACCGTTGGATGGTGCGGGGAGTGTTATGGACCTTTAATATCCGTTCGACCTTACAGATAGGATTATCCTTTTTCATCCAACTCGATTTGAATATTATCTCCACGATGTTCCTCCCCGAGTCCTCTGGACCCAGCTCTGATACTGCCATAATTTTATTATATAATTACAAAAGTTAAATTAACTAATCCGTTAAAATTGTACATTCTGCATTTATTAAAATATATTTATTACTCTAATAAAACAAATTTTCAAAAAAAACAAAAAAAAAAAAAATATTAAACACGTATCCAAAAAATAAAAAATATATTTATTATATATTGAATGGTGGTTGGATCGTCGGTTGCCAATCTAGGCATCCCGGGATCGAATCCCACCACGTGCAAATGTGGTAGTCCTCTTTGAGGACTTGAGGGGTATGTCCCCTCCTCTCCCTCCTTCCCCTGACTTTACCATTGTAAAAAAAGAAAAAAAAAATATGCTCTGTCAATATTGATTAAAAATAATATAATATAGGATAATTTACGTCAAAGGTCCCTGTATTTTGTCTAGAGTATCAATTTGGTCATTGTACTTTTAATTGTGTCAATTTAATCCTTGAACAATTCGAAATGTGTTAGAGGTAAGTAACTTATTATAAATTCATCCGTTGACTCAATTTAACCTAACTCGTGGCTGAACCATTAAAAATTTCATTAAAAACTTAACATAAATTTTTTTTCTAAGGTCCAAATCGACATATTTTAAATTGTACAGGGATTAAATTGGCACAATTAAAAGTACAAGAAATAAATTGACACAATAAACAGAGTACAGGGACCTTTGATGTAAATAACCCTATAATATATGTGCGGAAATTATTATTAAATAAAACGTTTTGCAAACTAGTAATTTCATAGTATATTTATTAGATAAATAATTAAATATATATTTTGAGTATAGTAAGCATTTTCCAATATTAAATATGACCCTTTTTGACTCTAAAATAAATTGCATGCATATTCAATTGGATAAGGAATCATAAATGTAATTTATAAGAATTTTGAAGTATAATACTAAGTGCTAATTATTTTTTTAACATCGAAAAATTATAAAATAATCATACTTGTATACAACAATATAATATTTATGTTAAGATATAAATAATTTATTTCAAAAAATAAAACATGAAAATAAATAGCGTAAATTACATTTTGGTATTAAGATACGAAGAAATTAGTTTTAATCCACGCACTTTGTATTCAACTTTTTAATCCATGATTATCGTGAAATAAAATTTTATTACGTGATGAAAATGTGACATTATATGCCACAAAAATAATGTTATACACTAAAAAAATAATGCCGTAAGCTTAAAAAATGTGATACCATACACCGATCTTTATAGTAAAACGTTACTTCATCCTAGCAGGTAGGCTAAAAAATTTAGCTAAAGCACAAAATTTTTGAACTAAAAAAATTAAATAAAACGTCAAATTTAAGATACTAAAATATAATTAGTCCTAACATGATTCTTCTTTTTCATTGCTTTTACATATTAGCTTAAGCTTTAAACATATAATTTGGTTTTCTGACATGATATCGGAGTATTGTTGACTGAGATTCTAACCTCAATAACCCCGTCTTTTAATATTAATATACTTTTAGTATGAGATATGATGTGAGTGTATATATTATCTATGCTTCAAACCTAATATGTATTATCACAGTCAATAGTATCAAGGAATCATCTATCCCAAAAGTTTAAGCTGATGATGGGTGAAGTCTAGTTATTAGTTTTATACTCTAATATGTCCCCTCACGCAAATGCCTATTGGGTTTAAAGCATGAATAGACTTACATATGAGGGAGAGTGTTGAGGATTCCACATGTAAGTCTATGTAGTAAAATCCCACATTGGAGTTATACGAGTAAAGAAATTAATTTATAAGTGTGATGTGTTACTTAATCTATTGCCAATTGTTTTTTAGATGGAACCCCACTTGAACTTATTTGTGGATCTCATATATACCAATTCTGTGGGTCGGGCCCAAAGGTCGGGAAAAATTTAACAAATAGTTAACATTTTAGTTAAATTTATGAGCACTGAAATAGGTGGTCCTTGGACCAATCAATAATCTGTTAAATATATGCTTATGGATTTTTTAACATACGCGCCAAGGGCACATATTAAGTAACATTTATTATATTTGTATTTATTAAATTTTTATTAAATTATTCAAATATTAAAAAAATATTATTATTTTTATATAGACTAATAAAATATACAAATTTAATATAACAAATATTCCTTAATATATATCCTTGGGGCATATTTTAGAAAGATTCTATATAATGTTAGATTGTTTATTTTAAACACATTGACCACCTCTTCTCTCTCCTCAATAAAATACCCTACGGTCACAAAGGACCCACACGCGCCACCCATTCCCGGCGCCTGTGGGCGCGTGGGGCTGCTCACCGAGGTTCGGAGTCACAGCAAAGGACTCGACGTAGGCCCGCCTTCCCGGTCGTACAACTATTTCCTAAATCAAAGAATTTCTCTCTTTTCTCTCCTAATTCAAAGACCCCAACGGTCAAAAGTAATCACACGCGCCACCCACTCCCGGCGCGTGTGGGCGCGTGGTTGCATCTCGGGGGCCGGAGTCACTGCCAAGGACTCGACGTCGTCCTGCCTACCCGACCGTACAACTCTTGCCGCAGGCCGTCAACGATCGGGTGACCATCGAGGGATCTCCACCTCCCTCCTCCACAAACTGGGTGCGTCACCACCATGCCACCACCGTGCTTCAAACCTCCGGTAATCTCTCTCCACCTTCCCACGAACCTACTCCAACACGCTACACCTCCAATTTCTACCATCTACCACCAAGTACATCAACCTCCAACGCACCTTCGTTTTTCCCCAAACAACCACCGAAACCCCCACCAAGCCTCCAATTTCACCGACCACCACCACCACCAACTGCAGCAACAGAATCCACCACCGACCATGGTACCTCTTCAACCATCGCAAATGCTGCACGCTGGTACAGGGGCATCTATCTTCGTTGATGATTTACCGGAAAGAACGACAAATTCGTGGCTCAGGGCTATTTTGCGCGCATTCAAATCTATTTATGACACATTTGTCCCTGTGAAAAGAAGGCTGAGAACTACAGAGTCGTATGGCTTTGTTCATTTTCATGACTTGAATGAAGCTATAAGGGCTGTCAAGTCCATGAACGGGAGATGGGTTGCGGGTGTGAAGCTCAGGGTGCAATGGGCAACTCCAGTCAGAAGTGCAATTCCTACTTCCACTCGAGGCCAACCACAGCAGAGCACGGCCCAGCAGGACAAAATCATATATACGACCCAAGACCGGGGGAACGAATCAACTAATCGAAGTGGGGTACATGCTAGCACAGATTTTTCAAGAACTTCAGTGTCAAATTCTAACAAGAGAGTTGAGGCATGGCTTAAGCGGTCAATTATTGCCCGTTCCATTATTGAGGTCAGTCTTGATAATGTTCTTACATTTATCACCGATAATGACCTTTACGGACTTACACCTAAAGGCTTAAGCAACAATTCCTTTATTCTGGTCTGTGATTCGATTGATACTATGGATGCCTACCTCGGCCCCCGCAAGGAGATTCTCCGACGAATGTTGAGTGAAGTTTATAAATACTCGGGGGAGATGCTTGGGTCCCTTAATAGAAGGATCTGGCTTGAGATACACGGATTGCCGGTCCAGTGTTGGTCAAATGAGTGCTTTGCTGATATCGCCAAACTCTGGGGGAGGTTCATTAGGGTGGATCCAAGAACATCCACTATGAGGTGCATTGACGTTGCAAGGATTCTGGTGGACACTTGCCACACAACATGTATCCACCAGATAGTCCAGGTCCACCACAGTGGGGGAACCCGTTTGATCTTCGTGAAAGAAGGAAGCTCTGCATTGATACCAGACTACTCTCTCAGCGTTGTGTCCAGAGCTGCATCTGCTAAATTGGTGAGGGAGCAGGCCTTTTCCACATCACATCCCCCTCAAGGGAACGAGTGCACGACCGTGATAAGGCATTCCTCACAGATTCAACCTTCTCCGCATCTGGTACCTGAGCGCTCAGTTATTAGTGAGGAGTTTAGAACTCCTGCCCTGCTGTTGGCAAATGATGTGACGGAGGTTGCTTGGCAGCCGTCTGGTCATGTTTCCCTCCACCGCAATGGCCAAATCATTGGAAGATGGGCCCCGCAGCCATTGATCATGCATGCCAGGCCTTGCGCTTCTTAGCAGTTGGCGCACCCCCCTCTGCTACTGCCATGGGCTGAGAATGGTGAAGATCCAGCAATTCAACATCATGCCCAGAAAACCGCAGCTGATACCGACACTCGGGGAGGTAACAGTGATTGTGAGTTAACAACATCTGCGCCTGAGTTCCCTCCAGGATTCGAGCCCATAGCAGCAATGGGTAACTCTCAAGCTGAGGATAGCATGTTATCGTGTCAGCAAG
The DNA here is from genome assembly GCA_018398585.1 of Simmondsia chinensis. Taxonomy (NCBI): domain Eukaryota; kingdom Viridiplantae; phylum Streptophyta; class Magnoliopsida; order Caryophyllales; family Simmondsiaceae; genus Simmondsia; species Simmondsia chinensis. The sequence continues at coordinate 38,282,901 of JAGTTD010000007.1, forward strand.
AATCAGCTCCTCTCATGGGAGGGCCTAGCCTGGGCTGAAAAATAAAAGAAAAAGTGCACACAACAAAAAGACAGAGAAAAGCGATTAAGCGCAAGATGAAGGATAGACAGAAGCGGGAGCTGTAAGACTTCCTCAAGGATATGTCTCCTACAAGTAATGCCAGAAAATCACCTAAGTCAGCCAAGAAGAAGAAGAAAAAATGAAATAGGGGTAATCGAAGCCAGAACATCACAGAAGAAGCTTATGATGAGAGGATCCTGACTGCGGAGCGGGTTATAGAGATAGGTCAAAGGGTGGGCATCAACTTTGATGGTTTCGATCCGGTTGAGGTGGCAGACATCCTTGCTCATTGATTTGGCTTGTGTGTTAGGGCTTGTTTTCGTTCGGTTGTTTCTGGTGGCTGCTGGGGTTTTCGAGTTTGCCGGCTCAGCTCTGGCTCCTTTATGGTTTTTCTGTGTTTGTTTCGCCGTTTGTCTATGTGTTCTCCAGGTTTGACATTTCGGTTGTTTGTCTGGGTTTTTTCTTCTTTGGGTCCGCTCGCGTCGTTTGTTTTGGCTGTGTTGGTCTTCAGTCGGGTCTTTGCCTCTCCGTGTTCCTTTTGCTTCGCTTGAGGTCCTGTTTTTCTTTTTCTTTTGTCTTTTCTCGTTCTTGTTGTCTAGTCGTTTTTCGGCTAGCCTCAGGCCTCATTTTTTCGCGTTTGCCTATCTTGTATCGGCACTCCGGTGTCACTTATCGAAAAAAAAAGAAAGATTCTATATAAAAAATGGGCATAAAATCTTCGTTTTCAGAAATCCATAATGAGTGAGCCCATTTAAATTTAATAATTACCCTGATGCCATTTTGGGTCCTTTATATATATATATATATTAGCATTCTTATGAAAGAATGAGAGCGTAAAAAGGGTGAATTCTGACCCTCTATTATAATAGATGGCCAAAATTTGTTAAACATTAAAAAAATTTAATAATTTACTGTTAAGATTTATTGAGTATTGAAAAAAATAATTTTCTTCCCTTACCCTTCTTTCTTTCTGCCTCATGAAGGGATATGAACTGGAAATTATTATTATTTTTAATATTTAATAAATTTTGGCCGTCCACTACAATAGAGGGCCATGATTCGCCTTTATCACACTCTTATGCTCTTATAAGGACGTCACAAGGGGTGTTCAAAAAAATTCATAACCGAAATACCGACCTAAAAACGCGGTTAACCATACTGAATTTCCGGTTCGGTTAATCGAACCAAAAAAATTTGAGGTTTTTCGGGACGGTGACGGTTAATGATTTTGTCCATTTCGGTTAACCGATTTACCGAAATAATATATAACATTTATATATTTTCACATCTTTATAATATTATATTGTTTACTAAATATATTTTTCTACCATTTAAATGACCTTTCTATAAAGCATGATTAACTTTATCTTTTTTTCTAGTTCATCTCCTATTATGGAGTATTTATACCTCATTGTTATATCCCAAATACTAATTAAGCATTACGTTGCCATAATTTAGTGCTACTTGCTTGCTCACATATTGGCTAAAATAAGATATTATACGTTTAATTTTTAAAAATTACATTATAAGCTCATAATTTGTTGAATAGTCTCACGTTTAATGTATCTTTGGGACATTTACAAATCATTAAGGAGATAGACAGTACAACATAAAAGAGGCGTTGTATTACTTTTCCTGTTACCGATTAATCGGCATAACTGAACCGAATTACCGATTTACCAAAAGTCGGTTAACTAGTCTTGTCGGTTACAGTAACGATTAGAGATTTTTGAGTATTTTAATTACGGTTAACCGAGCCGAAATACTTTCTGATATGGTTAACCGAACTATGAACAGCTGCCTCCATTGCTCCCGTGGGTTGAGTGTGACAGAACTGATTCAGTTCAACCTCATGCTTAGTTATCGCATCTTGAGAAGGAAACTCAAGACTCCACCAGTAAGAATGATTCTGGGTCCTCGGGGCCTGTGTTTCCTCCAGGTTTCGAGCCCACTGCCTTGAACATGTCAGAGCTTTGTGTAGAGGGACCTAGCAGAACTGGGATGAGAAAAGGAAAAGGGGTGATGACAAAAATGGAGAGGAAAGTGTCAAAGCGCAAGAAGAAGGAGAATGAAAAGCGGGAGCTTCAAGAGTTTTTGAAAGTCATGTCGCCCAGGAACAGCGCGCAGAAAACGACCAAGGCCTCAGGCATGCGAAAAAAGGGGAATAAGGCGAAGCGGGATGGCCGCACTCAAGAGACTGAAAAGATCCTAGAAGCTGAACGAGTAATTGCAATGGGGAGAAGGTTAGGTTTCAACTTTGACGGCTTTGATCCACCTATGGTGAGCGCTATGCTTAAAAGAAGGGTGACCTGACTGCCCCTTTGTCCTGTTTGGTTTGCCCCAAATCCGAGTCTTTCGTAGTGAGTCCTTTGATCGGTTTGCCCTGTTTTGTCTTATTTGTAGCCCTGTTTGTTTTGCTGCTGTTTTTTTGAGCCCCGTTATTGAGCGGGTTTTCTCAGGGCTCGCTTGTTTGAGCGCCTGTTTTGTTTCGCGACATGATCGCTAATTACCAAAAAAAAAACCGAACTATGAACACTCCTAGATGTCACCACATATATATATATATATATATATATATATATGTGTGTGTGTGTGTGTGTGTGAGATTTTAGGCTGGCAATCTGACACCAGTTTAAGGGCTCATATTAAATCTGGCGTCTAACAAGTTGATCGACAAATTTAAAGCTTATGTCCCTGTAACTCATTTAACTTCAAATTCTACCGACTCTTTGTCTCTCCCTGGTTTCCTATGATTATATTTTTTGTTTTTTTTTTTTAAGGTAATGAGGAACTGATTGCTCGGTAAATCAGGCTCATGCATCGACCCACATATTACAGGAGCCAGTTAAGCTAGAGATTTTTGAGAGAGATGATCAAGGAGGAATTGAACTCCAGACCTTTTGGTCTAAAATAATATTTTATATCCTTACTTGCTTAATATTACTGAGGCAATATCCTGGTGCGTGAATTTAAGAGATTCATGTATTTTTGTTAGAGTATAAAAACTAATTTTAGGCCATCATTTATAAGCTCAAACTTTTGGGACAGCTGGTTCATTGACATGGTAGTAAGGCCTTGTTACCCAATCCCAACTTTCAACATTAAAATAATTTAAGTACAAAGGTATGAGATGGACCTATGTACTACCCAAGCTTCAATCGTAAAGACTCGATAAAAATTAACTATTTAAAAACTTATAATATTAAGTAAAAGTTAATTAAAAAAAATTATAAAATAAGAAATAATTACCTGCATGCCTAGCAGCTTGGTGATGCTCTAAGCTTTCAATCTTTGGGAAGATCTCTCCACACTGTGAACATGCACACACCGTTGCTCTTGGTATTATTGGATACCTGTATATTTTTTTTGATAATTAGCAACATAGTTATGGTACAAAATAGGCAACTCGAACAAATGAGCCATAAGTCAACCCGTATAAGAACGGGGGATCAAAACAATAAAACAGAACAAACAGGAATACTAGCACACAAAAAAGGGCATACTCTGTATATTAAAATTACCATTATGCCATTCAATAATTTCATTAATTAATGGACCAAATTAATTAAAATATTATTTACATACATAAAGAGTATTCCACTTTTCACTTATTACTGTAATTTTTAATATTTGTAGGAAACAACGTTTTATAGTTCAAAAATTTTCAATCCACCACCTTCGGTCGATTCAAAATTTTTGTCAGCATTTCGTTTAAAAATTTTACGTGTCATGCACCTAAGTTACTAAACCATTAAATTATGTAATGTGTTTTTCGTTTTGTGACGACTCCCTAAATTCTATTTTTTTTTAATAGAAAAAATAGAGAAAGGATGAAAATTCTCCAATAAATACATCGAATGTATAAAAGCAAACAAAAGCAGAACAAAACAAAACAAAATCGCACAGACAGAGAGTGAAATATGCACCATGATCATAAACAGGCAGGAAAATGCCTCGCTTTGTAAAATTCATGTGCATTACACATGATCGATTAACAAAAACCCAAGAACACCGATAAAAAGTGGTTGATTGGAAAAAATAAAAATTATGACGTAAGGTTTTCTAAAATATATAAAATTTATATTGGTTAAGTAAAAACTAATAATTTGTAAAGGTAATTTTACTTAAAATAAATACTCATTTAAAACAATGTAATCTTATTATTAGCACAAAATTATTAATAATAAAGCAAATTTGTAATATTTTATAATTATTATTCATTATAAGTCTTATTATTACAGATAAAAATTTTAATTGAAATTAAATACCTGCTGGGATCAACAATCATACGGCACTCGTAACACCCAGACAACTTCATCCCTAACGGCACCCCCCTATACGACACGGTTTGAGTCGTAGCCACAGATCTAGCCGAGCCACAGCTCGTCACCGACCTGCTCGACACAGACCCAGCAGAGCCAGCTTTACTGCTGCTCCCCCGTCGGCTCAGTAGCCGCGCCTCTTGACTAAGCGAGCCGGTAGGCGAATTAGTCTCAGCTCGATGAACCACACGGCTCGTATTCCCATGAGCCACGTCTTTAAAGCTGCACATGGACCCGCAAGACGAGCCGAGCTTGGAGTACGTAGCCGACCCTGAAACGACGCCGTTTTTTGAGGTGGCAGGGTCGCGGACCCCACCAACTTGTTTACACGTCAGCAGGTTCTTGAAGTGGGCCCATGAGGAGGAGGAGGGGGGCTTTTTGGTCTTTTTAGTGTTCTTCTCCGGTGGGTTGCGCCGCCGTCGGGGAGGTGATTGTTGAGACGGCGCCGCCGCCGTGGAGTCCGGCGGAGGGAAAGTGCGGAGGCCCATTTCTTAGAAAATGGAGAGGGTCATGTGGGTGGGGGGATCCAAGATATGGGTAAGTAATAAAGAAGGCCAAGGATTAGTTTTTATTTAAAATATTAAAATAAAATTATTTTTATAAAAATAATATTTAATAGAAAATTTATCATTTAGGTAAACATTTATCGCTTTATACATTAAGATGATTCAATATATTTTTTTTTTCAATAATTAGCAACAAGAGCTGTGCTACAAATTGCACCTGCTAGAGCGAGGCTTGGGCCAGCCCGCATAAAAGTGGGCAACTGATGATTCAATATTATAATGAGTTACTATGAGGTTTAAATATTTTTTTCTTTAGATAAGCTGAAAAGTTTTATTAATTAGATATCTTCCGTTAAAATTTGGTAAATTTTGGTTCAAAATTCTTGACATAAGATACATTCTGTAGCAAAATTTGATGATTCTTTACCGAATATTGTGGACATAAGTTATGATTTAGGCAAGCTATCAAATTACCTGGAAAATTTTGTCATAATCTACTAAATTTGGCTGAAAACACTGACACAACTAATATATATTAAATTATGTGTAAGAAATTAGCAGTTTTGGTGAAATTGTCTTGATCCTAAAAAAATTTACCTTCTTCTGACGTAGGATATATAAATAATAAAATTTTGAACATCAGAATAACATATTATATATTAAAATAAGAACACATAAGTGATAAATTTTCATGATCACCTCAAGGTATCAATTTCCTTATTTAACCTCTACTCTCTCGCCGTCTGTCTCTCTCTCTTTATATATATGTGTGTGTGTGTGAGGAGCGTTAACTCTTATAAGAGAGTGAATTATGTATTATTTATTTAGTTGCTGGCATCAGCTCTATTTTACTTGACATTATCCCCTTCCCCCACATTAACTAAATCTGTGATCTTGATCTAGAATTCACTCTCTCATAAGATTCACCCCTTATATATATATAGGGCACAACTTATATGAAAATGTGAGAAGGCGAGAGGAGCCAATAATGAACGGCTGAGATTAGCCCCTACTTTATAAAAATAAAAAAAAATTTATTCATCCCATCTTCCCTTCCTTCCCTCCAACCCTTCTTTTCTCTCCCACCCACCACCGGCCCACCGCCGTCCCATCTTTGTTTCTTTCTTTCGATACCCTCTCTCTCACCCTCCATAAACCTTCATCCCCACCCACCGCTGCCACCGCCGTCCGCCGCCCCTCCTTTTCTCTCTCTTCCGGTAGCCCTTTCTCTGTCCCCTTATCCCTTCACCCCCGCCACCCGCTGCCGCGGCAGTGGCTACGGTGGGCGGTGGGGTGAAATTTTATGGGGATGAGAGAAGAAAAGAGGGGACAATGGTGGCCGATGGCGTCTGTCGGTGGGTGGAGGGAGGCGGTAGGCAATGGCGGGCTATGCCGGGGGGCGACAGTGGGCGGTGATGGTCGGTGGCGGCGGGTAATGTGTAAGGAAGGGTTGGGGATAAGGAGGGAGGGGGGCGGGGGGATGAATAATTTTTTTTTTTAATTTTATAAATCGAGGCTAATTTCAGCTGTCCATTACAATGAATGGCAAAGATTGACCTCTCTCACCCTCTCACCTTTTCATAAGAATTGTACACTATAAATTGTTATTTTTTTAATGTCCAGCAAATCTTGGCCGTCCATTGCAATGGAGGACCAGAATTCACCTCTCTCACGCTCTCGCCCTCTCATAAGAATGCCACCTTATATGTATATATATATATATATATATACTTGGATACATAAATAACAAAAAATTTCAAACTCATAATAATTTATTATATACTTAGAGTAACGTTTCAAACAGGCAGTTAAATTTGGGATCAAAACTCACATGTGTGTGTATTGTCGTATGCATTTGGGATCAAACTTTTGGTTAACTTTCTGAGAATATTTTTGCAATAATATATCAAATCAAATATTCCAATTTTGTCTAATCGATGTAATGCATACACTGTAGTGATCCCAGTAATTTTGTTTCCATCTCCATGTCTACACGTACAATCATGTTCATTTACATATATACCACAATAAACTATCCGATTAACTGTTCAAATTTGGAATGTTTCAATGCTGTTCACGACTATTACTAAGGGACACGCCTAAACTAGTCTCGAGCCTTCCCAACTGTCACGTCCCCTGTGCCATATCATCAATCTAAACCTTAATTAGTTGGTATAAATAAGGGTCATTAATATTGGGAATAATATGTTGAGGTTAGTGTTGATGTTTAGCTCTCTCTCCCCCCTTATATATTTCTCCCTCTTTCTTCTATCAATATTGTGCGGAAATAAACAATATACTCGGATCTCAATCGAATCAAATACCATGACAATAACGAGAAACAGTCGGACTAAAAGAGAAACGAAATAATAGACACAGCGATTTACGTGGAAACCCCTTTACAATCGAAAGGGGAGAAAACCACAGGCGAAGATCGGAGCTTTTATTATTGAATAAAAGAAGAAGAAGAATTACAATATTCTCTCGCACTCAATATTCTTTGGTTGCGGCGCCGCAATAGGAAAAGCCTCTCGTATGCTTTGAATAAATTCTGACGTACCCTACGTCCGTATTTATAGATGCGCGATAACCCTAACTCCCGATCGATTGGGGGGTCCCGATCGATCGGGCTCTTCACGGCCCCTTCTTCTTAATGCGCCAAGTAATTTTGAGACATATACTTAACAAATCTCCACCTTGGCTCAAAATCAACATCAACAATAAAACAAACTCCACCTTCTCCACAAAATGCCCCCTCAACCGGGGCTAACATACATCAAACTGAAAGACCCACCAAATTCGAGCAATGCTCGAACTTGCTACCTAGTAGAACTTTTGTGAACATGTCAGCTGGGTTATCTTCAGTCCCAATCTTCCTCAACTCCACCTTCCGCTCGTCAATCAGATCTTTGATAAAGTGATGCTTCACATCAATATGTTTTGTTCGGTCATGATGAGTCATCTGATCTTTCGCTAGGTGGATAGCGGACTGGCTATCACAGTAAACTTTAACTGTCCCCCGCTCAACACTGATTTCACTGATCAATCCTCTCAACCAGACGGCTTCTTTGAACGCTTCTGTTATTGCCATGTACTCGGCCTCGGTAGCAAACTGTGCTGTAACAGTCTGGAAATACGCTCTCCAACTGATAGCTGTGTCACCTAAACAAAACATATACCCTGAAGTGGACTTCCTCTTATCAAGGTCTCCACCATAGTCAGAATCTACATACCCAACCAAACAGCACTTACTTTTCCCATATTCCAAACACAAATCAGAGGTTCCACGAAGATACCTGAGAATCCATTTTACTGCATGCCAATGTTCTCTACCCGGATTCGCCATGTACCTACTAACTCTGCTCACAGCAAAGGCAATATCTGGAACCATCGCATACATAATACTGCCCACTGCACTAGAATAAGGAATCTGAGACATGTACCTGACGTCCTCCTCAGTCTGAGGCGAATCTAACGCTGAGAGTCTGAAATGAGCTGCTAAGGGCGTGCTAACCGGGTTAGCATCCTCCATATGAAACCTGTCTAACACCTTCTCAATATACTTCTCCTAAGACAAGTATAATTTTCCAGCTTCCCGGTCTCTATGAATTTCCATGCCTAATATCTTCTTAGCTGCTCCAAGATCCTTCATCTCAAATTCACTCTTCAGAATTGATTTCAAATCATCGACATCTTTCATATCTCGTGCTGCAATCAACATATCATCAACGTACAAAAGCAAATAAACAAAGCCTGGATCTGTCTTTCTGAAGCACACACAACTGTTGTACTTACTCCTGATGTAATCATGACTTGTCATGAACTGATCAAATCTCCTATACCACTGTCAAGGAGATTGCTTTAAACCATATAAAGACCTTCTAAGCAAACACACATGGTCTTCTTTTCCTTCAACAACAAAACCCTCGGGCTGATGCATAAAGATACTCTCTTCTAGTTCACCATGCAAGAATGCAGTTTTGACATCCAATTGTTCAAGTTCAAAATCATGCATGGCAACCAAAGACAATAATGTACGAATTGAAGTGTGTCTAACTACAGGTGAGAAAATATCATGAAAATCAACACCTTGTACCTGACTGTAGCCTTTAGCTACCAAACGTGCCTTGTATCTCGCATCTTCCAGTCCAGGAATGCCCTCTTTTCTCTTGAAGACCCATTTGCATCCAACCAGTCTTTTCCCTGTAGGAGGCTTCACCAGTTCCCAAGTCTGATTCTTATGAAGAGACAACATCTCTTCATTCATAGCAACGAGCCACTTCTCAGCATCTGAACTCGATACAGCCTCTGTATACGAAGGCGGCTCACTGTCATCTAACGTTTTAACAGTAGAGAGGGCATAGGCTATCATCTCCTCATACCCATATCTCTCAGGAGGCCTGATCTATCGCCTTGGTATACCACCAGCTATAGTAATATTCTCCACCTGCTGACCTGTTTCTGCAATATCAGTAACAACATCAGAAACCCATACCTGAGGTGCTGGAATACTCTCAAGCTGAACAATCTGCTGATCTTACTGTATTTCTGTATCATCAGGTGTCTCAACCTGAACTGTATCTCTGTCAATGGAGGGTGTGTGTGGCGGATTAAGTAGAGCAGACTCATCGAAAGTAACTTCTCTACTAGTCAGAAACTTCTGAACACATGGATCCCACAATTTATACCCCTTCACACCTGATGTATAACCAAGAAAGATGCACTTCTTGGCCCTAGGCTCCAGCTTTCCATCATTATCATATGCATATGCAGGACAACCAAAAACTTTGATCTGAGAATAATCAGAAGTTGAACCAGACCATACCTCTTCAAGAGTCTTCATCTGTAATGAAGAATGCGGTGTCTTGTTCACAAGGTAGCAAGCCATGCTAACTGCTTCTGCCCACCATTCTCTCTTTAAACCTACATTTGAAAGCATACAACGAGCCTTCTTAAGTAACGTTCTGTTTAACCTTTCAGCCACTCCATTCTGCTGAGGTCGACCTGTACTTGTCCTGTGTCTGATTATGCCCTGATCTTCACAGAATTTAGTGAAGTCCCCTTCGAAAAACTCAAGACCATTATCAGTCCTCAACCTCTTGATCGGCTTCCCTGTCTGTTTTTCAAGCAGAACTTTCCACTTCTTGAAGATATCATACACTTCATTTTTCTGCTTAAGAAAATAGACCCAAACTTTACGTGAGTAGTCATCAGTGAACGTTAGAAGATACCTGGACCCACCTTTAGAAGCCACTCTGGAAGGTCCCCACAGATCATAATGTATGTAGTCTAACGTTCCTTTGGTCTGATGCACTGCTGCCTTGAAGCTGACTCTCTTTTGCTTCCCATAAATACAGTGCTCACAGAATTCCATCAGTCCCGTTCACTGACCACAAAGAAGTCCCCTCTTACTCAGCTTAGACAATGCTTTGTCACCAATATGACCCATTCTCATGTGCCATAGTCTTGTGATCTCTGCATCTGTCATAGCAGATGTAGAAACAGCAACTGCACCTGTCATGGTTGTACCCGCAAGCTCATACAAAGTACCAACCCTATTTTCTTTCATCACAATTAACGCACCCTTACTGACCCGCATGACTCCACCTTCAGCAGTGTACTTGTACCCATTAGACTCAAGGGTACCTAGAGAAATCAAGTTCTTTTTCAAATCCTGGACGTGACGAACATCACTTAAGGTTCTAATAGTTCCATCATACATTCTCACACGGATTGTTCCAACACCCACTACCTTACAAGCAGCATTATTACCCATCAAGACAACCCCACCTTGTATAGACTTATACGTGGAGAACCATTCTCTATATGGAGTAACATGAAACGAACAACCCGAATCCATGACCCACTTATCTATGGACCTGGACTGAGAATCAGCAACTAATAGAAATTCTCCTTCACTATCCTCCTCTACAACACTAGCCTCAGCGGACTTGTCTTTACCCTGGTCACCCCTGTTACTCTCTTTTGATTTATTCTTATATCTGTAATAGTCTTTCTTTATGTGCCCTTTCTTGTGACAATAGTGACACGACAGGTTCTTATGTCTAGATTTGGACCTAGACTTGTTCCCACCATTGGATCCCCTATGTTCTGATCGACCTCTCACATGTAAGCCACTACCCGAGTCATTCATCGAGTCAGATAATTCCTTATCTACCCGTTCTTTACTCACTAGGTTTCTTTTTACCTCATCAACAGTAATAGTTGGCCTACCCCCGTATATCATGCTTCTACGAAGCCCTTATATGCATTAGAGAGCGAACACAGTAATATCATAGCTTGATACTCGTCCTTAGGGACATCATCCAAAGCCTTTAATTCATGAATAATTGAGGTAAATTCGCTAAGATGGTTTTTAAGAGATGTACCTTCTGATATACGAAAAGTGTACAACAGCCGTTTCACTGCGAGTTTGTTGGAGACTGACTTGTGGCAAAACATGTCTAACAATTTCTCCCATAACTCCTTTGCCGTTTTAATCTCCAATACCTTTGACAAAACATCGTCAGCCAAACACATCTGTATAGCCGTGAGAGCCTTCTCATCCAACTTTTCCCATTGTGCCTCGGTCAACGTTTCTGGTTTCTTCTCTTTCCCCTCCAGTGCTTTCTTCAAGCTGTTCTGAGTCAGGGGTCCTTTCACACGGACTTGCCATAAGCTAAAGCTTCCCTGACCATTGAATTTCTCAACCTCGGTTTTGATACCTGATGCCATTGTATCAATTCGAAGAACCAAGCTCTGATACCAAATTGTGCGGAAATAAATAATATACTTGGATCTCAATCGAATCAAATACCACGACAATAACGAGAAATAATCGGACTAAAAGAGAAACGAAACAATAGACACAGCGATTTACGTGGAAACCCCTTTACAATCGAAAGGGGAGAAAACCACAGGCGAAGATCAGAGCTTTTATTATTGAACAAAAGAAGAAGAAGAATTACAATATTCTCTCAAACTGAATATTCTTTGGTTGCGGCGCCGCAATAGAGAAAGCCTCTCGTATGTTTTGGATAAATTCTGACGTACCCTACGTCCATATTTATAGATGCGCGATAACCCTGATTCCCGATCGATCGGGACCTTGATCGATTATGATTTGTAACAAACTCCTTATCTTATATATGGAGAACCTGTGATGGGAAGAGTCCTTTTATACACTCCCTTCTGCCTTCACCGAAGTCTTAAGTGTCTAAATTGAGGCATATCACGTGTGCCATTTTTGGCTACTTAAGCAAATGTGAGGAGCGGTTCTATTATACCAGGTGTTTTGCCTTAGTTATTATGTTGTAGTTGCTTTGTTTGAAGGAGTATAGTATTGGGTGTTGAGTATATACTCAGTCTGGTTCTTCAGGTGTTTTTGTTATTTTCGATTTTTCACACTTTGTAGTTGCCCTTCGGATATCCCTCGAGAGATTTGACTTTTTTATTGTGAGCTTTTCCTTGCTAATTGTCCGAAAAAGCGCCTAAAGTGAGCTCTAAATCCTCTATCTTATACTTTTCCATCATCAATTAAAGACAATATTTTTTAAGGAAAAAAATAAGTTTATATTCACATTATTCTTTTTCCACTGGTAGTACATGAACATTTTGCTTAAATAGCCTTATATAGCAATGTCACACATGGTATTTTAGAAATATTAAATATTGTATATATTTTAAAAAATACCAAGAAAAATATTATTTACTGGATACGTGAGTATAGAATTAGTTTGTTTTAATAAAAAAATTAAAAAACCAAAAGTTAATTTTTAGTATTGTTAGAGTGTATATATATACAACAACAACAAACCCAATGCCTCCAAGAGCTCCCTCAAAAGCAGGGTCTGGGGGGTATATGTATGCAGCCTTTCCCCTCCAGGGGCTATCCTGAAGAGAGGTTATTTCCGAGGACCCCCGACCTGATTAGATTATTATATATATATATATTCATTTATATAAAAGGGTGATAGCGTGAGATGGGCAAATCCTGACCCTCTATTATAATGGACGGCCAAGATTTATTGGACATTAAGAAAATGACAATTTACGGCTAAGATTTGTTTAGTATTGAAAAAAAGAACAATTTTTTTTTCTTACCCCTTCTTTCTTTCTGCCCCACGCGGGATTATGGACCATAAATTATTATTTTTTTAATATTTAACAAATTTTGGTCGTCTATTATAGCAGAGAACCAAGATTCGCCCCTCTCACACTTTCATCTCTCGTAAGAACACTATAATATGTGATTTTTTTAACTCCCGTGAGTTTGAAATTTAAAATTTGATTCGTAGAGAAACTAGCTTTGTTAAGCGGCTAACAAAAAGAGTACAAACAAAGTACTTTTAGATTTTCATGTCATCTATTAAAAATGTTTTTTTATTTTTTTATTTTTGGTGTTCAAAAAAAAAAAAAAAAAAACTTTTTTAATATTAATTTACATGTCAGAGCTAAGCTAACCACTTCACCAATAAATGTGAAAAGCAATAAATTTACTAAAATTTTAATCCCGACATAAATTATATTATATCAATTTAGTTCTTAACTAAAATTTAGCAATAAAACTTGCAGCAGTCCGATCAATACCACAATAATAACATACCCAGTACCTCAAGGGCTCCCGCATAAGCAGGGTCTGGGAGGGGTAGTTGTACGCAGCCTTACCCCTTCAGGGTGTAACACTGACGAGAGATTATTTTCGAGAACCTCCAGCCTGACAGGGTTGGCAACAGTTCGATCAATAATTAGTTTGAATTGGATTGACATATGAATTTGTAATAGATTGTTTAAATTTGACATAATTGTACCATTAAACTAGATTAACATAATATTTTTTTATACAGAACTAACTTAACACAATTAAAAATATAAAAATTAAATTAATATAATAAATAAAATACACAAATATTTAATATAAATAATTCTATAATAAATGCTTGTGAGTAAATAAGGAGTGGGCAAGGAGATTCGATAGAGTAGGAAAAGAGTGAAACACAAAAGACCAAAAAGAAAAAAAGACCTTAAATAAAACAAAGTGAAAAATGAATAGCGACTACCATTACCATCAGGGTCGAACATAATTACAAGCAACTCAAGCGAGACACCTGGAACTTAAGGACCCCAAATTTTAGAGGATTGTATTTTTAAAGTCTTAGTCTTAATATTAATAAGTTCTAATATTACAATTTTTATAATTTTGTTACATATAAAGGGCTCCCATTTAAAATGTCTGTTTAAGGCCCCGAAAATATTAGGACCTGCCCTGATTATCATACCCAAATTTTTGAGCCTTTCGAAAATAATAGAGCTCTATATTCATACTAACAAACAAAACAACTAACTGTAGGAGTAAACTCTTTAAATTTACAAGTAATGGGTAACCAAGAGATCTACAGGCTTCGAGACGTGTGAACACTTTTCTTAAGACTTATTTCAGCTTATGAAATAGTCTCGGGAATACAATGATAACCAAAATGGATGAAGGAAAAAGTATGTGTGAGGAGAGATAGAAAAGACAATGAGAATGATGTTTTTACTAGAATAAAATCCCAATTCTTATAAGTGCATTCACTTTCTGTATGTTCATCATAATAACAAGTAAAGATCAAGGGAATATATATAGAAGAATTATGAAAAGAGACGTCCCAAAACATACCCCTAAAAGAGGCGCCAAAAGCCGGAAGTTATCGTGTGAAAAACCGTTTAAAAACTGTCATGTGCTTCAACACACAGCTCTGCACCGTGCGTTCTATAAGTTTGTGTGTCGACAGACGGGTTCTGTGTGTCGACACACACCTCTACAGCACTGTTCTGTAGGATTGTGTGTCAACACACGAGCTATGTGTGTTGATACACATCCCAATACACATTAAAACACTTAGAATAAACTTTGGGACCAACTTTAAACACTTCATTCATAATTCTTATTGTCATATTTTGAAAATACATCAACACAAACAACAACAACAACAACAACAATATACCCAATGCCTCAAGGGCTCTCGCATAAGCAGGGACTGGGAGGGGTGGTTGTAAATGCTGTTTCCGAGGACCCCCAGCCTGATAGGGTTGGCAACACGAGGGCTTCCCAGGAGGTTACCCATCCTGGTACTACTCTCGCCCAAGCACGCTTAACTTCGGAGTTCTAATGGGATCCGGTGCCTTAGTACTTGGTAAATGAATCCTACACCAACAAATAAAACATTATACCAAATCCCCATGTTTGTTCATAGCTCTCTAATATTTTAGTACATTATATTTTCGGTACATAATTTAAGTATCTAATTGAATATCTTTACATATATTATAGCAAAGTTTTTCCCACTTGAAAGCCCTCCATTTTTTTTTAGTCTTATAGTAATCTCATAAGTCCGACGTTCAACTTTCCTTTCTGTTACTAAATTAAGCTATTATTAAAACCTAATTAATTTCATAAGATTGCCATAAGAAAATGTGAAAAAGATGTTATTGCATTAGTAAGGAGCTAAAATTGATAATTTAAGTTTGAAACAACAAGAACATGTTGATATGACATCCCTTGTGCGTTGCACGAAGTTGCACGAGTATTAAATTATTGAGCACTCACTAGCTTATTATCTGCTATGTGTATGAAACATATACTTATATATGCTATAGCAAGTAGATGTCTGTATTGCATACTCATTTCTACTTGTGGGTATCTAATAGGTCTTCATTATCCAGTGCCCGCCCATACTCAGCCTGAGGTGTGACATTTAACTGCAATCCAATAATATATTTCCACCTCATTCGATAGACAAGTTGAGCATATATATCAATTTTCTTAATTAAATTAATTAAATACTAATAGGGGTAGGTGGTGCAGGGGTGGGTATAGGGTAGGTTTGCTGGGTATACGACGATGTACATCTGCAAGGTGGGAAAAACATTATATCCATACTTCAACCTATGTCCATAGAAAGTACTGCCACGTATATTCGACCCGTATATGATCTACCACCCATTTCACTTGCACTCATACTCGCTCCAACTGAGCGGGTACCCGCAACTAATAGGCTTTCTAATCTGCCCATTGCTTGCTACAACAATGCCTCCAGTCATGGAGGTTAATGGTGTGGCCAACGCCAATTAAAACCACAAGCAATAAAAATAGTTGCTTGGAATCCCCAATTTTTTAACGACCCATTTTGAAAATCACTTATGATATATTAGTTTCTTCTATCACATATCACCGTTACAATTAGACAAATAACAACCAATATCAGACATATTTACATAAATAACAATATAAAAAGTCCACCGATGAGATTAGATTATATGACGTATGCTTGGTCATATACGTTATCAGAAAAGACCCAATGAATCATGTATCTGCTTGAGCGTGCCGTATTCACTTATCAGCTTAAACTTTTATATAATTAGATTCCGGACAGTCTTATATATTTATACGTAATATAATAATATCCAAAGTGGTTAGAATATAATCTGACAAGATATATGAGAGGGGGGTTGGGCCACCCATCCATTGAGTAATAATATGTCCATTTCGCAAGCCAACTTGCCCCCATTCATTTGTCTTATAATAAACAAAATATATACTTTAAAACTATGTATTATTTAAATGTCCGTATACTTTTCTCATTGCATCAATTTAGTCTATATATTTTTAGTTATGTCAATTTAGTCCCTCTGCAATTTAAATTGTATCAATTTAGTCGTTTAATCAAATTCAAAAATTGAGTTATTGATGTAATTTTCAACAAAAAAATCATGGTAGATGCAGATAACTCACTACAAATACTTTCATTGACTCAATTTAACCAAACCCATGTATGAACCATTAAAAATTTAATTAACAACTTAGCGTATATTTTACTCTAAGGACCAAATTGACACAATATAAATTATACAAGGACTAAATTGACACAATTAATAATATAAGGACTAAATTAAAACGATAAATTAAGTACAGGGACCTTTGATATAAATAACCCTATATTTAATTATTATATGCAAGTAAAATGCTGCCGTCAAAAAAAAAAAAAAAATTTATTTCTTTAATATATTCAATCTTGTCACGGATTGCATCACTACTCAGATTCTTATCTTTCAATTTGGTTGACATAAATTGAAAATAATATTTGGATTTTCTTTTTGGAATATATTATCTTCAGTTTATACATTTTTATTCCTTTTTTCTAACATATTATAAATATATTTAGTTTATCTGTTTCAACTTATATGTTCCAGAAAAATTTATATATTTAGGATCTGTGTCTTTTATAATATAATACTTGTTTATGTAATCTAGGGAACTCTTTTTTCTACATATTAGTGCTTTGGATACATATTCAACAGAGAATTTATGTATTATAACGGTAAAAGTGGAATTAATAATATAAATCAACCGATATAGTGGCAGGTGGTGGTCGGCCATGGCAGAGATGATCATGGTGATGTCGAGCAACAAAGATGGATGATAGCGAAGCTTAGCAGTGGATGATAGTTGCGGCAATAAACCATGGTGGTGGACCGTGATGGCGGCAAGACAAGGTGGTGGACCTAGACGGCGGCAAGCCATGATGGTGGGCAATAGAGGTGACTCATAGTGAAAGGAACATACCCAGTGCCTCAAGGGCTCCCGCCTACGCAGGGTCTGGGGGGGGCAGATGTACGCAGTCTTCCCCCTTCATGGTGTTAATCTGAAGAGAGGCTATTTTCGAGTGCCCCCAACCTGAGGGTGAGGACTTCCCAGGAGGTCACCCATCCTGGTACTACTCTCGCCCAAGCACGCTTAACTTCGGAGTTCTAATGGGATCCGGTGACGGCGTGTTGATGCCCTCTTTGGTAGGTGAATCATAGTGGTGAGGTGAATTTATGGAGGTGGTGGGCCATAGTGCTGGTGGCGGCTCATCATGGTAGATGGTAATAGTTAGACCGGTGGACGCAGAAAGGTGGTGGTGGTGAGTCATGGTAGTTAGGCGAAATTAAGCTCGTGACTAGTCTTGGTAGTTATGGATAGATTATGATAGTAGCTAGTTATGATAGTGAAGGCTAGTGGTGTTGGGTGCCGATGGTGGTGAAAATAAAATTGAATAATGGTACTAAAGATATAAAACTAACAATCATTTAAAACATCCTCAGGTTGGGGTCCTCGGATACAGCCTCCCGTCAGGGTAGCACCCTGAATGGGGAAGGCTGCATACATCCACCCCTCCCAGACCCTACTTAGACGGGAGTCCTCGGGATAAAACATCTTTTTCTATTTAGTTATAAAATATTTTTTTTGGGCTTATGTAAGATGTAAGAAAATATAAAAAATCTTTATATTAAACAAATATTAAAACTTATTTAATAATTGTGTTTTTCTATAATTTTAAATCAAAAAGCTAAATCAAAGTGTTCCAAAAAAAGAACTATCTTTAAGAAATGACTTTTTTAGCATATTATCATAATTTTAAAAAAAATTTTAGCAAAATATCATATCTTTAAAAATATTTAGCAAACTATCACATTTTACTGTAGCACACTGGGTGCACGACGTACGCGAAGGCGTGCACCCACTGTTGCACGCCGTCCTGTGCATCGTGCAACAATGCCCATATATATATATTTTTTTTGTTTTACATCTTTAAAATTTAAAAAAAAATTAATAAATTTTTTTTTTAATTTTATAATTTGAATCACTAAATCCATATACATTTTAAATTAAAAGGTATATGTATATTATTATTTGAACTATTAATAAAGAAGATATAAATGAGGGACACATTTAAGTGAAGAGATGATGATATGTATATTATTATTTAAACTATCTCATACAGGAACTATGGCATTATAATACTATTAATAAGGAGGATATAAATGAGGGACACATTTAAATGAAGAGATGTTGGTGTTTCCAATAAAAAATCAACAGTTTACGTATTTGTACATTATTATTTGAACTATTTTATTAGATATATGATCAAAAACTAAAAAATTATTTCATATAGTTCAAATTATATATGAATTTTTAAAATATATTTTATAAACTATATGAAATAATTTTTTAGTTTTTGAGTTACATATATCTAATAAAATAGTTCAAATAATAATGTACAAATGAGTAAACTCGTGATTTTTTATTGGAAACATCAGCATCTTTTCATTTAAATGTATCCCTCATTTATATCCTCCTTATTAATAGTATTATAATACCATAGTTTCTGTATGAGATAGTTTAAATAATAATATACATATCATTATCTCTTCATTTAAATGTGTCCCTCATTTATATCTTCCTTATTAATAGTTCAAATAATAATATACATATACCTTTTAATTTAAAATGTATATGTATTTAGTGATTCAAATTATAAAATTAAAAATAAAAATAATTTAAATTAAAAAGAAATGTTATTAATTTTTTTTAAATTTAAAGATGTAAAAAAAAAAAATCTGGGCACTGTTGCACGACGTACGGGACGGCGTGCAATAGTGCCGATGTTGCACGACGCATGGGACGTCGTGCACCCAGTGTGCTCCAGTAAAATGTGATAGTTTGCTAAATATTTTCAAAGATATGATATTTTGCTATTTTTTTTTTTTAAATTGTGATAATATGCTAAAAAACTCTTAAGAAAGATAGTAAGATATCGCCTAGGGTTAATTTATCAGGCACTAATGCACCGGATCCCGTTAGAACTCCAAAGTTAAGCGTACTTGGCGAGAGTAGTACTAAGATAGGTGACCTCCTAAGAAGTTCTCGTGTTGCCAACCCTATAAGGTAAGAGGTTATCAAAAATAGCCTTTCGGCAGGATTACACCCTAAAGAGGTAAGGCTTCGTATATCTAACTATCCCGGATCCCGTTTGGGCAGAAACTCTTGAGGCACTGGATCTATTGTTGTTGTTGTTGTAGTATGGTGTCATGACCCGAGGTGGGCTCGGGTTATGACTTAGAAAGAATTAAGAGAATTAGAGTTTGGGGAAAGGAAGAATTAAAAAGAGATGAGGAAGAGAAGAGAATTAGAGAGAATAGAGGGAGAAGTAGAGAGAAGTAAAGGGAATTGAGTATTGTATTATTGTTTGAATGAGTATTACAAAGGATGATCAAGGCTCCTTATACTAGCTTAAGCCTAGAAAATATCTAGCTAATGCACTAACTAATGGTTAACAACTCAATACAAACACACAACTCATCTAACCAACATAACAACTCAATCTAACTACATCTATTAATACGAGAATATCTCTAACTAACTAATAACCATCATTCCCTCTAATACTAACTACTTAATACTAATACTAATGTCTTTATACTACTTATCCTACTTGTTACAATCGTGACATATGGTATCGCCTATGGGCCCAAATACATGGGCATAATGGGCCTCATAAACCAGATAAAGGCCCACGAACTAGATCAATAGGCCGATCTCTAAAACACATCAAAAGCCCTCTCCCACACAATCTGTCCACTTACTCAACTCTCGTTCTTCTGTATGAACTTCAAAACCTCAAATTAGGGTTTTAGCAGATTACACTTTAATATTTACAGTTTCTTTCTCTGTAATCTATTGTTACATCATCATTACACACAATCAAATCAAATTTGCATATTTGCTTTAATTGATTTTCCGGTTTGTAAATTCTTTTCAGAATCCAAAAATTCTATTTGAATTTTGGTTTTTTTTTTTTTTTTTGAATATGTCGAAAATTGAAGAATCGAATCGAAATTCGAGAGTAACATGGGAAGGTTGCAGTGTTTTGCTCGACATTAACGATGGTGATCGGCTTGTTTTCGCTCGGCTTTCGCCTGCTGCGTGAGTTTGATTAAGCTTTTTTGTTTAATTTGTCTAATTGATGTTGTAGTTATTTAGATCGTTGGTCGCTTATCTTTTTAATTCTGTTTAGATTTTTTTTTTTTTTTTGGTTTAAATTGGTTCGTCTTTGCTCTAATCAGTTCTGCATTTTTTTTTTTTCAAAATTGTCCCTAATGTTTTATTTTAGAGTTATTTATAAGAAAAGTTTATGTACTTTGCTCATTGTGTTAGTTTAGCTTTTGTATTTTTAATTATTTTAATTTAGTCTTTATACTATTTACTTTGTGAGTGAAATTGGCATTAAGTTGGTCACAAAGTTTTTAATGCTCGGGGTGACGAGAGTTTAAATTGAGTGAACAAGTGGTTTTATATTGGGTCATTTGCATTCTATATGACCAAATCGTTAAAAAATATGTCGTTAACTTAACTTCAATTTTAATTTTAGAGCTAAATTGTCACAATTTGGATTGTACAATCTTAGAACTAAATTGACACAATTTAAATAGTACAGGGACTAATTTGACATAATTGAATGTAAAGGACTAAATTGACATAAAGAGAAAAGTATAAGAACCAATTTTTACCTAATTTTGTTCACCATATTGGGGACCAATTTTGTTATAAAATAAAACATTAGGGATAATTTTGAACAAAATAAAAGATGAGTGACTGATTGGAAAAAAGTTACAAACATAAGGGACCAATAGTGTAAATAACTCTATTGTATTGTCTGAAAGACTTCATTTAATGGCGGGTTTTCTGGTGTTTTGTAAAAATGCAGGACTTTGAAGATTGGGAAGAAGAGCTGCAAGCTGCAGCCTTTAATTGGTTGTCCCTTTGGCTCAGTGTTCCAAGTTGAAAACGGCAAAGATGGACCCTACTTGGCTCGCAATGTTGAATCTCATGAAGGTTGGCTCTTAAGCGATATTGTTGTTTCGTACTAGCAATTTCTTTTTGTGGAAATTATTTAATTACTGAGCTCAAGTTGGAAAACACTATAAACTTTCAACGGGCTTTAGGCGAGCCTAATCCACTTGGGGTGTCAACAAGACGAGCCTAGTTCGAACTTGAGCTGAGCACGGATTGAGCCTTGAAACTTCTGTTTGAGCTCGGTTGGATAAGATTTTGGTGTGTTTGATACTCAGTTCATTAGCCTAATTGAAATGATTCTAGCTCGTTATGGAGCCAAATCAAATGCACAACCGAGGTAGCTTGCTTCGATTGAGCTTGCTACCGAGCTTAGCTATTGGAGTCACTATCAAGCCATTATCGAACCAGATTTCTGCAAATACTGACTTTTGACGAGCGCTTAACGAGCTTTTAGTGGTCCTTATGCGAGCCCTTATTGAATTTTTTATGAACATTAACAAGTTGAGCGTCCCCTTATTCAAACTCGACTTGTTAAGTTTATCGAGCCTACTCCAATTCGGCTCGATAAGCTATCGAGTTCCTATAATGATCAAGAACGATCCATTATCAATTTTGTACACGAGTAGTTCATCGAAAGTTCGGTTCATTTACACATCTAGACCCATGTAGTTGGCATGTGTGAGGCCCACGTACAAGCACAATTGGCATCTCTTCTCTCTCACAATTTCAATGTGAGACATTTTAAATACTTTATATGTGAAGTTCCCAACAGACTTTAGTTTTTGTGCATGTTCGTGGTTTCTTCTTCAAACAATTAAGCGGTATTTCATTTTACTTTCTTTCTGCAGTAGATAATGATGACCAGGAGAATGGAGAATGTAAAGGAGAGGTGGAATCGAAAGATAATAGAGCTATAGTGGATAATAATACGGCCCAAAGTCTTAAAAGTGAAGACATTGATGAACTGCAGAGGTCAAAATCATTCATCCCTTTTCTGCATTTGTTGTTGTTTTTGTGTACCAATCCGCATCTTTTAGTGTTTGCTGCAGTTATTGTGTGCTGAAGCTTGTTTTGTGGAGTTAAATTTTGATTGAGGGCTTTTCTTGTTGCAAATTCATTGCATTTTAGGATGACTAGTAGGACTACGAAAGTGCCGGTGCCTAAGCTCATTTTTGATCATCTTGTAAAATTACTGTACTTTTCACAATTAGTTTTTTAAAAGATTATTAAAAAGCACTGCTACATAGTACACGTTGGCCAAAAACCTTTGGTGGTTTGCTTTTGTTTCTGCTTCTTAGGAAAAGTCCTATATCTTTTGCCTAAAGGGGAAGAAAAAAAGATTATGTTGTCACTAAAGAGTAATTTTATATATCAGCCAAACATTTCTAAAAGAGCAATAAAGTATTTTTCCCATCTCGGCCAAGCAAGCTCTAGTTATTTGTTGCCTTGCTGGTTTTTGTTCACTGCTGATGTAAGAATGACACAACGAACCTCACTTGAGATTATGGCGCTGTTTTTTTTTTTTTTTTTAAAAAAAACTGTCACATACTGCAAATATGCCCTTTAAGAAAAAACTGGGTGAAGTTCATTTGGTGCAGACAGGGTGCAACAGGTGATGAAATAGTTGAAGCATTGATTGCTAATAGTGCAACGTTTGAGAAGAAGACTGCTTTCTCTCAGGTAGTCTAATTTGTATCTTCTATGTCATGAAACAATATCTGCAAGGAATTTCGTTGATTATCTTTCAATCTGCAGGAAAAATATAGGCGACGGAAGCAGAAGAAATATGCTCCTAGAGTACTTGTGAGGCGTCCCTTTGCTCGAAGGTTGCATCTCGAGTTTTTCTTTTGATTAAGCCATCTTGGCTCCATCTATTCTGTTACTTTGTGTCATTCAAGTTTGCTGACTTTTATGCTGATGGCTTTTGTTCAGTATATGTGAGGCATACTTCAAGAAACATCCCGCTAGGATTGGGTAATGTCATTGCCTCTTGATATTATTCTCCTTTAGTTTGTGGACGGATGTCTAAATTATCTGTGGGTTGCTAGCTGAGAACAAGGACTATCCTAGAATTCATCTGTTGCGAAGCATATATTCCCCTGTTTTGTGGGTTCACTGGCTTCTTGTGAGTAATTGGCTCATATAGGGCTTGTTTATTGCTCAATATCAACTCAATAATAGATGGATGATGACTCTTTAGTAATTTAAATAGTTCGGCTCTCTAGTGCTCTCAACTCACTGATGAGTTTGACTTGACATGATAACGGGCTCCCCTCAACTTGATTAGACTAAGGAGCCGAGTTTCGAGCATATAGTAATTTTATTGAACCGAATTTGAATAATGGTTCTAAAGTTTAAAGTTCATTAAAGACTTAGCGCAAACTCAAGCTCGAGTTTAGTAATACTCAACTCGGCTTAGCTCGTTATCCCCTCCCCCCCAAAAAAAAAAAAACCAAAAGAGAGAAAAGAACAAGGACCTTTTCTTTTTACTGAGTTCAGTTTTGTCATACTTTTGGTGCATGGCTTTTCACTTCCAAGTATAAAATTACTTTTTTCATTTGGTCCCAAATGCTTACAAGATGATTTTTAAATTATGGTGTTGTTCTCCTAAGCTTGAATTCATGAGCTCACCCTTCCTTTGTTTGACAGGTTTTTGCGATTGGATGCCTTAAGCCTTCTGCTTTCGTTTGGTAATGCCATAGCTTATTCAGATATTCTTGTAGTAGATAAGGTTGGTGGGATTCTCACTGGTGCTGTGGCAGAACGTTTAGGAGGTACTTGATCATTTTTCTTTCTGTTAAAGTGCTGCTCATTCGTTGAGACACTGTCTTTGTTGTTGCTACTCATTTGCTTTGAATCACAAAGAGAAAGCAAGGATCAATAAATTTTTAAATTCTTTTATCTAACGAGTTCGCTGAAGCGGACAAATCGGACCTCTTCATCACATGATTCTGTGAAATATTTTTTTTTTTTTAATCACTATTTTAGTGAAATATTTTGAGTCTATATCAAATTGGTAGGTCTTACTTATCAAATTAGCTTAATTCTGATGCGGGTCAATCGATGAAGGAAAATCAATTAGGTCAGTCTTTGATTAAGTGATTTGATATTTATCTTCTGAACACTTGATTAGAGCTTTTGTTTCGTGTAGCACTTGTGTGTAAGTCTATGATGACCACTAAACTATTCCGAAGATATGTTCACTGCTACATACCTCTCATTGTTTGCTTTTGTGATAATACTTGTATGTAGAAAAAACGAACTTAAACTTGCCTATTATTTCAGCAATTGTTGCCAAAACTCTGTTGAAATTGCAATTTGACAGTTGCAGCAATTTGAAAGATCGTTAAAGGGTCTATCTTGTTTGTGTCGCCTATGACTGATAGTACGTTCCACTAACAGGTACAGGATATGTTTGCAACACGTATTTGGGAGTGGCACCTGATTCTATTGACATCGTCAGAATCTTCAATTTTGGTGATGAAATATGCAAACGGTAATTTTACTTCTCATGCGTGATATGTGACAAACACGGTTTCTTTAGATCTCCAAACTTTTCTTCAAGTGAGCTTGAATCAATAGAGTAATGTGAAATACCTAGCTTGTAATGAGACCTTTTTATGCTGGTGCCTTGTGACACCAAATTAGGCATGGGTTTCCCATGATCAATGATGTGAGGAAATATGACAAGAAGAATCAATTTTGCCTCCTTCAAGGATTGTTTGGCATCGTATTCTGTTTGCAGTATTTTGGTTTTTGAGATATTTGATACTAGGCTTTGAAGTGGTTTTTTCTTGTCTGTTTTCAGTTTCCTCTCAAACTTTAAGAAAACTAAAACCCAAAAGATCGTTTACAAATGTAGTTTTTAGCTTCTCAAATACCAAAAATTGTATAAAAATAACCATATGAAACGGATTCTTATCTAATAGAGAATTAGTATTATTTAGTTGTTGAACTCAACTTGAGTTTTTCGCTTCAAAGCTGCATAATGTCGGTTATCCCTTGATGAAAACCTTTTCCGTCTGCCTTTCTAATATCACATGTTTCTTTTCCTTGAAACAATTCGGTCATGTGAAAACAGTTGCTTTAGTTGTCTTGAACCTTTTACATGATTTCCGGTAAACCTGAATATATAATATAACAAATAGATGTATCTTATGTTTCCAGCGCTGTTTATTGTTATTTACCGTTCCATTAAAGGAGTACATGCTAATTAGCTTAAACTTATCATTCAGGATTGTTCAGTGTAATCTCAGTGATCTTTGCTCAACACAAAGTGGGAGTTCTAAACATATGCAGGAAACGGCAAATTGCGTAAGAAACTAACATTTTTAAAGATATTGGGAACTCAAATGGGTATTTTCATATTATTCTCTCTCATTACATTTACACATTGAATATGCAGGAAATAGTAGCTGATGATGACGCTTCTAAGCCTTCGGAAAGCATGGAAGAAGCTATTGTTATGGCTGAGAATGGAACGCCTGAAGATAATCCTGAGAAAGCTTCCTCCATTGTTTCGAAAGCTTGCAAACCCGCAAAGGCAGGAGAGAAGGCGTCAACAGAGCTTATTAACTCATGGAAGGAAGGGGGCTTCTCCAGGCAAGTTTTTGTTTCCGTTTTTTCCCTTAACAGTGAGTTATTACGTGTTGATTTGAAGCATTGCCAGAACACGAGTCAGACTCTAAGCAACCCAATCAGTCGCTTGGGGCCCCCAATTAGAAATGATGGCCTAGGTATAATATGTTATAAAAGCACATGTACATAGATGATATAAAGTAGCAATATAGATTATCTGATATTGTAATATAGAGTGGATTATTTAAGATGTGCTTTACTAATTGGACACCTCAATTATCATGAAAAGGCTCACCAAGTAAACTTCCTTTGGGAATCAAAAATCTCAGGTCTAGAGCTAAGCGTTCCCAAACCCTGCTTATGCGGAGCCTTTGAGGCACTGGGTATATTGTTGTTGTAGTAGAGCTAAGCGTTGATGTTTGTTCTTCATACAATACTGTAGCCTAATCGTCGCTGCCGCTGAACTGGATGCTTGGAGCATAATGCAGAAGCTAATTCCTTTACTGTCGTACTCAGCACCGTTTGCGATTTATCATCAATATCTTCAGGTTGACTTTCGAAACTCTTGTTCATCTTATTGCAATATCCACTTCTTATCCATGGAAAGTTTGCTTATAGATGACTTCTCTCTATTTTTCGATTGAAGATGACTTTGTGTCTATTGACTTCCTCTTTTATGCCCTGATCATAGAGCTCAAAAGGCTCCAGTCATTTCAAGCTCAAGCAGCATGCAACCGACTCATTTAGCTTAACCAGTCAATTCAAGCTCGTAGGCTCACAAGCCCAAACGAGTTTATCATAATACTGTCTTCCGGTGTAAATATGCCTAAATAAGGCTAAATCGACCTTAAATGAGCCTAAACAAGGTAAACTTAGCTCCGAACTCACTAAGTAGGGATCAAGCTTGGCAAGCTTCAAGCCTAGCCAAAGCCTAAACATTGACGAGCCAAGCCTCAAGCTTGATGACCCTGGGTTTGGAAAGCCTCATATACACCCCTAATATGAGTACCTAGACCTAGAAAACTAATGCTTGGAAAGGAGTTTCTTATTAAGATTAAAAAAGCAACATTCCCAATGCCCCAAAGGCTCCCGCCTAAGCAGGGTCTGGGGGAGGTGGATGTACGCAGTCTTCCCTCTTCATGGTGCTACCCTGAAGGGAGGCTGTCTCCGAGAACCTCCAACTTGAGCGGTGCAATACGAGAACTTCCCAGGAGGTCACCCATCTTGGTACTACT
Source organism: Simmondsia chinensis (assembly GCA_018398585.1). Classification (NCBI taxonomy): domain Eukaryota; kingdom Viridiplantae; phylum Streptophyta; class Magnoliopsida; order Caryophyllales; family Simmondsiaceae; genus Simmondsia; species Simmondsia chinensis. The sequence goes on from JAGTTD010000007.1 coordinate 38,310,259, forward strand.
CTCGCCCAAGCACGCTTGACTTCGGAGTTCTAATGGGATCTGGTGCTTGCGTGTTGGTACCCTCTTAGGTTATTAAGATTGCTTTTTGATTTTTTTTGGGGGGGCGGGGGGGGGGGGGGGGGGGGGAAGAAAGATCTTTGTATAACGTGGTAGGGAGAAGGCCATACTCTTGTGTTCTAACAATACTTTTAAGCACTCTGATGATTCATTGGAGAATGATGGAACATTTCATTCTCTTGCAATATCGCGAAGACGATGGTCTATTTTACTCTTCATGTAATCAAATGCTGATTTTACAATTTTGTTTTTATTCATCAATTTCTCCATTCCCTGACATGGAGGGAGCCTCTACGAGGCACTCGGTTATTGTTGTTATTGTCGATTATATGTTTTGTACACCATGGAAGTTTCTGCAAGTGCTTACTGAATACTATCTCGGCGTTCCGAGTGCAGCCGCTGGCAACATGCATGCACAAACTGCAGGTTGAAAAAATGGCAATTAACTTGCAAATTTCTGAACCCTGGCTCCGCGAGTATCAGGTACTGCAATATTTTCGTTCCGCATCTGAATCCCCTAACCAAGTTTCTCGCCTTTTATATCTAGGGGTTTAAATGAGCTTAGCTGGCTCATTATAAAGGTTGAAAGGCTCGGGTCATTTCAAACTCGGGCCTCGCTAGGCCAACTTGTTTAACTTAACGAGCTGAGCCCGGGTTAGTAAAACTCAAGTTCGTTCAGGCTCGCAAGTTATAATGAGGTAGCCTATCTTAACACAATTTATTGGCCTAAATATGTCCAATCGAGCAATATTCAAGTCTAATGAGCCAACTCCAGCCCAAACAAACCCAAAAGACGACTTTGCTCGGAGCTCACCGAGCTATGTTCAAGCTCAACTAATCTAAAATGAGTTTAAACTTGAAGTTCCAAACATGGTTGAGCTTCAATCTGAACCTTGAGCTTGGCATGCTCGGGCTCAGCTCAACTCATATACAGGTTAATCGGCCCTATGAATTTTTTTTTGATTATTGCAGAATGAAAACATGAATTTGTTATATTGGCTAATTGTTAGCCATATAATGGTGCAGGTTTTGCCATCAAGAACACATCCATGCATGCAGATGAGCGCATTTGGTGGTTACATTCTTAGTGGCACTAAAATATGCAGTGGAACTCCAACTTCTTCATCCAAAGGACCATGATGCTATTCGTCTACAGAGTAATGTTCTATACGCTAAATATTTATAGTCAATTACATATTAGTACCCTAAGGTTTAATATATTAACTCTTTAGTCCAAAAATTTGTATTTTATTTAATAAAACAATCGAAATCATAGTTTGAAAGCCTCTAAAAAGGGTCTTTCATCCAAATCTTTTCCATCAGTGGTTTTACAACATTGCAATTCGTGTGGGATCAGGGGAATAGGTGAGGTTATCAACAAACGAGGGCATGTTTTATGCCCTTTCACACTATTTGGATTATTTTATTGCATACTTGTAATTTTTTGGACTAAAAAATTATTTTACTAAGTTTGTGGACTAAAAAATTAATACATTAAACATTGGTGTACTAATATGTAATTCACCCTATCCCTATATTTATTCTCAAGATATTGTTAAATGAAAATGTTTTTCTTCAGTATTTTCATTGGAAATGTGCTGTTAGGTTTGGTGTAATGGCTAGGCTATTCTACCATCAAGTTCAAGATCTTAGGTTTAAAGTTCATCTTTTCACTTTCTTAGATGGTGGTAGCTCGTGTTAAAATATTGTTGTAGCTTCTTATCATCTTAAAAAACACGATGGAAATCTTTAATATTTATACTATGATTCATGACTATTTTTCCTTGTATTTTTGAGAGCTGTTGTCCAAAATGACCTATTTTAAAAAATATTTCGCCTATTGGCTTTTATGTCAAACAAATTTAAAAAAAAAAATTTGTTTAAAAGTTTTAAACCCTAAATCCAAAAATAAAACAAAAAAAATATTAAAATTTTAAAATTTGATGATGTGAAGGTCATTTGAGAAAATATTTTTTTAAAATGTGTCATTTTGATAATATATATTTTTTTTTAATTTTAGGCTATTTGGGCAAAAGGCTCCTAGTTTGACACTTGTTAAAACATTTTTTATCTCTTTATTTTATTTTATTTATTTATTTTATTATAAGATTACAATTTGCTGCTAATAAGCACGGATTTCGCAATTTGACTTTTTATGTTTGTAACACGACAAAGACAATACATCATCGAATCATGTTTTGCTATATAAATATATGTTAGGTAATTTGTGATAAGCTTTAGATTTTTATGCAAATCAACTATGCATCTTCGCTCTTTCTTGACATTCTTACGAGAGAGTAAGAGAGGTAAATCTTAGTTTTTTATTATAATAGATAACCAAGATTTGTTAGATATTAAAAAAAATTAATAATTTACGGTTAAATTTATCTAGTATTGAAAAAAATATATATTTTTCCTCTCATACTCCTTTTTTTGTTTCAGCCTTATAAAGGGGTATGAGTAGTACATTATTTTTTTTTTTAATGTCTAACAAATCTTGGCCGTCTATTATAATAGAAGGTTAGGATTCGTCCTTCTCGCCCCCTCATAAGAACGCCACCTTTTATATATATGTAAACACACACTCATAGGGCTGCAAATGAGCCAAGCCGGCTCGCGAGCATGTTTGACTCTGCTCGGGTTCGTCTAAGCCGACTTGAGAGCCAGCTCAGCTCGTTTAAATAAACGAGTCAAATCAAACCGAGGCCGACTCGACTTGAAAGGCTTACGAGATGGCTCATTTATTTGCTCATGAGCCAGCTCGTTTATTGGCTCATGAATCGGCTCGTTTATGGGCTCATGAGCCGGCTGGATCATTGGCTCGCGTGTCTAGATTGCGGAATTGAATAACATGTACATTTTTTTTTATTTTCAATTTTAATGCATGATTTATTTTATTACCTTTTTTTAGCAATCTAAGTAACAATAATCATAAATTAGTCTAAGAAACCTAATAAATGAGCTTAAGAAGCCCAGTAAATGAGCCCAATGAGCCAACAAAGCCCAATGATCCAACTCACCAAATAATCAAGCCTAAATAATACCGATACCGAGCCGGTCTTATTTAGTTAACGAGCCGAGCTGAGCCGAGCACTGTTATGCGGCTCGATTAGATAAATAATACCAATACCGAGCCGGTCTCATTTAGTTAACGAGTCAACCCGAGCAAGCTGTGGCGCGGCTCGACTAGGCTCATTTGCAGCCCTACACACTCGTAACCAAAACAATGCATCTTTAAGCTTTTTGGAATGATTTTAGGGTCATTTTTCATTTGAATACTATCATTTTTTTTGAAAAAAAGGGGACAATTTTTGGCTGTTCCTGTTTATGTTTTGTAATTCTAATATTTTGTAGAAAATATAACTATTGTTTTTAAAAACTGAAGAAAGGGGTTTTAAGAAGTTATTTTCAATTTTTGCTTTAACACTAGATGTTTTTCTTCCTCTTCTCATCAGTCATCCTCCAGTTATCCTTCTCTCTTTTATCCTAGCACTGTTTGTTAAAAATTAAAAATTATGAACATTTTTCGATTTTTGTAAATAGAAAAGAAAAAACAAAAAAAAAAAAAATTAAGTTTATGAAATTTTTAGCAATATTTGATGAACAGCTGATTGTAATGGACTTTAGCATGCCTTCGGGCGTTGTTCTATCAAAAAAATAAAAGAACCAATAATTTAAATTTCCTTTAAATCTCTTGCGAATAAGCATGAATTTAGATTTCTCTACTTGGAGACCGTAGAATTTGATAGGATCAAAGTAAGATTGCAAGATCTGTCACAATCCTAAGATTCATGACTTGTCTTTATATAGAAATTTAAGAGTTTAGACGAGAAAGAAAGAGAGAGAGTTTAGATGAGAGAAAGAAAAGAATATTAGAAATAAGAAGTAAAAGAATTACTCTTAACTTTGGATATTTCATTCAACTGATAGTTGATTGATTTCCCATTATATAACTACTATCCCTATTTATAGATTGACAATACATAGAAAAAATACTAAAAAAAAGCCTAGAATGCCCCAACTCCCCAACCGTCCCTATTTAATGCCACGGTTGAGCTTGCTAGGTAAGGCATTATCTAGATACATTTTGTCACATGTGTACTTACTTTCCTAGGGACACGGCCCTTGGTTAACATGCAATCAAGCACATCCCGAAGTGTTGTCCTTTACAATGTGTTCTAGATAATATCTTAAGTAATTACTACTACTCTTAAGCTATTACATATGTAAGGACTATTCAAGAAGCTTCAAGAGTGTTCTAGAATATTTCGACAAAATATAATAAAAATATTAATATGCGTCTTGATGTGTTGGGCCGGACCTCAGGTAGCGAACTGGATCGGGCCAAGGCAAGGATTGTGACAAGATCTTGGTGATTTTGCGATAATTCCAGTCAATTTTATGATAAAAAGAATTATAGTTAAGATGAAGAGCAAAATTATTCAAATTTTTTTAAAAAGTTACTCTCCCCCCTCTTCATCCCGAAATTAGGGGTTAAAGAAAAATGGGGGTAAAAGCTTACCCAAAAATTTGACAAACGAGATAAAAGTTTAACCTATTATCCTTACCCCTCTTTACTCCGTTACTAAACGAGGGTTAATAGTGACACCTTTTCAAAGTGCAGGATGTCAAAGTAACCAAGTCAACACCTTGATGATAAAAGATAAGAAATTATTGGGCCTACCTAATGCTAATAATTATTTATCTTATGGGCCAAACATAAAGCAAAACAAATGAATTGGAAACATACCCCACCACAAATATACATCAAACCACCAAAGCACCACCTTTTTTTTATCTTTCACCTAATTTCATCATCTTTTCCATGGTTCACTTACCTTTCCTCTCTGGGATGATGATGATGGTGATGATGGACCATGTAAAGGTGAACTCTGTTCTTTCGATGTCGGTGTCGATCGGGCTTTCCTCAGCCTGCCCCGAGTAACCCGAATGGCTTCCTCCATCACCGTCTCTTGAGGCGGCGCAAGTGGTGGAAGTGGTGAAGGGTTTGTAGCTTTCTTTGTTTCTGAAGGAACCGGATCGTTTTTCGGTGCTCCTACCCCCTGTTAGTACAATCCGGGACGTAAATTAAACGAAATAAAATACATAATGTATTGTACGACTTTATACATGGAAATGTCTGCCCAAAGCTTATTGACTTTAAAAAAAAAATGCATACGGTTATATTTATGTTTAAATCAACTCATTCTTTTGACATACAGATAAAGTGAAGAGAGACATAATTCTATCAGTATTGTCCACAGTAAAGAATTCGATATAATCAATCACTTGAGAGTGGAAACGACAAATTCCATAAAGTATAGAATATCTTTACTTAATTTAAATATACGTATTTTATTTCATTTTTTTGAACAACTAATGTGAGTGTAAATATTAATTGTTTTAAATTAATTATTTGTATTTTTTAAACGGGAAACTACAAATACGTGCTATAAAATTAAGAAACCGTGTAGTTTACCGTATCCATCTCGGTATTATACTTGTTTTTACTAACAGAGATTTCTACCTCATCAGTTGATTTGGCTGATTGGGTGGAGGTCTCCGATGCAGGCATTGAGACACTCTTCTTAAGTGGGATCTTGGCCGGTGATGATGGTGTTGGTGGTGCTGCTGGTGGTGCCACTGGTGGTGATGGTGGTGGTGCTAGGGAGGAGCTCGGCTCCTCGTCTTGTACTACTGCCTTCAGCCGTTGGGTTGAAGATTTAGTAGGAGCTGGAGGTGGCTGCTCTTCATTTTGTGGTTCGATAACTTGTGTTCTTGTTGATGGCTGGTGACTTGGTGCTATGACAGTAGCAGCGGGAGATTGTTGAGTTCGGGATCGCTGTTGTGGCTGTATTTTGACAAAAATTCATGTTAATAAATGTAAAATCATGCACATTCTAACACAAAAACGAACTCTAATGGCTTATTTGATATCATTTTCTGTTCATAATTTTTGATTTTTTAACAAACTATACACTAGCTTCTAAAAAAGAACTTTTTTAATTTATCATTGTGACTATTTTGACGTTCAGGATCCAACAAGACCACAAACAACTCAAGCAATTTCTTGAGGCCCCCAATTTCTTAAAAGCCTTTTTCACAAATTAATTATATTATGAGTTTGTTTCTATGACATATCACCGTTAGTAACATTATAAAAGCATATATACGGAATGCACATATAACATAAAAGATCCATATATGTTTAAATTGGCCTGAACACCTCCATTACGATAACGACCCCACAAATCAAAACTTGTTTTTCACCTCTAAAATCTCGGGACCAACAATGTTGACATTCAGATAACTTCATCAAAAACAGATAAAAGAACAAGAAAAGCCAATTTCTTATCATTGACAAATGTTTATCTACCTGGGGAGGACGAGGCCTCGAAGTCGATTGCACAGCGACATATTGTAAAATATCGAAAACCCGTGTTTGGACATAGCTTACAACGTTCTGGCAATACAAAAGAGCAGCATCTCCGGCCCTAGTCCTTAGCTCCAGTAGGCTGCGATCGATTTCCGTCTCATGCTTTGAAACATACGGTCTAAAGAAAGAATCGTAAACGTACATTGTTCCCTGAAGTATAGTATAAGGCATGGTAATTGTTAGGCTCGAAGAACAGGTTTTGATTTAGATGCAAATGAACAGATTGAAAGAAATTGCAAAGCGAAGAGAAAAAAGAGGAAATAGTAACACATAGATTTACATAGAAAACCCTCAAAGTGTGGAAAAACCGAAGGAGGAGGAGAAAGCAATCCGCTAGGGTTTGAAAAGAGGTGATACAACCAAGAGCTGCTCAAAGTCTATATAAAGATCCCAGAAACACTAATTTTCCAAATGACCTGCGGAGCCAAGGCTAGGAAAAAACAGGTCTATTGAAGGGCGAGGGCCCTTTATTACCGCCACAGACCTCAGTTTCTGAAACGATACATAAATTCGAGATACAACACAATAGTAACAGTAAACGCATGTAAACAGAACACTGACTAAGCCAATAGTCCATACAAACAAACAAATAAACAAACAAGAACAGGCCCAGTGCCTCAAGGGCTCCCGTGTAAGCAGGGTCTGGGAGGGTTGGGATGTACGCAGCCTTACTCCTTTAGGGTGATACCTAAATGAGAGCCTATTTCCGAAAACCCCTCACCTGATAGGAGGTAAGCCAATAGTCCATGATTTTCAATAGTGGAGCAACATACCGTACCTTCGTCTTTGGATACCACAGGTATATGATGAAGGCCAATTTCACTTCACTATACATTGGAACCCTTCAAGGAGATAACACAACTAAACGACATCAGAAACACTACAGAGGGTACGTTGCAGCGGATAAGATGTAAATTCATTTCGAGTTAAGAAATAATACCAGGAAACAAAAGTGTCAATGGTCCTCTCGAAGACGGTCATCATGGCCACCAAAATCCTGAAAGTATCTTGCGTTATCCCGATTGAAACGAAAACAATCATATTAGTTTCGCATAGGGCGTAAATGAGCCAAGCTGCCTTGTGAGCCTAAACGAGTCTATATTGATACGAATACTATTTTCTGAATATGCCTAATCTAGCCGACTATGAGAATAAATGAGCCAACCTTGAGCCTCAGTGAGCTCAGTCAAGTTTAAATAAGCCTAAATAAGGTGATTTGACTCGGAGCTCATCGAACTAGGTTCGAGCTTAACTAAGCCGAGTAGGCCTAAGCCCAAGCTTATAATGAGTTGAGGTCAAGTTTGAAGTTTTCAAACTCAGTCAGCTTTGAACTGAGCCTGACTCGAGCATGCGTTCACGAGCCTAGCCTCAAGCTTGATGAGCTCGGGCTTGGATCAGCTCATATACACCCTTACAGCTCGAGCTTGAAGTTTCCAAATTTGACAAGCTTTTAGTGCTAAAGCTTGACGAGCTCGGGCTCGGATCACCACATATACATCCCTACTCTAAGAGGAAAAACAGCAAGAACAAACAACATACCAGTACTGGCACCAAAAGCGGAGTTGCTCGATCTCAGGTTTATTCTTTTCAACTGTCTTAAAGCACTCATAAGCTGGATATGCATAGCCAAAAATCATACTGCAAAGAACAGAACAACAAAATGTAATTCCCCATCAGAAACAAACTCCCAATTACTATATTAAACAAGACATAAAAAGGGCTTTTCTGCAGATGACATACACAAGTCCTCTGTTCAGGAGGTTTCCTATCATTTTCAATACCTGAAATGCACAAAGAAACGTTTCTTGTAATTCAAAATTAGGAGATCATTTTCAAGTAACAATGAGTAAATAGAAAATGAAAGAAAACAAAAGAAGAATCGTAAGTCTTATAATTGTATGAAGATTCAATTTTCTCAATGTAGCAAGCGAAAAACGAAATCAAAATCAAACTACAAAATCTTATCGGCATTATTCCGCATTCGATTGAACTAAAACCAAATTAATTGCAAACAGAAGATTCAATTTACTCAAAGTAACACGCAAAACAAACAAAATCAAAACACACAACAATAACGGCATTATTCCTCGTTTCATCTAGCAAAAACAAAATTAATTGCAAACAAATTCGAAATCCAAAACAGATATCATAAGATCATCGGCATTATTCCACTTTTCATTAAACTAAACCAAAATTAATCACAATAAAAAGATAAATGACTCGAAATTGAATATCAATAGCATAAGATTATCGGCATTGTTCCACATTTCATTGAACTAAAACTAATTGCCCAAAGAAGATCAATCTGTAACTAGAGCGGTTTTGAAACTAGAAATTTATCGTTCAATCAGCGAAAATCGGCATTATTCCTCGTTTCATTGAGCTAAAACAAAATTAATAGCAAAACAAAAATATAAATGACTCGAAATCAGAAATCAACAGCATATGATTATTGGCATTGTTCCACATTTCACAGAACTAGAAATTAATTGCACAAAAAATTCTGAAACTAGAAATTTATTGTTCAATTAGCGAAAATCGGCATTGCTCCTCGTTATATCGAGCTAAAACAAAATTATTCGCAAAAAAAGCTAAATGAATCCATACCAAAGATAGATAGCATTAGATTATCGGCATTATTTCACATTTTATCGAACTAAAACAAAATTAATTGCTTAAAAGAGAGAAATGACTTGAAACCAAGAATAGATAGCATAAGATTATCAGAATTATTCAACATTTCATCGAACTCGAGTTAATTGCACAAAGAAGATCAATCCGTACCTACAGCGGTTATGAAACTAGAAATTTATTGTTCAATCAGCGAAAATCAGCGTTGTTTCTCGTTTCATCGAGCTAAAACACAATTAACTGCAAACGAGAGATAAATGACTCGAAATTGAAAATAGACAGCATAAGATTATCGGCATTGTTGCACATTTAATCGAACTAAAACAAAATTAATTGCAAAAAAATAGATAAATGACTCTAAATCGAAAATAGAAAACATAAGATTGTCGGCATTGTTCCACATTTCATCGAACTAAAACGAAATTAATCACAAAACAGAACATAAATGACACGAAATCCAAAATTAGTAGCATAAGATTGTCGGCATTGTTAACTAAAACAAAACTAAAACAAAATTAATTGCAAACAAAAGATCAATGACTCCAAATCAAAAATAGATAGCAAAAGATTATCGGCATTATTGGAAAATTCATCGCACTAGAACAAAATTAATTGCAAACAGAAGATCAATGACACCAAACTAAAAATAGATAGCATAAGATTATCCGCATTGTCCCAGATTTCATCGAACTAGAACAAAATTAATTGCAAACAGAAGATCAACGACACCAAATCAAGAATAGATAGCATAAAATTATCCACATTGTTCCAGATTTCATCGAACTAGAATTTAAATGCACAAAGAAGATCAATCCGTACCAAGAGCGGTTATCAACTAGAAATCTATTGTTCTGATCAGCAAAAAATGGCGAAAAAACAGTTGATTTCAGAGGCTAAAGTGCAGAGAATATGAAGGAAGCAAAATTACGATTAAACCGCCGGAGTAGTTGAAGCGCCGCCGACGGCTGACGGTTGCTCAGTAGAGAGTGGACAGAGTCAGAGATGAGAGGTGCGTGATGCGAGAAAATGACAGAGAGAGAGAGAGAGAGAGAGAGTGAGTTGGGATCCGAGGGATGGGTGCTGATAATGAGAGCGAGCAGTATTTATTTAATTATTATACAACAGCTATTATCCAAAATAATCTAAAATAAAAAAAATATTATTTAAAATAATTTATTTTAAAAAATATTTATCTAAATTGCTTCCACGTCAGCAGATTTAAAATTTTTTTTAGGTACCTCTCTCTGTAATAATAATTTTAAAGATAATAATTTATACTAAATATTATGTAAACAAACAACTAGTATTAGATAATTGTAATAATAAGTAAATAAATAATACTATTTAATATTTAATCAATAACTTAATTTAAATTTTTTATTATAAATTACATATATATTTTAACTAAAGTGTATATTATAAAGTTAAATATAACATAATAATAAAAATATAACTAATATATTTAATTTAATTAATAATTTATTAAAAAATTAAATTAAAAAAGGGTTTAAAGTGTTAGGTACCAAAAAAAAAATTTTAAATTTTAAAATTTGCTGATATAAAGGCTATTTGGAAAAATATTTTTTGAAAGGAGCTATTTTAGGTAATATTTTTTTATTTTGGGCTATTTTGGGCAACGGCTTATTATTCAAAGGAAGAATGATAAAAAAAATGTGATAATATTATCAGGGTATTTTTTGTTAATATTATGACTATTTTAATACGGTAAAATTATAAAAGTCTTTATTACTACTAATAAATTTTTTTAATACCGAACTAGAAAAACTAATTTTTTTACCACCCAAACGATGAGAGTAAACTCCACTTGCCTCTTTGTAAGCGAGGAAAAATGAAGTTAATTTTAATATAAAAAAATAGTAAAATATCAAATTATTTATATGTGAATTTTTTTGAACTATACTTATAAAAGTAAAAGAAAAAAGTATTATCCTAGTCAAAATGAATATTTTTGATGTTGAACTAGTTATAAACTAATTTTTTTAAATGCTGCATGGTATCTAACATTTGCTCATGTACTTGTCTCTTCTGTCTTAGTTTAATATATTTTCAAAATAGAGTATCTCAGTTGTATATTTAATGTGTTTTGGCTTAAACATGGTGTGTGTTGACACATACTTGGTGTCGACTAGGGGTGTAGTCGAGTCGAGCCGAGTATCTGAGTACTCGACTAAAACCCAATTAACTACCCGGGTACTCTAACTCGTACTCGAACTCCATTCGAAGAGTTAATTTTGCGCAAACTCGAACTTGATAAACTAGTCGAGTACTCAACTTGACTCAAGTACTCGTTTATTTTGCATATGAACGTTCAACAAATTAGCTCTGTTATAATATTATTTCATGCACTCAAATATTAGCTATACCTAATTTGGATACTCGATTATTGCTCACACTATATTTTAACATAAACGATGGTAAATCACTGATATACTAAGCAAATCAAATATAATCAATTGTAAGAAACTCAAGGTACTCCGTCACAAATATAACATGCCATTTTTTACAAAAAATTCAATCCTTCATTCATTATACTATAATGTCACAACCTATCAATTTAAAAAGAAAATAATACACAAGAACTATTTCATATTAGTTGAGTACTAGTTTGAGTATCGAGTCGAGTATTTAATCGAGTATCGAGCCAAGTAGTTCACTACTCGACTTGTACTCGTTTATTAATCGAGTATCTTTTGATACTCGAACTCGGCTAATTCGAGTTCGAGTTGAGTTTTATTCAAGCTACTCACAAGCTACTCACGAGCGGCTCAGATCGTGTACACCTCTAATGTCGACATGTTACTTAATCGCTCTTTAGATGTTGTGTGTCGACACACGGAATTTTCACTCTCACAAACATGTGCGTCAACATACAACTCCAATTTTTGAAACTTGAGTTTTTGTAATATTGTATATTGATACACAGTATTTATAGAGTGATTTTGTAATATATCAACACCGAGCGGAGCTGAATTGGTAATTAGTGAATAAGATAAGGGTTGGGCACAGCGGCATCCAATAATTTAGCTTTAACGGCACTCACTATGAGCCACACGACACTGTATCCGGTGCATGCTGAACGGCAGGCTGCGCCCCACGTGACCAAAGTGCATATTTATTAATACATTAATTATTTATTATTAACCAAAGAGGACACCAATACGCCGTTATCGAATCCCATTAGAACTCCGAAGTTAAGCGTGCTTGAGCGAGAGTAGTATCAGGATGGGTGACCTCCTCACCCTCAGGTTGGGGGCACTGGGAAATAGCCTCTCTTCAGGTTAACACCCTGAAATGGGAAGGCTTCGTACATCCGCCCCCCAGATCCTGCTTAGGCGAGAGCCTTGAGGCACTGGGTATGTCCCTTTTACGTTAATTATTTATTACATTAATTGATTTCTTTTTAATTGATTTTAGTTATTAATTACACTAATCCATTATATATAATTTATTCACTTATTTATTAATACAAAAAATAATTTATTCGCTTATTTATTGATACAAAAAAATAATTTAAACAAAAATAAAATTATGCAACTGATAAATACCGATTTTCAAGTGTAGAAAAACACTTTTCTGTAAGTGTAAAAAAGTACTTTTCTGCACCATAGAACTTCCGCACGACCAAATGCAAGGCCTTTTCTGTTCTGTTCCCCTTAATCATTTTCATCACTATCCTAAACCTACGCCGTTTGCATGGCATTAACTTATTAATTAACTCTCTCACTTTATATTCTCCCTTTTCTTTTTTTTTTATTTTTCTTTTTTTTAAACAAAAATTTATGCTGTATAAAAAGTTTGTTCCCTGTATTTTATCCATTATGTCTCATCTTTAAAGAATCTACAAATGCGCTTGAGTTTAGGGGTGTAAACGAGCCGAGCACCCCTTTGTTTGAACTCGAGCTTGATAAGGCTTATCGAGCTCAAGTTTGAGCGGAGCTCTTATCAAGCATCTCAAATCCTTGTTCGAACTCAGTTTGTTAAGATTTTAGTGTGTTCGATACTCGGCTCGGCTCGGCTTATCGAGCCAAGTCAAGCTCGTACTCGAGCTGAATCGAGCTCATTATCGAAACCAATCGAGCTTAAAACCGAGCCAAGCTCATTATCGAGTTGAGCTTGCTACCAAGCCGAACTTTTCAAGTTACTATCGAGCAATTATCGAACCATTTTCAAACTAATATAACTGTTAATGAGCTATTAACGAGCCCTTAACGAGCTCATACCGAGCCCCTTAATGATCACACTGTTCGTGAACATTAACGAGCCGAGCACTATCTGTTCGAACTCGACTCGTTAAACTTATCAAGCCTGCTTGAACTTGGCTCGAGAAGCTATCGAGCGCAGATAATGAACATGAACGAGCCCTAATTAATTTCTTGTTCAGGAGTCCATATTCTTGTATTTTATTAATTAACATGTAACATTGGTACAGTTGTTTATTATTAATAGAATGATTTATTAAAAACTTAATTATTAATAATACACTGTATAAATTCAACCAATTTGACCAAGTCTTTAGAACGGTGGGTGTGGGGACAAAGTGAACACCTCTCAACCTTAAGGACTAGTAACTAACTTAAGCCAAGAAACACACTTGAGAACAAACTTAAACCAAGGGATGTACGGACAAGGGATAGGTACAACCCAAACCAGGCTAGGAACTCAAGCAGAGGTATAAACAAACCGAATGTTCAATAAAGTACTCGTATTCTAAATAAGATGTGATTAATGTGCTTTTACATGTACCATTTTAACACACGATAGACACTTTTTTTCAATAATTAGCTAATAAAGTGATAGTATTAGAAATATGCCTCAAATTTATGTATCTAGGATTTATGGGTTGCCGAGAGGTCACCGATCGATCAGGAAAATGTTCGATCGATTAGGTGAATTAAGTTAAAATCCAATTTTTTGGCCGAGAGAGGGCCGATCGATCGGGAACCTGTTTTTGCGTAACCCTAGCTGTTTAGTATAAATATGAAGTCAGGGGATACTTTTTAGATATCCAATCCAATCAAAATCCAATTAAAAGTGTGAGGTCAGCCGTCGTCATCAATTTGAGAGCATTACGAGAGTTAAAAGAAAGTGATTCATAATTCTTTCATAGATCTCGTTCAAAAGAAGTATTATTGTAATTATTCCATTCAAGTATCAATAAATAATTTTTATCTCTGCCCGTTGTTTTCTCCCCTCTCGATTGAAGAGGGGCTTCCACGTAAATCATTGTGTGTTGTTTTATTTGTTCTTCCTTTTACCTATTTTGTTTACTTCTCTTTTGTGTGAGTTATAGTATTTGAATCAAATCTTGTCTTGGGTGTTAAATTCCGCATTTAGGAGGTATTTATATTTTTCTTTACAAATTGGTATAAAAAAAAATCAGATTTGTCCAATCTTACCTTAACAGATAGTATAAAATAGGCCACTTATACAAACGAAATTCAAATGAACCTGTATAAAAACGGGAGTAAAAAACAAAAAATAAGCAAACTGCTAATTAAACAAAATTATATAACAAGAAAAACAAACAAGAAAAAAATGATCAAACATGCACTATAAGGTAGACAATCCTCGCCTAGCGAATGATTTGTTTCTGTTTTTTTGTTCTGTGTTGGTTGTTTTGGTTCCCATATTATTGTGGGCTGTTTTAAGCCTTGCCTAGCGAATGACCAGTTTATGTAGCGATTTTTTCGCAAATTATCGAAAAAAAAGGTAGACAATCCTAGCACCTAGGAAAAAAAAAAAAAAAAAAAAAAAAAAGGGCTGGTGAAATGCACATGAATGATTGTGCAACAATTAAAACACAAAAGCAGTACCTGCTCTCCTTTTGCACGTGTCTTGGCGAAGAAAATAGAACCTCTTTTTTCTCAAGTATACACCCGTATAATTAATTGTTGCCCGATGGTATAGCCTAGTGGTAAAGAATACCAATAATTATGTATGTTATCTGAGTTTGAATCCTTATTATAGTATTTGTGGCTTCCCTTTACAGGAATTCTAAAGGGGTATTTTGTTCTTAAAATAAAACTTATGTTAATTTGTTAATTAAAATTTTAATGCTCCACACACGCGTTAGTTGAGTCAGTTGGTGGATTTGTAATGATTACTTGTATTTAACGTGATTGTACCATTAAAAATTATATTATTAACTTAGCTTTAAGTAATACAATTAAAAATACAAATACTAAATTAATATAATAAGAAAAATACATGAACATTTAATGTAAATAATCCATAAAAATTAGATTAAAACTATTATTTTATGAAATATGTTGAAATTATGATGGTCAATTGAAAATTAACAAAATAAATCTAAGGCCCAAATATAAAATGGGCCAGGCTTAACAATAAAACAAAAATAACAATAATTCCAGTGCCTTAAGGGTTCCTGCATATGCACGGTCAGGAGAGGGAGGGATATATGCAGCCTTACCCTTTCAAGGTGTTACCCTAAAAAGAGGTTATTTCCGAGGATCCCCAACACCCCCCCCCCCCCCCCCAAAAAAAAAAAAAAAAAAATACAGATCCAGTGTCTCAAGGCTCTCGCATAAACTGGGTTTGGGAGGGGTGGATGTACCCAACCTTACCCTTTCAGGGTGTAATCCTACCGAGAGGCTATTTCTAAGGACCCCTAAGCTTATAGGGTTGGCAATGCAAGGACTTCCCAGGAGGTCACCCATTCTGGAACTACTCTCGCACAAGCACGCTTAATTTCGAAGTTCTAACGGGATCCGGTTTCATTAGTGCCTAGTAAATAAACTCTTCCGAGGATCCCCAACCTAAGAAGTATAAAAGCATAAAAGCATAGATACAAAACAACAGCCCAGAGCAAGCAAACAACAAAAATAAAATTATAAAGAAAGCATGAAGCCGTAATGGGCCGGGCTTAACGATAAGCCCAAAACCAAACTCACCCTCTTTTTCCAACTGTCTGGTTCATATCCAGGCTATCCCCACTCCCCACTCCTCACCACAATATCAAATTTTTTTTTTTAATTTAGAAATTTAGAGAAGCAAAAACTCAACTATTCTTTTCAAATTTCTCTTTATTTTTTATTTTTTTTTTCTTTTGGATGGGCTTAAATTTTACGGCGGAGATGGTAGCAGCACCACCAGCAAGTGTCCTTCGTCTTCAATCTTCATTCCTTTGTGGTCATCGCAGGTTATCTTTATCAAATTGTTGCAATTATGTGTTGTGAGAATATAGCGTTTATTTATCGGGCACTAATGCACTTGATTCCATTAGAATTTCGAAGTTAAGCTTGCTTAAGCGAGAGTAGTACCAGGATGGGTGACCTCCTGGGAATTCCTTGTGTTGTCAACCCTATAAGGTTGGGGTCCTTGGAAACAGTCTCTCGACAAGGTTACTCCCTGGATGGGTAAGGCTGTGTACATCCATCCCTCCCGGATTCCGATTAGGTGGGAGCCCTCGAGGCAGTGGTCTGTTATTGTTGTTGTTGTTATTGTATGTGTTGTTAGAATATAAAATTATGTTTCTGTGTTTATCTATTAGCTTAAATTTTTGGGGTAGTTGGCTGTTAATATGGTATTAGATTGTTGTAGAAAAGAAGTTATGAGTTCGAATTCAAACCATTTCCGCTCTAAATATTAACATAATTTAAGTATAAGGTAGATTCTCGTCTAAATGCTAATGTGCATTCGCGCAAGGGGACATAATACAATATAGAACATTTCTTGAATATTTATCCATCAGGTTAAGCTCGTGAGATAGTTTTTTTGACACATGACATAGCCCAATAAAAAGAAGTAAAAGGGCTCGGCCTCAAGTGGGGAGCAAACTCTATATGTAGAGGTAGCGAATCGTAATACGAACCAAGCAATGGACGTCCTCTCTTATCTCTTTTTAGTATAAGAATCCCATATTGGAGTTGTAAAAGTGAAGTGATCAATTTATAAGCTTAGTGGGTTACTCTACCTAATGCCAATTAGTTTTAGGATAGAACCCTACTTGAAATTATGTGTGAATCTCATGTATGCAAACTCCATGGATTAGGCGTGAAATTTAACAATCTTACTCTCTAATTTCAGTATTTCACTGTTTTATCTTAGTTTTCAGTATATTTTGATTTCGATTTGTATCATCTTCGTCTTCAATCTTCATTCCTTTATGGTCATCACAGGTTATCTTTATCAAATTGCTGTGAGAAATCCACCAAACATCGACGGTTACCGGCTTCTTATCCGTGCATCCGAGCCGTCGATCTTGATCAAAACACGGTACATTTCATTCATCAAATGTATTTGCGTTTTTTAGACGAGCACGGCCAGTTCTAACATTTTTGGGGCCTCAAGCAAAATTTTCAAATGGGGCCCTTCATATACAACAATTTATAAAAGTTCTGATTATAAAACTTAGTAATATTAACAATTGATACTTCAAAAATTACAATTCCAAAAATTCAAGGGTCCTAAGCCATTGCCTGGGTCGCTTGATGTTATTTCCGGCCCGGTAGATGAGAGTCGGAAAAACGGATGAATTTCTCCCCCCCCCCCCCCCCCCCCCATTTTTTTTTTGTGCATTAAATGTTGAAGAATGGATGTGCAGGTAGTGGCAATATCAGTAGGGTTAGTAAGCGTTGCAATTGGGATTGGAATTCCTGTTTTTTATGAAACTCAAATTGATAATGCTGTAAGTTCCCCTCTTCCCCTCTTTCAATTTTTCGGTTATGTTATAGAATCAACTATCATGTTACAATATAAAACCATTCCTGGGCTTTGACCCATCAGCGTAAACTTTTGGAATAATTGATTCTTTGATATGGTATTAGAGTCTCGATAACTAAGAGGTCACGAGTTTGAATCTCAGCAGCCCATACTTTCAATATTACCATAAATTAAGCACAAGGTATGAGGTGGGCTTGTGTAGTATCCATACTTCAAGCCCAATTGGCATTCGCATGAGGGGGCATGTTAGAATATAAAACCATTCCTGGGCCTTCATTCATCAGCTTAAGCTTTTGGAATAGTTGGTTCCTTGACATAGCCCAAAAGCTTAAAATGATCGGTAATATGCTTCCTCACACAAATGTCCAATGTGCTTGAAGTGTGGACGATGCAAAGGCCTGTCTATACCTTGTACTTGAAATATGTTAATATTTTGAGTGGGGCTTGTTGGAATTTGAACTTGTGACCTCTCGGTCAATAAGGATTTGATGCCACGTTAAGGAACCAATTGTCCCATAACTTTAAGTTGCTGCGTGAAAGCCTATGATTGGTTTTATAACGTTCCCTCTCATAAAAATGCCCATTGGGGCTTGAAGCATGGACAAGGCATGGGCGCCATTGGGGCTTGAAGCGTGGACGAGGCATGGGCGCGCCCATACCTTGTGCTTGAAATATGTTAATGTTTAAAGTTGGAGTTGTAGGGATTCAAACTTGTGACTTCTCGGTCAAGAAGGCTTTGATACCATGTCAAAGAATCAATTGCCCCAAAACTTTAAGTTGATGGGTGAATGCCAATGATTGGTGTTATACTTTAACATACCCCCTCACGCAAATGCCCATTGGGCTTGAAGCGTGGACAATGCACACGCCCTCTCATACATTGTGCTTGAAATATATTGATATTTAGAGTAGGGCCTGTTAGAATTCGAACTTGCGACCTCTAGGTCAACAATGCTCTGATATCATGTCAAGTAACTAATTATTCAAAAAGCTTAAGCTAATGAGTGAAGGTTTATAGTTTTATACTCTAACATGCACTCTCATGCAAAATGCCCATTTGGGTTGCCCATTACGTAGCTTCTCATCATTTAGCTAGTTGTTGTACTCATGGCTGGTGGGGTGTTTGTCGACCTTCCCTTGTATCACTTGTGAACTTTGATCGGTTAGTAATTTAGTTCTTGCCCTCGGTCGTCTTTGTGTCAAAAAACATGCGCTCTCATGCAAATGTCCATTTGGCCTGAAGCGTGGATAATACACAAGCGTACTCATACCTCGTGCTTGAAATATATTAATATTTAGAGTGGGTTATGTTAGGGTTCGAACTTGTGCCCTGTCGATCAACAAGACTGTGATACTATGTCAAGGAACTAACTATCCCAAAAGTTTAAGGTGATGATGGGTAAAGGTCCATAAATAGTTTTATACTCTAACACTACTGATTGCTAATTGGTTTTCGGATGGAACTTTCTTTAATCTGTATCATGTGTCTATGATAAGTTATAATTTTGGAGGACTGAAATGAGTTGATTTTGCTTGTTTCAGGCGAAGCGGGAGAACACACAACCCTGCTTCCCCTGCAATGGCTCGGGTGCTCGTAAGTCTCTCTCTCTATGTTACTCGGACTCGGGAAGAAGGGTCGGGTATGGGTGTGGATCTGAGGGTCGGACACTTGGATTATAAAATTCTAAGATATGGGGATTTGGTCAACAAGTGTCTTGATTTTTTTATTGGGTACGGGTACGACTTGGACTCAAGCTCTAGTCATTTATTAATTTACCTTTGTATTTCAAATACTAATGAAAATATAATTTTAAGTTGAATGTTATTTTATCATTTATAATAATATTTAATCAGTTTTTCAAAATATCAAGCTTTTAATTCATTTAATGAAAATTTAATATTATAATATTAAAAATTCCTTTTACTGGAAATGTAAATTTCTTTTAAAAGCACGCATAGCTTTCCAAGACATGGGGAAGGGAGACGTGTCATATGGGGAAGAGAAGCAATAATAGCTGTCAATTAAATCTGTAATAAATAATGTCATTAAAGTACTTGTAAAGAGGTACAAGTAATAATAATAGAGTCGGATTGAAGGGTCGGACACGTAAGAAGGGTCGTATCCCGGGTCGTGTCGTGTCGACCCGGGTACATCTGGTAAAATGAAGGATCCGGGTATCATTCTCTCCCTCCCTCGCCTAGGTATTTTGCTATTTCAATATATACAATAAAATATCTTGATTTTTAAAGATTTTACACACATATGTGAAGTACCAAAGAGGGTACCAACACGACATCACCGGATCCTATTAAAACTCCAAAGTTAAGCGTGTTTGGGCGAGAGTAGTACCGGGATGGGTGACCTCCCAGGAAGTCCTCACCCTCAGGTTAGGGGCATTCGGAAACAGCCTCTTTTCAGGGGTAATACCATAAAGAGGGAAGGCTGCGTATATCCGCTCCCCCAGACCCTGGTTAGGCGGGAGCCCTTGGGCCACTGGGTAATGTTGTTGTTGTACACACATATGTGAAGTCATTAAAAGTTTATCAATCACTCACCGTTTGCAGAAGTTCAATAGTTATTCCACTTCGGTTTTACATTTCCCCTAAGTTGTTTCTTTGTCATCTCGCTCTGTCCTTTCATTAGGACTTCTCGTGGGAAGGATCTTCCTACTGTATCAGTATACAAGATATCAAATAGTTCAATGGGAGGACAAGTCCGTCAAACAAAAGAATTAGGAATAGCGAGGCCTAACTGATGCGAAACAAAAATGTGGAAATCGATTTGAACTCGTGAGGATCCGGGAAAAAAAAAAGCTTGCAATCCACCAAAGCGAGAGAGAGAAAACTACAGTTTGACATTGAAATTTCTTAAATGCCTAAAACAGCCAGCTATAAGGGCTATTTATAGAGAAAACTGAACAAAACTCTGAATTGTTGCTTTACTGAAATGTCACTATGCTATCGTAAAACGTAAAAGTGGCCCAAAAGCACATTTAAAGGCCGAATTTGGGGAAAACAGGCAGGGCTAGCAACAAAGTTGCTGGGGTCGCATAGTTTGTTCGGAGTGCTTTTTGATATGTGATTCACTTGGTAACTATTTATAGATCAAAAGTTATAGCCGTTTGAAATCGCAACCACATATCACTATTTCCAACCAATCGGTTTAGGTTTCTAATAGTCCAATTGCTTCACAAAGTTTTCAGCTACTCGTCCGACATCACTAACTTAGCCATCCGGTCGCTTATCCTATCACTTCCATTGTGAAAATGATGAATCTTAACTTTAGAACCCTTTCTTGTTTAAATACCGCACATTTTTCTTTCCTACTTGTCAATTCTAGGATGAAATGTGCATATCACATGCATATACATAGGGGTATAAACGAGTTGAGTATCCCTTTATCCGAGCTCGAGTTTGAGCTGAAATTTTAGTGGACAATCAAACCATTGTTTGAACTCTTTTTTTTTTTTTTTTTTTTTTTTTTTTTTTTTTTTTTTGTTTACCATCGTTTGAACTTAATTCGATTAAGTATTAGTGTGTTTGATATTCGGATTGAATCAACTCATTAGTCTTATCGAGCCGAGTCAAGCTTATAATTCAGCTGAGTTTGCTTTCTAGTCAAACTCAACAAAGCCTAGCAATTAGAGTTACTATCAAGCAATTATTGAGCTAATATCGAGTTGTTAACGAACTCTTAGCAAGTCCTTAAGGAGCTCTTAATGAGCCCTTATCATACTGATCACGAACGTCTACAAGTTGAGTACCCCCTTTTCGAGCTCAGCTTGTTGTGTTCATAAGCCCTCAGATCGAGCACGAATGAGTTGTAATCAATTTCAAATACGAGTAATTCATCAAACATCTGTTTCATTTACTCCCAAACGCACACTTTTCTTATAATCTTCCAAACAGCCTAAATTGTGTGTTGAACTTTGATTTCTCCTAGAGAGATGTAGGTTTTGTACGGGGACGGGCTCGGTGACGGTAGAGCTAGGCGGGGGCGAGAAAGAGGTGTCCCGGTGCATCAACTGCGATGGCATTGGTTCCTTGACATGTACCACCTGCCAGGGTACTGGCATTCAACCTCGCTACCTTGATCGCAGGTACTGAAATACCTTTCCTCCTTATCATTTATCAGAATCCGTATTTTGTATTTACGGTTGAGCCGTTGAAGTTGGTTTAGTGGTCAAAGTACCTGCTATGGAAACTATAGGTCTTGATTGCGACCAAATAATTACTAACCTTTACCTAATAGCTGAGGGCGTGTTTGGTAATGTTTTTATTTTTAGTTTTTGATTGTTGAGAAAATAAAACTGAGATTTTCTTTTTTAGATTTTTGTTTTGTTTTTAGTTTTTTCCTAATTCGAGTGAGAGCTAAAATAGGAACCAGAAACAAGATAAAATAGTTTCAAACGAGATTTTTAGCTTCTCAAAAGTCAAAAATTACAAATAGAAAACGCTACTAATTGACTCTTAAGCTTACAAGATAGCTGGTGTTTTTATTCAAAGCTCTTTGACTGAGAGGCCTTGGGCTTAAAACTTAGCGATCCCGCTAATTATATTAATACTATTTCAATCATGAGATCTGAAGCTGACATTGTAAAAGAATCAATAATCTCAAAAACTTTTTTATTCTAACATATGCCCTTCACAACTATCCATTGGATTTGAAGTGTGGATGATGCGTGGCCCACCTTATATAATACGCTGAAATTATTTAATATTGAAGATGAGAGTTGTTGGTATTCGAACTTGCAACTTTTTAGTCAATAAGACTCCAATGAATGAAGGTTAATGAATGATTTGAGATTCCAACAAACACATTACCACGCTTCAAACTCTATAAGCACATTGGTATGTGATAGCATGTTACACTACAAAACCATTTCCGAGTATTTATCTAACAGTTTTAACTCTCGGTGTAGAGGTGTTTGTTGAGGGTAAGAAAGAAACAAGTATAACGAAATGCACATATGTCAGATCTCTCCTCGTTATTTTTAGAATCGACGCCTTAGGGATCCCTCTAAGAAGAGGGCATCACTGAGGCTTTGTCTTTACCCTTTCTTTAAAAAAAAAAATGTGAAATGACAATATCAATAGTAACATTCGGTATCGTTTTGGGATAGAGCAGGGAATTCAAGGATGACGACTAGGGCATCAATCAACTGCTTCTGTTACAAAAATGCGGATTTACTTATCACCATGAGGATTGAATCCGGAAACAAAAGACCTGTTTTCCTATAACATTTTTTTTGTTCATTGTAATGTAACTAATCATAAACTTAATATCTTTTTTGTTATCTTTTTGGCTTCATAAATTTTGTATAATTCATATCAGTATGTCCTCGGATACAGCCTCTTTTTTGGGTAGCATCCTGAAAGAGTATGGCTCCGTACATCTCACTTCTCTCCCTCCTGCTAGACCCTACATTGGCGGGAGACCTTGTGGCACTGAGTTTTTTGTCGTCGTCGTCGTCATATCAGTATGTCCTACGCTTCAGTTGTTGAGTCGTTATGTCTCTCTAGGTGTTGTCTATGTAGAAAGTTCTAGAAATTTTACTGAGCATTTACGTCATACATCCTGGTCCATCGTGTTAATTTTGTTATTCTACGTAAAATTTATATTAAAATTGGCGAATGGATTTTTGATGGTCATATTACTGGTGAGTCTAGTGCCTTATTTGACAACTGGATAAAAGGGGTAAAGAGGGGTAAAAGTAAATAGGGATAAAGAAATTACTCTTGTTTGACAATTTGGGGTTAAAAAAAGGGATAAAGAAGAGTAATAAGGGATAAGTTGTTACCCCTCAATATCGTCCATTACCTTTACAAAATTTAGCCAAATAACAATACTAATTTATCCTTCATTATCCTTACTTCTCTTTACTCTCATTTACCCTGTTACCAAATGAGAGGTAAATTGAATAAATATGTGGATTCTTGCATTTGATATAAAGCGGGGTGGGGCAAGATATACTATCATAACCATGCCTAACTTATATTTGTGATAAATATTATAATTTCTACTCGCTATCTATTTTGCTTTTATGATCAATTGCTCACAGCTCATTGCTCACAGGCCCCCACGAGGCTATGAAGACTTACCTCTCAGGTTGGGGATCGTAAGAAACAACCTCTCTTCAAGTTGACACTCTAAAGGGGGAAGACTGCGTATATGTACCCTCACAGATTTCGCTTTTGCAGGAGTCCTTAAAGCACTAAAATTATTGTTGTTGTTGTTGTACCTGAAGTAAAATAAATATTTACAACTAACGAATTTTACCCGCTCCGTTATCACGTCAATACTCCTTTTAGACAAACAGCACTTTTGGGAGATAGAGTGTTTTGATGAGGGGTCTCTGTCCACCAATAACGTGTCAATGTCAGAGGTGCTGTCAGTTGGTGAAGTGGGCCCAGTCTCACAAGTGTCCGGCCCATACTAGCCCACTTTTCCCCTTTTCGTACCCAGGGTTATATTCGTCATTTGAACAAGCCCAACTGGACAAAATTACCCAAATTGATCATTAAGTTACTGATCAAAAAAACAAAAAATTATACCAATAGTTAGGGATGGTAATAGAGAGGGTAAAACGCATTACCTGTAGGTATTTGCTCCATTTGAGATGGGTTCAAATATAAGTGGGGTGCGTAACCCGTACCCATCACGAGTGTAGGGCGGGTACGGGTATAGTTTGTACCCGCCCCGTCCCGCTCCATACTCGCTCCGCCCCCATCTCATACGCATTATACCTCTTTATTTTGTACATAGTTAACTTTTAAATTAAAAAAATACGTATTTAAATTTAATAATCCAAATTATTTATCATTGTTATAAAAAAATATATATAACTAATTTTTAAAAATAATATTAAATAACTAATATGAGCGGGTATAGATAATTATTTTTTACGGACATTAGTGAGGGTACCCGCAGGTAATGGGGTACCCCGCCCCGGTATCAACTTCATACCCACGGTGGCTAATGGAGCGGATACGGGTATAAAATTTGGGTGGCGTGTACAGGTATGAAAGAGGCCCCACCCATACCCGCCCCGCCCCGCCCCGCCCCGCCTCATCCCATTGGCATCCCCTGCTAACAGTCCTTGTATTTTGTTCATTGTGTCAATTGACTCTTTGTACTTTAATTATGTCAATTTAGTCCCTTTACAATTGATACTGTGTCAATTTGATCCACGGAGGAAATTTATGTTAAGTTTTGAAATTTTTAATGGTTCGGCCATGGATTGGGTTAAATTGAGTCAAATTGTGGATTTTTAGTAAATTATTTGCATCTAACATAATTGTAACTATGGGAGTAAATGAGCCGAGCTGGCTCGTTTAGCTTATCAAGCCGAGCCCGAACCTAGTGAAGCTCGAGCTCGTAGGCTCGAGAGCCTAGACGAGCCAAGGTGAGGTTTTTTTAATACAATATATTTTCATAAATATTGCCCAATGGAGTCTAAATAAGACGAGTGTAAGCTTAAACGAGCCCATATTGAGCTCAAATGAGTCGAAATATTACAAGCTTAATTAAAAATTCACCAAGCTTAAATCAAGCCCGAGCCCGAGCTCAAGCCTGAGCCTAAACTTTCAAAGCTCGGTAAGCTTCAAGCCGAGCTAAAGCTAACAAGCTAAGCCTCGAGCCTGGTAGGCTCGGGTTTGGCCCTACTCAAATGCACCTCTAATCAAAAATACTGAACACTATAAAAACCACTACAAATAATATTTTACTAAACAAATGTTTTTAGCTATTAACTAATTAAAAAGCTAAAAATTATAAAAAATTAACTTATCAAATATAACTATAATTAATATATCTTAACATGTGACGGTGTAAAGCATGACAGACAAACCTTTACTAATTTTGCTCAGGAGCAACCTGTAATAATACTAAAAATTGTAGAACTTTCAACTGAAAAATAACAAAATTTTCATTTTCCTTTGTCGGTGCTGCTTCTTCTTCATCTTCTCTCTCCTCTCAATCAAAATATTTCTTCTCATTTATTCATTCTACGAATTTCATTTCTCTTCGTAATCGATCAACTTTTCGCACCAGAAATTTATCAAAAGAAAAAAAAAATAGTAGCAGAAAATAACCGCTTCATTGCGCTGCAATTTTCAATCAGATGCCAGTTTTGTGCATGAATTGCATTAAACCCTAACTTTTCGATCAGATCTCGCCTAATTTTCCCTTGATTTTCATCTGATTGTTTGAATTTCGTTACGAATTTCGATTTTCTTCGCAATTGATCCCATTTTGGCACCGGAAATTTATCCAGAAAAGGAAAAATTAGTAGCAGAAAATCACCGCTTCATTGCGCTGCACTATTCAATCACATTGTCAAATTCGACATTTCTGTGCATGAATCGCATTAAATCCTAACTTTTCGGTCAGATCTCGCTTCATTTTCTGTAGATTTTTACTTTATTGTTCGAATATTTACCAAAAAATTAAAGAAATTAGTAGCAGAAAAAAACCGCTCATTGCGCTGCACTTTTTAATCACATTCTCGAATTTGCCATTTTTCATGCACGAATCGCATTAAACCCTAACTTTTCGGCCAGATCTCGTCTCATTTTCGGTAGATTTTCGCCTGATTGTCTGAATAATGGGAGAAGAGAAGAAATCCGGCGGATGTTGGGGTTGGTTACTGGTGTTGATAGTTGCCGGAGTTTTGGCAGGAGCTATAGTGCTCGGAGTCAAGATGAAGCACCGACGATCGGAAGAAGCCGCGCCGGTCCCGGGCCCTCCCGGCGCTGCCGTTACCAAATACGCCGATGCTCTGAAGATGTCCTTGCAGTTCTTCGATATACAAAAATGTAAGTCTTTTTATACATTATTTATACCGTCAAATTCATTTTTGAAGTAGTAATATTGTTCAATCTACGTAACGGTTTATGATATAGGAGTACAATGATACTTGTTCAAAGCGCTCTAAGCTTACGTGTTTGCTTTTGTTGCTGCCTTATTGTTGCTTGCATGCTTTATTGTTGCTTTATTGCATTTTAGGTTGAGGGCCCTTTGGAAACAACTTAGGGATAGACTGCGTACATCTCACCCTCCTCAGACCCTGCTTTGGTTGGAGCCCTTTGAGGCACTAGGTTTGTTGTTGTTGTTGTAATATTGTTCTATCTGAGGATTACGTCTACAGCTTGTTGCGTGTAAGATTTTGTGTGTCATTTTTCATGGTCGTTGATACTTTATAGAGATTTAACTATGTGCATCATTAGGGTTTGGGTAAATTACAAATTGTTACCATATGGGGTATTAGTTTTCTAGTCCACAAACTTTGTGAAATAATATTTATGTCCAAAAATTACATGTGTTTAATAAAATAGTTAAAATGTTAGTGTGTAAGGGTGTAAAATAGAACTCTCATCTGACTCTTCTTCATTAGCTATGTCACAACATTGCTATTCGTGCGAGAGGAATGGTGGATTTACCAATAAATGACAATAAGTTTATTTCCTTTCAGGCATTTACTTGGACTATTTTATTATATATATACATAAATACACATTCGGACTAAAATACTTTCCGCAGGTTTGGGAAGTAAAAAAATTAATACACCGAACTTTGAGGTACTAATATGTAATCTACCGTAGGGTTTCTCTGTTATTTGGACTATTATTACATATGCTTGTATAATCAATGACTATGAAAATCATGTCAAACTTATCATTATGAAAGGTAATAAAATTAATTTTGATTGATACCCAAAATCTGTAAAATTTTACCAGCATTAGGCCTAACCCTAGAATTAGCATATATCAGATTTATATGTGGCACAAGTGGGGTTTTATTCTAAACTAAATTGGTATCAGGTGGGGTAGTCACATGCTTATATGTTAGCAGCAGGATTGTCTAAAAGATCGCATTTGAAGTTCTCAAAAGGAGCTAATAATAATTATTAATTAGTTATGTGGCTGTCTTAAATTAATGACTTTTGATAAATGCAAATGTACAAGTGAGATTCGTTGCTTCTTTCAGAGGTCATATCCTCTTCCTTTTCTTGATTTCTCCATGATTGTTGCAGATTATTGTATAGAGAACTAGATACCGAAAAAGGTCATGTCTGATAAGGATTTTAGATCTTGGAGTGTAATATAAGTTAGTGGAAGGAAAAGCGTTAGATTATAAAAACCATTCCCGGGCGTTTCACTCATTAGCTTAAGCTACTTGTAAAGTTGGTTCCTTAACATGGTATCAGAGTTTTGTTGACCAAGAGCTCCCAAGTTTAAAATCCAACAACCTTCACTTTTAATATTAATATATTTTCAGCACAAACTATGAGGTAGACATTCATGATATTGCTTTCACATGGCTCTTAAAAGCTAAACAGAATGAAGTGTAATTGTCTTAGCTTGCTTGTTTAACAACTTCATATCTTGCTACCTTGACTTCAGATTTGAGCGTAGACCTTTGTCCTATTCTCTTTTTTTTTTTTTTTTTTTTTTTTTTGCCATCGCCATATACCTCCTCCACATCCGACGCGGTATTCATGTGAGAAGCATATTAGAGTATGAAATTATTTCTAGTTCTTCATCCATCAGTTTAACCTTTTGACAAAGTTGGTTCCTTGACAAAAAGATAGGAAAATGAACTAAGGATATATGCCTACTTGGTTTTGCAGCTGGTAAGCTGGTGGATAACAGTATATCATGGAGGGGTGACTCTGCTCTGAATGACGGGAAGGATGCGAATTTGGATCTCTCAAAAGGAATGTATGATGCCGGGGATCACATGAAATTCGGTTTTCCAATGGCATACACTGCCACCGTGTTGTCTTGGGCCATCCTTGAGTATGGGGATCAGATGGGTGCGGTGAAGCAGTTGGAATCTGCTCAAGATTCACTCAAATGGATCACTGACTACCTCATCAACGCCCATCCTCGGGACAACGTCCTCTATATTCAGGTCTCTCCATGTTGTCTTACTTGCACTAACCAAAATGGCATGATTTAATTATGTTTAAGGGTTATTTATGCCAAAAGTCCCTATACTTTGTCCATTATGTTAGTTTAGTTCTTTTACTTGTAACCTTGTTAATTTAGTCCTTGTACAATTTACATTGTGTCAATTTAGTCCTATTTTGAAGCTAAAGCAAAGAAAATGACGTAATTTTTGACAACCCAGTCATGTTAGACGTAGGTAAAACAATACAATCCCATTGTTGACCCAATTTAGACCCAATCGTGACCGGATCATATAAATATATGTTGTCAACTTAATGTTAATTTTACTCTAAGTACTAAATCAATACAATATAAATTATACAGAGACTAAGTCGACATAATAAATAAAGTAGAGGGACCTATGGTGTAACTCTATACTTTATTATATTTATATTGCATGAAAACTATGAGTAAGACATTTTCCTTCAAAAACCTTGAAATCGATCTTGGATGAATGTACAGGAGAATGTTCTTGTGCAATTTTGGTTTATATCATTCCGTGATGTTATTATGGAGATAGCGCTCACCTTGAATTTGAATGCATTGGAAACTCCCTCAATGTAGAGTCCTGTCTGTTTCTCGATTACTCAGTGGACTTCGTAGATGAAAAGAAAATAATTTCTGATAAAAGGAGTTCGAATTATCATGCAACTTAAGTAATTGAGAAACAGACAGGACTCTACATTGAGCTGTGGTATGGAGGTAGCCCTTTGCTTGGAGCTCAATTGAGCCAAGGTGAACCCGAGCTAATGACAAGCAGAGATCAAACTTGAAGTTTCCGAACTTGCAGAGCCCAAACCAAGCGGAATGTTGGTGAACTCAGCCTTGAGCCCCACGAGCTCAAGCTCGGCTTGGCTTGGCTTACCGTTTAAGCACTTGTCTAATTTGGTAACATTTTGGGTTGTCAATCATGAAAACATTACAAGTACAATAGAAAAAGCCGAGATGCATAGTGAAATTCAAATCCATTGTTTAAAGAAGTTAAAATCCTTTTAGTTCAGTGCAAAAGGAATTTCCTTGATATCGTTAACTCACGCAGGTTGGTGACCCAGATTTGGACCATAAATGCTGGGACAGGCCCGAAACAATGAGTGAGAAAAGGCCTCTAACTCAGGTGAACACTTCCACTCCAGGAACTGAGGTTGCCGCTGAAACTGCTGCAGCTATGGCTGCTGCTTCCCTGGTGTTTAAAAAATCTGATTCTTCGTATTCAAGCACTCTTTTGAAGCATGCCAAACAGTTATTTACCTTCGCTGACAAGTATAGAGGTTCTTACAGTAAGAACATTCCCCAAGTTGCAAAGTACTATAATTCCACAGGCTACGGGGATGAACTCTTATGGGCTGCCAGTTGGCTCTATCACGCAACCAAAGATGACACTTACCTTGATTATGTAACTGAAAATGGAGAGGAGTTTGCAAATTTCGGAAGCCCGACTTGGTTTAGTTGGGATGATAAGCGCGCTGGGACTCAGGTAATTCTACTAGATTGGAAAGTGCTGATATACTTGCTTACGACTTAAGCTATTAGAGTATAAAACTCTTTACCAATAAGTCACGAGCTAAATCCTAACAACCTCCACTCTTAATATCAGTATAATTTTTGCACAAGATATGAGGTGATATCCACACTTTAAGATTATGGGCTTTTGCATGAGGGGGCTAAAACTATTCTTAGATCTTCACCCATCGGCTTAAGCTTTTTGTGTTGTTAGCTCCTTGACATGGTATACAACCCTTGTTGAGAGGTCACAAGTTCGAATCCTAATAGTCTCCTCTTTCAATATTCACATAATTTCAACACAGGTATCAAGCCAGCCTATGTGATGTCATGCTTTAAGCCCAATGGGCTTTCACACGAACAACCTTGTTAGAGTATTCTTTGGTCTTCACTCTTCAGCTTAAACTTTCGGCATAATTGGTTCCTCAAATAAGTCACACATAGAAAAGTAGATGTAATATCTGTAACTGTGATTGCAGGTGTTGCTATCCAGAATCAGCTTTTTCACAGCGAAGGACGTATCAAATTCTGCAAATTCTGGGCTTCGAAATTACAGGAAAACAGCTGAAGCTGTTATGTGTGGCCTCTTGCCCAATTCTCCTACCGCGACATCCCGCAGAACAGATGGTAAATTCAATTACCTTGCTAGATCTATTATTATTTCTATTCTATTCTCTCTGTCGTATTTTTATTGTGGACCTCCTCCGTGTCAGCCTTTTTGTGTGGAGCTTATTTTTATTCTGAGACAGGCCATACGATCCAACATCCAAACAGTTCAATTTAGGTCCACCAGATCCGATCCATTTTCTATGGTCTTTAAGGCGTGCTAGGATTCATACATGGTATTTTATGTTTTGCTCACTTGTAGCTTATGGCTTTTTCATCACGATAAGGTGGCTGTAGTTAATTATGTTGGACAGTCCTTGTAAGGGCCAATTCCGAGATTTTAGGGGCCCAAAGCAAGTTTGATTATCGGGCCTCTTTGTGGTAACTATGTTGATGCCAATGTATACACATCTCGAATAATCCATTTTATATTCTAACACCAACTAGTATATGGGTCATTCATATTATAAACAATGATATTCACAAACTGAGAACATAACTAATTTTCAAAAAAGACCCTCAACAAATTGGCGCCTCAAGCAACTACTTTCCTTACTTGAGGATTTTAACCGTGTTTGGTCCTCGTTTGAACCTGTATGTTGCTGTGTATCAGTTGATGAGTGCCACATATTTCTGCATTAGCTAATGCGTGAACAAATTAAAAGACAGTTTTTTTTAATCACAGCCTGCCTTTAGGGTTGCACTCTGAAGGCATAAGACTGCGTACATTTCACCCCTAGACCCTTCCTTGGTGGGAGCTCTTGTGGCACTTAGATTTTTGTTATTGTTGATGTTGTAGGAACTAGGAGATAGTGAAAATTGCTCAAAGTTTTTTAACTAGAAAGGATGCTTAAATTTCAGAAAGGAAAGAAACGACTTGACGTGGCATATGAATAAAAGCATACATTCGTTGTTCTTGTCCTTCATATGTTGTGTATTAGTAAATGCAGACACAAGATTTAAGTGGTTCGGCCAATTGTGTTTACTTCCATGGAGTTGCAGAGATTTTTCACTATCTGTGGGGAATAGTAAATATATTCTTCTTCTCTCACCTAACGCCTCAGAAATTCTAGGCAAGTGTGTGTATATATATATATATTCCCACCCCACAAGACCCTTATATATCTGATTCTCTACTCCATTGACATAACTCATTATAAAATGAAACCTAGCTTTACACAGAAAGCCAAACAGTTTCGTCTTGCACATGCTATCTCGAGCTGGCACTTTTCAGAAGAAGCAAATCATGTTTAAGGCTCCTCTCGTGACGCCCATTTTGTATTTTCGGAATGCAGGTGGTTTAGTATGGGTGAGCCAGTGGAACGCGCTGCAACAGCCAGTCGCATCTGCGTTTTTGGCGGTTATTTACAGCGATTACATGCTTTCTTCCCGAACAGCAAAGATATCTTGCAATGGGAATTCCTTCACGCCATCGGATCTTCGGGACTTTGCTATATCACAGGTAAAAGACCCCCTATCCCAGATCTTGCATACGCGGGAACTCTTGAAGCACTGAGTCTGTTGTTGTAGGTAAAAGACCCCCTATCCTCAATCCAACTATTTTGCTAGATACTGCACAGACTACCTTATACCTTTTACTTAATTACGTTAATACTGAAAGTGGAGGTTGTTGATATTCGAGCACGCGGCCTCTTGGTCAACGAATTTCTGATACCATGTCAACGAAC
The DNA here is from genome assembly GCA_018398585.1 of Simmondsia chinensis. Taxonomy (NCBI): domain Eukaryota; kingdom Viridiplantae; phylum Streptophyta; class Magnoliopsida; order Caryophyllales; family Simmondsiaceae; genus Simmondsia; species Simmondsia chinensis. Next base: position 38,342,833 of record JAGTTD010000007.1, read on the forward strand.
CATCCCAAAAGCTTAAACTAATAGATGAAAGTTCATTAATGTTTTTTTTACTATTGACAAAATCATTATGGCTTCGTTTGTTTTGACGAAAAACCTTTTCTTTCTCAATTTCATTGGTTTTTGCATAACTCTACAACAACGCACACAAACATGAAAAATATTTTCCTCCATTAGGGGGGAAATCGACCTACCTTCAACTAAAAGGGAAAACATTTTCCACCTTAATCTCACATCATATATTTCATTTCAACCTTAGTTTGGTCAAGCGTGAACCTCATATAAATTTATAGGAATGAAGTCATTCTTTAAGTACAAAAGACGAAATTTTTTATGGATAAAAAAATTAAAAATATTTTGTGAAGAAAAATTTCTTGTTGAATCGAAGAAGCCTAAGGCTCTGTCTGGTGCATGGAATTCAATTCTTTATTCATATCCCAAGAAATTAGAATATATGACTTTCAGTTAATTCAAATTTTATAGAATTGGTTATTGAAATTGTAATTTCAATTCTAACAAGTAAACCAAACAACAACATTAGAATTCTGAATCCAATTCTAGTCTCAACTTCAATTATAGGCTAAATGGTTGATAATTTTTTGTCCTCTTGATCATTTTGTAGGCCGATTATGTCCTCGGAAAGAATCCCATGAAAATGAGCTTTCTAGTAGGCTACGGCGACAAATACCCACAACATGTGCACCATAGGGGAGCCTCAATTCCAGCTGATGCAGATACCGGGTGTACAGACGGGTTCCAATGGCTCAAATCAACCAAACCCAACCCGAATGTTGCAACCGGGGCACTCGTGGGAGGCCCGTTTAAAAATGAGACGTTCATCGACTCTCGAAATAACTCGATGCAAGCTGAGCCGAGCACATACAATAGCGCCCTTGTCGTTGGGCTGCTATCCGGTTTGGTTACTACATCTTCTGTTGTACAGTCCTTCTCATGAAACACCGGGTTAGAAACCCATTACATAAATATTGTTAGAATCCCACCGAGTTATTTACTCTATTGATCCCTAATGTTTGTAAGTTAGTTCAAATTGGTCTCTCATGTTTGTAAGTTTGTTCAAATTGATCCTTTATCTTTTCTTTTGTTTAACATAGTCCCTAATGTTTTATTTTATAACAGATAGAATAAGTCCCTCATTGAGTGATTGAAACTAAGTAAAGATTAAAAATACGAGACATCAATTTCGTTTTAAAATAAAAGATAAGGGGCTATTTTGAATGAGAAAAAAAGATGAAAGACGAATTTAAAACATTTATAAACATTAGAGACTGTCTTGAATCCAAGAACTGATGAGAGACCAATTTGAATGAATTTACAGACATCAAAAACCAACGGAGTAAATAACTAGAATCCCACGTTGTCTGTGAGTGCAAACGTGCCTATGCTAAACCAGTTTTCTAGGAAGAGTTAGGTCAAATATCTTCTGATATATTTTTCCCGCTTGTTATTGTATGATGATGTATTTGCGTGTTGTTCATGAGCTCTTAATATGTAAACTTTTTGTCTGTATAATGGCCATTTTTAGGTGATTGGTGTACCTTAACTTTCATTATTCTTGAACAGCTATGGCGTCGTCCTTTCTTTATGCATTTATTCTTTCATTAGATTGTATTATATATATATATATATATATGTGCGCGCGCGTGTATAATATAATGTTTGCTAGCGCAGTCACGGCATCGTCCATTCTTTATGCATTTATTCTTTCGTTAATTTTATATTTGTACAGTATGCATTTATTCTTGAATAGCATGTAGAAACCGGGGTTGTTCAGCCATACTGTAAAAAAATATTTTTTGTAATAATAATATCGTTGGTATTATATATATTGGATATTATTTATTTAAATTGATGAGTCATGTGACATTTGTTGGCATGAGAAGTAATGATGTAATGACTCATGCTCATCTTTCAATATGTAATGACGTATTATTGGAGGTTGGTGTTCTTGCTCCTCTCGGGTACCTTTGGTGTGCGAAGCTATGGCAGCTAGGGCAGCATGCTTCTTGGCCTGCTCCTCGGGCTGGTCCCACGTTATCATTGAATCGGACTGTAAGATCGCTATTGAAGCCTTCAAGAACCCGGAGTCCGCCCCTTGGGAGATCTCTGCCATTGTTGATGATGTTGTATCATTTTCTGATGTTTTTACCGTTTTATCCTTCTCCTGGACTCCTAGATCATATAACACGGCAGCTCATTGGGCTGCTAGTTTGCACCTTTGTGGTTGCTGCTCTCATGACCGGTGGATAAATGTTCCACCGCCCTTGTACTCTATCATTTCACATGATGCCATTGTAATATAGTCTCGCCTTGGGGCTTTTTAGTGTCAAAAAAAAAAAAAAAGACTCATGCTCATCTTTCAATATTATAAATAGTGAGTTTGGTAGTGCTTTGCACGTAGAGTAAAATCAGTGAAGAAAAATTAAAAACACATTAAAAAGAAGAAAAGAAAGAGCATGAGAAAATTGAGAGAAAAACAACAATAATATTTCTCTAGTTTTGATGCGAAACACTTGTCATTTTTTTAAAGCTTATTTGGTTTGTATTTTTATTATCTTCATATAGAGTATAATTTATCCCTAGTTTTATAACAGTTGGCATAATAATTTTATGACTATCATTTTTTATGAAATTATATTATGCTTTTGAAAATAAACTTATTATTTCAACAATAATAATCTCGATTTTTTCACAAAAACCACTTTTAAAATAATTCATTTTTTGCATGCTAGCCACAACTTTTCAAATTTTTAGAAAATCGTATTGGAAAGTTTAAAATTTTTAAATCAATCACTTGCATTAATGTTAAATTTTGTTGAGGTTACAAGTCTAATATACTTTTAAAAAAGTCTCCATATACATATTCGAATTTCTTAACATGTTAATGTGTATATGGATTTAAACATGTGCCATAGAACCGCCGTAGCGATATAATATTTTATCAACTAGCTAAAAATAACATATGTTACATTTTCCTTAATTTTATATATAACATAAGTAAAAACAAACGTATAACCTAAATAAAATACTAATAATGTATATAATTGATTGAAAATATTTAAAATTTTTTAAATAATTTTAAAAAAATTATAATAATTAAATAAAAAATAACTACTGTAATATAATTTTCTATTAAAAAAAACCCCTATAAAATAAGTTATATTTGTCACCGTTATTTGTCAACCTAAGAGGTAGAGGTGGCCACGGGCCGGGGTTGGGCCAGGCCCGGGCCTGCACTATAGCGGGCCAGGTTGGTCCTGGTTGGGGTACCAGGCCAGGTAGGGCCTGGGTCCCTGCCTTGGGAACTCAGCTCGGCTCGGTCCCCCCCTCCTAGTTTTTTTTTTTTTTAATTTTGAAAATTTTACAAAAAATAACACTAATGGGATTCAAACTCCACCCTTCTAGCATGCAAAACACCCTTATTACCAAATGAGCTAAAATTTTTTTGTAATTTTATTGGGTATAAAAATAATTTAACATTCTTTACAAAAAAAGATAAAATTTTGATACAAAATTCACACCGGTGGGATTTGAACCCCATACCTTTAACATATAAAGTTAACTATTACCAGATAATCTACAATTTTTTTACGATTTTAATAGGTAAAATTAATCTATATACATCTATAATAATAAAAAAATACCCAAACAGGCCTAGGCTCAGACCCCAATTTTTTTGCCCGGCCCACTGGCCACCTCTACTGAGAGGGTACCAACACTTAAGTATCGGATTCTATTAGAATTTCGAAATTAAGCGTATTTGGACAAGAGTAGTAATAAGATTGGTGATATTTTGGAAAGTCATGTTACATCTCTCAGGTTAAGTTTTCTCGAAAACAACTTCTCTTTATGATAATATCCTAAAATATATATATACATATATATCTATTCTTAACATCCTGCCTAAACGAGAATCCTTAGGACATCAGAAGTGTCGCTGCTTCACCCTTAATTGTCAAAGTTTTGGATTATTTTGCGCATACTAAAGTCCAAAGCCCAAATCTAAGCATTCAAAAGTTCAAACGAACCCCAACGAGCACATTAAGAGCAGCAACATAGCAGACAAGTACCTACCTCTCTCTCTCTCTCTCTCTCTCTGCAGCAATGGCGGCAGTGAGGTCATCCCCACCCGCCATGGCAGCGTCACTATGCTTCACAAGATCGCCACCGTGTACGGCCGTTGTGATGCTGCCAAGGATGGCCGTCCGATCAGGCAGCGTATCAGCGGGTTCGATCTTGACTAAGTTAAAGAAGGACTGTGCGACTCCGCTGCCGGTGCTCCGCCACGTGGCGGAGGCCATGGGCGAGGATATGAGGGGTGGGTTAGCAAGTGATGATGGGGGGAGCGATCTCAAGATGATTCTCAGTTATGTTGATTCTCTTCCTACTGGGTAATGCTTTCATTCCTTTAAATAATTGATCAATTAGATGCTTTCTATATTTTGGGCTCTAAATACAACTTGTTAGGATCCTGATGCGGAACAAAAATGAATAATTGATCTAACACGTTGAAATCGAAAGATAAATTTGGAATCCACCGAGGAGAGGAGAAACTAGGTTTGTATTTTATTAAAATTGGAGAATGAAGAATACAATCACTTATAGCTACTATTTATAGACAAGCCAAGAGAAACACTAATATGCAAAATGATAAAAATATCCTAAAATACGAAATCACGAAAATGTTCTTAAACTATGCGGAAAACATAAAAGTGGCGTGGAAACATAGTTAGAGGCCGAATTTGGAGAAAATATGCGGGGCCAGAGGCGAAACGTCTGGGGTTGCATAGTTTAGTCCAATAGCTTCATTTTGACAGGTTACGGGCCCCGTAACTCCTTTAATGATCAAAAGTTATGACCGTTTGAAGTTGGCCGTACAAATTAGTGCTTCTGGCCCACCCGTTTGGGTTTCTGATGGTCTATCTACTCAGAAACTCTTCCACTACTTGTTCTACGTCATATCTCCACAAACAACAGAACCTAAATCGAAATAGAAATCACAAACGAAAAGGGATTGGAGAGTAAAATTAAAAACATTGAAATTTACATCGTTAAGCCAAAGCTTGTATTCACGAGGAGAAGCACAATAATTCTACGTTATATGTGGAAGATTACATATGACGTCTCAATTCTCAACCCTAATGTTAACATACACAACTCTAGTGTATATATAGAGTCTCCCAGACTAAACTAGAGTCCACACATAAACCTAACATTGTTAATAACTTCACGTTTGAATATAGTTCAATTATCACACATTAGAGCTGCGAAAGAAAAGGGACGAAAGTATACATCTAGTGGACTACCACATCTAATGGCAATTAGTTTTAGGATGAAATCACAATTGGGGTTACCTGTAGATCTCACATATGCCAACTCTACAGGTGGGGTTTAAGTTCCAGTGAAATGTTACAATTCCCATGTTTGATCAGTGAATTTGATGATCTGGGTCATTGTTAGTTTCGGAAATCTCCAAGCATGCAATCTAACATCAAAATATGGGGAAGAGAGATTTGAAGAATAATGAAGTGCCAAGCATGTGTGAATCAAGTTCGATTGTTTATATATAAGGATACTGAACCTAACTTCACTTAAATTGACTTATTTTGGAAGGAATGTTCTTATCATATAAGTTGGACTAGGTTAGCGCTTGTACATGATGTGCTCGTTGCTATCACCAATATTTGGGTCCAAAATATCGTGTACTTATCTGGGGGTGGAAATGAGCCGAGCCGGCTCATGAGCCCTTGCGAGCCAACCCTAAGCCTAGTGAAGCTCAACGTAGGCTCGCAAGCCTAAATGAGCCTTTCTTAATAAATATATTTGCTTAGATATGCTCAATGAAGCCAAATTTGAGCCTAAATGAGTTGAACCTAAGCTTAAATATGTCCAAACGAACCTAGACTGAGCTTAAATGAGTCAAAATATTGCAAGCTTAATTGAAAGCTCACCAAGCTTAGATCGTGCCGAGCCTGAGCTTTTGAAGAGCCGAGTTTAATGCGAACAAGCCGAGCCTTGAGCCTGCCAGGCTCGGGCTCGGCTCGGCTCAAATATACCCCAGTTTTATCCAAGGATATTATACCTTACTGTACCTATAAAACTGACTTAATAGGATGTACTTATCATATAAAACAATAAATTGGACCATACCAGCTCTATCGAGTGACGTCACTTTCTCGTAAACCCGGAGATAAGGGCTATGAAGAACAAAGAGAGGCAAAGAGTTATTCTAACTTTATCTGGATATGCTTAATAAAAAAGAGTGAAGGTAAATATGTTGCCCTTATTTGCCAATTAGGTAGATGAGTAAGGGTAAAGAGACTTAGAGTAACATAGGGATAAAATTATTCAAAAATTCCTTTAACTTTACCTTTATTCCTTTTATCCTCAGTTGAGGGGTCAAGAAAATAGGAGTAATGACGTAATATAGGGTAGGAGTTATCCCATCTTGCTAACAAGGAACCCGGTTATCCGGTAAACCCCATCCCATGCGGCGACCCACATACCACAGGAGTCAGTTAAGTCAATGATTCCTCAGGGAGAAATTCAAGAGGGGAATCGAACTCCAGACTTTTTGGCTTAAAGCAACACTTTATCCCCTCACTTGCCTCTTACCACTGAGGTAAGGTCCTGTTGGGATAGGAGTTATCCCATTGCCCCTAAAAAATGGTCAAACAAGGGTAAGCGTTTAACCCATGTCGGTTCTTGGTTCTTAATGGCATCACCTTCCTTTACCATTTACCAGAAAAGGGTAAAGGTGATATGGGATTCTAACAACTAGAATTGAAAGTAATGAAAGGATGTTGCTTATATCTAATGGTTGAATGTTAGCATTGGATTTATGATTGTAGGAATGAGAAAGGGGTGTTCTATGCATTAGATCTAGGCGGCACGAATTTCCGGGTTTTGAGGGTGCTTTTAGGCGGAAAGGATCAGCGCGTCGTCGCCATTGAATCCGAGCAAGTATCCATCCCACAAGAGCTTATGTTTGCTACATCTGAGGTTAGCTTCACATACATGAAAACCTGTTCATGTTAGACTCCATTTGTTTTGATAGAGAATCTTTTCCGCTTCAATTCTATTGTTTCTTTGCATGATTTCATTGCAACAATTATAAATACGGAAAGTATTTTGACTCGTTGAGCGGAGATTGATATCCCCTCAACAGAAGGGAAAACATCTTCCTTCATGGAGAGGAATACATTCTCCGCAGTGATCTTACATCATATGTCTCACTTCATCCTCAACTTGTTCAAATGTGAACCCCATACAAATTTATAATATGAAACCATTTCCTATGGCTAGAAAGACAAAAGTTTTTGAGAAAAAGTTAATTTTGATTTTAGATATTTTATGAAGAAAAAGTTTATATGAGGAAAATGTTTATTCCTTTGAGCCAAAATGAGCCTTACCCTTCATTTGTTTTGATAGAAAACATTTTTCATTTCAATTTAATTGTTTTCCATAACTTTACAGTAACAACCACAAATTTAGAAAATGTTTTAATCCAGTGAGTAGAAATTGACTTCTCATCAATGAAAGGGGAAAACATTATCCTTTACAGAGGGGAAAATATTTTCAGTCACAATGTCATGTCATATGCTTCACTTCAACCTCAACTTGGCTAAGCGTGAACTCTATACAAATTTTTAGAATAAAATTGACAAGGACTTGCTAAATTATGGTGTTAATCAAGATAAAATGGTTGCATTTAAGCAGGAACTCTTTGATTTCATTGCCTCTGGGCTGGCTAAATTTGCCGAGACCGAGAGTGATAAGTTCCATCTCCCAAAAGGAAGGACAAGAGAGCTTGGATTCACATTTTCTTTCCCTGTGAAGCAGACATCCATTGATTCTGGCATTCTGATCAAGTGGACCAAAGGTTTCTCTGTCTCTGGAACGGTTCGTGTTCTTGAATTCTTGGCCTTGAAATGATTGCTATACTTGATACTGTTGGGTTCAAACCATATTTTTTTAATTTTAGTTTTCTAATGAGTTAACGCTGCATACATCCCACCCCCCGACTCCGCTTATGCGGGAGCTTTTGAGGCACTGGGTTTGTTGTTGTTGTTGTTGATAAGTTTAAAATAAAAAGAGGAAAAAGAAAAAATATTAAAGAGGTTTTTTTGTTTTAATAGGAAAAAGTACGCTAGGTCTCTTACCCATCGTTAGTAAGGCCGACCGGATCCCGGTACATGACGTGGTGAAATTGCATGCAAAAACGTCCACTTAATTTTGCGAAACTGAACCCAAAGCTATCATCATATCTGCTGCCATTAGAGAGATTTTGTTTATTTGGTATTTGTGTGTGAAAAAGATAGTGTGCGATCATATGTAATAAAGAGAGTTCGGGATTTTAGATGATTAAGTTTTGGATACAATTAGAGATTGTGATTCCAAATTTTACAGTGTAAAATTTCACAAGATCTTAGAGGCTCAACCCAAGTAGTTGGCATATATGAGGTCCACATATAAAGCCAAGTGAAATTTTATCCTAAAACCAATTGACAATAAGTGTAATATCCCAATAGATTTATATGTTGAGCTTTTATCTTTCACTACTCCAATGTGGGATTCTTACTTGACTCGCATGTTGGGTTATTAACAAATAAGGCGAGTTTAATAACAACTGAGTCGTGGTTTTTCTCTTTAGTTAAGAGAGAGTTTACAATGTAACTTTGGTGCTCTATTTTGTGTTGTTATTCACTTTCGTGTTTTGTTTGATATTTTCTAACAGATATCTTGAAGATGCTGATTATTTTTTCAAAATTTGTGAATCATATCACGCATAGTTGGTTTCTTGACGAAATTAGCGACAATGATAAGTTCTATTGGTATATAAGTAGAAAGTCATTCAGCATTTTCGCTCAATAATTTAAATTTTTAAGATAGTTGATTTTTTTGACAAATACATAGCTCATGTTGGTTGCGTATTATGCTTGTTGTAACGAGGTTTCATTGGACGATGTTGAAACCGTTGCAGGTAGGAAGAGATGTAGTAGCTTGTTTAAATGAAGCTATGGAGAGACAAGGACTCGATATGCATGTATCTGCTCTGGTATGTTTTATGTTTTGCCATCTGTGATGTGTAAACGAGTCGAGTTGAACTGAACAACCCCTTGTTCGAGCTCGAGCTCCATAATGTTCATCAAGTTTGGTTTCAAGTTGAGCCTTTTATTGAGCTTTTGAACCATTGTTCAACTCTGTTCGATAAGATATTAGTGTGTTCGATACTCGACTCTGGCTCGTTAACCTAATCTAGCTGAGTCTACTTTGTTATCTTAATCAAGCCGAGTCGAGCTCATAATCAATCGGATCTTGCTATTAAGTCAATCTCGTTATTGAGCCAAATTATTTGAACTACTATAGAGTCATTATTGAACCAGTTGAGCTAATGCCAATCGTTAGCGAGTTTTTATTGAGTCCTTATCATGTCTTATCAAACTGCTAGTGAACGTTACCGAGTCAAGCACCCCACGTTGAAACTCAACTCATTAAGCTTATAGAGTCTACTAGAACTCGACACAACAAGACATTGAGCCCCAAAAACAAACATGAACGAACTCTAATTGATTTCAAACACGAGTAGTTCATAGAAAGTTTGGTTCGTTTATACCCGGAGCCATCTATACTTTGTTTTTTGCTAGTGTGACACTTTGACTCAATCTTCAAAACACTAGATGAAAGATTGATTTTGTTTACTGATACATGCAAGTTAGGTTAACGATGCAGTCGGAACCCTAGCTGGGGCGAGATATTGGGATGATGATGTCATGGCTGCCGTCATCTTGGGAACCGGAACCAATGCTTGTTATGTGGAGAGGATGGATGCCATTCCTAAATTGCATTACCCCAAATCTTCAACTCAAACAACCGTAAGTGCAAAAACCAAGCGCCTGTCTGTTTTCATTTTTTATTTGTAGGTTTTTCATTTTCGGAAACTAAAACCCGTATTTTGAAAACTATTTTTTCCAGTTTTTGATTTCTTTTTATCAAGTTTTTCCTATTTTTAAATTAAGTTGAAAATAGAAAACCAAGAACCTTGAGAAAACTGATTCTAAACCTTGGTTTTTAGGTTCTCAAGAACCAAGGACTGCAAACAAAAAGCGACACCAATCAGACATAGAAGAATGTTGATGCTATTTCATGTGTAGCATATTCCTTTTCCTATCGAAGAAGAAATATTATTAAAAGAGAAAGATGTACAAAGTGTTAAGGACAGGTCAATGCTAAAAGAACATACAAAGAAACTAAAAACTAAAACCACAAGCTAATGACATAACTTCCTCCAATCTCTCTGCAAGCTAACCAATGCTGTGTTAGCCGAATCCTGAAAATTTTTTGTCCAAAAAGATCATACGAAAACCACTTTTTCCCGCAAGAAATTCATCAGCGTGTATAGTTCTTTGAAATTGCATTTTCTTTTAATGAAACTACACCAAAGAATTGCAATCTTAGCAGTAGAAATAGTAACACATTGATGTATTTCCTCATGTATGACATATTGGAGTTACTTCTTTAAGAACTTCCATTTGTCTATTTTCATGACTTTCAGATAATTAGCACTGAGTGGGGGGCATTTTGTACTGGACTTCCCTTGACAGAGTTTGACCGAGAAATGGATGCTGCCAGCATTAATCCTACTGAGCAGGTCAGCTTAAGGTTCTATTGCAATATAAAACTATTCCTGAACTTTTAGCCATCAACTTAAACTTTTACTCTAATTGGTTTCTTGACATATTATCAGAGCTTTTTTGATCAAGAGGTCACGAGATCAAATCCCACCAAATTCAAATCTTAGTATTAGTATAATTTTAACATAAGATATGAGATAAACCTATGCATCATCCATGCTTTGGGCCTTCACTTGAGGCATGTTAGATTATAGAACCATTTATGAGTTTTCATTCATTAGCTTAAGCTTTTTGGTCCATAGTTCCATAGAGCAGATGTTGGAACTGAAGCAAGAATAGGGGGTGGGCAATCATAGAAGTTTCTAGGGTTAGGAGTGTTTATATTGTTATATATTAGATATGTAAGAAAAACTGATGAAAAGTCTTTTTCGTTAAAGCATAGCGTATCAAAATAGAACTCAATACTAAGCAATAACAAAGAAAATTAGTGCTCCAATGAATAAGATCTAGAAAATTGACTCCAACATGTCCACACGACTTAATCATTTTTTGAATTGAGTGTTACAACTAGCCAATAAATCATCTGATAACTATGTTCTTATTGAAATGATTTGATAATTGCTTGAATCGTTTCTGTTGAGTTTGATACGCATTTGAAACTTGAATCTGATTATGAAACACTAAATCATGTTGCTAAGCATGAAATGTTAGCATTTGAGCAACTAATATTTCAGATAGTTGGTTCCTTGACAGGTTTTAACTCAAGTCTTTAGCTCCGCATTTTTTAACTAATGGCTAGTTTCGATACTTAATGACTCAGTCAAAGCGTCCCTATTTTGGATAATTAGGTTGTGGTTGGGATTTTTTTTTGGAAGAACAGATATTTGAGAAGACAATTTCAGGGATGTACTTAGGTGAAATTGTCAGAAGAGTGCTGCTGAAGTTGGCCGAAGCCGATGCCATTTTAGGCACATCCATCCCAGAGAAATTGTCCATTCCTTTCTCACTCGGGTATCGCCTAGTTCCGTTATTACTCTTTGGACTCATCCATTCAACTTGATTCATTAATTTTACACGCGGGAAGTCTTGTATATAAGGCTTGCACCAATATGTGCATTTCAGGAGGGTCAATACCATCTAAATTGTTGTGTTGTGTCTTGAATTATGTCTTTATTTAGAAAAAGAGGTATGTGGTGGTAGCGGAGGGCTCAGACCTATAGCTTCTTCCCCAACGGTAAAGACCTGTCTTTTGTTGCCTTGGCTCAGTTGACTTGTTGAGGGGAAATTAGTCTTTCCAGTGCGCCTATATATATGAGGCACCCGGTTGTAATTTTCCATTTGAGCTTCGTGGATTGCTTTCTCCTTTGCCCATGTTTTCCCGCTATTGAGATTCTTTCACGTAAATCTGCATGTTATTGCTTTTTCTTGCTTTCTTCTCTTTTCAGTTTCTTTCACGTCTTTAGTGTAGCATCTAAAACGAATCTGATTTTTGGGTATCCAACCTAACATGAATTCATGATCTCCAAGTTACAAAGTAGCAACCTTAGTGATTACAGAAAGACTCTCAGTTTAACAATTTTTTTACTTGAAGAATAATATCAAAGAGTACAATCCTTTTCGGGTGATTTTGGTTTTTGAGTATATTCTTTGTATCGTGTTTGTGTCGTTTTGTTGATTGATACTAGTTATTGATCCGATTTGGTTTCGTTTGTGGTTGAATGTGATGCATGTTTTGGGGATGTTATATATGCAGGACGCCGGATCTATGTGCCATGCAGCAGGACACCTCCAGTAATTTAGAAACCGTTGGTTCAATCCTCTATGAAGTACTTGGGGTACGTACACACAGATAACAAAGCGGACACTTGTAGAGCATGTTTGGCCGAACTTTTTTTTTCTAAGAAAAGGTTTTTGTTCAAGAAAAAACTTTTTTTTTTTTATAGAATTTGAGGGTATTGCATACGGAAAGAAGTGTTTAAATAGAAGTAGACGTTTTTTCTACTTGTAGGTGAAGTATAAAACTAGTGTTTCTCCTTTAAATTAGAAGCAAAATCTCAATTTTTCAAATAAATACTCCTATTGAAGACCTTTTTTACAAAATTACTTCTAAAAAAATAGTTTTTTTATAGCTTTGTCAAACATGCTCGTAGTCTTCTCGTAGCTCTTTTTTTAAGAGTTGTGGATCGTGTAATCCTCCTCGGGTTACCTACATTGTTCATTCAGAAGTTTCCCCATGTGTAACAGCTAACGAGGTAAATTGAGGCCCATAACCTGGTGGGCATCGTTGAGGAATTATTTGCGCTCAATATCAAGATTTGAGCGATTCAAAACCCGTACAAATGCTAGATGGCTTATCATTTAAGCTAACTCGTAGGACTTCAATACACACACTTCCATATCCCAGCGTAAAATTTCACAAGACTTTAGGCTTGACCGATGGAGTTAGTATATATGAGGTCCACATATAAGTCAAGTAAATTTTTTTCTCCAAGCCAATTGGCATTAAGTATAGTAATCACTACTTATATGTTGACCTGTTCGCTCTCGCAACTCTAATATATGATTTCTTACTAGACTCATATGTGGAGTTCTTAACACTGACTGATCTATTTTGGGAGTTTTACCCATTTATAAGCGGCTTCACCCCTACAAAAAGTAACAAGACCTTCCCATTTTGAGCTTAAGTAGTCCATTACAGGCTCAGTAGGGTACTTCCTACTTTTAGTGAGCTGTGTTGCAACAGTGTTTGAGTTAGGTCGTTATACTTCTGCATCCTACTGATCCATTTTCGGAACAATTTTTTCCCAGCTGAAGTCGGACACAAGCACACGCAAAGTCGTCCTCGATGTTTGCGACACGTTCGTAAAGCGAGGGGCCCGCCTAGCGGGGGCGGGGATTGTGGGCATTCTAGAAAAGATGGAGAGAGATTCAAATGGCACGGTATTCGGGAAGCGAACAGTGGTGGCAATGGACGGGGGGTTGTATGAGAAGTACCCTCAGCATAGAAACTATATGAAGGAAGCAGTAAGAGAACTATTAGGGGCAAAATGGTCAAAAAAAGTAGTAATCGAACATTCGAAAGATGGGTCTGGTATTGGTGCTGCTCTTTTAGCTGCTTCTAATTCAACGTATCCTCCTTGATTGTTTCCAGGTAAATTGCACTTTAGTTTCCTGAGATTTGGTGAAATTATTTTTAAGTGCTCGAACTTTGGTGTTTGAATTTTTTGGTTCCTCGGTTTTGGTGTAATAATTTTTTAGTCCACGTATTGATAATTCTTTGATCATATTTTACAAAAGAGGTGATATTATATGCTAGAAATGTGACCTCCTACGCTGGAAAGGTAGTAGGTCATATACTTTTAGACTAAAAGATTCTTTCACCCTAACCAGTGAACTAAAAAATTTAGAGGTTTCGTTCCAAAAAAATCATCTTCAAAAGTAGTCATTTTTCATTTAATCACCATAACTTTTTAATTTTTCAGAAAACTCTCTTTAAAAGTTGAAATATTGTCAGTCAACCACATAAATTAATACCGTGAGTATTTAGTTTGGGTTACGTATGTGTTTTTGCTTAGGTTATATATAAAATAGGGGAAAGCATGATACATATCGGTTTTAGCTTAATTCATAGAGCTTTATACTATTAAAGTTAAGATGGTTCTATGCATAGGTTTGAATCTCTATGTACACAAGTATATAGTAGGATTCAAACATATACATATACACCATTTAAGGGTATATTGCTTTCCCCTATGAGCTCACACCAAGATATGTGTTTTTATCCTTTCTTTGTATGAGAAAGAATAAAAGTACACGTATAGTTTGAATGGAAAACTAATGGCATCAATGTCAGTAGTTGATCAAAAGAGACTAAACTTTTGAAGGTAATCTCTAAAAAATTGAAAAGTTATGGTGGTTACTAAAAAATAACAACGTTTAAAGATGATTTCTCGTAAAAAATTCGAATTTTAAACAAAATATTTGTAAATCAAAACCCCAATTCGTTGAACCTCAAGATATTACAGTGTAGTTAATACTCATATCTATGCTATATTTTTTCTTTTCTTTTTTTTTTTTTTTTTTTTTTTTTACAGTGGTAGTGCCATGGGGGGCGAGGAATGCTGGAACTAGACCCCCGTCTTGGGATTGGACAACTGCCACTGTAACTATTGGAACAAAGTAGAGATCGGGATTTATGTTATATTTATGCTATATGTTTGTATCTTGAGAAATAACACATGATAGCTCCAGCCCAGTTTATTTTCTTTGTTTTTTTTTTGGGGGGGGTTCTTTTGGCCTGCTGCGGACCAGCTCTCAAGCTTCTCAGGTTGGGGGTCCTCGGAAATAGCCTCTCTTCAGGTAGGCCCCTGAAGAGGGAAGGCTGCGTACATCTACCCCCAGACCTTGCTTTTGTGGTAGCCCTCGCAGGCACTGGGCTTCTTGTTGTTGTTTGTTGTTTGGTTCTTTTGGCTTGCATGATGTAATAATAATAAGGGTAAATTACATATTAATACCCTAAGATTTAATGTACTAATTTTTTAGTCCATAAACTTTGTAAAATAATATTTTAATTCAAAAATTTATATGTATTTAATAAAATAGTCTAAATAGCAAAGTACAAGTGTGTAAAATAGACCTTTTTATTTTTTCACACTATTGTTTGGACTCTTTTATTAAATATATGTAAATTTTTGGATTTAAAAAATTATTTTACAAAGTTTGTGAACTAAAATATTAATATATTAAACCTTAGGGTACTGACATATAATATACCCTAATAATAATTTTGGTATCAGTTGAGTAATTGCAGCTGGGATTTTGTGTTAAATATGGCTGAGTAATGCATTATTGTTTTCATACCACAATCGTTCAAGTATAAAATCAATTGTAGACTTTCATCCATCAGTTTATATTTTTGAAAAAGTTAGCTTTTTGACATGATATCAGAGCTTCGATGATTAAGAGGTTACAAGTTTAAATCCCAGTAGCCCCACTTTTAACATTAATATAATTCAAGCAAAATGTATAAAATGGATCTGTGTAATATCAATGTTTCAAGCCCAGTAGATATTTGTATGAGGGAGTATGTTAGAGTATAAAATTAATTTTAGACCTTATCTATTAATTTAAGCTTTTGGGAAAGTTGATTCCTTGACATGTATTGGATTTTTCTATTTAGAAAAGTTACGTATTATTGATGATAATACTACACTTGAATACATGTTTTTTATGTTAGTCATATAATAATGTTTTATTTCTTAATGGGAGCCTTTCAGACATTAGGTTTATTATTATTGGTATTGTAGGCAATAATGTTATTACATGTATCAATTTCGGATTAATTTTCTATATATTATCGACCATCATTTGTTGCGTAAGCATTTTCTGACATATAGTAACTAGGTAATAAAATTTTTAAATGTCAAAAGTACCTTAATATGAATACAAATATCAAAGTACAAAGATAATGTAAGGAGATATTATTAAAACTATTTAAAAATATTAAACTGTCCTGACATTAGTATTTTTTATCCAATCTTATAATTTCCAATGTCCATATATGTTAAATAGTATTATTGTCAAAGTATTTTTTTTATTAATACCATATTGACGTCAACGAGCATTGCCACACATCATGAGAAGGGGGCGCACAAAAATACTACAAATAGGGCACAATTTATCGTTAACAACCAACTTGTTTTTGTGACATTTTCGTGATGTTTTTCTCGTAACTTGTAGGATTTTTGCAATGTCAACATAAAAAGATTCGGTAAATCATTATTATTGTCATGATAATAATAAAAAATACTCTGACAATAATACTAAATATATATATATATATAAATTGATAGATAGATAGAATGAAGGTCAAGGGCACTTGCGGCGGCCACCATGGGTAGTCATATTGGCGTAACAAGCGCACGTGTCGTAGTGATCGTACGTGCCAGGTGGCACGCAATTGCAGCGTGAGCAGCACGTGCCGCACGCCCTCATGCACATTTTATGCCTCGACGTTTTACTGCACCTCCTCGTGCATTCCGCTGCGCAATCTATGAGCCCCCATTTTATTTTTACAATTAATCCATTCATATAAAACGAATGAAAATGACATAATATTTATATTTCAATATGCTATTTTTTTGAATTAATAAAAATGTACCTAAATTTTTGTCGTATTAATTAAAAGGTCCCTAATATTTTGTCGTATTAATAAAAAGTTCACTTTCTTGCTTGGTAATGCCATTTTTTGTCGATAGAGCTGAAGTGGTAACTGTTTTTTTATTATAGTACAATAAAATGATAAAATGGGGGTCCACGGAAACAGTCTCCTTTCCACGGAAGGGGCAAGGCTGCGTACATCACCCCTTCCAGACCCTGCTCATTGCGGGAGCCGCGAAGCACTGGGACTGTTGTTGTTGTTGTACAGTAAAATGATAAAAATACCCTTCAATAATCCTACTTTTAAATAAATTAAATGAAAGTAGATAGTTTCTACATAATACAACATATAAAATTTTGTGCTTATAAAGTAAGGATAAGAGTATTGAAGGGTATTTTTATCATTTTATTACAGTATTAATAAAAAAAATATTTGTCACGTTAGCACTATCGATGGAAAATGACGTTATAATGCTGAAGAGGAGCCGTTTTATTAACATGATGATAACTTAGGATTTTTTTTAATAATTCAAAAAAGTCAGGATCTTTTTTATTATTTACAAAAAAGTCGGGGTACTAAAATATAAATAACCCTAATATTTATTACGGGTTTTTTTTAACAGGTGTGTTGATATTTAGTTCATATACATACTAACTATGAAATTAATTATCGTTTGATTTATTCTTCTATCGTCGTTTGTGATCTCAAATCAAATCTTAGCTCATAGTCATTATCATTGATCGAATCTAAAACTTAACATGGTGTTTAATGAGCATATGATAAGACATAATACAACAATAGCAATAGTTCCAATGCCACAAGTGCTTCCACATAAGCAGGGTCTCGAGGGTGAATATACGCAGCCTTCACATATTTTTTCTATTTTTGTGATAAAAATAGATGTTATTTTTTCACTTTCGTAAAATATATGCTATACTCTCTAATCAAAATGCATTATATTAATTATGAGACCCAATACCTGATAATAATGCATTAATATTCAACAATAACAACCCAGTGTTTGAGAGGCTCCCGCCAAGGCAGGGTCTGGACGCAAGTTAAATGTACGCAACTTTATTACTACAGGATATAACCCTGAAAAGAGACTATATGCGAAGTACACCCAACCCTAAAATTAATATGCATTTATTATGTCTTATCATATACCCTTTGGACATCCATTAAAAAAACTGGAAAAAGGGTATTCTAAAGAGTACTCATGGACACTATTTAACAAAAAGTATTATTTACAACAACAACAACCGACCCAGCGCCTCAAGGACTCCCTCAAATGCAGGGTTTGGGGGAAGGATGTACGCAGCGTTATCCCTTCAAGGTGTACCCTTAAGGGAGGCTGTGTCCAAGGACCCCAACCTAGAAAAAAAAAATTTATTTTTACGTAATTATATATTTTTCTTGTTCAAAAGTCACCGGATCACATTAGACCTCCGAAGTTAAGCGTGCTTGGGCGAGAGCAGCACCAGGATGGATAAACTCTTGGGAAGTCCTCACCCTCAGGTTGGGAATACTCGAAAACAACATCTCTTCAGGGATAGTATCCTGAAGGAGAAAGGCTGCGTACATCCATCCCCCATACCCTGTTTAGATGGGACCCCTTGAAACACTGAATATATTGCTTTTTTCTTGTTCAAAAGTCATGAAAATGTGTGATTATTGAAATTTTTTTTTTTTAAGATTAAAGTATATGTGAATTCTTATTAAAACAAATCAAAAATAAAATAATCATGACATCCTTATTTTTCGGGCCCCAGCAGAATTATTCATTCACCTGCACTTGCAATTGTAAACATTTGCGTTAATATAGATCATGCAAGAAATTTTGCTACCAAAGAGGGCACCAACATGCGGTCACCGGATCTCATTAAAATTCTGAAATTAAGTGTACTTAGGCAAGAGTAGTATCAGGATGGGTGACCTCCTGGGAAGTCCCCACCCTCAGGTTGGGGGCACTAGGAAATAGTCTCTCTTCAGGTTGACACCCTGAAGGGGAAAGGCTGCGTACATCCGCCCCCCCGACCCTGAGTAGTCGGGAGCCCTTGAGACACTGGATATGTTCCTTTATGTTCCTTATGCAAGAAATTTTGCTCTAATATGTTCCCTTGTACAAATATTCATTTTCGTTAAAGTAATAATATATTTTTCTGAATTAAAAGTGAGACTGTTACAATTCAAACTCGTGACCTTTTAATCAAAGAGACTTTGATACTATGTGAATAAATCGAGTATGCAAAAACTCAAACTGTTAGTTAAAGGCCTAAAAATAATTTCAATAGTAAAAAAAAAAAGGGCTCCGTTTTGTTGGAAGGAAAACATTTCGCTCTCGACTAATTTTTGTTCTCTAAATATTATTATTAATAAATATTTTTTTGTTAAGAAAAATAATTTTATCACCTATGTTTACGTGAATTTCCCTCTATGGAACAAGATATTCTCTGTTAAAGTAAAGATTGTTACTTATTTATACAACAACAACAACAACAGACTCAGTACCTCAAGGGCTCCCGCATAAGTGGAGTCTGGGAGGGGTGGATGTACGCAACCTTACCCCTTCAGGGTGTAACCATGCCGAGAGGCTGTTTTCGAGGACTCCCCAACCTTATAGGGTTGGCAACACGAGGGCTTCCGATGAGGTCACCCATCCTGGTACTACTCTCGCCCAAGCACGCTTAACTTCGGAGTTCTATGTCATGGTCATGACACCTTTGGTTTTCCTTTACTGTGTCTATATATGAGCAGGTGCCATGGTTCGTGTTGTCAAGGTGTTGTCTCGAGTCGCTGCCCAGTTCGTGTCTTGGTCGCTGCCAGATCGCTCACCAGCCTTGTCATGACAATGTCAAGCTTGTCCCAGTTCGCTGCCGGTTCGCGCCAGGGGATGTCAAGACCGTGTCCCAGGTCGCGCCAGTTCCATGTCAGGACAGTGTCCAGTGCCGTGCGCCAGTCCCGTGTCAAGCCGCATCCCCAGCCTCCTTCCCAGGGCCTTGCCGCACCTGAGCCATGCCTAGGCGCGCCTTGCCAGCCTGTACTAGCCGTTGGAGGTTAGGCGCTCCCCTTTCTAGCCGTTGGGAGCTTAGGGTTATTTTGTATTTTGGACATATGATGTAATTTTCTATAAAGAGCTTGTATTCCAATTTTGTAATCATTCATTCAAGACAAATTAATAAAGATTACTACTTTTCTCATCTTCTCAATTCTATTTCTTTTCTCATCTCAACTCTCTTTCTTTCTTTCTCATCTAACTCTTTTCAAGATTTGGGCCTAGGACTCATCTTGGGCCGTCACAATCTCAAGATTGTGACATTCTAATGAGATCCGGTGCCTTAATGCCTAGTAAATGAACCCTATAAAAACGTAATATAAGATCATTTCCATTAGAACAAACGGAGTTTAAGATGAAAAATATATTTTTTTTAATTAATTTAATTCTACATTTTTCAAAATAAGATGTTAAAACTCAACATTTCATGGCTTTGCACGAGATGAAGAATAAGGAGGGAGACAAGGAGAGAAGCAACAATAGCTTTGTGTACGGCCATTACTGAAGAATTTTTGATGCAACGATACGCGTCGTTTTGAGGTGTGTGTTTGTTCTTCTTCTTGGTATGAAACGGCAGCGTGTCAATTGAGTGGAAATCTGCGGCTATTTATAGAGTGAGGACAAAATGATTAATTATATATTTAAATATAAGGCTATTTATTCAAATATTTTATCTACTGTACCAATTATTTTATTCATTTTTAGTGATGTCAATTTAGTTCATATATAATTTAATATTGTAGTCTAAGAGGGTACTAACATGCAAGTACTGGATCCCATTAGAACTCCGAAGTTAAGCGTGCTTGGGCGAGAGTAGTACCAAGATGGGTGACTTCCTGGGAAGTCCTCATGTTGCACCCCTTAAATTGAGGGTTCTCGGAAACAACCTCTCTTCATGGTAACATCCTGAAGCGTGAAGGTTGCATTTATGCACTCCCCCCCCCCCCCTCCTACTTAGACGGGAGCCCTTTAGGCATTGGGAATGTTACTTCATATTTTATATTGTATCTATTTCATCGTATGGTATCACTAAAATTAAGTTAGTAAGGTAATTCTTAACGATCCACTATGTCAGATGTAGGGTGACCTAAGAGTGCGACCCAAACCCATAGTTCACATAAAAATCATTCGTGACCCGACCATTAAAAATTATGTCGTTAATTTAATGTAAATTTTACTCTAACACTAGATAACAAGAGTGCCGCAACATATTTAAATAAGTTTCAACTATAGTTTTACGTTAGATTCGTTTATTTGTCTTCAATTTACCATATTATTAATTTTTTTCCTACGTGACACGCAATTATTTCGTACATTTAAGACATTAAATATATAAAATATATATTACTAGTTTTTTCCCATACGACTAAGAAAAAAAATTTGTTAATGAAATCTTATGACCGACTTGCTTCTGTTGCCTTGTGTTGTATTACTACTTGCCGCTTATAGTCTCTACACTCTCTATATGCTTGTATTGTGTCATATGTAGGCTTTTTTTTCTAGATGCTTGTTTGCTTTTTGCCTTTTGCTCCTACTTCCATGCTTTTCATGCTCTCCATGCTTTTTATACTTTTCATGCTTATCAGGTTGGGAGTCCTTAGAAAAAGCATATCGTTAGGGTATCACCCTGAAGCGGTAAGATTAAGTACATCCTACCTCTCCCAGACCCTTCTTAAGCGGGAGCCCTTGAGGCATCGGACCTGTTGTTGTCGTTGTTATGACCTAGTTCCAGCAGCAGAGTTAGAGGAGGATCACGTAATTAGTGTTGGGCACTGGCCAGCTGTGTGTTGTTAATATCAAACCATTTACGTCCATCTAAGCTGCTCTTTTGTGCTGCTTTCCTCACGCAGTTTCCCATCTAAAACCAATATGCTTGCCTTCACTTGCTTGTAGAAGGAAGGAAGGAACATACCCAATGTCTCAAGGGCTCCCGCCTACGCAGGGTCTGGGGCGACGAATGTATACAGCCTTCCCCCTTCAGGGTATTAACCTGAAGAGAGGCTGTTTCCCAGTACCCCCAATCTGAGGGTGAAGACTTCCAATGAGGTTGCCCATCCTAGTACTACTCTCGCCTAAGCACGCTTAACTTCGGAGTTCTAATGAAATCCAGTGATGGCGTATTGGTGCCCCCTTTCCCAAACTTAAGGCTCTCAATTTATTTAAATTGGACGCTTCATTTTCAATGAATTGCCTTTTCCAATGTTTTTAAGTTATATTACGTCAGAATTGGCTTCGATTACTCTACATAAGCTTCCTTGCCAGATTGTTTTTACAATCACAAAGAACCCAGTGCCTCACGGGCCTTCGCATAAGCGGGGTTTGGGAAGGATAGATGTACGCAACCTTACCCCTTCAGGGTGTAACCCTGCCGAGAGACTGTTTCCGAAGATCCCCAACCTTATAGGGTTGGCAACAAGAAAACTTCACAGGAGATCACCCATTCTAATACTACTCTTGCCATATTGTTTTCTTTTGGGTAAATTACATATCAATACTCTAAAGTTTAGTATGTTAATTTTTTAATCCATAAACTTTATAGAATAATTTTTTAGTCTAAAAAGTTACATATATTTAATAAAATAGTCTAAATAATAGTGTAAAAGAATAAAAAATGAGACCTATTTTGTACCTTTACACATCACTATTTGAATTATTTTATTAAATACATATAATTTTTTAGATTAACAAAATTATTTCACAAAATTTGTGAACTAAAAAATTAATAACTAAAATTCAAGGTACTAATATGCAATTTACCTCGTCTTTTTTGACAAGTAATAACAGTGACTGCATGGAAGAAACATGAATAGAGCTATAAGCACAGTACAACAAAAGGCAACACAACAGATGTAAAAATAACCGAGCTAGAAACGCTAAGCTTTGCAAAATAGTTTACTCCAAATTACTTCTCCATGAAAGTAGTACAAAGATTGGTGACCTCTTGGGATATCCTCGTGTTACACCCCTCAAGTTAGGGGTTCTCGGAAATAGCATTTCTTCAGGGTACCACCCTAAAGGGGAAAGGCTGCGTACATCCACTCCGTCCAGACCCTGCTTAAGTAGGAGCCCTTGAGGCACTGGGAATGTTATTTTTTTTTTGCTTTACCGAAAATATTACACATAATACTCAACAAATTATATAATTTTGGATGATTAGATCCTCTTATACTACGACACTTTTTAAGCATCCGATTTATCAAACCAACACAGCATCAACACCAGGAATTACCGTCGTTGTGGACCTCCTCCTTGTCAGCCTTTCTGTGTGGAGCCTACTTTTATTCTGAGACAGGCCATACAATCAAACATCCAAACGGTCCAATTTAGGTCCACCAGATCCGATCCATTTTCTATGGGTCTTTAAGGCGTGCTAGGACTTATACATGGTTACAAATACGCACTTAAGAGTTCGTGCAAGTGGTTATGTGCGAGAACAGAAATCTCACTTTCCAGAACAATAGTGAAAATTTCTACAACTCCATCGCCACAATACGGACTAGCCGAACATGTTTTTCTTTTTTCCTCATTGATTTTCTCATTATTTCATTTATTTGGTTTCCTAAACACTCCATTGTTACAGAAAGACATTACCACAAATGAGAAATTCTTCTTCAAAATAAAAGCATGATGTAAGATCGATTTTACGATACGACAGACAATTATATACTCTACGATTGATCTTACAAATTTTAAATATATATATATTATATGAGATAAGATCCAACTTTGCATCCCCAGCTTTCTCAAAGACTCTTCTCCCACGTTTCTCATGTGGTTTCTGCACAGTAGGGCCACCCATGTTATGAGTGCAAAAAAATATATATGAATCAACCAAAAAAGTAACACCTCATCCAAGCTGCATGATTGTTACGGGCTTGTTTTGTATCATTTTCTATTAGAAATGGGATAGTGAAAATGACTTTCCCATACGACTTGTTTGGTATCATTTTCTTCAAGTAGTTTTTTGGTTTTTGAGAAATTGAAAACCAGATTTTGAAAACTGTTCTTTCGATTGTTTTTGGTTTTCAATCAAACTGGGAAAAGACTAGATACAAGAAACCAAAGCAAAGAAAAATCGTTCCTAAAATATGGTCTTTAGTTTCTAAAAGACTAAGAACTGCAGACAAAGATCGATACCAAGCAAGCCCTTGGATTTTCATTGCAAAACTGAAAACCCAGAACAGTAATCAAGAAAAGCCTTTCTTCACTACTCAGTTTTTGGTTTCTCAAAAATCATACGCTAAGAACAGAAAACGACACTAAACGAGCCTAGCGTTATTCGGGAATATGCCTCATTTTTCCTTTCACAACAAAAACACGGAACCAAAAACATGACTGGTTTTAAGTTTCTCGAAACCCATAAACTGAAATCAGAAAACAGAAAATGACAGACTTACCCTTTCACAAGTGTCACGCAGATTACACCACTCCGGAGGGCAGGCGCACCACAAGTTGTCCACCTACAAGGCTACCAATTGAAAAACACAAGTTACAAGCATTTCATGTTTACCTTCTTACCCTTGCAGTTTCCCACAGTAGAGTAAATGAGCCGAGCCGGCTCGTTTAGTTGATCGAGCCAAACCCAAGCCTAATGAAGCTCGAACTCTTAAACTCGAGAGCCTAAACAAGCCTAATCGAGCATATCTTAATATGCTTTATTAGCTTAAATATGTAAAAATGAGCCAAGTTGGAGCATAAATGAGCCAAGCCCAAGCTTAAACAAACACAAACAAGCCTAGATTGAGCTTAAATAAGCCAAAAAATTGCAATCTTAGTTCAGAGCTCACCGATCCGGGTTCGAGCTCAACCGAGCCAAGCGAAGCCCAAGCCTGTGCTATATTGAACCAAACTTGGGCTGAGTTTTATGTAAACAAGCCGAGCCTAGAGCCTAACATGCTTGGGCTCGTCTCGGCTCAATTACATCCTTAGCTCCCCAGACAAAAATCATCAGACTCACCTTTTTACATAGTAGTAGCAGAAATCAGCTAGAATAAAAGTCTGAACCATTTCGGAGAGAAGTACCAATGATGGCCACAAACCATATCCTAAGGCCGTCAGCAAGCGACCTCTCGTGTCTATTACCTACAAGAAAGGGGGCAAATGCAAGCCCTTTAATATTAAGTTCACGTTTACCGATTCAGGGCAGCAATATAACCCAAAATAGGGAGAGAAGTCCTAATCAGATACATAAAATACCACCTGCAGCAAGCTAATCTTTGAATACATAAAATACAGGTTATGCCGATTAGAACCCCAAGCAACAAAAGTAGTTGTTTAGGGCACTCAAACTAAAAATTAGTTGCACTACAAATGCATATCTATATATCCAAAATAAAGAGCCCGTTAAACTAGCAGTTTTTTGTTTTTCTAAAAACTAAAATTATATTTTGGAACTTTATTTTTTGGTTTTTTTTTTCAGCCTTTTCCTAAATTGAGTAAAAACTAAAACAAAAAAAAGAAAAAATGTTTTTAAAACCCAGTTTTAATTTTTCAAAAATAAAAAACTACCAAGAAAAAAAAAAATTACCAAACAGAGCCTACTGTCACCCACCGACTTTTTGCGATATTTATTTATGTAATTTTCCGCTTTTAACTCTCGATGTATTTTTCGTTATAGCATGTACTTAGCATCATTTTGTAAGAAGCAAGCTACTTGGGACAAAGGAGACCGTGAGCCACCTCTCCCATCTACCCTTGCTTCACTTTTTAGGGAAAGTTGACTTAGATTAATTAATAAGCCACCCTACTCTACTACATTGTACGGCTAGGGGAGGGGACAAGTAGACATATAGTACATACTTTTTACTTTTTTGTCTTTCCTTTAATTGTGTATAAATAGAGGTAATGCAAATGGGATGACCCATCCAATTCCCAACCAAAAATCACTTGAGTCATATTTTCTCTTCTTTTCCCTTTCTCTCAACCGTGCATTTCCTTTCCTCTTTAACTTCCATTATAATATTTTTCCAACATAAAACCGGGGTATTGTTATACTTGGGTTCGGGGTTGCCTGACTCTGACGAGGTACTCTCGGGGTGAAGTCGAGTGGCATCGCGGTTTTGACATAGAAAACGTGTCATCCCGTGACAACGTGGTATCAGAGCACTTTCGGTTCAAGTGGGAGAAAACACAATGGAGGAGGAGATTGTGGGTGCATCACACGTAGAGGAGGAGAATCGGGGGAGACCAGAGACCCGTGCCAAAAAGACCAACAAGAAGGACCCATCCCAATCTCGAGAGGCCCTTTCTAGTTTGGACACACGGGTTGCCCGGTTGGAGTTGGCCATGGGGGAGGTCCATGAACAATTGGACACCCTCGACACCTTGGAGGAGAATGTGGCTAAAATGGATGATAAAATCCATGAGGCTGTCAAGAGTTCGGTTGAGGATCAACTTGACCGAATCTTGGACGCGGTGTCCGGTCTAAGGGAGGAGATCGACATTCTCAAGGCGGACACGGTCTTGTGCAAGACCGCCCTTGCTGGGGGATTCGGTGGGGGTAATGCGGGTGGGGTACCGAGAGTGAGGGTACCCGACCCTCCTAAGTTTGGGGGAAAAAGAAATGCCAAGGAAGTTGATAGTTTTCTTTGGAGCCTTGAACGTTATTTCGAGGCCCTAAAGATCGACGATGGACCTTCTAAAATCAGCACCGCCACCATGTATTTGGAGGGGGATGCTGGCCTTTGGTGGAGGAGACGCCATGGAGACATTGCCAAGGGGGTTTGCTCTATGGACACTTGGGAGGAGTTTATCAAAGACTTCAAGAGGCAATTCTTCCCCGAGAACGCCGAGGACCAAGCCATGAAGAGGCTTCGTGGGCCGAAGCACACGAGCTCCATCCGGGAGTATGTTTCGGAGTTTCAATCTCTTATGCTTGAGGTTCCGGATTTGCCCGAGACAATCCGTCTTTTCTACTTCATGGATGGCCTCCAACATTGGGCCGAAGTGGAGTTGAGGAGGCGGGGAGTCCACGACCTTGCAGGCGCCATTGCTGAGGCAGAGGGCCTGACCGAATACAAAAAGGAGTTCCCAAAGAAGAAAGACTCAAAGGGGAACAAGGGAAAAGGTGGGGGAGAAAAATCCCACAAGCCTTTTGCACACAAAGACAAAGGCAAGAGGCGGGAGGACAGACCGGACAAGCCTAAGGGCCGGGATTGCTTTCTATGTGGAGGCCCTCATTACGTGAGGGAGTGCCCTCAACGCAAAGCCCTGAATGCGTTGGTGGCAGCCCAAGAACAAGAAACCGAGGGTGCAGCCATGGGTGCCATACGCATGCTCGGGACCATGTCGAAGGAGACACGCCCAGGCCCGGGTGCCAGGCCACAGGCCCAGGACATCGGGTCCAGCCGCAGGCTTGACAAAGGCCCAGGGACGCAGGTCCGTGACATAGCGCAGGTGCAGACGCAGGACCGTGACAGAGACCAGACACTGGGACAGACAGAGCCCAGGACACAGGCGCAGGGGCGCCCGAACCAGAAAACGAAGGCCCAGGGGAGGCCCGACCAGGCCCAGGTAGGCCCTCCACTGCAAAACGGTGCCCAAGGGGGTAAGTCAGTCAGTGCCCAGGTATCGCACCAGAAACAGGGGTTGATGTTTGTGAGTGCCGTGATGAATGGAGTTGGGACCAAGGCCTTAGTTGACACCGGGGCCACACACAACTTCATTTCAGCGCAGGAGGCAGCCAGACTCAGTGTGAGCCATACCAAGGAGTTGGGATGGATGAAGACCGTCAATGCTTCATCCAAACCGATCCTTGGGGTGGCGCGCGCAGTGCCCGTCCAATTAGGGGATTGGCACGGTACCTTGGACTTGACGGTAGTGACCATGGATGACTTCAAGGTGGTACTCGGAATGGATTTCCTTGACTCGGTGAAACCCTTGTCCTTCCCAAAGGAAAATGTCATGGAAATCACCCAAAACCGGAGAAGCTATGCCGTGCCTTTGCTCAGGGAGAAAATGGAGGCCAAGTTACTCTCGGCCGTCCAACTCAACAAGGGGGTTCGTAAGAAGCAGGTAACATATATTGCCGCTTTGAGAGAAGAAAAGGGTACCGTGAATGAGGAGGTGCCCGAACAGGTGAGCAAGGTGTTGAACGAGTTTCAAGACGTTATGCCACCCGAACTACCCAAACAACTTCCACCAAGGAGGGAAGTTGACCATCACATCGAGCTTGAGCCGGGATCAAGGCCGCCCGCCATGGCACCATATCGCATGGCACCGCCGGAATTGGAGGAATTAAGGAGGCAACTCAAGGACCTTTTGGATGCCGGGTTCATAAGGCCCTCGAAGGCCCCGTATGGTGCTCCTGTCCTATTTCAAAAGAAGCATGACGGGTCTTTGAGGATGTGTATTGACTACCGGGCCCTCAACAAGATGACCGTGAAGAACAAGTACCCTATCCCTCTCGTTGCCGACTTGTTCGATAGGCTTGGGAAGGCCCGCTACTTCACCAAGCTTGATTTAAGGTCGGGATATTGGCAGGTAAGGATCGCGGCCGGGGATGAGCAAAAGACCGCATGTGTAACACGCTATGGGGCATACGAATTCTTAGTGATGCCATTCGGGTTGACTAATGCTCCCGCCACTTTTTGCACATTGATGAACGAGGTCCTGAAGCCCTTCCTAGATCGGTTTGTGGTCGTCTACCTTGATGACATCGTTATATATAGCGAGTCATTGGAGGAGCATGTCAAGCACTTGAAGGAGGTTTTCCAAGCACTCAAGGAAAACCAACTCTATGTGAAGAAGGAGAAGTGCTCCTTTGCTCAAGAGGAGGTTTCTTTCCTTGGCCATCGCATAGGCCAAGGGAGGATTCGTATGGATTCCGCCAAAGTTCGAGCCATAGAGGAGTGGGAACCTCCACGAGGAATTAGTGAGCTAAGGTCCTTCTTGGGCCTAGTTAACTACTATCGGAGGTTCATCATGGGGTATTCCGCCAAAGCCTCACCTCTAACCGACTTGCTCAAAAAGAAGACCGTGTGGCATTGGGATGAAAAATGCCAAAGAGCTTTTGAGGGGTTGAAGAAAGCCGTAACAGAGGAGCCGGTCTTAAGATTGCCCGACTTTGAGCTTCCTTTCGAAGTCCACTCTGATGCCTCCGATTATGCTATTGGGGGCGTGCTCATGCAAGAAAGACATCCCATCGCCTTTGAGTCTCGGAAGCTTAACGACACCGAGCGTCGCTATGCCACCCACGACAAGGA
The DNA here is from genome assembly GCA_018398585.1 of Simmondsia chinensis. Lineage (NCBI taxonomy): Eukaryota > Viridiplantae > Streptophyta > Magnoliopsida > Caryophyllales > Simmondsiaceae > Simmondsia > Simmondsia chinensis. The sequence goes on from JAGTTD010000007.1 coordinate 38,371,900, forward strand.
GATGACAGCCATCATCCATTGTCTAAGGGTGTGGCGTCACTACTTGCTCGGGGGGAGGTTTGTGATAAAAACCGATAACGTCGCAACGAGTTACTTTCAAAATCAGAAAAAGCTGAGTCCAAAGCAAGCTCGTTGGCAAGACTTCCTGGCCGAATTCAACTATGGGATGGAATATAAACCGGGCAAGGCCAACGTAGTGGCCGATGCCCTCAGCCGCAAAGGGATGCTTGCCCACATCAGTGCCGCCCACGGGACCATCCGGGACAGGGTCCGAGAAGGCATGACCCAGGACAACTTAGCCCAGAACCTGCTGAAACTTGCTGCCGAGGGTAAGACGCGGAGATTTTGGGTCGAAGACGGTCTGTTGCTCACGGTGGGCAACCGGGTTTTTGTGCCAAGGTGGGAAAACTTGAGGCGGGACCTTCTCAAGGAGTGTCATGACTCGCATTGGGCCGGGCATCCGGGAATAGAGAGAACCGTGGCGCTTCTGGAGGAACATTATTATTGGCCGAGGATGAGGGACGACGTAGAAGCCTATGTCAAGACGTGTCTTGTATGTCAACAAGACAAGGCCGAACAAAGAACGCCAGCCGGGTTGCTCGAGCCATTGCCCATACCGAACAAACCATGGGAAAGTGTTTCCATGGACTTCATTTCCGCTTTGCCGAAATCAGAGGGGTATGGGTCGATCATGGTTGTGGTAGACCGTTTCTCTAAATATGGGACATTCATTCCCGCGCCCAAGGACTGCACCGCAAGTGAAGCTGCTCGTTTGTTCCTCAAGTACGTTGTGAAGTATTGGGGATTGCCGAGAAGCGTCATTAGTGATCGAGACCCGAGGTTCACGGGTAAGTTCTGGGCCGAGCTGTTCAAGTTGATGGGTTCAAGCCTCCACTACTCTACGAGCTTTCACCCACAGACCGATGGGCAAACAGAACGGGTGAATGCTTTACTGGAGCTGTACCTGAGACATTATGTGGGGGCGAACCAGAGAAATTGGGCAGCACTGATCGACATTGCCCAATTTTCATACAATCTTCACAAAAGCGAGTCAACAGGTCATAGTCCCTTCGAGCTCGTTACGGGACAACAGCCTTTGACTCCACAAGCCGTTGCGACTGGGTACACGGGGAGTAGCCCCGCCGCTTATCAAGCTGCAAAAGGGTGGAACGAGAAACTAGACATCGCCAAGGCCCATCTCGATAAAGCCGCACACAAGATGAAGAAGTGGGCGGACAAGAAGAGGAGAATCCTGGAGTTCCAAACCGGGGACTTGGTGATGATAAAACTCTTGCCACACCAGTTCAAGACCCTACGCAAAGTGCACAAGGGTCTAGTTCGTAGATACGAAGGTCCTTACCCAATTCTCGCTAGGGTTGGGAAGGTTTCCTACCGGGTCGAACTTCCGCCACAAATGAAGATCCATCCCGTATTTCATGTGAGCATGTTGAAGCCATACAAAGAGGATGATCAAGATCCAAGCCGGAATGAGTCAAACCGGGCACCAACAGCCGTGACCCCATCATTTGACAAGGAAGCAACTGAAATCCTTGCCGACCGGGTTGTGAGACGAAGGGGTGTGCCGAGGTATGCCGAATACTTGGTGCGTTGGAAGGATCTTCCAGAACACGAAGCCACTTGGGAGAAGGAAGAGGATCTGTGGCAGTTCAAGAGCACGATTGAGGCCTTCAAAGCCGAGTAGACATTGTCGAGGGCGACAATGGCTTAGGTGGGGGAGAGTGTCACCCACCGACTTTTTGCGATATTTATTTATGTAATTTTCCGCTTTTAACTCTCGATGTATTTTTCGTTATAGCATGTACTTAGCATCATTTTGTAAGAAGCAAGCTACTTGGGACAAAGGAGACCGTGAGCCACCTCTCCCATCTACCCTTGCTTCACTTTTTAGGGAAAGTTGACTTAGATTAATTAATAAGCCACCCTACTCTACTACATTGTACGGCTAGGGGAGGGGACAAGTAGACATATAGTACATACTTTTTACTTTTTTGTCTTTCCTTTAATTGTGTATAAATAGAGGTAATGCAAATGGGATGACCCATCCAATTCCCAACCAAAAATCACTTGAGTCATATTTTCTCTTCTTTTCCCTTTCTCTCAACCGTGCATTTCCTTTCCTCGTTAACTTCCATTATAATATTTTTCCAACATAAAACCGGGGTATTGTTATACTTGGGTTCGGGGTTGCCTGACTCTGACGAGGTACTCTCGGGGTGAAGTCGAGTGGCATCGCGGTTTTGACATAGAAAACGTGTCATCCCGTGACACTACGCTACTTTAATTATCTTCACCGTGAAAAAGCCAAACACAAAATAAAACAAAAGGCATCATATGGCTAATGCAGATACAATATTCATTCCAAAAACAAAAATTATTCATCAGCCAGCTTAGTTTCCATAATATGAGGACAGTCTCCGATTGAAGCTCAACCGAATTACGAGTCCCATGATCGTACCTGAAGAACCCAATGGGCGCAACTCAAGAACCTTGCTACTCCTAGCGCAAACACGTAATGAGCTGTGAATGGTTCAACAATCTGAAAAGAGAGAAAGCAGACCAACTATTATTCAAATCTAAAACACCCATGGCGTAAAATTTGAACCCAAAATCCAATTAGTGCAGAAAGTACGTTATCAACTTGCCGTGGTTTAGGTATAAGCTGAAGTTTATACTGTTGTTTTTATATACAACTTCTGGTTTTTTTCAAAAATTGAAGATCATATTTAGAAACGATTTTTCTTATCTTTGGTTTTTATTCTTAGATTTTTCCAATTTTGAGTGAAAACTGAATATAAAAAACTAGAAACAAGAAAACAATATTTTTAAAAACCAATTTTTAGCTTCTCAAAACCAAAAAGTACAAACAAAAACACAATACGGGATAAACCCTTAATAAGTTGGAAAAAGTATTATGATGTACCTTTGTGTTCTGCATCACTCGTAGTTGAGGAAGTACCGAAACAGCTTCAAGATAGACACAGAAAGCCCAAGATATCCTATTGATAATATTATGGGAAGTTGAGGGATGAATAAGCAGAGCCAAGACAGCACAAGGTACGACCTATACCCGTAGTTGAATACATAAACATTTTAGATGCAAGCTTTTAGACCAAAAAAAAAAGCAATGGGCAAGTGGATACGTTTCTACAAGATCAATTTTTTCACAAAAAGCATGAAGCTTGTACAAAAGGGAATGAATTTTAAAGGAAGTGATATCACAAGGTAAAACGATACGGGAAGTAATATTATTGAGATTTACAAGGAGGGAGACAAACATAAAATCTATGTATCTCTTATGAGATCATATATTAATGATCAGGATGAATCCTTATACATTAAGGCTCAGTTTGTTTTGATGGAAAAAATTTTCCATCTCAATTCTATTTTTTTCCTTTGCATAAATTTATAGCAACCACAAACATCGGAAATAGTTTCCTTCATTGAGGGGTAATTGACTTCCCATCAACGAAAGGGAAAAACATTTTCCTTCAAGGATGGGAAACGTTTCCTGTCGTAATATCACGCCATATGCTTCACTTTTACCGCAACTTGGCTAAACCTAAACCTCATACTAATTTACAGAACAAAGCCATTTTTAAAGCTAAAACGACAAGTTTTAAGAAAAAAATATTTCTAATTAAAAATATTTTGTGAAATTTTCATGAGGAAAATGTTTTCCTTTAAACCAAACAAGCACCATCAAACGATTTAGGGACCTCCAGTTTCTTCACGAGCAACATGCAATGAGACAGGACTGAATCTGATATAATCTAGCGAGAACATAGAACAAGCAAAAAATCATCTCAGTGGAAAGCTTGGGATCTGCAGCACTTGGAAATGGAACAAATTAATATGAACTCCAAAGTCCGAGTAAACTAATTCATAAATCTTCATGCATATCAAAAAGGTGGGAGCCCTTGGGGCACTGGGTATGTTGCTTGCACATCAAAAAGGTGTGATTTCGATAATGCAAAAAAGATCAAACTGGGCTCAAGTCATATACTCTGCTCAGACAAGATTAGGCTAGACACCTTTGCACACAGTTGTTCTTACTCCTGAACAAAGTTTGAGTGAAACAGGTCAAACCTGGATTCACTAAGCAGGTGATGCAGGTACGACCTTAGCATACAGGAAGTACTACACTATAAAGATTTATCATTAATTAGGAGTCTTTTCTATTTAGTTTTTATTCTCTTTATCTTTAAGTCAAATTCTGAATCTTCAAAGTTCACCTATTAGAATCAAATTTCTTTATTTTCCCGAATTCAAGGTGACTAGACCAGCTTCTGTGCTAACGGTGTTCTAATTTCACCTGGAGGAATAGGGCATAAGGCATAAACTGACAACTTTTTAGAGTGGTAGAACTACATCATAATAGCGTGTAAGCATATAGGGTTAATCCCAAAATTTTTGAGGTTCAAAGCAAGTTTGATTTAGTGGGCCCTTAGCTTATTATAATACTAGTTAATATGTGGGTCTTTTATTTGCATAGATATCTATGGTGTATAATGTATCATATATAAGTCATTATTTCTCTTATTATGAATGGTGGGCCCTTATCTTAAGCACACATTGAACAATCCATTTTATATTACAATATCAGTTAATAAGTGAATCCTTCATATTAAATAGATACCTACGGTTCATAATATATCATATATGTCATTATTTTTCTTCTTATGAATGGTGATATGCCATAAAGTAAATTAACAATAGAACTACTTTTGAAATGGGCCTTAACAAATTGAAGGACAACTGCTTCTATGGCTTGAGGCCATGACAAGTCCTAACTCCACAATATATATTGAAATAAAACTAAATGGGTTTGGCAAACGAGGTGACACGCACGCAAATTTGAAGACACGGCGAGCAATGCCGTTCAAGAAGGAATCTGAAATTGCAATATGCCATAAAAAAAGGGGAAGAGAAAGATGATTGGAGACATACCACATAATAAATAGCCAAATTGTCTTTTTCCTCCATATACGAGGACTTCAATTTAAAACGAATCATATAAATAACCCAGAGTGTGGTCACCAGTGTAGCAGTATCTAATAGAGTGTGTATGTCATACTCCATAACAAAGCTACAGTACAGTCTAACGGCTAAAAAGATAGCCGTAAGTTCTTGTGATTTGAGTGAAAGCCCTGCAGTGATGGATAAAACAATGAAGTGAGTTTGTAACTATAGTTAGGCATACAGCTAAAAATGAATGCATCATTGAGAGAGCCCCTTGTGAAGTTTGGAGATCATGCAAAACGAAGAAGTAGGAGCTCCGTTTGTTTTGACAGAAACCAATTTAGTCCAAATTCTATGGTTTTCTTTGCATAACTTCACAGCAACAACTAAAAATACGAGAAATGTTTTCCTCCATTTAGGGGAAATTGACTTCCCCTCAATGAAAGTGGAAAACATTTTCCTTCATGGAGGAAAAAACATTTGCCATCCTAATCTCACATCGTATTTTTCACTTCAACCTCAACTTAGCTAATCGTGAACCTCGTACAAATTTATAGAGTGAAACCATTTTCTTTCAGTAGAATGACAACAAATTTTAAGAATTATATCTCATTAAACATATTTTGTGAATAAAATTTTCCTATAATGAAACCTAAATTCCAAATCATGGAAGCAGACGAAGTACAAGCAATTGTGCTCCATACCATAACCTTAATTAGGCTATTCATGTTGATTACATTGAGAATAATTTCAATTGAAGCACTACAAAGAATCTTTAACAATACAAAAATTGTCTACAAGTTCAAATAAATCCAAAAAACGAGGATCAAAATGCACATGAATAAACGAAAAAACCAAGTCTAAAACCCTAAAACATGAAAATTCAGCAAATTAAGCAGAGAAAGAGTTCAAATAATCTAATTCAGCGAACACATCACTGTGTCGAATCAATTATCAAACATGCACGCGAATCAACAAAGAAACCGAGTCTAAAACCCTGAGTATACAAAATTCACCAAATTAAGCAGAGAAACCGAAGAAACCCTAGGAGAGAAATCAGTCAGTACAACCGGAAATCCAATTCAACCTCAATATACTTCAGCGAACACATTATTAAAGCGGATCAATTATCAAACATGCACACAAATTGATGCAAAAACCGAGTCGAAAACCCTAAAACACGAAAAATCAACAAATTAAGCAGAAAAAGAGTTAAAACAAACACAATTCAGCGAACATATCACTTGTCCGATCAAAAATGCACACAAATCGACAGAGAATCCAAGTCTAAAACCCTAAAACACGAAAATTCACCAATTAAGCAGAAAAAGAGTTCAAATAAATCCAGTTCAGCGAACACATTACTAAGTCATACCAAACATGCACACAAATCGACAAAGAATCCAAGTCTAAAACCTAAAACACGAAAATTCATCAAATTAAGCAGAGAAAGAGTTCAAGTCAGCGAATAGATTACTAATTCGGATCAAACATGCACATGAATCAATGAAGAATCCAAGTCTAAAACCCTAAAACACGAAAATTCATACAATTAAGAAGAGAAACAGTTCAAATAAATCCAATTTATCTAACACATTAGAGTCTAAAACCCTAAAAATACGAAAATTCACCAAATTAAGCAGAAAACGAGAACAAACCCTAGAAGAGAGAAAACAGTTACTAAATTGAATCAATTGCGAGAAAACACGAACCAGCACAAGTCTTCTCCTTGGTAAGCTTGAAGATGAGAACGGAGATTCCAAGAGCATGAACAGCCTCGGCGGCAACGAAGAGATTATCGTGATCTTGAACCACCATGCGAAGGAAGAAGAGGGCGGCAATGGCGGTTACCACCGCGAGAAACACCTTCACCTTGGGCGGTTGACGCCTCATCCATGTCGACACCGCGCGCATCGGCTTCTTCCCTCCCTTCATCTCTCTCTCTCTCTCTACTTTCTCTCTCTACCCTCTCTCTATCTCTCAGTGGGGTTTGTCCTTTGGTTAGTGCGAAGACAGGGTTAGGTATAAATTTTTGGATAAATTATAGAAAATTTTTGTGACTTTTATTTCAAAAATAGAAAATTTTCTCATAAAAATAAATCACTCATTAAATCTTCTAACTTTTAAAAATTTTTTACTTTTTTCCCAAATAAATTTTTTTAACTATTTTACCCCTCAACCAAAAAAAGTTATATTTATCTCATAATATTTTTTTCTGAAAACTTTAAAATAATTATATTTTTATAAATATAAAAAATTTTCTTAATTTCTTTGCTAAAAATATAAATTTTTTAATTTTTATCTAATAATATAAATTTTTTTTCTAAAAATAAAATTAAACATTAAGTATAAAATGATCAAAAATCAATTACATGGGTTAAGTGATAAATTTTTAAAAATGAGGAGATCTTATAAATGCTTTTATTTGTGAGCAGAATTTTTTGTTTTTGAAGCAAAAGACAGAAGGATTTTCTGTAATTTATCCTAAATTTTTTTATTATTATTACTATTATTTTTTTTTTTTTTTGGTTTTATTGGAGATGTGATTTGATTGGCAGAGGTGAATGTTTTGAGTCAACGAAAACGTGACATGTAAAGGCAACCCCACCCCTTTGCGACTTTTTTTTGCAAAATGATCTAATTTTAAAAAATTTTAAAAGTAATCTAATTTTAAAATTATTTTATAAAATGACTCGATTGGTCAGAAAAAGTAAAAAGGCGTCGTTTTAAATAAGACAGGCATCGTTCCAAACGACGCCATTAATGCAAGCAAACAGAGGCGCCGTCCCAGACGATGCCTCCAGTGAAATTTCAACCCCCCTCCCGCCAAAAACGAGTCACCTGCACCCCTCAACGATTCATCTGCACCCCTAAATTGATTCCATGCCGGTGACCTCTACCCTAACCTCCTCTTCCATCCTGTGAAACCCCTTCCCCCTTCTCCTCTCCTCCCACAATTTCTATATAAACAATACTTCAGTTGTAAAATTTTTATCACATTTCAGCAATTCAGTATATTTTTATTCACCTTGCTTCTTTATTTCATCTTCACTCACAAGTAAGTTGATATTATAACTTCGTAGTTTTATTTCTTTCTTTATATTCTAATATAATGTTATTTTACATTATCAGCTTATTATATTGCTTTCGTTAATTTGTTTTATTCATATATTATTTAGTATATTAAATATTAATTATCTTATAAAGTAAGTTAATTAATATGGAGTTATTATTACAAAAAATTTATATGTTATATTGTTGTATAACATCCATTAGTTTTTAATTATTTTATGTGCTCTTTGATAAATATATCTTTATTTCATTATTTATATTAAAATATTTAAATAAATTTGTTTGTTTGAGTAGTTTTTGTTTAGGTACTCGTTAAATTTTTGCTAAAAATATCAAAATGACTTGTTCTATTCTCGGTATTATTCAAGTTCTTAGCATAAAAAAAGGAGCATACTCAGTGCCTCAAGGGCTCCCACCTACGCAGAGTCGGGGGGGGGGGGGGGGGGGGGGGGGAGGGATTTACGCAGCCTTCCCCCTTCAGGGTGTTAACCTGAAGAGAGGTTGTTTCCCAATGCCTCCAACCTGAGGGTGAGGACTTCCAAGGAGGTCACCCATCCTGGTACTACTTAATGTTAGCTCAATATATATATTTTTTTTGAACACCAACCCAATATATAATTAGTGTTTGTGATTTTTTTGGTCAAATAGTGTCTATGATGTGAATAGCAAATATATATTTTTAGGTTGAAATAACAAATATATAGTATTTGTATATAATATGCTTTTTCATGTATTTGTCGATCATGTTTTCTAGGTTTTTTTTCACAGAAAACAAAATTTGCATGATTAAGTTAGGTATATATAAATCTGCCTTTTTTTTCCCCTAATTTATAATATATATATCAATAAAACGTTCCAAAAAAATATCAATAAGAAAATTTTTAGGAGGTTTATTTTTATCTTCTTTTAATTTAATAAAGTGTTAAAAAAAAACTCATAATCTTACATGGCCAAAATTCTGTCTTCTTTTAAGGGTTTTTTTTTTTTTAATAATTGATATTTTTATTAATAGTAGATAATTTTAGTTAGGAGTGTAAAACTACAATTGAAACCATAATTTAAACCAACCCAAAATGTAGTTTCAGGGTATACGATTTGAAAAAAAGGTTTGGCTTCAGTCTTTTTGAAAAACTATGGTTTGCTTTTTAGGTCCAATTTAAAACATGTCCTAAACCGTAAACCACTAAATCGTAATTTTTTCGGTATTTATTGGTAGGCAAATTTGACTATATGTGTATAAAAATATAATAATATCCACTTATAGATGTATAACTAGTATATATAATATGGAAATATTAAATTGTAAAAGTAATATTGAATTATTTGTTCCAATTTTGCAGATATTTAATTAGAAACTTTGTGAAATAACTAATTAATCTACATGCTTTAGTCATATTTACTAATTGTATGTTGTTTTAATTTGTGTAATCAGCTAGAAATTATGGCATACACTATAGTGACTTTTTTGTGTCATCATGATGGAACTATGATGCAATTATATGGGTGGAAGACAGTTCGTACTTAGGGCACGAGCTGGAATTTCACTAGCGGAGCTAAAGGGGTTGATGCATGAAGCTATTGGATGTGATAGTAACACAAGTGAAATAGTGATTATATGGAGAATGTTGGTATCCCAAAACCCTATGCATTATGAACCTGTTGAGATCAGTTGTCCGATGACTTTGAGGTCTATGTTCGAGGTGGCCGTGGAAAATAGGGGAACATGCATACAATTATATGTAAATGTTGTAGATGTTGCAGGAAGATCTGAACTTCATGCATCACGTTCTCAATTTGAAGCTTCTAGCCCGTCAAGAAGAGCTCCTGGCCCGTCCAGAAGCGTTGCTGTTAATGTTTCATTGATGAAAGCAACCATTGGAAACGAAGACAGAAGTATGTTTGATAGAGCTTATGCTAACAATGACTCTGACGTATCTGATGAAGATGCAGATGTAGGTATTGACGCCTGTGAGGCTGTACCAGATGATGTTGACGAGCCTACAATTGCCCGGGCCCCTGTTCCTGAATTAGAAGATGTTAGTTGGGCGGACCAGGCAGTATGTTCTGACTGGGAGGAAAGTACAAGACAGAGATCCATGGGAACTGGCTTGGAACAGGGGCTATGGTTCCAAACGCAGGAGGACCTAGTCCATACAGTAAGCTTGTGGCACATTAAGAACAAACTGCAGTATATGGTGTACAAGTCGACACCTCAACTTGTAGTCCTTAAGTGTGTACAAGCACCACAATGTGCGTGGTATCTGTGTGGAGCACTAAAACAGAGGACAGGGTTATTTGAGATATCAGTTTTGAAGGGGCCACATACATGTTCGACCACTGTATTGGCAGAAGACCATCGACTCCTCTCCTCAAAAGTTATTACTGATATGGTATTCCCTATTGTTACTGCCGATTTTAGACTAAATGTTGAAGCAATCCGAGCTGCAGTGAAACAACAACATGGGTACATTGCTTCGTATTACAAGGCATGGAAAGCTAAGCAGTGAGTGCTTGAGCGGTTGTTTGGCTCGCACGAGGAAGCATTTCCAAAGCTCCCTAAGCTGATTAATGCATTACAATAGTCAAATCCAGGCACTGTTGTGCACTAGCATTTTAAGAGGCAAGCAGCACGTGAAGCACTGTTTGGTGGAGCTTTTTGGGCATTTGGGGCATCCATTGAGGGTTCAAGTATTGTCGTCCCTTGATCAGTATTGATGGTACCCATTTATATGGGAAATACATGGGCAAGTTGTTAGTTGCGGTCGCATTTGATGCCAATAACAGCCTATATCCACTGTGTTTTGCTTTAGTGGATAAGGAGGGCGGATGGAGCTGGACTTGGTTTCTGCAGCGTCTACAAACCTATGTGATAGGTAAGCGCTTCCCAATGTGCATAATTTCTGATCGACATGCTTGAATTAAGAATGGGGATGTGAGCGATATGGCCTGAGCCTATAGGGCACCATCGATATTGCACTCGTCACCTGGTTAGTAACTTCGACCACAAATTCAGCAATCCTGCCCTAAAGAGGAGGTTGAATTTGATGGCGAAGAAACCTTCCAGGAGAAAGCTTGATGCCTCGTATGATCAATTAATCCATGTCAATGATGAGATAAAATAGTGGATCGAGAGAGAGCCGAAAGAAAGTTGGGCGCTTTCGTACGATGATGGTTATCATTACGGTAAGATGACCACCAATTTATCTGAAGTGTTCAACAGTGTTCTAAAAGGCAGACGAGCACTCCCAGTAATGGCTCTTGTGGAACTGACATTTTTCAGATGCAATAACTACTTTGTCTGTCGCGGGGATCTTGCTCGGGAGTTCGTTTCACGGAGTGCTCCATGGCCACCTATTGTCTTCATTGAATTAGATCGAGCCACCACAAAATCAAGACACCATACGGTCATGTTATTTGATCAGAATACCATGTGCTTTCAGGTAACAACTCCTATGCACCAGACTGAAGAAGGGTTAAGAGGGGAGATTCACCATACCGTAACATTGACCGAATTGAGTTGCACTTGTGGTACATGGCAACTATTCCATTGTCCATGTTCACATGTGATGGCATGTTATGCAGCATTTAAGATCGACTATGGACAATTTGTTGATCCGCTGTACAGCCTTGACATGTACACAAGCTCGTATGCTCCATTATTTCACCCTCTTCCTGATGAATCTTTATGGACGGAGTATATTGGGCCCACGGTGGTTGCAGATTATACTCGACCGAAATCAACTTGGTTACATAACGAAATGGATGCTAGGGAGAGATCGTCGAAGAATAAATGTAGTATATGTAGTCAGAGAGGCCATAATAAAAAAACTTGCCCTAGTAGACAACGTTAATTTTGTAATTAGGTTCATAACTTGATATTTGTTTCATTCATTACTGTGATTTTGTAGTAATATGTATTATTAGCAATTGCGAGTTTTATTTGATGTCATATGCTTGTAGTTGTTTTATTCAAAAATTAGTTTCAAAGCTCTCTTGATGAATTGCATTTAATAGTAATAGAAAGTTTGCTATAGATTAGATTGTTATAACATATGTTATTACAAAAATGGTAAGGACAAGAGGAGGACGTACATCTGGTGGTACCGGTTTTCTCGAACAGAATCTGGGTCCAGACAACAAATCAGTGTTACGTCTTCAAGATCGACATCGGTCAGAGGATGTTTGGGTCTATGTGGTATGTTAACCTTTTTCACAGTGCCATAATATTTTATATTTTAATTATTGAGGATAGTTGAGTGATATATCTAATGTCTTGTTTTACAGGGCAACGACGAGATCAGAGTGAGGCACCATCATCTGTTACCCCTTCACGATCCAGTACGACCTTATGTCATACGAGCAGGTTTCATTGGATTGACCCAGATAGGTCATATCCAAATTGATAACTATTTAATTGGTGCTTTGTTGGAGAGGTGGAGGCGAGAGACTTACACATTCCATCTACAGGTTGGTGAGATGGCGCCAACGCTTCAAGATGTAGCCCTCTTGCTAGGTTTACCCATTGACGGCATGGCAATTACTGGTACCTCAAATTATAATTGGAGGCATGTGTGCCAACAATTATTAGGTGCGACTCCCCCTCATGAACTGTTGAAAGGTGGCATGATCGTAAATCAGTGGTTGAAGGAACAGTTTCAACATGGACCCCCAAATGGCGCTGGGGAGCAAGTATTGTTGCAGCATGCTAGGGGCTATATCCTTCATTTGATTGGCTCTGTACTATTCACCAATAGTACTGGTAATCGAACCCCGCTCATCTTCCTCTCATTGCTCGAAACGATGGAGGAATGCAGGTCATACAGTTGGGGGTTAGCAGTTTTGGCCTACCTTTACAGACAGTTGTATCGATGTTGCATAAAGGGTGCCAAACAACTTGGCTGATGTGTTTTATTACTCCAGGTACGAACCACAATGATATTCATCTTTAATTTTTTTAATGTGTTGTATTCCTGTTTTTTACAATTTATCATGTCTAGCTATGGTCATGGGAGCACTTACACATCGGTCGACCAATTATCACCTCCTGCCATCAACAAGTTATGCTTAATGATCCGATGCCGCCATTGGGCACTCGGTAAGAGAAAATATTTCGAAAACATTACTTTAATGCATATGCAAATTATATAAGCATTGTAAATAATTCCCTGCACATATAATCAGGTGGTTTGCTGGCCATACATTCCGCGAGAACCCAAGGTATTCTCAGTCTTTCTACCGGGACCAACTGGATGTCCAAGAACCTCACCAGGTATATGAGTGAAAAGAGACATATTTTTTATCGTTAAATATTTAATATAACGACCAAGTTATTTTGTCCTTTTGCTAGGTTGGTTGGATGCCGTATTGGCAACCCCGGTTATCCTCTTTGCCCGATATTTGTTTTGAAGGTCGGGAATCTAGCGATATGTAGGACCTCTTATATGCTTTGACATTGTCGAACTACATTGTCCCAACATAGTGTTGCGTCAGTTTGGATTGATGCAACATATCCCAGATCATGTCGACACACTTGACTCTTTACATGATACATCTTGTCGGGGCAGATCCGACGAAAATTGGGAAGTCTACCATGCCAACTAGATTGACGTGTGGAATACACGAATGCACCATATCGCCTACGAGCGTAATCCTCCGACATCGGCTAGTGAATACATGGAATGGTATTTATCGATCACTAGGCGTGTCTTGACACGGGGTGAGGTGCGTGTTCGGCATCGCTCCCGGCTTGGTTCTGACCCAAGTGGAAATCGTCTTCAACGAGTGGTATGTACTTTGAAAATCTTTATTTTCCCACTTATTCAACATTACGTTTTATTGACGTTTATAAGTATTATGTGCTAGGTCGACCTTGTCGTTGATCGGACTACAAGAGCACTCAGGGCGTTATGTAACAGTGTTGGCCACGCTACAGAGACGGTCGCCACTGATTGGCTTACAAGTTGTCGCAGCGTACTAGATGCTGCCGGTGAGGAACACCAATTTCGCTACATCCTAGAACAACAAGGTATTGACTATCGCTTATTTAATTGCGCCGAAGGAAGTACACGTGAAAGGCGAGGTGAACGTCCTCTACGACCCAGTTTTTCAGTTCATCAAGAGTTTGGAGCTTCATTCGAAGATCATGGTGAACCTAGTCGTAGATCCATCTCAAGATTTGCACCATAATTATATTATTTATACTATATGTTTTGAAAAGTATCACGAATATTAACGGAGGAATTTATTTTGCACATGAAGAGGTATTAACGATGTGAGAAAGTGGGAATTTTACCTCTTAAAGGTAGGCATCGTTTGAAACGGCTTCTCGCATTGGATTTCCTTAGAGGCGCCGTTTGAAATAGCTCCAAACGGTGCCTCTCTTATTTTTACTTATCTCTTACTTTTACTTAAAGGCACCTTTTCACTTTTTCTGACCAAACGGGTCATTTTGCAAAATAATTTTAGAACCGGGTTACTTTTTTAAAATTTTTTTTAAATTAGGTCATTTTGAAAAAAAAGTCCCCCTTTGCTTTATACTAGTGTTATCTCATGCTATACACGATATTTATATTTTAAATATAATTTATATATAATTATATTAAAATTTTATTAAATTTTATGTGTTGTATATTCTATAAAATTACATAATAAAGATATTGAATTTATTAGCTTTTCTTTTCTATAATCTCGAATTTTAAATGACCCTCACTTAGAATTGTTTATATTAGAGTTTAGGGACTGTTGGTGATACCCCTTTAGAATTGCTTTGATTAAGGTTTTGAGGCTTTCGGGGGTAGAGTACTGGGCAATAATATATAAATATAAAAGATTTTGTTGCCATGTTTAAACAAATTGAGGGCCGGTTTGTTGTCATATAAAATAAATTTTTACACAAAGTTATATTTTTTGATAATTTAATTATTATATTAATTTTTTAAGAAGTAGATGCAAAGTGTTTAGTTGTCGGGTGGGAAATAGAACTTTCTTGGAGAGGTTAGTTAAAAAAAATGAATTATAACTTATTGAGGGGCTAAGTAAGTTTTTTTTTTTTTTTTAATGAATTGAAAATTACTAAGCAATTTCTAATTTTCGCATTAAGCTAGCGTCAAAATCTCTACTTCCCTTTTTTGAACACAAGGAAGCCCGAGAGCAAGGACTAAAATACTAATCGATAAAAGTTTACGAGGGAAACAACAGAAGGTAGACAGATCTGCCACCAATCATGGGAATCTTTACTCTCGTGTCTACTTTTTATATACCAAATAAAGGCCAAAATCTATATTTTCCTTTAATTTATATTTCTCATGAATTCATTGTGGGATGATCCTCTATACACAGCTCTATCTTTTCTCATTTATGCCGATACTTTAGATCATTTCGTCCATTGCGGATGAACCTGAAGTTGCACCTTTTATTTAAAAAAAGTTGAGATGAATAGGGTAGAAAAATTAAGCTTTTGATTAACTACGTTTATTTAAACTTATTAAGAGCTCACTAGTGTTCGTTACAATGGGCTCGACAATGTTTCAAGTTAAGTTCGAATAAAAGCAAAGCAACATTTTCAGTGCCCCAAGGGCTCCCGCCTAAGCAGGGTCTTTTGGGGGGGTTGGATGTACGCAGCCTTCCCCCTTCAAGATACTACCCTGAAGAGAGGCTGTTTCCGAGAACCCCTAACCTGAAGGGTGCAACACGAGAATTTTCCAGGAGGTCACCCATCTTGGTACTAGTCTCGGCCAATCACGCTTAACTTCGGAGTTCTAATGGGATCCGTTGCTTGCGAATTGGTACCCTCTTAGGTAAGTTAAGTTTGAATAGATTCGACAAATTTGAAAATCAATACATTTGACTCGTTAACATTTACGTTAACTTTTATAAGGGCTCGTTAAGAACTCAACAATAGCCCAATAATTGGTAGATGATGGTTCAGTGGTAACCTCAAGTAGTTTGCCTTTATAGTGAGCTCGATTGGATAACACACTTGGAATAATAACAAACTCGACCAATAATGAACATTTATCATCTAAGTACTATGACATTTTAATATATAAAAGGATACTTTGAGGTTTGAAAATTTTATCACATAGGTACCCGGCGTTGTAATTTGATAAGTTTTTATAAGAATCAACCAATTTTATTTAGAAAATGCTGATATAACACATAATTACGATAATATATATAAGTCAAGTCAATGTTTTCATCAAAAATCAAGTGAATTGCGATAAAATATTCACCGAATATTGATTTAAATTATCTAATATTGCCACAATCGGGTGTTGTTTTTGTATTTTGGAACAAAAGATATCAAATTATAGTGAAATACTAATATATTATCGAAATTGTGTTTAGTTTTAGCATTTCCAATGAAAATTTATTGAATTTTGATATAAAGGTATTTGATTAATAAAATTTGAAACCTTCAGGATACTTAAGTAATAAAATATTAAAAAATCAAGGTACTTTATTAAATATATTAAAATATTAAGGTATATAAGCGATAAATGCTAAAACGATACGGTAATTATTCAAGTGAAGGGCCTTTGACGAATTTGGGCCAGCCCAGTGGGCTTCTCCCTACGTGATCCATTAGCACCCAAATTCCACAAATGCCCCTCTAACTTGACCGTTGGCCTTTTCCTTTTTTGAAAAATCACTTTGCTCTCCGCAAACTCTCACTTCCACAATTCTCTCTCCTCTCTCTCTCTCTCTCTATATCTAAAACGCTCTCAAATCTTGCATTTTCTTTTCAAATTTAACGCCATGGGCGCCATTAAAGACAAAACTCGAGCTTCGGATCGTAAAAAATGGCACAAAATCTTCAATGCTACGGTAGAGATTGTTCGAACTCAACAATCGCAGCTCGAAACCCTAGTCGAAGAAAAGAAGCGTCTTGAAGAACGGATTAGACTCCAATATGACCGTTGGATCTTCGATGTTCGCCAATTGGAAGATCAGATCTCTCAGGTAACTTCTCAATGAAGAATTTGGTGACTTCTTTATGCTTGGATTTGTGGGGTTTCGTTTTTCTAGGGTTTTTGTAGGGTTAGCAAAATTTGACACGACTCGGCAGCATGACACGGACACAATTCGAAGGTAGCGGGTCTGGGTTACAGTCGGGTTTTTTGAAGGGATGTTTAATTTGAGTTGACCCGTTTATATAGTTATGTTAGGTTTTTGATCGGTGTATTACTGTTGTTATATATATTTTTGGTAGCATATGCCAGATTTTAAGGCCGGAACCCTTTGAAAATAACCTCTCTACAAGGTAGCAACTTGTAAGGGGTAAGACTGCGTACATCTTACTCTCCCAGGACCCTACCTTGGCGGGAGCGTCTTTGAAAGTTATTTTTTTGGTGGTTGTTGGTAGCATATCGTACATAAGAGAATTTGAATTATTTAATAGTTTATTTTAACAATTACAAATATGTCATGCATCAACCACGAGGTGGACTGTTGACATATTTGTAAGTTGACAAACTATTTTTTATCTTACCAAAGTATCATGTATCAACCAGAGGTTACCCGTTTAATAATTGGGTTGAGTTTGTTAAGAGTTCCTAACCCGTTAAATAAATGGTTGGGGTTCGGATTGACTCCATTTCTAAGGCCTCATGCATAACACGAACACGACACACACAACACATTTGGTGGCCCTGGGTTTTTGAGTGGTTTCTGATTAAATTACGTTCCTTTTGTAGATGAAGGAGAAACTGTTGATTAGCGGAAAGGCTTGTTCATATGAGGTTGCTAAGGCGATATTTCTGCGGTGTTCAAAGAACAAAGAGGCTTCTCTCCGCAAGCGTAGATTGGGTATGTATGTTGTTTAATTTGGGTACTTATTGTTGAAAGAATTATGAAATATGCTTTAAATTCTGGGATTGTTAGAATATGTATTCAATCTTGTAGACATTGCAAGAATGACCTATTTCTTAGGTGGATCAAAGAAGTTTCATCGAACACAGATTCCCTTTAGGGTTATACTCTAAAAGGGTAAGGTTGCGTACATCCCACTCCCCCAGACCCTGCTTTGACGGGAGCCTTTTTGGCACCAGGAATGTTGTTGTTGTTGATCAAAGAAGTTTCAATTTTGGGGGATTTTTTGTAGATTTAACCAAGCCTCTATTGTTTAATTTTTCACCTTGTACTACTCACCAAAATTGGTTCTTAAGCTTTTAGGATAATTGGTTCCTTGACATAATATTGGAACCTTGCTGACTGAGAAGTCACTAGTTCGAGTCCCATTAGTCTTGACTCTAAATATTCGTATATTTTGAGCACAAGGTATGGGTGGTTCTATGCATAAACGTTTAAGGAACATTTGCTCAAGGGGGCGTGTTAGAGTATAAACCATTCCTAAGTCTCCGCCTAAATAGCTTAAACTTCTGAAATAGTTGGTTCATTGATATGTTATTGGACAGGGAGGGTGAAAATATATTGTTCAGGATCTTATGATGAGGAAGCTAATATCCAGTTTTACCTTGCGTTTGACTGATGCAGAAAATGCAGAAAGCGAACTGGCGGATTTCATATCTTGGTTTGATATCCTCTCTCGTGGATGCCCTGAACAAGAGGTAAGTTAGTTCTCGTCTTAGCTCGTCGTGGAATCACCTGGAGCAGCTAATGGTTTGTTGATTTCACGTATAAAATCATTCTTAGGCCTTCACTCATTAGCTTAAGCTTTTAGGGTAGTTGGTTCTTTGAAATGATGCCAAAGCCTATCGATCGAGAGATCACATGTTCGAATCCTATAACCCCTACTTTGAATAGTGATATAATTTCAGTACAAGGTATGAAATGGGTTTGTGCAAACGCTTCAAGCCCACTATGCATTCGCGTTAGGGGGTATATGTTATAGAGTATAAAACCATTTCTAAGTCTTCACCATCTTCTTAAACTTTTGGGATAGTTGGTTCCTTGATAGGGATCTGAGTCTATCGGCTGAAAGGTCACCAGTTCGAATCCCAACAAACCCTACTTTCAATATCGATATAATTTCAAAACAAGGTATGAGATAAACCTATGCAATTTATATGCTTAATGCCCAATATTCACATAAGGAGGCATATGTTACCTATCTGCTTAAACTTTGCAGATATTTGGTTCCTTGACAGTATTTAGTATTCTGTTCTAGTCACCTCCTTCCGTTGTGATGCAGGATTTACCACCACCCCTTGACATTCTTACTTTAAAGGGACCAAAGAATCTTCACAAGAAGCTTGAAAACGAGGTAAGAAGATTGAGACTTCAGTGTGAGAAGCTCGATTCGAGACAAAGCTCTGAAGTATCCACACTTAAATCCGAGAATAACTTTGTATGGAATCAATACAAACTAATGGACAGCAACTATACTAATCAGTTGCAGATTAAGAGCGACGAGATTAAAGCAGCAAACGAGAAAATTTCCGAACTTTTATCTAATATGGAAGAAATAAGTTCATCGAGTAAAGAAAAAGACGATAAAATCACTTCGTTGCAAACAAGTATAGCTCAATTGGAAGCTGAAGCGGTCAAAAAGGATGGAGAAATCTTGAAACTCGCGAAGGCATTACAGTCGTTGAAAGAATCTCGAAAGGATTTTATTACTCCCATGTTAAAACACTGTACAAATAAAACCAATGTTTCAAGCTCGATGAACAAATTGAGTACTGCGGGGAAGGAAAAAAGTGTAAAGACTGAAGAGACATTGAGAAGATCGCAAAGACTTTGTACGACTGAACCCGAAGCTTCTAACCCAGAAAACAAACGGGGAAACGCTGTTGTAAAGAAGGAGGCTTCTTCAACAAAGGAGTTGTTCGAGCAGGTGAGCTGTCGTTGCTATATTGTTCTTTCATACTTTGTTTCATAGTATGTATCTATAATGACTCAACTCAACACTGCTGCAACACAACCCACAAAAGTGGGAAGGCCTCTACAGGACCCGTAACACTTTCCCCGAAAGGGGAAGGCCGTGGTACTTTACTGTAGGGTGAAGTCACTTATAAATTTGACAAATTTCGCAGATTTATTGATATGGGATTGGGGTGTTACAATATCTTTTCCCACTGGCTTATAGTTATCGTCTCGAAATTGCAACAACTTAATTTATTTTCTCTAGCAAAGTAGTTTCAATTGGAGTTTAAAGCCATTTACAAATCTTCATCATACAACTTAAACTTTTATAATGGTTGGTTTTTGTTTTCGTCAACTGTTGTACTGTTTATGTTTCAACTGCAACGAGCATTTTCGTGAAGGGGATGCCAAAGTATACAAAGTCATTCATGATCCTTCACCTTACAACTTAAGCATTTGGTATAGTTGGTTCTTCGAATAGAGTGGTCTTATATGAAGTTCAAACCTGATTAAACGCCCCTTCTTTCATCCTTCTCTCAATGGTACTATAATTTTTGTCCGAGTTAAAGGTGGTGGTGTAGTGGTTTGTTTTCCGACCTCCCAAGCAAGAGGTCTTGGGTTTAAAGCTCATAACCGCTCTCCTCTGAGTGTTGGTTTCCCTCTTTAGAGAAGATGTTGTATTCCTTAACAATGTAAATTTGTGTATAACAACAATAATAAAAACAAAGACAACAAAGCTAGTGCTTAAAAGGCTCCCGCCGAGGCGGGGTCTTGAGGAGTTGAAATATACGCAGCTTTACCCCTCCAGGATGCTATCCTGAAGGAAGGTTATACATGTTTGTGTGTGTGTATATATATATATATATATATATATATATATATATATATATATAATTTAGGTACGAGGAATAAAATGACTTGTGTATTAACCATGTTTGAAGCCCAACATTCATTCTTGTGAAGGGTGCTGTTAAAGTATAAAATCATTTAGATATGGGTTCTTCAATTTTATCTGTAATACTACCAACATCGAGGCCCTATGATAAAATGTCCTAGGTTTTCTCCTATAGTAGTCGTTTTTCTTCCATTTATCGTGAATCTTCGTTCTCGATATTCTTGTTTATAATCAGATAAGCCAAATCGTGAAGAGAAAAAGAGACGACGACGCAATACAGAGTCCAAGGCTCTTCACTTCAGGGTTCAAGATCCCCAAACTGAAGAACCATTCTCTTTCAAGATGATGGTCACTTTATATTGTAAATTCTGGAAAAAAAAAAAATGCGGTTGTGTTATAGAGAGTTGTTATTACCAGAGCAAAAATTTTTATTATTAGAGCAATGATGTGATTTACAAAAAATGGTAGCTACAAAATTTTCTTGGAAATGACAATATCGCTCTGGTAAAAATAATTTTGACTCGCAGTAACATTATCCATATTATAATGTGTTTGGTTTTAGTAATTTAATGTGTTTACGTTGTTATAAAGTAGGAAACCATGGTGTATATTTTCATGTATTAAATTGTTTTTAATATAGGGTGGTGTTATTATCAGAGCTGCTGATAGATTTGCCCGACAAGTGTATGGTGTTTTATTTTTGTTCTTGTAATGTGACTTTGTATTCCAGTTTTATTAAATTATTGAGTTATTTACCCCAAATATTTTTGTACTTTATCTATTTTATTATTTTAATCCTTATAATTTGACTTATGTTAATTTAGACTGCATACAATTGATATTATGTTAATTTTGTCCTTAGAGTAGAGTTTATTTTAAATTGTTAATAAAATTTTAATGATTCAGTCATGGGTTGGATTAAACTGAGTCAATGGGTGGATTTGTAATGGTTATTTACATCTAACATAATTATGTCATTAAGAATTACCTTAATGACTCAACTGGAATTTAATCAAATGACTAAATTGACGGATATAAATTGTAGAGGAATTTAAATTGACACACTTAAAAGTGCAATAATTAAATTAATACAATAAGAAAAGTATAAGAATATATATATATATATATTTTGGTTATGTTTTCTATTTGCAATTTTTTAATTAATGGGTGAATAATAGCTCTTTGACAGCTCAACTTGATATCCAGTTGGGCTCGATAATAAGCTTGACTCATCTTGATCAGATATATAAATTGAGTTAAGTTGTGTACTAAATGCTATCATATGATTGAATCAAGCTCGGACACAACTTTAAAGAGCTTCTGGTGGACTCAATTCAAACTCAAGTCCAATCGGAATTATCGAGTTCGAGCTTGAACATAGAGCACTAAATTCAACTCGGTTTAATTTAGTTCGAGGGGTAAGGTGTGTGTAATGATAAAGTTCAGAAGGCTATTTTATAAAATTGAAAGTGCAAGGGGTGTATTGTGTTAATTTGTAAAGTTTAGGAGGCTATTTTATGAAATTAAAAGTGTAGGGGGTGTATTGTGTTAATTTGTAAAGTTCATGGGGCTATTTTTTAAAATCAAAAGTGGATTGGGTATGTTGTGATTAATTGCAAAGTTCGAGGGGTCTTACTATATTTTGTCCAAAATTAAAAGTGTAGGAAGTATATTGTGTTTAATTATAAAGTTTATAGGGTTATTTTATGAAATTAAAAGGGAAAGTGTGTGTTAAGTTTAATTACAAAATTTAGGACACTATTTGTTAAAAGTCAAAGCACAAGGATTGTGTTGTGTTTAATTATAAAGTTCACGGATTTTTTTTATAATTTGCCTTTTTTGGGTTGAAAAATACTTTTTTTTTTTAGCTTCACTCGGCTCAACCAAACACAGAGTAACGTTTAAGAATAATTTTATATTTTAGCATGCTGTACAGGCAAATGCTTATTAGCCTTTGAAGTAATGATAATGCATAGACTTTGCAAATTAACGCAACGCACCTCCTGCACTTTCAATTTCATAAAATAGCCCCATAAACTTTACAAATTAACACAACACACACTTGCACTTTCAATTTTAGAAAATAATCCCTTGAACTTTGTCATTATACAAAACACATCCCTGCACTTCTACTTTTATAAAATAGCCCCTTGAACTTTGTTATTACACACAACTCATCCTCAAACTTTATTATTAAACATAACTCACCCCTTAAACATTAATAAATTCAAAATTTAAAAATATACAAAATTTAGAAATTTAAAACAAATTATGAAAAAAAATTATAATAATATTTTTTTAACTATAATAAAAATTAGAATAATAAATTTAAATAAAAAATTTATTAAATTAAAAATAAGGAATTTTGTAGTTTTATACAAAATATAGAAATTTATGTTTTAGATGAAAGGTAAAATATTTATATCAAATTAAAAATAAGAAATTTTTTTAGTTTTATACAAAAGATAGGAAACTATGGTTTTAGACAAAGGTATAAACTTTATATTTTTAGATAAAAGATAAGAAATTTTTTTAATATTTACAAAAAATAATTTTTTTAATATTTACAAAAAATAATTTTTTTAATTAATATACTAAAAATATTATAAATTTAGAAGATAATAAAGTATTTTTTTAAATTTCTATAAAAAAAAATACTATAAGAGAAAATATAATTTTTACAAAAATAAATTAATAAGATTAAAAATTTAAAACTAAAAAAATACGAAATTAAAAATTTAAAAATAAATACTGAATAAAATATTTTTTAAAACATGGAACAATAAAATTTTAAATTATTATTATATTTTTTTCATACTTTTTCCCAAAAAAATCTTTCATAATTTATTTAATTTTTTTAATTTCATACTTTTTTATTTTGAAATTTATCAAGGAGTTGTGTGTAATAACAAAGTTCAGGGGGACTATTTTATGAAATTAAAAGTGTAGAAAGTGTGTTGTATTAATTTGCAAAGTTCAGAGAGCTATTTTTTAAAATTGAAAGTGCAGGAAGTGTGTTGTGTTTAATTGCAAAATTCAGGAGCCTATTATTCAAAATTAAAAGTACAGAGAGTGTGTTGTGATTAATTACAAAGTTCATAGAGTCTTACTATATTATGCCCAATATGTATATATATATATATAGTAGATGGTCCTTCAAAATTCCTATACAAGAAACACAATTTATACTAAAGTTGAAGCAACTCTAAATTTTGATCCGGTGGCCTATATGTTATTCTCATGCAGGAACCCTTGTGACACTGGGCCTGTTATTGTTGTTGTTTGTTGTCCTATATGTTATTGATTGGGTTCTCCAAAACAACCTCTCTTTAAGGTAGCACCTTAAAGGAGGAAGGCTGTGTATATCCACCCCCCAGACCCTCCTTATGTGGAAACTTTGTGGTATTGGGATTGTTGTTGTTGTTGTCCTATATGTTATTCATATAACTTAAAATTATCTTTTTCTTTTTTTGGACAAAAATATAACTTAAATGATCATGCTATTCATATATCCAAAAAAAAATAATTACATGTATACATATATACAATTTAAGACAATAAAGCTATTTTGATTAAAAACTATCACAATCCGCAACTATTACAATGGTTTAAAAAGTTAACGATACTTGTTTATCACACGGAGAGAAGCTATTTCTATTTAAGAAAAGCTTCTCGTACTAAAATTAAAGCATATTCAATAAATTCTCTCTTGTGCCCTATGTTACCTAAGAGAGTACTAACACGCAAATACCAAATCTCATTAGAACTCTGAAGTTAAACATACTTGGGTGAAAGTAGTATCAAGATGGGTGACCAAGATGGGGGAGGGATATTAGTGAATAATAATCAAGAGTTAAGTGCTAGTGGAAAAATATTTGTGGTGATGATAATGATGACCTATTGTCCAAAATGACTCAAAATAAAAAAATATTATCCAAAATAAATTATTTTAGAAAATATTTTTCCAAATAGCTTTCACGTCAGTAAATTAAAAAAAAAAATTTGTTCAAAAATTTTAAACCCTAAACAGCAAAACAAAACAAAAAAAATTTTTACATTTTTAAAATTTGATGACATGGAGGCCATTTGAAAAATTATTTTTTATTTTAGGCTATTTTGGGCAAAAGCTCGATAACGATACTTTAGTCCAATGGTTAAAACATTATTAAGGTTGAGATACAGGACATAAGATTTTACATTTAATTCTATTCACGATGGTGCTAACAATTTCAGGGCCTCAAGTTAATGTTAAAAATGAAGCCATATACATTAAATTTTTTTAATAATATAATACTAATACAACAAATTATAAAAATTTAAATCATAAAAACTTATTAATATCAACAATACAAAAATACAGAGCTCTTTGTGTATATTACCTCATTTTGGCTCAAAATATGCTAGATTGAGCATCTTTTTACTCATGATTTAGATTGAGAATGAACCATTTACATCATTTCTATCGATATTCACTAAGTAGAATCAACCCTAGAACAACATATTGATTTTATGGTCTTTTTCACTTCCAGTAAATCAGATGTTGTTCGCCTTTTAAACTTCCGCTCTTAGAGCCTGTTTGACCAAGTTTCTTATGTGAAAAGTATTTTTTGAGGATTTAAAACTATTTGACATAGAAACAAAATATTTTAAATAGAAGTAGTTATTTTCATACTTTTAAATAGATGCATGGAAATGGTGTTTCTATTTATAGTAGAAACAGAAACAAAAATTAAAATTTATCAAACAAAAATATCCCCGACAGTTTAAATGAATTCAATGGGGCATTAAATCAATAAACGCAGGCAAATTCCAAAAGGATACAAACATTTTTTTTTTCAGTACCAGAATGATCAATGAATCCAAAAATAAAACAATTTAACAACAAAGAAACCATTTAAAAATAAATCGAATACAAAACAAATAGGTTACCTCCATTCTCCAGAGTCATATCCATATATTCTAGCCTTCATAACCCTCTTCAGCACCCTCCTCATACTCTTCCTCATAATCAGCAGTAGCATCCTGGTACTGCTGGTACTCCGCTACCAAGTCATTCATGTTACTCTCGGCCTCGGTAAACTCCATCTCATCCATCCCTTCCCCCGTATACCAATGCAAGAACGCCTTTCTCCTAAACATCGCGGTGAACTGCTCGCTAACTCTCCTAAACATCTCCTGTATCGACGTTGAGTTCCCTACGAATGTCGACGCCATTTTTAAACCCATTGGCGGGATGTCACATACGCTAGATTTTACGTTGTTTGGGATCCATTCGACGAAGTAGGAGGAGTTTTTGTTTTGGACGTTGATCATTTGTTCGTCGACTTCTTTGGTGCTCATTTTGCCACGGAACATGGCGGAGGCGGTTAGGTAGCGGCCGTGGCGTGGGTCAGCGGCACACATCATGTTCTTGGCGTCCCACATTTGCTGGGTGAGTTCAGGGACGGTGAGGGAGACGTATTGTTGGGAGCCGCGGGAGGTGAGGGGGGCGAAGCCGACCATGAAGAAGTGGAGGCGGGGGAAGGGGATGAGGTTAACGGCGAGTTTTCGAAGATCGGAGTTTAGTTGACCTGGGAACCTCAGGCAGCATGTTACTCCACTCATTGTTGCCGATATCAGGTGGTTCAGATCCCCAACTGAATGTAATGTACAAGAGAGATGAGGTTTAATATCACTTGCTTAAAGAGTTATGGTAGGAGATCTATACGTGGGTTCATAGATACCATAACTTTGTGAATCACGCTCAAGTAGAGAGTATATGAGCCGAGCTAAGTCTGAGCTCTTCAAGCTCAAGGCTCAACTTGTTTGCATAGATTGATTAAAGTGCAACTCGTCATAGGCTTGGGTTTGGCTCTGCTCAGCTGAGATCAAACCCAAATCAGCATGTTTCAAACTAAGTTTGCATTATTTAGACTCAACCTACGTTTGTTCGGGCTCCTCATGGCTCAAGCTTAAGCCCATCCAGGGTTTAAACTTGGCTCGATTGGCATATTTAAACTAATAACTTGTATTAAGATGCCTTTTTAGACTCGTTAGCCTACAAGCTCGAGCATCAATTGGCTCCAACTCAGCTCTATAAGCTAAACGAGCCAGTTCGGCTGCGCGGGAACTCAAAATCAGCCAATCCTTTTGAGTTTGATGACAAACCAGCTTAGCACATTTACACCGAGAAGCCTAAGTCGAGAAGGAATTTCACAAGTTTGCTGCAAAAATTATTGATAGTAGCAAAAGAGTTTCAGGACTCACAGCTGGGGTTGGTGAGCTTCAAAGTGCGGAAGCAAATGTCATAGAGAGCCTCATTGTCCAAGACCATGCACTCGTCAGCATTCTCGACCAACTGGTGCACTGACAGCGTTGCATTGTAGGGTTCAACCACCGTGTCCGAAACCTTGGGTGAAGGAAAGACGGAGAATGTAAGTAACATCCTGTCTGGGTACTCCTCCCTTATCTTTGATATCAACAGGGTTCCCATGCCTGATCCTGTGCCTCCTCCCAGTGAATGGCATACCTGAAAACCTGTTTGAACATATTAAACATTAGAAACTTTTTGATGAAAAAAAAAAAAAAAAAGATGACTTGTATGAACTCATTCATGTTCAGATTTTCAGTTTCATTTGTGCATTTACTGTGTCTGTTTAGATATTTCTGAGTTGCTTTTCACAAGTTGTACTCGTCTGTATTTATTTATACGAGTTCTATTGCATCGGATTCTGATCTTGAATTGTAAACTATTTAGATGTTGTATTTATTTATACGAGTTTCTATTCCATCGGATTCTATTATTGAATTGTAAACTATTTAGATGTTGGGTTATATTTCCAATAATAGAGAGGTGATGTTATTGCCTGGTAAAAATATTAATGCCATGGCAACTTTGTAAAATTTTATAGTTACTATTCACAACGTTCAATCAATCAATCTAACCGTTAATTAATATTTACAATTTCATTTCTGTAAGTATTGTTCAATGTGAAATATTATTCACAATGTTAATCAATAATAATAATTACCAATAGCTATTATTCAATCTAGCCGTTGGCCCCTTAATTTGTGAAGTTTTGTAGCTATTATTAACAATAATTGTGAAAACAAACAATAATAATTCAATCAATTTAGCTATTATTCACAAACAATAATTAAGATTATAAGAGTGCAGAAATGAAACTACAGTTAGAGAAAACAAAAAATCAAAACAAGTCATCACAATGTACCTTATGGCTTATTATCAGTTGAAAATCAAATGCAGAAGATCAATATACTGGAAAGAAATCAGTAAATCAGAATTCAATCATTTGGAATCCGATCGCCATAGTACAGAGCATCTAAGCCAAATGAAATTAAACAATAATAATTCATTGTATCAGTTTGATCCTTGTACTTTTAATTGTTTTAATTTAGCTCTTTTAGAGTAAAATTTATGTTAAGTTTTTGGCGAAATTTTCAATGGTTCGACAATAAATTGGGTTAAATTGTGGATTACTTGCATCTAACATGATTGTATTGTCAAAAATTACATCATTAATTCACTTTAAGTTCATTATAGAACTAAATTGACACAATATAAACAGTAGAGGAACTAATTTGACACAATAAGTAAAGTACAAGATCTTTTGTGCAAATAACCTTTCAATCAATCTAGGCATAATCTCTTCAAAATAAAAAATGCAAATCTCAATAACAAAGAATCAGAGTGTACCTTGAAGGCAATCACAATTCTCAGCCTCTTTCCTCACAACATCAAGAACCGAATCAATCAACTCCGCGCCTTCTGTATAATGACCTTTCGCCCAATTATTCCCTGCACCGGACTGCCCGAACACGAAGTTATCAGGCCTGAAGATCTGACCTAACGGACCGGATCTGATACTATCCATAGTACCAGGCTCAAGATCCATGAGCACCGCCCTTGGCACGTACCGGCCACCTGCTGCCTCGTTGAAGTACACATTGATCCGCTCCAATTGCAGGTCCGATGATCCATCTCCCTGCAACTAAGGTTGTTATAATCAGGATTCTACTTATAATCCTTAGGGATATTTAGAATCAGAATCGTACGATTTTATTAATGTATGGTACAATTGTTTTTGGAGCTATAAGTTGTTACATAATTCATAAAATTATCGTATCAAAACTTACCTTACAAGAGTATACGTTCGAAATGTAATTGAATAAAACACATGATAATGCAACATAAATTCGTTATTTTATGCTTAAATAATTATGAGAGCTTTCAAAATACTATGCCGCTAATCAAATTTTATATTAAAATTAAAACTTATAACTAATTTTATCTATAATATATGCTTAAATTTTTACTTTTTAACTCTTCATTTGTATGCATTAGTAGGATCAATAAAATTGCAAAATGGTACTATAATACTATCCGGTAGCTCCCTTTTAATGTCAATAATTTGTAAGATCTTTCAAAATTAAAGTTCTAACTAGAATCAGTATCAATCGATAATTGTGAGATCAGTCGAATCATGAAATCGTATTATGATCATATTTGTTAGTATATTTAAAATGAATGGAACATAAACATATACAAATTATGATTCTACATAGTATTGAACCAACATTCATAAAATCCTAAAAATAAGATTCTGCGTTACATTTAAATCGATCAACAACCGTGAAATCGTGGAAAAAAGAAGAGTTTAATATCCGAATCGATAGTTGAATAACCATCAGCATACCTGGAACTGACCGGTCCGGTCAACACCGTGCTCGTTGCAAATCACCTCCCAAAACTTAGACCCGATCTGGTTACCGCATTGGCCTCCCTGAACGTGAAGAATCTCTCTCATCTTCTAAATTTTTTTTTTTTTTTTTGGAAAGAATTTGAAGATGAAATTCTCCTCGTTTTGATCGACTGAAATTGAAATGGGAGGAGAGAGAAATGGAGGGCTTGAGGGGGTACATATAGAGAGAGAGAGAGCGGTGACAGTTGGCAAAGGGGGAGGGTAGGTAATAAATAGAGAGGGAGATATTTTTGAAGAGTAACCGTCTCTGAGCAATTGGGGGGCCCACCATGATCGTACTGGTTGCCACGTGGATTTGCTGGCTTTTTTTTATTTTTGTTAATTTTAGTTGGATTTTTTTTTTCTTTTGACTAAGAACCTGATTATCAGATAAACTCTAACCTATGCAGCAACTCACACACCACATAAACTAATTAAGTTAAGAATTTCTCTGGGAGAGGTTCAAACGAAAAATCGAACTCTGAATCTTTTGACCTAAAATAATACTTTATTCATTTACTTGCCTCTAACTGTTGTTGTTGTTGTATTAAAATAATTATTATTTTTATATTAATTAATAAAATATTAATATATAATATAATTAATACACTTTAACATAAATCCAATCACATAATAAGCAAATCCTTATTATTATTTGCTATTGTCTGGAAAATGGTTTTGATTGGGGGAAATTTTGGAAGGTAGTGTTGGTTCCCCACTTATGGGATGGATACCAGCTGCTTTGATATTAATTTTAAAAAAAATTGTTTATATATTAAATTTGTTGGCAAAATAACGAAATATAATACGTTTGTATATAATTTAACTATATAACACAAAAATTGATCAAAATTTTATTGACTTATAAAAAAAAAGCATAACGTTTTTCATAATAACAGTGCTAGAAATATAACACGTAAATGTTTAATAATATATATAACAAACCCAGTGCTCAAGGACTCCCTCTTACGCAAGTTAGAGATATAACCCCCTTCAAGATGCTACTCTGAAGAAAGGTTATATGAGAGAACATATTTAATATTATATAAAATATGCGTATTTAATTTAGTTATAAATACTAATTATTTACAATTATTATTTCTTTTTTAAATAAAAAAAGATACATGCTATAATACATAACATCAAGAAAACACGTATTTTACTGTATAATTGACAATGACATTTAAAGCACTTTTTTTTTAAGTGCAAAAGTACTGATATATGTCCAAAATGTACATAATTGACAATGAAATATTTGCTCTGAACATGCAAATGGACGGCATGAAATGAATGGCTCATTTCTTAACCATAAGGAGAGTTTGAAATGCAAAATCACAACATTAGGGATCCATATTCATCATATCAAACCATATTCCTACTTCGGAAAACAACCACAACACGAGAACTTTTCAAAAGGTCACCAACCCCAACATTTTTTCGATAATTAGCGATAAAGTTACAATACAAAATGGGCAACTCGTATAGACGAGGCCACAGTCACCAGCCCCAACATCATTCTCGCTGAAGCACTCTTCTAACTCTGAAGTTCTATGATATCCGGTTTCATTTCTAACAGGGCAACTCATACATCAAACATCAACGGCTTTTCGAGGACCCTAACGTTGTTGAATGGCGTCGTTGCAGTATTTCTTGAAGATCGATGACTCGTCCACAAGAAAATCACTGCCATTGAAAAGATTCAAATCCACAGATCTTAGCATATGAAAGTTATGCAGAGAAAAGCAAGGTAAGTGACAAGTAATTTTATTGAGATTACAAGATTCGTTCGGCCAATTCCGAAGCTTCCCATCTTGGGCTCCATGGATAATCGGACATGGAACGTGACCGAATTGGCGCTCCATTCGAACTGAAATGCTGGAAAAGTTAAGAACGCGGAAAGTTAGTTGAGTGACTGTCATCTACACTCTTACATGAGAGAGCAGAAGTTCAAAACTAAGACAGACACTCAAGGAGAAGTTTATCGGTGCCATTCAAAGTACATGTCATACTAAAACGTCTTCTAAGGGAAACGAAATACAAGAACAATGAAAAAATTCAACGAGAAGAAGAAAACAAGACAAAATTTACGTGGTTTAGCCAATTGTGCTTACGTTAATAGAGTTGCAAAGATTTTGCTATCTTTGGAAAGAGTATAGGATAAGTCTTTTTCTTTCACATAACAACCCCGCAAACCCTAGGCAGGAATGTATTTAAAACCTTCGTGTGCCTAAGAACACCCTTATTTGGTCCTAGGCCCTAAACAAGCCCAAAGATTTTCCCCGCTCCTTGGACATCGGCCCATTACAGAATAAAACCAAGCTCCACACAAAAAGTCCAACACATCCCACATTAATCCTTTACCATATTGAACGTACTCATAAGCTCATCATAATAGAGTAAGAAAATGATAAATGTTTGGCAAAATACCGAAGATTTAAATTCCGTTTAGATACCAATTTGTAGATTTAAGAGAAAATGAGAAGAGAAGAGATACACAATAACACAGTAATTTACGTGCAAAACCCTCAGATGAGGGAAAAACCACAAGCGGAAGAATGATAACTTTCGCTAGATTCGAATGGAGGATACAGGATTAGCCCATTATTTTATTTATAGTCAAGTCGAAATAAAAGTGAGTTGTAATTGTACTATAATACTTACCCAATTTAATTAGCCTAGTTTTCACATATTATAATATCTGGTCCAATTTAATTGCACTGGGTATTACGAATCATGGGAAAATAGCTACCTGTGAACTTTGAAGGACCAAAGTTGGCTGTTGCTTGGGAAATTGTGCAGGAATCATAAAATGCACCTGTAATTGTTAGCAAATCACATGTAAACTTGCCTTGGAAACTTAATTAATACAATTTTGCTGAACTAACACATGAGTGGATGAGGACCAAGCTATTATGGATTGATTTGGCCGAGTTTCTTTTCTGGAAAAAAAAGTGTTTTTCCAGGAAAAAGCACATTTTCATATTTTAAGAGCGTCGGGTAGGAAAAAAAAAAGTGTTTTTAAATCAAAATAGGAGCTATTTTTTAGCTTTTAAGGAGAAGTGGGAAAATGTTGTTTCTCTTTTAAAACAAAAGTAGAAGTAAGATCTAAAATTTTTTAGAGAAAAATACCCCTATCCATAGCTAGGGGGCTCGTTAGGCCAGCTTGTCATAAAGCTCAAAAATCTCAGCTCGTGTTGACCTCAAGCGGATCCAAGACGGCTCCTTTCGCTTATCGAGCCGAGCCCGAGCTTAATAAAGCTCAAGCTCATAGGCTCAAAAGCCTAAACAAGCTTAAACGAGTCTAACTTAATATAATTTATTAGCTTAAATATGTCCAGCCAAGCCAAGTTTGAGCCTAAATGAGTTGACCCCGAGCCTAGATTGACCTTAAAAGAGTCTAAAATTGCAAGTCGGTTCAGGACTTGCCGAGCCGAGTTTTAGCTCAACCGAGCCAAGCCAAGCGAAATGCAAATGAGTTGAGCCTCGGCTTAATTCTGGAAAAAACAGATTTTTCATAGCATAACTACACAGGGCAATGAGAAACAAACATACCAAAAAGGTGAAAACCCCATTAGCAACAAGCACTGTGGCCTTTCTGCAGAATATCTGGGAAAAGACACCAATGGCGATTAAACATCTAACAAAGCCAAAAAGAATATGCGGGAAGAACAAGCACGAATCAAACACAAACCGGGTCAGCCTCCAAAGGTCTGCCAAAAACAGGTGCCAGTGCCTCGATGAAACGCCTTCTAACTCCAATCAATGAGGCTGCCTCTGATATCTTGAAATACAAATAAGCTTGAATCAACGAATGCAGTAAAAATTATGTGCAATGAACTGAAAGAACAAGCATTGGAAGAGAGGGTAAAACCTGCTTCTGTAGAGTTTCTTCTAGAGAAGGAAGATATACAGCCATGCACCTATAGAGGGCAACAGCAAGAAAAATGACTTGCATTAAAGCTAAGGGTGTAAATGAACCAAACGTTCGATGAACTACTCATATTTAAAATTGAATTGTGGGGCCTTGAAATACAAATAAGCTCATATTCTAACTCAAATTCTAAGTCGAGTTCGAATAGGCTCGATAAATTTAACGAGCCAAGTTCGAAGAGGGAGTGCTCAATTTGTTAACATTAGTGAACAGTTTGGTAAAGGCTTGTTAACAGCTCGATAAGAGCTTGATAAAGCTTGTTAACAGTCGACATTAGCTCAAAAATGCTTCGATAATGACTCAATAGTAACTCAAATAATTGGTTTGATAGCGATCTCAACTCAATAGCTTGCCCGGCTTGACCACAAGCTTGAACTCGGCTCGATAAAAAGCTCGACTCAACTCAATTAGGTTTAACAAGTTGAGTCAAATTGAATATTGAACACACTAATATCTTATTGAACCGAGTTCAAAAATGGTACAAAAGCCTGATAAAAACTCAACTAGAATTCAAGTCCGATAAGCCCTATTGAATTTGAGTTTGAACAAGAGGGGTGCTCTGCTCAACTCGGCTCATTTACACCCCTTTTGCATTCCATGTACTTATTCATGGAGCCTGTATGGGTTTGTGTAATCGCAAGCCACCAAACACTTTCGCCAGCGACCAGACTTCAAACCTCTTCTCCTCTTCCCCTAACACCCCCCCCCCCCCCCCACCAAAAAAAAGAAACCCAAAAAGAAGTTGTAGTGCCCATTTGTAAAAGCGCTTCTTTTTTTAGAATTACTTTTGTAGAAAGTGTTTTCCATAGAAGTCTTTTTGTCTAAAAGACTTCTACTTTGAAGGAGAGGTACTATTTTCTTGCTTCTGTTTAAAAGCACAAACAATAACTTCTATTTCTATTTGAAAATACTTCTTTTTCTAGGACAAACACCCTTTGGATCTAGAAAAAATTGTTTTTCCCCCTAAAAAAGCACTTTTTTCAATAAAAGACTTTTGACCAAACAAACTCATAGTCCTTACCTTCTTAAAACAAAATGTACAAATGTACATTATTTGTGGGGGAGAGAGAAGATAAAATAAATGAAAACCAGAGAAACAACATGTTTACTAATTGTAAGCATGTTGCGTGACTTACATTCCGTCCACCCATGCAGGAAGCTTGACATCTTCGACAGAAAATAAAGAACTCAACTCCGGTGTTGACAACAGTTTCAACCGCGGTGCTGAAGTTGCAGTTTGATACTTTTTACTGACAGGATACGTTAACTGCAGTCATAGTTGCATAAACTAAAAGTTCAAGCTCTTTGTAAGATGGAAAAGGAAATGACTTCCGGACACAATAGGGAAAATTAACTACGAAACAACTTAATAAGCCTCATTATAAGAAAGAAGAGCAAGGATTAGATTGGACTTTCGACTTCTGGAAACAAGTGTCACAGAATGCTCATAGCCATACAAAGTGCATATTTGGTCAAGCTATGAAAAAACTTTCTTTTCCCAAAAGCTGTTTTTGCAAAAGCACTCTCATAAAAAGTGTTGTGAATAAGGGTACTTTTATATGAAACTTTTTTTAGTTTTTACTTCTATTTTTGCTTTAACACTGTCTAATTTCATTTCCTACTTTTGCTTTAGAAAGAAAAACAAGTTCTACTTTTATTTAAAAATACTTTACTTTTGAATACTTTTTATTGGTAGAAAGGAGAAGGACACCCACGAAGAGACAAAAAAACAAATATGCATAAGCAAGAACATGAAAAAGGCAATCATAAATGTAACAAAACACAAGTAATTCTACATCTCAAATTATTTCATGCAGCTTTTATTTTGATGACTCAAGGTACAACACACATGATATAATGGTTAAGATCCCATTCAAGATGGTAAAGAAAAATAAAACGATAATGTAGTGTAGATGAACTGACCTGTAAGTAAACTCTTTGCTGATGTTTCCACGCACAAGAGGGAACCATGGCATTTAGGTTCATGTTCAGTAACGGGACAGCAAATTTAACCTCTTCTGACTACGCTAAAATTCAAAGGGAAAGATAGAAGAAAACAAAATTAAGAATGTAATGAAGCTCAAATTGGTCTTGAACAAGCTAGAGGACCGATAAAATATACATTAAGTATTGTTCTTGTCCATTACCTTTTCAACACCAGAACTCATACTCATCTCAATACCCTGTAAAATGAAAGAATGAGAAATAATAACAATTAGTTAAACTCATGATAGAAAATTATACCCAAGAAAAAAGGATACCTTGTAAGGGCTATTTTG
Organism: Simmondsia chinensis; assembly: GCA_018398585.1. NCBI lineage: Eukaryota > Viridiplantae > Streptophyta > Magnoliopsida > Caryophyllales > Simmondsiaceae > Simmondsia > Simmondsia chinensis. The sequence goes on from JAGTTD010000007.1 coordinate 38,407,624, forward strand.
GACAAGCTTCTTTTCTAGAATATATATATATATATTTGCCAAAAAAAAAAAACTTCTTTTAGGATTTAAGGGTGTTTGACTTAGAAAAAAAAAAGTGTTGAAACTGTTTTTCTGCTTTTAAAGAAAACTAAAATATAGTGTTACTTCTTTAAAACAAAAGCAAAAGCAAAAACTAAAATATTTTTTCGCAGCTTGTCAAAACAGGAGCACCAGGCAAACTCCTCGTAAGATGAATCAAAAAAGTAAATATAAGGGCTTTGAAACAGATTCAAGATTCACAAATGCAAATAAAACCAACGCTAGCTGAGACTCTCTCTCTCTAGAAAGATATCAAAACGGAAGCGAAAGAAAGGGATAGACAGGGTAGTAATACTCAGATAATTATGGAATACAGAAGAGCGATTGAGAAAACACACTGGTGTTAGAATAACGTTCCTCAATATCTATAAGGTGCAGGCAGGGCCAATCAAGACCCAAAGCAACACAAACAACGACTATAAGCCCCCAAATTTTAGGGGCCCCTAATTTTATAAGGTTCTTAGTTTGGTCCACACCTAAATTTCCATTTTATGTTTTACCTTAACCGATATTTATGTTGTTAAAGAAAACCTTCATATACGTTAAGGGCCCTTTTTAAATGTCTGCTTTGGACCCTAAAACTATTAGGATCAGTCCTAGGTGTTCTCAGGTTGAGGGCCCTCGTACACAACCTCCCTTTATAATAGCACCCTGAAGGAGTAAGGCTGCGTACCCCCCCCCCCCCCCCCCCCCCCCCCCAAAAAAAAAAAAAAAGATCCTACATCTACGGGAGCTCTTGAGGCACTGGTTTTATTGTTGTTATTGTCGTCATTGTCCTAGGTGTAGGGGAGTAGCAACCAAGTGAAACTATTAGCAGTTGATCTCTCATTTCCCTCAAAATCTCTCCACTTTTGGGAGTCAAAGGTAAATAAACGAGAGAAGTTTTAATCTTCACCGTCCATTTCTTTAATGTATTAACCCAGCAATGAAATTCCACGAAAACGTCATGATCTAACGGCTTCTAAAATGGAAGAGCTAGAGACTGACAATGGATAGGTGATTTTACTTATCAAACAAGGGGTACACGGTCATTTTTCTCAAAAACTGCAGCATGGATAACCTTATTTAAAAAATAGATTGCTTCTTACCAATAATAAGATCATCATATAAGATACACACTCTATGGACCGACAATACAGTAAGGGTAAACGCAAACCAAACAAAAAAGAGCTACAACTGCAAAAATGCATTATATTCTTGATGTGGAGAGAGCGATGTAAAGGTACAAACTCAAAGTGTTATTACCTCCCTATACAAGATAGTGCTAATCTCAAACTTTAGTCTCTCATCATCAACGTCTCCAACTCGCTTCCTTTGGTACGCGGAATACAACTCCCTATCATCAACCACACCCTAAATTCACAAATCCAACGTGCAAATAATCCAATGTGACTGAAATAGGTGGGATAGTTTCAGTTTACCTAAGTTGCAAAATGATAGACAATAACCTCGAGGGGTCCTTGCTGTTCCAATCACGCAAACAATCTCTAGGTGACATCCCCGCAACCCCTGATGCTGCATCAGAAGCTCCGCGAAAAGAGTAAAAGCCTTCATCCTCTGGCCCAAATATTACATCCGGTGCAGCTAGTGGACTCTGCACATTGTATATTATGTCCCCTGTGTACAATATACGTATATGTATTCATAGACCAACTGTAGAAACATCATACTACTAGAGAAAAAATTATGGAAAGTGAAGGATAAGGAAAGTCTCATACTGGACTCAAGAGAAATAAGTGATCAATGTATAGCCTTAGCGGATTACTCTCCTAATGTCAATTGATTTCAGATGAAATGTAACTCTGAGGCTAAGTTCGAACCAAACAAAAGTTCACACGGTCTCAAGGTGGATAGCGGTGTATATGGATTGGAAACAAGCTTCTTAAATTAATGATGGAGCCATTTGTGGATTATCAAAATGCCCAATTAGACTGCAGTAGCAAAGACTGTGCCTGAGCAAACTCACATGAGGAAGGGAGTGTCACGGACCTACAAATAAGTCTGGTAACAAATGCTACATTAGAGTTATAAGATATACTATATCAACATATAAGACTAACTAGCTACTCTACATAGGGCCGATTACTTTTGGGATGAACTCTTACTTGGAACATATACGTAGACCTCCACCCCAAATACCTACACTTAGTATTAAGATATAAAACCATTACCGATCTTTCACTCATCAATTTAATCTTTTGGAATAATTATTTCCTTATAGTATTAGAATCATGTTGACCGAGAGGTCCAAGCTCAAATCACAATATCTCTACTCTTAATATAAATATATTCAAACACAACGTATAAAGTGGACCTCAACATTATCTATGCTTCAAGCTCAATCAACATTCACTTGAGGGGGCAAATAGAATATAAAACTATTCCTATACTTTCACCCATCAACTTAAACTTTTGGAATAGGTTCCCCCCTCCCCCCCACTAACTTTTGAGATAGGTGGTTCCTTATGATATTAGAGACTTATTGACCAAGAGCTCACGAATTCGAATCCCAGTAGCACCCACGCTTCATTTAATTTATTCAAACACAAGGTATGGGGTGGAATAATGCATTATCCACGTTTTAAACTTAATGGGCACTCACGTGCAAGAGCAATTAGAATATAAAACCATTTCTAAGCCTTCACTCATCAGCTTAAGCTCAGGAGCAATTAGAATATAAACCTATTCTAAAGCCTTCACGCATCAGCTTAAGCTTTTAGAATAGTTAGTTCCTGAACACATAAACATAAGCTCAACAAAAGTTCACAAAAGAGAAACGAAGAGTTCTATACATCTGATATGATCAAGGCAGAAGGGGATGAGCAAAGTGAATCGATCACACCAAGCGTAGTTCTTGGAACCGGACCACATGTGCTCCACCTGTTACACACCCAAAAATCCATAGAAAATTTTGCAATTTCTGAGAAAACATATATGAAATAGCAATTGAAACTAGGGTTTTATTAAGCTGATACGAAACCCTAATTTAGGGAAAAGGGGCGGTTACCTTGATGGAGAACGGGGAATGAGAGAGAAGGTAATTGAGCTGCGCTGCGATTATCGGCGGCACTTCTTCGATCGCCATCGTCGCCGTCGCCGTCGCCGATCACCGAGAGGAATGTTTGAATTTTGATCAGCAGCACTGCGAGGAGCCCAGTTGCTGCATTCGTATGTTGTCTATTAAATTTAATTTTTATCCAAAATAAAACATTGAAGATTATAAAATATTATTTTTGTAGGATAGTGATATTATCAGGGCATTTTTTATTCATGATGAAGCAATTTTAGCATAATAAAATTACCAAAGTCTTTGTTATTGCTCTGACATTAATAAAAAATGCTCTGACAATATCACTAACCTTTTTATAATATAATTTTATTTTTCAAAATATAAAAAATAATATCAAATAAGCTTGAGATCGTCATGTACTCCTTCCTCCACCCATAAGAATCTTGGTTCTGTATTTTCCATTATCATTGCTCGGTATCCCATGATGTACCCTAACACCATAGTCGCCCGTTGTGTAAAAATGATCCTTTTACGCTCTATAACAAAATAGTTTACTGCAAAAAATTATAAATCTTATATATATAAATCTTATCAAAACAACTAAATTGGAGGGTCGGGGGAAGGGATGAAAAAACCTTTACCAAACACGCCAACCAAAACAATGGCGTTTAGCTCCAGGCTAGATTGTCAATAAACCAACTATTGCAAAAGCTTAAACTGATGGGTTGCACAGACCTACCTCGGACCTTGTGCTTAAATTATACTAATATTAATATTGAAAGTGGGAGTCGTTGGGATTCGAACCCGTAACATCTTGGTCAACAAGGCTCTGATACCGTTTTAAGAAAACAACAAATCTAAAAGCTTCAATTTATGGGTGAATGTCCAATAATATTTTTATACTCTCACGTAGACATATGAGACCATTGTGTTTTGATTAGAACTTTGGTTGAATTCTATGACCAAATCAATATCAACAGCCACATTGCCTTATTTGAAGCAATATCTAAAACTAAAGTGTCATTTAGATTGATTGATTATAAATATATCCTGTATAATTATTAGACGTGCCTTAGGGAAACTTAACTCCCCTCCAAACTGTGCATCCTCTCTCCGTCTCCTTTTATTCAGATTTATAAAACCCATACTAACTTTCCCTTATAAGACTATTTATGGCCGCAACAGCTTCAATCACCGTAATGAAAGTTGTTGGAGCTAAACACAATAATATTATACAAAAGTATGAAGTAGAAAGATATTACCAATACTCGTAGAGATGACGAAATACTAATAAAGTCACAGTTGAGCGAGGTGTTGATCACGCTCTCTTTAAGACGGTTTCGCCCCCCTCTCAGATCTGAGCCGGTGCAGCAGGTACCGGCGCGCCTCCCCCAGGATACGACGCCCAACCACTGTTGATACTTTCTTGGTCTGCACAACCTCGAAAGCCAAGCCTTACCAACACCTTACTTAGCCGAAGTAATTAACAAAAGCTAAAAAACAAGTACGTTTGATTTGAAAAGGAATTTTCGTCAAAACTAAGTTCTTTTTTTCCTTGTGTAATTCAAAGCTTACATTATTGGCTTATAAAATGCAAAGATCCCTCCACTGTACCGTTGCCCTATTTAATATATTCTTAATTCTCAATTTGTAACCCCCAAAAAATGGGTCAACTCATGTATCAAAAACAAATCATGTTTATACATTTTTAATTAAAATATACAACGATAACATAACCCGTCACCTTGACCTTCCATTCCCATAACCATTGAGATTAACCTCCTCCGTTCCGAACTGCGGACCAAATTATTTGACCCATTCCCATCTATTTCTTTTTCATAATCATTCCAAACTCGGAAACAGCTTCTCTTCAGGGTAGCCCCCTGAAGGAGGAAGGCTGTGTACATCTACCCCCGACCCTGCTTAGGCGGGAGCACTTGGAGGCACTGGATTTGTTGTTGTTGTTGTTGTTGCTGTTTATCTTTCTCGTAAACTATCATTTATAGATCAGTCTTATCCACCAATTTTGCGAGGAAGCTTATTGCCTAGGAATCATAAGATGCATGCTGATGAATCTCCATCAAAAAAAGGCCAAACGTCAACATAGATTGCTAGCGTACTATATATTGTGGCAATATATATGCATTATATCAATATATCGTGTGAAAAAAGAAAACCCAAATCACGATTGAAGATAGGTTATACAAAAAATAATGTCACATTGGCAATTTTATAAAAATGTTATCATATTACGTTAGATGATACACATATTATTATAACTGTGTTTCAAGTAAACAACTTCTCAATAATATTTCCGATAAAATTCTCAAATTTCAAATAATTGTTTGATAGAATCTACAATACCTTGAATAAAAGCAACCATGACCCAATATATAAATTGACAACGGATAGTTGCAGGGCTCCCCACGCACCACTAAGGTCCGGCGCGTGAGGGCGCGTCACCCGGAATCCGGGCGCCGGGGATACACCACCAAGATTGCCGTCGCCTTGCCGTTCAGGTCGTACAAGCAATTTCTCCACCCGTCATCGCTAGCCCCAACCTCTGCCACCGTCTTCCCCAATTCCTTCGTATTCTTCACCGGCTTCCCGCACCGGACTCCGGCCTTCATCTACACCAACAACCACCACAAGTCGCCTCCATTACTCTGTCTCTCCATCAAAAACGCTTTACCCCCTCATCATCCCTAATCACCCATTTTCTCTCCCCACCACTCCGCCTCCCCTCTCTCCTAACCAACAACAAACCACCACCATTGCCACCGCCACCGGCTCCCCGCACCGGACTCCCATCATCGCACCACCTCCCACCATCTCTCCACTTAAATACCTCTTCATCCAAAAAAATTCGTTCTCTCCCTCCTCCTACCACCACCAACAAACCCACCAGGAGACCAATGCCAATACCCCGAGAAACGGTGTCCATATTTGTTGACGGCTTACCTGAGAAAACAACAAACTCCTGGCTCAAGTATGTCTTCCGTAATTTCAAGTCAGTTTACGATGTTTTGTTCCTGCTAAGAGGAGGCTGAGGTCTAGATGCTCGTATGGTTTTGTCCGGTTTCATAATCCGAGGGAAGTTGCTTGAGTAATTTCATCTATGAATGGTAGATGGGTTGTGGAGTCCAAGCTTAGGGTTGAATGGGCTAACCCACCAAGAAGATCAACTGAGTCATCAGCCCGGAGTAGGGATGGCAAACGGGGGGTGTCTCCTCCATACCCGTACCCGCCACCCAAATCCTATACCCGTACCCGCCCCATTACCCGCCACGGGTATGAAGTGGATACCCATACCCGCCCCAGCGGGTACAAACTCATACCCGTACCTGGCCCATTACCCGTGGGTATCCAACGGGTATGCATTACCCTCCCCGTACCTTCTCTAATGTGCGTAGAAAATGATTATCTATATTGGGTCATATTAGTTATTTAATACTACTTTTAAAAATCAATTATATTTTTTTATAATATTGATAAATAATTTGGGTTATTGAATTTAAACACGTATTTTTTTAATTTGAAGGTTAATTATGTATAAAATAAAGCGGATATGGCGGATATGAGGTGGAGCGGGGCGGGGCGGGTACACCGAACCCGTACCCACTACCCGCCCCACTTATACCTGTACCAGCCCCAAACGGGGCGGGTACCCGCGGGTAATGGGTTTTACCCGCTCCATTGCCATCCCTAGCCCGGAGCCAGTATCGTTCAAGGGTCTTTCAGCAGAACAGAGACACCAGTCGTTTACGTGATCAGGATATGACCCCTCATACTCAAACCAGAGACTATATGGGTTCTGACATTACAAGGATTGTGGTTTTAAACACCAACGAGAATGTGGAGGATTGGCTTCAGCGGTCTATTATTGCTCACACATTAGGTGAAGTGAGTCTGGATAGTATTCTCACTTTTATCACAGAGAACGACCTCCACGGTCTAACCCCTAAAGGGTTAAGCACCAGCACTTTCATCCTGGTCTGTGATTCCGCTGAGACTGTGGAGTTCTACCTCAGCCCTCATCGCGAGATTCTTCTTAGGAAATTCAGCAAGGTTTCTAAATACTCTGGCGAGATCCTTGGCTCACTTAGCAGAAGAGTATCGATCGAGGTTTTTGGACTGCCTGTCCAATGCTGGACTAAAGAATGCTTTTCTGACCTCGCGGGATTATGGGGGAAGTTTGTCAGGGCAGACTCGAGGATGTCAGCCATGAGATGCATTGATGCTGCCAGACTTCTCATCGAAACATGCTCACTTTCACTGATTCATCAAATGGTGCAAGTCCGTTTTAATGGAGTAACCCGATTGGTCCTAGTCAAGGAGGGTAGGACAGAGCTGATTCCAGATTATCCACCTAGTGCTGTTGCTTTAGCTGCATCGACCAGATTAGCGAGAGAACGGGCCTCTTCGTCATTGAGTCCGCACCCAGAACATCAATGCTCTACCCTAGTGCGCCCTACCAAACTGACTCAACATTCTCCTGTTCATAGGATAGGAGTCGTGAGTGATGGGGGTCATGGAGGCCGCACTATTAGGCCAGTGTATGACGGAGTTAGCATAGCTGAGCTGTCACGGGGTCAGCTTTCTTTCCACATTGAAGGTCAGTATGTTGGTAGGTGGTCTGTGGAATGCAATTGGCCGCGTGCTTCTCTTCTCCATCTGTCGTCACAACGGGATGATCATATTCCAGTTCAGGTTGTGCGTGAAGACCAACATATGCCTCCTCTGCTCTAATGGGTGGAGAGTGACATGGCCAGTTCAGATTAGCCTCACGCTCAGCTATCACACCGTGAGCATGTAACTCGTGACCCTGCTAGGGAAGATGATTCTGTGTCCTCGGGACCTGAGTTTCCTCCAGGTTTTGAGCCATTTACCTTGAACACGTCAGAGTCTTGGATGGAGAGACCCAGCGGAGGAGGGATGAAAAAAGGAAAAGGACTACTGACTAATAGGGAGAGAAAAGCGCTGAAGTGCAAGAAAAAAGAAAGTGAAAAGCGGGAGCTTCAGAAATTTCTTAAGGACATGTCGCCTAGGAGAAATACGCCGGAAAATAACAAGGCTTCAGGTAAACAAAAAAAGGGGAAGGAGGTGAAATGGGGAAAATCGTCAAAGGATACCGGGAAGAAGAAGAAACGGAATAGGGAGAATCGATACGACAAGATCTCGGAAGCAAAGTATGATGAGTTGATCCTTCAAGCGGAGCGGGCAATTGACATGGAAAGAAGAGTTGGGTTTAATTTCGATGGTTTCGACCCACCCACGGTGGCAGATCTGCTGGCTTAATGAGGTGAGTGGTTTTGTCGTTGAGGTTCAGTCCTACTTCGGTTTCCCGTGCTGGTCGTTTGGTTCTTTTTCTTTTGCGTCCCCGGCCTGAGCTTGTTTTGTTCACGTCTTGGGTAGTGTGTGCTCGGTGTCTGTTTTGTCAAGTTTGGGTGTTTTTGATTTTGATGCTTTTTGTTTCCCTTTTTGTTCCCCCCTCCGTTTACGGAGTGGCCTAGGCCTCGTTTTTTCGAGCTGCCTATCTTCGGCTTTGCCGATATTTATCAAAAAAAAAAGAATCTATAATACCTCAATAAAAATATTAAAATCTGAAAAACAAATGCTCAAATTATACCAGTTGATTTCTATCTCGTACAAGGAGGAAATTAAATTAGGACGAAAAGAAAAAAACCTAAAAAAAAGAAAAGAAAAAGTTTTTGTCAAAATAAATAGGAGTTATTTACACAATTGGTCTCCTATCTTTTTAAGTTTGTTCAAATTAATCCCTTATATTTTGTTTTGTTTAAATTGGTCCCTTATATTTATAATTTTGTTTAAATTGGTTCACAGCTTTTTAATTTTATTCAAATTAGTCCTTTTATATTTTTTTGTTCAAAATAGTCACTCATATGTTGTTTTATGACAAAATTAGTCCCCCATACTGTGACCAATATTAGGTTAAAAATTAAAAAGACAAGGGATCAATTTTGTCATAAAATCAAATATGAGAGACTATTTTGAACAAAGAAAAAATAAGAGATTAATTATATTAAATTTTAAAGGATGAAAGATTAATTTAAATAAAATAAAAAATAAAGGATTAATTTGGATAAAATTAAAAGACGAGGCACTACATAAATCAGAGAAACTAGTGGGCCGAAAATTGGGCCTGGGCCGCATTAGCCCAAGCCCTAAATGAAGTCCACCTATAGGAAAAACCCTAGACGCATCTCTCCCCTATTTAAGTTCTCGCGTTTCTTCTCATTTTTCACTTTCCTTTGCCAAATTCTCTCTCTTTCTCCCTATTTTTCCCCAAAATTTTTTATCTATGCATCTTCAATTGATGAACAGGCGGTTACATTTTGTATTCATTTAGATTTTTCTACTCTGTTGAATGAATCAGATGATGAGTTTGGATCTAAATTCTCACGACGGTCGTCTGAGGCACTCTTCAGTGTCTATTTTGATGTTTAGCATCCAGATTTCTGATGATTTGTTCATTACTATCTGCTGTTACTTGTTTCATTCTTCGATTGTTTCAAATTTGCTTTTTGATTCATTTGCAGTTGCTTGTTTCGTTCTTCGATTGTTTCAAATTTGCTTTTTGATTCATCGTTAAAGATCTAGATATCTGATGATTTTAGCTATAGTATCTGCAATTACTTGCTCCGTTCTCTGATTGTTTCAAATTTGCCGTTTCGTTCTTCGTTAAACATGAAGATTTCTGATGATTTATACTCTTAAATCTCCTTCGGTTACTTGCTCCGTTCTTTGATGCTCTCAAATTTTTCCTTCTCCTTTCATCGCTGGATATTCACCTTTCCCTCATTCTTTCAAATTTACCTTTTCGTATCTAAACATCCTGATTTCTGATGATTTTTCTATATTATCTGCGGTTACTTTCATCGTCCTGTGACTATATCAAAGTTGCCTGTTCGTTTCTTCGTTAAATATCTAGGTTTCTGATGAATTTTTCTCTATTATCAGCAGTTACCTTTACGATTATATGACTATCGCAAATTTGCCTTACAGTATTTCTTAATTTTTTGTTGCTGTAGGATCTCCTATTACTTGTTCCGTTATTTGATTATCTCAGTGTTATCTTTTTCGATTCATTGCTTCTTCTGATTTTTCTTTAATTCTTGCTAAAGTAATTACCTTTAGCTCTTGCTTTTGCTGTTGCTTCTATGCCTTCATGCTTACGTGCTTTCATGATTTCAATGTTTCCCATGCTCTTCCATGATATTCATGCTTTTTAGGTTGGGGGTCCTCGGAAATAACCTCTCGTAGGGGTATCAGCCGGAACGGGTAAGGCTGCGTACATCCTACCCCCGACCCTGCTTTCACGGGAGCCCTTGAGGCACTGGATCTTTTGTTGTTGTTTCTCGGTGAAGTGAGAAGAAATGGGCATAATGATGATGAATTCAAATTTGTTCCGATAATTCATGATTGGAATACAATACCTCCTACTCATACTGAATGCTCATGAATTCTCTCTCTGAATTTAGCTTTAAAACTTTTGAAAATGGAGTTTTTTCCTCTTTTTTTTTTCTGTGAATTGTATTGATTTCGTGGTTATATAACTGCATTTACGAATTCAAATTGATTTGAAATTGGCACAATGAGGATGCAATTGACTCGTTGGATGAGATCTGTAGAGATCGTTGAAATCGTTTCATTGATTGGAACGTCCTTTTCATTCTGAGTGCCTTGTTGAATCATTGAAAGTTTCTGAGCTAGTTTCATAATAAAACTATCATTCAAATTGAAAATAATTTGTATAAATTGATTGTTTCTATTGCAATTCAGCCTACTCAGCTAAAGCCCAGTTAAAAATTAGTTCAAATTAATTAGCCGTTTTCTAGGCTTAAATTTGAATTTTAGTACTTCATTTAGACGTTTTCTAGGCTTAATTTTGAATTTGAATTATAATTGTATTAGGATTATTTAGGATTGGTTGCCCATAAATATGCTATTAGAGCTATATTTTGGGTAGTTTGAATTGATTTTTAAATTGTTATTTTAGATATTTTTCTTGTTATCTTGTTGAGAGCTAGATTGAATTTATTTTCCCCTGCATTTATTAGCATTAGCAATAAATTTAGAAAAGGTCGTTGAATCCTTCCCCCTCCTCCCACTAAATTGGTGATCCACATCAGTTTCTTTACTTGAACTTTGCAATGCTTTTGCCTCTCGTCCCGGTTTTGTGTTCATGTGAGTTACTATACTGCTGGACATTTAATTTTGCTCGAGCATGCTGCTCGTTTACCTGCATCCTTAGACCGTGCTTGTTTGACCCCAAGTGTAATTGGGGTTTAGGCGTAATGCCAATGCTACTTGGTGGCTAAGTACTGATGTTAATACCACAAATTTTTGGCTAACTAATAACGAAAAATGTCTTGGAGTATAAATCATCGAGTTAAAGCATGGATTGAAGTCGGAGACAATTTAGATTACTTAGACACCGTTTTCTACCCGACTCATCAAGCTTTTGTTCTGTTTTCTTTTTCAATGTCCATGAAGTGGATCCTCCCTATGGAAGAGTTTACATGAATACATTGTTGTAATCTCATGATCTATATTTATCTAGTTAGTATTTCACCAATTATGATCGTCAAACAAATTTACAGACAATTCTTTTTGAGTAGGGTAGAAGAACGTGCGTTGTAAAATTAGAAATGAATCTTTTCATAATAAATAGCCTATTGTAGTGCATCGAAGCGTTGTAAAATTTAAAATGAGTCATAGTAATTAGATATCAAAGTATATCCAAATACTATTTGGGATGTGTAGAAATATTGTACATGCCAATTGATGTATGCATCAACCGATACGGGTTTTTTCGTGTGTGCGCGGCATTTGAAGCTCGTTTACGAATTATCTTGTACAATCTAGCGTGATTGTGTCATTGAAAATAATGTCGGGTAAGGATAAAATCATTTAAAATTTTGTTACCCATATTCACTACCAAATTAAGGAGTATAAAGAGAATATGGTCACAACCACAACAATTGATCAATTGCCTCGAGAGTTTCGTATAAGCAAGGTCTTGGGGTTAGGGTGGTATGTAGCATTATCTTTTTATGATGCTACTCTAAAAAAAGGTTGTTTCCAAGGATTTTCAACTTGAGAAGCCCTCGAGCATAGTTGCCAACAAACATAAAAGTATAAGATATTGGAGTATAAGAGTATAAAAATAACTGCCTCGAGCAGCCTAAATAAGAAGTAAGAAGCAATAATAGGCAATAAGAGTATAAAGGGCTAGATGTTGTAAAGATGGGCCTTGTACTATTAAAATGTCTTTAATACAAGTATTTTGATCTGATAATTTTTGAAAGTTGAATATTTTTTTTATAAATCTCCGTAATCGTAAAAAAATAACTTGTTTTTTAAATTTCAAGCTTTTTTGAAAGCTGAAGACCTTTTAATTTGAAAAAAATATATTTTAAATAAGGAAAAAAATTACCTTCAAAACACCCAAGCAAACAAAGTTCTGGTTCAATTTATGCCAATAATATTGTCACGATAAAAACACTAATAATAAGATAATTTAGTATTTTGTCGTGATAATATAATTTTTTTTAATTTATATGACTTGAATTTTAAGCCAACGAATCTGCGACGTCCATCCCTGACTCATCCATTTGTGTTTCTCCTTTTGTTTTAATTAATAGGCCCATTTCAATGCAACTTTCATCTTTGTTATTGTACAGTTTTGTGTTATATAAATTATTATATTGTTAAGCTAAAGTTTAAAAATACTTTTTTATTTTAGATAGTTCCTTCTTATAAATGCTAATTGGTCCCTTCATTGCTAAATCATTTTATACAATTAATAGTAAAAATTAAATAATTAGTTCACTTAGAAACGACTCTGCATAATACATCGTCTAGCAGTGCAACAACAACAATCCAATGCGTGAAGACTCTGCATAATCCTTCCCCCTTGTAGGGGATATGTAGAAGAGAAGCTGTTTCTGAGGACTTTCAACCTGAAATAATACATTGTCCAGCAGTACGGTGCTTAAATAATAAGAGAGCAGTTGCGTTGCTTTTGCGATGCCTCCCTTAGTTCTCCAACCCATTGCTTGATTGAACTAGCTAAAAGCTTGTCTGATATGGTTTTTGATTTGTCTTATAACAATTACGGCAATAATAACAACAAATTTAGTGCCTTAAAGGCTCTTGCATGTACATAGTTTGGGAGGGTATGAATGTATGCAGTATTACTCTTTTAAGATTATGCTCTAAAGAGCACATGTGTCTAAGGACTCTCGATTTGAGAAGTATAAAGGTATAAATAAGCATTTTGATTTGTCTTATAACTTACATATATATATATATATATATATATATATATATATATATATATATATATATATTCATTGCAGTGATTCTGCCTCGGTGGGCACAAGCTTGTATCTCTTTTGTTCCGTCATTCTTTTACAGGGTCATTCAGGGCTTGCTTTGACGAGTTTGCCTTTTTTTGTATCGCGACTATGTCCTCAATTATCAAAAAAAAAGTGAAGGTGTTTTACTTGGTTGATGTTTTTTCTGTCATTTATGGGTTTTTCATGTAAAATTTTGCATCATTGTTTTTCCTCTCGACTCTTCTCGGTTTAGTTGAGATTTGATTTTGGCGTCAAACCCAATTCTTAGATATTTTATCCAATATACAAATACTTGTGGGGATCCATCCCATTTGTGACAACTATGAGTGCAGGCGAATTGCGTAATTGGTTCGAGTACACAAATAGGGTGATGGTTGCCACATTTATGGGGCAAGTAACCTTTGCTTTAATTAATTAAAAAAAAAAGTATAAATGTCCAATTTTTGGATAGGAATGAAAGACTGTACAACTACGTTGACTAGGGCCTCGATTAATAAAGTACATATCGATGTCTATACATCGAATGAGGTTTCATTACAAAATCAATTGCCAGTGAGTGAAGTAACTTCTTGGGTCGGAATGAGAGATCGTACATCTACATTGACTAGGGTCCAGGACCTTACCTGGTTGAGATCAACTTCAGAGCAAATCAAAGGACTTCCATGAGACCGAGAATGAGTTCCTAGAAATATGGCAATCAAATTTGCAACACGTCATGTATAGGCCCCCATAAGACCATTGAATGACATCAGCTCCTTATAAGACTGGCAATCCACGACACAAGATTGACGGCTCTAATACCAATGATAGAGTTAAAAGGAGGTTCCATCTCGAAATCAATTGACAATGAATGGAGTAACTCTTTGTATATATATGTACATATATATATATATATTGCCTTTCCTTTGTTACCTCATCATGTGGGATCCCAAATTGCCTATATAACATGTCCATATCCTATTTGTATATGTGATGGACGATGAGCAGGCGGCATGCATCTTACCCTCTAAATTTCACCTTAGTATCGGATTGTTATAACTAGGTAAATAAATTTTGAGTTTAGATCAACATGCTATTTAAAAATGAATCCTTAATTTAGCTGACTCCTGTGGTACTGTCATGGTCATGACCCTTTTGTTTCCCTTGACATTGTCTAGATATCAAGCAGGTTGTCTGTGGTTTGTGTTGGGGTCAAGTGTCAAGCTGTCCCAGGTCGCTGCCCAGGTTTGAGTTGTCGCGTGCCTTGACAATGTCATGACAAGGTCTTGGTCGCTGCCTTCCCGTGTCCCAGTCCAGTGCCAGCGCCGTGTCCCACTCCCAGGCGCCGTTTCCCAGTGCCGTGTCAGCCGCGTCCCCAGCCTCCTTCCCAGGGTTGTGCCGCACCTGAGCCGTGCCTAGGCGCTCCCCTACTAGCCGTTGGAGGTTAGGCGCTCCCCTACTAGCCGTTGGGAGCTTAGGCTTATTTTGTATTTTGGGCATTTGATGTAATTTTCTATAAATAGCGTTGTATTCCAAATTTGTATCATTCATTCAAGACAATTAATAAAGATTACTACTTTTCTCATCTAATCTCTCTATTTCTCATCTTCTCAATTCTATTTCTTTTTCTCATCTCAACTCTATTTCTTTCGTTCTCATCTAACTCTTTTCAAGACTTGGGTCTAAGTCATTATCTTGGGCCGTCACAATCTCAAGATTGTGACAGGTACGTGGTTCGCCACATAAACTGCAATTTATCGGGTAACTGAATTTCTCGTTAACCAAAAAAGAAAAGATATAGACAGTGGCAATTTGTGAATTTGTTGACTTTGCCAGCTGTGGCATGTAGACAAACTTGCAGCGTGTTAATCTTAATTTGTATAAATACTTTAATTATTTAGGAACTTATTATTATCAGTGTAAATATTATTTTTGTCAAAATAATAATATGAATTAAAAAATATAAAAGGTATAAAATTACTTTAAAAATAGAATAAATTACATAAAATTTTCTTGAATTTTGCTTCAATAACAAAAAGAATTTCTCACAAATAAAACTACTTACTAAACTTCTTAATTTTTGAAATTTTTTTACTTTGCTCCTAAATAACTTTTTTTTACTATTTTTGCCTTTAACAAAAAAAAAATTTATATTTTATTTCATAATATTTTTTTTCTGAAAATTTTAAAAATATTTTTTATCTTCTGAACTTATAATATTACTATAATTAATTAAAATAATTATATTTTTATAAATATAAAAAATTTTCTTAATTCGTTTACTAAAAATATAAAATTTTAAATTTTTATCTAATGATATAAAACCCCCTTCTAGAAATAAAATTAAACCTTAGAAGCAAAATGGTCAAAAATAAGTTGTATGTGGATTAAATAATAAAATTTTAAAAGTGAGGGAATTTTATAAGTGCTGTTATTTATGTGAGAATTTTCTATTTTTAAAGCAAAAGTCATAAATTTTTTTTGTAATTTATCCTAAAAATAATAGTTTTAATGTCATAATAATAATATTATCTTATATTTAACTTTATTGTGTAACAGCTTTAAAATAACTTTTTATAAAGTCAATACGATTAGCCGAATATTCTAATTATATATATATTAAAAAAAAAAAAAAACATTCGAAGCAACTTTGAATTTGCATGTTGAGATTACGCATGCCATATGCTATCAAATATACTTTTGGTCAAACTATTTGCCATGATTAAATAAAATCCTGGCCCAAAAGTCAACTCATATTTAAATTAAATTAAATTATTTTTTAATCAAAGTTAAGATAGTGTTCCACGTAGCTAGAAAGAGATTAATTGCAAATAACATGTTTTTACAACATATAATATTTTTCGACGTTTATTATTGTCAGATATAAATTGTTATTGACAGAATAATAATATCATTTATAAATAATGAGATTCATAAAATTATCTTAAAAATTATAATATTATTCTAATTATAACAATTTTTTTTTGACAATAATATTCTATTGTTTTTCCCTCAAATATTAATAATATGCAACTTAGAAAAGAGAGTTTCAGATACTTGTGTTCCATGGTACAGCACAATGGCGAAGTGAATGAAGATATCAACAACTGAATTAATGTAGGATGGCATAGATGAAGGATGACTTCGACAGTACTTTGGCCAATGAAACAACACCATTTACAAAAGATGAAGGTGACAAAGATGAATATGCTACGGTAGATGTGCAGACACACAAGGAAGGATAGGATCAGGAACGACATAATAAGAGCCAAATTGGGCGTTGCATCAATGGAGGATAAATTAAAGGAGCAACGTTTGAGGTGGTTCAGTCATGTTAGGAGGAGACCAACCAATATTTGTCACGCAATGTGTCAATGTATTAGGTTTTTTTTTTTTTTTTGCTATTATTATTTTTGTACAAGATATGTAATATAAAATATAGTATCAATTAAGTAAAATAGGTTAGTTGAGGGGGAGTACCGGTTGCTTGTCTAAACCAGTTACCCAACTTGGGGTAGGTAAGGATTTGGTAAGTTGATTGCTTGTAAGTAAGCATTAGCATTTATATAGTTGTTGGAAGTGGGGGTTGCTTGTGGGACGTGTGGTTCCTCCTCCCCTCTATATAAGACGTGTAAATTGTTGTATTGGAATCATCCAAAAATATATGAATAAAATTCTATCTTCTCCCTCAACCGTCTCTCACTCTTTCTATAACTCTTCTCTTCTAAAATTCTCTCATTTTCTCATCTTAATCTCTAACTTCTTTTCTTATCTCCTACTCTCTTTATCTCTCTCGGTCCTTTTCCCAAAATTATCCAAGTCACGGACTTATGTTCGTGACAATATTGCTCCAATCAGAAGATGCGAACAGTCTTACATTACGCTAGGGAGGAGAAGGAGAGGTAGGCCAAGGAAGAGATGGATGGAGACAATCTGACAAGACATCAACCACTTAAACTTATGAGAGGAGATGGCCTTAGATAGAACTCAGTGAAGGGCTAACATAGGGGTAGCCAATATAGCGGCTTAGAGTAGAGCACCTTTGACTGCTTACCCTAGTGATTATAGGGATCTTTACTTCCCCTTTGGAAATATCATATTGAAGTATTTATTTGGGTATCTGTGTCTTTACTAGCCAACTATTTGTCTGCAGTTACCCCATTCGTGTCCCCATCGAGTTTTCCTTGAGTTTTGCTTTGTATGCTAGGCTTGCGTTATGTATTGATTTAATACTAAATTATTTTCATACTTTCAGGCTCTATAGTGACATTATGACAGGCTCATCAGGTTGGGGGTCATCGGAAACAGCCTCTTTTCAGGGTAATACCCTAAGGGGAGAAGGCTGCGTACATCCACCCTGCTAGACTCTGCTCAGGCGGGAGCCAATGTGCCACTGAGACTGTTATTGTTGTTGTTGTTAGATAGCTCACAACTGGCTTTGAATTAAAATGTAACCCCTTGTTCATCAATTATATTAGTTCGTGTAATGTACAATGTGTAATCAATTTTAAATTATTATATTTATATGTTATAATTGTTGAATGATATTATAAATATAAATTAAAAATAAAGTTTGTCTATATAATGACTTATAGAATTTAAACTAATAGAACACAGTTGATGTTATTATAAATTAAATATTTAATTCAAAAATAGATGTGGGAGTGGATGTTTATGGGAGGCAGGTAAAGTGATAGCCTAAAAATCCGATAGAGAAATGTTCCCAAAAAAAAAAAATCCGATAGAGAAGCAGACTCTTCTAAAAGAGAAATTTTAATTTATATATATATATGGCGTTCTTATAAAAAAATGAGAGAGCGAGAGGAGTCAATCATGGTCCTCCATTGTAATGGACGGCTAAGATTTGTTGGACACTAAAAATATAAAAAAAAAATTTACGGCAAAGATTTACTGAGTATTAAAAAAAACAATTTCCTTCATTTATTCCTTATTTCCTTTTGTCCCATGAAGGGGTACGAGCCGTAAATTATTATTTTTTTAGTATCTAACAAATCTTATTCGTTCATTATAATGGAGGGCCAGGATTGGCTCCTCTCACGCGCTCACCCTCTTGTAAGAACGTCACCGTATATATATATATAGATGTGTATGTGAATATCAAATGAGAGTCACTACAACAAAAAAGGGTGATTCTCGACACATAATTATCGGCATTTATGCAAATGTCGAGAAATCTCGGCGCTTAAATGCGTCGAGACAAAGCGTCGAAAATCCTCGGCGTTTTTAAACGACGCAAAAAATCTCGGCGCTTATAAACGCCAATAATATCAACGCTTATAAGCGCCGAGATTCTCGGCGCTTATAAACACCGAGATCCTAGGCGCTTATAAGCGCCGAGAATATTATCGGGTATATAGACCCCCGCAAACCTTAACCCTCATTTCTCACCTCGCCGCCACTGCGAAATCGACTCTCACCCTCGAGCTCGCCATTTGTCTCTCGCCCTCACCACCACGTTTGTCTCTCACCCTCACCTTCCGATTTCCAAACGCGTCGTCTCCACCGCCCAGCCTTCGCCGCCGGTGTTCGCTTCTTACCGTCGCCACCACGTTCGTCTCTCGCCCTCACCTTCCGATTTCCAAACGCGTCGTCTCCACCGCCCAGCCCTCGCCGCCAGCGTTCGCGTCTCACCGTCGCCACCGGCGTTTGCCTTTCGCCGTCGCCTCTCACCATCGCCGCCAGCGTTCGTCTCTCACCCTCACCTTCCGATTTCACAGTTGCTCTTGCTTTGCTGTTAGTAAGTGATGTCCTTGCTCTAGTTTCAATTTTTATTTTTATTAGACTGCTTATTCTTCTACAAGTGTTATATCATTAGAGTTGGTTGAAGTAGTTGTATTATAGTTTTCTATTATCGCCGTTTCACACTTTCCCCTACTTCATGCGCATCCTTAATGCTATGGTTCGAATGATTCTATCGCTGCATCTCATCCTTTGAATTGTTTAATACAAAAGATTGTTATTTTGACGAAATTTTTGTGTTACTATTGATGTTTAAAATTATGTATTGGTGGCGCTTGTGAGTTCAATTTGTTAATGTTAGGGAGATTAGATATCGATTTCATAATTTTTGAATTTTGAAAAATAAAACTTTGTTGCTATATCCCTTGTTTAGATGAAACCTTCACATTAGAGGATTAAAATTGATTACAAGGAACTCATGTATCTTACTTTAATTTCTAACTTCTCCTAAGTCCCATTAATCATATGTCGAGATGATATTTGTATATGTTTTGATTGGTTGATTAAATATTTGTCTTATGAACTCTAACTTTTTTCAACTTTTAGGTAATTTGATTGCAAGTTGTATTATACATCTACTAATTCTTCTGTTTTTGAAAAAGCATGGATTCACAATGAGGAGATTTTTTAGAAACAACAAATCAGTGCAGTCATCAACACCAACACCGGAACATGAAAGAGGTGATGACAATCGGCGAAGAGCGTCAACATCTCAAGCAGAGGGACCAGTGAGGGATGTTGGTGTTTGGTCCACTAACGTGCCATTTGATGAGAGGGAGCTACTTCAATTTATCGGTAAATATTTTTAATTTTATAGCATTAAATTTACATATGAATAGCATTAATTATGGTAATAATTTTTCAATCGATTAGAAAAGTAACGGTATATCTTAATGGTTAATAGATGGCCAAGGTAACTTGAGTACCTTAAGGACGATACCGGTTAAGGAATTGTGGCATCTTCCTGAAGGTATAAGAGTTATTGTGCGGTTCAATGACCTACGCCAACCAATTAGAAAGGGTGGCGATTTGTTGGTCCGGTTTATTGGAGAGGTTGCCAAAACGGGACGGTTTTGTCAGCTCGGAGTATAAGATTGGCGTACGATGAATGACTAATACAAAGCAGAAGCTATTGAGGTTATTCGAGTAAGTATTATTTATATCTGAAGTTTACTTTATATATATGATATAATATGTATGTCTGAAATTTCTGAACTTTATCATTATATTAATTAAGGTTTTATACTCTTAATTGTGTTAATTTAATTCAATAGTATAATTGGCAATAAGTTAGTGACACAAATTTTACTGCTCGAGTGAAATGTATAAAATATATTATTTAGGTTACAGTAAGTACTTGCTAGAGTGGATATAGCACTGATATGTGGTTGCTCTCTTACTAGTACAACTATTGTTTTATGCCTTCTTACTATTCCTTTGCCTTTTTGTGACATTATTGTTGAATTTTATGTTTTAGGAAAAATTTTTAATTCCCGATGATGTATTGATTGATAAATCAATACTACAGCATCTTAGCAAAATGTGGAGGGGTTATAAGACTAGTTTAAAAGCAGCATATTGCGAAGAGGGGAAAACTGAGGCCGAAGTTATTGCAATAGTGCCACAAGGAGTTAATCGTGACCAATGGATAACTTTGGTACATTTTTTGTTTTCTCCACAAGGCAAGGTAAAACAATTTCTTTTTAAGTAATTTTTTATTGGTTAAAAAGGGGGAAGCAGATTGATATTGATTATGAATGTAAAGTTTTTCTTGGATTGATGTTGATTTCCAATGTCAGGAGAAGAGTAAATGCGGTAAAGAAGCGCGTGCCAAGCAGAATCAGTTTCACACGACTGGTTCAACAAGTTATGCGAATAAAAAAGATAGTTTTGTAAGGATTTCAGTATATGTTTAGTGTATTATTACTATCTACCTTTTAAATTAGTTAAGACTTATGTTGACTTATTGATTGTAGGAAATTGACAAAGGGAGGAAGCCCACCAGTATAGAATTTTACCAGGAAACACATACAAGGAAAAGTGGTGGCTTTTTTGAGAACACTGTTTCGCAAGAATTTATCATTTCTTTTAATTTAAATGTATTCAATGTCTTTTTCTCTTCTTTGTAGGATACAACTAGAGAAATAGTCGAGGCTCGAGTTGTATCTTCTTCCAGACCTCGATCAGAAATCGAGGAGGAAGTAATTACAGAGCTAATGTATGAACAGGAAAATCCGGGCTATTAAGCGGTAGGCTATGGATTTGGCGTGAAGAGGAGTGATATATACGGAGTCAGGGGTGAACTAAAGAAAAAGGGACTCGATCGTACCGGTGATCATGTCGAATTGCAAAATATGAAAATAGAATTGGTCAATGTAAAGCAGCAAATAAGAAGGCTCCTACCTATCTATGATGCTGTTTCTTTTGGCCAAGCCTCAAATGAAATGATGTTAGAAGGTCGAGCAATTATTACTGCGGTTGCTGATCTGGTAAGATAATCAATTAATTTGTATTTGTTTGTACTATAATGCAAATAATTACCTTTCTAATCCTTTGTAAATAATGAAATTGATGATGTGAATGATTGAGACAAAAGGCAGCATTGGGGTTGGTACTTTTGGGAAACTACATGAATTTACCATGTGAAGCAAAATTTTGGATGAGATATGCTTGTCTTACTGCTTGATAAGATGGTTTGATTTTTAGATGTTTTGACACTTCTTCTACTAAATATTTTCTCTAATATCTTCATTGATAATCCTCTTTCAATTTTTCCCATATGAGGAATAGCCTAACTTTAGACAACAAGATATAATTTGAATCATGTGTGTTGTGCTTTGCAAGATGTGGCAGAGAGTGGAATCTCATGTGCTATATTGTCGCCTTAAGATGTAGCAGACTCTTCATTTGCTTCAAGCACATACTAGATGGAAATAAGAATGGAGGGCAAGCTAAATAGGTGGCAATCACATGATATGGAAGTCATGAAATGTAGCACAACCTAGGCCTCCCTCTATCTACTCCTACTTCCCTTCCAAAAGGGATTGTGGACACTTGAGGGTTGACGGGTTCCGATGAATGATTTCATGTGCTCATTGTTATTGATTTATGTGATAGTAAACTGGTAGATTGATATTTTGTACATAAGTAATATTATTATTGTGTTGTCTATACAGGGTAGAGATGAATCAGGATCAGGTGATGGTGAACCCTCAAATTTTTTTGCATCTCCAAGCACGCCAAGCTCATTTGGTTGATTGGTATATTTGTGAAGAATGTACTTGACTAAGTTAGCATTGTATATTTTTTTATTTTGGTTGATATTAGATTAATTATGTTGATATTTGGAGTGGAAAGAATCTCAAATTTTGTATTGAACTATCAAAGTACATTGACAATGTTGTAATATTTTGATTGTCGAATTCGGAGTCTTATGAAAAATTTATCAGTTTAGTTGATATTTTTTTATTAAGTAATTATATATATATATATATGTGTGTGTGTGTGTGTGGGGGGGGGGGGGGGGGGGGGGGGGGGAATATGCACAAATAAATAGGCAATACAGGCTGTTTGTAAAATGTCCATGCTAAGAAGAGAAAATAGGGTATTTAAAAAACTCGAAAAATCTCGACATTAATAAGCGCCGAAAACCTCGGCGTTTTTTTTTTCTCGGCGTTTTCTTTCTCGGCGCTTGTCCTAAGGGCCGATAATGAAATTCTTGGCTCTTTTTTGCGCCAAGAATTGCAAAAAAAAGCGCCGAGAATCTATCTTTTTTGTTGTAGTAAGTATTTGACTATGATAAGTTATAAGAGCTTAAATATTAGCCACTGAATTCAGAATAAAGGGCTGAGATTGTACATATAAATAGGAGGAGAGAGAGAGAGAGTTTTTAGGGTATTTTTATATGTGCAATCTCAGCCCTTTGTTTTGAATTCAATACTAAGATTTAATCTCTTATATCTCATTATATATATATATATATACACGTGTGTGTGTGTGTGTGTGATAACTCCAATGAGAGAGTGATAGTAAATTATGAACCACTCATTTGACTAATAACATTATCTTCCACACACTTGACATCCTATTTTTTTCCTACTTTAACCGAATGTGTGGCCCTTTCTTTTATGTATTAAAATATCTCGTTAATAAGGGTATTGTTATTATTAGGCAAAATTATTATTAACAGAGCAAAATAATAATTTTTAAATAAATTTTATAACTTTTATTATCTATAAATTATATCATTTTTTTAATAATAATAACAACACTAACAGCTCTCAATAATACAATCTATAAATAAATAAGGCTTCAGAAATTAAAATGAATAGCATTTAAGTTGGGAGCTGTTTTTTTTTTCGATAATTGAGTTTTATTGATTATAAATGAAATTACAAGTCCTTATAATATGAAAGGATAATTCAAAAGATCAAAAAGATGCATTCCCCAAAAATACAAAATGTGGACTACCAAAAAAATCAGATCTATACATTCCTAATTTGTGATCTGTACTTCTATACATATGAAATTGATCATTCAATCCATGCAATCGGCGGAGAAATTCTTGAAACTGCATTCTTGGCCAGAGAATCTGCTACTTGATTTGCTTCTCTTCTTTGATGGATGATGGATACCCAATTGAATTCTTTCCGAAGCATGTGAATTCTATTAATTATGTAGTTTAATTTCCACGGGGATGCCTTGCTGTTGTTAACCCATGATACTGCATTTTTTGAGTCAGACTCAATGATCAATCTATTCTCCTTCATTCTTTCACATTGCACTGAAGTCTCTAATGCAACTTTAATAGCTTCAATCTCAGCGTAGTTTGAATCTTGAATTCCAATTGGCACTGAGAAAACACACATAATGTTACTTTGACTGTCTCCTAGAACTCCACCAATACCTGGAAGTCCGGGTTTTCCGATTGAAGATCCATCAACATTCCATTTAAGTGTTCCAATCTCTGGGGGAGACCACTGAATTTCAGCTCTTGGTGCTTTTTGCTGTCTCCATGTTGTTATGCTATCAATGTTTGTGATGATCTGTTGGATTGAGTAAGGGACATCTTCATTCGTAGCTTTTATCCATACTGCTACGCGATGCTTTGCAATATCAATAATGTTTTGTGTGGATGTTTGCTTGTCATTGAATACCATATCGTTTCTTGCAATCCAAATGGACCATGTTGCTGCAAAGAATGTTATGTACCAGCATTTGCCTTTGAAGTTTCTGTCATGAGCTCCCTGCCAGTGTTCAAACCATTGCTTTATTGATGCAGGACACACAAGCTGCAGATTCCACCAAGAAGTCATTGCAGTAAGTTGGGAGCTGTTGATTCATGTAGCAAGACATCCGTGCTATCATTGTTGCCTGAGGAAATCTCTTACAATCAAATTTTTAAAGAAGTAAACCGTTCAGTTGATTGGTTAGTTAATGTTAGTTATGAAGGTTTTGATGTTTCTATTTGGGATCATGCTCCCTCACGAGCCCTCTTTTCTATTTCTCGAGCTGAGTCTTAGGTTTTCCGCTTTCGAGAGGGAAATCTTAAGAATCTTTCAGCTTTGTCTTTACCTCTTTCACAAAAGAAAATATAGCAAAAATGCAGGCGACTCATAAATTATATGAACTAGTTAAGTCAGAAATTTCTTAAGCAGAGGTTCAAGTGGAGAATCAAACTTCAGACCTTCTTGACATAAATTAATATTCTATCCTCTCACCTGCCTCTATGGTTATTAAAATCCCGATTCGAATCTTAGAATCTTATGTTCTACGATTCCACAATTGCCGACCGATCTGAATCTTAAGTAAAATCTTAATTTTATAGAATCTTATGATTCGTTGAGATTATATGAAGCTAAGGGGTAGAATTGTAACACGATTTTACGATTCTATCGATTTGACCTCGATTCTACCAAGGTATACGAATAAAAAGTTAAAATATAAATAATCAAGCATATATATAATCAAACTTAGTTTATTAATTTGATGCAAAAGAAAAAGTTAATTAAGCGTTAAGAAATTTAAATTAAGTTTAGGTTTATATTTTAACATTAATATAAAATTCGAGTAATAGCCTCTATCTTAAAAGTTTTCATGATTAGTATAACACAAAATTACACATATATATGATATGATAATAGTTTTTATCATAGTTGATTATATTTTTTATATATACTCATGTAAGTAAAGGTTCTATTAATAATTTTTTGAATTATATAATTGATATTAATACAAAAAAATTATAATATGTATTTAGTAGAATCTTACGATTCTCGATTTAATTTTATAATTCCGATTTTGAAAGCCTCTGCCGATTTTAGGTAGAATCCCCGATTTTAACAATGGGTACAGAACTAGATATTAATCCAACGGCTGAGAATAATCCGTAGAGGGACGCCGACATGGCGTAATGAATAAGTCGAACAATCATGTAGTCAAGTCAATCCAAACCCTATAAAAGCATCTTCACATTTTACTATACGGACGGTCCAGATGCTTTCTCCGCATTACAGCTGGACGGTTACCGTTTCGTTGTAGTAAATTAGGGCATTTTTTTTTTGAGTACTTAAATCTGTGCTTACGTAGAGGATGAGCTTAAAATTATGGAAACTCTGTGATAATTATTATTATTATTAGGAAGTTTCTAATGTGTGTATTAAATACACCCTATTTTAATATTTGACTAACTAATTTAAAATTTATTATTATTGCTAATTATATTTAACCAATCAAATATAAAAATATGGTACAATTAATGTACATATTGGGCACATGTTTGAAGGTCCTATTTAGTATTATTATTATTATTAGAGTAAAATTGTAACCACGTTTGGTTACTAAATGAATTAAATCTTTTTGGAAACTTGTATTTTCAACTCCTTTGTCAACTTTTTGAGAAGTAGGTAAAATATATTTGATTGTGAGGGTGGAAAATAGAACTTCCTTCGAGAGTATAATAAAAAATAAATGAATTAGAACTTACCTAATGGGGTCCAAGTAAATTACTTCCTGCATTTTGAAGGAATTGAAAATTGTTTAACAATTTCTACTTCTGCGTTATGCCTACTTCCAGGCGACCAAACAAGAGCTAAAATTCGTATTTTCAATGAATTTCTACTCCTCATATCTATTTTCTGCATACCAAATGAAACGAGTTATTATTAGAGTAAAATTTTAGCCTTTAGACTTATTTTGTAACTCTTAATATTTGTAATTTTTTAAATACTCGTTTAAAATTGCTTCTTTTTGGGAAAAATGGTGTTTTTTCACTAAAAAACTACTCTTTTTTTAATTTACAGAATATTTGACGAAAGTAAAAAATGTTTTTTATTAAAAATAGAATCTTTTTTCCTTTTTTCATTAAGCATCAACAGACATTTGATACATAAACAAAGAAATTTTAATACAAAAATACCCACACTGAAATATTAAAATTTGATATAAAAAAACATTAAAATTACATCATATACTCTACACAAAAACCCATTTCCCTAACCCAACTCCTCCTTCCGAGATATGCGCCAGCATGCACCACCGACCGATTGTCAATGCAAAACCATCGGCCAGAGGACGCCTGTCGTCGACCCACGTTCTTGCTAGAACTCGCCCTTCAATTTGTGATTTTGTTTGCTTATTAAGTTCGAAGTCGATTTTCAACCATCTATTATCATCAGAGAGCCACATATCAGTGTTGTTGAATGTCAACATTCGACAATTAATGTCAACCTTGAAACATTCTCATTTTATTGACGGAAAATGTTGTTGTAACAATTACATTAAATGATTTATTTCACTGGTCCCTAATATTTTAAGCTTGTTTAAATTAATTGCTCATATTCTTTTTTATTTTTAGCATAAAAAGTCCAAAGGTGTTACGAACCTAAATATAAAGTATACTAAAACTAAGAGAAAACAGTAAAATACTGAAAATAAAGCATAAGAGAGAAAGATAAAGACGACATTGATTTCATTTGCTTGATCACTTGTGAATACAAGACCTCCTATTTATAGAATACCCACTCCATAGGTGGGACTCACTATACTATCTATTAGACTATCCTAATACTAAACACTCAAATATTATAGACTCTAAATACCTAATTTGGGCACGTATCAAATGATAAACCATATTATATTTTATTCAAAATATAATGTCTAACATTTATAGATTTTTTTAATTAGTCACTCATCTTTTCCTCATTTTAAACAATATTTTATTTTATTTTATTAAAGGTTCAGTTTTTCATTCGTCTTTTGATTTTTACCTAATGAGGAGTGATCGTTTTAAAAACCAAAGACTAATTTAAGCAAAATTATAAGATTTATTTATATTTTAGTATTCCAGCGATTAATAAAAATGCCTCTGATTTTTGATTTATTTTTTTAGTACCTTATATTTAGTTCGTATTAATTAATAAGACATTCATTCACATGATGACATCATATTTCGGAGAGAAAATTAACGTTACAAGGTATTTAAATATCTACTGCAATATGACAATACTACTATTGACCCTTTCTTTAAAAAAAAAAAGAAAATTCCCCGACGCCAACCGTTAACATCCTTCACTTCAGTGGATATTTAAATTGACTTGCCACGTCAAACGGGTATTTTCGTCAATATTTTCTGCCGAGTATTTAAATTGGCATATCACGTTAGTTTTCTCCTAAGAATATGACCTAATCATGCTGAAAGGGTCCTATTTATTAATATATAAAAAAATCTAATATACTAAAAACACAATTCAAAAAAGATCAGTATTCTTTTTATTTCAATTAACAAACAAACAAACAACAACAAACCCAGTACCTGCAAGGGCTCCCGCAATAGCGGGGTTTGGGGAGAGTAGAGGTACGCAGCTTTCCCCCTTCAGGGGTCTACCCTGAAAAAAGGCTGTTTCCGAGAACCCCTAATCTGCGAGGCTGGTCCGCAGCATAGAGCATGTGACCTGGCAGCAAGAGAGCAACAAAGCACAAGTAGGGCAAAACATACGGAGAGCAAAACAACAGACACAAAGCAAACACAAACATTACAGACACAAAGCAAGCCACATCAAGTAGAAATCAACGGATAGATAGGTAGGCAAGTAATAGCTCATGAGAGTAAGTACACAACTTAACGTTAGGTACTAAAATGTAGATAATCTAAATTATAAATATTAAAAACTATTTTTTAATGTTAATTGAAACGCAAAGTCAATTATTCATTAAATAAAGAATTCACATTTACATTCAAATTGCGAAATGTCAAATCGCTTAGATGGTGTGATTCACGGTGCCATGTCCCCCTCACTATCTTCTTTATTCTTATAATATATTATTTTTTCATTTATTGGGTTAAAAGTCAAGGCCTCCGTATATTTATCCAATTTATCATTTTTAACTTATATTTTTTTTCTAACGAGGAACTCGGTTACCCGATAACTCCGATCATGCGGCAACCCCACATATCACAGGAGCCAGTTAAGTCAAAGATTCTTTGAGTAGAGGTTCAAGGAGGGAATCGAACTCCAGATTTTTTGGTCTAAAGCAAATGTTAGAGTATAAAACCAATCTTGAGCCTTCACCCATCAGCTTAAGCTTTTGGGATAGTTGGTTCTTTGATAACTCTATCCCATCACTTGCCTCCGACCTTTGAGCTAGTTAATGCAATTTAAAAGAAAAGGTATAGGTTGTGTTTTTAAAGATAATAAGAGATCTGAACTCAAATTCAAAACGAACATATCAAAGGCAGCGATTGGTTGCAACATTAATTGAATTGCTGCGAAGTTGTATTTACTGATAAATCAGTTTTTGTGTTAATTTTTCAGGAAGTGGGGAAAATATATTTGGCTTGAGGATGGAAAATAGAACATCTTTTGAAAGGTTAGTTAAAAACAAATGAAGTAGAACTTACGTGGAGGCTCGGTAACTTCCTTTTTGCATTTTAAAAGAATTGGAAATCGCTCAGCGACTACCACTTTCCACACTCTGCCTACTTCCTGCTATCCAAACAAAAGAAAAAATTCGTACTTCTCATGATTTTCTACTTATGTTGGGTTACTTTATATGGAGTATGGTAGTGGTGGCCAACGAGCCGGGTCAGCCCGGAACCCGGCCCGGCCCGCACTGTAGCGGACTGGGCCCGGCCCGAGCCCGGTCTACACCTAGCCGGGCCGCGGGCCAATTTTTGATAGGGGCTGGGCCCGGGCCCGGGCCCGGGAGTCCTCCTATTTTTTTTAAAAAAAAATTATATTACTCTTACTTTGTATTTTTTGATAAATAAATTTATACTTTTATATATTAGGCTCCAACTGTGTTGTATTTGTAGTTGTTACGTTATTTATTTACCATTATTTACTATTATTTATTATATATTTTATTTTATTATATATATTTAGCATTATTAGTGCTTGGGATAAAATGTATTTGTATCTCATATTATTTATCAATGAATTATAATAATTTTAGTACAAAACGACTTTGTATTTTTTAAATTTTGCTTTTTATTTTAATGTTGTGGCCGGGCCTGGCCCTGGAGGCCCCCCGGCCCGTGGCCTTCACTAGAGTATGGTTTCATACTGCAAGGGGCCAAGTCCGATGGAGCGGGGAAAAATTTTTTGGGCCTCAGTTTGGGCCCATGTTGAGGTTCAGGGCCGTGATTGGTGGTTCACCTGAATACTTAGGGTTTCATATAGTGCACCTATTTATACCCGGTTTTAGGGTTTGAGGGAGTGCAACGAATTGAAGAAAACTCTCTCTAACAACTCCAAAGTAATAAAATTCTCCCCGCAACTTCGTGTTGAATTTTTGTTGTTTAGTTATTACATTTTCTAACAACTTCCTGCATACTAAATGAGGCTAAATAATATTTGAATTCTTGAGAATATGTGAGAATATTAAGGTCTTGAAATATGTTTTAAAGTCTTGCCATTGAGCTTGATCTAATAATAAGTTGTTTTCATGCTTTTATGCTCTAAGATTACACAATGACACGCTCTGCAGGTTGGGGATACTTGAAAATAGCCTCTCTTCAGGGTAGCGCCCTAAAGGGGGAAGGATGCATACATCCACCCCCAATCCTACTTATGCGGGAGCCCTTGTGGCACTGGGACTCTTGTTGCTGTTAGTCTTTTCATTGAGCATTTTTCATATTAAAAAATGGCCCTTTATAGTGAAGTAGGTGTGATATATATTCTATTTAATTTACATATATGTATTGGAAAAATATTAAACTTTTATGGTTGAGTATTTATTTTCATTATATAATAGTTATATATATAATTATATTTAAACTATATAAATTGTACATATTATATATTTATTTTTCTTTCCGATCTCCGTGTTGTACAGTGTTGGAGCAGACTGCATTGAAACGAAGATGGATATTATAATTTCTCATTCTTAGTGGTTGTTTGTTTGCTAGAAAATAATATAAGACTTTAGAATTTATGAATTATTGATATTTGTCTCTTATTTGATTACCAGAAAATTATAAAACATGAAAAGTTCTAAATAAAGTTATAATTATTTGTTATACAATAATTAACTTATATAAGAGGAAGGATTAATTAGATAAATTATAATTTATGAGAAGTTCTATTTCTTATCCGACAACCAAATACAAAGCTCGGTTTGATCATATGAAACCCCTCACTTTCGAGATCTACTTCCTCTTCAAAGGGTGTTCCGTCAATTGCTCGCATCACAAGACAAACTGGAAAAAAAGCTTGGCGTGAGATATAATGGCCCTGATTCTATAGTTTTAAACCACATGAAGATAATCGAAGCTGAAAGAAGGAAAGCTGTTTTGGTGAAATCATCTACAAAGAAGTTCTGGACTCGTGGAGTTTCAGTTTAAAACGTACACGGGAAATGTAAGCATCGAAAGATGTCAGCTCACCTGGTGGGTTAGTGTATCTAGTAGGCCAATGCAGATGATTTCGTAACTGTGTTGCATGTCTAGTCCATTGATCATATGATATTAAGAAGAGAATGACCGTATGATATAAATCCTTGAGGTGGAAGAATCTTGAATGCATCATGACGGGATTATGTTACAGACTTAATGATTCTTTGAAGGGGATTCTAGAATGTTTGATTTATCTTGCACTTTTGTCTTTGATAATTTATATTAGTTGCTATTTTTGGCTTATGTCTCTTGTTTGTGCAGCTTTAGTGCAGACCACCACTTTATGTCAAGTTTGTACTTATATTATCAAAAAAAAAAACAAATTCTTACATTAAGAAATTAATACACGAACTAAATTTCAAAAAATATAACTTCTTATATAACTTTAATTCACGTGTTAACTAAACGAGACCTTTAGTTTCGTAATCATTTATACACTTTATGGATAAGGTTGGGCAAAATCTAACTGGCTAACCAAAAAGTCAA
Organism: Simmondsia chinensis; assembly: GCA_018398585.1. Lineage (NCBI taxonomy): Eukaryota > Viridiplantae > Streptophyta > Magnoliopsida > Caryophyllales > Simmondsiaceae > Simmondsia > Simmondsia chinensis. The sequence goes on from JAGTTD010000007.1 coordinate 38,439,215, forward strand.
CCTTTTATGAAAAGTGGAAGGTTCCAAAATAAATTTTTTTTTTTTCAATTAATAAATTTAGTTAATGAACCATGCACGTGTTAATTTTAATTTAATTGATGGAAATTTAGCTAATTTAGATATGAAATACGTATAATACATAGTGTCATAAAAATATTAAAATTTGAAGCTAGTTTATTAATATTTTTTTAGTGATGCACAATATATAAATTAAATTTTATTTTTTGGGAGTTGTTATTATTAGAGCAAAAATTATTATTATTATTAGAGTAATAATATGCTATACAAATAATAAGAATCATAAAATTTTCTTAAAAACTATAATTTTGCTCTTGTAATAACAATTTTGCTCTAACAATTAGAGGTGTATTTGAGTCGAGCCCGAGCCTGCCAGAAAATCCGGAGTCCGATTTGTGTATATAATTTTAATATATAATATAAGCATCTAAAAATACTGAATCTTATAAAATTAAATATTTATTTCTTACAATTTAATAATAATATAAATATCTTATATAATTATTCTTAAAATATATATATATATTGTACAAATTATACCATTATCTTTATTTTTGAATTTTCAACTTTCGTAGGAAAATATTTTTCTTCTTGCTAATTTCTAACCGGTCTTGGACTTGACCGACCCAATTTTAATCAGTCCGATACTCGATCTCTTGATTGGATGTAGTCCTTTCTTCGATCCGGTTCGGTCTGGGACCGATGTGCACCCGCGGTCAAATATGATAAGGAATCAAAAAATGGTTGGACCATAATATTCAAGCATTGAACCATCACACCAAATCTATTGGTACCACTGCTAGCAAACAGTCAAACCCCAATGTGTCGACCACTTTTTAGACTAAGAAAAATGCTAAGGTCAATATTTGTTTTCGAATTATTATAAATAACCATGTATTTTTAGTGAGAATTTTTATTAATATAATTTTAATTTGGCTAAAATTTTCTTATTAAGTAAATTTTACTTTTATTTGGTACAACAACAACAGCAGCAACAAACCCAGTGCCTCAAGGGTTCTCGCATAAGCAGGGTTTGGGAGGGGTGGATGTACGCAGCCTTATTCCTTCACGGTGTAACTCTGCCAAGAGGCTGTTTGTGAGGACCCCCAACCTTATAGGGTTGGCAATACGAGGACTTTCCAGAAGGTCACCCATTCTGGTACCACTCTCGCCCAAGCACGCTTAACTTCGGAGTTCTAATGGGGTCCGGTGCCTTAGTTGCTTAATAAATGAGCCCTACTTTTATTTGGTAGACGAGGTTAAAAAAATAGTTAGTTAATTGCGACTCAATGCTTATTAACACATGTCGTGTCAATCACATAAATATCGAGTGTGGTTTGGGAAATCCATGTTTGTACAGGGTTACTCTCGTGTTATGTTGACTACAACCAAGGGTATAAATGAGCCAAAATGAACCTAACACTTTGTTTTTTGGGTAAATTATAGAAAACCCTCATTGGCTTTTGCTTTAATAACAAGAAAATTTTCTTATAAATAAAATCACTCTCTAAACCCCCTCACTTTTGAAAATTTATCACTTTGCCCCCAAATAATTTTTTTGACCATTTTACCCCTTAAAATAAAATGGTTAAGTGTTTGAGTTTATTTTTAGGTTGGACTTTTATATTTTGAAGAAAAATAAGGATTTTTTATATTTTTAAAAAGTACGATTTTCTGCATTTATAAAAATTATTATTTTAATTAATTATAATAATGATATTATAATATTAATAAAAAATATTATATTTTATCCCATTATATTTTTTATAAAAATTTTAAAAATACTTTTTATCTTGTGAACTTATAATATATTTACCATAATTAATTAAAATAATTATATTTTTATAAATATAGAAAATCTTCTTAATTCTTTTGCCAAAAACATAAAATTTCTAATTTTTGCCTAATAATGTAAAAGCTCCTTCTAAAAATAAAATTAAACATTTAACCCCCTCACTTTTAAGAGGCAAAATAGTCAAAAATAAGTTGCATGGGGTAAAGTAATAAATTTCTAAAAGTGAGGGGGTTTTGTGAGTACTTTTATTTGTGATAGGGGTTTTCTGTTTTTGAAACAAAAGTCAGGGGGTTTTCTGTAATTTACCCTTATTTTTTTGAACGTCTAACACCTTCTTGTTTGAACTTAAGTTTTTATAAGTCTTATCGAGCGCATGTTCAAGTTGAGGTTTTATCAAGCATTCGAACTTTGTTTGAGTTTAGTTTGATAAAATTTGACAGTGTTCGATACTTTGCTTTCCTCGTTCACTAGCCTAATCGAGCTAATTCAACCTTGCTATTGAGCCTAATTGATTTTATAACTGAGCTAAGTTAGCTATGCATAAACATGGCCTCACTATCAAATTGAGTTGTTCAAGTTACTATCAAACCATTGTCAAACTATTTTAAGCTAATGCCGACTATTAACGAGCCCTCATCATCTTTGAACAAGCTGTTATTGAGCCCCCGAAGCTCCCTTAACGAACTGTTTGCAAACATTAACAACTTAACACTTCCTTATTCGAACTCAATTTGTTAATGTTATTGAGCTTGTTTGCATAAGGCTCGATAATTATCAAGCACCCGTAACCAACACAAACGAGCTATAGTCTCGAATGAAATAATTTTATTGAACGTTCGATCTGTCGGCACCCCTAACTATAAGTTAAATAATGGACAGATTTAAGTAAAATTGAAAGAAAAAATAACAACTTAATGCAGTACTATTCTGATCCGATTCTGTCAACTAATTCATTTAACGTGTTGAAGCAGGTTGGTTCATTTTTTTTTTTTGTTGATAATTATCGGCAAAGTCGTAGTACATATCAGGCCTCGACAAGGCGAAACCTCAACCATCCCTTAGCCGGAGATGGGTACAAAAATCAGATTAAAACGGGAAAAATCAGACACCAAAAACAAACGGGACAACATCACACAAACCAGAGAGGACCGGAAGCTAGTAAGGCACTAGTTAAAACCGAAGCAGGCACACACACAGCCACACCTCCCAGACACAGACGAACAACCTCAAGAGGGTGCAGAACAGGGAAGGAATTCCCTCCCCCCCTGCATTGCAAGCAAGGTAGCAGATATGGGACTGGACAGGGACGGTACCGAGCCCATAACACACAGAAGGGGAAGGAAAACCCAGGTTGGCGGGTGAAGTCAGGAATCCTCTTAAGGGATTACATTGTCATTGTGTCAAAGGTGTAGCAGGTGGTTTACATCAACAAAAACTCAACCAGACCCTAATAGACTAGTCCTTAGAAAATACGGAACAGGAGAGGTGCTGACAAAAGCAGGTTGGTTCATTACCCTACCAAAACATAATTGGTTCATCAATAGGTCAAATTAAACCCGACCGACATAGGCCATTTCCGAACTATTAACCAACTATGATTATCATAAACGTTATATCTGTACATGTTTAATATTTTGACGAAGGAAAAATTTTCCAATAGAGTAATCTATTCAATTGCATACTAAACAGAAGTGTGACGATTTACCGTATCATATTTATTTACGATATATTGTGTTAAAATAGAACTAAATTTCAAAATGACATTAGATTATAATTATAATTAGGCTCTGTTTGGTATATAAAATTGGAATTGGATTGTGGAATTGCAATTCCAATTCCAATTCTGATGGAAATAGAATTATAATGGAATTGAAATTCCATTGTTTGGTTCATCGAAGGAATTAAAGGTTGGAATTATAATTACACAATGAATCGAATTATCAAGGGTTTTCGGTCTATTGATTTGGAGAATTTTATGTTTTAAATCAACTACGGTTAGATTTTTTTTTCTGAGCGGTTCACATTGCGTTCAAGTTATTATGGTAGAAGCGATTCACTTTGAGTTGAAGTCGTTCGAGTTTCGAGTCAAATCAGGTTGAGTATCGTGTTGGGTCATTTGGCGTTCAAATTATATTATTTTTTTAGTTAATCAGATTAGCTCTTTTCGGGATTCAGGCTAGAATCAGTTGGGTTTTGAGTTCATTTAGATCATTTCAGGCTCAAGTTATCTTAGTTTTGTTATATCGTTTCAAATTTCGAGTCATCCTATGCTGAGTTCGAGATGAGTTAGGTCATTTTGGGTTTGGGTCGCATAAAGTCTTGAGTCAATTTAGTCGGGTCATTTTCACTTGGGCTCAACTTGTTACATTACATTCAAGTCGAGTCAATCGGTTTGGGTTACTTTGTACTAAAGTTAAAGTGATTTCGGTCATTTCAAGTTCAAGTAATTCGAGTTAGATGATTTCAAGGTTTGGGTCAAATTTTAGGTTGTGCCTAAGTCTTTAAACATTGACACATCTTAGATTTAGGTTAATCAAGTGGGGTCATTTTTGGGTTTTAAGTCAACGGAGTCAATATGAAACTGTAATTCCTTACCTCCATCCTAAGGAATTGGAAAGTATGATTTTCAGTTAAAATGTAATTCCATAAAATTGGACAGTAGAATTGTAATTCTAATTCCAGCAAGTGAACCAAACAACAGAATTGAAATTCTGGCCTCTAATTCCAACCTCAATCCCAAGTTCAGGCTCCAATTTCGTACTCAAAATATAGCCTTATAATAATAATAATAATAATGCAATTAAGAAATACGTGGACTTGTTGAAAGGAGATTGATAATGAAACCACGATCCCAAACCAGATCAAAACAAATATTAGCCGAGTATATAACGAGTAGACTTTCTAATTTAGACCAATCCAACCAAAAGATAAAGAAAAAATCTTGCAGTTTAATTTGATAGTTTTTATTATCAGAGCAAAAATTATTATTGTCAGAGTAATAATGTAACTTATTAATAATGAGAGCTATATAATTGCCTTAAAAACTATAGTTTTACTGTAACAATAATAACTTTGCCCTAATAATAAGATTATTCTTAATTTATATATATAACTGCTTATCTAGTTTCATATTACATAAACATATTAATGCATACGAATAACTATTTAATATTTAATCTATCTTTATAATGATCTGTATTAGAATTATTTTCTCTATTGGTGCTTGATGTTCTAAAGTTTGTTCAAATTAGTCGAATATTTTTTTTGTTCAAAACCGGTCTTAGTGTTTATAAATTTATTCAAACCGGTCTTTAGTATTACTGTAGTTTAAAATAGTCTTTTAACTTTTATTTTATTTCAAAATTAGTCTTATTAAACACTATTTTAAATAAAAGAAAACACCAAGGCCCACTATGAACAAAATTATAATATTAAGAATAAGAAAACTAAATTTAAAAATATTAGAGATAAATATAGTAAATTGCTTATTTGTATTATTATTAGATATTTAATGAATAAGTATAGCTAGGGTAATATTATTATTGTCAATAAAAAATTATAGTTTTCAAAGTAATTTTATTGTTTTAATTGTTTGTAAGTCATATTATCAGTCCAATAATAACTACTCTTATACAACTAATTACAATTTTAAAAAAAAAAATTAGATGTACAAATTATATGTATTTTTGGGGCAAGATAAATTAGATACTTATACGTAGGCCTTGTTTGGTATGTAAGAAGAAAATTTGAGAAGTAAAAATTTACCAAAAGTATGAATTTTAGCTCTTGTTTGGTTGGAAAAAAGTAGGCAGAATACGGCAAGTAGAAATTATTAAGCAATTTTCAAGCCTTTCAAAATGCAGAAAGTAACTTATCTGACCCTCACGTAAGTTCTAATTCATTTGTTTATCTAACCTCCCTAAAAAAGTTTTATTTTCTATTTCGGTAATCAAATAAGTTTTATATCTATTTCTGATAAGTTGACATATAAATTAAAATTTTAAAAATATAATTTTTTTATAAAAATTTAATTTATATAATAACCAAACGAGGCGTTATTATACTTCAAAAATTAGACAGACCAAATTCTTGGCCATCATAAATTTCCCAATCTCTACTCCTCTCTCTCTCTCTCTGTTTCTCTGCCTGGTCAAACCACGCGTCTTCTATACCAAAACCTCCCCTTTCACCTCTTAAATTCTCCCAATTCCTCTTTCATTCTCTTCAAAGTTCTCATCTTTAGGGTTTTTTTCGACTCTCCGATACCTAAAATCGATTGTAAAGGTTGAATTTTTACGGCAATTTTGGTTCAAATTGATCGAAACAATGGGAGGAGTATGCTCCGCAGGTATAATTGAAGAAAAGTTCGATCCGCAGCAGAAGAAGAAGTTGAAGATGGTGAGGAGTTTTGGTAAGGCACAGATGAAGAAGGGGAATTTTGATCATCGAAAGTCGCCCGAGAAGTTTGATTCCGGCGAGGTAAGATTTTCGATTTCGAGAGAATTCAAGTCGTCAACGCCTAGAGAATCCGCTGATGCTAAGGTTTTGTTGAATTTGTTCTTTTTATTTATGTAAACTACTTGTCAGTATCTTGAGTTTTGTTGTATTAATTTTAGTCCTTCAAATGATTTTTTAGTTAAAAATTTACATATATTTAATAAAATAGTTTAAATTATGGTGCAAAAGGACGTAAAATATGCTATTACTTGTTGGCAATCTCGTCTATTCTCCTGTGACGCTTCTGATAAAGAAAATTAGATGCAAGACTATTAACAAATTTTATATATTAAAAAATTAATATATCAAATGGGAACTAATATGTAATTTACCCTTTACTTTTCTGTAACACTGTTGATGGTTGTAGATTCGTAGAATATTAATGGTGTTAAGAATATAAGATTATTGTTGAATTTTACCGAACAGCATAAACAAATCATTAAAAAATTTGATCATAAAATAAATTGTTTGTATGTAATTAAGTATTTTTTTAACAAAATAATGCTAATACAACAAATCATTAAAAAATTTAATCATAAAGCCTATAAATATTAACAATTTAGACTATGAAAACATAACCCTTAAGATTTGGGGTCCCGAAGCAGCTGCTTTGGTTTCTTGGGTTGTATTCGGCCCTGATCATAAGTTTCTAGGATAGTTAGTTTCTTGACACGGTGTCTCGTTATTTTTATATGAGATGTTGTAAGTTTGTATACGATAGGCCACTTTTAATAGAAAAAGAAATATTATTAAGGGAACAAAAAAAAAAGATGTACATTAGTGACAAAATATCCTTGATCATCAAATAAAATTCCAATAACCTGATAACATAAGGAACTTCAATTCCACTGCAATATTTGCCAATGTTACGTGTAGGAAGTTCCCAAAGCTCTTAGTTCAAAGAGATCTTGAAAAGATCAACTTATCCCACTAGAAATCCGCTAGTGTATATCATCTAGGCTGGATATAACCACAAGCGACCCAAGCAATTGCTTTTGGCCCCTAGATTTTAGGGACCCGGATTTTTTGGGATTGTAGTTTTTGAAGTATCAATCGTTAATACTAGTAAGTTTTGTGATTATAATTTTTACAATTTGTTAACCCATTTAAAATTTTTGCTTGAAGGTCCGAAAATGTCAAGACTGGCCCTATATATCGTCTTGGTTTTTATGTATTAATTTGCAGGACGCAGATAGCATTGTCATTCTTTTTTTCTTTTTCTTCTTTTTTTTTGGAGTTGGAGAAATTATTATGGTCAAATTTTTTGATAAAAATGTACTTTTGCCTTTGTTTACATTTGCGTGGAGGTACTATTAGAATGGAACTTTACGCTTCCTTTTTTACTTTTGAACTTTGAATCTCAAGGGGAAATTGGAAAGGAAAGCAGAAACTTAGACCTTATATTTGGTACTTTTTGCAACTTTTGTTGCCAAGATGATTTGTCACATCTTCAGCTTTTAGTTATCCTAAGTGACATTTTATTATTTTGAAATAAATTCGAAAATACTAAGCAAAGCTAAGTTCTAAAAATTTGTTTGGCCTTGAGAAATTATATCAAGTATTCTGTTGCAGTGCGGATTAATAAGATTTGGTGTGTTTTTGATCTGTAAGTATGGTGATTCTATGTGATCAGTGCACTAGGACTATTATTTTGATACGTTTGCAATTTAGAGTTTTTGTCTAAAAAAACCATATTTTGAAAGTGATTTTTTCTTGTTTTCGAACACGAAGCAAAAACGAGAAAAAATTGCTTTCATTATAGTTTCTACAAAAACAACAACTACAAACAGAAAACAATATCAAGCTAGTCCTAAATTTTTTAGCTTATTTAGTTTGTTATCTTATCCTAAATGGTAAGTTTAGGTTGTGCTTTCTATTCATGTTTCGATCTTTTGCCGTGCAGGGATCACCCAAGAGTTCATTCCTAGGACGAGCGAGCTTTGCTGGTTTAGACAAAGCCGTGGATGTTTTAGATACGCTTGGTAGTGGAATGGTGAATTTGAGTAACAGTGGATTTATTTCTGGAAAGACTTCGAGGGGAAACAAGATAGCGATATTAGCATTTGAAGTAGCGAATACAATATCGAGAGGTGCAAATCTCATGCAGTCTTTGTCAGATGAAAATGTTAAGTTCATAAAGGAAGAGGTTTTGCCCTCAGAAGGAGTCCAATACTTGGTCTCTAGAGATATGAAGGTGTTGTTAAGTATAGGATTTGCTGACAAGAGGTATCCTCTCATACATTAGGTTTTGGAATACACGTCAAGTGTAATTTTGCATTTCTATGTGTGGGTTTCCGCCTTTCTTATTCTCGTTGTTCTATGTTCTAATTGCAGGGAGGATCTTGATGTCTTCTGCCGAGAGGTGATTAGATTTGGGAATCTATGTAAAGACCGAGAATGGCACAACTTGGATCGGTATTTTGCGAAGTAAGTATGTGTAATACTTGTTAGGCAGATTCCTAAGAATTGAGTTCTATTTAGATGCAAAACAATAGATTGGAAAGAAACGGAGGTGAGTAGGGAGAGAGAAATTGTTTAGCATATAAATTTACATGGAAAGCCCTCAAAAGGGGGGATAAACCACAGGCAGAGGGAAAAAAACCCACTAAGAACTTCGAAGGATGACTGGAACGTATATATAGGCAGAGCTGGACACCTCAGATCTATTCTTAATGTGTTTGCTGGGCAGAAGCAGCAAATGGTAGTCATGTAAATTCGAGATATAAATTCGACAAAAAAGACTAATACAAATTCATTGTAGTCATGTAGTTTGGTAATATCTAACTGGAGAAATATACCCATTTCAAAATGGTTGTAATATTTCAGATTGGATTTAGAAAATGCAGCGCACAAACCATTACGGGAAGAGGCAGAAGCAAAAATGAAGGAACTAACAACTTTGGCTCTGCATACTTCTGTAAGTTCAAACATTCTTCTTTTCCTTATACTTCGGTTCGATTTGCTCTCAATTCAATATCTCGATAAAATAAGCTCCGTAGGTGGAGATTGAGTTGAGTTGGCTTGAATTATACTCTGACAATTAACTCTATTTTCCTTGCCGCAGGAGTTATATCATGAGTTGAATGCTTTGGACAGGTTCGATCAGGATTATCGAATGAAGCTTGAAGAAGTGAAGTCATTAAATCTACCCCGTAAAGGTAAAACTTGGATAATTCTATTATCTGATTAATATTTTTTTGTAAAATGTAACTCGATTGAACTGTGGTGATGTGTAAAACTCAGATAATTCTATTATCTGATTAATATTTTTTGTAAAATGTAACTCGATCGAACTGTGGTGATGTGCCTCCTGTACTACTCTGACTATTCCTCTCCTTCATTTTCTTCTAAGTTTATGCATTCCTCTTGTTCTGTTATGGCGTTCTTTATATCAACTGTTTGTCATTTCTTTTTCTCAATTGTAGGAGAACATATCACGATATTACACTCTGAGCTGAACCAACAAAAAAGATACGTCAGGAGCTTGCAAAAGAAATCTCTTTGGTCGAAAAGTTTGGAAGAGGTATACAAACATGTCATTTTTCATTGTTGATTCGAAACTCGATGTGATTGGACTTAGAGATCAATGCATTCCCCAATATCTTCTGCATCACTTACTTTTGTAAGGAAAAAATCCCTGTGTTATGTTGTCTGCATGAATTCGTATTTAGATTCTTTCAATTTTCACGAAGGCAGATAATAAAATGGATTTGGGTTCATTTTGATCTCGTGTACATCACATTATCTAGATGTTAGATCTTAATTGCTCATGCATTTTGAGATATTTTTCGATGTTACAGGTGATTGAGAAGCTTGTTGATATTGTTGCTTACATGCATCAAAGAATCTCGGATGTCTTTGGAAACGGTATGTGCTTTATACACGACGAATTGTGAAATCTTATTGCTAGAGAGTATTGTGCTTTTGTGCTTGGAAACTAGAAAGGAGAGAGAAGGAGCCTATGAAGCATTGGTTTATTGGTAAAACACTAGTGAGGTTGAGGCCCCAAGGGGTTCCAAGTTGAATTCTCCAACCCTGCTTACCTACCCAAAAACGACATTATGTACGAGTTGGCCAGATGTTATTTGTTTAGGAATCCTGGCCTGAATATAAATTATCGGTTTTGCATCAAGGATTAATTTAAATCTCACAACTTATTCAGAAGCCGAAACTGAGAAATGTGTTAAAAATAATGCTGTCGGATATTTGGCTATTCATATTCAAAGTTTCCTAGTTTGAAAGAGTGACTTCATTCAGATCTCCTCATTACCCTAATTGCGGACTAGAATGGGAAGCATATTATATTAATAAATCTGGATAGCTATGTCTATGTGTAGAGCCCGCTAAGTCCCGCAAGTAATAGAAGCAGTTGCTTGTGGCCCTCAATTTGTTAAAGGCCACATTTGAAAAGTAGTTAAACTATCAGATTGCTCTTACATTATGTCGGCACTTATAAATCTAGAAATAACAACACATATTACTTGGTGCTATAATATATAATGAATCATTCAAGGCATGCTTAAGCTTTACCTAGTTGCTTCAATTACTGAATAAGAGTCCGCAGTTGAAATCTGTTTTGAGCCCCTCAAATCTTAGATAGGCCCTGCAATGTCAGTTACACTTGTGCATGACAACTGTTCATGTCAGCATATTCTACATCATTCCCAGTGCCTCAAGGGCTCCCGCCTAAGCAGGGTCTGGGGGGATGGATGTACGCAGCTTTCCCCTTTCAGGGTGCTACCCTGATGAGAGGCTGTTTCCGAGAACCCCCAACGTGAGAGGTGCAACACGAGGACTTCCCAGGAGGTCACCCATCTTGGTACTACCCTCGCCCAAGCACGCTTAACTTCGGAGTTCTAATGGAATCCGATGCTTGCGTGTTGGTACCCTCTTAGGTTCATGTCAGCATATATTCTGTCTCATATATTTGAAGTTCTTCATGAACATGTTTCCTTGGAATTATTTCGCCCCAAATCATGTATTATTAATAATATAATTATTGTAAAATGGCAGGTGTTATGGGAGCTGTTGAGAAGCCTAACGACTCTACTCAAAGACTAGGTGCTGCTGGACTTGCTCTACATTATGCAAATTTAATTAATCAAATAGATAATATTGTGAGTTTCTTGGTTCTTTCTTGTTTATAATATTTTGTTTGCATATGTAAGGAAGATACAATATTTTCCGAAATAGGGACCCAACTATCAAGGAACCAACTTTCCTAAAAGCTTAAGCTTTTGGGACAGTTTGTTCCTTGACATGGTATTAGAGTCTTGTTGACCAAGAGGTCACGAGTTTGAATCTCAACAGCCCTTACTTTCAACATTACAATAATTTAAGCATATGGTATGAGGTGAGCCTGTTGTCACGGACCGCCAATATTATAGTACTTTTTATTTTTCGATAATGTACTAGAAGGACCTAGGAAGTACTAGGCCTTCCTTATTTTTCCTTAATTTACTTGATGCATTGATGTAAACGGAAGGACATGTCGCTTGACACGAAGGGTCGCGTCCAAAGGGTCTTGACACGGCCCAGACACGGTCCAGGCAGTGTCCAGGGTCGCGTCCCAGTGCGCCCAGGCGCAGGCCCAGACACGGGCGCCCATGTCCTTCCCCAGGTCGCGTCCCTAGCTTGAGAAGGCGTGTCTCTTGACCTTTCACACGGTCCATTGACACGGCCAAGGCAAGGGGAGTGCACCCAATTTTGTTCCTTTAATATTCCAAGCATTTAGACTAGATTCATGTACCTATTTATTATTCATGTTTCCTAGGTAATGAACCGTGCCCCTTGGGAAATACACACGGTTCATGCATCTTGTAAATCTCATTGAGCATATATAATAAAGTGGTGGCAATTGCCAAGGGTGTCAAAACTCACCCAAATTAATCCAATCTCTTTGTCCCTTTGATCGTGTACTTGCATTGTTATTGTGACTCTATTTCCTTTGTTCCAAAACACTCTTTTGCCTTTATTCCGCATAAACACAACCTTCGGGTTAACGAGGAGCCTGACTTAGCGAGGTACTTTCGGAGTGAGATGAGTTTTGCACTTCAAACCTTTAACGTGGATGGTTGGGAGCTTAACCATTACCTGAAACTCTATCAATTCTTCTTCGTCTCTCGATGTTCTAATGGGAAATATTTTTCGTCTCATTTCTTTTTTTTATTTGTTTTTTTTGGCATAACTTCGTAGCAGCGATTTCAAATAGAGAAAATGTTCTCCTCAATAGAGGGAATTAGGGGAAATTAACTTCCCCTCTCATCCCTCATGAAAGGGGTAAACGTTTTCTGTCATAATCTCACGTTATATGTTTTACTTCAACCTCAACTTAGCAGTGTGAACCCCATACAAATTTATTAAATGAAACCAATTTTTGGCTAAAATGATAGAACTTTCAAGAAAAAAGGGTATTTGAAACAAGATTATCTGTTCGGTTCAACGGAGCCTTGATGATGTACTTGTTAAAACACTATCGCGGTCGAGTGTACTGGGATTGATTTTTACAGATCTGGTCTCTTTTGCACAGGCATCCAGACCAACCTCTCTCCCGCCGAATATGAGGGATTCACTGTATAATGGATTGCCAAATAGTGTCAAGACTGCTCTACGCTCGAACTTAAGAAAATTTGATGGCAATGAAGAGGTACTTCCCGTTTCCTTTCTCGGGCTTGTTTAGTCAAACTATGAAAAAATGTTTTTTTTAAAAAGGCTTTTATTAAAAAGTGTTTTTATCTCGAGGATTTTCAGCTTTTGTTTCTAATTAAAAGAACTTTTTATCCAGGCGAAAGATGCTCAAATCCCGGAAAAAATGCTTTGTTCCTGTAAAAAAATACTTTTTTCTATAAAAAAAAGTTTGGCCAAACAAGTCCTAATAGTTTCATCTTGTCGATTTCTTATTTTATTTTGTTATTGGTTTTTTGATCAGCATGTACATGAATCTTCGGATTTAGCTCTGATTCATATGGTTTTTGCAGCTTGCAGTCCCTCAGATTAAAGCCGAGATGGAAAAGATTCTCCAGTGGCTCGTCCCAGTGGCTACAAATACGTTGAAGTATGTCTTTGATTAATCCACTACTCTTAAGATCGGAATTTATGACTTACGTTTCTTGAAGTTTGATCTTTTATCACTTATATACCCTGACGTTTTAAAATATATATATATATATATATATATATATACCTTAGCGTATGAAAGTTTTATCACTTTGAATTAGGTAGTCGGCCAATGCTCAACAAATTTCATGGCGAGATACTAACGAGGAACATAATTTTGACAATGTATATGTGTCAATGGTCAAAATTTAGTACGTTTTGTCGGAAATTGCTGACATTGCGATTTCAACAATATATAGATATCTCCTATAGAAAGCAGGGAAATCTTTTACGGTAATCCAACAAATTTTCAGAGCGAACAGTAACATCGGTCCTGTTACTATTGTATCATGCTCTATATCAGTATCTTATGGTGAAAATTTTACCTGATTCTAGGAAAATTTTACCAGATTCACGCATAGCTACAATATATTATAAGGTTTTAAATCTAAGGGTACCTTATTGTATATATTAAAACTCCCGGATATCTGAATGATAAATGTTCAGACCCCACAGTACGTAAGTGATATGCTTTCTGTTGAATAGTATAAGAGTTCATTGGTGCACAATTTCTACTTTCGCTTTTATTTTCTCTTATGTTTCCTCTGTTTCGTGTTTAACGTGCGCAGAGTACATCAGGGGTTCGGTTGGGTTGGAGAATGGGCGAATTCGAGGTTTGTCTATCTTCTTCTACTTCACTTAAATCATGCAAATTCACATGTTATCTGTGAGCTCCCTGCATTTCTGACATCCTTGGACGTTGAGAGCTGCCTCTAGTATACCAGTTAGTGAGATCTGAGGTTTTCGACTTCTGTGTATAAGTATGCAGTTGTGCAGCTTCGGTTGAACCCGATTTTAGATTTCTTGGTGGATTGCTTTCTCCTTCACTCATGGCATTTTCTTCCATTTGAATGTTCTCCACGTAAATCTGTGTTATAATGTTTGTAAATTTGTTCAAATTGATCTCTGATTGTCTTTAAATAGTTCTTAATGTTTTATTTTGTGATCAAACTAGTCCCCCATTTAGTAACCGATACCGAATTAAAATTGAAAGATGGGGGGCTAATTTTTTCACAAAACAATACACAGTCCATTTTGAAACAAAAAAGATGAGAAACAAATTTAACAAAATTACAAACATCAGGGAGTGTTCTTAAAAAAAAAATATTAGGGACCGGTAGAGTAAATAACTTGGAAGTATCGTGACAAAGAGGTAAATACATGAACATGATAGGCAAATATTCAAGAATTGGGTTTGATTTAGATGCAAAAGAACTTATTTTAAAAAAAGTGACAAAAAAAGAGAGAGAATACAAATAACATATAGCTTTACATACAAACAACAACAACAACAAACCCAGTACCTCAAAGGGCTCCCGCATAAGCAGGGTCTGGGGGTAGATGTACGCAGGGAGCAACCCTAAAGGGAGGCTGTTTCCTTGGGTCCCCAAGGCAGCTTGCTACCACTATAGACCTCCGTTTCTCATCATACATAAATTTGAAACAAAACACGGCAAAATCAACCCAATTGGTAGGAAAGAGGATAACATTTTTGCTCAGGGTTTTGAGGCATTCGTTATCTTCTTATAGAAAGTGCATATCTCATACAGGTTAGTTCGAGTCAATTTCATGTTAACCGCGCAATTTCACTTAGCCTTAGATTCATCATAAAATTAATTGACATTAAATAAAGTAGCTCATTAGACCTGTCTTTTGCTCTCTTAAGAATATGAACTCCACATATAAGTTAAATGTAAATTCCACATAGGAGTTGTAGGAAAGAGAGGACCAACATGTAAGTTTAGTGGTTTACTTCACCTGATGTTAATTGGTTTTAGGATGAAGCGTCACTTGATTTTATATGTGGATTTCATATACGCCAACTCCGTGGGTCGGGCCTAAAAACGCGGTGAAATTTAACATGATTCCTTTTTTGCACAACTCCCAACTGTGATATTATTAACTATATCGGTTTCCCTTTGCAGTAATGATTTCAACAAGAAGAACGCAGCAAATGGGGGTCTAATTCGGCTCCAAACACTATATCACGCAGATAAGCAAGCACTCGACTCTTACATTCTTCAACTCGTAACTTACCTTCACCGTCTCATCGCTGCCTTAAGACATCGCGACTATGGTCTCAAACCGGTCCCTTTCAGATCCCCGAGCCACCACCGAACATCGCCACTCCATTCCCCTACCACTAGGCGCCTGACCTTCACCAGTGACCCCCAGAAAACGCTCCAGATCAGGCTTTCCGAGGAAGAACAAAAACTTCTACAAAGCGTTATTACACGAACATCAGCACCTGGAATAAGCAAAAGCCAGGAGTTTACGAGGCTAACTCGGAGACAGAAAAAGATTTGGGTTTCATGTAGGAGCATGGGGAGCTCCCCCTGTCGAGACTCGGGTCAAGGACGAGACGTGGATTTGCTCTAAAACGGTGACTTAGATATGCTAAACGGACCAAGATTGCCGTTTTGAGCTCTAGATTACAGGGGTATGTCTCTGATTATTTTACTTGAACTCAGTTATAATTTTGTTACATCTATTGCTGTTTATTCTTAAGATTATAATGTATATGATGTGTATGTTGGTAGTGATTGCATTGTATATAAGTATAGAGATTGCATAAAGATTCATGATTTATCTGACAATTGACATCTTACCATAGTATAAATATATAAATTACATCATATAGGAAATGTTAGAGTTGATTTTTTTACCATTTTGACGGTCTGATGAGGGATTTAATGTTAACTTTTTTTGTGTTTGTCACTTGGATGGTTCTTATGAACATCAAGTCATAAGAGTTGAACGTTTCCATGAATGTATGTATGAGTATTTTTGTGGTGTTGTGTTTTGTTTCCAATTTTTATGCTTTTTTAGTTGTGGGTTTCAAACACAGCATCTCTTTAAGATAGTACTCTAAAAAAGTAAGACTGCGTGTATCTTATCCCTCAATCCTATATTGGTAGGAGCGTTTATGGTACTAGGTTTGTTGTATGTCTTGTTTTCAATCACCCCATCCTTGGTGGAGATTTCTTTCCTTTTTTTTCTTTTTAATATTGACAAGGAGTATAATGACTTTTCATATGGGATGGGGAGGGGAACTCAATACCTCTTGCTTGAGGGGTTGAAAGACAAACGACCACACCAATATGTGTAGCACATATTTAATGGAAATCATTTATAACCTGTTCGGTATTGTTTTTGTTTGCAACTTTTGCTTTCTAAGAAATTAGAATGTAAGTGTTGCAAATGATTTTTTTTTCCTTATTTACTTAAATTCTATGTTGTTTTTTAAAAAAAGCAGAACTCGCTGGAAAAAAATATCTACTCCATCAATGAATCATTTGTTTGACTGAATAACTAAATAAAATATCCTATATACATAATGGATATTCCAATTAACCAAGCCTCATTCTAATATTTTGTTCCAAAGCATAGATATCCACTAGGTGGTTCATCTTATTCATTCAGATATTTGCGACCACAGTCACAAACTTTATGTAATCCAAAATTTTGTTTTCCAAAATATAAAGGTTACAATCACTATCCCAGCGAACAAGTGTTGATAACATTGCTACTAATGGTTTATTAGCAACTTGAATAGCTAGCAAATGACATCAATTTTAAGCAAAATAATGACTTGTTAGCAACTTCAATAGCTTGACTTGATAACTCAAACTAGTGAATCGAGTACCATTTATACTGTTATCTTATTGGATCAATCAATTTTGAATTGGGACATTTAGGAATTTTTGGAAGTTCTATTGTATAGTTTGAACTTGTCAACCTTATCAAGCTCGGGATTGGATAAGAAACGTCTACTTGGAAAAGGAGGGAGCAGCACTCATTAGATGGCAGTGAGAAGCAAGATTCAAAAATCTACCAAAATATTTTGTTTGACAACTGGATAAAAGAAGGTAAAGAGAGTTACGACGGGCAGAGAGGATTTTAATAGATTTTAGAGTTCTTTACACTAAAAACCACTTATATCTTATTTGGCAATTGAACAAAAAAGAGTAAAGAGAGGAGGGCAAAGACGAAGAGGGGAAAATAAAATCTTACCCTTATTTATATGTCAAAATAAGAGAAGTAAATGAATTAACCTTATTTAACAATTGAATAAACAAATAAGGGTAAAGAAAACGGGGGTAATGAAGGGTAATGGAGAGTAAAATTTTACCCTCCTTTACACCTCTTCATATTTTGCCAATTGTTACCTCCCAGTATCTTTACCCCCGTTACCATATTGCCAAATAAGGGATTAAAGTTTACATACAGTTTAAAAAAATCACGACATTTTTCAACATACAGTCTTAGACTTCTAAAAAATTTTATAATATTAGACCTTAACATAATACTATTAATTTCTTATCTTAAAAAAAAAACAAAACAATTGAAAATGATTTACCATTACCAGCAAAAACTAACAAATTTTCCCTTCAACATTAAAAAATTTAGGGCAAAATTTTAGAACTTAAACTACACTTTAAAATTTCTTTATTTATAGTTTAAACAATTAAAAAAATTTATTTGAAAACCCAGTAAAATGTATGAAGAGGGATCAGATGGTGAAAAGGAGAGTACCCAGGTTGTCGTAACCAGGCTTTGGGCGGGCACCCCTCTCGCATTTAAAATTAACCGCGAGTAATTTACCACTCCTCATGTCCCTTTTTACTGCCTGAAGGATCATGCTTTCAACTTCCCCTTGATGCCCCTTTATATAGCTTCTCTCCACTTGCGCCCCTCATCTCTTGCCCGATGTGGGATTCAACTTACATCCCATCCCACTTTATAAATTTTGAGGCTGCTCTTTGTCCTCTTTATTTTGTTAATAATGTTGATTGTAGAGGTTTATTTTTAAGTCGAGTTGAGCCTGAGATCATCGGGGACGAGGCTCGGCTTGTTTATATTTAGCTCGGTTCTAGTTTAGAAACTTCAAGTTTGAGATTGGCTTATCATAGACTTGGGTTTGAATTGGATTAGTTGAGCTTGAAAATGGCTTGGATTAGCTTATCAATTTTGCTCATCTTAGTCCTCTTTATTTTGTTAAGAATGTTGATTGTAGAGGTTTATTTTTAACTCGAGTTGAGCCCGAGCTTGTTGGGGACGAGGCTCAGCTCGTTTATATTTAGCTCGGTTCTAGTTTAGAAACTGGCTTGGATTAGCTTATCAATTTTGCTCCTCTTAGTCCTCTTTATTTTGTTAAGAATGTTGATTGTAGAGGTTTATTTTTAAGTCGAGTTGAGCCCGAGATTGTTGGGGACGAGGCTCGGCTCGTTTATATTTAACTCGGTTCTAGTTTAGAAACTTTGAGTTTGAGATTGGCTTATCATAGACTTGGGTTTGAATTGGATTAGTTGAGCTCGAAACTAGCTTGGTTTAGCTTATCAACTTTGCACCTCTTAGTCCTCTTTATTTTGTTAAGAATGTTGATTGTAGAGGTTTATTTTTAGGTCGAGTTGAGCCCGAGCTTGTTGGGGACGAGGCTCGGCTTGTTTATATTCAGCTCCGTTCTAGTTTAGAAACTTCAAGTTTGAGATTGGCTTATGATAGACTTGGGTTTGAATTGGATTTGTTGAGCTCGAAACAGGCCTGGATTAGCTTATCAATTTTGCACCTCTTAGTCCTTTTTATTTTGTTAAGAATGTTGATTGTAGAGGTTTATTTTTAAGTCGAGTTGAGCCCGAGCTTGTCGGGGACGAGGCTCAGCTTGTTTATATTTAGCTCGGTTCTAGTTTAGAAACTTCAAGTTTGAGATTGGCTTATCATAGACTTGGGTTTGAATTGGATTAGTTGAGCTCGAAACTGGCTTGGATTAGCTTATCAATTTTGCTCCTCTTAGTCCTCTTTATTTTGTTAAGAATGTTGATTGTAGAGGTTTATTTTTAAGTCGAGTTGAGCGAGCTTGTCGGGGACGAGGCTCGGCTCGTTTATATTTAGCTCGGTTCTAGTTTAGAAACTTTAAGTTTGAGATTGGCTTATCATAGACTTAGGTTTAAATTGGATTAGTTGAGCTCGAAACTGGCTTGGATTAGCTTATCAATTTTGCTCCTCTTAGTCCTCTTGATTTTGTTAAGAATGTTGATTGTAGAGGTCTATTTTTAAGTCGAGTTGAGCCTGAGATTGTCGAGGACGAGGCTCGGCTTGTTTATATTTAGCTCGGTTCTAGTTTAGAAACTTTGAGTTTGAGATTGGCTTATCATAGACTTGGGTTTAAATTGGATTAGTTGAGCTCGAAACTAGCTTGAATTAGCTTATTAATTTTGCTCCTCTTAGTCCTCTTTATTTTGTTAAGAATGTTGATTGTAGAGGTCTATTTTTAAGTCGAGTTGAGCTTGAGATCGTTGGGGACGAGGCTCGGCTTGTTTATATTTAGCTCAGTTCTAGTTTAGAAACTTTGAGTTTGAGATTGGCTTATCATAGACTTGGGTTTGAATTGGATTAGTTGAGCTCGAAACTAGGTTGAATTAGCTTATTAATTTTGCTCCTCTTAGTCCTCTTTATTTTGTTAAGAATGTTGATTGTAGAGGTTTATTTTTAAGTCGAGTTGAGCCCGAGCTTGTCGGGGATGAGGCTCGGCTCGTTTATATTTAGCTCGGTTCTAGTTTAGAAACTTTAAGTTTGAGATTGGCTTATCATAGACTTGGATTTAAATTGGATTAGTTGAGCTCAAAACTGGCTTGGATTAGCTTATCAATTTTGCTCCTGCTAGTCCTCTTTATTTTGTTAAGAATGTTGATTGTAGAGGTTTATTTTTATGTCGAGTTGAGCCCGAGCTTGTCGGGGTCAAGGCTCGGCTTGTTTATATTTAGCTCGGTTCTAGTTCGGAAACTTAAAGTTTGAGATTGGCTTATCATAAACTTGTGTTTGAATTGGATTAGCTTATCAATTTTCAGCTCTTAGTCTTTCTTTCTTTAGTTAAGAATAAGCTCATCGGATCGAGGCTCGGCTCATTTACGTTTAGCTTAGTTCTAGTTCGGAAACTTCAAGTTTGATAAGCTGATCAGGGCTACTCTCCACTTACATCCCTCGTCTTCTGTCCGATGTGGGATTCAACTTATAGCCCACTTTATAAATTTTGCAGCTTCTCCTTCTCCTCTTTATTTTATTTTATTTTTGATCATTAAAAGATGGCCCTCAGGCCTCCGAGCTTAGCATTAAATCTGAAATAAGAACATTACATAGTTCTGATGGGGGGGATGTCCACCACCTATGATTACATCTATTTTCTAAATGGAGCTTAACTCCTACATAAGCTACTCTATTACACTTTCTATTAATCCAACTAAAATATATACAATCAAAATGACCTTTAAGGTACATGATATCTGAAACAACCGACTTAATATGCCACGGGACTATTAAACTACAATTAATAGCCTCTTTATTTTGTTAATAATGTTATTTGTTGAGGTTTATTTTTAAGCCGAGTTGAGCCTAAGCTTATCAAGCTTGAGGCTTAATTTGGCTTTAGATTGAAAACTTCAAGCTCGAGATCGGCTTATCATAGACTCAAGTTTGAATTGGAACAGTTGAGCAAGAAGCTGACTCGGATTGGCTTATCGATTTGGTAGCTTTTAGTCCTCTTTATTTTGTTAAAGAATATTGATCTTTGGGGTATACTTTGAGCTGAGATGAGTCAAGTCTAAGCTCATAAGACTAGAGGTTTAGCTCGGCTTTAGCTGGGCTTGAGCTTGGAACTTCAAGCTCGAGATTGGCTTATCATGGGATCAGGCTTGGATCAAATTATTTGTGTTCAAAATCCAGCTCAAACCGGCTTATCAATTTTGCCGCTCCTATTAGTCTTTCTTTATTTGTTATTGTTAAAAATTAAGTAGAAAATATAGAATACAACAACAACAGTCCCAATGCTCCAAGGGCTCCCGTATAAGCAGGGTCTGGGGAGGGGGTGGTTGTACGCGGCCTCCCCTTTTTAGGGTGCTACCTTAAAAGGAGGCTATTTCCAGAATGTAGAAAATATAGAATTTAAATATTATGAATGACATCTTGTTATGTGTTGTTATGTTTTCAAGATTTAATCATGCCTACTATTTGTGCCACAAATATTAAGTAGGTATTTTTTGTACCCACTACCGTTTAGGAGATAGTAAAGGGTTCGTCCAATCGAGTTACCTGTATATACTCCGGCTGTGTCAATAATTATCAAAAAAAAATATTAAGTGGGTGTTAGTTTTAAGGCACATAAAAATATTAAAGAAATTCTAGAAGATACTTCATCCCTGTAAAAAGGTGTCTGTTAAAAATCTGCGCTCTAACTATCAAAGTGTTTGTTAAAAAATAATACTTTTACTGCTAATATGTTTGTTTGAAAAGACATATTAAGTGTCTATAAATATGATCATACTGTTGGGATCTAGGGGATCTAGGGATCATAATAATAATAATAATTATGCCGGAGTGAGTTTGCTCTCGCGATTCAACACTAAGGGGATCTAGGGTTTCAAATCGTGAGCAATGGCGCGGGGGAGAGGTCGTCCTCCCTGGGGTCGTGGTGGTTCGGTGGTGGCTTCTGGTGGTACAGGGGGCACGTCTCAGGGGAGGTCTGGAGGTTCGGGAAGAGGCTCGGAGAGGGCGATGGGAGGGGAATCGTCTCCTAATTCTGGTTCGAATAATGGCCTTGAGGGGTTTAGGGTTGAGAGTGAGATGGTGATAGCTGATCCGGTGGAGGTGATTCCGTCTGAGCTCCCTTCAAATCCAAGGGAGGAGAGGTGGGCTGATAGAGTTGAGGAAGATGTACCGGTGCTAGGTGGGGCTGAGAATACGCAGTCGGTCCTCCCTGTGTTGCAGGAGGTACCGAATGAGGGTCGAGTAGTGAATCCACCAGAGACATCTTGGAGGAGGATGTTTACTAACAATAGAGAACCGAGTCAGGGCCTGCAATTAAAAGCAGAGACACAGGGGGTTTCACAGGGTAAAGTGACTTTTACAGAGACGGAGGTGAATGAAGGAGTCAGCTACTGGAATAGGGCGTTGGTAGGCTATCTTGTAGGGGGATCCCTGTCTTACTCGGTGATCCGCAATTCTGTACTGGATTTGTGGCTTACTGTGGGTGAGCCTCGGATTTTATTACATAATGAGGGCTGGGTGTTTTTTGTGTTTGACATTGAAGAAGATTTGATGAAGGTGATGGAGGGTGGCCTTATCTTATCAGACAAATGCCGTTGATTTTGAAGAGATGGACTCCGAGCTTCCGGTTTGATGCTGAAGAGTTCAATAGAGTGCCGATTTGGGTAAATTCGCCAAATCTCCCTTTACATTTATGGAGTGCAAATTCCTTGAGTAAGATTGCTAGTTGTATAGGGACACCATTGTATGCTGATAATATGACTGCAACTAAACAAAGAGTATCATATGCTCGCATTTTGATTGAGATTGATGTGTCAGAACCTATTAAAAAGAGTATTGAGATTGAGCTACCGGGAGGTGTGTGTATAGAGCAGGTTGTGTGGTATGAATCGCTTCCTCATTGGTATACAAATTGTAAGAAGTTAGGCCATGTGGAGCGTAATTGTCCAAAGATTAAGAAGGTGTGACGGCCTAAGGCGACTGAGATCGTGCAGAGTATTGACCAACCGGAGGCTTCTCAGGTGAATTTAGAGGGAGAAGGGCTACCGAATCCTGCTTCGAACTTCAAGAATGTGAATATGGGTGAGGGGTCTGCTTCTAGAGAAGAGGAATGGAGGGTAGTAGGGAGGAGGGGTTCAAGTTCACAGAATTTGGTGAGAAGGGGACCTCAGCTGCAAAATGCCTTTAATATTTTGCAGGAAGTGGATGGGGTTAGGAGTGTATTAGAAGAGGGGAGGGAGAATGTGCCTCAGGGGGGGCATAATGATTTAATTACATAATCGATGATAGGGTCGTGGAATATACGAGGGTTAAATAAGGGTGGTAAGGGATTGGAGATCTGGAGTTTAGTAGGTAGAGAAAAAATAAGGCTTATGGCCATTTTAGAGACGAGAGTAAAGAGTAATAAAGCTGCTTAAATGATAAGTAGTTTTTTTGGAGGTTGGGAGAGTAGGTGTAATTATGAGGGTGATGGGAGTGGGAGGATTTGGGTTGTTTGGGATCCGGGAGAGGTGCGGGTTGAAGTGCATCGTCAATTCATTCATTTAGAGGTTAGATTTCGGAAGTTGGGAAAGGAAGCAATAATGTGTACTTTTTGTTATGGAGATAATAATTTGATTAAGAGGAGACAACTTTGGGGTGCCTTCTAGGGATTGGGCTGTATTGATAAACCTTGGATTGTATTGGGGGACTTTAATGCAGTGCTAGGGCAAGATGACCGTATTGGGGGGAGGGGGGGGGGGGCGAGATCGATGAGCATGAGACGCTGGATTTTGTTGAATGTGTGGACCGATGAGGATTCTCGGATTTGAGAAGTGTTGGATCGTTTTATACTTGGTCTAACCATAGGGGACCGGGGCAACTCATTACTTCAAAGATTGACCGTGCTTTGGGTAATTCTTGTTGGCACGAGACCTTTGAATCGGTTGCCCATTTCTTAAACTCTGGGGTTTCCGATCATTCGCCTATTGTGGTTAAGATTGGTGCAGGGGATCAGGGGGGTCGGGCTGCATACAATATGGCAAATTGGCTAAGTGATATGGGATGTTTTTGGCCTATGGTGGTTGATGCTTGGCATACTACAGCGAATGGCACTCATCAGTTTATTTTGCGTAAGAAGCTTACTGAGGCGAAGAAGAGGCTGAAGCGGTTCAAGCAGAACTTTCCCGGGGGTATTTCGGTTATGGTGGATAAGGCCCGATTGGAGTTGAATGAGCTTCAGGAAAGGGATAACTCTTCTGGGGTTACGAAAGAGCAAATTTCCGAAGCTAGGCAGCGTTTGATTCATTTGAATAAGCTGCAATCTGAGTATTTGCAGCAGCGAGCAAAAATTAATCACTTGAATTTGGCTGATATGGGTTCGAGCTACTTTTATGCTAGTATTAAAGCAAGGGGAAAGCAAAATGTGATTTGGTCCTTGTTGGGGAGTGATGGGCAAGTTATTGAAGATCCATTTCTGATTCAGGAGGAGGTGCTCGGTTATTATAAGTCGATGCTGTACCGTGTGAAGTGATTCAAGATAGGGTCTTCACTGCAGGTCCAATACTTCATGAAGAGGACCATGGTGTTTTGCTTCAACCAGTCACGGACAGAGAGATAAGAAATGTTGTATGGAGTATCCAAGATTCGAAGGCCCCGGGTCCCGATGGTCTTCCTTCCAAATTCTATAAAGCGGCTTGGGGTGTGATAGGAAAGGAGGTATGCAATGCAGTTCGAGACTTGTTTCAAAAAGGGAAACTTTTGAAATGCCTTAATGCAACAACTATTTGCTTGATCCCGAAAGTTGAGCAGCCACAAATTGTTGTGGACTTCCGCCTAATCTCTTGTTGCAACGTGATATGTAAGGTAATCTCGAGATTGTTAGCTGATCGTTTAAATAAAGTGTTGGGTAAAGCCACTAATCTTTCCCAAGCAGCGTTTGTGAGGGGTCAGTCCATTTTTGATAATATTCTTATGGGTCAGGAGACAGTGAAACATTATAATCGAAAGAATATTTCCCCAAGATGCTTTATGAAGATAGATATTAAAAAGGCTTATGATTCAGTTAACTGGAATTTCCTCATATCTGTTATGCGAGGTCTTGGTTTTCCTGAACGTTTTGTGGAGCTAGTTGGTGAATGTGTTTCATCCCCATCTTATTCGATTCAGATGAATAATGGGTTAGTGGGATACTTTAGAGGTGCCCGGGGGTTAAGACTAGGGGATCCTATATCACCTTATCTCTTTGTTTTATGCATGGAATATCTTTCAAGAAAGGTGAATTTGGTTGAAGGGGATTTTAAATTCCATCCGAAGTGTGCAAAGTTTAAAATGAACCATCTTATGTTTGCGGACGATCTTCTAGTGTTTGCTCGAGGTGATATGGGATCGGTCCAGGCAATGTGGAGTATCCTCCAAGAGTTTGCTCCGGAGTCGGGGTTAGAAGCTAATACACTTAAATCTGGAATTTGCTTCGGTGGAGTAAATGAGGAGACAAAGGAAGTGATACTGAAGGACTTGGGCTTTGTTGAGTTGCAGAGTCCGCTTCGGTATTTGGGTGTCCCGATTGCAGGAAGTAGATTGAAGTTGTCTCAATATGGTGTCCTGATCGATAACATTGGTAGGCGTATCTCAGCGTGGCAAAATAAGAAGCTATCATATGCGGGGAGAGTTGAGCTTATTCGGTCGGTCTTAGCAGGTATGATTTCCTATTGGTACAATATTTTTTATTTTCCAAAAGGGGTCATAATAAATATACAGAGGCTGATGGTGAGATTCCTGTGGTGGGGTGATATTGGAGCTAACCGCGGTTTTGCCCCTATTGCGTGGGATAAGATATATTTTCCAAAAAATGAAGGTGTTTTAGGCATTAAACAATTGGGGGCTTGGAATATTGCGCATTATATGAAGCTTCTTTGGAAAATTCAGGAGAAGCAGGATTCTTTGTGGATTAGTTGGGTTATGGGGTGATAAGCCGAGGGAGAGGTTGGGTCTGTGCAGTAGGAACGGTGTCTTTAGCTTGGCTGCGGCTTATGATGAGATTCGAATTCATCGGGCTCAATGTCACTTGCAGAGATCTGTGTGGGCGAGCAGTGCTAATCCTCGACATAGCTTTATAACTTGGATGGCAGTGAAAGGTATTCTGTTAACAGATGATGAAAAAAAGGGGGATGAGTATGGGTAGTCAATGCTCGTTGCGTAGAGAACAGCTTGAAGATGGTGACCATATATTTTTTGAGTGTAGATGGGTAGCTCAAGTTTGGAAGGCCGTTTGTGATTGGAGTGACATCGAGTTTTGCTCACACTTGACAGGGACGTTAGAATGGTTCAAGAGGGTGGTGAAGAATCAACTTTCTTATAGTAAAATTGAGAGATTAGTTTTCACAACCATAATATACCATGTATGGAGAGAGAGGAACCGAAGAAGATTTGAAGACCGAGAGATGAGTATTGAGAGAGTAATTTGGGAAATTAAAGTGACGGTATGGACAAGAATTAATTACTTGAAGATTGATGCCGGGAGATTAGACTAGGTTCAGGAGTTGGGCTGGTGAATGTCTGATGGTTGTTTGGATTTGATTGAGTGGTGAGAAGTTTTGTTTATACAGATTGTATATGTAAAAGTTTTAATAGTTTAATGGTATCTGCTCTTGCCTTTTGACAAAATAAAAATAAAAATGATCATACTGTTTCTAGAATATTTTCATTTAGAAAATCCTACTCTCTGTGTATGCTCAATGATTTGAGATAACTTGTAGATATTGAGTTTTGTTGTGCCATTGAAACTATTTCACAGTAGATAAAATAAGTCTTAAAGGCAAGCGGTTAGATACTCGCCCTGAAGCCATTTCATAACATATTCTTTTCTTTTGATCAATATTTCATACCATATTCTAACATAATATACAGAGAGAATAAATAAATAAAATAGTTAGTAGTGAAAAATAACCAAAGAGGGCACCAACACGCCATCGCCGGATCCCATTAGAACTCCAAAGTTAAGCGTACTTAGGCGAGACTAGTACCAGGATGGGTGACCTATTGGGAAGTCCTCACCCTTAGGTTGGGGGCACTGGGAAACGGCCTCTTTTCAGGTTAACATCCTGAAGGGGGAAGGCTGCGTACATCCACCCCTCTCAAACCCTACGTAGGCGGGAGCCCTTGAGGCACTGGGTATGTTCCTAGATATAAGAGATTATATCCGCTAATAGTTAAGAATATCATAAAGTCTGTAAGAATTTTCATGTTGGACTTGGAAGTAATTTATCCATGTAATAGAAGTGATCCACATGAGAGTCTATTGAGAAATTTTACGCCATAATTGTTAGTGATGAGAGATCAACATCAGTGTCTAGTAATGACTCCGTTTAATGCACCATGCTATCGAAAAGCTGTCATATTTACTGCACCTACCTTTAAGAAAGAATCTATCATTAAGTTACCGTGAGGTTTGATCTTTCATGCTTAAGGCTCCGTTTGTTTCAACGGAAGTACTTTTCCCACAGAAAATATTTTCCTTTGGAAAAGGTTTTCCATGGAAAATGCTATTCCCGTTTAGGTTTTCCGTTGTTTGTTTCAACGGAAAATAAGTTTTCACATTTCGATATTCCTTGCTTGTTTTAAATGAATCATCTTTTACCAATTATCTTATTCCTAGCTAGAGGACAATATAAATAACAATATAATATATTTAAAATTATTTAGACTATGCGGGGTTGTAGAGTTATTACTAAGATACCCTAAGGTTTGAGCATTTATTACATATTCTGACATTTAGATGTATGTAATGACGTCCCTTAAAGTTAAATATTTTATCACTCAGGTACCATACATTAAAACTTGATGAATTTTTATAAGAATTTGACCAAATATAAAAGTGCTAATATAATACATAATTACGATAATATTTACAAGTCATGTCAATATTTTTAGCAAATTATGATAAAAATTTCATCGTATATTGATGTAAAAACTACCTAAACATGGCCAAAATCATATGCCGTGTTAGCATTTTTTAGGAAAAATCTAATGAGAATGCTTATATATTGTCGGAATCATGTTTTAGATCATTCGGAATGATGATTTTCCCTCTTTTAAAAGGGAAGTCATTTTTCCCCGTTTGAAGGAAGAGGTTTTCCTTTGGGAAAACCTTTTCCGTCACAAATCTTACGCCAAACAACGAAAAAGGGGAAAATCACTTCCTAGAATGTGGTTTTTCCCCTAAGCAAACGGAGTCTAAGTATTTTGATATTTTAATTTATAAGTGGAGTACCTCAAGTTCAAAAATTAATCACCTAGATACCCACCGCTAAAATGCTGATGATTTTTGATGAAAAACGTGAATATAGCACATGAATCTAACAATATATAAAGCCTAATTCTGATGAATTGTTATTAGGATTTATCAAATTGTTTTCGGAGAAAAGCTAATACAACATAGAATTTCGATAAGATGTAGGTATTTTAAACCGAAATTTAATGAATTTATCCAATATTTGGGAGTTTAGGCTAAAAGATGTTAACATAACACATATTTTCCGAATTATGTGATATATTAGTATTTTTTATAAAAGTTTTTCAAATTCCGATAAAAATTTAAATTTATGCCTTGAGGCGCCTTAATAATAGAATCTATAAACTTAAAAATATTATATATACATATATATATATATATATATATTAAAATTTTAGAATATACACTCAAAATTTAAAAATCTTTGGTGATGAATTTCTAATTAAAGAAAAAGTTTAGCCCATTGCATGGGCCTATGGACCTTCCTGGGCCAGGCCCATTTTTAACCTAAGGACCTTGTGTCTGAACCCTCACTTTCCACTTTCCGGCCCATCTCCGGCGAACGAGATGGAGAGGAGAATGGCTCAGGCGGTGAAAACCGCCGTCGCACCTCTATGGCGCCGCCTTACACCGCCGCCGCACCACCTCCTCCGCCACCTAAACCTCCTTACATTTGCCGGCGGCACCTCTCACCGCGTCTCATTCATAACCGTCACTTCCTCTCAACACCGGAGCCTCCATTTTCGATCGCGCGGGCTGAGATTGCCGCGAGAGTCGAACGTCGAAGAGAGAAAAAGCGGCGGTTACTCCGACGACGACGAGAAGAAGAAGAAGAGCCGCAACGAGAAGAAGAAGGAGGCTCGTCGCGCGGTTCGGTGGGGCATGGATCTCGCTTCTTTCTCTACTCCTCAAATTAAACGGATTCTTAAGTAAGTATGCAAAATTTGAGCTTAACTTGTGCTAAGGAAGGACATGTAGTCTGATGTTTAGTA
Organism: Simmondsia chinensis; assembly: GCA_018398585.1. Taxonomy (NCBI): domain Eukaryota; kingdom Viridiplantae; phylum Streptophyta; class Magnoliopsida; order Caryophyllales; family Simmondsiaceae; genus Simmondsia; species Simmondsia chinensis. The sequence goes on from JAGTTD010000007.1 coordinate 38,468,481, forward strand.
GAATTGAGCTTATTTGTGGATTGAAAATGCTATATGTGTGCTATTTTGCTACACAATTATGTGGCAAAAATCATTTGATCATGAGAAGCAGCTGGTTAAGACCCAAGTAATCCAATCCAAGTAATCGGTTGGGGCGCCTAATTTGTCAAGGCTCCTTTTGAAGTTTATTTATATTAAAGTTTGATTATACTTATAATTTGAGAAATAAGACTTATATATAGTAAATTATGAACCTATATGTATATACGTAATATAAATGACTCATATATTAGCTGATATTATACCGTACACTGGATTATTTAAGGTGTGTTTAAGCCGCCTTTTGGAGACGACCTCCCATACTGAAAAGGGCTTTCCAATCAAAACTTGCTTTAGAATGGCCCTAATAAAAAGATCAATTAAGTGACGGAATCCTATGATTTGGCAATCCTTTACCATGTGTATTGAATGCACAAATTGATCATTACATTGCTTTAGCTTATTTGTGTGGGTATTTGGTGAAATTAACTTGCAGAGTCGCATCGCTGGAGCGAGAGGTGTTTGAAGCTCTAATGCTAGCGAAGGTGGGTAGCATTAATGTATCAGTACTAGTTATTATTACATGTGTTATGCGTTCTCAAGTGTGTTGGGCAATTACACAAGAACTAAAACAAAACGAGAGCAGAAGAGAGAAAGAGAAAACAATTACACATAGATTTACGTGGAATACTCTTAGAAACAGACGAGAAAGCAATCCACTAAGAAATCTGAAAATTAAAATACAGTCGGTTTATGCACATAACAACATATATATAGGCAAATGGAAATGCTAGATCTCTTCTTAAAGTGCCTTCTGGGCCGAAGTAGCAAAGAAGATCTGTACCACAGGGGGCCTTGTCCTCCTCTCCTAAATGGAGTTCAGTGATGGGCTATGGTCCTGGGCCAGAAGGGCTTAGACCATTTGTTGCACTATACACCTCCATTTATGAATCGAGACATAACACAACAAAGTGAATGTGCTAGGGGTTTAACATGCAGCTAAGATTTTTTTTTTTTTTTTTTTTGCCTCAGAGACTCGGTCCTGATGTTCGGGAAGGAAAACGGAGACAGTTCAATTATATAGGTAACGTTTACTATATTAATTCTTCATTACTTTGTTGGATATATCTTTTTTTCCCCCCCTTATGTGTTTAGGGTGTATATATTGATTGTGTTAAGGAGCCAACTATATATGAAACTGAAATTGTTAAGTGAAGATTCAAAAATAGTTTTATGATCTAGCATTGCGCCTCTTATGTGAATCACTATTGGGCTTGAAGCTTAAATAATGCCCTAGTCCACCATATGCTTGGTGCTTGAACGCTTTTAACAATACGAGTGGAGGCTTTTGAGATTTAAACTAGAGTTCTTTCTATCAAAAAGACTTTTATCAGGATTCAACTATCTCAAGATTGTGTAAAAGTCTAATGGATTTATACCCTAAGAAGGTGTAAATTCGTTATGGTTAATGCGTATGTCTGCTGAGTGCAGAGAGTATGTGCAGCTAGATACATTTGGTGAGAGTCTCTTCATGCATAATATCAGGGGACCCGTTTAGATAGTACACTATTTAGTAGGTGGTTTTTCTGATACTATTTCATAAGTTTAGAGAATTGAAGTTATATCCACTATATGGTACAACAACAACAACAACAGGCTCAGTGCCACAAGGGCTCCCACGTGAGCAGGGTCTGGGAGGGGTAGGATGTACGCAGCCTTATCCAATCAGGGGGATACCCTAATGAGAGGCTGTTTCCAAGATATGGTAGGATTATGAAATACTAGGGGAGCCTAATTTTTTTTATTTATTTATTTTTCCTCTTGATCTGAGGAGGAGCCTATTAGTAAGTCTATAAATAGCTCTCCTTTGAGTCTCCAAACATGAAGAAAAAATCATAAAATGTTGTTGCCTGTTAGTATATTCTCTCCATTAGAATCACCATCTTAAACTCGAGGCTTTGGAAACGTTAGAAAGTAGAGGACTCTGGTAGCCCTTTTGAAGCTATGCAATATTCCATTCAAAGACACTCTACCGAAGGCTGTAAGACAAGTCTATATCCTATTTTGCAATTAAGGTATACCTAAATTCTATGTTTATGTATATATTTCCTACAGGACCAATCAGATGTAGTGCAAAATATTGCAATAATAGTAGCAATACGTTAGAGTCAAATTTCTATGGTTGCGTGCATGTTCTGCCATTTATGAGTTTTCTACATTTTGTACATAGAAGTTCTATTTCATATCAGACGTATGGGTCCCAATGCATGAGGCTACCATTACAGTGAGGGCTGAGAAGAGTTAGACATACGCAATCTGATCTTGACTGTTGCGGAAATGTTGTTTCTGAATTGTTAGTATGTGCGTGATAGCTAAAACCCCCCTAACCAACCAGATAATTTTGCTTATCACCTACCAAAAAAATGATAGGTAAAACGTTATGTGAAATTTATCGGACCTGGATCTGACTCACGAAGTTGGCATATACGAGGTCCACCTGTAATCCAAGTGGAATTTCATCCTAAAACCAATTGGCATTAGGTGGAGTAGCCCACTAGGCTTGTAATTTGATCCCTTCTAACTCCCAACTTTAATGTGAGATTTTTTTTTTTTTTATTAAACTCACACGTGGAGTCTTTAACATGTTATGTAGGGAAATTGTTGCGGGATGCACAACCTGAATTGTTGGGTGCTCTAATTCAAGCTACAAAGGATGGAGATCACAGCAGGCTTCAGGCCTTGTCTAGCTCCTCAAACTGGGTTGAGGAAGACGATGATGATGATGAAGAATTTCAAGAATCTGTATCAGACGAGGAAGAGCAGGTAAACTTTTAATTAGGGGCAGTCCCGAAATTTTAGGGGCTTACAGCATGTTTTGACCGGTGAGATTTTTGTAGTGACCAAGGTGTCCACCCATTTATATTATAATACTAGTTAATACACGAGTTATTTATATTATACATGCACATATGCGTTTATGGTGGATTATGCATAGATTGTTATTTCTCCGAATTTGATTTGTAATATGCAGTAGAAGCAAACTAATAATTAACTAACTCGTAAAAGGGGCTCTTAACAAATTTGGGGCGCCAAGCAACTGCTTCTGTTGCTTGGGGTTTTGACTAGTCCTGCTTCTAACTCGTAATTGAAGATAGAGTGCGTGTGAAGTTCAGCTCATAGCACGTTTGAGTCCCTTGGATATCTTAATTTTCTATGATTTATTCTTAAACTGCTCATTTTAGTTTGCCTTGGTTCACTTTTGAAAAGATCGACTCATTATTGATGGCAGAGTTGGATCTAAAAATGAATACAATTATATAAATCTGAGAAAGATTGATGACAAAGAAATTAGAAAAGAAATTATAGAAGAATTCCATGAAGACAAGTGGACAGGACCTCGCCTACCCAAGCTAAGTGAAGAGACGACCCTATTTTGAGCTTAGGGATACCTATTATAGCTGTGTAGGAGCATTTACGCATCAGTAGGCTATCTCAGGCTAGTATGTAGACATGCAGAGCGGGTGCGTGTAGGGCGCTTAGAACTCCTAGGATTTACTTTTTACCCTATTTCACTTCACTCTCTATGATACACGCTACACCCTCTCACACACTCTCTCTAATTCTCCCTCTCCCTCTCTATCTTCTCTCTTTATCTTTCCCCCTCTCTCGCGCTCTCTATATCCCCTTATCTCTCTCCCTCTTTTCCTCCTATGCCTCGTACGCTGTGTTCGCATGTGCATACATACATGCATACATGCTTACTTACTTACCTACTTACCTACTTACATACATATATACATGCATACATACTTATTTGATTATGTGCTTATATATCTGCTTGCTATTTGTTGTTCTCCCTTCTCTTTTCTCCTGTTCTTCCTCATTTGGGTTGAGTGATTGTACACCTGCGAGCATACTAAGCAGCAACAACAACAACAGTCCCAGTGCCTCGCGGCTCCCGCAAAAAGCAAGGTCTGGGAGGGGTGGATGTACGCAGCCTTACCCCTTCCGAGTGGAAAGGAGGCTGTTTCCGAGGACCCCCAACTTCAAGTATTTGAGCGCGCGGGCATACTAAGCACTCACCCAAATTGGGTCAGATTTTCAGGTTGGGGGTCCTCGGAAACAGTTTCCCGTCAGGGTCTCACCCTGATGGGGTAAGACTGCGTACATCTTACCCCTCCTAGAACCTGCGCGAGTGGGAGCCTTTGGGGCACTGGGTATGTTGTTGTTGTTGTAAAGATTGATGAATAAGTGCCAAGTCTTTGATTTCTTGAGTTAAGGCAACAGTAACGCGAGAACGATGGGGAGGTAAATTTTTGGGTTTGCGATCAAGAAACAGTCCTGGAGATTGATGAAGTACTAGAATGCAGCTCTGAAACACCCATGTTATTGCTGTACACCGGTCACGTTAAACTGCTTAACTTCTTTACAGAAGTGGGAGCAGCTCCCCCATATGCAAAAACATTAAGAGATGCAGAAGAGGAAACAAGCTTTTATTCCAAGTTCCCCAAGGCAATACACTTAATGGCTTCATATAACTGTCTCTCACTTCTTCCTGTTTAGTTCTTTCTTCCCCTTGTGAGTGAGGTGGGCCTACATGTAGGTTAGAAGTCTGAGATGCCATCATGGCTAATTAAGGCTTCATTTGTTTCGTAGGAAAAATACATTCTCATAATTGGTTTTTCCCTTCTTCCATTGTTTGGCATGAGTTTTGTGACGGAAAAGGTTTTCCAAAGGGAAAAGCTTTCCTTTAAATGGGGGAAAATGACTTCCCTTTTGAATGGAGGGGAGTCATCATTCTAAGCAACTCAAAAAATTTCGATTGTATATATCAGTTCGAATATGGATCAAATCAAAATAAACCAGACGAGATCTTATATTGTTAGAGGTAATAGTATCAGACAAGAATTAGACGAAGAATGATCAGTTAGCTCCAAATATTTGGGTAAATTATGTGGTTCAATTAGAATTTCAGTTTTGAGTGATATTTTATATTTGAAAGATCATTATTTATTCACACCAGGGTGAATACTATAATTAGAAAATAATGTTTATATCAAATCAAGCACCAAAAAGCTATTTATAGATCATAGTTTTCTTTTTGGAAAATGCTTTCTTTTTATATATATTTTTTAGGAATATTATGACTTAGATACCCCGAGGTTTTATCATTTATCACCTCGGTACCTTGTTCAATATATACAAGGGGTACCTTGAGGTTTGAAAATTTTATTATTTAAGTACCTTGAAGTTTTAGAATTTTATCTATCAAGTGCCTTCTGTTGAAATTCAATAGGTTTTTGTTAAAAGATGTTAAAATGGAACATGATTCCAACAATATATTAGTATCCTTATTAAAATTTGATGGTCTTGTGCCAAAAATGCTAACATGGCATATGATTTCGGTCATATTTAGACTGTTTACATCAACATTTGATGACCTTTTTATTTTAATTTGTTGCATTTTTGCTGAAAAAATTGACATGGCTTGTAAATATCATCATAATTATCATCTTATATAAAATTGGCCAGAATTTTACAAAAGTGTAACAAATTTTGACGTATGGTACCTAAATAATAAAATATTCAAATTCAGGGTATCTTATTGTATATAGTAATAATTTCCCTATTTTTAATTAAATGATAACTTTTCACAAGCACACATAGCTTAGATAATTTCACATACATTATATTGCTACTTAAGTTGTTCTATAACTAGGTATAAGATGTTTTCCTTTAAAACAAACAAGAAATATCATATGATGATATCATGTCTTCCTTTGAAACAAACAACCAAAAACCTCAAGGGGAATTGCATTTTCCATGGAAAACCTTTTCCAAAGGAAAATGTTTTCCGTGGGAAAAGCAATTCCCCCGAAACAAACGGAGCCTAAGAGTCGCTCATTTGGGGGAAGTTCTTTATGCAGGACTCTGGTGAGCATGCTTTGCTGGTAAACAAATGGTTTGATGGCCTTGTCAATAAGGACATCAAAGTAAGCAATGAAGTTTATTCAGCCAACGCTATAGAATTCGACCGCCAGGTGAGTTTTTTTTGTGGTGTATGTATGGCCAAATTGAATTTTTGAATTTGTATGTGTCACTTATATTCAATACTTTCAAATTTGTTTAGTCTAAAAAACATGATAAAGCATAACAAACAAGTTATTTGGTTCAAATTTGCGTAAGAAATGCTAAATCTTTAAGGATTCGAGTCAAAATCAAGTTTTATAGTGTTGAATTCAAGCTTCTCTCAGAAATTTCATAGCATGTCCAAGTTTTTCCATTATTATGTGTTGTGTTCGAGTTGTGTTATTATATTATATTTGGATTTTCCCATCGTAAGTGATACGATGCTTATATAAGGGTGAGTTGCTTCTGTCATATGTATTCAAATTGAATGAAGTGCCCAATTAGCTTAATTGGTAAAGTTTTTGGGGTGGCACTCGAGACCTGGGATTGAATCCCATTTTCGTTTTTTTTTTTTGTTTTTTTTTTTTTTTTTTTGGGGGGGGGGGGGGGGGGGTTGGGGCTAGGGGTAAGCAAAAGTACCTGAATGACTGAAAATCCAAAAATTCGAACCGAAACCGATCCGAAACATTAGGGTAACCGACCCGAAAAGATCCAATTAGGGTATACCCGACCTGTTGAACTATGGATACCGGTTCGGTTACGGGTATCATTTTGGAAAATTTTCGGGTGCCCTAACTGACCCGATATTGATTTTTTATATATTGTCCTAAATAAATATTCATAATTTGTTTAGAATGTTGATTAACTTGTGGCTAGGACAGCCCATTTGACCCATCTAACCTCCTTATTAAAAAAAATTTATTCAAATCGGATTTTCTGAGTGCTTGAATCTGTCATGAAGAAAACGATTACATGATGTTTTAAACTATGAAAAAATATAGCAAATTTAATAATTGGTTTAATTTGCTAAAAGAAGGTAAATCTCATGGAGTTTGAGTCGAAATGGGACCCTATGGTATTGGCTTTGAGTTTTTATTAATAATTTCATATCATGTCTGAGTTTCTCTTTGTATATTGTGTTCGAACTGTGTTATCATGTTATGTTAGGATTTGCAGGTCCTACATGAAAAGACATCTATATTGGTTGTTATCATGTCATGAAGGGAGTTGTTAGAGTTGGTGTAGTGGTTAAGTTACCCACCCTTTAGTGAGAGGTCTTGGATTCAAAGCGCATCCTCTCCCTCCTTAATTAGGGAAAGTTGTACACTCCTTACCAATGTAAAAAGATGTCTCGAAAGGATCTCTATCTTAAAAAAAATCTAGATCGGTTCATCTTGGAGCTTTGGTACGGGCTGATTGTGAGCTTTCGATGTACAAAAGCCGACGCAGAAAATATAGGGAGCATGAGGAGTTACTACTGTCATTTTTAGTTGGTTTTTGGATGAAACTTGAATTAGTTTGGAACTGTCGAGCAACCCAATATTCAACACACTCCGTCACCAAATCCCATTAGAACTCTAAAGCTAAGCGTGCTTGGGCAAGAGCAGTACCGGGATGAGTGACTTCCTAGGAAGTCCTCACCCTTAGGTTGGGAGGCACTCGGAAATAGCCTCTCTTCAGGGGAAGGCTACGTACATCCGCGCCCCCCCCGACCCTGCTTAGGCGGGAACCCATGGGACACTGGGTATTTGCTTTTTGCTTTGAGCAACCCAATATCCAAAAGTTTAAACTGATGGGTAAAGGCTTAGAAATGATTTTATATTCTAATATGTTCTTTCACGCGAATGCCTGTTAGGCTTAAAGCATGACATAGCACATACCCATTTCATACTTTTATGAAATTATATTAATATTGAAAGTAAATAAAAAATATTAATATTGAAAGTGGGGGTTTGTTGGAATTTAAACTCGTCACCTCTCAATCAAGAAGGTTATGATACCATGTCAAGAAACCTACTATCCCAACAACTTAGGCTCAGTAATGGTTTTATATTCGGTAATGGTTTTATACTCTAACAACTGTAACATTATGTATCGGTTTGGAACAGGAGTTGCGTAAGCTTGTACGTAGAGTGCACGAAATCCAAGATCGCCTGAGCGGTACTGAGGAAGACAAGGAAAAGGTAAATGCTAAATTAATGGCTGCCAAAAGATCTCTAACTCGTTTCCTCCATTCTATTGCCAAGCGCATGCCTGCTGAGCATAATCTCACTGTATAGGCCTGTTTGTATCACTTGTCTTCTGTTATACTTTTAGGTAGTTTATCTCCTAGGTATCCCGAGTTTTAAGCATTTATCACTTAGATACTCGAACATTTCAATATTTACAATGAGGTATTTTGAGATTTAAAAATTTTAACACTCGTGTACCCTGAAGTTTAAAAATTTTATTAATCAAGTATCTCCAATTGAAATTCTTTTGATTTTCGTTGAAAAATGTTGATGTAGAACATAAGCATAGGTGTCCTCTATCATAAAAAGGTGATTTTTTGCGGGAAAATGTTGAGATACCTATGATTTAGACAATACACATGAACACACAATAACAAGTATCTTTTATCATAATTCGGTTAATTTTCTTCTCTAATCCGCTGAATTTTTGCCAGTAACACTAAGGTAACTCATTTGTATTATCATAATCATGTAACATATCAGAAATCTTTTGTGAAAATTGTCTATACTAACACAAATTCACTTATATTTCACTATAGGGTACCCAGTTGGTGTACCTCATTGTATATATGAAAATGTTAAGTGTATCCAGTTGACAAATGTTCAAATTTTAAGATATCTAAATAGTAATTTTCCTGTTATTATAATTAGGTCGATGTCCCGCATCAGTACTATTTTTTTGGTAATTTTATTCATAGATACTCCTGGTTCTTCTTCCATTGCATTAGTAGTTACAGATGTAAAGATCAATCAAATGTATGTTACAAATGGATAGCATGAAGGTCAAGCTACATTTTCCTGCTCATATATCGTCTTATCACGTTACTAACTGTTTCAACTTTCAAGTATCTTCTAGAATGTTCTGAGTATTTCAGGATTTGTATATTCTCTGTTCCGAGTAGTTCTTCCAAGTGCACCTTCTCGTAGGTGTTCAAGCTTAACAAGAATTTGGTGGGTTGAACCAATTTTGAACCGCTGGTATAAACCAACGTTATCAAGCTCAAGGATTGGCTGTCAAAGCCTTAATCCAATGTCACGAGTTTAAGTTCACCTAGCAAACTAAGTCGGGTCATAATCTAAGACCAATGGTATCAAGCTTGAGATTTGGCCATTAAAGCCTTAGATTAACGACATAGGTTTAATCCACTGAAGGGGCGAAGACAGACTATGGCAGAAAGAACTTGTACATTGTAACTGATGTTTGTATTTGCTTGGTGCAAATGAACTACAAATTGTGCCTACTTAAAAAAAGAAAAGAAGTAAAAAGGACGGACATGTAAAAATTGAACAGTTTTTGATGTGGTGCTAAGCCTTTTTGCTAAGACATAGGTTCTTGTTCATAACCGACGAAACTAACTAGTACAGTACTCCCTGAAATCTCTTGAGAACCCGGAACGTCTTCGGTCTTGAACCTTCCATGATCAGCTGGGACCTTTCCACTAAAAGAACGTCTCGATGTAAATGAGGCTTCTTCCTCACGTCTCTCAACAACAACAACAACATTCCCAGTGCCTTGCGGCTCCCGCAAAACGCAGGGTTTTGGGGGGGGGGGGGGGGTGATGTACGCAGCCTTACCCCTTCCGTCAGGAAAGGAGACTGTTTCTGGGGACCCTCAACCTGAAGTAGTTGAGTGCCTGCAGATAAACCACCAATCAATAACATGCATATAGAGGGAAAGGTAGAAGAAGGAGAGAAAAAAGGAGAAGGACAAGAAGAAGAAGAAGAAGAAGAAGAAGAAGTAGGAGAATGGGCATGATTAGGGGCTTAGCTAGGCTAAAAGTGCTACACTAGAGGTTATGCTTGCCTAAGAATCTTAGACTACCAGCCACTCCCCTTACTAATCTACTCTGCCATCTCCGCTACCCTAATGCTAGCCCTCCAACGTGTCCTATCTGAGGCCATCTCCTCTCTTAGGTTTAGGTGGGTTAGGTCTTGACGAATCGTCTCCAGCCAACTCTTCTTTGGTCTGCCCCTCCTTCTTCTGCTTATCTATGTGTTGAGCTGTTCACACCTCCTGACTGAGGCTGAGGTTGGTCTTCCTCACGTCTCTCAACTTCTTTGCAATTGTTCTTGAGACCCACGTTTCCTTTGCTATCTCAGGTAACTACCTCAAGTAGGGGGTTTATCTTTCTTGCAGTGTTCCTGACAACCATATCAAGTTCGAGCCTTGGATCTTCAACAGTGTTTCTAGTAACCGTCTTGAGTGTTTGGTTTTCTTGAGTTGATATTCTATCACGTGTTATGCACAGGCCTCATTAATCAAAATGGCATCATTCTCAACTTTTATCTTGTTTCAATTGCCCTGAGACCTGAATCATTCGTAGTGATCAGTTAGGTTTGTCCTGTTATGTCGGTTGTTGTTTGTTGTTTGTAGTCGTGTTTGATCCCGTTCTTGTTCCTCTGTGCCCCGTTTTTAACGGGTTTTTTAAGGACTCGCTAGGTCGGGGGCCTGAATTGTATCGCGACCTGATCGCTAATTATCGGGAAAAAAAAGTGCGGGAAAGGAACGATCAAAATAAACAGAGCAAGGGGAAAAGGGTAATCATATTGTGCCCTTGACATTTATTTTGTGGGTAATGTTATAGCCTGGAAAATTGTTATTATGAGAGTAAGATCGTAGTTTTTAAGGTAATTTTATAGCTATTATTGTTTGTAACTCATATCATTGCCCTATCAATAATAATTTTTCCTAAAAATAATAACTCCTTTATTTCAAATCCCGAATTTGGATAACATTAAATCTGTATGAGAAGATTATGTACAACAACCACTGCTTCCCAAACCCATTTAATAGGATAACATAATCCATCCCAATAGTTTCATTATACAACAACAACAACTCCAATGCCTCAAGGGCTCTCGCATAAGCGGGGTCTGGGAGGGATGGATGCACACAGCCTTATCCCTTTAAGGTGTAACCCTGTCGAGAAGCTGTTTCTGAGGATCTCCAATCTTATAGGGTTGGCAATATGAAGATTTCACATGAGGTCACCCTTCTTGGTATTACTCTCGCTAAAACATGCTTAACTTCAAAGTTCTAATGGGATTCGGTGCCTTAGTGCCCGGTAAATGAATCCTATATAAATTTTTGAACTTGTAAATATTAACTTGATATTACAAAAATTATCATTTGGATACTTTGAGACTTGAAAATTTATCACTTAAATATCATGATATTTTAATATATGCAATAAGATATTTCAAGATTTAAAAGTTTTATCACCTAAGTTTCTTGTACTCAAATCTTGTGAATTTTTAATTGGGTTTTAGATAATTTTCACTGGAAAATACTAATATGAAAATATATGAGTTATATTAGTATTTTCAACGAAAATTAAGCAGATGATAAAATATTTGCCAAATTTTGACATAAGATAACTTCTATATTGGCTAAATTATGTATTATGTCAGCATTTTTCGGTCAAAAAATATCAAATTCTGATAGAGTATTTAGAATCATGTTTTACATCGATATTTTCTAATAAAAATCAATTGAATTGTAATAGAAGGTATATAATTGATAAATTTTTTGTAAATTGTGTTACATAATTAATAAAATTTAAAACATTCAGCATACCCTATTATATATATATATATATATTAAAAGGACTCTCGCAAAAGCGGAGTCTGGGGGGTAGATGTACGCAGCCTTTTCCCTTCAGGGTGTCAACCTGAAGAGAGGCTGTTTCCGAAGACCCCTAACGTGATAATAGTTATATGATAAATGCTTATATGATAAATGTTGAAGTCTCATAATAGTTAAAGATTGAATTCCAATAATATTTTATTATTATTATTATTTTTGGACAGAACCAATAACATTCTTTTTTTTTTTTGGGTAGAACCAACAATATCTTAAATAATTGAATTGAATAATTTATTATGTATAATATATAATTCATCGTAGCAATATTTTATTTTCATCACTTAAAAGAGTACTAACACGCAAGTATTGAATCTTATTAAAATTTTAAAATTAAAAGTACTTAAATAAAAATAGTATCAAGATGAATGATCTTCTACCTTTAAAGTAAAAAAAAAGATTACATATATTTTTTCTATAGATTCTGCTTCGGTAGGAAACCCCTAAGGGCATTCAAAATGTTGTTGCTTTTTAATATTTAATTTTCATCCCGGGCCACCAGTCAAAAAGAGAGAACACTCCAAATTCACCATGCGACCGCGACTCAGCGGGTGAGCGGTGAACCACGAAGAAACCGTCACAGGTTGGTGAGATTATCGTCTCTTTTCTTCCCCAAAGAATTTCCGCCAAACCGTTTCCAATCATTATCATCCTCTCCGACCTTTTCTTCGTTCGCCGGCGGTCGACGATCTAGAGAGAGAATGTTAGTGGACGGAATCGAAGACGAAGAGAAATGGCTGGCGGAGGGAATCGCTGGCGTTCAACACAACGCCTTTTACATGCATCGCGCTATGGTAATTTCAATCAATTCAGTTGAATTCAGTTCGTTTGTAGTCAGATTCAAATTGTTGATTAATTTGATCTATATGTGTTGAATCGAAGCTTTTTTGATCGAATTTCAGGATGCGAATAGTCTTAGAGAAGCTTTGAAGTACTCGGCTCAAATGTTGTCGGAGCTACGGACATCTAAATTATCTCCTCATAAATACTACGAGCTCTGTAATGAATCTCCATCGGATTTCTTGTTTAATTTGACTGTCTAGTTTGATTTTGGTTAGGGCCTGTTTGATATCGTTTTCTATAGGAGTTATTTACAATATTGGTCCCTCGTGTTTTTAGTTTTTTTTAGAGAGGGCACTTCGGAAACAACCTCTCTACAGAGTAACACCCTGTATGGGTAAGGCTACTTACATCTTGTTCTCTTCCAACCCTACCTTGGCGGGAGGCTCTTTGAAGCATTTGGTTATTGTTGTTGTTGTTGTTCCTTGTGTTTTTAAGTTTGTTTAAATTGATTCCTCATCTTTGTAATTTTGTTCAACATTAGTGTCCCGCTTTTTTTTTTTTTGTTCAATATGGTCCATAATGTTTTTTTATGACAAAATCGTGACATGGTGGCCAAAGTGAGGTGAAAGTTAAAAAGACGAGGGATGAATTTTGTTATAAAATGAAATATTAGGGAGCACTTTGAACAAAAGAAAAGATGAGGGACTAATTTTGAACATAAGAGATATTGGGATGCGTGAAAGTAAGATACTATAAAGCACTAACCACACTACGTTACAAAAAGGGATCAGTCATGAGTTCACCATCTTCACTAGATAGCTTAGACTTAGAACCTGTAGGTGTCGCCACAGGTTTGCACACAAGCACATCATTCTTATCAAGCATACCGTGAGCATATTTAGCTTGAGAGAGAAATAAACCACGAGAGGAATGCGTCGCAAAAATCCCAAGAAAGGCATCCTAGGTCCGTCATGTCAAACTCTCATGGTAAGTTACTCAACAATGCATAAAGTTAAGTAGTGGTACTAATTTGAACAAAATAAAGGATGGGGAACCAATTTGAACAACTTAAAGACACGAGGGATCTATGGTGTAAATAACTCTTTATGTTGCATATTTAGCTTTTAAGAAACTAAAAACTGGGTTTTGAAAATGACTTTTTTCTCTTTTTGTTCTCTCAAATGAGGAACAAATTGAAGACAAAACCAAAAATAAGAATTAAATCGTTTCAATATATAGTTTTTAGTTTCTAAAAACAAGAAATTATAAACAAAATACCATACCAAACAGGCGCAATATATAGAAATTGAATTGTGAAGTTTGTATTTGTTGGTTTGTTTTTAGACATGCGCGCATTTGATGAATTAAGAAGGCTTGAGATGTTCTTTAAGGATGAGAGCAGGCATGGCATCTCGGTCATTGATCTATATGAACTAGTTCAACACGCTGGGAATATATTGCCTAGGCTGTAAGTGTTAACCTGAATTTCATCTCTGAATTCATTTGATTGGTTTTTAGATGTCAGGGTTCCAAGGTTGCTCGGGAGTGCTATTTAGTATGCAATTAAGACCTTAAGCTCCTTTACACAGCGTGATTATTTTTATGCAAGTTCTGTGATTCTCGCTAGCTATTGTCCAGATTAAGTAGACAGACATAGCGGTGAATGGCATGCGTTAGAATGGTTATGGCATGTCCTTGGAGTCCACTTTTGATAACAGTTGATATCTGTTGTTGGCCACTGCAATTGCTGGTATTTCTAATCTGAAATTATGTAGTCTCTACAGTAAATAGGGCCTGTCTTTCTGCTCTATTGGTCCCAAAAAGGAGAGGGGGAACGAGGTCTCTAGCTATTTGTATGCAGTCTCAGATATGCACTAAAGTTGACATGCATTTTTGTTATATCCTCTTTCTTCTTCTGGTCTTGGTTTTACCAGAAGAATATTTAGATATTTATTCAGTTCCCAAATTTGAATCAGTCTTTCCATGTTGGTTATCAAGCATTTTGGATAAGCCAGATGTAGGCTTATAGGCTACCGCAATTTGTTCCTCTATATGAAAAAAGCAACGGTGATGAGATGTACTTCAAGTATAAGACACAAAGCAGCACCCAGTTGTTATGAACTACAATGATAATGAAGGTCATGCTCGAAGCCATGACATTTGTTGCTAGTGCAGGGGCAATATATGACGTGTCTGAGTTATGCCTCTGTGCCAAGTACTCGATTAATCATGATTCTCTATCTTGTGCAAGAGAAAATTCTGATGTGAAACTTGTAAAATCATTTGATCATGTACACTCCTCAAAATCTGTCTCATGTTATGGTGAAGGATTTGCCATATTATGCTTGCTTGCTATCTGGAACTTGTCATATAGTATCTCGTCCTTTTCTTCTCTATGTGTTTATGCATATTTGATGTGTCAATGCCATGTTTTGACTTTGTTTCTCACTGCAACTTTTGATATGGGATCATCAGGTATCTCCTTTGTACTGTGGGCTCTGTGTACATCAAATCAAAGGAGGCTCCAGCCAAGGATATTCTCAAAGACCTGGTTGAGATTTGTCGTGGTGTTCAGCATCCTATACGTGGGCTTTTCCTTAGGAGTTATCTTTGCCAAGTGACCAGAGATAAGCTACCAGATATTGGTTCTGAGTATGAAGGGTGAGTAATTGTGTGCGATCTCGCTCAATTGCTTAAAGAAATGCCTTTGCTTATTCTTGTGAGGTTGTGATAGATTTCTTGATTTGATGAAATATCTAGAAACAAGTCCTACATCTGTACTAATGTTCAGCTGTAATATCCAATGTCTGGTCATTTGTGTCTTGATGCCTGGATCAAGATTTCGTCAGCTTTGGCTTTCTTCTGTTAGAATAGAGAAATACATAAATTCTAGATTGTGTGTAACTTCAGTCTTTAATATTCCTGATAAGCAACAACTAACTAGTCTATCTGCCCTTGTGCTGTCCTGGGGGTTAAGTTTCAGAAAGAAGTTCCAGTGTCGTCCTAGGGATGTGCTGTAGCACTAACTAGAACTTGGAAGCTGAGATGTGGAAAATAATGTTGTAATTCATGGAAGATAAGTTCATTAATCTTACACTAAGCCGCTGAGAAATTTGTCTGCGCTTGTTAACGGATTTCTGCTCCACGTATGACACTAGATCATGGAGGATGAACTCATCCATTGTCCCATGATATCCATTGTCCCATGATAAAGGGGGGAAAAAATGAAAAATAAATTCAAACAAGTAAAGCCACCAAGAAATTCCACTGCCTATAACGCCATTAAATGTATTGTATGCTGATAATGTTCGTATCTCCAGCTTGAACGAGCTCATGGCTTCTTGTTTCCCATATTTCTACTTGTAAGAGTTACCTCAATAATATTTTTCTTCTGAAGGAAACCTCATTAATAGATACTTTAATTTCTGATTATTTTTTATAGAGATGGCGACACTATAATGGATGCAGTAGACTTTGTGCTACATAACTTCATTGAGATGAACAAACTTTGGGTTCGATTGCAGTATCAGGTTTGTAAGTAGCTTTAGAAACTGCTTCTTCTTGTAGATAGGACATGTATGGCACCACAGTACTTGCATGCCAGTAGCGTGAGAATGTTTCATGAGGACATGCTTTTTGGCCATGCAGGTGTTATGGTGCTTGTAAATGATTCATGCTCTTTCATGATCCTGAGTTGAGGACTTCAAACAAGCTTTATGGTCTGCAGGGGCCTGTTCGGGTGAAAGAGAAAGGAGAAAAGGAGAGAAATGAGCTCCGTGATCTTGTAATCCTCTTTATCCAAAGTGAGTTCTGTTAATGATATGGTTTTGCCCAATGTCTTACCAAGAGGCTGCTTTTCCTTGCATTCATTCTCAGGTTGGAAAGAATCTACATATCCTTAGTCAGATAGAGGGTATCGACCTAGAAATGTACCGAGATAATGTTCTTCCCAAAGTTTTAGAGCAGGTGTGATCACGTTGTTCTGTCGATTTATAAATCTTCATTGCTGAACGCTGCTTGAAGTCATTTTGCTAAATTTATGACAGGTTGTCAATTGTAAAGATGACCTTGCTCAGAATTATCTGATGGATTGTATAATTCAAGTTTTCCCCGATGAGTATCACCTACAAACACTAGACATATTATTAGGTGCTTGCCCACAGCTTCAGGTGAAGAATTCTTCTTCCATGAGTCTTTGCTTTTGTCTTTAGAAGGAAATGAAAGCCGGGATTTGTTTCTTTGGTGGACAGGGTGGAAAGACATTTTTTTTCAAAATATTCTGATTCAAATTTCTCATAATATAGTTGTTCTTTTAGTGCTCAACCTCTGCTTTTTCTCTGAATTGGGCTCATTTTCTTCCTATTATCAGCCAACTGTGGACATCAAAACAATATTATGTCAACTGATGGAGAGACTATCAAACTATGCAGCATCAAGTATAGAAGTAAGTAATCAAACTGTAGACTCATTGGATCTTGCACCATTTTTGTTTCTCATAGTGAGTATTGTGCAGGTGTTGCCTGAATTCCTGCAAGTGGAGGCGTTCACTAAGCTGAGTAATGCTATTGGCAAGGTAGATCCAAATATATCCATCTCGCTAATAGTACCGCTGATCTTTTCCTTGAACCTGAATTCTCATTTCCTGTAATGGTCTCCTCTACTTGCGAATTTCCAAATCAATAGAGCAATTTATTGGCAGAACTCTCACAAAGCTATTGCGGAGAAAATTTGGGAAATTTGTAGGGTTGTGCATGGTTTAAATTTTATATATTATTGCTTATACTCGGAAACAAATAAGATAGTAGATGTTGCCTGGTAGGGCTGAACTGGTAGTAGTACACTGCGTGGGTCGGAGTAAGGGTGGTGGCCTTTTCTTCTCCTGTGCTTTCTTTTTGCCTTTTTTGTTCTGTCTTTGTGTAAATCAACGCTTTTCAGAAAAGGCTGACTAGTGTCCAAATTTTTCATGTCTAAACCATGACGGCTGTTACCAGCCCCTCTGTGAGGACTGCTGTTGCATAACAAAATTTGATTTCTTGTATCTTAATCACAGGTGATAGAAGCACAGGCTGACATGCCTGTTGTTGGAGCCATATCTTTGTACGTCTCACTTCTGACATTTACTCTCCGTGTTCATCCTGATCGGCTTGATTATGTGGACCAAGTGCTGGTATGTTTCCTCTGAATCTATTTCATGTCTATCTTGCTGCTGTGTTGAAAATTTTTGGACCAGCGGTATCCATGATGCTTGATATGCTCTGTTCAATTTTCGTTCCAGTTGTTGTACTCTCCTCCTTCCATATGGTCCATGTTTTAGTCTCTGACTTGGGTTATTTTTCTGCAGGGTGCATGTGTCCAGAAACTCTCTGGCAAAGAGAAGCTTGAGGACAACAGAGCAACAAAACAAGTTATTGTGCTCTTGAGCGCTCCATTGGAAAAATATAATGATGCTGTCACAGCATTGACACTTTCTAATTATCCCCGTGTCATGGACTATCTTGATAACGAAACCAACAAAGTTATGGCGATGGTCATTATACAAAATATTTTGAAGAACTACACTTGCATTTCAACTGCTGATCAGGTGTGTTTTTCTTTGTTTAACCTCATTCACCTTAACTCTCAGCTGAATGTCTATGGAAGAAAACATTTATTCATACTTTTTGCAGGTTGAGGCATTGTTTCAGTTGATTAAAGGGCTTATTAAGGATATAGATGGAGCTCCAGTAGATGAGGTTGGATAATTTTGTGTCGTTTTTTTTAATTTTTCTTTCATGCATATGTTTTTTCATTCTCCTACTCTATTATTTCATTGCACAACCTCAGAACAACAATCGACAAATGTAAAGAATTATTTTCCTCCATTAAGGAAAATTGACTTCCCCTCAATGAAAGGGTATACATTTGACTTTATGGAGGGGAATATGCTACTTCAATCTCAACTTAGCCAGGCGTCAATCTTATACAAATTTATAGAATGGAATTATTTTTTTAACTAGAAATACAAACATTTTAAAGAAAAAATATTTTTAACGGGTATAAAAAAATTTTCCATAAAGAAAATGATTTCCTTTGAATCAAATTGAGCGTAATATTTGGATTTCTTGCTGCTAATCCCTTGTATAGCTTGATGAGGAGGACTTCAAGGAGGAGCAGAATTCAGTTGCTCGCCTTATACATATGTTCTATAACGACGATCCTGAAGAGATGTTAAAGGTACTATACTGTTTCTTATTGTTATTTTCGGTGAGCCTCCTTTTGGATTCTTATACATTATTTTACAACACTGCTTTAGATTGCTACCATTCTTGTAACCTACATTTATCTACTGGATTCAGATTATATGCACTGTACAGAATCATATCATGACTGGAGGACCAATACGGTTACCTTTTACTATTCCACCAACTGTTTTTTCTGCTCTCAAGGTTTGTCTGCTGAGATTAGGTTTTCGTGCATATATGCTTTTTTACATTTTGTGGACAGATCCAAAATGATGTGCAGTTACGCGAAATATTATTTGTGATTTCCAGTTGGTCAGGCAATTACAAGGTCAAGATGGTGAGGTAGTTGGGGAAGAAGTGCCTGCAACTCCTAAGAAAATCTTTCAGCTTGTGAATCAGGTATTTCTGTGGAAAATGCAATTGTAAAGACTATACAAAACCCACGAGAAAGCCATCCTATTTTCATTCTCTTCTAATCTGGAAGAGCATGAAGGATTGAGAATGCATATATAGATGTTGTCAAGGACATATGTGATGAGGCATTCATTAATGTTAAATTTGATGATGAGCTGGCTCAATTTTAATGACTATGGACTTGCATAATATTTTGACAGTCAATGTGGCACGGTTTTGCTTATGTTATGGACAAATTTGGTAAACACGGTCAACTTGAGATTTCTTCTTGTTCGAAGTCTTTTTCCATGTGGGGCCTAAGCATGAACTTGAAAGACTAGGTCATTGCCCATACAACTCTTTTAGGTTTTAGCACTACTCTGATATTAGAATAGGGAGATCGGTATTAAACCAAACACCTAACTCATACCGTGTCAGTGCGAACTTCATTCTTTATCTCTTTAGTGAAGTGAAGGACCTCGACTTTTATTACCGAATCGAGGGGGCTTGGCTCTGTTTGAGGATAAGCGAATTGTACAGAATGAAAATGCAGTTCATTAGCTGAGTATTTTCTAGTTCGAGACCAACGTCTTGGGGCTATTGTGGGATTCGCTCAAGGACAGTTGTACTGTTTATAGATAGAATAAGAAAGTTAAGACTACTTTTCTCGTAGAACTTCTGAGCATTTATGGTAAAATTTTTCTCTTAACGTTTTGCTTGTAAAATTTATTAATCTTGTGAACCTAAGAAACCGACACCTATTTATGACTGGCTGTACTCTGTTTCGAGATGGAGGCTGATTAATAGTAGTTTCATGCTTAAAGTCCAATTTTCTTCTACACCATTTCAGATTATCGAGGCTCTTTCATATGTGCCATCTCCCGATCTTGCGTTGAGGCTCTACTTGCAATGTGCTGAGGTGTGCTAACTCGTAACTATATATGCTAAATCCATGCTAATGAGAGTTATCAAATTTCTAACTAACTTCAGTTTGTTGACACTTTAGGCTGCCAATGACTGTGATCTTGAGCCAATTGCCTATGAATTCTTCACCCGAGCATTTATATTGTATGAAGAAGAAATTGCGGTAAGTCATACTTTTTTCCTACTTCAACTAACTTTCCCAGTAGCTGCCACAGTCGGATTGTTGGACCGACTCTTTACAATATACTTTTGATTTGTGGAATTTCATGGCTCGATTTGTTATTTGGCCTGAAGCAGCCTTAGTGGTAGAAAACCGTTGTTTGCGGGAGAGTATTGGCCTGTTTCTGGGGCACCAACAAAAAGGCAAAAATTGCGGTTACGTTTATATATATTTCTTAGTTTGAAGAGCATGTTGCTGTAATCTGTACTCACCCAAAATCTAAAATAGTGAATTGACCTAGTTGCTGCCCGAATGACGCGGGATTAACTAGTGGTTTAAATGGGCCCGGCTCACGAGCCAGCCTTAATAGAGCTTGGAAGATTCGGCTCATTTTAAGTTTATGCGGAGCTAAGCTGACTTGTTTAGCTTAATAAGCCGACCATGAGCTTAATAAAGCTTGAGCATGTAAGCTCGCGAGCCTAAATGAGCTTATCTTAATACAATTTAGTAGTAGAAATATATCTAATTGAGCCAATTTTGAGCCTAAATGAGCCGTGCTTGAGCTTAAATGATGCAAACGAGACTAGGTTAGGTTTAAATAAGCCCAAATAACACGAGCTAAACCTAGAGCTCACGGAGTTAGGCTCAACCGAGCCAAGCTCAGCTGCATGTTGATGAGCCCAGCCTTGGCCCTCACATGCTCTGGTCTGGCTTGGCTCGGCTACGCCTTTAGGCTTCACATCAAAGTTGAACCATATGAATCTTGTGTCTCTTTTATTTGTGTGTTACTCATTTATTTCTAGGGGTTAGGCAACATATGCTGTAAATTAACTTCCAGTCTGATACTAGGATTCCAAGGCCCAGTTCACTGCAATACATCTCATAATTGGGACTCTTCAGAGGGTGAATGTATTTGGTGTTGAGAACAGAGATACTTTAACGCACAAGGCAACTGGGGTATGATCCTCAAATTTCTCTGTTTTATCACGCTTTGTATTCGCCCTTTACTCCTTGTGATTGACTATTAGCTCCGCATGCTCAGTACTCGGCAAAGCTTCTGAAGAAAGCAGATCAATGTAGAGCGGTTTATGCTTGCTCGCATCTCTTCTGGGTCGATGATCAAGATGGCATCAAGGATGGAGAAAGGTCCGGTCTATCCCTCAATTTTGTTCTTCGAATCTCATTGATGCTTCTGTTCATCTTTACAATTTCATCCGGATTATTGTTCTTTTTCGAATGTATCCCGAAACCGTTCATGGACGTCTTCTAGGTTTCCCGAAAATTTTCTAATAAATTTCCTTGTTTTCTACATAAACGCATTAAATAAGATCGTTTTTTGAATTTTTGTTTTCTAGTTTCTCTCTCATTTTTAGTGACATCTCTGTTTGTACTTGAGCGGTTGCTTCTCCCTGTTTTGTAATCTTTCATTTCCATAGAAAGTACTTAGAATGTAAGAAATGAAAAACTAGGTAAAGTTTCGCAAACAGAATGTGACCAAGGTTTCATCTTGATTCACTTCTCTTTATCCGAACCCATACTCATTCTTAGCACCGTATCTGATTACAGGGTGCTGCTTTGCCTCAAGCGTTCGCTAAGGATTGCAAACGCAGCTCAACAGATGGCAAATGTGACACGTGGCAGCAGCGGGCCAGTTACCCTGTTTGTCGAAATCCTAAACAAGTGAGTATACAGTTACAATACATACGAACTGTGTTTTCTCTATCCTTTGCAATTGTTTGTTTATGGAGTTACTTACATCGTTGGTTTCTAATGTTTCTGAGTGTGAAATTTCATTGGCACATAGGCCTAGTCCGAGGAATTGGCACATACAAGGTCCAAAATATAAGCCAAAGTAGGCGTTCATTCTAAAATCAATTAGCATTAGATGGAATAGCTCACTGGAATTATATATTGATCTATTTTCTCTCACAATTTGAACATGGAACATTTTTAACTATACTTACATGCGAAGTTCTCAATTGTAAGTTTGTTCAAAATAATCCGTAATATTTACAAATTTGTTTAGATTGATTCTTCATCCTTTTCTTTTTGGGTTTGAAATTCGTGTTTATTTTAAGATAAAATTGGTCTCTCATCTTTTAAATTTTAATCCAGTGGCACTAGGAGTATCTGAAGGCCTCCTGCGAAGGCAGGGTTTGGGGAAGTGAAATGTAACGCAGTCTTATTCCTATAAGGTGCTAGCTTGAAAGAAGGTTGTTGTCCGAGGATCCCCAGCCCCTAAAGGAGACCAATGTTGTCATCAAATAAAACATGAATAACTATTTTAAATCGTAAAAAAATATTAGACCAATTTGAACAAATTTGCAAACTTCAAAGATTATTTTGAACAAAGAAAAAGATGAGCGACCAATTTCAATAAACTTAGAGAGTAAATAACTGTGTGTTTATGATGCACGAATCTGATAATAAATACACTTTCAGGTACATATATTTCTATGAGAAGGGAAACCAACAGATCACAAGCGCGGCAATACAGGGGCTAGTAGAATTGATCAAAACAGAGATGCAAAGTGAGACATCAACACCAGATGCAGCCACAACTGCTTACTTCAACAGTACGCTGCGATATATCCAATTCCAGAAACAAAAAGGAGGCGCCATGTCTGACAAGTACGAACCTATCAAACTCTGATCTCTTTTCCTCGTAGGGTAATATTATTGTTAGGGGAAAAATGTTAATAGCAAAGCAACTTTATGAAAATTTGTAGTTATTGTTCACTACAAGTTACATTATTGCTTTGTCAAATAATATTTTGTCCTGACAATAACATCACTCTTTTTTAACCTGTTAATTCTCTCGTTTCTCCTTCCTTTCCTTTTGGGTGGTGTCTTTTTGCTCGTCTTTGGGAATGGTGATGACATTTTAAATGGGGTTGGGATCATGGGTGTCCTCGTTCTTTCTTTTCTTTTTTTTTCTCCCTTTTAACTCTGGTGTCCTACCCGCTTAGAAGTTTTCATTTGTGCACCGGGGCAAGTTAAGGCCCTGCTTAGCCAAGCTTCTTTATGAAAAATATGCTTTTGTCTAGACAAAGCACTTCATCTAGATTTAAGGGTGTGTGACCAGAGAAGAAAAGTTTTCTTTAATAGAAGTAGAAGTTATTTTTCTGCTTTTAAGTAAAAGTAGGAAAACAATGCTTTTTTGCTGAGCATAAGCAAAATTGCAAATTGAAAGTTTTTTGGACAATATTATCCCTATGGAAAATACCTTTTTACAAAAGTGTTTCTTTAAAAAAGCGCTTCTAATAAAAACAGTTTCTTTACAGTTTGGCCAAACAAAGATATATGATTCGTTTATTCGTGTGTTTAGAAGCTCGGCTTGCCCGGCCATTGTTATGGGGGTTAATAGGGAGGGAAAAGGGGGTTGGTTGTTGGAAGGAGTTGTTGGTTTATTACTGTATAATTGTGAAATTAAAATGTTTAATTTATTGGATTAGGTAATAATGTTATTTCATTTTGGGTGTTCATTCACTATGTATTTAACTATGGTTGAATTTGAGAATCTCCCAAGGGCTCCCTGGTTGGGGAGTAAGTGTGCCACACCGGGATTCCGAGTTCGATTCTCATCCCCCTCCCCCTTCTTAGTGTGAGACCGACCCGCCCCCAAAAAAAAAAAAAAAAAAAAAAAAAAGGTCACTATGGTTGGATTTGAGTTGGGCCATGCCCTGGCAACTAGCCCTTTTGCTTCCATAGATTTCCATGCATAAAGGAGATGGTAACAATAACAAATTACCTGGCCTCCCAAAGAGGCTCCTGTCACGATAGGGTCTAGGCAGGTAAGATGTACTTAGCCTTACCTCTATAGGGTGTTACTTGAAGCAAAGTTGTTTCTGAGGGTTGATAACAATGACGGTAGTTTGCTTTTATTATTTAGGATTATTTACATTTTAGTATCCGATATTTTTGAAAATAATAAAAAGGACCTTGATCTTTTTGAATTATTAAAAAGGCCTGTAAGTCTTTGTTGTATCAATAAAAAGGCCCATCTCAAGCGTGATGACGTTATTTTCCGTCGATAGAGCTGACATGGTAATTGCTTTTTATTAATGCTACACTAAAATGACGTAAATTGCGCTTTAACTCCATTATTATTACTCTATAACCACAAAATTTGAGATATTGTGTTATGTAGAAGTTATTTATTTTTGCTTAATTTGTTTTAAAATATGGTTATTAAAGAGTATTTTTATCATTTTACTATAACGTTAATAAAAATACAGCTGTCACATCAGTTCTGTCGATTAAAAATGACATCATTATGTTAGAGAAATGTTTTTTTTATTAATGCGATAAAAGTTTAGGGATTTTTTTAATTATTTAAAAAGATTAAGATTCTATTTATTATTTTTAAAAATATCAGAATATTAAAATATAAGTAATCCTATTTTTTAAGTACATATCTCCTTCCTGATGTAGTATAGACCATTTTAAAAGAAATAGCAAAGGCAATAAGCCTACTTAACCCATGGACTTTCTTATGTATTTTAAAAATTAAACTTCAGGATAAATTAGAGAAAATTTCTCTGATTTTTGCTTCAATAACAAAAAATCCTTCTTACAAATAAAATTACTCACTAAATTCCTTAACTTTTGAAAAATTTTCACTTTGCCTCCAAATAATTTTTTTTTAATCATTTTGTCCCTCAACAAAAAAAATTGTTATATTTTATCTTATAATGTATTTTTTTGAAAATTTTAAAAATATTTTTGAGCTAGATGCCCATTTAATATTGTAAGACGACACCAATGGAATATCTGGTTGATGTTCAATCGAAGTAGGTTACGTTTATATCATTTATTTTATTCATATTTAATAATTATAAAGATATAATTATTGACATGAGAGCAGTCACATATTTTTTTGGATTATTTAAGTTAAAAATTCTTATATTTTGTTCATTGTGTCAATTTAATCCTTGTACTTTTAATTGTGTCAATTTAGTCCATGTATAATTTAAAATATATCAATTTAGTTCTTAGGAAAAATTTTATGTTAAGTTTTTAATAAAATTTTTAATAGTTAGATTACGAATTAGGTTAAATTAAGCAAATAGATAAATTTATAATAAATTATTTGCATCTAACACAATTTTGTCTTTCAAAATTATGATATTAATTTGACAAAAGGACTAAATTGACACATTTTGAATTGTTTAGGAACTAAATTAACATAATTAAAAATACAAAGATCAAATTGACACAATGAGTAAAGTATACACTTTTAGCGTAAATAACCCTACTTTTTTTTTTTTTTTTAATTTCATCCGTCTGAACTTGGAAAAAGATTTAAGATTATTATTGTTGACCAGCTAGAGGAGTTCAGTTTAACCAAAATTCTTTTCTTCAAAACCTTTTATGGAAAAGAATGCTTTTATGCTGGAGGGTGTTTTGATTGAAAATGAAAAATATTTTTAGTTAGAAGTAGAATTTTTTTTTTTTAATTTTAAATAGAATTTTAAAAAAAATAGTATTTCTTTTATAAAATAAAAATGTGAAGAAAAAGTACTTTTTTTTTTTTTTTTTTTGCGGAAATACACTATCTGATATACTTTTAACAAAAATATTTAGGGGTTTTTTTTTTTACTAAAAACAACTTAAATTTTGGGTGTCATTTTAAAAAATTACCTAAATTTTATTATTTTTTAAAGCTATGCTTAGAACTTTTTAAAATTTTTCAATCATACACCTTAATTTGACGCTGTTAATGCCTATTAATTTTTACTAACAAGGCATTTCAAAAAATAATTTTTAAAAATATCAAAATTAATTTTAAAACGTTTTTAGATATTAAAAAAATTCCTTGTGTAAATATCCAAATAAAATTAGTTTACATATAAATTTGAATTTTTTAAATTAGTTTCAATTTTTTTCAAAAGCCATGTCTGCAAAAGTCCACAAAAGTTAATGACGTTAACATTAAAGTGACACTAAAAATATTAAAAAATATAGTTGTAACTTTGAAAAACTAAAAAATTTAGATAGTTTTTTAAAATCTCACTTAAAATTTAAATAATTTTTAATAAAAAAAAACATAAATATTTAAAAAATAGTTTCTTTACGGCTCCACCAAATAGTTCCTTATTGTACTTGTTCAGTTCTCTCAGACTTTTTTTTAAAAAAATGTCCTTTTCTTACAAGATACATCAATTTCTAACCAAAAATAACTAATAAAAACACTAACCTTTCACATTATACGAGTACAAACTATATGAATATTCACATTATAATATCCCACACAATGGTAACTTTATTAGACTCATTTAGCAAATTAGTATATTTTGTAAATTAAAAAAAAAAATTAAATGGTACATTGAAAAAAAAATATTTAGCAAAATAACACACTTTGTCAGAAAAAGTAAAATATTTGGCAAGACAGTTACTATTAATATTAATTTTTTAATATTTAAACAAATGGCTCTAGCCATTTTCCTACAAGTTAATTCTTTTTATTTTTAATTATTAAATGATGCTCAATATCAATATAAATAATTAGAGAGACGAACCAATTTGATACATAAAGTATTAAATGCCTAATTATATGGCCAACTATATAACATTATAACAACAACAATCTCAATGCCTCAATGGCTCCCGCTTGTGCAGGGTTAGGTAGAGGTAGAGTGTACGTAGCCTGACCCCATCAGAGTGAGACCCTGATGAGAGACTGTTTCCGAGGACCCCCAACCTGATAGTAGATATTTATGAAGAATGGCCAACTATATAACGGTAATATTAGAAAAACAAGGATAGTAGGGCGGCGTTCTTATGAGATGGTGAGAGCGTGAGAGGAACAAATTCTAACCTTCATTGTAATGGATGGCCAAGATTTGTTAGATATTAAAAAAAATAACAATTTACGGCCAAAATTTATTGAGCATTAAAAAATAAATAAATAATTTCCTTCCCTTATCCTTTAAATTGTTACTTTTTTAATGTCTAACAAATCTTGATCATCCATTATAATGGAGGGCCAGGATTCGCCCCTCTCACGCTCCCACTCTCTCATAAGAACGTCATCCATAGAATTTCAAGGACCGAAACAGACATCTAGAACGGGACCCTTAATATATATATCAACTTTTTCTTTAGCAGCATAAATATTAACTAGATAAATTATAAAACTGAAATTTACGTTTGGGCCAAATTAACGACATCCGAGTTTCAAACAAACGTTTGGAGACCCAGTGCTATGCAAACAACAGATCGATCGACAACATCAAGTCATTTATTATGGGGAAGAGGCGTAGTTGAAGGCCATATAAATCGAGAAACTTTAACACAATTTTCGAAGATAAAGTATCGGGGCCAATAGTCCATCCAGTGTTCTCCTTACCTCCAAAAAGCCAAAAAAATAAATAAATAAAATAAAATACATGTCAAAGCAGCATCAACATCACAAGCAGTATGGTCTAACACAACAAAAACAAGCATATCCTATCATATCATATCATGTTGATATCTTAAGATAAGGTATGTGTATGATTGCTAAAAGTTAACAACACACCAACAAACACTAAGATTCCTCAATCAACAACAAACACAATGCCTGAAAGGCTCCCGCCAGAACCGGGTATGCAGGGTTGAAATGTATGTAGTCCTAACCCTATAGAGTACTACCCTGAAGGGAAGCTGTTTCTGAGGGCCTCGAATCTGAAAAAGTGCTAAGGTTCCTCAATCAACAACAAACGTAGCGCCTGAAAGGCTCCCGCCAAAGCCGGGTATGCAGGGTTGAAATGTATGTAGAATTACCCCTACAAGGTACTACCCTGGAGGGAAGATGTTTCCAAGGGCCTCGAACCTGAAAAGGTGCTAAGGTTCCTCAATCAACAACAAACACAGTGCCTGAAAGGCTCTCGACAAAGCTGGGTATGTAGGGTTGAAATGTATGTAGTATTACCTCTACATGGTACTACCATGAAGGGAAGCTGTTTCCGAGAGCCTCGAACCTAAAAAAGTGCTAAGGTTTCTCAATCATATGCTCGTTTTTCCGAGAGAAAATGCTAATGACTCACTACTATCAAATCAAATCAAATCATTTGAAACATCTTTCCAACACCCACCCACCCACTCCCCACAAAAGAAAAAGAAAAAGAAAGAGACAAAGGGGGAACCATTCAGATTGAATAGTCTTAGTATGCATGAATCTTCAAGTGGTTGTTAGACTTTAGTATTTGTCCACACCACCATCTCTCTCTCTCTCTCTCTCTCACTCTCTCTCCCTTCTATGCTGTCCCATGGGTGTCATAATGTTAGGACAATCCAAAAGCATCGAAACGCTAAATTGAAATGGCGAGCTCACAAAAAAGGGGATTGGGGGAAAAAAATCAGAACACCGAAAGGGAGCACAATAATTTCACTATTTGAGAATAGTGCAGGAGACAATTTTTCAATAGTGTACCTAATTCTCACAACCCTGATATGTATACATGGTCATGCACTAAACCTAATGCACCGGGACATGAGCCTAAATCATGTCGGTCCAGTCCTCTAGTTTATAACAAGAATCATTAAAACCAAACTCCACACATAAGCGTAACGTATACCAGTACCTTTTCCTTTCAAGACCCTTTTATATGGATTCAGAGTACTGGCCAATAATGCGTCGGTTTATTAGCACATAAACAGTATTAAGATTAAGGCCCTGAAACAAGAAATCTTACGTTCAAATCCCGTTAACTCTAAACCCAATTAACCCAACAAGGAAGGATACCAGACTAGCTACTAAAAGGCAAAGTTGTTATGGTCGATAAGGAGTATCTTCCTAGGTGGTTTTTCTTCATTTTAGGCAAGTTACTAAGCAGGGCCGGTCCTGACATTTTTGGGGGTCCATGCAAAAATTTCAAACAAACAAACAACAACAAAACCCAGTGCCTCAAGGGCTCCCACATAATGCAGGGTCTGGGAGGGGCGGGATGTACACAGCCTTACCCCCTTCAGGGTGCTACCCTAAAGGGAGGTTGTGTCCGAAAACCCCTGATCTGAGAAGCATAAAAGCATCTTAGCATAAAAGCAAAAATTTCAAACAGGGCCCTTCATATACCACACATTATAAAAATTCTAACCAAAAAAAAAACTTATTAGTATTATTCAATCCCCAAAAATTTGGAGCCCCCATAATTTGGGGGCACCAAACAGTTACTTGAGTCGCTTGGGGTTTATATCCGGCCCTGATTCTAAGGTGTAATTCTAGTTTCAGGGTAGAACAAATCATAGTTTCATAGCATAGCTGCAGTTGGAGGCTTGTTTATCACTTACAACAATTAGATTTGAACAATTCAGTTTATACATCTGTAAAGCTGAAAGGCATTCTCATACATCTCTATCTTTACCACATATACTACTTCACTTCATATTGTTTCTCACACACTTCCGAGATCAAGTAGATACATGTCTCAACTTCTAGAACTTAGATAGTTACATGCATTGCAACATTCCCAGTGCTCTGAGAGCTCCCGCCTAAGCAGAGTCTGGGGGGTGGATGTACACAGCCTTCCCCCTTCAAGGTGCTACCCTGAAGAAAGGATGTTTTCAAGAACCCCCAGTCTCACGAGGACTTCTCAGAAGATCACCCATCTTGATACTACTCTCGCCCAAGCACACTTAACTTCGGAGTTCTAATACGATTCGGTGCTTACGAGTTGGTACCCTCTTAGGTAGATAGTTACATCTACTATATGAAAACATTAAACCAACCACATGTGATTATAGAACCACAAAAACAAAAACATCCCTAACCTAGAGCAACATTCTAAACTCAGGATTGGGCCTCACATTAAACTATTGCCTGAAATTAAATGTAATCTGAAGTCCTAACTATTACGGAACCAACTATACCAAAAGTTTAAACTAATGATTGCACGTTCATGAATGGTTTTATACTCCAATATACTGCCTCCTCATGCAAATGCCCATTGCACCCAAAAAAAAAAACACTACATACACACTCTTTGTGCTTGAAATATATTAATATTTAGGCGGGCTTGTTGGCATTCAAAGCTATGACCTCTTGGTCTAGAAGAACCTGATACCATATAAAAGAATCAACTATCCTAAAAGCTTAATTTGATGGATGAAGGTCCAGCAGTTTTTTACTCTAAGACAGACCTTTAACTTCATCAAACATACCACCTAAACAATTTATATTCATTGAACTCCTAATTGCAATTTCATCCTCAACATACTTTTCATATCACATTGTATGCGTACGTAATACTAGCTGCTAAGGAAGCTAGAATTTTGGACAAAATGGCTAAGCCTAGTGATACAGATTAATACACAGGAAGTATATATTTCATGAAATTAAAAGCTTAAAGGGTCACTTGTTTTCGAGCAATCATTTTCAGCTGTAGAACAATGATACAACAACAACAACAACAAACCCAGTGCCTCAAATGGCTTCCGCCAAAGCAGGGTAAGGGGATTGTGAGATGTAAGCAGCCTGACTCCTACAAAAGTACAAGGTGCTATGCGGCCCAGTAATAGAAATCAATATACAGGAAGTGCACTTTGTGAAATTAAAAGCTCAAAGGGTCACTTGCTTTCTTGCAATAATTGTTGAGCCATAGAACAATGATACTTCTTCAACAACAAACCTAGTGCCTCAAAGAGCACTCGCCAAGGCAGGGTCTGGGGAGGGTGAGATGTATGCATTCTTACCCCTACAATGTGCTACCTTAAAGCAAAGCTGTTACATTCAAAAATTGATAGAACTTCAAATATATGACAATAAAATTATTTACATTCAGAGAATTCAACAGGAAGCAATTTATCCTCAATAACGCAATTCATCAGTAAACTGAAACACCCATAAATCCAACAATTATAATCTCAAGAATATAACTGAAATTAAGTAAAATTACAAAGGGTAAAGGTTTATAGACCCATACCTTCCATTACTGAACCGAGGTTGAAGGATTCCCCCCAGCCGAATCTGAACCACCGCCATTGCCACCGTGACCAAACGCTGGTGGCGCTCCCTTTCTCCTCTCCTCCTCGTAATCGGGATCATCAGTGGGTAACTCAAACCGACAAACGGGGCATGAATTCCGAGCTCCCAGCCATGGCACAATGCAATCTCCATGGTATCTATGTCCACAGGGCATCTCCTTTGCAAATTCGCCCATGTTCACGGCGTCTTTGCATATAGCACAAACGAAAACCTCTTCCTCTAATTTTATCTCCACGTTTCGTAAAGCTTCAATGGCGGGTTTGGATGCGGGTGGAGCTCCTCTTCTTCCTTCTGTCTCTGCTAGGTTCTGCAACAATGCCTCAAACTCTGCAGCATCGACATAATCTCCTGGATTTCCAATGTACCTAGAGGTGTAAACAAACGGGACGTTCAATGAATTACTCGCATTTGAAATGGTTTGTTTGTGTTCGTTACTGATGCTTGATAGCTTATTGAGCCGAATTCGAGCAAGCTCGATAAGCCTATTGAGTCAAATTCGAAGAAGTGGGTTCTCGGCTCATAAAGTTCGCTAACAATTTGGTAAAGGCTCATTAAAAGCTCATTAAGAGCTCCTTAAAAGCACATTAAAAGCTCGTTAAACCCTGGTTAACATTTGGTATTCACTCAAAATTAGTTTAATAATGGCTCTCAATGGTAACTCGAACAACTCAACTCTGTAGGAAGCTTAACTCGAAAGCAAGCTGGACTCGGTTACGGGCTCAATAACAAGTTTAGCTCGACTCGATAATGAGCTCGAATCTGCTCCATTACGCTAAAGAGCTGAACTGACCCGAGCATCAAACGCACTAAAAGCTTATTAAATAGAGCTCAAACAAATGTTGAAAAGTTTGGTAAGAGCTCTGCTCAAAGTCAACCTCCTTATCGGGCTCGGCTCTGCTCATTTACCTGTCGGTTTCTGGTATTTCGAATCGGAATTCGATCGAATTGTCCTCTAATCCCATCAGAATCTCCGCCCAATCAAGAAACCGGTTCCGATTTTCGCTCCGAGCACGAGTAGCAAAATCTCGAAGCCGGAGATGAAGCTCATCGCGACGCCTCCTCCGAATCTCCTCTTCTCTCTCCTGATTATCCTCATTCTCATCCTCCGAACGATCTTCACCGTGCACATGCTCATCATCTTCCTCCTCATCGTCTTCATAGCGATCATTCCCCCATCCATTAAGCTCAATTCGGAGGAAACCGTCATCATCAGCAGGATCAGACGGCGGAGGAGGCGGCGGCGGCGGCACGTCCTCTTCACGCGCCACCTGAGCGAGTATCCGTAATACATGAAGAAACTGGTTCCCTAGGGTTCGCTCATCGGCGATTTCGGAACTCCTAACCGGCGGCTCCATCGGCGGCGTATCGGCAGCTGGAATGGACTCGACGAAGCCGAACTTGCACTCGATGCAAACGACCTCGTGCTGGTTCGCTAGGGTTTCAATCGAGACGCGCTTGTTGCAGTTGTGGCACCAGTGGTCTAACGAGTTCGGGTCAGGATCCGACCCGGACAGGTTCGGATTAGAGTTGCGGGTCGGCGATGAGGGTTCCGCCATTGTTAAGAGGAGAGAGAAAAAGAGGCCCCCCGGGAGGAGGAGAGAGAGAGAAGATGGTGAAGGGGCATGTTGGGACTTAACCCAGATATGATTCTTATGCTGAGAGTTTTGATTTGGTGTTTCGCAGTGTATGTTTGGATTTTAATCTACGGTTGGTGATCTTTGGAGAATGATCGGACGGTGTGTATTGAAAGAGTTATTGGCGTCAACTGGGAATTTAAATTCGATTCTATTCATTCCCAAATTTTTAATATGATTATTTCCGTCAAATGTTTTTTTACTTTTTGTGTTATATTAATTTTATTTCTGTATAATTTAAAATATGTAAATTTGATGCAATCCCACTAGATATTTTAGGGGGTTGAATCTCAAAATAATAACGAGAGAAATAACTTAAGCTAAAGAGAGAGAAAATGGCAAGCTTTTCATTATATTGTTCAAGAGCACCCACACATATATATAGATACACAAGAAGAGAAAACATCTAAAAACTCTAGCTAGAGCATATCGCCCACTACTTATGTGTCGTAAATCACAGCCCCTGCAGAATTAATATTCTATCCCGGGCTAGCAAAAGACGCTATGGCCCCATCGGACCCTTCCTCCTCTCCTCGAACTGATGTGCCTGGGAGTCGGGCCGACCCGATATGATCTATAGGCCAACACTGGACCTCAATAGCATCGGCCCGAATGGGGAATGCAACAATACTCTCCTCCCCGGAAGACCCTTGCCCACAAGGGTCAAATGTCGGGTATTTCTCCCGAATGTCATGAAAGAACTCCCAGGTAGCGTCTTCTGCGGGTTTTCCCTTCCACTTAACTAACACCTTTGTAACGGCTGCATTGCGGTATCGAGCCAGACGTCGATCTAGGATGGCTTCAGAAACAGTGTGAGCAAGCGGGGAAGCCCAGTCTTGAGGCAGTGTGGGAGAGTGAGGGATGGCACCATGGTGAGGTTTGAGCAGCGAGACGTGAAATACGGGATGTATGGCGGCAGTCGCGGGTAGCTCCAATTTATAAGCCACTTGACCGATACGATCAAGTACTCGAAATGGGCCACAGTAACTGGGGGCTAGTTTATGGACCGTTCGGAGTTCAACCGAGTGTTGACTATAGGGGTGCAGTTTTAAGTACACCCAGTCATCTCGTTTAAACATGCAGTCACTTCGATGTTGGTCCGCCAATTGCTTCATTCGGTTTTGAGACCGATGAAGGTGGTGTTTAAGGACCTTCATTGCTTCTTCCCGCGCCCGCAAGCTGCGGTCCACAACGGCATTGTGAGATTCCCCCGGTAAATATGGAAGATGTACCGGTGGAGGTTGTCCATACACTACTCGTAAGGGTTAGTGTGTGTGGCCGAATGATAGGTAGTGTTGTACCATCATTCAGCTAACGGTATCCATTTAAACCAATTTTTTTCGTATTTAAAACACATACAACGAAGGTAGCTTTCCAAACAACGGTTAAGCACCTCCGTTTGTCCGTCAGTTTGAGGGTGATAGGATGTCGAGCGACGGAGATCGACAGCTTGCATACGATAAAGTTCCTCCCAAAGGTTGGTAGTAAAAATAGGATCCCTATCGGAAATGATCTCCTCAGGGAGACCGTGTAACCTGTATATTTCTCGCATAAACACGTTAGCAACCGATAAAGCAGTATAAGGATGGGAAAGAGGAAGGAAATGAGCATACTTACTGAGGCGGTCAACGACGACAAGGATGACGTCCTTGCCATGGGATTTTGGGAGTCCCTCAATAAAGTCCATGGGTATGCTAGTCCAAATGGAGTCGGGAATAGGGAGGGGTTGTAACAACCCAGGGAATGCCGCGGAATCATATTTACATTTTTGACAAGTGGGACATTGTTTAATAAAGTTAGTCACATCGTTTTAAGTCTACGCCAATAAAAAAGAGTAGTAATGCGTTTGCGGGTTTGTGTAATTCCAAAGTGACCAGCGGTAGGGGAGGCGTGCATCCAAGTCATGATGTGGGTTTTGACGGGACTAGCGTGGTCGATGACTAAGCGACCTTTCCTACGAAGTTGGTTGTTTGTCCATGTGTAGTGTGGATGGGTTTGTGGGTTGTGAACAAGGTCGTTGATAATGCGTTGAAAGTGGGGGTTAGTGTTCCATGATTGTTGCAATTGAGACATTAGGTCGGTGGAGATGGTGGAGCAGGCGAGTGATAGTAATTCGCCACTTGTTACACAGGAAAGGGCGTCGGCGACAACATTTTCTTTACCCTTTTTGTAAGCGATATCATAACTATAACACATGAGTTTAGCTAGCCACTGTTGTTGAAAGGGGGTGGAAATGCGTTGTTCTAATAAATGCTTAAGACTTTGTTGGTCCGTGGGGATGCAAAAGTGACGATCCATTAAATATTGGTTCCATTTTTTTTACAGCGTGAACCACGGCTAACAATTCCCGTTCGTAAACGGACTTGTGTTGATGACGTGGGGATAGGGCCTTACTAAGGTACGCGATGGGGTGGCCTTTTTGAATGAGAACGGCACCAATGCCTATGCCTGAGGCATCAGTTTCAATTTCAAATGTCATCGTGAAATCCGAAAGAGCAAGTAGTGGAGCGGAAATCAAGGCCTCTTTGAGGAGATCGAAGGCGGTGCGTGCCGCATCTATCCAAACAAGTGTTGGGTGTTTCAACATTTCTGTGAGTGGTTTGGCAATTTTCCCATAGTCTCGGACAAAACGTCTATAGTAGCCCATCAGTCCAAGGAAGCCATGAAGTTGTTTAAGTGTTGTTGGAAGTGGCCAATCACGAACGGCTTGAATTTTGGCTGGATCGGTTGAAACGTGGCCCGCACGAATGATATGTCCCAAGTAATCAATTTCAATCATACCAAAAGTACATTTGCTACGTTTAGCATAGAGAGAATTTTGCAAAAGAAGTCCAAAAACCATGCGAAGGTGAGTAATGTGCGATTGCCAATCTGGACTATAGACTAATATGTCGTCGAAAAAAACTAAGACGAAACGGAGTAAATGAGGCCGAAAAATGGAATTCATGAGAGATTGGAAGGTTGAAGGTGCGTTTGTCAAGCCAACGGACATGACGACGAATTCATAATGGCCTGAATGGGTGCGAAAAGCCGTTTTGAAAATATCGTTATCGTACATGCGGATTTGGTGATAGCCAGATCGAAGATCAATTTTTGAAAAAAATTTCGCCCCGTGCAATTCGTCAAACAACTCATCGATTAAAGGAATTGGGTATTTATCCTTTATAGTGGTGGCATTAAGTGCACGATAATCTACACACATCCTCCATGAGCCATCTTTCTTTTTAACTAAAACAACGGGTGAGGCATAGGGGCTAGTGCTCTCTCTATTGGTATGTTTTGTCAAAAGTTCCGAAATCATATTTTCTATCGCATTCTTTTAGTCAAGAGAATAGCGATATGGGCATAAGTTAACCGGAGAGGACCCCTCCTTAAGTGGGATTCGATGGTCAAATTGGGGGCGGGATGGCGGTAGGTGTGACGGCTCGCTAAAGACAAGTTGGAAGTCGTCAAGTAGGTTAGTAAGGCCAGGAGGATGATGTGTTGGTGAGGCAGTGACCTCGATGGAGAAAAATGTTGGTGTATTTGAGGTAAGAATGGCGGTATAAATGGTACCACAGTTATGAGGATCGTCTAAAGTGCGAGTCATTGTGTGTGCAGTGATTTCATGAATACGGTCGTGGGTGAGGCCACGAAGAGTGTGCGTTGTACCGCCGTGTGTGAATGTAGCAGTGAGGTGTTTCATATCCAAGGACACGGGTCCTACAAGAGATAACCAAGGGCATCCAAGCACCATGTCGCACCCTCCAATAGGGATAAGAATCATATCGGAGTGATAGGTCGTGGTGTCTAGGGTCCATTCGAAATTGTCGCAAGAGGAGGTGGTGGGCATTTGACCCTCATTGGCCACGGTGATGTCAAAGGGTTGGGTATTGGAAATGGGGCATCGTAGTTTTCTAGCTAAATTAATATCCAAGAAATTATGGTTCGCACCGCAATCAATCAAGATATGTAAGGCATGCTTGCCATGGTAGCCAATAACACGAAGTGTCTGATGTGAAGTGTTCCCTAAAAGTGCATGTATGGAAATAGTAGGGGTGTCCTCGGTTTCAGGGTCAGGTATGGGATCGGTCGTATCATCAAGAGGGTCAGTGTCAACCTCCACGAGGAAAAATTGTCCACGGCCCTTCCTTGCAGTGTATTTGTGTCCTAAGACATATTGCTCGTCACAATAGAAGCATTGACCTTTGGCGCGTTTGTCATCAATTTCGGCGCTAGTTAATGTGCGTCGAGGGAGGCCCCCTTGGGGCCGTGGTGCGGTGGGTCCGGGTGGTGCAGGAGTGCCGGGGTTTGGGCGTCGACTGTTGTATGACATGTTGGGAAAAGAAGGGCGTGGGTAAGATCATGGTCGTTGCGCACTGAGAACTACTTCTTGCCGTTTGGCAATACACATAGCGTCGTGAAGAGTTTGAGGCCGGAAAGAACGGACAGACATGCCAATATCCTCACGCAATCCATTTAAAAAACAACTAATGGCATAATCTTCTGGCAAGTGAACCTGGACGTATAAACTATCAAATGCATTCATGTAGTCACTAACAGTGGCTGACTGTCGGAGAGTCAGTAAGTCCGACATAGGGTCCTCGAAAGCGCCGCCAAAGCGATCGAGGGCGGCAACTTTGAAGTGGTCCCACGTAACAAATGGGTCGTGTTTACGCATAAAGTGTTGGAACCATTCATGAGTATAACCTTCCATGTGCGCAGTGGTAATTTCAAGTTTAGAATGATTTGCGATGCGATCAATTCGAAAGAATTGTTCACATTTATAAATCCATGTTCGTACATCATTACCTGTGAAGCGAGGGAATGCGAGTTTGGCCATTCTTGTTGATAATTGGTGATTGGATCTCGGGGACGGTGAGAAGTCATGGGGAAATGTGCTGGGATTGATACCTATAGAACTAGGTTCAGTCAAAGGTCGTTGGAGTAATAATGGGACCGACCCTAAAGGGTGAGGGGTGGGTCTATATGCGCTTGAACCTGCGCTAGGGAGGGTTTGAGGTATGACATTAGCGTATGACGATTGAGCAAAATTGGATGTCAAGGGAAGGGATGACAATGATATGGCTGGGGTTGGAATTGAAAGGGTGGGGTGTTGGGAAAACCCTAATGATGAGTTTCCGGGTCCCGGAATAGGGGCTCCGGTTGTGCCGCCGTAAGACCCAAAATTAATAGTTCTATCCCACACCGGAATACTGCCCGGAGCTTCGGCGCCGGGGCGTCTGAAGGGCGTTGAAGTTGCGTCCGACCCCAAAGGCTGGGGGTAGGATGTTGTCGCTGCCCCGGTGGGGTGAGCAAATGAGTTAGGGTTTCGATTTTGACCTGAAGAGTTGGTTAGGATCGATGCCTGAGCAGTGAGCCCCGCAATCATGTGTCGGTTGTCGTTGATTGCTTGCTGGGTTTGGTCGTTGATGGAGCTCTGAGAGTCGTTCTCCATCCCTGCATGCGGTGGGGGTAGTTGGGTCTGGGTGA
Organism: Simmondsia chinensis; assembly: GCA_018398585.1. Classification (NCBI taxonomy): domain Eukaryota; kingdom Viridiplantae; phylum Streptophyta; class Magnoliopsida; order Caryophyllales; family Simmondsiaceae; genus Simmondsia; species Simmondsia chinensis. Next base: position 38,506,836 of record JAGTTD010000007.1, read on the forward strand.
GGTGTGCTGCGGGTGGCCGGGGTGGCGGTAAGGGAAGTTGCTGGTGGTGGTGGGTCGGCTGGTGGAGGGACGGGGTGTTGGGGGTTAGGGTTGTGGTGGTGGTTGGGTGTTGGGGGTGGTTGTAAGGGAAGTTGCGAAGTGAGGTGTGGGGAAGGGGAGGGTCGGGGTCTTGGGGGTTAGGGTTGTGGAAGGTCGGGGTGGGGCTGGGAGGGTGTTGGGGGGATAGTGGTGGGTCACAGCAGTGGTGAGGGGGGGAAAGGGTTCGCCGGTGGTGGTAGGGGTGGTGGCCGTCGGTCCTGGTGGTGCAGCTGGCGGCTCCGCCTGAGCCGTACTTCGGGTATTCATTATACCCACAATCCGAGCACCGATTAGCTCTAATACCAATGATACAAACTAAAGGAGGTTCCATCCCAAACCAATTGGCAATGGGTGGAGTAGACCCCCTAGTATATAAATTGGTACATTTTGTGTCTTTCCACCGATGTGAAATACATATTTTTCCTTTTTTAGCTCTTTTTAGGCTGTAACAAACCACCACGCTCCGCAACCGTCGTCCTCGACGGCTATCACTCTAGGTAGCTTCACTCTGAGTAGGTAGCCCTTTTCTTTGGACGGCTTCACTCTCCTCTAGGTAGCCCTCTCCTAGGTAGCCCTTTTCCCCCTGGACGGCTTCACTTTAGGTAGCTTCACTTTGAGTTAGGTAGCCCTTTTCTCAGGACGGCTTCACTCTACTCTAGGTAGCCTTCTCTTAGGTAGCCCTTTCCAAAACTTAGGCCCATTATAAGTGGTTTGTCCAGTATGGCCATCGGGCACGGTCCGTCCCATACCGGACCGAGTACGACTCCGGAGCAGGGTCCGTCCCATACCAAACCCGAGCCCCTTGGAATCGATCCGAGGATCGACGGCTCTGATACCAATGATGCAATCCCACTAGATATTTTAGGGGATTGAATCTCAAAACAATAACGAGAGAAATAACTTAAGCTAAAGAGAGAGCAAATGGCAAGCTTTTCATTACATTGTTCAAGAGCACCCACACATATATATAGATACACAAAAAGAGAAAACATCCAAAAACTCTAGCTAGAGCAAAATGCTAGATAAATACTAAATTATCACCCACTACTTATGTGTCGTAAATCACAGCCCCTGCAGAATTAATATTCTGTCCCAGACTAGCAAAAGACGCTATGGCCCCATCGGACCCTTCCTCCTCTCCTCGAACTGATGTGCCTGGGAGTCGGGCCGACCCGATATGATCTATAGGCCAACACTGGACCTCAATATCATCGGCCCAAATGGGGAATGCAACAAAATTTTAATTGTTAAAGAAAATTTATATTAACTTTTTAATAAAACTTTTAATGATCAGCTATAAATTGAGTTAAATTAAGTAAATTAATGAATTTATAATAAGTTACTTACATCTAACATAATTTTTTCGTTCAGAATTACGTCATTAATTTAATTTAAATTTGGTCAAATGACTGAATTGACATATTTTCCATTGTTCTGGGACTGAATTGACACAATTAAAAGTATAAGGACCAAATTGACACAATAGGTGAAATATACGGACCATTTGCGTAAATAAACCTTTTTGATATTATTAGTTCTTTTAATGTTATTGTCTAGACAAAATTATTATCGATAAAACAAAATGGTTATTTTCAATACAGGTTTGTCTAACATGTGTCAAAAGGTACATATTAATAATGCATTAATTGTATTATTATTATTATCATCTTTTTTAATAATATCAAAAAATTATTAGGATTTTATAAATTACATTGTTACCTTCCAATTAAACTACCATAAATTAATTGCGAATTCAATTTTCAATAACAATTGAGTGATAAAATAACAAAAAATAATCAAATTAAGTGAAATAAATATTTCTTAACATGTGTCGTTAGAAAAATTATTTCAGGATAACTTTACGGCTTTTACTTTTTGTAAATCACATCATTAATGTAACAATTAATTTTGCACCGCCAGTAAGAACTCTCTTTTTTATTCATAAATTTTATGAAATCTTTTTTGTTATTTAAAAGTTACGTATATTCAATAAAATAGTTTAATAAAAGAGATAAAACTTGCTTGTAAATCTACTAACCTCTCGCTACTTCCCTCATCTCACACGTGAATCACAATGTTGTAACACTGCTAATGAAAAATAGTTAGATAAAGACCTATTCTAAACCCTTACATGCCACAATTTGAATTATTTTATTAAATATACTTAACTTTTAGACTCAAATATTATTTCATTGAATTTCAAGATACAAATGTGTAATTAACCTTTTTATCAATCATAAATGTTGTTGTGACATGTATAGATAAAAACAGACCGAAATCAACACCCTCTTGTTTCAACTCGAGCTCGATAAGTGTTAACAATCGTTAGTTTAAACCAAGTTTTTCAAGGGTTCACACCTCTATTCAAACTCAATTTGATAAAATGCTCGGTTTGTTAGTATTCAAGTTAAGTCAAGCTCGTTACCACACTAAGCTTTCTATCGCATCAAACTCACTACCAACTCACACTATATAGCTACTAATCGAGTTCATATTGAGTCATTAATAAGTTTTTAACAAACCCTTGTAAAACCTTCATGAGTGTGAACAAATAAAATACCCCCTATTTGAACTCGAGTTAAACTTATATCAATTAACTATCAAACTTCTAAAATGAACACAAAAAACCCTTAATCAACTTCGAACACGAAAATTGATCCACCGTTTTATTCAATTATAAATGTAAGTCCAATCATTTAGCTCTATAATATTTAAAGGCTAATTTTATTACTCTGACCCTTTTTTCGTTAAGCCAAGGCAGTAATAAAAACTTTTCGAGTCTTGTTGCGTTAATATTACACTAACATTAACAAAAATTATCCTAGTAATAACAGTAGCTTATTTAAAATAATGTATTGTCTCTTATGTTTCCCTAACCCTCTTCTATCATTTTGATAAATTAAAATCGACGTTAACTGTTAGAATATGATAAATTAAAATGATCCGTATGATGAAAGTGAGAACAAGAAATAATACTTTAACTAAGTTTTTCCCCATATAATGCACGGATAATATTTATTTTTTACATTATTTTGTAATTTTTTGGCAAATAAAAAGTCACCGCTCTAAAATTAAGGGATGAAGACTTGAGTAATTTTTAGAAAATGAAGGACTCCACAATAATATATTGTATAGATAGATAGATAGGTTTTATTTATAATTCATATAATTTATCTAATATCTATAGTAACTATTATTATAATCAGATTATGTTATTCGTTGGAGCAAAGACCTAAAACACTGAGCCAGGACAAGAATGATAACAAAATCTTACCTACTTTTAGATTATCTGGGTTCGAGCCTTGCCCAATGAAGAACCACGTATAGAACTAGCGGTAGGGGTGTTCAAATACCGGTCCGGACCGGTTCGGTCATTCGGTCCAAGACCGGACCGGACCGGACCGATTCAATTTCGGTCCGGTCCTCGGTCCACAAGTTGTTCTTATTTTGGGTTTCGGTCCGGTCCGGTCCAAACCCGAAAAATCCGAGACCGGGCCGAAAACCCGAATTATGTTGTTGGGCTTCCTATATATTTTATTAGATTATTGGTAGATTAATCTAGAATTATAATATTTATGCCTAAAATTAGTTTAAAAATAGCCCATAAACACCTATATTAAATTATCCTGTTTGTTTTTTTTGAACAACTATTGCAATTTATATATTGCTACGACTTATATACGTAATTATTTCTAGTTAATTTAAAAATAATTTTGTTGGTTATCAGTGAAGAATAGAGCAATGTGAATCAAATCAAAGGGCCAAATTGTTGGGGTCGGATTTAGTAAATATAAGTTATTATGAGCCGTTGTATTTGGTGAATGATCATTTAATATTTTTTTATTATCATTGCTATTATTTATTTTTAATATTTTTCCTATTAAATGCCTTTAAAGTTGCTCAAAATTGACAAAATATGGTAAATTCAACTTATTATTAAAAAAGAAAGAAATGATAATCAGTCTGTATCGGTCCGGTCCGGTCCGGTCCGGTCCATGAGGTAACGGGTTCGGTCTTTGGTCTTCAAAGAGGCTAATTTCGATCTTCGGTCCGGTCCGGCGCGAGTTTGGACCGATGAACACCCCTAACTAGGGGTGTAATTAAGCCGAGTCGAGCTCAAGTCCGTCAGGCTCAAGGCTTGTCTCATTTATATTTAATCAGAGCAGAGTCGGCTCGAAGGTTGCCAAACTCGAAAACTCATCATAGGCTCAGGCTCGGGCTCGCCTCTACTCAACTCGATCGTGCATGACTCGGTGAGCTCTGAAGACTCTAAGTTCAAACTAAGCTTGGTTGCACATATATAAGCCTAACAAATAATATTAAGATAGGCTCGTTTAAACTCACGAGTTTACGAGCTCAAGCTTCAATAAGCTTAGGCTCTGCTCAAGCTCAAAACAAGCCGAACCTTTCAAGCTTCATGACAAGGGCTCGCGAGTTAGCTCAACTCATTTACACCCCTATATGGAACTAGATTGCAAAAAACACTAAAGATCCAAATATATGAACAAAGACCAAATCAAACCATTTTAAAGCTAACACTGACTGTGAATGAGCTAATACTAACTTGAGCAAAACTATTCAACATACTATGAAGCCCTAATCAAACAATTTTCGATCTAATATTGAATGTCAATGCCGTTAAGAAGCCCATATCAAACTATACATGGCAATTAACGAACCAAGCATTTCCTCACTCGAACTCGACTAGTTAAACCTATTGTGCCAGCTTGAACAACTTATAAGTCCCCAGAACTAACACAAATGACTCTAATCAATTTCGAACATGAACAATTCACAATCGTTTACGCACCTAAAGACAATACGCGCGGTTGGATCTGTGGCAAAGTGACCCCCCAATATGCATTTCCAAACCGGGGAAACTGCCAGTTATAATTTTCAACAATGACTCAGTTGCAGCACATCGTACTATCCCAAATAGTGACAAAGTCACGATACAAGGCGAGGCCTAGGACACCCATAAAGAACAGGGACCAGAAAAGGACAAAACACAATAGGCAAACAGATCAAAACAAGAAAACAGGATTGCAGCACATCATACTAATGAGGGAAAAACCACAGTAGCCTTTTTTTCTTCGCACAATTTGTATTCATAACAGTATAATAGACGTATTCCCACTTAGAACAAAAAAAAACTTACTAGAAAAGAAATATCCTCGCAGTATAAACTTGACCATATCAAAGCCCCGAAACAAGAGGAATTCCAATAGTAGTATATTATTCCTTAATTTAGACAAAGTTCAAATTCTTTTTCAATAATTAGTGACAAATTTGCAATACAAAACAAGAAACTCGTACAGAGGAGCCCCGAGTCAACCCGCATAGAAACGGGAAACAAAAAGACAAAAAATAGTATAACTTCCCAACCCGAGGAAATATGGTTACAAGACAAAAAAAGGCAAAATCAGAGTACACTAAATGTTTCAACCACCTCTGGAAAGTACTCGGAGTGAACCAGGAATAGGGGGAAACGAACCAAAACACAGGAAAACTTTGGCCGATTTGTTAGCCAAAGTTCAAATGGCTAAAGCCTGACACAGCACATCTGTTTCAAGTATACATTCGACCATGAACTACTGACCGCGCTACCCAGCCCAACCTCTGGAGCGGGTCAATGTGCTAATCCTCTACTGTTGCTAGTCCTTGTAGCAATTTGTCTTTACAACCGGAAGGAGTTACGACATTGCACCACTTAGAACCACCAACATTCAGAAAAGGAGGGAGATAAACTTCAAATCTAAAACCTCGTGCTTGAGGGGTGAGTAATCTAACCACTACACCAATCCTAACAGCTCGGTCCTACAACAAATTGCACTAAAGAACAATATCAAAATCCGCATCCTTCTTTTCACATCAACGAACTGGGGATTGACATCTAGAGATAAGTGCCATTCCGTTTGCTCTTCTATGACATTGACACCCGTTTCCTCTTCTTAAGGACAAGCCCTGTTGGTCTTATCAAAGCTCGTCGAGACCCGAAGCGACGGAAACAGTTTCTTAAGGCTCCCAATTCATTAAGAGTCCCTTTTGAAAATTAGTTATGATATTTGTTTGAGTCTACAATATATCACCTCATAATTGGGGATCCCCTATACACTTCATAGGGTATAAATGTATGTGCATTTATATGACCTGCCGATTAGCTGATAATATAAAGTCGATTATTCAATTTGTGCTCAACCAAGGATTGGGTACCACGGTTACCAAAAAGCCACGAAATAAAACTTACTTTGGGCTCCTAAAATAACAATAGAAGTAAACCCATGAAAATATTATAATCGGTAAAAGACTACACAGTGAAAAATTGCACTATTGAACAGTCCCTATATTTTTAACCCAAAACCAAGCATACCCTAAGCGTCTCATAGCATTCTTCTTAAACGACGCACTTGTAATAACAACTTTAAGCAAAAGATAATCAATCTTCAACAGAAGATCCAAATTGAATGAAAACAAACTGCAAGCAGACAACACTAACTGAGACCACAACACTGCTAGCTTGCAAGCTGCAGTTTATCCTTGCCGGAGTATTTTTTATAGAAGCACTTTTATAAAAAGTGCTTTCAATAGGGCATCTTTTTTCAAGAAAAATTTTAGTTTTGCTTTTGCTACCGCTTTAAAGAAGAAACACTATTTTCCAACTTCTGCTTAAAACCAAAAAACAGTTTCTACTTCTATTCAAAAGAACTTTCATTTCTTGGCAAATACCCTTAAATTCTGAAAAAAGTGTTTTTCCCCTTAAAAAACAGTTTTAGCCAAACAAGCCCATAATATCAAAGTCTTATTGACTAGAAGCTCACGAGTTTTAATACAACTATCCATTTCAATTTTAGCATAAGGTATAAGGTGAAATATACATTATTCGCACTTCAAGGCCAATAGCATTAGTGTTAAATGACATGTCAAAGAATAAAAGAATTCATGGGCCTTCACACATCAATTTAAGTTTTTGGGATAATTAGTTCCCCAATACTCAACACCAAAACAAATATTGGCATCAAATAAATCAAATTACCAGCAAACAAACAAACCAACCCATTTGAATTGGAATAGGACCAGTGTAAAAAATTTGGAATTTTAACACAAAAATTCAAAGGGTCATGCATTCATTAATATATATATATATATATATATATATATATATATATGTATTTGTGTTTATTTGTATACAAATGTGCCCTTTTAATTCCACAATCCCTCACTCAATCAAAAAGACAAACACCTTGTCAAGACCAGCCAACAACAAACAAAGACAAAAAAAGTTACACACATTATCTTACAATCACAAGCATGGATAATATTAATACTCACAATCGATTTTTCATAATTTTTTTGGTAAATATCATAAAGAATCCTCGATTATTGCAACAAACTCAATGAGACTCCTTGACTTTTAATTTCATTAAACAGATCCAGAAATCATCCATTTGCATTAATTCAACCCCTCATCAGGCAATATTTCAACACATCACTTAATTAGTTTAAATAACGCTCTTTGTTTCGCCACTCGTGATGTCATTGAGTTACAAAATTTTATCAAGTTATGTTAAATGCTTTGATTAATATAACGGGTAGATTACCTACTAGTAACATGATGTTTGTTGTATTAATATTCTAGTCCACAAACTTTGTGATTAATTTAAGTACAAAAAGCTATTTGTATTCATAAAATTATCCAAACGATAATGTATAAGGGTATAAATAGGCCTCCCATCCAACTCTTTCTGATTACCGGTGTCACAATACTGCAATTCGTGTGAAGAATGATAGGAATAACAAGGGAACAGGAGTTACTAACAAATAATGGCAAATTTTACACCATTTCACACCGTCATTGGACCAATTCATTAAATACATATAACTTTTAGACTAAAAAATTACTTCATAAAACTTGCGGACTAAAACATTAATACACGTAACCTCTATAATATATGTAATGTGTAATTTAGATAAATTGGTAACCGAGGATGCGCTTGATGAAGTTAAAAGTTGAAGAGTCTCTTCAATTTCAAGTAATAATTCGAGAATTCCAACAGTAATTACCTCAAAGTTTTTGCAATTTTCTCTCGGATAATGATATTAACAAGTCAAAATTACTATTATCAAAGCAAAATCGTTATTTTCAGGGCAATTTTGTTGCTCGTATCATTACTCTAAGGATAACAATTTTTGCCCGATAATAACAATTCTCTTACCCTTTTATTTGGCTGGCTTTTTTTTTATAATTATTAAAAATATCTTTTTTTTACACAGGACCAAAGGGGTGCTGCTGAGGGAGTCGAAACCAAACCTGAGACGCCGGCGACTTAACCGCCACCCCATGCCAGCAAATCCCTCCTCGACACATCTCTCCGGTAGCCAAATCCCCACGCGCCACCGCGTAAGTGGCTTTACGTGACACATCCCACGTCAGCGTCGCCACCAGGACAAGTCCCACCACGGCCGTAGACGCCGCCAGTACAAACACTCCCGTGAAACTCCGGCCGGCAACAAGGCCGTACGCCTTTACCGCCGCTATCACCGCCAAGTATATCGCCGTTAAATTCCCCGCCACTGCGTCGGAAATCGCCATCTCTGCCGTAGATTCTGCCGCCGATTTAATGGCCGGAATTTTGGGGTTCCTTTTAGGGTTTAATTTGGGGATTTTACGAGAGTAAAGTGAGAGGGATAATTATCATCTTGTTGCCTTAGCAAGTAGGTTGTACACGATGTTTCTAAATGGGGTGTGACGTGGCAATTGGAACTACTAGTTAGGGGCGAACCAAAATGGGTTACACCAGACCGGATAGCCGAATCGACCATTTTGGTGAAGGATGGGATCAGACTTATAATATATTGGTTCGATTTTCGGTCTTAATATATGTGTTTAAGCGATTTTTGATTTGCTCCGGTCTAAAACCAGAAAAGTCAAATATTGGAATCAAAAATTAATCAATATTTTTTTTTTCCGAAATAAATATTTTAGGTATATAATTAATATATAATATATACATAATATATTTATTTAAAAATTCTAAATTTTAGAAAAATTAATTCTTTTTACTGTTTAATTATTATATAAATATCATGTTTAATTATTATAAGTGGACGAGGATGTCAGCTACAAGATCAAAGAGGGATGGCACAAGTGGAGGATAGCCTCCGCGGTACTTTGTGATAGGAAATTCCCCGTGAAGCTAAAGTGAATATGCTATAAGACGGTGGTGCAGCCAGCCATGGCGTATGGGGCGGAGTGCAGGACGCTGAAACAATAGCACACACAGAAGATGAAAGTGCGTGGAAATGCGAATGCTGGGGTGGATGTGCGGACACACAAGGAAGGATAGGATCAGAAACGACATCATAAGAGGCAAATTGGGCATAGCTCCCATTGAAGATAAATTAAGGGAGCAGTGTCTGAGGTGGTTCGGACATGTCAGAAGGAGACCGGACGACGCTCTAGTCAGAAGATGCGAAGAGCCTCTTACTATATTAGGCAGAAGAGGCAGAGGCAGACCAAAGAAGATATGACTTGAGACGATCCGACAATACCTCACCCATCTAAACCTTCTGGAGGAGATGGCCTTAGATAGGGCCCAATGGAGGGCTAGTATAGGGGTTTTAGATGATACGGTTAGTGTAGGGTAGTCTTTGTCGCTTCTTTTCTATCCCCATCTCATTCTCATTCTCGTTCTCTTTCTTTATCTCTTCTACCCTTTTTTTTTTTTGCCATACTTATGCATTTTTTATGTTTCTCTGATGCCAGGTCTTTGGCTGAGGGTTGCAGACCATCTTTTTAGGCTGGGGGTCCTCGAAAATAGCCTCTCTTCAAGGTAGCCCCCTGAAGGGGGAAGGCTGCGTACATCTACCCTCCCCATACCCTACTTTTGGCGAGAGCTCTTGGAGGCACTGGGTTTGTTGAGTTGAGTTGTATGTAAAATATATCATTGTCGTCATTTTTTTAACTTCTAACTTCTGTATGGCAACATCTTTTTTTACAATTGCACTTGCTGTATGAAAAATGGGTCTAAATTAGTCCGGTCCAAACTACTTTCTGACCTGTCTTGGACCAGACCGACCCAGTTTTAATCGATTCGTTCCTCAATCTCGTAATTTGATATAGTTTGATCTTTGGTCCAATCCGGTCTTGGACCTATGTGCACCATTAGTTATTTGAGCGGTAGCTGAAAATACGTGTAGTTGATACAACTATTTTATTAATGAGAATCTACCGAATCTTATTGCTCATGTTTAGGTGATTACTTTTCATTATGTATCCTCTGCCAGAGTCTATTGTCTTTTTACCTCAAAACACCAAAGTGGAACATGTTTTCGACGTTATATATGTACCATTCATTATAATCTGGTGATTTTAATAGGAATTTATCAATTTTTTGTCCAAACATACTTACACCTACACATGCATATGACAATAATCATGTGTCGCATTTACAATTTATGCCTAATATTCACCGGAGCATAACAAAAATGAAATTGATTAAGGGCCTACTTGGGATTACTGTGTAAAAAAAATGCTTATTTCAAAAGCACTTTTTGTAAAATCACATTCGTAAAAAGTGCTGTTTTGAAAAACAGTTTATGTTTGGCTCAACTAGTCAAAAGCGCTTATTTTATTATTATTAGTGTTTGGCCAGTGTTTAAGAAAAGTGTATTTTTTTTTTGTCAAATTACCAAGAAGGACCAAATTGGTTGGGTAGAGGGTTAGAGTTTTGAAAGATATAGGATATGATGTAATTTTAATATTTGAGTAGGGGTATTTTTGTTCTAAAAATTTTAAGTTTTTGATTCTGCTTCTACTTATAATCAGAAGCACCAAATTTTCGCTTCTGTTTGTAAGCAAAAAAACAGCTTCTGCTTTTAATAAAAAGCGTTTTTTAATGTTTGTCAAACACCTTTTAGATTCCTGAAAAATATTTTTTTCCGTAATAAGTAATCCTAAGCAGGCCCTAAGTTGGAGGGTATTTATATCATAGAACTTTAAAACTCATTAGCATCTCATCATATACACTGAATTATTAAGATATTTAAATAATGAATTCTTAAACGAGTATCTAAGTGATAAATATGCCTTAAATAATATTAATATAATAACATTAAATAAAAAATATAGAAAATGACTATACTTTTAAAATTAAAATTAAATACTAGTTTATTTAAGACATATGTTAAAAATATTTTAATATATAAATAATTTTCCTTTCGTTTATTTATGCCTGCTCATGATATTAGGTAGGGAGTGGACGACGTCGTTTTAGCCGAGTATTTGTCAGCGTCACTTGATGGGCCACTTCAGCCGTTCTTTGCTTTGCTTAGTTCCATCAACTCCTTGACAAAAGAATAAGTAGCTTGAATTTTAGTGTATTAATTAATTTTTTAATTTATAAATTTTGTAAAATAAATTTTAGCTTGAAAAGTTATGTTTATTAAATAAAATGGTCTAAATAACGATATAAAAGAATAAAGGCGGAGCCTGTTTTGTACCCTTATATATAGCTATTTGGAGTATTTTATTAAATATATGTAACATTTTAGATTAAAAAATAATTTTACAAAATTTATGGATTAAAATATTAATATACCAAATATTGGAGTACTAATATGTAATTTACTCTTTAAAAACGGTAATATTATTATTAGTGTAAAATTATTATTCGTAGAGTAAGATTATAGTTTTCAACATTGTTTTATAGTTTTATTATTTTTAAGTCATAACATTAACCTGACAATAATAATTTTTTCCATAACAATAATGACTCTTTAAAAATTAATTTTCTTATTTTATATTATTTGTAACATTTTTTGTGCCGTAAAAAAAATAATAATAATAAGCTTTTTCACCCAATTGTTATAAATACGACCCCCCGTGATAAGGAGGGAAGTCATCATTCAATTATTTTCAATCGGTCTAAAAATTTTTCAGGTATTCATCAATCCAAATATAGAATGAACTGAAATAAATTGGGTGAGATCATAGATGATTAAAGATAGTCATATTAGATAAGGACTGTCGAAAAATGACTAGTCCCATTCGGCTTTGGAGCTGAATTATGTGACTTGATTTGATTTTTCTTTCGTGATTGTTATTTTATATTTTTAAAGATGTTCTTTAAAACTTAAATGAAGCTATACCAGAGATTAATAAGGACACGAGTTAATGATTGGGAACCAAACCGATCTAGTTTGACCAACTCATAAACTGAATAGTCAAGTTTGATTGATTTTATCAAATGACTGCTACTTTAGTAACCTGCTAATATTAATCCTCCATACGAAACTCCAATTTTTCTATCTAACTTAACGGTTACCATTTTAAATCTCATTACCTTTTTAAAAATAGTGATAATTAAAATGGATAATCTTATTGTACATGTTTGTTTGCTTCTACCTTTTACCCTGAATGCTACGGACCTAGATTCCCACGCGTACATACATATTTACATGCGTTCATGCTTATCTGATTATTTGATTTAATTGTTTGCCTACACGCTCGCTTGTATACACTTGCATACATGCTTCACATGATTTTCAGGCTTTACATGCTCTACTTGTAGGCTCTTCATAAATACCTACTACCAGGTTGGGGGTCTTCGGAAACAGTCTCCCATCATAGTGGGATCCCGATGGGGTAAGGCTGTGTACATCCTACATCCCCCAAACCCTGCGTAAGCGGGAGCCCTTATGGCACTGGGACTGTTATTGCTGCTGTTGTTGTTGATCATATACTGTCAGAATATAAAACCATTAGACATTTACCATTCAACTTAAACTTTTGAAATAATTAGTGTTTTAACATGGTATCATAGTCTTATTGGCCAAAACATTACGAGTTTGAATCACAAACAACTCTATTACTAATATTAATCTATTTCACACACAAATAATTGGTTTATTGACGTATAGGATACGTATGCTTCTACTAGTATTGTTGTGGTTGAGACAACTGTTTATTTTATAAATCAACAAACTTGTTATTAAAATCTTGATATATACAATTTAATATTATATAATATAGATATATATGTGTGTGTTAAATTTTATTTAATTATCCTATGGACTACACAACTAAATTAACATGCCCATATAATATATTTGATCTATACAATATAAAAAGTTATAACTCATAAATAATTACTTAATATTATTTTATTTTTATTTTTTGAACCAAATATATTATTTTTATTATATATTATGTTTCATTATACAATAAAACAAAGGATAAATTATAAAAAAACCCTCTTAACTTTTGATTCAACAACATAAAATCCCTTTCACAAATAAAATCACTCACTAAACCCCCTTACTTTTGAAAATTTAACACTTTACCCCCAAATAAATTTTTTAACCATTTTCCCCCTTAAAATAAAATAATTAGGTGCTTGATTTTATTTTTAGGCAGGACTTTCATATTTTGAAGAAAAATAAGAATTTTTTTATATTTTTAAAAAGGAAGACATTTTGTATTTATAAACATGATTATTTTAATTAATTACAGTAATGATATTATAATACTAACAAAAAATATTATATTTTATCTCGTAATATTTTTTATAAAAATTTTAAAAATACTTTTTATCTTCTGAACTTATAATATTATTACTATAATTAATTAAAATAATTATATTTTTATAAATATAAAAATATTCTCAATTCTTTTGCTAAAAAAATAAGATTTTTATTTTTTACATAATAATATAAAATTATCTTCTAAAACTAAAATTAAATATTTAACTCTCTCACCTTTAAGGAGCAAAATGGTTAAAAATAAATTACATAAAATTAAGTAATAAATTTTTAAAAGTCAATGAGATTTTATAGTTTTGAAGCAAAAGTCATAAAAATTTTATGTAATTTATTCTCAAATAAAAATAAAAATGACATATTAATCTAAAACATTTAGTATTTGGTGCAAAAATGACGTGGCAAGTAGGGTGTTATGATTAATGATCCTCCAACACTTTTTCTCCACGTATGTGAGAGAACTGAGAGCCAATAGCATCTAGCCACGTCTCAAACAAACATATCCACCGTCGGATCCTCCACGCTGGCACAGATGAATAAATCTCAACCCTCCATCCTGCGGCATCCTCTCCTCACCGTGGATTTTAATAACGCGATACCAAGACTTAGGATTTCGAAACCAAATCTTAAGAGAGAGAGAGAGAGAGTGAGTGGCGATTCGAAGCTACTGGAAGTAGTGAAGGAGCGATGAAGAAGTGGACGATAACGTCTGTGCTGTTTCTCTTGTGCTTGCTCTTCCTTCTTCCAGATCAAGGTACGATTTTTAGCTAATTTAATGCTGCAATTAACGATCTATTGTTTGAATGTAGTTTTCGTTGATTCGAAGTGGAAAATTCCGGTGAATTTGTGTTCAATTTTTTTGCATTTAGATCTGATTTTCTTATTTTAGCGGTTGATGATCAGCGAGTTGGCGTATGATGCTCGAATTACAGTTTGAGCTGATTTCCTGCCGCAATTACTGATCTGTTGCTTGAATGTAGTTTTCACCGATTTGAAGCGGAAAATTTCCCTTGATTCGGGTTCAATTTCTTGCATTGTGATCTAATTTCTGATTTTAGTGGCATTTGTTAGATCAGCAAGCTAATATATGAAGGTTGAATTAGTGCAGTTTGAACTGATTTCCTGCTGCAATTACTGATCTATGTTAGAATGTAGTTTTCATTGATTTTACAGTAGAAAATTTTCTTTGATTTGTGTTGAATTTCTTGCATTTAGCTCTGATTTCTGATTTCAGGGGTATTTGTTGTTGATGATCAGCGAGTTAATGTATGGAGCTTGAATTAGAGCTTGAGCTAATTTCCTGCTGCAGTTACTGATCCATTGTTTGAATGTAGTTTTCATTAATGAAAACTTCCGTGAATTTGTGTTCAATTTCTTGCTTTTAGATCTGATTTTACGGCATTTAGCTCTTTGCGCAATCTGATCTGCTGAATATACTTTGGATGCCTTTAGTTATTTGTTGAAGTTGTTGTTGATGAATAATGATCAGCCAGTTAGTTTATGAAACTTTAATCAGAATAGTTTGCACATCTAGGAGCTGAATCTTATCTTCCTTCAAGAGATCTATCAGTAGAGAAAGAAACTCACTTTAACTCTAACCAGCAGAAATTATTTGTTGAGACGGCTGCTGTTACTGAATTTACTATGAATGTCATTTGTCATTATAATTCACTGAGATGATTGATTGAAAGAAACACATTTGAGTTCTATTGAACGGAAGAAATGTTGATGGTATGGTAATGATTGATTGTTGCACTTAGGCTTGTTTGGCTCAACTTATGTAAATTTCTCCACCCAAAATATTTTCAGTTACGTATATTTTTTGTTAATTTTTTTTTTGGAAAGTGTTTTCGGTCAAAACAAACGAAGCCTTAATTTACTTTTAATTAAATAAACTAGGTATGAGAAGACCTCATCCTCAGGTTGGGGGCACTGGAAAACAGCCTCTCTTCAGGTTAATACCCTGAAGGGGGAAGGCTGCGTACATCCGCCCCCCCTAGACCCTGCGTAGGCAGGAGCCCTTGAGGCACTGGGTATGTTCCTGTTTTTTAAACTAGGTATGAGAAAATCAAATAAGTTTTGTGTGAACAAACTTGTACATATCAGAAATGTGTTATGCTGTGGATTTTTTGTAGTTGATTATTGCTGAAATGGTTTAGTCTCTGGATCTACTAGGTAGAAGGATACAAGCAAATGCAGAAGACAATTCGGAGGAAGTAGCAAATCTGCCGAAGGTTGAAGAGAAGTTCGGAGCTGTTCCAAATGGCTTATCTACTGATTCTGATGTCGCTAAGAGGTTCTTGAAAGTTTTACCTTCACTTTTTATATGTCGCCATTTGTTGTCGACATGGTCAGCTAATGTGAACTTATCTGGTTTAGGGAAGCTGAGTCGATGTCAAGAAAGGCACTCCGCAGCAATGCAGAGAAGTTTGAGTTTCAGGCAGAGGTTTCTCGGCTTATGGATATCATTATTAACTCCCTCTATAGTAACAAGGACATTTTCTTGAGGGAGCTCATCTCTAATGCTTCTGATGTAAGTATATCAAATAGCATTGCTACGTTAAGAATTGTCAAGCTAGGTTAGTTAAATACCCCAAGTAACAGAAGCAATTGCTTGGACAATATAAATTTCTCGAGGGCCCTTTTTAAAAATTAGTTATATTATCAATTTTCTTTTACCTTATATCGCAAATTAAAATTGGAGAAATAATGATATATATGATATACTATAGAAGCATATGTATATGGACAGTATAAATGATTCACATATTAGCTACTATTAAATACAGAATGGATTATTTGAGATATACTTGAGCTGGTATGGACACCTCGGTTATTAGAATAGGGTCGACTAGTTAAACTTGCCTCAGATCCCCAAAATCTTGGGACCAGCCTTGTTGTCATGAGATAGTATTATATGGATATGCCGATATATTAAACGAAAATCTTGTGCAATTGCAGGCGTTGGACAAAATCAGGTTCCTTTCACTGACTGATAAAGAGGTTTTGGGTGAAGGAGACAACACAAAGCTTGAAATATTGGTATGCGATGAAAGTAGCCCTGACAGGATTAATGGTTTATAATGTTGAATTTAAAACGCTAGCTTGTTACTTAATCTTTTAATATAATATAATGAATCCAGATCAAATTGGATAAAGAGAAGAAAGTCATCTCTATTCGGGACAGAGGCATAGGGATGACCAAAGAGGATCTGATTAAAAACTTGGGAACCATCGCAAAATCTGGAACTTCAGGTATATTTTATTGAGTTTTGCGATGTGAATATCCTTGATGTATCTTTTGATGTTTATAAATCGGTTTACTTACACTTTTGGCATCTGTTTATTGAAGTATATTGATTTGAAATGCTTCTGCTTCTGCACAGCTTTTGTGGAAAAAATGCAGACAAGTGGAGACATGAACTTGATTGGGCAATTTGGAGTTGGTTTCTACTCTGTTTACCTTGTTGCTGATTATGTTGAAGTCATTAGCAAGCACAATGATGACAAACAGTAAGCATATTCTTGTATAGTACACGACTTTGCTTGCCCTACTTTCTTTAGTTCCATTGATGAATAAATAATTGAATCTCTCTTTCTTCCAGGTATGTCTGGGAATCAAAGGCTGATGGGTCATTTGCTATTTCCGAGGACACATGGAATGAGCCTCTAGGTCGTGGAACTGAGATCAGATTGCATCTCAGGGATGAAGCTGGGGAGTACCTTGAAGAGAGCAAATTGAAGGTGGGGTATATGTTCATAGGCTCTGTTTGGTTTAACGAAAGACATTTTCCTTGTGGAAGAACTTTCTTCACAAATTATTTTCAATTTAAATATTTTTTACTCAAAAGCTTTTGTCTTTCTAGCTAAAGAAAATAATTTTATTTTATGAACTTGTATGAGGTTTACGCTTAGCCAAGTTGAAGTTGAAGTGAATTATATAATGTTAGATTATGATGGAAAACGTTTCCCCCCTGAGAAAGAAAATATTTCCCCCTTTGTTTACTAGCACCACCTACTACTTATGGGTTTTCATGGCCAGATTCTTCTATGAATTCTATGATTTGGCAGACTTTTGTTTTTCTCACAGTTACCTTTGTCTTCCTCACTCTTATTTGCCTGTTTCTTGATTGCGGGATTGAGATGTTTCCTTTTTATGGCTATGGAATTACACTATGTGAAACAGTTTCGGTTTCGACTTCTAAGAATGTTTAGGTTATTCTGATTTCAGTGCTTATATGTTTTGACAAAATTTCTTTGATAGTTTGTTTTGATTCTAGTGTAGTTTCTTTCGCTAGATGTCTGGCTGACACACAGGCTACCGATTTCTTATGATCTGCAGGAGTTGGTGAAGAAATATTCCGAGTTTATTAACTTCCCCATATATCTATGGGCGAGTAAAGAAGTCGAGAAGGAGGTTCCTGCTGATGATGACGATGACTCAAGTGATGAAGAGGATACCTGTATGTGCCCATGAATATGAGCTAATTATTCCATTTCTGGCAGTTATTTTCTTAATCTTTTATAATATCTAATCCTTTTCTGTTTGTTTTCTACGTGCTGTCAATGCCAGCTGAAAGCAGCACTTCTGAGGAAGAAGGAGAAGAAGAGAAAGAGGATGAGGAAGCCGAGAAAAAACCAAAAACCAAGAAGATAACGGAAACAACTTATGAATGGGAGCTTTTAAATGATGTGAAGGCCATATGGCTAAGGAATCCAAAGGAGGTGACTGATGACGAGTACACCAAATTCTACCACTCCTTGGCCAAAGTAAGTCACTGCATTTCATTGATCAACTGAAGGCAGGGCCAGTCAAGACCTTAAGCAACCTTAGTCGCTTGGGGGGCCAATTTGTTAAGGGCCCATTTTTACAATTAATTGGATTATAAGTTTTATATTTCCACGTATGACCATGCATAATGTGACAAATAATGATTTATGTATTAGTACTACGTCACAATATGAAGGACTCACACATTTGCTAGAACAATAATATAAAGTTGATTATTCAAAGTGTGTTTAAGCTAACTTAGTACCTCCCTTATCAAAAAAGGGCCCATTGATTAAAACTTACTTTGGGTTCCTAAAGTGGTGGAATTGGCCTTGGTTGAAGATTTTCTCCTTCCCACATATGCATTATTCTAAGATACTTCGACTTTTGTGTTATGCAGGATTTCGGTGATGAAAAGCCTATGGCGTGGAGTCACTTCACTGCTGAAGGGGATGTTGAATTTAAAGCTGTACTCTTTGTTCCTCCACGGGCTCCCCATGATCTGTATGAGAGTTACTACAACAGCAACAAAGCCAATCTGAAGTTGTATGTCAGGCGTGTGTTCATCTCTGATGAATTCGATGAACTTTTGCCCAAGTACTTGAGTTTCTTGAAGGTAATGAGAGTTCCCTTTGGTTGTTCTTAGGGGTGTAAATGATCCGAATATCCCCTTATTCGAACTCGAGCTCGATTTTGAGCTGAGTCTTAGTGAGCGTTTAAACCTTTGTTTGAACTTGGTTCATAAGATATTAGCGTGTTCAATACTCACCCAGTTCATTAGCCTAAATGAGTCGTGTTGGGCTCATTATTGAACCAAATCGAGCTCAGAGCCTAACTTGTTATTAAGTTGAGCTCACTACCAAGCCAACCTATTCGAGTTATTATTGAGCCATCGAGATATTTTTGAGCTAATAATAGTATTGACCTTTAACGAGTTGTTAACGAGCTCTTACTGAGCTCCTTATTGAGCCATTAACAAGTTTCTAACAATGTTTGTCAACATATGAGTCTAGCATTCTCTTGTTTAAACTCGAATCGTTAAGCCTATCAAGCCTAAAACTCGGCTAAGCTATCTAGCCCCCAAAACAAATACAAATGAGCCCTAAACGATGTCTAACAGGACTAGTTCATCGAATGTTTGGTTCGTTTATATTCTTAGTTTTGCTATGCCCGTATAAGATTTTCCCTTGGTGCATGGTTTGCCAAACTTAACGTCCCGTATGCGATTTTGTTCGCAGGGTCTTGTTGATTCGGACACCCTCCCTCTTAATGTGTCCCGAGAAATGCTTCAACAACACAGCAGCTTGAAGACAATTAAGAAGAAATTGATCAGAAAAGCCCTTGACATGATCCGGAAGATTGCTGATGAGGATCCCGATGAATCAGCTGACAAGGAAAAGAAAGGTATGCTGTTGTACCTCTTGGCTTTCGGGTATGCATTTTGGACTTGTCACAGGAATCTGCATGATTCCCCTCATGCTATGTGCTTCATTTCAACTGCAACTTGGTCAAGCGTGCATCTTATACAAACTTATATAACGTAATTGTTTTCTTAAAAAGAAAAGAAACTTTTCAGAAAAAATAATTTTAAATGAAAATATTTTTTGGAGAAAAATTTTTCATAAGAAAATATTTTCCTTTGAATGAAACTCAAGTGTATGATATCCTTCTTTTTGCCTACTGACTGATTCTTTCTTTTTCTAACATCTTAAGCTATTCTTGATTCTAGTAAAGATAAGTGCTCGCATTTCTTTGCTTGAGAGCTGCATCTTCATCTTATTACACGGTGGGAAATACCATTGGCTAGTGCACGAAATCATATGACACACTTCTGATATGACTTGAATAATTTGAGATCATTTATGTTCTCTTCCCACCTGAAAAATCCTCGTGCTCTCTCCAATTGTCTGATGCTCAGTTTTATTGGTGCAGACATAGAAAAGTCCGGTGACAATGATGAGAAAAAGGGTCAGTACACAAAGTTCTGGAATGAATTTGGCAAGTCAATCAAACTCGGTATCATTGAAGATGCTGCCAACAGAAACCGATTGGCGAAACTCCTAAGAGTTGAGACGTAAGTGAGTCGGATACAGTGTCATTATTCTTCATGATACATCTTTATGCAAAAGGATGATCTTCTGCTTGTTTTAACAGAACAAAATCAGATGGTAAATTGACTTCACTTGATCAGTACATCTCGAGAATGAAGCCGGGGCAGAAGGATATCTTCTACATTACAGGAACTAGCAAGGAGCAGTTGGAGAAATCTCCATTCCTTGAGAGGCTTACAAAGAAGAATTATGAGGTAACCTACGAGACATTTCTCCTGACTGTATTAATGATATTGAACCTAGTTCCACCTAAATAGCCGTCTTATTAAAGGAGGGATGTCTACCATATGAGTGGACCATGCTAGCACTCGGAAACAATCTTGGTATCTGAACACTAGGGGTGGATATGAGGTGAGCCGAGACTGAACTTGTTGGGCTTGGGGCTTTGAATCGTTAACATTTAGCTTGGCTCGGGCTCAGTTATCTCACTGAGCTTGAACACTTCAAGCTCGAGCTCGGCTCGTCATAGACTTGTGCTTGGTTGGCCTTGGCTCGGTTGAACGTGAACCAAGCTCGAGAAGCTCCAAGTTGAGGTCACCTTATATATTAGGCACAATTAAGCTAGATCTACGCTTGTTTGGGATTGCTTCACTCGAGCTTGGATCATGTAGGCTCGTACTTGGCTTGATTAGGCTTATTTAGGCTAGTAATTGGATCAAGATAGGCTCGAATAGGCTCACGAGCGTATGAGCTTGAGCTTTACAGGCTTGGGCTTAGCTTGGCTCGATCTCGAGCTTTGCCCTCACGCACATTGATTAGAACATGCTAAATCAATTCAGGGCTCAAATATGGTACATCTAGTTTAGCTCTAATATCATATTAAAAGAATGTTGGACCGAACTCTGCAAAAAAAATCATCTTATTAGAGGAGGGATGAGCCCACCACATGATCTTGACTGTGCAGGCGAGAATTCCAAGCCATTGAACAAACTGACATCTATAGTTCTAGATACTTCTAAGTAGATGCTTACCACTGATGATTTATTATTTCCCGTTAATATATCTATGCAGGTCATTTTCTTCACGGATCCAGTGGACGAATATCTGATGCAATACCTGATGGATTACGAAGACAAGAAGTTCCAGAATGTGTCAAAGGAAGGCCTGAAACTTGGGAAGGACTCGAAAGACAAGGAGCTCAAGGAGTCATTCAAGGAGCTAACCAAGTGGTGGAAGGGTAATCTTGCAAGTGAGAAGGTGGATGACGTTAAAATCAGTAACCGGTTAGCTGACACACCGTGTGTTGTTGTGACATCGAAGTATGGGTGGAGTGCGAATATGGAGAGGATAATGCAGTCGCAGACACTGAGTGATGCTAACAAGCAAGCGTATATGCGGGGGAAAAGGGTTCTCGAGATCAACCCGAGACATCCCATCATCAAGGAGCTTCGAGAGAGAGTTGTCACTGACCCTGAGGTACTCTCTTGTGTTTTGTCTATTGTAGCGGTGTATATGAATTGAGCTGAGCTTGAGCTCACAAGACTCTAGGATTTATTTGTCAACATTTAGCTCGCTCAAACTTGGCTTGAAGCTTGCTAAATTTGGAAACTCCTAGCTCGAGCTTAGCTCGTCATAGGCTTGACCTCGGCTAGGCTAATTTCGAACTTGGCTTAGTGAGCTCCAAGCTAAACTCATTTTATTTAGATTCATTTAAGCTTGCCCTAGGCTCAGTTATGCTTGTTTGAGCTTTTGCTTGATTCATTTAGGCTTTACTTGGCCTGATTAGGCATACTTATACTAAATTCATATAAGATAGGTTCATTTAGGCTCGCGAGCTTACAAGCTCGAACTTCCCTAGGCTTAGGCTTGGCTTGGCTTAGCTCAAACTTAAAACAAGTCGAGCCTTTGGAGCTTTAGGATGAGTTGGCTTGCAAGTCTGACCCATTTACCTGAGCTGAGCTGAGCCCAAGTTCACCATGGCTGAGGGTTGGTTCAATTGCGCTTGAACTCAATTTGGCATGCTTTGAGCTTTGAATACTTATATAGCCTCATTGAAGGTCGATTAGGCTCAAAATCAGCTCGTTCAAACTTGGCTCACTTAGGATCGTTCAGGTTTGCGGGCCTACGAGCTCGACCTCGAATAAAGCTAAACCTGTTGAGTTTAGTGAGTAGCCAGCTTGCGCATTTATACCACTAAGCACGGTTCCAAATACTTCAATTTGGGATATTTAGGCTTATAAATTTTATTGAGACCGGCTTGTTTAGGCTTATGGATCAAGCTTGAAGTGATCCAAACCTAGCTTTATAACGAGTCAGCTTGGACTTGGTTATACTTATATACGTGACATGTACGCTTTTGGCTAGGATGAGAGCGTGAAACAAACAGCAAAGCTGATGTACCAAACAGCCTTAATGGAGAGCGGCTTTATACTAGACGACCCCAAGGACTTCGCCTCTAGTATCTATGACTCGGTCAAGTCGAGTCTTAAGATCAGCCCTGATGTGACTGTCGAAGAGGAAGAAGAAGTAGAAGAGGAGGCTGAGCCTGAGGCTAAAGAGTCAGCCTCGGCCGAGCCCGAGAATAAGGGGTCTGAAGACGAAGGCGTGAAGGATGAGTTGTAGAAGAAGGTAAATTATTGGAGTTCTTTATATGCTAGGCTTGATTAGCTGAATTGAATTTTGTTGTGCTTGTTTTTGGTTTTATTAGATGTAGCAGAGAAGTGTTTTTGTTTTTATTCACTAGGAAAATGAGTGGAGATGACTACGTGCTTGTTTGGTATCGGTTTTTGTTTGCAGTTTTTGGTTTATGAGAAGCTAAAGACTAGATTTTGAAAACAAGTTTTTTTGTTTTCAGTTTTTAGTTGAATTAGAAAAAGAAACTGAAAATAATAAACTAAAAACCAAGAAAAGTTGTTTCTAAAGCCTGGTTTTTAGTTTCTAAAAAACAAACACTGTAAACAAAAAACTGAATCAAACAAGTTTTAAGCATTTTCCGGTATCCTATGTGTCATGGACAATAGTGGTTGAAAACAAGAAAATGTTGGATGGATTGAACCTCAAATTTAATGGGTTAAGACTCGATTTGACTCATTTACATTGATACATGATTCAACCCGACAGCTTTATTCCACACACCTTTTATATGGTTATATTTGATGCGGACCAACTTTTTAGGCTGGGGGTCCTCGAAAACAGCCTCCCTTTAGGGTACCCCCCCCCCCCCCCCCCCCCCCTGAAGGGGGAAGGCTGAGTACGCCTACCCTTCCCAGACCCTGTTTTTGCGGGAGCCCTTGGAGGCACTGGGTTTGTTGATGTTGATGTTGTTGACCTTTTATAGGGTTATATCTATAAAATCACTTTCAAAGTGATCGACTTTCATATAATCATCATAACTTTCATATTTTTCAGAAAATCTTCTAATATAGTCTAATATACTTTTTCAATCAATCGTCTTCATTTGATATAGTTAGAATCTCGGTCAAAAAATTTTCGATCTGTAAAAATATGTTGTATTTGAGCTAAAAATAGTGTATAGTATAAATCATCAAAATGGTTGAAGCTGAGACTATTTATCTTCATGGCTCAAATTTGAATCCATGTATCCCTGTTTCTCGATGAGATTTATGCATAGCACATAATTTAAGGAAATGCTAAGGAACATACCCAGTGTTTCAAGGGCTTCCGCCTACACAGGGTTGGGGGGGGGCAGCGCGGATGTACGCAGCATTCCTTCTTCAGGGTGTTAACCTAAAGAGAGGCTAATCATATTAATAAAAGGTAGTTGATTGAAAATTTTACATTATAAAAAGTGGTTTTCTATAAAGTATAAAATCATGGTAATTAAATAAGGTGATATTGACTAAATAATCCTATAATATAATAATAGAACTCTTGGTGTGTGTACATCTAGGACTGTAAATGAGCCAAGCCGGCTTGCAAGCCGGTTTGACTCGGTTGGTTAAGAGCTTGGCTCAAGCTCGTCTAAGCCGACTTGAGAGCTGGCTTGGCTCGTTTAAGGCGGCTAGTTTAAATAAATGAGCTAAATCAAATCGAAGCTGACTCGGCTCGAAAGGCTCACAAGCCGGCTCGTTTATTGGCTTGCATGTCTAGATTGTAGAATTGAATAACATATATATATTTTTTTATTTTTAATTTCCATGCATATGATTTATTTTATTTCCCTTTTCTGGTGATCCAAGTAATAATAATCATAAATGAGTTTAACAAGCAACGTAAATGAGCCCAATAAGCCAATAAAACTCAAAGAGCCAGCTCGCCAAATAATTAGCCCAAATGATACCTATACCGAGCCGGTCTCATTTAGTAAACGAGTTGACCCGAGCACAAATATGTGGCTCGATAGATAAATGATACCAATATCAAGCCAGTCTAATTTAGTTAACGAGCCAAGCCGAGCAAGCTATGGCTCGGATCAGCTTGGCTCATTTGTAGCCCTAGTTGCATTACATTATAGCTCTTGCTTTATAGTAGTATTAACACGTTCAACAACAATGTACATTTTTTTTTGGCACAAACAAAACATAAATGAATCTAGCAATAAAATTTTGTATACAAAAATCTAGCAATAAAATTTGATTATATCTTTCATAAATTTAATAGGAAAGCCTCATGATCACTTAATTTGATAATATACAATTATATTTTAAAAAGTAATATTAAATAATTACTTGATTTGAATTATTAACTTCTATTCAAAATCAGTTCTATAAAAAGACAACTTTTATCGGACTCAATGTCCAATCGAGACTTAACCATCATTCAAAAACACTAAACCGTCGCTTTTGAGCAAACGCAACAATCAATCAACCTTTTCTAATCCCTTATGATTGAACGCTTTGCTGAAATGGACTAAGGTTTGAATTCGTTTGTGCTGTTCTTCTTCAGATTTTTGTGGTTTTGGTCTCTTTTTCCTTCTCTTTCCAGTTCCGCTTCTGGTCCTGATCTGTTGCGCCTTTTTCTCTAGCTTTTGGTTTGATTCTTGTCTGTGTTTTTCTTTGTTGCTCCCGGGTCTCCTTTTTCGTGTTATGTAGTTTGTAGCTTGTTTTCCTGTTTTGTTATTTTTTGCCCTGTTTTTTCTGTTGCCCCTCCCCCGTTGTCTTTTCTTTCTTTGGTTTGCCTGTTCCGTCTCCGTTTTTCGGAGTTGTTTGGGCTCGCTTTGTCAAGGCCTGGTGTTGTTCTTCGGCTTTTCCGCTATTTATCAAAAAAACAAGAATGCCTGTGGGATAACAAGTGTAATAGCAACTCTATGGTACATACAGATACGTAAATTAGGTATATATAGCATCGAAATTAAGATCCCAAAAACAAGCAACCTTGCAACCCCAGCAAAGTGAGGCTTCTTACATTAATTTATATATATATAAAGCAAAAAATGCGAAACTTTTTTCTCTAGATATTTCGTACGTATCAATCAACATTAATCTCTACTAGTCCATGTAGCGTGTGCAAAAAGGCTAATCCTCACTTTCCAATATTATTACAAAATTATAGAATTTACCGGCCTCGTTTGGTATGCAGAAAGTAGAAATTTACGGGAAGTGCAGATTTGAGCTCTTATTTGTTTTTTTTATAATTGAGAATATATTCGTATAATATGAGCGCAGTACAAGCAAACAGCCACACTCTCGACTCGAATCTAACAGACGACCCACAAGACACCTCAACAGACAGGGGCGCAAAGAACGCCACACGAACCCCACCCTTAGAAACAACAGACAACAAATAAAAACCTACAAATCAAGATAGAAAAGAAAAGACCCTGACTTCCTCGAGGATGAGAACTCGAGCGCAAAAACACCAAGACCCCACAGAAACCAAAAAGACAATGCAGCACATTACCAAACATCTTTTACCCACTTTTTGGGAAGTTGACATAGGAATTGAATTCCCATGAAATACAACTTCCCGTAGGAATTCAATTCTTGTAACAACCAAACGAGGCCACAGTTTGCTATACAATCTCTCATTAATACTCAAAGATAGCTAAATACACAGTATTAACTCGCTTTTAAGGCGAGTTGTCTGCTAAAATATGTACCCGTGATATCGAGACCATAGTAAAGCTATTAACTAATTACATCGGTTGAGGTTCATTCTCTTTATTACATATCGCTTATAAAAAATTTAGTTCAAAAATTAGAAAAAGAAAAATATTTAAAAAATAAAGGAGAAAAATACTGGTATATTCTATGTAATGTTCTGCCTCTGAATGAAGGTTTTATGTACTCTTTGTAAGTCTTTGTCGCTGCTTTAATAGGTTCCGGCGATAGAAACAAGGGATCTTTGTAAAGGCTGCATTTAGAGAAGCGGCATAGTAGAGTCGGTTTCTCAAAAAAGACTGATAGTTTTGTTTACACGATGACCTACGACGTCGTCTATGCCATCCTACGATGAAATATCGGTGCTTTACGAAAGGCATGATCAACCGGTTGACTATAAGCAAAGGAAATGAAAAAGGAGGATTGTCGAAGTGATCAACGTGAGTTCCCAAAACGAATTGGAAGACGTTCTTAAAGAGTGAACAGTCGAGGAGATATCTAAAAATTGGCCTCCGCCGATGATCAATGTGGGACCATCATTTGACCCCGACCCCGACCCTGACCCTGACCCCGATGTTGATGCCGATGCTGATCCACTTGTCGTTTCGGGATTTGCTGGTGACGGTTGTGTATCTCTTGAAGATTTTTGGCTAGAATAATGTATTACAAAAACAAAAAATTGAAGTTGTGTGTTAGAAATATAGGCATAGCAATACAATAATGATATTAAAGATACATAATTAAAACAAAAATATAATTGAAATTATGCAAGCAAAAATTAGGATAGTACAATGTGACTCAGATCCTGTTCAGTCAAGTTGTGAAAAATTATTTTTTTAATAAGAGTATTTTTATCTTAAAATTTTTAGTTTTTGCTTTTGTTCTTCTTCAAAGAAAAAAAAAGTGCTATTTTTTAATTCTACTGAAAAGTAAAAAAATATTTTCTATTTCTATTTAATAATTTTTTTTTTCTATACCAAACAAACACCTAAAATTCTAAAAAGTTTCCTTTTTTTTTTCGAGAAATAAACTCTGT
This sequence comes from Simmondsia chinensis, assembly GCA_018398585.1. NCBI lineage: Eukaryota > Viridiplantae > Streptophyta > Magnoliopsida > Caryophyllales > Simmondsiaceae > Simmondsia > Simmondsia chinensis. The sequence continues at coordinate 38,534,367 of JAGTTD010000007.1, forward strand.
TTTCAACAACAATAGACCCAATGCCTCAAGGGCTCCCGCATAAGCTGGGTCTGGAAGGGGTGGATGTGCGCAGCTTTACCCATTCAGGGTGTAAACCTACTGAGAGGTTGTTTCCGAGGACACCCAATCTTATAGGGTTGACAACACGAGGACTTCTCAGGAGGTCACCCATCCTAATACTAATCTCGCCCAAGCACGCTTAACTTTGGAGTTCTAATGGAATCCGGTGCCTTAATACCTAGTAAATGAACCCCAAATAAACTCTGTTTTCCAAAAAAAAAAAAAAAAACTTGACCAGATAAGCCCTTAATTATAACATAAAATGTAAAATCATGAAGAAAAATCTGAATATAAAATATACTTATTAATTTTGACTCCTACAAACAAAATATGATTCTAATCATATAATATAATATAAAGCATTTAAAATATAATAAAATAGAATTATGGAATAAAGGTGACTAAAAACCCAAAAAGAATATGGATAACATAAATAAATCTCAATTAATTAATGCTACATGCAATTCAATTTATATACTTAAATACATAATATAATTTACATGATGTAATTTTAATGGTTTATAAAAAAAATATTCATTAAATATTATTTTTTGTGATCTAATTTTCTTTTAATAAATGATTATGTACTTATTTTGAATGTATGGATTTTTAAATTATATTACTAACCTTGTCATCGCGGGACAAAACGTAATCGTATAATCTGCACCCGCACACGTAAACGTACTTGTACTGTCATCATATGCGAAGCTATACGCTCTCGGACACCACGACTTGAACATTTGCGAGTACACCGACGCCTTACACGTGTCGGGTGACCCATACGCGCCACTACAACAGTACTCGGGCCTGGCAAATGCCTCACACGCGCTTTTACACGCATTTCCTTCCCCGACCTGCAACTCAGTCGGGCAATGTTGGTTCAAGTTGACCGGGCAACCTGTCGATATACATGACCCGGACCCACCACTGGGTTCCACCACAATGGGTAGGTTGTACCTGTTTAGGATTTCACATGTGAGTCCAGTAAGAAATCTCGTATTGAAATTATAAGACAAAATAGATCAATATATAAGCCTAGTGGGGTACTACACCTAATATCGCGATTAGTTTTAGGATAAAAATCCACTAGGACTTATACGTGAACCTTATATATGCCAACTCTGTGGATTGAATTTAAAGTTTGGTTAAATTTTACAATACCCATCAACGAGGCTGACGTCATAGTAATCTGGGCTATATGAACTTGACCCGATTGTGAACTCGGCTAGGGTTGAGGGTGGGATTGCCCCTGACCCTTTGCACTCGACTTGACCCGACCCGCAATCGCCTGTGGCACAAGTACCTGTTACATGAATGTACTTTGTCAAATACATGTATTTCATGTTTTCTAAGTTCATATGTATTTCCTTATGTATTTACGTCCCCGATAATTCCTAAGATAGTTTGGATATGCCTAACATCTTCATTTAATGGAGGAAAAATATATTTTCGATAATTTGAATATAAGCCCGAGATTAGAACAATAGTACAGGGCGGGGGCCCGAAAGCAATCAACCAAATAATACCTAATTTAAAGTTCTAATATTCCATAAGATATGTAACAGAGGAAAAAAAAACATGATTTTAGAGAATCGTTTTTCTTTTTTATTGTCACAAAGTCGTGAGCGGAAAAAATAATTTCAGTAGAAAATGGTTTCCCTCCATTGGACATGAGACTTCAGTTGTAAAAGGGAGGAAGTCAGAACTCGAAGTAAGACGAATTTGGTTCAACACTAATTTTCTTTGTAAAAATTCTGATTGTTTGGTCTGACTTTGAAGTGATTGCCCTGTAGTCGGGATATTTATTGATTCAAATTTAAATACAAGTAGATAGAAAACCGATAAATGTCTAAATGTAGAACTGAAGATTGGACCAAATAATACCATTTTGATATGCTCATTAGCCGGTTAAGTTTGAATTTTAGTTCATAGCTAGTAATATTAAAGACGTTTATTACTCTAAATTTAAACCGAGCCCAAAAAAAATCATATTGTCCAACTAAACAAAATAAAATAAAAATTAGAATTTAATTTGCTTTATAAATTGTATTAAGAGAATATTTTTCAATACCTTGACCAGAATTGGAATCGAAGTTGCAATGGGTTCGGGCCCAAACCCGACCCGACCAACCAGGAGCGGCTTGAAATGATCGGGACCCACCAGAAGGGAGCTCGAACCCGGTTGAGCCCAAACCCGACCCGCCTGCATTGGCTAGAATGCCGGGCCATACAGTGAAGTCACACTTGTTTATCAATGTGAATGTTGTCCCTGTAGAGCCTCTGCAAAGTATGAGAATGAGACAGAGGACGAGAGAGAAAGAAAATTTGATTATTTTATTCATTTTATTTATATTTTTTGGTTGGATTTTGATTTTTTTTGTGTAAATTTTGAAAAAAATGAATATAAGAAATTGGGATAAAGAAGAGATGAAGATAGAAAGTATATATGTTGATTTGAAGAAGAAGATGAATTGCTGAGAGAGAAGTGATGGAGATACAAAAACTTGTAGATCTTGCATATAATATAAGGTCAAACATACATATATATATATATATATATATATATATATATGGGGTAGCATTCTTATGAGAAAATGAGAGCGTAGAGGGGCAAATTCTTTATTAAAAAAAATAATAATTTATAGTCCATATTTCTTTATAGGGCAGAAAGAAAATAGAGTAAGGGAGAGAAATTATTTTTTTTTTTTAAATACATACCAAATCTAGGCTGTAAATTATTTTTTTAATGTCTAATAAATCTTGGCCGTCTATTACAATGAAGGGTCAGGATTCGTCCCCCTCAAGCTGTCACCCTCTAGTAAGAACGTCACTATATATATATATATATATATATATGATATGATATTAGAATATAAAACTATGATATGTATCCAAATTAGGTATTTGAGAAAGAATATAAAACTAATAAATAATATAGTGGGCCCCGCCTAAGAGGAGATATTCTATGAATAGGATGAGTCATTGTAATCATGTCTAGTATACTAGACCTTCATTATAAACTTAAGCTTTTGGGATAGTTAATTTTTTAAAATGATATTAGAGCCTTCTTGACCAAGAGGTCACGACTCACGAGTTCGAATCCTAACAGTCTCACTTTCAATATTAACATAATTTAAGCACAAGATATATGGTGGGTCTGTGCATCAGTCACGCTTCAAGCCTAATGAGCACTTGCGTGAGTGGGCATATTAAAGTATAAAACTATTCTAAGCTTTCATTCATTGAAATAGTTAGTTTCTTAACAATATATATATGTTCATATTATATTATATGATGAATATAATAAATGTAAAGAAGAGGATTGGAGGAGTAAAAGTGGAGCAAGTTGGTCTATTACAATGAAACTGTTTGAGAATTTAACTGTCTACAAAGTTTAAATTAGTCGATAAAGATACATATAAATAGGTTTATACCGTGACATAAATAAATATGTGATTGCTTTGGATTGCAAAATTTGAACTCTCTATTTCTTATACAGGGTCGGGTTCTTGTATTCTACTATTATAAATGATGTCTCAGAAAGATCCCTTCTTTGAGAAAGAAGTCTAAAAATTTCATTTTTTTTAGCTGAATAGTTTATATAGCAGTTAAACGACCAAAAATACAAATGGGCACCCTAGAAACACTAATCCACTAGCCCCACCTGTTTTGCCCCAATTCAGCCTCTAGACGGCTAATGCGGTAGCATTTTCGTAATTCTGCAATTCTAGGGTTTCTTGTTTTGTGGTTATAAATAGTCTTTAGCAGCAGTTATCTTGTTCATCCAATAAATTCTGAATATAAAACGCAATCATTCTCTCTCATTTTCAGTGAATTCTAAATTTTTCGATCTTAACATGCTTAGTATCGAGTTTTACGTTTCTACACCGCATCGCAAAACAGGTAGTAACATTCTATTTTTTTTTTTTTTTTTCTAATTTATGTATGGGAAATGGAAAAGGGAATAAAATCTGTAGTTTTTTAAATTAGAAGAAGGAATAAAATCTTTGTGTTGAAATTTGAATGATTTATTTGACACAAGACCAAGTTTACGGTGGGCAAGCAACAATTGAATTGATTTGATTTTAAGTCCTCGTTTGGTTGCTATATGAATTAAATTCTTACAGAAAGTTATATTTTTGGAGTTTAATTTCTGTGTCAACTTCTCAAGAAGTAGATACAAAATGTTTGGTTGCCGGAAGGGGAAACAGAACTTTCTTAGGTAAATTACATCCTACAATTTCTACTTTCTACAGTTTGTCAACTTTCTGCAAGTGAAACAAGAGCCAAGATTTTTACTTCTTATGAATTTTTATTTCTCGTGTTTATTTTCTGCATACCAAATAAGGCTTAAACAGAGCTTTAGCATATTGGGCAAATTAAAAATCAAAATTGATACTAAGCTTTTTGACTTGTTTTAATTTTATACACAAGATTCTTATTCTGCATAATTACCATTTGCAATACCACCACTTCATATGGGAAAAAAAAAAACCCTTATTTAATTATTTTTTTTTTATAGTTATAAAATAGTCGGGAAAAATTCACAACAAATCTGGCAAAAAAAGCTTAGCCAGAAGTGTAAGGAACCCAAAAAATAGACGACGAAGTGAAAGAACGGAAGGCAGAAAACAAAAAACAAGCCTAAGAAATAATTAGAACTCCGATACCAAGTGATGTGGAACGGATACAAAAAGTTCGACATTGAACAGTTCGTGAAAATTGAAGAAACACGGGATCCAGCAAAATAAGAGAGAAAACGTTAGGGTTCATATTTGAGAACTCCAAAATGCCACAAAAAGAGCTACTAAGACTATTTATAATGAATTAAGAAAACACCCTATAAAATTGTAAAATCACAAAACACCATTATATTAGTCGTAAAACACAAAAGTGTCCCAGAACACTTCCAAGAGGCCAAATTTGGAAAAACGAGCAAGGCCGGCTAGCTTTACATAGTTCAACCCAAGAGCTACATTTTACTAGGTGATGGGCCTAATAACTCTCTGCAACGAATTAAAGTTTATGGTTGTTTTAAGTTGCATATGCAGATCAATGTTCTCGGCTTGCTTGTTTGGTTTTTTGGAGGTTCATTTGCTCCTTGAACTATTCGGCTACTCATCTTCTATATATTATTGTCAAGTCTACCCCTCCCTCAAAAGCATTCAAATTATAAATCCTGTAATTCTAAAGCCCGCATATAAAATAATACAAAAAGGAAAAAATGATTACTGTTTATGGTGTAATATCCAACTTAAAGAGTAAATATGATGGACAAGATGAAAATTTTTTAAAAAAGAAGACTTAATACAATTATAATATGATAGTATAAATTTTTTAATTTTTTTGTGTGTTATTTATACGAAAGATCCATGTACTTTATTTATTGTGTCAATTTAGTATTTATATTTTTAATTGTGTCAATTTAGTCCCTGTATAATACAAAATTTATCAATTTGGTCCTTAGAAAAAAATTTATGTTAAGCTTTTAATAAAATTTTTAATAGTTTAGCCATGAATTGGGTTAAATTGAGTAAACGAATGAATTTATAATAAGTTACTTGCATCTAACCATAATTTTACCGTTTAAAATTATGTCATTAACATAGCTTAAATTTTTCCAAAGGACTAAATTGACACATTTTGGATTGTTTAGGAACTAAATTGACACAATTAGTAAAGTATAGGAACTTTTATCCTAAATAACCTTTTCTTTTTTAATACGAACATCTCCGTGCATTACATGGGATAATACTAGTCTTACATTAGTAAATTAATTAATTTTTGTCGGTAATAACCTTTTATATATATATATATATATATATTTTATAATTAAACTTTGAGGAGCACAAAGAGTCAGGATGGCCGAGTGGTCTAAGGCGCCAGACTCAAGTTCTGGTCCCCGTGAGAGGGCGTGGGTTCAAATCCCACTTCTGACACTCTCTTCTTTTTTATTATTTTTGTTTCGACTCCCATTTTCTCACTGTTTGCTTAATAAATTATTTTAAAATATTTTAGTTCGTCTCTAACTTAAATGATTCCTGTAGTGTGTGAGCTAGCCTCATGGACCGGGATTTACCAGGTAACCGTACTCCTCATTAGTAAAATTATGTTGATCCTGCCATGTCATAGCGACACTAGATTTACATGCCTGATATTGTTGATTGTTGCTTGCATGCGATATTGTTGCTCTATGGTGTTGTCTACTTTTTGTGTTTTAGGTTGGGAGTCCGTGGATATAGCTTCTCATTAGGATAGCACCTTAAAGAGTTAAGGCTGCGTACATCTCACCTCCTTCCCCTAGACCCTGCATAGGCGGGAGCCCTTATGGTATTAAGTTTGTTGTTTTTCATTTGTCGTATATGACTAGCATAGCCGTATCATATCTGAGTGGGAAAACTATGTTGTAATACATCTACTCATATAATGAAACTATGTCGCTCCCCCTTCGTAGATGTAGGTTTCGATTGAACCAAGTTGTTAAAATTTACTATGCCTTTTAGGCCCAATCCACGGAGTTGGAACAAACAAGACCCACATATAAGCCCAAATGAGGTTCTGTCCTAAAATCAATTGCCAATAGGCAGAGTAACCCACTAAACTTATAAATTGATCTCTTCACTGTCACAACTCCAATGTGGGATTCTACTACATAAACTCACATGTAGAGTTCTTAACACAAGTAAATTCCGGCGTCCAATTGTCTCCCCAATCCCTTTGTTCATATTTGCTATTTTATAATTCGGTATTTTGTGAGTGGTTCTAACAGTCAATCTGTAGTAACAGCATTTGAACTTTATTGTCAACATTGCTGCCTTTTGCTCCTCTTTTTTTTTTTTTTGTTTAATTTAGCCTTATCCTTTCTTTTTGCACCAAAAAAAAAAAAAAAAAAAAAAACAAATGTTAACTTTTTTTTGAGTAATAAACTGGTATTTGTTCTTTGCTTCCAGACTTCTACCTCGGTTCTCTCTCTCTTACAGTAAAAGTGTTCATTTTATTATTTCTATTACTTTTCCATTAAACCCGATCGTTAATTACGTGAATGATTTTATACTCTAATATATTATGTTATATAAATGTCCATTATTATATTTTATATACTTTAATTATATTAATATTAATAATGAGGATAACTGGATTTTGGACTCTATACAATTTGGTAGGTTCTAATTGGGGATGTAAATAAGCCAAGTCAATCCAAACATCTTTATTTAAATTCGAGCTTAATAAGGCTTGTCGAGCTCGAGTTGTCGTCAAGCTCTTATCAAGGTTCGGAGTTTTTGCCTGACCTTGGTTTGATAAGATTTTAGTGTGTTCTATAATAGTCTCAACTAGGATTGTTAGCCTGCGTCGAGCTCGTTATCGAGCCTAATCAAGCTAGTAATGAACGGGAGCTCACGATCAAGTTCTACTATTCAATATTATCGAACTTTTTTCTAACCATAAATTGTTCATGATTGCACTCAACTTATTTAGCTTATCGAACTTGCTTATTGAGCCCTGTAATGAACATGAAAGAATCGTAACCGATTTCAAATAAAAGTAATTTATTTGATATTCAGTTTGTTTATATTTTTAGTTCCAATACCATATTAAAGAACCAAATATTCCTGTTGCTGAATCTGCTAGGTAGATCCATAGGAATAATTTTATATTCTAACGGTAAAGCACGTGCATGATGCGCCTATGCTAGAGGTGGGCCGAGAATGATATGGGCTACGATTTCTAGTCCAAATTTTATTTGGGCCGTGATCCAAACCCAAGCCCACAAAGTTGGAATTAATTGTTTTATTATTTATGACCAACTAGTACTAGTCACTCAAATGTCATTGCCAGTTTGTTAATTTATGAAATATGTAAAAAAAAAAAAAAATTTATTATCCTTGATAATAGTGATTAATATAACAACAATAACAGTCCCAGCGCCATAGGATCTCCCGCACGCAGCAGGGTCTGGGGGGGTGAATGTACGCAGCCTTCTCCCTTCCAGGTGGAAGAGAGGCTGTTTCTGAGGACCCCCATCCTGAAGATCGAGTCATCATGAGAACATGGTATCCTGGAAAGGGTGAATGAGAGGCGAGAGAAGATAATAGTGACCATCAAATTTAAATTAAGAGCCCACATTTCAATATGCTTTTACATTCTTTCTGGAATCAATGACCAGATTTCCTTGATTTATATCTAATTGTCACTGTTATTTTCCAACCCTGCCTATTATTTGCCTAGCTTTTGCTTTGCATTGAGTTTGCTCGTAATGCCTACCTTCTACTTTGCCCTACTCATATGCTTTTTGCTCTCTTGCTGCCAGGCTGCCATGCTTCGGCGCTGCTGACAAACTTGTCAGGTTGGGGTCCTCAGAAACAGCCTACCGGAAGGGGGAAGGCTGCGTACATCTACCCCCCAGATCCTGCTTATGCGGGAGCCCTTTGAGCCACTGGGTTTGTTGTCGTTGTTATGTCACTATTATTTTCTCTCACCCTTGTATAAGATTCATATGTGTGTGTGTGTGTACAAACAGCAGTATAATAGCATTGAACTCCATATCCAATCCACTTAGTTAAAGTTACAACAACAATAATAACATATCCAGTGCCTCTAGGGCTACCGCATAATCAGGATCTGGGAGGGGTAGGATGTACACGGCCTTACCCTTTCAGGATGGTACCCTAATGAGAGGTTGCTTTCGAGAACCCCCAGCATCATGAAAGCGAGAAGCATACAAGTATCTAGGTATAAAAGTATACACAACACTATATAGTAAGCATAAAGAGAGTATAAAGCACTTAGTTAAAGTTAATTAAACGTACCAATTTCAACCCGCCCTCATGAACATCATTTTTTATTTTCCATTATATTTTCGTCATGTATCTTAAAATAGATAAAATAATTAAGCCAAGTGCTTGTGGGTCATAGTGGTGGGGTACCCGTTGTGCCGCCCCCCAACCCACGGTTCGAAGCCTGGCATCCCCCCCCCCCCCCCCCCCCCCCCCCCCTGTAATGACCAAAAAAATAAATAAATAAAATAATTAAAATAATATCAACTATTAAAATAATTAACAAATATCATTATAACTTTATTGGAGGGGGAAAAAAAAAAAAAAATCCCTTTTAAAGTGAAACTCCATTTGACTTGGGTGTTAAAAATGGGGCTTCAAATTTTAGGACTTTATTGGGAGTAACCTTAGAAACTAAGGCCTCGTTTGATATATAGGAAATAAACACGGGAAGTAAAAATTTATTGGAAGTACAGATTTTGGCTTTTGTATAGTTGGCAGAAAGTAGCAATTTTTAATTCATTCAAAATGTAGGAAGTAACTTATCTAACTCTCCTAGGTAAGTTATAATTTCCTCATTTTTAACTAAACTCCATAAGGAAGTTCTATCTCCTGTCTCGATAATCAAACGTTTTTTTCACCTATTGCCTAAGAAGTTGACGCTGAAATCAAATTCTCATAAAATACAACTTTTTATAAAAATTTAATTCATGTAGCAACCAACCGAGGCTCAACAATGAGTGAGGAAAGCAGCGTTGCACGCGCATCAGGTTAGGTACAAATTTTAATTGCATGTTAAATGTCTCAATCCTTAAGCTATTTTAAATATTACAATTTTCTTTTGCCTAAAATTTTTAACGATCTCGTAAAGCAGGCGTGCCTTTGTTGGGTTATACGTGGAGCCTGGTTATATCGGGCCTTGTTTAAAAATATAGGATTAGGCCAATTTTATTGAGATCCATAACACACTAGAGTTTTAGTGTGGTGGCTCTATAAATACATGGGAGTGTGTATGTTACCATTAAGATTAAGAAGGGTTTGAGAATGATTGACAGTGAAGAGACGTCTCATGTAAACTCCAATTGATATAATGAAATTATTGTGCTCTCCTCCGTAGATATAGGCTTTGGCTGAACCACGTAATATTCGTTATTCTCCATATCCCCTTTTTGTTTATAATTCTTACTTTGATTTAAAGTTCGGTATTTCATGGGTGATCTTAATTAGTGGCATCATGGGCTCCATCAGATTTCATAACACTTATTTGACTAAAGACAACATTCTCAGTGCCTTAAGAGTTTCCACCTAAGTAGGGTCGAGGGTTGGTTGGATGTATGCAGCCTTCCCCCTTCGGGGTTTGGGAACCCCTAACCTAAGGGGTGCAATATTAGAACTTTCTAGAAAGTCACCTATCTTGATACTACTCTCGTCCAAGTATGCTTAATTTCAAAATTTCAATGGGATCCACTGTTTGCGTATTGGTACCTTTTAGGTATAACACTTATCTGACTATCTTTTTCAATTAATGCGCATGGAGCATGCAATCATTTATAATAATTCGAGTACGGTTCAAGAATAATATAGTAGTATCTTTTTTTTTTTGAACATTGAAGAATAATATAGTAGTAGTTAGCAATAATAATTGGGTTTGCTATTTTTAAATTATAGTTGTCTTTGTTATTATTATAAGTAAGACAATTAAGAGTACTTTATAATTGATGATCCATCTTCATTTTTAAGTTTGAAGTCCCGATTGGATACCGAATAACATCATGATAAACATCTGACTAAATGATGTTGTTGGTGTGGTTGAGGTTGAGTCCTACTCTGATTTTCCGTGCTGGTAGTTTGATTCTTTTTCTTTTGGGATCCCTATCTGAGCTTGTTTCTTGCGCGTCTTGTCTAACCTGTGCTTGATATCTGTTGTTTCGGGTTTGGGTGTTTGGGTTTTGGTGCTTGTTTGTTTCCCTGTTTGGTATGATATCTTTTTTGTACCCACTACCGTTTACGGAGTGGCTGAGGCCTCGTCTTTTCGAGTTGCCTGTTTGTACTATGGCTTTACCGATATTTATCGGAAAGTAAGGCCTGGACTTTCAAGAAACATAAGCAGTCTCTTTAAAAATTAATATGTCATGTTTTTGCTTTTACCATATACATCATCAGAATTTTTGACCAAAAATATATATATATATATATATATATATATACATCATCAAAAGGAAAAAAGGAACATACCCAGTGCCTCAAGGGCTCCCGCCTACTCAGGGTCTGGGGGGGGCGGATGTACGCAGCCTTCCCCCTTCAGGGTGTTAACCTGAAGAGAGGCTGTTTTCCAGTGCCCCCAACCTGAGGGTGAGGACTTCCCAAGAGGTCATCCATCCTAGTACTACTCTCGCCCAAGCACGCTTAACTTCGGAGTTCTAATGGGATCCAGTGACAGCGTGTTGGTGCCCTCTTTGGTATATACATCATCAGAATTAAAAAAAAAAACAACTAATACGTAATACATTATAAATGCATATTATATAAATAAAATAATGACACACATATTAAAAGGAACATACCCAATGCCTCAAGGGTTCCCACCTACACAGGGAGGGGGGTACAGATGTACGCGGCCTTTCCCCTTCAGGGTGTTAGCTTAAAGAGAGGTTATTCCCAATGCCCCCAACCTGAGAGTGAGGACTTCCCAGGAGATCACCCATCCTGGTATTACTCTCGCCCAAGCACGCGTAACTTTAAAGTTCTAATGAGATCCAGTGACAGCATATTGGTGCCCTATTTGGAAGCGACACACGTATTAATTGATAATATAATATTAAGTAAATTATTTATCTACTTGAATTAATAAAAGAGGGTCCACCAATTTAGGCCTCTAAAGTTTCCTGACCTTATGGTGTCGAATACTCCCCGTGTAAGTTTATCTAGTAAAATTTTACATTAAAATTGTAAAAGTAAAAAGATTAATTTATAAATATAGTGGATTACTCTATGGATAGCTAATTAATTTTAGAATAAAACTTCACTTAGACTTATACACGAATCTTGTATGTTCCAATTCCACGAGTTAGGACCAAAAAGAAAACCCGATAAAATTTAATATGTAGCAAAGAAGTGATACTCATCCTGAAGGGTAATATGCACATTACTAGGGGTCTATTTAGCCGTATTTTTGTTAAAGTATTTAAAAGTAATCGACTTGAAAAAAAATACCGAGGGTCCTAGGGTAGCCCAATGGAATCGGGTTGGAGTGCTACTCCCTTTACTCTGGTTCGACACTCACCGTCCACCCCTCCTCCCGGCTTCCCCCCACCTGCCTATGGGCGAAAAGTTAATTAAAAAAAAAAAACTTTTAAATAGAAATATAAACTATTTTTCTACTCAAAGTGAAAGCATAGCATTTCTTCTTTAAAATTAAAACGGAAACAAAAACTAAAACTTTTCAGAAAAATGTTTTTGAAAAAGAATAATTTTCACACCATAGCCAAACAGTGCCTAAATTAATTTCATATGTCTAACAACAGAGAAATTGATTAAACAAACAACACATAAATACAACAACAATAACAACAAATCCATCGTCTCAAAGAAGCTTCCGTAAAGACAAAACTCGAGGACAGTGAGATATACGTAACCTTACCCGTATAAAGTAGGCAGATCAATCATTAGCTCAAGGAAACTTCCCTTTCAAAATGGGAGAAGCCGTGATTCTAAGTGGCTCAAAAACCTTGGCAATTATCATAACGCAAATTGAGATCAAATCAAAATAAACCAAACTGTACTGTAAACATTTAACATCAACAACAGACAAAAATTAGACTAAATAATTAAAATCAGCTTGAATACTACTTTCTTATTGTTGCAAAGAACAACTCTAATCAATTTGAATTGTTCTATAATATTATAGAAGAAAATTATCTAGGTAATATTTTATTTTGTTACTTCACATATGTTGTATTATTACTTATATTGTCCTATAAAAAGATATAACACGATTGGTGAAAAATATTTTTGTAAAACATACACGAAGACATCACAATGGAGAATTAATTTTTCCTTTGAAACAAACAACGGAAAACTCCACTCGGAATTTATATTTCCTTGGAAAACCTTTTCCGAAGAAAAATCAATTCCTAAATTCTACTTTTCCGTCAAAACAAACGGAGCCTTAATGTAATTTGATACTAATACAATAAATATCCAAACCCTAATCCTATCTAGAAAACTATATATTATAATAACTCAAGCATATTATCCCTTCCTATTGTCCCACACCCCAATAATTTCCACACCAACCCCCCACCAATTTTGCTATAAAAACACTCTAAAAGGCATTAATATTTTAAAAAAAATTAAAGGCATAATATTTATAACATAAACAAGAAAAATAATAAGTTTAAAAAAATTAAATAGGGTAATATATTTTAGAAAAAGATCAAAAAGGACACTAACTTGTCAATATTTGACACATTATCCTCCACATCATCTTTCTTGTTGTCAAGTCAACAACCACACCATCTTTTCGGTTGTCGAGTTATCCTCCCAATCAATTACAGTATAACTAATGCCCTTTCTCTTTTTTTATAACATGTTGCTCTTCTTTGTCGTTTTCCAAAAATATATTTATTTTTTTCTTATATGTGTACTAAAATTATACCCATTTTTAAATTTTCCAAAATATTATGCCCATTTGACATTTTTTTTTTCCAATAGAAATAGACAAAAACACCCCCAATAAAGAGCATGCAAGTGAGGGCCAAGTTAGTAATTTCGCAAGGTTGGGCCTGCCCTCATCGCATACGGTCCAATAAGAACACCACAGGCCCATTACCGGCCCAATCCCAGCAAGCGGTCCTGGTATAGGCACTGAGGAGAGCAGAGAGTTAGAAGAGTAACCGACAGATGACAGTCGCGATGGCGATGCCACCGGCAATGAGCTGTGGGAATAGCGCGGGCGTACACGTGGACGGTGCGGATGAAAAGTCTAGTGCACCTTGGTACACCATACTGCCGCTCATTAACGGTAGCTGTAAGGACGGTGATGTTTGTCCCTCCGATGATGCCGACGCCTTTTGGCTGTCACATTCATACCGTCACCGTCAGCTAAACGTCACACCGTTTTTAAAAAAAAAATAAATTTGGTGATTTACATCTTAATACTTTTATTTTTATAAATAATAAAAAGGGTCCCAACTTTCTTAAATTAATAAAAAAATTCAAGTTTGGTCATATTAAAAAGGCCCCTCTCCAACATGGGTAACATTATTTTCTATTAATAGAGTTTATATGACAACTATTTTCTCAGTAATGCAACAGTAAAATAACAAGACACCATTTAATATTTTTATTATTATTTTATAAGCACAAAATTTAAGATATTATATTGCGTAAAAGTAATCCATTTTTGCTTGACTAAAAATACGATTATTCAAGGGTATTTTTGTCTTTTCACAAAAGTCTTAATAAAAAAACAGTTGACATGTCATCTCTGCCGACAAAAAATGACATCATTACATCGAAGAGAGATTTTTCATTAATACAATAAAAGTTTAAGAGATCTGTATTAATACAAAAACTTAGAAGCCTATTAAATAATTCTAAAAACAAAGATTCAAAATCACAAAAAATTATGATAGTAAAAATGTAAATAAACCCCCAAATATTTCTAAACACAATTAAAATGCATAAATTAAAATACTTGATATATAACCAAAACAATTAAGTGTAAAAGATACTAATTATAGTACATATATGTTATTGAAGTCTCATCTTATCCTTAAAAAAGTATATTATTCTGATCAAAAAAAAAAAGTACATTATTTGAAAGTTATTGCTATCATGAAGGAATGTAAATAAGTTGAATCGGCTGGAATAAAACGCTTGAAAAGGCCAATTCGAAGGAGCCTGATGGTGCAAGGTCAGGGATTCGAAAGCCTAAAGAAACTCTAATGAACCAATCTCAATGGAAGTAGATTTTGAACTTGCGTCAAGCCAAGTTCGAGTATAAACATACAAGTGCTAGTAGGATTACATCTTAAAATCAATTGACATGGGGTGAAGTAGGGCATTAAGCGTACTTGTTGGAATCTTCTCTACTACAATCCTAATGTGAGACTCTTAGCAGACTTACACGTGGAGTATTTAACAAAAAACGATTACACATTGAGCTTAAAAAAGACTAAACCAAGCTAGCTTATATGAAAACTTGTTGAGTGAGCGAGCTTCAAGCCAAGCTTCGAGTTTGTGGAGTTGTATGTTCAGCATGATATTTTGAGGGGGAATAAATATCTAGAAAAAGGGGACAAAAATTTGGAGAAATGTGAGACTCAGAGAAAATAAAAATCTCAAGGCTGAGATTCCCCGGGAGGATTTGATTCTTTGCTAACAAAAAAAAAAGTTTAAAAAAATATCTTAATCATGTGTATATATATATATATATATATATATATATATATATATACACAAAAGAAATTTGAATTTTAGTATTTATTACTTGAATATCTGATATTTTAAAAAATATAATGAGGTAGCTATATTTAAAATTTTTATCACTCATGTATCCTACCGTCTATACAAATTTGGTAGATTTTGCCTTACTAAATATTTAAATAATAAATATTCAAATTATATAATTAATAAAGTCTGAGAAATTAATTACCTGGTAGAGGGTGAAGGGCAGAAGGTGATAGTATAATCGACATTTCCCCCGCATGTAAAAGTACTAGTCTTGTCATCGTACGCGTAGCTGTACGCGCGTGGGCATGCCCTCTTGAATATCTCCGAATAACTCGATGGCTTACACGTGTCCGGATTCCCGTACGCGCCACTACAGCAATACTGAGGCCGATTAAATGCTCCACACGCGCTTTTACACGCCACGCTCTGACTTCCATCGTCACTTAATACTCTAAGCTCTGACGGACACGCGCCTCCGTTGAGATCCGCCACGCACCCACTGGCGGTGCAGTTACTGGTGGTGCCGGTGCCTGACGGAGCCACCAGCATTGGCAGGTTGTACCCGTCCACGAGGCTGACGTCAAAGAAATCTAGACCGCCATCACCGGAGAGGGTGAACTCGGCCAGTGTCGCCGGTGGGGCTGCCCCGTTGCCTGAGCATTCTACCTATTAGAGTACAAAAGCATTATTAGCTTTTCATGAAGTACATAAAATTTTACGAACGTCTTATAGACACAACTCATAGCGTTAAAATCTACGACATTAGCATGGTTCATCTTAAATCAGGCGGAATAGTCCGCTGAACTTATATATTGATCTCTTCTATTTTCAAAGTTTGCACTTAGCCCTCACAAGCCAGTCTTCTTCAATCGTACTGCTCGCCTTTTCCAATCTAATTAAGAATTATGTCCAATTGAATCCTACATATTGAAGAGGCACACCGCGCATGCCTTCGTGCGTCAAAGAGCTCCAGATCATCCATTTACTCTCATATCATACGAAAATTTTACGAGCCGACTTATAAGACTAGAATATATGCAGTCCAAGTTAAAGCGCAAGTAAAATTCCATTTTAAAACCGATTGCCCTACATGCTCATATTTTAATTTCTTAATACACCTACATCTGAAGTTCTAAACAAAGTAGCATAGTTTAAACACCACCTTGCCGGAACCGCAGTCCCCAGTCTGGCAGGTGAACTTTCCAGTGGCGGTATCGGCAGAGCAGAAAGTCCGGGCCCAAAATCGACCGGCCCATTTAGCCGGAGGGGAAACGGACGTAGACTCGCCCTTTTGGAGAGAGAATCCGGTAGGAGAGAGCGGCGGAGCCCCGGCGTTGGAGAGGATGCCCGGCCACACGGGGTGCTCACAGTTGTTTACTATAGTAAATGTTGTTGCCTCAACCCCTATCAAAGATTAGCATTCCATTTTCAAATCTTACACTTCCAAATAACATAGACGAATTCAGCATTACAAAAATTCAACAATTAAGTTTGTTCAAATTAATTTTTTTTTATTTAGAATAATTTTTAATATTGTAAGTTTGATCAAGTTGATTGTATCTCTTTCCTGTTCAATGTAATTATCATATGAGAACCAATTTTAATATAAAATAAAAGGTTATTTATGCCAAAGGTCCCTTTACTTTGTCCATTGTGTTAATTTAGCACTTATACTTTTAATTGGGTCAATTTAGTCCATCTACAATTTAAAATGTGTCAATGTAGTCGTTTGATCAAATTTAAGTTAAGTTAATGACGTAATTTTGAACAGCAAAATTATGTTAGACGCAAGTAACTTACCATAAATTCATATGTTTACTCAATTTAACCCAATTTGCCACCAAATCATTAAAAATTTGATTAAAAACTTAATATAATTTTTTTTCTAATGACCAAATTAACACATTTTGAATTATATAGGGATTAAATTAACACAATTAAAGTACAAGGACTAAATTGCTATAATAAATAAAGTATAGGGACCTCTGACGTAAATAGCCCTAAAATAAAATACAATGAAGTATTCTAAATAAAGCAAAAGATAAGGAATTAATTTTAATAAACTTATAAACATCATGAACAATTTTGGATAAAAAGAAACATTGAACAAACTTATAGTATTAGCACTAGTTTGAACAAAAGAACAAATATATAAATCTAAATTTGAGTGGAGTAAGCTATTAAACTTATACATTGATCTCTTCTCTTTTTATTTTTTAATACTTTGCCAGATTGAGGATCCTCAAACATAGCCTCTCTTTAGGATAGCACCCTGAAAAGGTAAGATTGCGTACATCTCACCCCCTCTAAATGTTGCATTAGCAGGAGCCCTTAAGGCGCTAGATTTATTTATTTATTTTTCAATAACTCTTATGTAACATTCAACTAGATACTCGTATGTGGTGTGCTTAACATGACAGCAATAGATTTGGTGCAAAATTACAAGAATGGAATGGTAAATGAAAGTGAAGAAATAGTACCAGAGAAGAATGGGAGGTGCAGGGGAAGCAAGAAGAGAGAGAATAACACAGCAAATTGAATCTCCATTTATTTTCTCTCCCTCTCTCTCTCTCCTCTCCTCTTGTTTTTGGCCGCCGGGCCGGCGGGCTGAAGAGGCGGGGTAAGTTGAGTGTGGCAACGGGAGTGTTTGGGAATTTCGTGGGCGTGGGACTCAAATTCTCTATTTATATAGTTAAAAAGAGTAACATTATTGTCAATGCAAAATTATTGTTGATATGAATAATATTACCTAGGGATGGCAATAGGATGGATAAAACCCGCTACCCGCGGGCACCCGCCCCGTTTGGGGCGGGTACAGGTATAAGTGGGTAAGGTAAAACCCGCTACCCGCAGGTACCCGCCCCGTTTGGGGCAAGTACGGGTACAAGTGGGGCACGTCACGGGTATGGGGGGGGTACGGGTATAGTTTTGTACCCGCCCCGTTTTATCTCATACCCGCCATACCCGCTTTATTTTGTACATAATTAACGTTCAAATTACAAAAATACGTGTTTAAATTCAATAACCTAAATTGTTTATCAATGTTATAAAAAAATATAATTAATTTTTAAAAGCAGTATTAAATAACTAATATGATCCGGTATAGATAATCGTTTTCTACACACATTAGAGAGGGTACGGGGCGGGTAATGCATACCAGTTGGATACCCGCGGGTAATGAGGCGGGTACGAGTATGATTTTGTACCTGCCGGGGCGGGTACGGGTATCCACTTCATACCCGTGGCGCGTAATGGGGCAGGTACGTGTATAGAATTTGGGTGGCGGGTATGGGTATGGAGGAAACACGCCCCGTACCCGCCCCGCCCCATTGCCATCCCTAATATTACCGAAGGTCGCGCTCGAATTAGTCTCGAGCCGTCCTGACTGCCACGTCACTTGTGCCACATTAGCAATGCCATGTCATTACACATTGCCACATCATCAATATTCACCCTAATTAATTAGTATAAATAAGGGTTAGAGTAAAGTGGTGAGTATGTAGAGTTTTGTAATGTGTAGCTCTCTCTCTTCTTCCTAGTCTTCTTCTATGTTTCTCCCCCTTCTTTTTTATATTTCTACCCTTTTCTGATACTAACTTAATATAGTTGATATCAAATTGGCCTGATCCAATTATATATCATAACAATTGTCAAAGTAAAATCATAACTTTCAATGTAATTTTCTAACTTTCATTATTTATAAGTCATATTAATACATCTAACGATAATAATTATTGTCTCAACAATAATAACTTCATTCAAAAAAATATCACGTCTAATTTATTTTAGAGTATCTCTTTCATTAATTAATAATATGATATTAAATGTTATATCAGAAAAAAAATTGTTAAACAATTATTTTTAAATTAATATACTAAAAAATAATTAACATCTTCTAATAAGCATGATATCTATACAAAGTAGTGATATTGTCAGGATATTTTTTATTAATATCAACGCAATTGTAATATAATAAAACACATATTTTTGTTATTATCCTGCCTGACATTAACAAAAAAATATGCTAATAATATCACTGGGCTATATATATTAAACTAATGCAAATTTATGGGTTCTTGCGTCACAAGTCGTAATGCGGGACCAGTTGCAGTAAGTATCATATCATAATGTCCGCCATCCTCGTATACACATACACCTAAGATATTTTAATATATTAAAATATCTATTCCGGGTTTGCCCCATCAGTTGGAATAAATTACCAAAGTGACACTATTTGTAAAAAAATTTACCAAAATGACATAGTTGAAAAAATATTTACCAAAATGGCACACTTTACTGTAGCATCAATAGAAAATGCCATTTGAAACAGCGTTTGTTGAGCAGTGTTTTTCGTTACCTTTCGGACGCCGTTTCAGACGGCGTCCGAAAGGGGCACTGTTTAAGATGTTTTTTTGGAATGGGGAGGCATTTGGGACGACGCCTGTGTGGGACGCCGTTTCTAACAACGTCCGAAAGGTAACGAAAAACACTGCTCAACGAACGACGTTTCAAACGGCGTTTCCTATTGACGCTACAGTAAAGTGTGCCATTTTGGTAAATATTTTTTCCACTATGCCATTTTGGTTAATTTTTTTGCAAATAGTGCCACTTTGGTAATTTAATCCATTAGTTGGGGAAGCAGTTGGCCAATTTCGAGATATGGGTTTGAATCTGATATTCTCTATTTTCTAAGTTTTACCAATGTAAAAAGAAGATACTAAAATATATATATATGTACACATATATTATATAAAGTTATGTGTTTAAATTATACAATTGGATCTACAACAACAACAGCATCTCATGCCTCAAAGAGGCTTCTACCAATATAGGATATAGGATATATAAAATTTATGTAGTTTTACTCCTACAAGATACTACCTTAAAGAGATTATGTTTCCGAAACTCCAACTCTAAAAAGAACCTATTATGATCCTAAGATCAATAACCTATCAAAGAAAGAATAGTTTTGAATGAGAAAGAACGAAGAGATTTAGATGAGAGAAAAATACTGAATCTTGCTATCAATTCACACACATAATGCTTCATAATATAAGTTTTAGCTATTTATACAATCAACTCTTGAAAACTCCCCAACTAAATTCCCACCAAGATCCAAGCTAGCCCAAGCTTAGCTAACTAGCTTGTAACCAATTTCTAATTCTCTAAATATCTACTAAGTATGATACAATCATGACAGAACCTTATTCTGTTAGATGAAAACAATTATGTCTAATCCAAACAGACAGACAAACATTATAAGAGTTATTCTATGTCTATGAATACATAAATTTAACAAGGGATAATGTTTAAAGCATTACAAAGAGTTATATCAATTTTTATAATGTAGGGAGGTAAGACGTCGGCTTCAAGGCTAGGGGAACATGTTTGGTAGCTCGCCTCACTACAAAAGCACACTAGACCGACCCCCACATGTCTTTAAATTAGACACGAACCATACAAATTTTGAAAAGTAAAATAATTTTCTTTAGCTGACAAAAATTAAAATTGTGTCAGTTAGAAATGATCTTTCCTAAGGCAGTTAACTTATGATATCTAAATATTTAAATGGAAGATGATAATAATATTTTGATTAAAGTGCTTAAGTGAAGTTACGACACACCGTGCCGGATCCAAAAACTCATCCAGGATATCAATATGACCAAGTGAGTTGGAGTAGGTATCAGTTTTAGATAATACTTTAAAGAAACAAACATGGCAACAAACTAGGCAACAGAGTTTAGCCATCATTCTATTCTGACCGTCCTCTGCCTAACTCAGAGTTATGCATCATTATTTAAACTAATGCTTTAGATAAAGCCTTTAGATAGCTCTTCTAACACGACTACTCTTATCCTTATACAAAATAAATAAAGCTTTTGAGGAAAAGCATGTTTTTTATTGAAAATGTTTTTTAAATGAATATTTTTTATCCAATCAAATAAAACTTAAATAACCAAAAAGATACACTTTGGGATATTAAATTTCACCCAACATTATGCTTGTCCCACGTAATTGGAATCTATAAAATTCATATATAAACTCGAACAATTTCATTCCAAAACAAATCATCATCAAAGGAATAGCACATCAGACTTACATATTAATAGCTTCCTTCAGGACAATACTATAGAATTTTTTTTATTGAGCTTACATGTAAAGTCGTTAACAAACCCATTGAATTTTCCTAGATAAATCTTATAATAGGTAGGCCACCCATCATCACAAAGAGTATTATAGAAGGAAAGTGCTCAACCTTTTCAATGTTATTTCTACCAGCTGGCCTTATATTTTGTCTCTCTAAGAGATTGACGTGACAACCACGATTTCAACACCTTAAGCAAAGCAACATGCCTATTGCCCCAAGGGCTCCCGCCTAAGAAAGGTCTGGGAGGATGAATATACGCAACTTTTACCCTCATCCTGAAAAGAGGCTGCTTCCGAGTACCCCCAAACTGAGGGACAAAGACTTCCCAGAAGGTCACCCATCCTGGTATTACTCTCGTCCAAGCACGCTTAACTTCGAAATTCTAATGAAATTCGGTACTTGTGTGTTGGTACCCTCTTTGGTAATTTCAACACCTTACTAACAAGAAAATAAAAACAATGTTGAAAGAAAGAAAGAAAGAAAGAAATGGAGAAAAGCAAACTTAAAAAAAATATCATGTCAAACCCCAATCATGTACTCTCTCGAACGTGAATCTCTTTCTAATGTGAGCATCATCATACAAACAAAGAATAAGGTCAATTATATTATATAAATTCAAGATTATCCCCTATAAAAAAAAATTAATGTTTTTATTAACTTTAAATAAAAAAAATTTTATGTCAACCTAATCATGCCTATTAGGACTTCTTTCTCACCTTATTCACATGAATAACTCTCTATCAACTCAAGGGGTTTACAACCCATGCTAAAACTATCTTAAATATGTCTCTTCGAACCCATAAATAATATGCAACTATTCGGGTATATTTGAGCCGAGCTAAGCCTGAACATATGCCGTATTCGAGGCTCGGCTCAAAGCTCGCGGAGCCTAAAAGTTCAAGCTCGAATTCGGCTCGTTAAAAGCTCAGGCTGGGCTCAGCTTGGCCCTATCTAAGCTCAGAGAGCTTCAAATTAGGCTTGTAATATTTCGGCTCATTTAAGCTCAATATAGGCTCGCTTGGGCTTGTTTAAACTTAGGCTCAGCTCATTTAGGCTCCAATATGGCTTCATTGGGCAGTATTTAAGCAAATATATTGTACCAAAAGAAGCTCACTTAGGCTCGTTTAGGCTCGGGCTTGGCTCAGCTCGAGCTCAAACCAAGCCGAGCTTTACGACAAGCCGGCTCGCATGGGCTCAAGAGCCAACTCGACTCATTTACACCCCTAGAGACTATTTAAAAATAGAGAATTTTATAATTTCATTGAGAATTTTCTAAAAGAACTTAAAAAGTTGCATAAAATCCTAGTTTTTAATTGGATCAGTTGAAAAACTGTTTTCCTTATTCATTTGGAAGATTCAAATCAAAGTTTAAAATTTTCTTAATGTTCCACCTTTGTGTACACTAATTTGAACTTGTTTTCCGAGGATTCATTCATATTCTCTCTTTTTCTTACTTCCTTCTCTTTTACTTCCTTATTCCACCCTTCTCTTTTCCTCACCTTCTCGTGCTCTTACCATTGATCATTACTAATAAATGGCTTGCAATTTGAGATTATATATCCCAAAATAGAATTAGAAATGAACTGATATTCAAAATTTCACAATTAGATATATTCAAACCGATCAAATTTCAAATGGTCACCCTAATTGTTTGGACTAGGATCGGATCAAATTCTCGGGTTTTTGAATTTAGATGTACTAATGCCTATAAATTTCAATTTTTAGAAAATTGTAAAATAGGGATCAATAAAACGTATTTTCTAATTTTCTAGCAATCTTTCACGCCTAAACATGTTTCCAGATGAAAAATAAGCAATAAAACCCAATTATGTTTCTAAATAGAACCTATATGTTTTCGTCCAAGCAAAGACTAAAATGTTGAAAATGTTAAAAAAGGACAAGAAGGATGCATCATGAGAGAACAAGTTCTTCCCTAAACATGTTTCCAGATGAAAAATAAGCAATAAAACCCGATTATGTTTCTAATTAGAACCTATATGTTTTCGTCCAAGCAAAGACTAAAATGTTGAAAATGTTTAAAAAGGACAAGAAGGATGCATCATGAGAGAACAAGTTCTTCCCCAAAAGCAAAAAAGAGCGCCCACACAAATCCTATTATTGTACTTCAGTATTCAACCTATGGAATTGTTCTTTAGGGGCACAATGACGCAGGACGGAAACAGGTTTCAAGATTGTTAAATTCGTAAAACATACAAACGGGTGTTGCTCTAATTTCGCTCAAACGTACATATTCGGAATCCACCAAAGCAAATCTCTAAAGTCGGGAAAATAATAAACCCTTGGGTCATATTTTATTAAATAATCAGAAAGAAATTGCTTCTTACAATAACATAAGGTCCCTATTTATAGAAATAAAAAACCTAAATAATATCAATTAGAATACAAATAGGAAACTAAATTAAAATTAAAATCTAACTCAAATAAAAGATAATCTCAAACAATCTAAATCTAATATAACTCAATAAATCCTAAAAGATAAACTAATATCTAAAAAATTTAAAAGCCACAAATATATTTAAATTTTTTCTAATCCAGATATATTCATAAATCTCATATTTTACATTATCCTCGTACCGCATCACATAGCCTAGTGGCAGAGTTTTTTAGTTGCCAACAATATGACCCGAATTCAATTCCCACTAAGATTATAATGGATCCCCTTTTAAGAGAAATTTGTGGGGTATTCTCCCAAAGACGTAACTATTGTATTGAAAAATATATATATATTTAACCCGTGGAATATTTAACTATTAACTTTTCAAAGTATTCAACTTCGGTTCAGGCAATTACTCTAGCAGAAAATGTTGAAATTTCGTCGGGAATCTTTCCCTATTAAAAAAATCCAATGAATTTGACATTGCCAATGACCTGACAGCGACAGTGAATAAGATTTTACATAATGCAAACGTCATGACCCAATTCCCTCTTTCGGGTTCGTTTTATATTTGTAGTTTTTTTTATTTTTAAGAAATTAGACTATATTTTAGTAATTATTCTTTCTAAATTTTCCTAATTAACGTGGAAACTAAAAACAAAGAAACAAATCCTACTGATACAAGTGATAAAATTGGTCTAGGAAGAGACAATTAGCTCTTCGAAGATCAATGTGATGAACACTAAAGAGTAGGGAGACTAGAAGAATTGAGAGGGAGAAAGAGATGGGATTAATTGTCATTCAAATCATGCCTTTCACTTACAACACAAGCTCTTTATATGCAAAGAATCTAAGACTAACTTCCCTAACCAACTCTTAAAAACCCACACTTATTACAAGAATGCCGCAATACAAGAATACATGAACTTACAAGCTATTTATCAATCTAAGTACCAATTATGAACTAATGCCTGTATCACCTACAAAATCAAGTATTCTAAAAACTTAGATCTATTAAACTATTATATGACATCAAACCAAATAAGGCTTGGTCTAATAATGATCACCGGAGCTCGGGGGCTGAAGACCCACCCAGAATCGAAGAACACTAGCAATGAAATATCCCCCAACCCCTCCTTTCCAATGTGAAGAAACTATACCACGTCAAAAGAAGACAAACTATCTAGAAAACTTAGGCTAAAACATAAAGGCAAATTGAATAATTTTATAACGTAACATTATGTAACCATGAAAAAGATCGTTACGTCATCGAATCCGGAAGCGGGTCAGGCATTATGTGCAGGTGGGATATCCGAAGGGGGCTGAAGTTGAAAGCGGCTTCGAATACATATATTCACCCATCAAAGAGCGACAATGATGTTCAAGCCAACTTGACAATGCATGTCCCCTCAAGAATGAGGATAATTCATACCCCCTTTTAGTACCTGAGATTTTAGGGTGTTCAAATATAAAATTATTTATGAGTTTTCACTCATCAACTTAAGCTTATCTAAAAATTAGGTTCAAGAAGGCAAATCAAACTTCTTCATCACATGATTTAATGTAAAATCTAAAATCTATATCAAATTGATAAGTATATGTATTAAGTTAATTTAGTTCTAAGGGGGATCAATTCAATAAAAGAAAAGCAATTAGATTGGTCTTTGATTGAGTGAATTGATATTTATCAAAGATCAATAAACCATTTAACCGTAGACTCAATATAGGTAAACCCACTTTATCATTCCAAACCGAGCCACTAGCCGTTATGAAGGATAGTTGGTTTCTTAATATGATATGAGGGCGTTCTTGACTAAGAGGTCACGATTTTGAATTCCAACAGCCGTCACATTCAACATTAACATAAAACAAGTCTAATTGATGGGCCTCTTTTGGATAACCATGTTATACCACACAAAATATCCCTGAAAAACCATTTCCAAAAATCATTTTTAGTCTTAAAACCTAAAAGGTAAGCTTTATGCTTTTATGCTTCTATGCTTCTCGGGTTAGGGGTTCTCGGACACAACCGCTCTTTAGAGTAGCACCTTGAAGCGGTGAGGCTGGATACATTTCCCTTCCCCAACTCTACATATCGGAAGCCTTTGAAACACTGGATCGATTGTTATTGTTGTAAAACCTAAAAAGTAAAAATAGAGTAAAAGTCCAACAAGCCCTTAATTTTCTTTTGAATTTAAAAACCCACAGTAAATTTTGATAAGAATAGGAATAATGCAGCACACAAGATGTGGAAGCAGCAATTTGCCAGTAGTAGTCATTAACGTCAGCATATACACTATATGGTAGAAAAACAGGATGGCTATCAGGATAAGAGATTACATACTTTATCAATTTTTATTTTTTTTATTTTGATCTTTGAAGGGTTTCCTTCAGGACAAACAGTTGCTGGCTCCATGCAACAACTTGGCCTTTAAACAACTCTTCTTAGGTGTTAGCGCCTGCACGGCTGCAAGTTCCAGGAGCAATAAGGTCAGCAAACTCACCATCTTCTGGTGCACCCAAAAAAGAGTAGTTTATTCACATTAAAGACCTTTGTACTTTGCACATTGCATTAATTTAGTTTGTATATAATCTTTATTGTGTCAATTTAGTTTTACGACGAAGAAAAAGTTGAGTAAATGATAACATGTCATGGTGGATGCAAGTGATCCAATACAAACCCACACTTTGACCCAATTTAAACACATCCACAATCCAACGAGTAGAAAATTTGTCACCGACTTAACATAAATTTTACTCTAAGACTAAACTAAAGTAATTTAAATTGTAGAGGGACTAAATTAACTTAAAAATATAAGAAACTAAATTGATACCAAGGATATATTGTGTAAATAACTAAAAAAGTAAATAACTGGACAAAAATATGATTATCTGAACTTTTTTTTCCCCCAATACAAACCAATTATCTGAACTCTGTGATCATCTCAGATAGAAAGGGTCCCAGTTTCATATGTCATTCTTTGTTCTCCTTAAAAGATCATAAATGAATAGCTTGACAGGCGGTTGGTTCAAGCGGTGACAGCATTTGGGAAACAGACTGTTTCGGGATTTTTTGGTTGGGCTCTTGAGGGTGGAACGGGGCTCAAGTTCCTTGTCAATCTTGTGAGGTCCCTTCCTTTATTTATAGGGGAAGGTATGCTTAGTTAGCAAGTAATGGGGGTTGGGTACCGCCTGCCTCTTCAGCCAATGGGGGCATTGATGATTTCTAGAGGTGAGGTTACCTAGGTGGGGTGTTTAAGGAGGCGGCAAGGGCCCATAGGCCCCGTGTTGCCTGATGGCGGTTATGTTGGGAGGCGGTAGCGGCTCCCGGGCCCTGTACCGCCTGGTGGCGGCTATGTTGGGAGGCGGTAGCGGCTCCCGGACCCTGTACCGCCTGGTGGCGGCTATGTTGGGAGGCGATATTGGCTCCCGGGCCCGGTACCGCCTGGTGGTCACTTTTGTATGCATCAGTTAGCCCCCCACTTTGAGGTCAAAGTTTCTTTGACTTCAAAGTGTATAAATACCCCTTCATACTCTCATCCTTTGGGTATTCCCTGTCCCTTTCATTCTCTAAGTAGTACCTTGAGAGTGGATTATGGAGGATATAACTCCTGAAATGTTATCTTGGCTTCCTGCCAAATCTCTTTTAAGGTTTTGCTGTGCCTCCTCTGAATTTTATGGTTTACTTACCGATGGTGACTTTGTTAAGAAACAGTCTTTCCGCGCTCTTGAGCGTGATGCTGATGGGGTTTTGTTACAACCAGAAAGCGAGTATTCTCGCGATAATCTGGGGGCCTTTTCCTCTGCCAGGGATTTTTCTCCAATTATGCCGCCCGAGGTAACGGAGGTGCTGACGGACAATATCAGAGTTCTTGGTGTTCAGGGTGGTTTGATATTGTACCGAGACTATAATCTCTCAAAATTGTTCGTGTGTAACCCCGCCTTGGGCATACGCCAGTTGGTGGCGTTGCCTGACGGTATTTTGAGGAGCTGTCTGGATGCCCCTTTAAACCCAGTGTTTGGGTGTTTCGACTCTACTTCTGAGTTCGGGTTCTACCTTTTCCTTACGACGATGGACTTGCCCTACCCCTGCCACGGCTTTTGGCCTACCGCGTACCAGGTGTATTATTGGCAGGGCGATTGGAGCTTTTGGGGAAGCGTAGACGTAGGTCCCCGAAATGTTTTTCTTATGGACCATGTTTGCTTGCGTGGGGAGCTTTTCTTTTTGTCTGACTGGGGCCATTATATTGACGATAGCAGTAACCGTCCATACGTAGTTCATTGGAATACCGAGACAGGGGCCTTTCATAGCATGACCCTTCCGGGCGTGGTTTGGGACAATCTGTCCTCGAGTCGAGATGCAAAGATTTCGAGGTGGTGGAAGGTGACCACAGGGCCCCCTTCACTATGCCTGGTAACGCTCCGGAGTCCAGTGTTTACCATCAGGACGCTAACTAACGTGGAAGATCCTTCTTCTTGGATCAAGCGGGAGCGGTTATTCGTTCAGCTGCCTTGGTCTGGAGGTAGATGGGATCCAGCTATTACAAGCTTCGCTGTGTCAAAAGAACACCTGACGTTTACCGCACGCAATCAGGTGTTCCAGTGCGCCCTTCGTGGAGACCATCGTGGCCATCCGGTTTTCTTGGGACACTACCAAGGGGAATACCATACGCAGTTGTTTCCATATTCGAGCTCTTTGTTTCGTTGTGGGAATGATCCCATGATTCTTCATCCCCGTTTGGGTAGGTCGTGGTAAGGGTAGGAAGGTGTTTTAAGTTTTTATTGTACATTACTTTTGGTGATGTGGTTATATTATCAAAACTCGGTGTGATGAAATTTTGTTGTAATATGTATGGATACTCTTGTTATATATAACCATCAGTACTCCTGTTACGGTTTGGTACTTTGTTGTGCTTGCTTGTGTTTGAGTGGGCTTATTACCGGCACCTTCCTGGCCCAGATGCAAACAACCGTACTGGTGTTAGAGGGGACAAAAACTGCGGGCTCTCAAACTGGTGAGAGTTTACCCCCCGTCCCTGATGTTAGATGGGACACACAACCGCCCCCGTGCCAGATGGGGCCAAACAACCCCGGGCTCTCAAACCGGTGAGAGTTTACCGCCCGTCCCTGATGTTAGATGGGACAAAAACTGCGGGCTCTCAAACTGGTGAGAGTTTACCGCCCGTCCCTGATGTTAGATGGGACACACAACCGCCCCCGTGTTAGATGGGGCCAAACAACCGCAGGCTCTCAAACCGGTGAGAGTTTACCGCCCGTCCCTGATGTTAGATGGGACACACAACCGCCCCCGTGTTAGATGGGGCCAAACAACCGCGGGCTCTCAAACCGGTGAAAGTTTACCGCCCGTCCCTGATGTTAGATGGGACACACAACCGCCCCCGTGTTAGATGGGGCCAAACAACCGCAGGCTCTCAAACCGGTGAGAGTTTACCGCCCGTCCCTGATGTTAGATGGGACACACCACCGCCCCCGTGTTAGATGGGGCCAACAACAGCGGGCTCTCAAACCGGTGAGAGTTTACCGCCCGTCCCTGATGTTAGATGGGACACACAACCGCCCCCGTGTTAGATGGGGCCAAACAACCGCGGGCTCTCAAACCGGTGAGAGTTTACCGCCCGTCCCTGATGTTAGATGGGACACACAATCGCCCCCGTATTAGATGGGGCCAAACAACTGCAGGCTCTCAAACCGGTGAGAGTTTACCGCTCATCCCTGATGTTAGATGGGATACACCACCGCCCCCGTGTTAGATGGGCCAACAACCGCGGGCTCTCAAACCGGTGAGAGTTTACCGCCCGTCCCTGATGTTAGATGGGACACACAACCGCCCCAGTGTTAGATGGGGCCAAACAACCGCGGGCTCTCAAACCGGTGAGAGTTTACCGCCCGTCCCTGATGTTAGATGGGACACACAACCGCGGGCTCTCAAACCGGTGAAAGTTTACCGCCGGCATGTTCTTTACATTAGGTGAAAGCCAGGCGGTTCCTTCACTTTAGGTGAAGGATGTCCGCCCACCTCTTCTTCTTGCTCTCTTACTTCCATTTGAGCAAGAAGACCAAGCCCCCATTGTTCAAGGGACTTAACATACCAAAGCCTTCACATTAGGTGAAAGCCAGGCGATTCCTTCACTTTAGGTGAAGGATGACCGCCCCACTTCTTCTTACTCTCTTACTTCCATTTGAGCAAGAAGACCAAGCCCCCATTGTTCAAGGGACTTAGCATACCAAAGCCTTCACATTAGGTGAAAGCCAGGCGGTTCCTTCACTTTAGGTGAAGGATGACCGCCCCACTTGTTCTTGCTCTCTTACTTCCATTTGAGCAAGAAGACCAAGCCCCCATTGTTCAAGGGACTTAACATACCAAAGCCTTCACATTAGGTGAAAGCCAGGCGGTTCCTTCACTTTAGGTGAAGGATGACCGCCCCACTTCTTCTTGCTCTCTTACTTCCATTTGAGCAAGAAGACCAAGCCCCCATTGTTCAGGGGACTTAACATACCAAAGCCTTCACATTAGGGGAAAGCCAGGCGGTTCCTTCACTTTAGGTGAAGGATGACCGCCCCACTTCTTCTTGCTCTCTTACTTCCATTTGAGCAAGAAGACCAAGCCCCCATTGTTCAAGGGACTTAACATACCAAAGCCTTCACATTAGGTGAAAGCCAGGCGGTTCCTTCACTTTAGGTGAAGGATGACCTCCCCACTTCTTCTTGCTCTCTTACTTCCATTTGAGCAAGAAGACCAAGCCCCCATTGTTCAAGGGACTTAACATACCAAAGCCTTCACATTAGGGGAAAGCCAGGCGGTTCCTTCACTTTAGGTGAAGGATGACCGCCCCACTTCTTCTTGCTCTCTTACTTCCATTTGAGCAAGAAGACCAAGCCCCCATTGTTCAAGGGACTTAGCATACCAAAGCCTTTACATTAGGTGAAAGCCAGGCGGTTCCTTCACTTTAGGTGAAGGATGTCCACCCACCTCTTCTTCTTGCTCTCTTACTTCCATTTGAGCAAGAAGACCAAGCCCCCATTGTTCAAGGGACTTAACATACCAAAGCCTTCACATTAGGTGAAAGCCAGGCGGTTCCTTCACTTTAGGTGAAGGATGACCGCCCCACTTCTTCTTGCTCTCTTACTTCCATTTGAGCAAGAAGACCAAGCCCCCATTGTTCAAGGGACTTAACATACTAAAGCCTTCACATTAGTTGAAAGCCAGGCGGTTCCTTCACTTTAGGTGAAGGATGACCGCCCCACTTCTTCTTGCTCTCTTACTTCCATTTGAGCAAGAAGACCAAGCCCCCATTGTTCAAGGGACTTGGCATACCAAAGCCTTCACATTAGGTGAAAGCCATGCGGTTCCTTCACTTTAGGTGAAGGATGACCGCCCCACTTCTTCTTGCTCTCTTACTTCCATTTGAGCAAGAAGACCAAGCCCCCATTGTTTAAGGGACTTGGCATACCAAAGCCTTCACATTAGGTGAAAGCCATGCGGTTCCTTCACTTTAGGTGAAGAATGACCGCCCACCTCTTCTTGCTTTCTTACTTCCATTTGAGCAAGAAGGCAAGCCCCCATTATTCAAGGGACTTAACATACCAAAGCCTTCACATTAAGTGAAAGCCAGGCGGTTCCTTCACTTTAGGTGAAGGATGACCGCCCCACTCTGTACTTATGGCACCTAAAGGGGACCCCCCCACGTGACGCTTTCTCTCTCCTCTCGCCCCTTTTATTCTCTCTCTTTAAAAACCCCCTTTCCTTCTCCGTAACCACTTGAAAAACCCTAGCTCCCTTCCTCTTCGATTTCTCCGCATAACCGGTCCTGTTTCAGCAAATTTCAACCTGACTCCTTTTCGCCCCTTACCCATAGTCATTTTCGTGACAGTTAAAAGGTATTTTGCTTGTGCTTTACGGATTTTTGAAGCGTTTTTTGGGGTTTTTCCCTGTTCGCCTTTCGCCCTTTTTTCCTCTCTTTTTTTTTTTTTTTTTTTTTTTAAACCTAGGGAAGCTTCCTTGTTGGGGCTTCCATGGCTGATCCTAAGGACCCCATGGAGGAACTTGGGGTTCCCATGGACGAACTCGACGGGGTTCTAGAACTAAGCCCCCAGCTTATAAATGAACTTGCCGCGATTCTCGTCAGCCATCCTACCGTCCGCCCAGGTGAGGTGGGGGCGTGTTATGACCAGGGATTCTCCCCTTCCATGTGTTGGCCTGATCCTCAGGCGGCTCCTGCCTCACCGGACACCAGCGCCCCCGTTTTACCCTCGGGAAGCTCCGGTGGTGAGTCTACTATTTTTCAGGGTAAGATCCCTTTCTAATTTCTCCTTATATTTTGTGAATTAGTTAAATGGCTCCAAAACATGCGCAGAAGGGACCTGGACGTTCAGACCGTGCTGGAGGAGCATCTTCGGAAGAGGGACTGATGGTGGAGCCGTTATCCCAACTAGCTCCCTCATCGCCGACGTCACCTGAGGAAATGGCCGTGCGCGCTCAGTATCCCGATACATCCGCGGCTCTTCCCCTGGGAAACCTCGTATCGTCATTGGCCACGGTAGAAGGGATGAGGAAATTTCGCAAAAAATATTTTTTCCCAAACGGCTACGAAGTTATCGGCCCCCGAGAGAGCGACAACATTTTATACCCTCGCTCTCCTGAATTATTTGCCGTTAGCGTAGACACTTTGGAGGCCGGCTTACGCTTCCCCCTGCCGCCTATCCTGGAGTGGGTTTTTAGGCAATATTCCGTGTGCCCTGGTCAGGTCACCCCCAATGGTTTTCGTAATATTTACGGTTACCTCCTTACTTGTTATGTGGCCGGTCTGACCCCTTCCACCCGTAGCTTCGATTATTTATTTAGAGCCAAACAAGCTAAGGGTGTCGTCAGTTTCGAGGGAAAAAGCGGGGTTAAATTTGTGGAGCTTAATCCCTCGAAGGTAAATTTTTGGCAAAATAGGTTTGTTTGGGTCCGACCCCCTAGTCCTTTAGGCATCCCTCATTATTGGACTTTGTTGAACAACTGCAGTATCCCCTCGGAGGATGAACTGTCTGCCTTAGATAGAGAGGTGGTTCGGTATTTTGAGAGGGATTTAGGATCGCGGTACCTGGCTACCAAGGAGGTATTATGCCAGGAGAAAGTATTGATCCGGGCAGGCTTGTGTGCCCGACCAGTTAGTGGTGAGTAATTCTTTGGGACGGCTAAGTTTTTATTAGAGCTATTTGTGATTTAATAATTTTACCTTGGCTGCTTAACTGTTTTTTTTCAGGATCAGAGGCCGATATAGACATTGTGGCCTTCACCGAATCCTGTCGTGAGGGGCAGAGGAAGAGGAGAGAGAAGGATGAGAGTAAGGGTGAAAGAGCCACTAGAAGGGGTAAAAGGGTGATCACCGAAGAAGGAGAAGGACCTCCCAAGAAGGTCACTCGATCAAGGAAGTCCCGAGCAAAGGCTCCTGCACCAGGCGGTGACTTGGAAGTGCCTCATCCATCCGGGGTCGCTCTTGAGACACCTATAGTGCAAGCATCTCTTGTTGCTGAGAGATCCTCTTCACCTTCAAGTGGTAGGGGACTACCCACCTCTGTATCTCAGCAAGGTGACAGGGGAACCTCAGCCGTACCCCGTTCTGAGGCGGTTCCGATAACCGCGGTTGTTGCGGAAGGGGAACCCAGGACTACCCCAATTGTTACCATGGCTGCACCTGGGACTACCGTGGCTGAGGCTGAGGTTACCGTGGCCGAAGCTCCTCCTGCCATACCGTCAGGCGCCTCTCTGCAAGGGGTAGAGGTGGGTCCACCGCCCGAAGGAAGGGGGGGAAGGGAGAGGGCCCTTAGAGGTGCCGGTCGAGGTGCCAGAGCCGCCCTTAGTGGAGACAGCAGGGTTAGCGTCCCCACCCCAGAGAGGAGGTTCTACCAGGATCTCGCCTCAGCCTCCAGAATTGCTGCAGGAGGCGGTGGCGAACGTCCGCCCCGGCTTACAGGTAGAGGACAGTCTTCTCCCCTCCTTCCGTGTCGATTCATCAGCTCCGGGGACCCCTGCTGACGTCCCTCCTGAGCCACAAGGGGAGATCCCTAGGGAAGACATAGCTTCTACTGACGATGGAGCAACGCCTGAGCGTTCTACCCGTCCCTCTCCTTACCAGCTCCTCAACGACATCCAACATGTGGTCTCGCCGGCTCTTCCGTCTGGGGGTCCTCAGGTCGTGACCCGGGACACGACAGTCGATTACGTCGCCCAGGTAACAATTATATGTTATACTTTTAAGTTGTTATTATATTAACCACATACTTTGGTGTTTCGCCTTTCAGGTTAGTTCCCTTTCTGCTGCCCTGGTCACGGGGTGGCTTCGCGAGCAAGAAGCTACTGCGCGGGAATTATCTCTATTACGAGAAGAGAAAAAGAAGGCGGTAGAGACCTCCGAGAGATCCGAGAGGGAAAAACTGGGACAAGTCGAGCTCGCGGCAAGGATGAAAAGGGAGACGGAAGTGTCGGATGCTGAGGCCCAAAGGTTGAGGGAGGAGTTGTCTTCTCAGCGAGCGCGTTCAGAGGAAATCCTAATCGAAGCTCAGCACGCTCCGACCGAGGCTGCAGAGGCGGTCTCTCGCTTTAAAGAGAGCCCTGAGTTCCGTTCCTTGACGAGCGCCCATTACTGGGAGGGCTTCGCCTCAGGCCTATCGACCCTCGCTCGTCGCTTATCACGTCTTTATCCTCAGCTTAGTAGAGACGCCCTTCAGCAGGTGGCAGACCAGCTCCGCCAGGACATCATCCGTTCCCGAGGAGGTGCAGGCGGTAGTTAGGCCTCTCCTTCTCTTTTTTTTTTTGTGTTAATTATACGCCTACTTTCTCCTATTTCTTCTTGCATATGTGAAGAGAGAGTCG
Source organism: Simmondsia chinensis (assembly GCA_018398585.1). Classification (NCBI taxonomy): domain Eukaryota; kingdom Viridiplantae; phylum Streptophyta; class Magnoliopsida; order Caryophyllales; family Simmondsiaceae; genus Simmondsia; species Simmondsia chinensis. The sequence goes on from JAGTTD010000007.1 coordinate 38,569,079, forward strand.
CGGGGGGGGGGGGGATACCCCATTTTGTCGTGGCCCCCCTTATTTTTTGGCCAATGTATTTACTTACATGTAGTAGTGTTTAGAGGCGATAGTTCGCCTATAGCCTTGTCGAATGTATATTTTAGCAAGCACAATGGCATTTTGTTGTATATTGCCTTATATATATATATATATATATATATATATGTACGTACTTCCTTTTGTTTAACTTGGCTTCCTATCAAAGATATTGACGCGATCTCTAAGGAAGCATCGTTTATTTATGCACTGGGGGTACCGCCCCAGGTTCCCTAAAATATAACTTATACAACATCAGTATACGTTTGATATTTTACATACTTATTACCGGAATTACCTACCTAAACGTAGTACCTTTTAAGATTCTTGATGTTCCATACTCGGGGCACCGAGGAACCGTCTAGGCATTCTAGTTTGTAACTTCCTTCTCCTAGCTTCTGAACCACACGGTAGGGCCCTTCCCAATTTGCAGCAACCTTGCCGGTTCCGACCCCCTGGGCCGGGGTATTTGCCCGTCGTAGGGCTAAGTCCCCTACCTCTAAACTTCTCATCTTTAGACGCTTATTGTAGTATTGAGACATTCCTTGCTTTTGGGCAACAATTCGAAGAAGGGCATCCTCCCTAACCTCGTCTACTAAGTCCAGAGCGCAACTTCGCTGATCTTCATTGCTCAAACAATTATAATGCTGTGTGCGGCAACTGGGTTCTCCCACCTCTACTGCGATCACGGCCTCGGCCCCATAAGTTAGCATGAACGGGGTTTCCCCTGTAGCCGCACGGTAGACCATCCGGTGTGCCCATAGTACACTGGGCAATTCTTCCACCCATCTTCCCTTAGCTTCATCCAGCCTTCTTCGAAGCCCGTTCAATATCTGCTTGTTCTCCGATTCCGCTTGCCCGTTGCTCTGAGGATATGCAACGGCGGTAAAATGAAGAGCGATGTTCATGCATTGGCAATATGCTCAGAATCGTGGTGACGCGAACTGCGTTTCGTTGTCAGTGATAATGGCTCTAGGGATTCCAAAACATGTTATGATGTTCTTCCAGAGAAACTGCTGCGTTGCGCTGTCTGTGATTCGAGCCACCGCCTCGGCCTCCACCCACTTGCTGAAATAATCTACGGCGACGATCAAGAATTTTCTCTGTCCGCTGGCTAAGGGGAAAGGTCCTAGGATGTCCATTCCCCATTGATCGAAAGGTATGGGTCAACGATGGGTTGTAGCAGCGCAGCAGGAGCATGGATGAGCGGTGCGAACCTCTGGCATTTGTCGCATTTCCGCACAAGGGTGCCAGCATCCTTTCTCATGGTGGGCCAAAAATACCCGGCCCTTAGCACCATCCCGGCTAAAGCTCGTTTTCCAATGTGGATTCCACATATTCCCTCGTGGATTTCCCTTAGGACGTAATCCCCCTCTTCCGGCATTAAACATTTTAATAAGGGATGCGTGAATGACCTTTTGTATAGCTGCTGGCCAATGACTGTAAAATGCACCGCGCGCCTTTTCAGCCTTCGTGCTTCCACCTGGTCTGAGGGTTTCGCGTTATGAAGGATGAAGCCCAAAATTGGACGCATCCAATTAGTCTCATGTTGTACCTGCATTATATCTAGGGGTGTGGGCTTGTCCACATATTTAACCTGGGATTCGTGCATACGGATGCGCCCATCGAGGTCCCTTCCTCCAGTACTAGCCAGGCGGCTGAGTTCGTCAGCGCGATGATTGCTTTCCCGAGAAATGCCCTGTATGTTAAAGCCTTGAAATTCGGAGGCCTTAGCTCTAACCAGCTCCAAGTATCAGGATAGATGCGGCTCCTTTACTCCATAACTGCCCGTGACTTGGTTCACTACCAATTCCGAGTCGCTTCGCGCTTCTAGGTAAGTTGCTCCGGCGGCTCTGGCCAGGTCCATGCCCAGCAGCAGTGCTTCGTACTCGACTTCGTTGTGAGTTGCATAAAAATGTAACCTTATTGCATGTTCCACCTGCTCCCCGTCGGGGTTGATTAGTACTATGCCCGCACCCCGGCCTTCTGAATTTACAGACCCATCCACAAACACTTTCCAGGCGGCTATCTTTCCCAGAGGGTCTGCCGGTCCAGGTGCCCCAATCTCGAAATCACATTCTACTAGGAAATCGGCCAAAGATTGGGCTTTAATGGCTTTACGAGGCTGATAGTGTATATCGTACTCAGAGAGTTCTACCGCCCACTTGAGCAGATGTCCTGAGCACTCCAACTTGGAAAGCAGCTTTTTGAGAGGCAGGTTGGTGAGCACCGTGATATTGTGAGACTGGAAGTAGGGCCGTAGCTTACGTGACGCGGTGACCAGGGCCAAGGCGGTTTTTTCGATTGCAGGGTCCCTCTTTTCCGGGTCTTTGAGGGTCTGACTTACAAAGTATACCGGGAGTTGCCGTCCTTGTCGGTCAGCGATTAACACTGCACTCGTGGCGTTTTCTGAGATGGCCAGGTAGAGACTCAGCTTCTCGCCCGACTCAGGAGAGGTGATCACCGGGAGGTGTGCCAAATGCTGCTTCAATTGTTCAAAGGCATGCGTGCATTCCTCATCCCAGGAGAAAGGCCATTTCCCTCGTAACACTTTAAAGAATGGCAGAGCCTTTTCCGCAGCTCGGCTGATGAATCGATTGAGTGAGGCCATGCAGCCGGCCAGCCTTTGTACATCTTTGGGGCAACGCAGTGGCCTCAGATCGAGTATGGCCTGTACCTTTTTGGGGTTTGCCTCGATTCCTCGAGAATTTACGATGAAGCCCAAGAATTTCCCGTCGGGTACGGCAAACGAACACTTTTCCGGATTCAACTTCATGCGGTACTTCCGAAGGGCCTCCAAACCCTCTCTCAAATCTGAAACGTGGTCCAACTTACGCTTCGACTTAACTATCATATCGTCCACATAGACCTCCATGTTGCGCCCTACCTGGGGGGCGAAGACTTTGTTAACCAGCCTTTGGTAAGTAGCTCCTGCGTTTTTAAGCCCAAATGGCATTACTTTGTAGCAGTACGTGCCTTCTGCTGTGATGAAAGCCGTTTTTTCTTCGTCAGCGGAATGCAGTTGAATCTGGTGGTATCCGGAAAAGGCGTCCATGAAGCTAAATAGCTCGCAGCCCGCCGTGGAGTCCACTAACCTGTCTATTTTAGGTAGGGGGTAAGAGTCCTTAGGGCAGGCTTCGTTGAGATCTGTAAAATCCACACACATCCTCCAGCTTCCGTTAGATTTCTTTACTAACACCACATTGGCCAGCCATGCGGGGTATAACACTTCCCGTATAAACCCGGCTTGAGATAGCTTTTTAACCTCAGCTTTGATGATCTCGTTGCGCTCGGTGCAAAAGTTGCGCCTCCGCTGTTTAACGGGTGTCTTATCATCTCGTACGTTGAGTTGATGAGTGATTACTTCGGGCGGTATTCCGGGCATTTCACTAGCAGCAAAAGCGAAAACGTCCCGGTATTGCCTCAAGAGTTCCCCAATTTCTTCACGCAGATGTCTAGGGAGGGAGGTGCCCAAGTAGGTGTAACATCCCGGTCCCAGCTCATATTTCTCTAAGGGCGGAGGGGAAGGGCGCGCCTCAGGAGGAGAGCCCAGCTCAAGTGGTTAGGCTGTCATGACTGCCAGGCTGGAAAAGGTATGATAATATTCTGAGATCGCGCCGTGCCTTCCTCGTATTGTCATGACGTTCCCGGTGTCTGATTCAAACTTCAGTGCCAGATGATAGGTAGACACTATTGCCTTCAAACGGTTCAGGGAGGGCCTCCCTAAGATCACGTTGTAAGAAGAGGGAGCGCCAATAACAAGGAACTCTATCTTGACCGTCCGTCGCTCCTCTTTGTTTCTGAAAATGGTGGACAGCGTTATCCTGCCCCATGGCAGGATGGGCGCTCCGGTGAAGCCCACGACGGAGTACGGTACGGGTGATAGCGTACTGAGCGGCATCCCCATTTTGCTATAGCAGTCCAAAAACAGGATATCTGCAGAACTGCCCTGATCCACCAGTATTCTACGCACCGCGCGTTTGTTGATATCGGCTGAAATCACAAGGGGGTCCTCTTGCCGAGCGTCCACACCTCGGGCGTCTTCTCTGGTGAAGCTAATACACCGGACGCGTCCCTTTTCCCACTTAGAGTTTCCGTCCTCTCCCCTAATGTGGGGGGAACTACCTTTGAGGTGACGGTGGCGACGACTTTGGCCCCTGTGTTCTTGGAACCTCTTTCGCTACCACTTGCGGCTCGGGCCTTTCCAGTCTTCATCTTTTTTAACGCTGCGTATTCCTCCCACTGGCCGGTACGCTCGGCTTCCTTGAGGCGGAAGTCCAAGCCCCGACACTTGGCAGTGTCATGAGTAGAAACTTGGTGATATGCACACCAGACCGCCCCACCACCATCAGGCGGAGTGGGGTCCTAGCCCTTGGATGGTCCCTTCGTTTCTACTTCTAAGAGCTGGCGAGGCGCGGGCTGCTGATTCTGAGTTCGGAAGGCAGGCGCGTTCGGTTTTCTGACCTGTCGGGCACTACCCTGGGGCGGCCTGGGGCGATCTCTTGGCCCTGGAGACACCTGAGTCATTTCGGTTCGGAGCGTTATCTGCATGACGTCCTCTGCCAGAATATATTTATTGGCCTTTCTCCATAATTCGTCGATGGTGGGGGGCTGCCCCTTTGCCAACGCAAACTTAAAGTTAGAGTTCTGCAATCCGTTAATAAAGGCGGTAATGGCCGTTTCGTCAGACAAGGTGGCGACGTCGATCATGGCCCGTGTAAACCGTTTCACATAACTCCTCAAGGGCTCAGTCTCATACTGTTGCAACTTAAGGAGATGCGCCGCCGTCCTCCTCCTCCTCTTATTACTAACAAAGTGACGAACGAACCTTTCGGAGAGGTCCGTGAAGCTATCCACAGAAGAGTTTGGAAGGGAGGCGAACCAGTTTTGGGTAACCCCCTTCAAGGTAGCGGGAAAACATTTGCACCAAATGTCCTCCCCCACGTCCTGTAGATACATCCGGGCCATAAAGCCAGCCAAGTGATCTTCAGGATCCTGTGTTCCATCAAATAAATCGATGTTCGGAACTTTTACCTTCCCTGCTGGGGCTGACAAAATCCGGGACGAGAAGGGTGAGTGAGTTCCCGGCACCACGTAAGAGGTGGCCGGTCTGGTAGTTCCCCTGGATTCCCCCTGGTTTGCGTGAGGCGGGCGCTTGGCGTAGAGACGGTGGCCCCGCTCATATCTTGAGTCCGAGGGGATGCCGTGATGGAATGGTCAGGCTCTGGCATGTATTCGGTATTGGCTGGTGTATGTGAGAAGAACTGGTGGATTTGTTGTTGGAGTTGTTCAAACTGGCCTCGTGTTACATAATCGGGGTGATGGCGCCCCCCGTGAGCGGTAGATCGACTAGTGTTTGACATGGGAAAAGTTAGTACTGCCCTTTCCACAGACGGCGCCTATTGTTTCGGGATTTTTTGGTTGGGCTCTTGAGGGTGGAACGGGGCTCAAGTTCCTTGTCAATCTTGTGAGGTCCCTTCCTTTATTTATAGGGGAAGGTATGCTTAGTTAGCAAGTAATGGGGGTTGGGTACCGTCTGCCTCTTCAGCCAATGGGGGCATTGATGATTTCTAGAGGTGAGGTCACCTAGGTGGGGTGTTTAAGGAGGCGGCAAGGGCCCATAGGCCCCGTGTTGCCTGATGGCGGTTATGTTAGGAGGCGGTAGTGGCTCCTGGGCCCTGTACCGCCTAGTGGCGGTTATGTTGGGAGACGGTAGTTGCTCCCGGGCCCTGTACCGCCTGGTGGCGGTTATGTTGGGAGGCGGTAGTTGCTCCCGGGCCCTGTACCGCCTGGTGGCGGTTATGTTGGGAGGCGGTAGTTGCTCCCGGGCCCTGTACCGCCTGGTGGCGGTTATGTTGGGAGGCGGTAGTGGCTCCCGGGCCCTGTACCGCCTGGTAGCGGTTATGTTGCGAGGCGGTAGCGGCTCCTGGGCCCTGTACCGCCTGGTGGCGGCTATGTTGGCAGGCGATAGTGGCTCCCGGGCCCGGGTACCGCCTGGTGGTCACTTTTGTGTGCATCACATACAATGTAATATTTCAAGCAATTATATACATATATATATATATATAGGGGAGGGGAGAGGGGGATTGGGGATGCTCATTTAACTGTGAAGGAGGTGGGTGGGGGTGATGTCAAGTGAGAGAATGTTAATGTCAACAACCGAATGAATGACCAATAATTCACTCTCACCCTCTCATTTTATCACTTGAATGCGCCTCAAGATAAGACACTTGGATATTACACCTCAAAAAATACTAGGTATGAGGTCCGAAATACTAGGTATGAAACAATTTCTTCAAAAAATCAAGGTGTGTAAGTTGGAAGAGAACAAGTCCAAAAAAAACTTATTCAAACACTTTCCTTGTATAATTTGTCTAGGTAATAGACTCAAATAGCAGTTTGAGGTATTGTGGACGTCACGTAGTGGATCACAACTATTTCATTGGCTCCTTATAATTTACTTTAAATGATAAAATACAATATACATCGTGAAGATGATTACAAAAATACCATCACATGACGGCCAACTCAAGATCATGGGAATTAATTCCATGGTTCAGGTGTGATCGCAACTAGGACTCAACTCGGCAAATACATATCAAAGCAATCTCTTTAAAAGCTTTGTAAACTTGATGCAATTTAAGATAAAAACTAGATTTGAAGTTAAAGATTTTGTTCTAATCTTTACCACAAAGGTAGGCAAGGTAGATTCTCAAAAAGAATTATAAACAGTTATGTATGAGGATAACATACAGATTGAATTGTAGAAAATATGTTACTGTACTTAGAACATAAATAGGATATTACTCTACTTTCTAAAGTAGTAAGTAATCATGAACTATGGGTTTAGGAGAAATTACATGGTCCAATAGGGTTGTGGGCTATACTATTTATAAAGCGTACATAGATAACATAGATAAAACAATATCCCTAGTCTATATAATACTTATAGAGATCTAGATAGTAGAGATAAAAATGTAAACGATAATAGATACAACACATATTTGGGTAGGATGAAATATAAGAAATATAAATCTATGTAGGATGAATTATGCTCTAATAGAGACTCAAAAGAGGAAATTAGAAGCATAATGGATTGTTGAGAAGAGAGACTGCTGAAAGCACATATAGTAGTTCCTCACTATAAGATATGAAATAGATGATCCTCCCCGTTTATCAAGTTCATCAAAATAAGCAGAGCTTGTATTAATCTAATCTCAACTCACCAAGCTAAATGAGGTATACTTTGACTCACAATTTTCCTTACATGTAATAGGGTGAGTAGGGTCAAATGATGAAATGCAAACATGGAACTTACGCTTTATGAGGCATCATATCTAAATACCTTATCATTTAAATCAGGTTCAGCTAAAGAAAGGGCCAATTATTACAATATAACACTGTAGCCTAAATGTAATTGCTAACTGTACGTATAGAAAGCATCAGCTGGCTCAGTTGATAAAGCCTTTAGGAGGTGGTGCTCGAGACCTTAGATCAAATCGTGCCTTTATCAAGGAGAGAGAGAGTTTGGGGTGTTGGGGATGGTCACTCCATCGTACAACCCATTTGGATTCCTTACCACGTGCAAAATAAATAAATAAAATAATTGGGGCATTGAACTTAAACTTCTTATGTGGGCTTGGTTTTTATGGGCCCGATTGATACTATATAAGCTTGGAACTTGGATTCCTAATGACAGGCAATACAAATAACAATTCCTAGTACTAATCTCTCTCCCTTCTACCTCCACAGCTAGTCAAGACTCCAAGTTAATCGAAACAATTGCTTAGGACCTCAACACAGCCAAGGGTCCCTTCTAAAGATTAGTCATGTTTAGTGTTTGTTTTTACCACACATCACCCTTCATAATTAGAGAAACAACAACCTATGTATATACACTGTAAAGACATATCTACATATATAATAATAATATGAATTACCTACATATTAGCTAGCTAGTATTATAAAATAAAATAGATTGTTTGAAGTGCACTTGAACTAGCTACTAAAAAAGAGTCCATTTATCAAACATTGTGCCCCTAATGTCTCGGGACAGACCCTATATGCCACTTCCCAATAAAAGACCTCTTTCATTGTGGCCATTGTCAATTTTGTCACGAAATAAAATGCTAAAAACCATGTTGAATAAAATAAAAGATGAGAGGCTAATTTGAACAAAGTTACAAATATTATGAATCATTTCAAACAAAAAAAAATATGATGTTGAAAACGCCAAGAACCAACGGGGTAAATAACATACATGATACATTAACACAAGGCGATCCATCCTGTGTTCAAAAGAGAGTGATCCATCCAATAAACACCCTAAATTGAGTGGAAACACTAATGAAAACAAATGGAGGTCTACTTCCACCTATATAAAATCTACCCACGATTAGTGCTCGGAATTCCACGTGTAGGAACAATTACAATGTCACATGCTATCAAATAAAAAAGTAACATAAAATTTAGGGAGCTACTTTATATAATGTCAGTTAGTTTTAGTATGGAACCCCATTTAGACTTATAGTAGACCTTGTATAAGCCAATTCCATGGATCACGTACCTAAAGCTCAGTGTATTTCGTTACTGAACTTACGATTCATTGTCGACCCTAATTTTTTTATTACCTGTAAAAACAAGACAAAGTAACAAAGAGATTTGTTCATCGATGAACCCAGTTTGAGCAGAAATAGTAATCATAACATTATCAAGAAGCATTTTATTTCAAGTTCGACTCAGACCCTAAACATCGACTCCGAAATCAAATCCAGCGAACGTCGAGCACCGAATCAAACACTTTTACAAGTAAAGAATCCAGAATAAGATTTCGACAATTCAAATGCGATGATAACTTAACAACGATCTCAAATGAAGGAGAACGAACAATAAAATTAACCACATCTTACAATAAGATAGCAGATGAGCAGCGTTAGATAGAGAAAGAATCCTGAATCGAAACCCTAACCTCGAATTTCATCGGCTTTTTTGGCTTCTCTTTTCGCTTTCTAGGGTTTCAGAGTAGAGGATTCAATGAGTCGGGGACATGGCGCGAGCGGGAAAGAGCCATTGGTATTTATATGTGATGATGATGGGCTCCCGCGTAACGTATGGGCTTCTTGAAGTGGGCTCAAAATGAGCCCATTTTGGAATCGTATTTCCTTAGTTTTTTATTCACAATTAACCAAAAATAACTAAATTATATCTCTTAATTAAAAAATAATTAAACTCTAACTTTTCCAATAAAAAAACAACACAAATCTATTTCCTAACAAAAATAAAATAAAATTTTCAAGTTCAACTTTCTTACCAAAATAATAACCAAAGCGTCATACCACACGCAATGCTCAATCAAATTTTTAGAGTTTAATTATTTTTTGTTAGAAAATATAAATTTGGTTATTTTTTATTAGAAGATAGAGTTGGGGTTCTTTTTATAGAAAATTTAAAATTTTGTTATTTTTTATTAGGAAATGTAGTTGAGTTCTTTTTTGATATATTGAGATATAGTTGGATTACTTTTAAATTAATTGTTGGTTTTTGATTTGTTAAACGTTAAAATTTAGGTTTTAAAACTTATTTATTTTTAAGATTATATTTTTTATTTCAAGGTTTTTGTTAATACTGATAAGATAGTACATAATCATTTTTGTAGATAAGAAAACTAATACTTACGAAGAAGAGGTGACAAGCTTTGAATCGATGGCCTCTTGTTTAGAGGGTCGTGACTTGTGAATTAAACCAATATACTGACATCATTAGCTCTTTTGATTTCAATGTACGTCAAATATTTACATTCTATTATAGAGAGTTGCCATTAGAGGGTGAATATGACCGAGTTTGACCCCTCTAATGAAACAACTCGAGCTAGTAGTTCCATTTATGATAGCAGGGTGGTTCATTAGTGAGTCATCGAGTCAATTTGATCAGGGGGGATCAACCATAACCCCATGACTTGATCCGTATGTTATATATAGCAACAATCTTTACGTTAGATTCAGACTATTACATTTACACCCCCCACTTTTAACCCACTATGGTGGAAAAATTTATCGTAGAAAACATGAATATTTAATTTAAGTATATGCAATTGTTTATTAATCAGTAGAAGTGCATACATGCATTATAAGACACGTGTCATATGGTTAACTTCAAGAATATGCTGACCGTATTATCGTAGGTTGATATAATAAATTTATTTTTAATCTTGTAAATATAGATACACATTTAATATGCGTATTTTACTAATATGGGCAAAGATGTAGCTGGTAGGAAATGCAATAATTAAAACACAACGAACGATTCAATAAGAAAATGAAATCAAATACACAATATTTACGCGGTTCAAACAAAATTCCCTACGTTTTTGGAGTTGCAATAATATTTTATTGATTTTAACTTTATAGAGAGTTTTTCTTCTGATTTCACCCCACTCTCCCAATTTCTAAACAGGGTTTATATACGCACACATAAATAAACTCTAAATTATTCAGCTGAGATCGTCAAAACGGAGCTGAACCTCGATCTGTGCCCAAATCAAAGCCCCAAAAAATTTTCCCAGGAGCTATGCCCCCGAATCTTCCACTCCATGAAGTTAATCTATACAACAACAACAAAAAACCCAATACCTAAAGGCTCCCGCCAATGCAGGGCTTTGAGAGTGAAATGTATGCAGTTTTAACCCTTTAGGATGCTACCTTAAAGTGATACTGTGCCTGAGAACTCCACAAACTTAATATATAACAGTATAAAATCAGGCTCCACATAAGAAGTTAAACAGTAGCGAGACTTGTATGAGCATAGTTTGAAGGAAGATAGTAAAGGTTTAATCACCCGGGCCCAGCATAGAAAGTGGGCCCTTGCTTTTGACCCAAAAAGGGTCAAATTCGGGTATATAGAAGCCCAGGATACGTGGTCTTCGGATCCTGGCACATATTTTTTGACCCGCATCCTCTTTCTCGCCGAATTTTCAACTCTGAAGACTATAGAATATAGATGCTTGGTCAAATTCATATATATTTTTTTGGGTAAATTATATATTAATATTACGAGATTTTGTGTGATAATTTTTTAGTTTATAAACTTTACGGAATAATTTATTAGTCCGATAAATTTTAAAGTAAACATTTTTTAGACCAATTTTAGGTAAAATAAAGTGTCTGAAAGATAAAAATAGTTTATGTCCTTATTCAAAGCGTCGTAATTTTTTCAAATTTAGTACTTTTCTTGATTTTTTTTATCTTTACATGTTAGCTTTTGGTGAGAACGTTAATGCTATACACCTGAAATTGGATTAAAAAATAATTACATTAAAACTTATGGACCAATAAATTATTTCACAAAGTTTATGAACTACAAAATTATTATGCAAAATCTCAGGGTACTAATATATAATTTATCTTTTTTTAAGTATATTATGTAATAATATTTTTATAAAAAGTGTTATTACTAAAGGAAAATTTGTCTTTTACCTTTTATTTAGAATAAACGCTGCTTCTATTTTCATTTAAAATAGTTCTATTTTTTAGGTTAAGTACTTTTAAAATCTAATAAAAAAAAAAAGAAAATTAGTCTGATCAAATAGCCCTCGGAAAAAGATAAAAGAGCTTATTGGGATCAATGGCTAAAGTTTTATTCTGATTGAAACGATTTATAACTCTTTTTTTATTAATAGAAAATAATACTATCAGATTATTTTGCTGCAACTTTTCACGCATAAATGTGTCAATTTCACCCATATATAATTGTGTTGTGTGAATTTGCTCGTAAAATGAATTAGTTGATATTCACACATCACATCAATATTTTACTTTAATGATAAACACTCTAAAAATATTATAAATATTTGTATTCTAATATATTTTTTTGGATAAGTAGTATAAGAACTTGCTATACAAAAACCAGCATCTCATAATACGGGACCTGAGAGACACACATTATATAAAAAAGGAAAAAAATATAAAAACACCAACTAAAGCTATCTGAGAAGCAAATATGTATTCTAATAGACGCAGCCAATTCGAACCTCATTTATTCTTCGGTGGATGCTGGGGTTTATTACTAGGTCATTACTATGCTCATTGTTCCATAAAATTTAGTAAATTTTCTTTCCCATTAGCATTTTATCACGATAATAATATTATTTTGCATAAATTATATGTTAATATTCAAAAATTTGGAATATTAATTTTTTAATTCACAAATTATGTGAAATAAATTTGTTAGTCCAAACTATTACTGATATTTAATAAAATAACTAAAATAGTGATATATAAGGATGTAAAATAGGCCCAATTTTTATTATTTTATATTGTTATTTAAATTATTTTATTAAATATATATAATTTTTTAGATTAAAAAATTATTTTATAAAATTTATAAATTAAAAATTAAATAGAATAAACCGCAGAATACTAATATAAAGTTTATTTATATTCGAAAAAATCAAATCAGATTGCTCTCTCTCTCTCTCTCTCTCTCCTCAGGTTATTGTTTTTCCCCTCTCTATTGCCCTCTCAGATTTGCGCCACCGCAGCGCACCACCGGATCCCGCGGCCCGGCGGTGGCTCGAATCATTTTGCAATTCGCACTCGGCGGTTCCTACAATCGTGTTCGAGCCGCTAGCGTTGCACCACCTCCAATTGTTGACGGTAACCGCTTCGCTGCTACCGGCGGTCACCATCTCGCACACCAATTCTATTGGTTTGGTAACTGTTCGGGATCAGTTTCATTAATTTGTATAGTTTCTTTGCATTGATTTACAGCGATTTTTTCCGTCTCTAACATGTACCTCAATTAAACGCTTAAATTTTTGATTTCTATTGGAAGGATCAAATATTATCACCTGAATTTTGGAAATGATAGCTTAAGAATATTGATCTTAAATAATGGATAATGTTATTGTGAGGCAATAATATTGTCAGGGTAAAATTGTAGTTTTCAAGGCAAATTTGTGGCTCTCATTGTTTGTATGTCATATAATTACTCGGTCAATAACAATTTTGCCTGTCAATAAGAACTCCCTAAATAATTGGGAAATTATCACTTAGATACCAATAGAACTGATTCCAACATGTCTAGACGATCCAACCGTTCTTTGATTCGACTGATATAATGGGCCAACAAATCATTTGATTAGTATCTTTTGATACGAACCAAATCAAACCAATTCAACCCAAAAATCAACAATCAATTAATTCAAAGATAGTACTATTTTCGTATATAAGTTGATATAATCTGTACAAGAGTTTAGGATTTACAAGTATAGGGAAGGTAGGGGAAGAGAGAGATAGACAGCCGAGAGAGGGAATAGGGAAGGGGGAGGGAGAGACCGAGACTCAAATGATTTGACTATCCACGATCCTCCTCTACAATGAATGTCCCTATTTATATAGTTAGGGGAAGTTAGTATTAAAGGACTTAGCTAATTTTATTAATACCCAAAGTAATCCTCACTTAACCAACATATTTTTGACTGTATCATCTTCCTATCCAAAGAATTCAAAGATTGTTGGCATCGAGTTTCCCTTAAGTTTGATTCATGTTTGAAAAGCTAATTTTACGTCAAAATGTTGAATTGCAATCCCGGGTATGAAATGTTAGCATTTTAGAATTTCCCGCAACTATGATTCATCTTGTTATTTTCCTTATACGGGGTGTCTAGTCGTGCACAAATGAGCTAAATACGCATAATTCGAGGTCATTCATTGGGTTGTGCTTGCTTTTTGATGGGTGCTAATTCAGGGCCGGACATGACTCCAAGCAGCCCAAATAACCATTTGGGGCCCCCAAATTTTATAGGTTGTGGTTTTTAAAGTAACAATTGTTAATATTAATAGGTTTTAAGAGAAATGTTAGTATATATAAAAGGCCCCATTTGACAAATATGACTGGGACCCTGCGAATGTCAAGACTGCCCCTGGGTGCTATAGAGAAGGGATTCGGATTATCCATTTGAAATTGACACAGTCCATGCTCGTTATGGTCTCTTAGTCTGGTTTATTTAGATGCTTTCTCCATTTATCAACTTTTGGATTGTTTGGAATGATGACTTTCTTATTCCACCTATTCTTTGGAAAATATTTTACGTCAAAGAATGTGTACCAAACAACATAAAAGTGGGAAACTAATTCCTATGTCAAAGAGCCACAATGTTGATGCATGTATGCTATTACATGTTTGTGAGAGATTGACAAGATGTGCTAGCAATTTAATGTTAGCTAATCTAATTCCACGCCTTCTGTATATTTCAGACATATGATGGCAGGTTTTTGAAGACCAAACAACCATACATGTGTAATCTGAGGTTATCAGCTGGGCATGATTTGTGCAGAATCTTGTGTTGTTTTGATTGGAATAAGTTTTCGAACCTGTTTCTGTGAAAGCGTATCATTGCACTTGTGCTAATTGGATATATTTGATTACAATGGCCTCAACTTTTACAAATATAACGCTGGCTGCAATTGATTGGGTTACAACGGCATTTGAAGCTCCCTTTGCTCGTGCAGACGTTTTTGGGGTGCATATTGGGGGTACTCTTTCTGATGTTAAATCTTATTACTTGTATGAGTTGAGCTGGCTCGCGAGGCCTCCTTAATCGGCTCGTTATAAAGCTCGAAATGCTTAGCTCGTTTAACTTAACGAGTTAAGCCTGAGCCTTATGAAGCTTGAGCTCATAAACTCGCGAGCCTAACCAAACTTATCTCGATATAATTTACTAGGTCAAATATGCCTAATCGAGCTGAGTTGGAGCCTAAATTAGTTGAGCTTAAGTGCAAGTAAGTGTAAACCTTGCTTAAATGAGCCTAAATAAGGCAAGGTTGAGCTTGAGTTAACTTCGCTAAGCTTGAATATGAATGTGTTAACGAGCTTGAACTTGAAGTTTCCAAGCTCGGCAAGTTTCAAGTGAAGCCTAAACCGAGCTAAATGTTAACAAGCTGGGCCTTGAGCCGCTGAGCGCGGGCTCATCTCAGCTCATATACATCCCTCTGTGTACTATCTTTTAACGAGAAAGCTCATTCCTTGACTTTTCCTTTGTTTGAAGGTCATCTGTTTGTGGAAGGTCTGCTTCTAGTGGTCATTCTATATTTGCTATCTCAGAAGAGTTACAAACCGCCAAAAAGGCCATTGACAAAGAAGGTTGGTGGATAGCTTCCCTATAAAATTTTGTTGCACAATCATGCCTATTGGTTGACAAAGGGCCTGATTGGTCAAGATGTTAAAATGTTTTTGTTTTTCTTCAGAAGCAATTTTTGCAGAAGCATTTTTTTTTTCGTAAAAATTGTTGTGAATTGAGGTACTTTTATCTGAAAATTTTAATTTTTGTTTATGCTTTAAAAGAGAAATATTATTTTCCTGCATTTGGTTGGAAGCAGAAATATGACTTTTGTTTAGTTGGGTGGGCACATAGCCATCCAATTGTTTCTCCTAGGTATAGGATGCTGAGGAACCCGCTTGATTAAACACAATGATGCTTATTTTCTCTCATTAACTTCATACTGGTATGAGATTCAGTAATATCAAATGTGAGGGTAGAGTTTTTGTCCATACCAAGTGTGTGTTTGTCAATTTAGTGATTCTTGTGCACTAATTTACTTTACTACATGCTGTCTTTTTCTGGTAGGTAAGTGGCGATGGAGATTTGAACCTAGAGTCTCAACCTTGATTGCATGTTTTCCACTAGATCAAGACCTCATACATACTCTCACCCAGTTTGAATGACTTGCTACTCATTCATTTCATCCTGATTGCATGTTTTCCACTAGATCAAGACCTCACACATACTCTCACCCAGTTTGAATGACTTGCTACTCATTCATTTCATCCTACTTGTAATACAATGTCCATGGCTAGCGTCTGCATTAAACTACATTTTAGAAACAATTCTTTCTGATTTTTGATTCTTTGTTTTCAATTTTTTTCCCTAGATTGAGCGAGAATTTAAATTGAAAAACCAAAAATCAGAAAACCCTATGTTTTAAACTTGATTTTAGTTCTTAAAAACAAAAATTGCAAACAGAGAACGAGACCAAACAAGCCTTAAATTTTCTTGCTATGTATCCTAAATGTTTTGGTTTCCCCTGTTAGGAAATAGATGAGTTGTGTGATGAGTGGATGCCAGAACCACTTATTCCTCCAATCACCAAAGAGATGCAACGCCAACCTCCAAAACTAGAAAGGTGATATTGGTTTTGCTTGTACTTGTGTTCCGCAGCAAACAAGTTTGTTTGGGTTATTGCCAATTATTGTTCATTTCCCTTTTTACATTGAAGTTCCTTAACTTTAAATGTGAACTTTTTCAGGTGGTCCCGAACCCCTTAGAAAATGATTCTTTAAGTTTTGAAGGTTGTTTAGCCTGAAAAGAAATGCAGAAGCTAAAACTAAAATTTTTCAGACAAAAATGCCCCTATTTGCGTTACTTTTTACAAAAGTGCTTTTACAACAAGTGCTTTGAAAAAATAATTTTTTCACAGTTTAGCCAAACATGCCCTAAATGTACTTCCTGCCTTTAAAATTTCATTATGATTTTTATGCCTCTAAAGAGTAGGGATGATGCTTCTTTTTTTATTTTTCATGTACTGTAAACTTAAGTCAGAGACACACTTGCTGATCCCTGACTTGTATTGCAGTGCTGCTGGGCCTCACACAATAATTGATGGAAAGGAAGTTGTGAATTTTGCCTCAGCGAATTATCTTGGATTGGTTGGACATGAGAAACTACTTGTAAGCGAGATCCTATTCACTTGGTTTTATTTTGTTCTAACTTCTCGGTCCCAATATTTTAGGGGTCCAAAGCAAGTTTTGATGAGTGGCCCCTTTTTGCTAATAGAGGTGTCCGTGTCAATTTAAGCACATTCTGAATGATTCACTTTATATTATTATTATAATACTAATTATTGTAGGTTTTTTATGTAACATACGTACATATACGTTTACAATATATCATAAATAAGTCATTATTTATTCAATTATGAATGGCATTATGCGGTAGAAGAAAATTCATTATATAAATAATTTTTTAAGGGGTCCTTAACAAATTGGGGGCCATAGGTAGTTGCTTAGGGTTTTGATCAGCCTTGCTTCATTAGCTAATAAATGGCTATTCTGTGTTTCAGGATTCTTGTACATCTGCATTGGAGAAATATGGTGTTGGTTCATGCGGGCCTCGTGGTTTCTATGGAACAATCAGTAAGGATTGTTAGCATCAAAACTAGGCTACTTACTAAAATAAAAAAAAAAGAAAAAATCAAAACTAGGCTGATTTATGGTTCCCTGTGAAAATGAAGCTCTATTTTGTCTTTTTCCCTATGGATTATCAGATTGTTGGTTTAATTCCTGCAGATGTTCACCTTGACTGTGAGGCGAGGATAGCAAAGTTTTTGGGAACACCCGATTCGATACTCTACTCATACGGACTTTCCACAATGTTCAGCGCAATTCCCGCTTTCTGTAAGAAAGGAGATATTATTGTTGTGTGAGTATTAGCAGTCTTATTGACATTAGAAGCGCATATTAAGCATCTCTGATCTCGCATCTTGCAATATTTATGATATTACATGGCTTATTTTTTTGTACTTGATGGATGAGGATTGCGGCTGAAAACTTTGGTATAAACTGTAAACCAAAATCTGAAAACAAAGTACGAATAGCCTAGTATATGATACTGCCCTAAATTGGAGTCTTGAGTCGGGGTGATTTCGAATCAAACATTCGAAGAACTACTTGTGTTTGAAATTGATTACTTACAATGTGTTCATTTTGGAGGGCGCAATAGCATATTGATCTAAGTTCAAGCCGACTCTTAATGAACGGAGTTTGAACTGGGATGCTTGTCTTGTTAATGTTTTCCAAGACTTGAACTTGTGACCTCCAAGGCATAGTGGATCAACATTACCGATTACATCAAGTACCTATCTCCGTCATGGTGCTATGTTAAGGAATTAGGATGTCGAAAAGTTGGTTGATATCTTTTTTTTTTTATATCAAGTTTGGCATCATTTTAAGTCACTTTTTCACTTTAAAAATAGTTATCCACAAAACATGTGGTTTGATATAACCACATTCTTCCATACCATCCGTTTGAATGGTTGTAGGTCCATAATAGATGTGTGCATGTATAGGTATTTGTGTTTGTAGTTTTCACTTGTGCCTCACTTGCTTAGCCAAGCTTCTTTCATGGAAAAGAAGGTGCTTTTCAACGTTTTAGATTTTAAGGGTGTTTGGCTTGGAAAGAGAAGTATTTTCAAATAGAATTAGAAACTATTTTTCTTCTTTTAAGCAAAAGCAAAAAATTAGTATTTATCCTTTTAAGTAGAAGTAGAAGCAAAAACTAAAAAAATTATTTCAAGCAAAAATGTCCTATTCACAACATCTTTTACAAAAGTATTTTTACAAGAAGTTTTTCTAAAAAAAAGCGGTTTTTTTTGCAGCTTAGCTGCCGTTTATGCGAACACTTGATTTTTAACTGGCTTCCATTCAGTTTAAGAATTGACGTTTCTTGCTGGTTCAGGGATGAGGGAGTTCACTGGGGCATCCAAAATGGTCTTCATCTTTCAAGAAGCACAGTTGTGTACTTTAAGCACAATGACATGGCTTCTCTTCAGAATACTCTAGAGAAGATTACCGTTGAAAAGAAGAAAGCTAAGCAGATTCGCCGTTACATCGTCATTGAAGCTGTTTACCAGGTACTTTAACTCCCTTACCCTTGGCCATCGAAAGGAAATCCAATGTGGATGCTTCTTTCTTCAAACTTCCAGGGGGAATATACAATTCCTCCTGTTATGGTTTCCATAATGCATAGATATAATTGTATTTTATCTAGAGAAATTATTAGTACCTTTAGATTTGAGCAATTATCGTTGAAGTACCTTGACATTGTAATATATACCCTATGATACAATATGGTGATTTTTTGTCAAGATCTACACAATTTAGACTAGACAATGCGGTGCATGGTTATACATGAGTTACGTTGGTGTTCTCTGCTGAAATTGAATTACTAAAATAATAACCGGATTCAATTGGAGATGTCTATATATTGTCTAAATCATGTGTTATATCATTATTTACCGGCACAAAATCATGTGGTTCTGATAGAGAATGCTTCGAAATCTTTTTCACATTAACATTTTCCGATGAAAGTCCATTGAATTTCAGCATAGAGTACTTGATTAATAAACATATTTCCTTTTATTTATAATAAACATATTGGCCAATGTATTCTCAAGTGAGGTCTGTCGCATATAAGATTTATGATTGTCGGGCTATTCATCAAATTATTTACAAACATAAGGTTAAAACTACTTATGTTCCACTAAAATATCTGACGTGATTGCTGCAACTTGTTAGGTTAACGTCTATGATACTTGCTCCTACAACATCATGGATTGCGATTTGGTTTCATGCTTGTGACTTTATCTGGTGCTTGTTTTAGTTTCATATGATACAATAAATACTTATTGCTTAATAGAGAGATCTTGCTTATCCTATATCTTGCAGAATACAGGACAAATTGCGCCACTTGATGAGATCATCAGACTGAAGGAGAAATATCGATTTCGTCTCTTGATGGACGAGAGCAACTCATTTGGAGTTCTGGGTCGTTCTGGAAGAGGTCTCACCGAATACTATGGTGTTCCAGTATGTTCCGAGACTGTCTTTCATTAAGGCTCCATTTGGTTCACTTGAAAACATTTTCCTTATAGAAAATTTTTCTTTACAAAATATTCTTAATTATAAATAATTTTTCTTAAAAATTTGTCTTTCTAGTTTAAAAAATGGATTTGTTATATAAATTTGTACGAGGTTCGCGCTTGATTAAGTTGAGCTTGAAGTGAAGCATATGATGTGAGATATGACATGAGATTACGATGGAAGATGTTTTTCCCTTCGTGCAGAAAAATATTTTCCCTATTTTCTGTACTTGTGGTTGTTGCTCTGAAATTATGCAAAGAATTGAGATGAAAAATGTTTTCTATCAAAACAAAAAGGGTTAAGTTTTATCAATGTATTTTCTTATGGAAGTATGATTTGCAGGTTGAGAAAATTGACATCGTAACTGCTGCCATGGGACATGCCTTGGCTACAGAGGGAGGGTTCTGTACTGGGAGTGCAAGAGTCATTGATCATCAAGTAAGGAAAACAAAAATCATAGCATTCCGAAACGGCACTTTCTGTGTATTTCAGACCATTCACGCATGATCACGTAACAATACTAGATGGTTCTAAACCCATTCGATTCAAAATGATTATTGGTTCTATCAGTTAGGATCTGTTTGGTTGGTGTTAAGCTGTCTTTCATTGCATTGCTATGGATTTTTTAGATAAGCTGAATAGCAACAATGAAGAAGATCAGTTTCTCCATTTGCTTTCAATATATAAGAGGAAAGGGGAGAAAACATTTCTCACCCTGATCACACAGCCTTCTTCGGCTTAAATGGACCAAACACGAACTCTATAGTCTATACAAATATATGCAATGAAATTACTTTTCTTAGCCAAATAAAAGAAAATTTGAAGAAGAAATAGTTTTAATTGAAAAGAAAATATCCTCTGACCAGGGGAAAACTTCTTTCCTATGAAAATATTTTCCTTTTTCCAGGAAAAGTAAGATTCTGGTTTTAATTTTCCTTTGGTTTTAATTTTCCTTTGTTTGGTTTAAAGGAAAATATGATTCTGTTTCACCCCATTTAAGTTCAGAGTTTAGACCGGATCATAGTGGTATGATTCAGTCCAATCTTCAGTTCAAGTTTAGACATTTACTGGTCTGCTATCCATTCGGGTCCAAGTTTGTATCAACAAACACCTTGACTTCAGGGTGTTGACTTTGAAGTCAGACCAAAAGTTGGAATTTTGTAGAGAGAATTGGTATTGAGCCAATTTAGCACACCTGGAATGTTGACTTCCTCTCTTTTACAAACGAAGTCACATTCCCCCTTTACCTTGGAAATAATTTTCCGTTCACTGCTTTGTACTACCAAATAAGGAAAAAGGAAAAATGACTTTCTAAGATCATTTTTGCCCCTCTGACGAAGAAAGCCTTAGTTTCATAAACTTCATTGTAAGTGATTTTACACGGTTCTCCAGAGGGAGCGAAACCTTGTTCATGTATTGTTCTTCAATCGTTCTCCTTTCGGTTCCATGGTATATACTCTCAAATGCTGATGCTTTTTCTTCTCTCTTATTAATGGCAGCGTCTGAGCAGCTCCGGTTACGTCTTTTCTGCTTCTTTGCCCCCGTACCTTGCAAGTGCTGCAATATCAGCTATTGACATTATTGATGAAAATCCTTCTCTCATCACCAAGTTGAAGGAAAATGTAGCCGTCTTATGGGCAGGTACATCTCTCACCTCATTACTGCCTAAAGTCCATTGTCCGCACCGTATTAGAAGCGATGTGTATAAGCTGACTCAGACACCCCGGTTATCATTAAGAAAATATACGTAAATACCTTCTAGAAAATGCATTTGAGGACTTGATGAACCAAATAACTAAGACACTTCTTCTCGGCTAATCGTGTTTTATAATTGCAGGTTTGTCGGATCTGAAAGGTCTTGAAATTGCCAGCGACCCTCATTCTCCCGTAGTGTTTCTCAGACTGAAGAATTCCACAGGCTCGTTGAAGGGTGACATACAGTTGCTTGAAGATATCGCTGACCAGGTTTATTTTCGTTTTGCATTGTATAAAGCAACGCATTAATTTTGGTCAAGAGATGGGAAAAGAAAATCGAAAAACAATTGAAAAATTTAGGGCTTGTTGGGTATCGTTTTCTATTTTGAGAAACTAAAAACTGTGTTTAAGAAACAGTTTTTAGTTAAATTAGGAGAAAACTGAAAATAAGAATAAAAAACAAAAAACAGTTGGATATTGATATAGCGAGGTCTTGTGAATTGAAGCTCATCTTCTTCATTCCTCCGATGTTGGCGGTCCTTATTAGGAAATTGTTGAACCTTTGTAACATCGAAAAAACAACCAAAACCAAAACAAAATATAGTTTTGAGTTTCTAAAAAACAAAAACTGCGAATAGAAAGCGATATCACACAGGCTTGGAAAATAACTTCTCAATTTCAAAGGAAAAAACTTGTAGTATAAATGGAAGATTACCAGAGAACCGTCTTTTCCCAAAAAAATGAAGAAAGGATCCTTTCGAACGTGTTTCTATGAACACGCGAATTCCTTTGAAAATTTTACAAAACTAAAATTTTTTCATGAACTGAACACGCCCTTGGCCTAACAGTAGGTGAAATTTACAGGTATTGAAAGAGCATTCCGTATTCGTGGTGGTTTCAAAGAGATCAGTGCTTGATAAATGCCCTCTGCCAGTCGGAATCAGATTATTCGTGTCAGCTGGCCACTCGGAATCTGATCTGTCAAAAGCAATCGAAGCGTTGAAGATAGTGACAGCGTCCGTGTTCAAGAACTAGAATTCGTCGTCTGTTTTCTCTGACATGGATGAATTTCACATCGATAAAAAATGGATCTCGATTTCGCGCCATGTCATGGAAGAAGAACTTGAGAAGAAAATGATTTGAGTATAATTTTATTTGTCTTGAGATTTGGCATTTTTCATGCTAGAAGCAATAGCTCGATGCGTTTGTGGTAAGGTATGGTAGATGATGTCCCATGGTTGTTAAAAGTTAGGTTTTGAAAATAATTTTTTCTGATTCTTTATATTTTTTTTCATCTTCCAGGGGCTTATTTGGTATCGTCTTATATTTATAGTTTTTGATTTGGATTTTTTGCATTTTACTACCTAGATTTTATGCCATCTAGCTTTTAACCACCTAAAACTTTTTTTTTTTTTGAACTACCTAAAAAGTTTCCTTGGTTGCAAATGACCACCGATGGAATATTCCGTCAGAAAAAAACATAACATTCCATGTAGTTTAAAAATATTGTATGATATATAGCTTTTAACTCACTTCTTTGAGTAATACTGAAGGTTAATATGTAAAAGAGTACACTAAGTGTTTCTCCCAATTTTAGTATTATTTGCAAATAATCACCTATATTTTATGATATATACCTTTTAATCACCTGTATTTTATAATATATAGCTTTTGATTACTAAAATTGAGAATAAATATGGAATATTTTAAAATTGGATGGAATATTTTATTTTTTTTAACGAATATTCCATATGGTGGTCATTTGCAACAAAAAAAAATAAAAATAAAAATAAAAATTAGATGGTTAAAAGCAAAAAAAAAAAAAAAAGGTGGCTAAAAGCTAAATGTCATAAAATTTAGGTGGTAAAATATTAAAAACTCTTTTGATTTTTGAGAAATTAAATTTAGGATTTTGTTTCTTATTATTAGTTTTCATTTGAAATGGGGAAGAACCTCAAACTTTGAGTTCCTTACTCGAGAAGAATTGCTTGATGTTTTGTAAGCTACTAAGCTATAGAAAGATGGGCACTCGGGATTAAATATAACCCTAAGCAACCTCTGAAAACTCCGAATTCGAGGGCCCCTAAATTTAAGGGTGTAGTTTTTAAAATATCAAATATTATTTCTGATCTTTTGTATTGATATTATGTTGTTAAGCGAAAATTATTATGTATGAAATGACTCTTTTGAAACTTTCATTTGGTGTCCCAATAATGTCAGATCCAGCCTTGACGGTACCATCCACAATTACTTGGCATTTGAAAAGCTTTAATGAATTGCTCGTGTGTGGCATCGAATAAGGCTTGTTTGTGTTTTATTTAGTGGCTTGATAACTAGTGAACTGATAAACCTGATGAATTAAGTTTGGACAAGGGTGTGTAACTCGTTAATGTTTACAAATAGTTTGACCAAAGCTTCATCGGAAGCTCGCTAAAACCTTGTTATTGATTATATATTATTTTAATAGTTGATCAGTGATGACTCAATGATAGCTTAGTTCGGTAGAATCTTGACTTGATAGCAAGCTCGATATAGTTACAAGGTCGACTTGATACGAAGTTTTGCTCGATGGTGAGCTCGAATTTATTCAACTAGACTAATCGTATTGAATGACTAAATCTTCTAAAATTCAACATAAATAACTAATTTTTTCATTTTAAACCACTAAAATGACCAAATGGGACTTTAACTATAAATAATAACAACAATTAATCTCAAAATAACCTGTTGATCAAAAAAAATCTCAAAATAACCCCATTATATTTCAATATGTAAAAAAATAACCAAATTATATCTCATAATAGAAAAATAAATCAACTATAACTTTTATATCAAAAAATAACCAAACTCTATTTTCTCAAAAAAAAAAAAAAAAATTCCAATTTTAAATTTTCTATAGAAAAATCAAATTATAAAAATTTTGATTTAAAAAAATATGGAATTGGTGGCTGAGTGTGGTGCATGGTATGAAGCTGTGGTTATTTTTTGATAGAAAATTTAAAGCTAGGTTATTTTTTTGTTAGAAAATATAGTTGGATTCTTTTTTGATATAAAAGTTAGAGTTGGGTTAATTTTTAATTATGAAATATAGTTTATTGGGTTATTTTGATTAAAAAATATAATTAAATTATTTTTTAATACATTTACATATAGTTGGCTTAGCCCATTATGAAGGCGTCTCCTATTCATGCGGTCATCGTAAAGAGGTCAGGAGTTCAATTCTTGCTTAGAATATACTAATAACTTACCATCTTATAGGAATTGTGGGTTGGCTGGGGCAACTCAGTCCATGTTACGAAATATATATATATATATATATAATTAATTTTTTTTTCCTAGATTAATTGTTAAAATAATAACTACCCTTTCATCATAGTGCCCAATCGAGGGCGCCCCCCTTCTACCCGCGGACCACAAAACCCGCTCTAAACTCCAACCAATTCTACAAGACAAAGCAAACCGCAGCCATGAAGAGAACCGCCGCAACCGCCGCACTTCGCCGCTCCTCCGCCATAACCGCCGCCACTACGCCGATTTCTCAAGCGCACCGACTCTCTCCGGCGGCTCTTCACAGTGCAAGTGCGTCGCAGAGCTGGTTTTCTCAGACTCTCCGGTACCGCCTCTTTTCGCCACCGGTTCAGTCTCTCTCCCGCGGCGTCGCCGGAACTGTGTTGTTCTCCGCCGCCGCTTCTTCGCTTGCCCAAGATGTCCACGCTAAGGAGTCGTCGCAGATTCTCAAGTTTCGTCCTGACGACGTCGTTTTGTATCAGTACGAGGCTTGTCCATTCTGCAACAAGGTTAAAGGTAACCGTCAGTTCTCCTATTGTTACAAGGTTTATTCCTGAAATAATTTTTGGTTTGATATATTATTTTTTTAGTTTATAAATATTGTGAAATAATTTATGGTTTAAAAGTTACATATATTTAATAAAATAGTTTAAATAACGGTTTCAGAGGATGTAAAACTTGCCATTATTTGTTGATAATCTCACCATTCCCTCGCTATTTCCCTTGTCCTACAGTTAAATTACAATTTTCTGACATTGTTGATGAAGAAGAGTTGAAGAGAGGCCTATTTTACATCCTTACACATCACTGTTTGGACTGCTTTATTAAATACAAGAAATTGTTAAACTAAAAAATTGTTTCATAAAGTTTGTGGACTGAAAAATGAATATATCAAACCTCAAGGCATTAGTATGTAATTTACCCTAAATTGCATGCACGGTTCGAGGTAAGTTGTTGTCATCATGGCTTTTGGCTTGGCTTCTCAAGTCACAATGGGGATCATCATTGAACATTTGTAGGTATCTGTGTATAGTGGTTGTGTGGAAGTTTGATTAATTTTGTGAGGATGTGGAACGTTGGATTTCTGGCTTGCTAAGCAAGATGGTGGTGGCCTTGAATGCGCGTAGACAAAGTGTTCGAAAAATTGCCTAAATGGGCTCTTAGTTTTCTTCTAGGTCTTTATACTTGTGAATCTCGTAGGGAACCAAGGTTGCTTGAGGCTCCTAATTTGTTAATGGCCTTTTTTAAGGGATTGCTAAACAGTGTAATAAGGCATCGAGATTTGGCGCTGGCCCCTTATTAAGGAAATTAAGCATCGGGTCTAGGTTTCGAATCCTACCACTATGTGTAAACAATTCTTTTGAGCTGCACAACAGGTTTACAGCCTTAATTTGCCCTATTGCACATAAGTGAGCTGAGCTTGCAATCCAAGGATTAGTCAAGGTTTGCATAAGCTTGCCCTAACACTCCAGTTACCGAAAACAATTTAGCATCAACCGGGGTTCGAATGACAATTCAGTTATAATATAGGAAGTTCAGTGTTTAACTCTTTAGATTTTTGAATCCTACCACTATGTGTAAACAATTCTTTTGAGCTGCACAACAGGTTTAAAGCCTTAATTTGCCCTATTGCACGTAGGAAAACTCTGAAGTGAGCTGAGCTTGCAATCCAAGGATTAGTCGAGGTTTGCATAAGCGTGCCCTAACACTCCAGTTATCGAAAATAATTTAGCGTCGACCAGGGTTCGAACGACAATTCAGTTATAATATAGGAAGTTCAGTGTTTAACTCTTTAGATTTTTGACATGTTCACAGAGACCTACTGTTTAAGTATGAGTTTTTGTGACATGTTCTTGTTCTTTCCCTTTTGGAACTGTTTCAGCATTTCTGGATTACTATGACATACCGTACAAAGTCGTGGAGGTCAATCCCATCAACAAAAAGGAGATCAAATGGTCTGATTACAAGAAGGTGCCTATTTTGACAGTAGATGGTGAACAAATGGTTAATTCATCAGGTACTTGGCGTTAATTTCATTTATGACTATTTAATGCTGGATGATTCACATGAAAAACTGGTTCAAGTATCGTAACGATAATGGATGTATCTGCAGATATCATTGATACATTATTTAAGAGAATCAATCCAGAGCAATCAACTGATTCTGCTGGAGATGGTGATGAAGAAAAGAAATGGCTGGGGTATGCTTATATTGACTTGTATTTCTCGTATGATTGTGGCTTAGTTTGTTTTTGAGGAAAACCGCTTCAATTCTATTATTATTTTTTTCCCATAACTTTATGGTTTAATATATTTTCCTCCATTGAGGGGGGAAATTGACCTCCCCCCAATGAAAAGGGAACACCTTTTCCTTTATGGAGGGAAAAACGTTTTCTGTAGTGATCACACGTCGTATTTCTCACTTCAACCTCAACTTGGCCAAGCGTGAGCGCCATGTCTATATAGAATGAAGTAATTTTCTTTTAGCTAGAAAGACAAAAAAATTTATGAAAAAAATTTGATTGAAAATATTTTTGGGCCAAAAATGTTTAATGAGGAAAATGTTTTCCGTTTAACCAAATAAAGGTAAGATGTCTCCTTTTGCAGCTTCTCGTAGCTTCATTTTTCTTGACGTCGTCATTCGAGTTTATTATAGAACCAAGCAATATGTGATTCATAACTGTGATCAGAGGTGGTTTTTATTACTTCATTGTATTTGTGTTTATGCTTCTGTTTAAGCAAACATTTGGGAACTGACTGCTCTTTTACTTTGGACTTAGATGGGTGGATAATCATTTGGTTCATGTCTTATCACCAAATATTTATCGTACTGCTGGTGAGGCTCTGGAGTCATTTGATTATATCACAACCCATGGTAAGTCCTTCATAACATATTTCACACCAACTACTATCCAAATTCGTGTTGGTTTGAACTTTGAGCATGCTTATCGTATTTGGTTGATCATCACCAGTTATTGTGAGATCATAGCAGGGTCGGTTCTTAGATTTTAGAGGCCCAAGGCAAGTTTGATCAGTGGGGCATTTTTTTTTGGTAACTGAGGTGTATAGGCTAGCATCAACGCACCTTTAATTATCCACTTTATATATAATACTAGCTAATAAATATGTCTTCAAAGTTACAGTAGATTGTTATTTTTTTAATTATGAACGATGACATGCAGTAGAAGCAATTCCGTAACGCAACTAATCTTCAAATGGGTCACTTGACAAATTTGAGGCTTCAAGCAATTGCTTCCCTTGCTTGAGGGTTTTGACTCGCTCTGATGATATATATTTCAATTACTACTAGAAAATGTACTATTAAAATTCTCAGTAGTTAGCTATCTGGTCTTTATGATTCTTGTATTTAGTATCATGATTATTCTTTGTCTTTGACCAAAGAGGGCACCAACACGCCGTCACTGGATCCCATTAGAACTCCGAAGTTAAGCATGCTTGGGCGAAAGTAGTACCAGGATGGGTGACCTCTTGGGAAGTCTTCACCCTCAGGTTGGGGGGCACTAGAAAACATCCTCTCTTTAGGTTAACACCCTGAAGGGGGAAGGCTGTGTACCTCCGCCCCCCAGGCCCTGCTTAGGTGGGAGCTCTTGCGGCACTGGGTATGCTCCTTTCCTATTATTCTTTGTCTTTGCCACTTGATCTCGGAAAAAAAAAACAATATTTCTATCCACAAGGCCACAACTCCAAAGGCTCTATCCGCTGCAAGTGCTTTTTCCTGCGTGACACCTAAGGGACCAAAGAACAAATCGAGTCACAAAACAAGCCCACATCCACAACTCCCACAAAGTCAGTGTAAAGTGTTGAGGACTCCATATGTGAATCTAGTAGGAATCTCATATTGGAGTTTTGAGAGAGGAGAGAAATTGACACAGGAGTATAGTGGGTTATTTTACCTAACATCAGTTGGTTATGGAACCTCATTTGGGTTTATATGTGGATCTTATATATAACAAGTCCATGGGTGAAGCTTAAAGCCCGGTGAACGTTTTCATAAAGAGGGTCAGATGTATGTACTCTGGAGGAGAGTCTCTATGATAGAATAGCTAGAGAATTTGTTTGACTATTTGGAGATTCAATTAGTATACATTTTCAATTGACTTTATTGTTATGAAACCCAAACACTTGTAAATAGGGGTAAGCAAAGAAAAATGAGACAAAAGATTTACGTGGTTTGGTTGAAGAGAGTCATACTCTACCACACTAGCACAAGAGAGAATATTTGCAGGCCTCTTATAACTGTAACAGTAGGGAGCCCAAACATTAACATCAATCACCGCCATGGGGCCACTAAACGTGGCCACATAGTGGTTGTTAAGGGAGACCGTAAGTCTCTACACTGAAAAATATCAGCCTAACACTTATAAATGCAGCAATTTCATTGCTTTTGACATGGCTAATGTACAGGCAACTTCAGCTTCATGGAGAGGATAATGGCGAAGTACAGTGGTGCTGCAGCTATGTATTTTGTGGCAAAGAAACTTAAAAAGAAACATAACATTACTGATGAACGTGGAGCATTATATCAGGCTGCTGAAACGTGGGTAGACGCTTTAAAGGGCCGTGATTTTCTCGGTTAGTACATCTATCGTCTTTTGGACTTAGTGCTTGTCTATAGTTGCTATTATAACAACAACAACCTAGTGCCTTAAAGATGCTCCTGCCAAGGCAATGCTTGGCTGGCACATGTTATTGTTTTTAAATGACCGTAGAATCTACATTTTTTTCCCTTTTAAGAAGAATCGAAGTAATAGAACTTCTTCTGTGAAGCAAAAAGTAAGGCCTTGTTTGTTATCATTTTTTGTTTGTGGTTTCTCGTTTTTGGGAAACTAAGAACTAGGTTTTACAAACGAACTTTCAGTTTATTCTAGTTTGAGTGAAAACTATAAACAAAGTACCATAAACAACAAAAGATGTTTTTCAAACGCAGTTTTTGGTTTCTTAAAAACCAAAATCTTCAAACAAAATATGATGCCATACAGGCCCTGAAATTTTTTTAATGAAGGTCCTTTGTGGATGTGTGTCTTAATAAACTGGTTCTAGAAAAAACAATAATCATGCACGGACTAATAGACCCTTAAACCCCGTGACGTAATACATGCTTTTTGTTGGATATTATTAAGGACTCCGCACATGAGTCTAGTAAGAATCTTATATAGGAGTTGTGAGAGTAAAGAGATCAATATATAAATCTAGAGGGTTATTTCACCTAATTGGTTTTAGAATGGAATCCTGCTTGGGGTTACATGCGGATCTCATATATGCTAACTTCATGGTCGGGCCTAAGTCCCGGCGAATTTAACAGATATATTTGATGCATCTGCTTATTGTTCTCACTGCAACAGGCGGTTTTAAACCGAATCTAGCTGATCTATCAGTCTTTGGTGTATTAAGACCGATCCGACATCTGAAGTCTGGTAAAGACATGGTGGAGCACACCCGCATTGGTGAATGGTATTCTCGAATGGAGAAGACAGTGGGAGAATCTTCTAGAATCCAGGCATAATCGCGTCTCTCAGGTCCGGAACTCATCTTCTTGCTGAACTTTTTAAGTAATATATCCTTGTTCGATTGATAAATTTAACTTCGTTGTTAGGTACCACACTACTGAAAAATACTTTTGGAGAATAAACAAAAGGAGTTGATATTGTCAGGGCAATGTTTTGACGTTAGAGAGATTGTTAGTCACAAAATTTCCCTGATAATAACAGTATTGCCTTGGCAATAACATTTTCCTAAAATATAAACGTTTTTCTGTTATGTAACTCGTTTCTAGTGCTAATTGTTCTTTTTCGAAAATAATGTTGTAACGAGTCGATATTTAAATGGATACGGGTTTTTTCAAATAATTAGCCAAGATGTTTCGATTGTATGAGCTCCTCCATGTTGATTATGCTGGATACTTTGAGTTCTTTCGGGTGTATGTGGGTGTAGTAGATTATGTCTGGCTTGTCGCTCCTACCTTGTATTGATGCAAAGCATTGCCCTCTTGGTATCAAAAATTAAAAGCCTAAGTGTCTCATAACCTCTTAGTGGGTGTTCATGTTGTTCTTTTTAGGTAGGAAATTCTTCTAACGCATCATTTGGCATGCAGAAAGTAGATACGGGAAATAGAAATTTATAGAAAGTACAAATTTTGGCTCTTGTTTGGTATGCAGGAAGTAGGTAGAATAAGGGACGTGAAAATTGCTATTTCTCAAAACACAGAAAGTAACTTATCTAACTCCCCCTACATAAGTTCTAATTCCCTTGTTTTTAATTAATGTCTCAAAGAAAGTTTTATTTCCCGTCGTGGCAACCAAACATGTTTTTCCGACTTCTTTGAAAATTGACACAGGAATTGAATTCTCGGAAGATACAACTTCCCATGAGAATTCAATTCATGTAGCAACCAAACGAGGTTTAAGTTTTGGAAATACTCAGCAGGCGGATAAGACTGCTTATAGTTGATTCTTCTTAGACCTTGTGTTAGTTCCGAGAATTCAATTCATGCAGCAACCAAGCGAGGCATAAGTTTTGGAAATACTCACCAGGCAGATAAGACTGCTTATAGTTGATTCTTCTTAGACCTTATGTTAGTAGAAACCTTGTGTATTAGATTACCTTTCTTTTTCATGTTAAATATATCCTATATTAGTTGTTAGGTGAAGGTTCAAGAGTAATCTGGTACTCTAACATAGCTTTTTTCCATTGGTTCGAGTGAGGGGAAATGGTTGTTGATTTTACGTAATTTGTTAATTTATGATTTGCGCTGAGCTTTCGTTTAGTAGTAGAACACTAGCAATGTTGTAATGCTAGGCTAAAAGATCTCATCCTATTCTCCTCTCTATAAAGTCATGATAATCTTCACAGCTTTATGGACATATTGGACCGTACCATGTAAATTTTGTATTATATTTTCACTGTTATGGTTGATTTTAATTGTTAAGGTTTCGTTTGTTTTGACAAAAAAGCTTTTTATTATGTTTTTGTAGTTTTATTGTACAAATAAGTAGCAATCACTGTAATAGAAAATGTTCTCCTTCATAGACAGGGCCGGACATAACCCCAATCAACCAAGCACTCTCTTGGGGCCCCTGAATTTTAAGGGCCCTAGATTTTTGAAGTTGTGGTTTTAAAGTATTAGTTTTTAGTATTAGTAGATCTTATAGTCAAAATTATTATAATTTTTTGTACTTGAAGGACCCTCTTTGAGAATTTTGCTTGAGGCTACGAAAATGTTAGGACCGGTCGTGTCCATAGAGAGGTAGTTTACTTTTCCATAAGGATATTATGACATTTTCCTTCTCGTGAAGGAAAATATTTTCTATCGTAATGTTAATGCCCCATATTTTATTTCAACCTAAACCTTATGAAATGTGATATCTGGTAGAAGCATATTTAATAAAATTATTTTTTTGTAGCTAAAGAAATGAAAAATTTTTAGAAGAAATATTTTGCAGCTTAAAATTTTTGAAATTTTCCAAAAGGAAGTATTTTCTTCAAAATAAACGGAACTTTAAGTCAAATCAGCATATGGACAATGTCAGGAAACTTACCCCGTTTTTTAGCAAATTGTCACCTTTTTTTAAAAAAAATTTAGCAAACTGACACTTTTAGAAAAATATTTAGTAAAATGGCATATTTTACTGTTTATCATTTGTTGCACGCCATTTGAAACGGCTTACAAGAAGTTGGACAACCGTTGCATGATGTTACACGGCGTTAGAAATGTCACGCAACGGGTCAGCAGTGTTGCACGACATCAGAAACGGCGTGCAAAAGGAGTTTTCCCCCGCCTGTAAATTATGTTATAAAAAACTACATGTGCTTTAAAATCAAGAGGAGGCTTGGTAGTAGTGTAGTGGTCATGACGCCCTCCCTTCATTCTAAAGGTCTTGAGTTCGAACCCCCATATTCACTTTCTTGCTTGGGTTTTTTTTTTTTTTTTTTTATTAGTAACACTAATGCTAAATCTTTCAAACTCGGGACCTTTAGACTGAAGGGAGGACATCATGATCACTACACTACCAAACCTCCTCTTGATTCTAAAGCACATGTAGTTTTTTATAACATAATTTACAGGCTGGGGGTAACTCCTTTTGCACATCGTTTCTTGGCAAATGTTCTCTTTTGTCAATTTACTAAGTATCTCTCACCCGGTCCAACCTTAAAGTTAGTATATGTGAAGTTTATATATAAGTCTAAGTGAGATTTTGTACTAAAATTAATTGATTTTATCTCACAAAATTATGTAACAATATTATACTTTTATATTAACAATGTTAATTTCTGTTAGTTTTTGCATCAATATATTTACATATCTATTAAATCTATGAATTTATCTCACAAAATTTATATCTCACTTTAAACTAAGTTTAATGTACATAAACAATAATACAATGCTATACTTTTTTTAAAACACAGAGACATGGTTAACATTATCACAATAATATTAAAACATTCAAAAATAAAACTATCAGGTTATTTATTGATAATTTATGATTGCATAGTTTAGGTCTTTTCAAAATAACATAAAAACAAATACGATAACATGTATACTAACTTTAATCAAATAACAATAGAACAAATAACATAATAATTTTTCTAACAATATATTATTCAGTATATATTAATAAATAGGTTTTATAATATACTATTTCATATATTAAATTTAAACAAAAATAATAATTATCTGTAAAGAAACACGACATCAAGATATAAAAATAAAATTAGAACTAAAAAATTAACGATAATAACAATTTATATAGCAGTGTAAATGAAAGGAAGAGTAAAATTCTCAGATAAAATTCAAGTACATTAAAATATGTAAGTAATTGAGTGTTGTAAAAATTGTAAAAATGAGAGATTTATATATAGAAGTTGAGGGAAGTGAAGTTGAAGAAGAGAAATGAGGGATGAGGGATGGGAAGTGAGGTTGAAGAAGTGGAATCAGGTCACGGGTTTAGAGTCGCGGGTATAAAAAGCAAAAGGGAATAACTTGTAAGAAAAGCAAAAGAGAATAACTTGTAAGAATTTTAGCAGAGATTCCCGGTGTTAGCAAGAATCCAGGGGACTGAAATTTGGGGTAGTGCACGGTTGCACGCCTATCCGGAAGTCGTGCACCCTAGTTGCACGATTACCCCGTCGGCGCGTAACTCCGGACGTTTTCTTGTCCCCTATCCTAGATGGCGTGCACCCAATAATAAACAGTAAAATATAATAGTTTGATAAATATTTTAAAAGTTATGATATTTTGCTAAATTTTTTTTAAAATTGTGGTAGTATGCTAAATTAGTCCAATATATTATCCACGAAGTAAAGAGTCTGTTGCGTAGGTGTAAAGTATAATTAATGGACGGCTCTGATTAGCTGATAAATGCAGTGATTTTTGACTGACGTGGATTGAATTGAAGGGCTGATTTCCACGTGTCCGTAACCTTGCAACTTGGCAAGCCTCATGGATGACACGTGGCGTGTGATGCGACCTAGGACGCATGCTTTTGTGGGGGTGGGGTTTAGCTGGCTAGTTGGAATGTTCAATGTAGGGCTCGTACCAAAAAAATTAAAACAAAAATAAAGGATTATTTATGTTAATTACCCATATATAAATGGGTACCAATATGCAAGTATCAAATTTTATTAGAACTTTAAAGTTAAGCGTGTTTGAGTGAGAGTAGTACCAAGATGGGTGATCTTGTGAAAAATTCTCGTGTTGCACCCCTTAGGTTGAGGGTTCTCGAAAATAGTCTCTCTTTAAGGTACATTCATCCCTCATACCCTGCTTAGACGGAAGCCCTTGGGGCACTAAGAATGTTGTTTTTTTGCTTTGCTTTTATCTATGTACCTTATTTATTATGTTAATTTAATTATTAAATCTTTAATTATGTTAATTTAATTTATGTACTAATGATATTGTATCGATTTGATTCTTGGAGTGAAACATATGTTATGTTACTAAATTTTTAATAATCCGACCACAAGTTGGTTTGAATTGAATTAATGTATGAATATATAGTAGATTACTTACATTTAATATAATTATATTATTAAAAATTACTTTATTACTCAACTTTAAATTAATCGTACGACTAAATTAGCATGTTATAGATCATAAAATAATTAAAAATATAATAATTAAATTAATAACATCAGAGTATATCATAGTAATAGGGTCGGATATAACCCTAAGCCGCTCGAGCAACCGTTTGAGGCCTCCAAACTTTTAGGGCCCTAAAATTTTAGAAATTATAATTTTTAAAGTAACTATTATTAATATTAATAGATTTTAAAAAAAATATTAATATATATAAAGGCCTCATTTAAAAACTTTGCTTAAAACCTCTAGAATGTCGAAATCGACCTGTATCGTAATTTAAAAAGTCCAAGGTTCTCTGCAACCGTCGTCCTCGACGGCTGTCACTCTAGGTAGCTTCACTCTGAGTAAGTAGTCCTTTTCTCTGAACGGCTTCACTCTACTCTAGGTAGCCCTTTTCTCCTTGGACGGCTTCACTCTAGGTAGCTTTACTCCGAGCTAGGTAGCCCTTTTCTTAGGACGGCTCCACTCTACTTTAGGTAGCCCTCTCCTAGGTAGCCCTTTCCGAAATTTAAGCCCCGTTATAAGTGGTTTGTCCAGTACGGCCATCGGGCACAGTCCGTCCCATACCGGACCGAGCACGACTCCGGAGCAGGGTCTGTCCCATACCAAACCCGAGATCGAAAGAGGTTCCATCCCAAAACCAATTGGCAATGAGTGGAGTAACTTCTTGGCATATATATTGGCCCACCCTTTCATAAACCACGGATGTAGGATTGGGTCTTTTTCCTGTACCAAACCACCACGCTTCCGCATCTCGCATCCTCACGAGTTGGCTTTTGTTAAATTTCATCGGGCCTTTAGGCCCAACCCACGGAGTTGGAACACATGAAAACCCACATATAAGCCCAAGAGGGGTTCCATCCTAAAACCAATTGGCTATAGGTGAAGTAACCCACTGGGCTTATAAGGTGATCTCTTCTTTCTCTCAATTTCGATGTGAAATTCCACAAGACTCACATGTGGAGTCTTCAACAGCTTTGCACTAGATTTCTAGTCTCGGGCGATCACTGCAATTCCGACGTCACCACCACGCGATGGACATGGCTTTGCACTGGAGTTATTCTAGTCCCGGGCGAACACTGCAATACCGACGTCACCATTTGAGATTCGGAAAGCTAAATCGGTTCTTTTTGAAAGGTGGCAATCGACCTTGAGACATGTCACGCATAGGCCCCCATAAGACTATTTAGTAACATCGGCCCCCCATATGACCGGCATCGGCCCCCATATGACCGACAATCCACGGCGCAAGATCGGTAGCTCTGATACCAATGATACAGACCGAAAGAGGTTCCATCCCAAAATTAATTAGCAATAAGTAAAATAACTGCTTGACATATATATTGGCCTATCATTTCATAAACCACCGTGTGGGATGTGGTCTTTTTCCTTTATCCTAGGGGCCCACTCAACTTTACAGTGAATCTGCTGTTCTAGAATCATCATAATTTAGTTTTTGGTCTAGATTCATTTCACCTATTTCAATATTTGACCCGCTCTTTCCGGTGATTTTTCCCAACATTATTTTAATATTTAAACCATAAATGTCCAAAGCTATTAACTTTTTGGTGCGGTAATTAGTGTTCACAATTACTATAAATTTTCAAACCGACACCAGAGACATTAATGTCACTGTTTCCTATTAAATAAAATATTCAGAAGCTAATATTAATAATCTAAAAATGTATCAATACGTAAGCAAAAGATCCTGTTAGAGTTTTAAAATTAAGCATATTTGAATAAAAATAGTATCAAAATAGATGACCTTTTAAAAAATTATCGTGTTGCGTACATCCATCTCCCCATACCCTACTTAGGGTACTAAGAATGTTATTTTTCTTTTTTAGAAGTTAATGATAATAAATTCGAAATCTTATTTTTTTGGGATAGGTTGGCGAGCCTGATATTCGATTGTTGGACCTTATACATGTTATACAGTAGTATAGAAGCGTAACCAAGTTGAGTTAAATATACCCTTGTTTAATTCGAACTTGATCAAATTTGTTAAATTTGAATTCGAGTCTAACTCTTTCAATTTTCAAGCAATGGGTAAAAGAAGAAACAACAAAGGAGAGCTTGTCAGCCTTTCATTTCCCGATGACCAAACTATAACGACAAAACCGATTTAATACCTTAAGAGTTCCTGCATATATAGGGTCCAAGAGAGAGAAATATACGCAACTTTATTCCTTTGAGATACTATTCTAAATAGATATTTACGAAGGCTCCAATCTAAAAATTTAATGACCAAAAAGAGATATTTACGAAGGCTCCAATTTTATTCCTTTAAGATACTTTCCTTTTTCACTCTTGTATCTCTTGTTTCTTTTGATCGGATATTAATGCAGTCTTAGTCTCCGGGCTTCTCTGTGATTCAAAATGAGATATTTGCGAAGGCTTCGGTCTAAAAATCTAATGGCCAAAATAGCACATGCAATTGTCTCTCTACTTTCTCTCTCTAGCTGCTGCCGTCTTTTTTTTCTCCCTCGCTCTCTTCTGCTACTGTCACAAAATCTGCATGTATACATCGCCGTCGTCCCCCACTGCTTTTCTCTCTCTCTCTCTCTTCTTCGCATAACGTTAAAATAACGTTAAAAAACTCACCTTTCTTGTTCAAAGCAATTAATTTGACATCCCCAAATGTCAGCTTTTTCCTCCTCATAAATCTCTACATTAAAAGAGGTCGGCCCCTTTTGCCATTTTTTTTACTGAATTTGTGTATTTAAACTTTCAGTTCATGCATATCTTCTGATTCTATTTACTTTGCATGTTTGATTCTCTTTACTTTTTCAACGTTACCCCATCTCTCATTTCTTCTTAAGTAATCAAAAATCCTTCGTTTTGTGGGCTTAAATTACTGGACTGTGAATATGATAATGAACTTCATGGATATCTTATCGTTCTGCAACTAAGCGTGTGTCAGTGTATGATTTTCTTGCGGTTTTAACCTAACCCCATCTCACATTTCTTCTTCTATAATAAAAAATCATCCATTTTGTGGGCTTAAATTTCTGGGTTTTAAGCAAGATAACTGGATAATGAGCATGAATGATGATATTCATGCATATCTTATGATTCTCAATCTTTGTATGGGTGATTCTTATGCGTTTTTAACCTAACCCCACCTCTCATTTTTCTACTTCTACAATCAAAATTCCTTCATTTTCTGGGCTCTGAATTTCTGGGTTTTAGGCAAGATAACTGGATAATGAGCATGAATGATGATCTTCATGCGTATCTTATGATTCTCAAGCTTTGTATGGGTGATTCTTTTGCGTTTTTAACCTAACCCCATCTCTCATTTCTTTCCTCCTACAATCAAAATTCCTTCATTTCCTGGGCTCTGAATTTCTGGGTTTTGCGCTATATATCTGGCTTATGAATATGACAATGAAGTTAAAGCAGAACTTCTGATTTCTTTTGCTTTTTAATCCAACCCGTTCTCTGATTTTATTCTGCAATCGAAATCCCTTTGATTTCTGGTTTTCTGTGGTGGTCATTATGGCTGTTGAGGCGCAGTTATGCTCTGAATATCTTGGTTTTGCGCAAGATAATGCTATGATGATGATGAACAATGATTCTGGGTTTGAAATGGGATTGAGCAATGTTTGTTTAAATCATCAACAAGGGGAGCAGTTGGTTCATGGTGATCAGATTTTTGTGGGTATGGGAAGAGACCCAGTTCATGTTTGTTCTTCTTCATCTTCTTCTTCTTGTTCTGCAAGTGGTTCGAGGTGTTTATCCATGCCGTTTGATCAGTATCTTGCTGCTTTGAATGAAAGACAGATGCGTGACACTGATTTCTATCTTCAGATTCAGGTACCCAACTGGAAAAATTTTGACCATGATATGGAATTAGCTGTCTCAAACGCTTAAGCTGATCGATAAAGGTTCATTAATGGTTTTACATTCTTACATATTCTTTCACGGAAATGCTCAATAGGCTTGAAGTGTTGATAATACTTATGTCAAACTCATATCTTAGGTTCAAATTACATTAATATTGAGAATGGGAGTTATTGGCACTCCATCAACGAGACTATTATATTAAGTATTACCCTAAAAGCTTGAGTTGATAGGTAAACATCCGTTAATAATTTTATACATAATTGTATCCAACGTTATTGTTAGAGTATAGAATCATTTTAGCGTGCAATGTTATTATGCAATTACAGGATTCTTCCAGTCTTGTATTTCTAAGATAGTTAATCTTAGAGAATAAGTCTCTTTTATGATGATAAATAAGTTGTTGGGCTTCTTATGAGGAGTCTGGTTTTATTGTTACAACCCTCTTTCCAGAAAAAAAAAAATAAAAAAAATAATAATGAATCTTTGTGTTGAGAACTCTATAGGTGAATCTTGTGGAATCGCATATTGGAGTTGAGAGAAAGAAGAGATTACCTTATGAGTCTACTGAGCTACTCCACCTAATAACAATTGGTTTTAGGATGGAACTCCACGTGGGCTTGTATGTAGATCTCATGTATGCCAATTCTGTGGGTGGGATCTTAGGGCACGGTGAAATTTAACATGGTATGAGAGCGGGTTGATGATCCCAATCTCTTGTTTGTCGCACCATGTCCTTATGAAGAGGGGTGCATTTGTGTTGTTACGTCGAGGGCCTCTTCAGTATGGTGGATCCAGTTGGATCGGAGAAGGCGAGGGGTGCGTTTATTATAGACTCACATGTGAGGGGGGTGTTCTAAACTCCACATGTGAGTCTTGTGGAATCCCACACTGGAGTTGAGAGAAAGCAGAGATCACCAACTGGTTTTAGGATGGAAGTCCACTTGGGCTTATATGTGGATTTCATGTATACCAACTCCGTGGGTCGGGTCTAGACCCGGTGAAATTTAACACTTTGCAACTTGCATGCGCACCACAATTAGCTGAACTAGGTGAAGTTTGTATCGTGCTTATTTGTGCTGATATTTTGCTTTTCCTTTATTTCCCATCCCCATCCCCATCCCCATCCCTAGGGGAGCCTGAAAGACTTTGGCCTGATTTGATATGAGTCGAGTTGACGCACTTAGCTTATCAAGTGAAGCCCGTACTTAATGATATTCGAGTTCTTAGGCTAGCAAGCTTGACTGAGGCTATCTTAATATAATTTGTTAACTTAGATATGTTTGACTGAGCCAAGCTCGGCTGTAATGAGCCGAGTCCGAGCCTAAATGAATATAACGGTTTTAGATTGAGCTTATATGAGCCCTCGCAAGTTCAATTCATAGCTCACTCAGCCGAGCTCAAGCCTACGACGAGTCGAGCTTGAGCTTAAAGATTTGGAGCTCAATGAGCTCTGACTCGAGCCTAAGTTCGATTTGTGCTCGGCATGGCTCAAATAGACCTCAGCCTGCTTGGTTCAAATGTGCTTTTTCTAGAATCAGAGTCCATTGGGCATTCATACACCAAGGGTGGGTTTTTATTTTTATTTTTATTTTTGATCGGAAGGGCTGTTTATTGAACACTCCTTTTTATTCAACAATACATTAAATTACCGAGGATAGCTTGATTCAGCGGTTAAGATCACTAAGGGCTAAACGAGCTACTCGAGATTGAATCCGACTAGTTACAACCTCTAAACGCTCCCTTACCAACTTAGGAAAAAAATACTACATTGAATTTTCCAAATGGTTTGTTTTCCCACACAAAATTAACCCTTCTTGTTCATCATTTTCCTCGTCTTTTATTTGCAGAATGAGAAATTGAAATACGCAGTGGAGCAGCACAGGAGGCAACAATTATTCTTGTTACATAAATACTTAGACTCCAAAGCAATCCCCATAATGAAGAAGAAGGATCATGATCTCGCCATTCAAAAAACTAAGTCACAACAACTAGAAACTCTCGTTAGAAAAGCCGAGGCCGAGACCGTGGCGTGGCAGAGAGTGGCCAAGGAAACCGAATCCGCCATTGTCGAACTTACCCACCTCCTCGAACAAGCAAAAGATCCGATCTTTATGCGAAATTCCGCTTTTAATGGAGGGAAAAGGCAAGAGTGTGATGAAGAATCTGTATGTGAATGTGAACCCAGGAGGTTTGAAGGAGTAGAAGAGAGAAGAATGGAATGTAAAGGGTGTAGAAGAGAGAGAAAAAGTGTTGTGTTTCTTCCATGTAAGCATCTCTGTTGCTGTAAGCAGTGTGAGAGTTCGCTTGGGTTTTGCCCTGTTTGTCGCTCGGTCAAAGAAGCCGCCATTCAGGTGCTCGTCTAGGTAAAAGGGTAATGTTATTGTCAGATAAATAGGGTTACTATAGAGCGATTTCGTGACTGTCATGTTTTGTAAGTCACTTTACAACTCGTATGATATATAACTATGCTAGAAAAGAAATGCGAAGTCAAAAAAAGAGGAAAAACTAAACTTTACTGTTAGGCTCAACGAATGTTATATCAGGACAATGACGAGATCTAGTACGAAATTGTTTTGACAGTAACATTTTGATTATATTATCTAAACTAACAAGTGTTTTTTTGGGACTAATTTAACAATATAACACCATTTTAAAAAAAAAAAAATCTAGCATGTCAATAAAAAATTTTAGCACCATTTAAAAAAGAATTAGAAATCTGGCATGTCAATAAAAAGTTTTAGCAAAATAAAATATTTTACCGTATAATTTTTACGCACATCTAGCGTGCATACGCTGCACTTCATTAAGCACGCCATTTGAAAAGTTAGGGATATTTATTAAATTTGCATAAAACATTATGTATGCTATTTTAAATGAAGTGCATAACTCAAATGGTGTGAATGTTTTATGCACTTCTAATTTTTGTACGCATTTTAAAAATTGTGATAGTCTCAATTGAAATGCGGTACAAGTTTTGTACTCCATTCGTGCAGTGTATGTACGCCATTAATGGTGTGCATAAGAATTGTACAGTAAAGTATGTTATTTTGATAAAATATTTTTGCTAACATGTTAGATTTTTAATTTTTTTAAATAATGTTATACTGCTAAATTAGTCTCTTTTTTTGATAAAAGTGGGTGTGGGGTTTTGTTGTACAAAACAAGCACTGCAAATTTTGGTTGTTTTCTGATGGGTAGGTTTGAAATGAAAAGATGTAAAAATATTTTTTGCTGGATTTGTTTGTAAAGAAGTTTCACGATGTAGAAAAGAAAAATTTTGTAGATGAAGAAGTGTACTTTGAATCATTAATAATGTGCTCAAAAATTATAAAGTATGTACTTAAAAATTATCCACCTGTGTGTTGGTATACGGGTTTTGTGTGTCGATACAACAACAGTTCCAGTGCCAAAGGCTCCCGAGAAAGCGGGGTCTGGGGGTGGATGTACGCGGCCTTTTGCCTTTTGCGTGAAAAAGAGGCTGTTTTCGAGACGGGTTTTGTGTGTCGATATACATGTAAAAATTTATTACAGTAGAAATGCTCTTGTTTGTAATGGGGAGGAGTGAGAGAGAGATGGAGATTTTGATGGGCAGCAGAGGTCTGAAAATGCCAACTCTGTAAGGTTAGTATTAGTGGGTTTGAGGGGGACAACACATACCAATCAGATCAGAGATAGTGTCAGCGTGTGTTAATAGTTTTTAAGTTGATTATTTTTATTATGATATTTTTAAAAATAAAAAAAAATTTTAATTTTTGAATTATTAAAAATTTTATAAGTTTTTGTTATGTTCGGGGTCCTCGGAAACAGCCTTCTTTTCACTCGGAAGGGGTAAGGCTGCGTACATCACCCCTCCTAGACCCTACTTTATGCGGGAGCTGCGAGGCATTGAGACTGTTGTTGTTGTTATTGTCGTCATTAAGTTTTTGTTATATTAATAGAAAAAGTTATTTATATTAAAGGTTTTTGTGCTTTAGTTATTGTGTTAATTTAATTTTTTATTTTTAATTGTATTAATTTAGTTTATATACAATTTAAAACGTGTCAATTTAGTTTTTAGAGAAAAAATGTTACGTTTTAATAAAATTTTTAATGGTTCGGTTATGAATTGGGTTAAATTGAGTAAATAGATCAATTTTTAATAAATTACTTATATTTAACATAATTTTATTGTTTAAAATTATGTTATTAACATGATTTAAATTTGATCAAAAGACTAAATTTATAAATTTTAAATTGTTTAGGAATTAAATTAACACAATTAAAAATATGATGACCAAATTGACACACCGGACAAAGTATAGGGACCTTTGGGGTAAATAACCCTAATAAAAATGTCTTTAAATTCTTATCGCATTAATAAAAAGGTCCATTTGCGATGTGGGAATGTTATTTTTAGTCGATAAAGTTGATGTAACAGCTGTGGTTTCATTAATACTACAATAAAATGATAAAAGT
This sequence comes from Simmondsia chinensis, assembly GCA_018398585.1. Taxonomy (NCBI): domain Eukaryota; kingdom Viridiplantae; phylum Streptophyta; class Magnoliopsida; order Caryophyllales; family Simmondsiaceae; genus Simmondsia; species Simmondsia chinensis. The sequence continues at coordinate 38,612,211 of JAGTTD010000007.1, forward strand.
ATTTTCTAATAATTATATGTTAAAATAAATTAAGTGAAAATAAATAACTTTTATATAATATAATATTTTAAATTTTATGCTTATAATAAAATAAGAATTAGATGTCGAAGAGTGCTTTAGGTCATTTATTTATTGCAATAATAAAAAATAATTGTTACGTCAGCTTTGTCATTAGAAAATAACGTTATCATGCTTGTGAAGGATCTTTTTATTTATACGATAAAAACTTATGAATTTTTTTAATAATTTAAAAATGTCAGAGTCTTTTTTATTATTTTAAAAAATATTAAAATACTAAAATATAAATAACCTCTTTTAAGTTGATAAAGAAGAAAAGGGTTACAGTTTTTAATTTTGTTGGTTAAAAATATAATTTTTTTTTTTTGAGCACGAGTTTTTTTAGTTTGTTACAACAGCAACAACAGTTCCAGTGCTGCAGAGGCTCCCGTACAAAGTAGGGTCTGGGGGGTAAATGTACGCAGCCTTTCCTCTTCCGGGTCGAAGAGAGGCTATTTTCGAGGACCCCTATCCTGAAGATCGAGTCGTCATGAGAAGTGGTTTATAAATTATTTCACTATTTTTAGGTCAAAAGAAGGATAACTTTATTGCTATATTAAAATTGTTATTATAAGAGTAAAATAGTAATTTTTAAGACAATTTTATGGTTCTTATTGCTTGTAAATTATATTATTATTGTAACAATAATAATTTTTATTTTGATAATAATAATTCTTAAAAAATTCATTGAATTTGGAGAAAGCATGGGAATTATAATTTTTAAATTATAAATGATATAATTTTTAAATTTTAATAATAATAATAATTTATTTATATATGGTCAAACTTCATAACATTTAGCCAGTAAAAATCAAAGGTGTTAATTGACATCAACCCAAGCAGATATATAGTGGGCCTAATTCAATACCGGGCCCAAGGCCAAAATCAATACCGGCCCAAATACGACTCCTGGCCCATTTAAACACAGAAAGTCTTCTCCTTTATCATGTCTCCGTCTTCCTCGCCTGAACCACTCCAATCATTCTCTCTCTCTCTCTCTCTCTCTCTCTCTCTCTCTCTCTCTCCTGATCGGCGAATTCAGCAATGCAACAAGGAGGTTTCACTTCATCCTACTACCAATTCCCCAATTCTTCCTCTACAAACCCTAATTCCGCCCCCTTCGACCACCAACTTCCGCCGCAGTCGCCGGCGTCGGCGCCGGGGCCTGGATACGCTTCTGCGCCCCCTTTCGCCCCCGCCGCCGCTGCCGCAGCATATTCACCCGCCGATTACTCTTCTTTCTCCCATAATTACCCTCCCTTTTCTCAAAATCCCGATCCTGCCCCTCCTCCCCCCACAAACTCTAACCCTAATTCTCAATACGCAGCTCCTCCCCCGTATTATCCGCCGTACGATCAGAATCCAACGGCGGTGAATTACTCGCCGTACGGTAACTCCTATTCTAGTTCTAACCCTAGTTCTTCAGTCTACCCTGTTACACCCTTTGGCAATGTGAGTTCGTCAGTGGGTTCTTATGAGAATCCTTATGAGAGTGTTCCTGTTCCGAAATTTGATAGTAATCCGGGTTATTTCGATGATAACTTGAGTCGATTAGGGGGTTATGGAAGGAGTGGGTCGGATTTGGGATCGGATTTGTATGGTAAGAGACCGGAAAATAGTCAGTATGATTATGGGTTTTGTAAGGATGATGGATATGGTGATGGGGTTTATGCGTATAAGGGGAAAACGGAACCTTATGGTGCTAGAGGTACAGATTCCAAGTCGTCGACTTGGTCTGGGATGTTTGATGATTATGGGAGGGCTATTAGTTTCCCATCAGATAAGAATAAGGAAAGTTCTGTGAAGGTTGTGAAGGCGGTGCCAAAGGCTGAGGCTAATACTGATGTGAAGAGTGGCGTGCTGAAGTTTAGAGTTAAGCTCTTGCCGGAGAGTGGTGGTCAGAGTGTGATGGATGTTCTTTGCACGGTACGCAAGGATAGCATTTGGTTATGCTTTCCTTTGTTGCTTTTCTAGAAAATCGGGCTTCATTTTAACAAATTTCTATGTTTTTGATATGGGTGATTTTCTTCTCTTGTTGTTGTTGCTTTTTCTGATTTGGGGTAAATAGGTTATATTTGATGTGGCTAAAATTAAAGGAAGCTGGTCGTATGATTTTCCTATACTTTGTTGCTCTCCTGTTGCCAGGTCGAATGCTCTACGCTGCGGATCAGCTTCTCAGGTTGGGGGTCCTCGGAAACAACCTTTCTTCATGGTAGCCCCTGAAGGGGGAAGGCTGCGTACATCTACCCCCAGACCCTGCTTATGCGGGAGCCCTTGGAGGCACTGAGTTTGTTGTTGTTGTCGTATGATTTTCCTAGTGGATTAAGGCGTTCAATCGAGTGCTTCTGCTCTTGTGTGGAACATAATTTATGTAACATTTAATGGGCAATGTTATTGCTAAGGTAATATTGGCATTGCCGTAAAGTTGCATTCACGTATAATTGTGTGCTTGATAAAGTGAAAATATTTCTTTCCAAATATTGTTGGTCAGTTTATTTGATTGTTTCAGCCCTTTAATGAATTGGTTCCCTTGTAGGTTGGTTTGGATGGGATACGTATGCTTGATCCTAGCACCAGTCGGACATTGAGAATATATCCGCTTGAAACAGTCACACGATGTGAGGTAGTTGATAACCTGATTGCTTGTTGTGGCTTTCAATGGATGCTTTATCTTCCACTGCGTTATTAACCTATTTTCCTTTGTAAATTCTCATTTAGAAATACGACTCATCTACATTTGCGTTCTGGTCCAAGACTTCTGTTGATATTGAACCCAGACGTATTAGACTGCAGTCAAGTAGCTACACTACCAATACCATCCTGGACACTGTTACAGCTGCTACTGTGCAGGTATTCCTTATTGATAAAATCTGTTGTTCTTAGCCATCAAATTTGCTGGTTGTGTTCGCTTCCAAAGTTTGAGGGCATGGCTGACTTTGATTATCATGTTTTGTGAAGGGTATACTTTTCTACTTCTGTTCTTGTGAATATGTACAAAATCTCTATATAATTGTGATGTGTTCGGATGACTAAATAGGTTATGTCACCCCCGCATTCAGTTCTTTCTCAAATCAACAGGATATATATCTGTATTCTCTGGTGATCCACATTGTTCTGTTGACTGGAGCATCAAAACAGAAGATGACACCTGTCTTCTTTGGTGGCCTCTGCCTTAGTTCCATTTTATAATTCAGTTTTGTTAATTTCTGAAAATTTTGGCAATCTGGATGCTTGTCGGAGCTCAGCAACACATATGTTCCTTGAACTGCATTTCTTTCAAAAAAGAAGTGTTTCATTTGGTGCACTTTAGTTTCGCAAGTATTAATGATTCAACTCGATCTGTGTTGGTGTTCCAGTTTTCTAATACTTCCTTGTTGGAAATTGTAGTTCAAGGAGATGGGTGGAAGGATCAGGCCTCCTGAATCTTCCAAAGTGCCGGAACTTCCTTCAGAAAAGAAGAAAGGGTTTACCGACTGGATAAACAGGTTGAAGCCTGTTAACGAGGAGAAAGATCATTGGGTAAGTCTTTCATTTTCTTGCTATTTTGAAGACTTCATTTTTATATCATTTTAGACCTTAGCTGAACTCCGGCTATGGAGCAGCCTCTCTCACCTCCTGATGGGCCAGGTCAAATATGTTGTGGGCAGCTTTTGGTGCTTTCTCTGGGCTTCTCCTTTTTCCCTACTTCCTACTATCTCTTTGACTTCAATCAGAAACGGTTTTATTTCCTTTTTGATAAGCTCGAATTCTTTGCATGGTTATAAAATGATCTGAACTGTTAGCTTCAAATATCTAAGTTGGAAATCAACTCCTAGAAGTAAAATTAATCGATCTTTCTTATAGATTTTGACTTGTGTAGATTTGGTTACCAAGTTACTAGATGGCAGTATGATGTGTCTCTTGAAATTCTGTTCTAGCATCAGAGAACATATTTCTTTGGCTTCTTTCATATTTTTTTGGATCATCTGATATTTCCTGCTAACTCTTGAAATTCAGTGTAGTTATTATCTTTATTGGTGATTTATTTTTTGTGGTGAATCCTCTAAATTTCCCATTGTCTGATTATCTTATATGAACTCTACAGATTCCTGATGAAGCTGCTTCCAAGTGTACTGCCTGTGGGTCAGATTTTGGTGCCTTTTTGCGCAGGGTATGGCTTATACTATATGCAAATTTCACTCTTTTTTTCTTCACACTCAAATGCATTATTTTCACTTCTCGAGAATCTTGTAAGTTTTATCAACATTATATATCTTTTTATAGACTGTGTGGTTGTGAACGTCGGCAGTACTTAGCATTAGCTTTAGGGCCTATTTGGCCAAACCCTAAAAAAGGTTTTTTCCCCCCTTCTAGAAACACCTTTTGTAGAAACACTTTTGTAAAAAGTGATCTCAAGTCTGAAATGTTTAGTGTTTTTCTTTAGAGAAGCACTATTTTCAAGCTTCTACTTAAAAACAAAAAAATGTTTATGAAAAGCAGTTTCATTCCAAGCCATCTAGAAAAGTTTTTTTCTCTCAATGAAAGATTACTTTTTTTTTTTTTTTCCAAAATAGAAAGCAGCATTTAGTCTTTAATGCGTCAGTTTTGGTTGAATTGAATCTCATGACTATTTACTTATTGATTCCATTATTCTCTGTATCAGCACCATTGTAGAAATTGTGGAGATATATTTTGTGACAAATGCACTCAGGGTAGAATTGCACTTACCGCTGATGCCGATGCTCAGCCAGTTCGAGTTTGTGACCGATGCATGGTATGGAGTCGGTGATCCTTCTACTCAAATGATTTTTTCCTTAATTCTTACCATTGTAGTCTATTATATGGTGCTTCTCCTTGATGAGATTGCGAACATGGGCAGATGAAACTACGCCTCAATTTTTTTTATTATTTTCTTGCATAAATTCATAACAACACCTACAAAGGTGGAAAATGTTTTCCTCTATTGAGGAGAAATTGGGGGAAATTTTTTTCTGCCATAGTCTCGCATTATATGTTTCACTTTAACCTTAACTTGGCCATCCTTGAATAACATAACATACAAATTCATAGAATGAAACTATTTCTTTTAGCTAAAAAGACAAGTTTTTAAGAAAAAAATAGTTTTGATTGAGAATATTTTGTGAAAAAAAATTTCCAGTGAGGAAGATATTTTTCTTGGAACCAAACGGAGCCTTAAATCTTGTTGTTTGGTGGTCATATGTTTGGATTGCTTCTTCACTTCCAAAAATATATGGAATAAACTCTCCCATAATAGCTCTTTGTGTCCATGTTGGCTATGATATTTCAATTTGTTAGGGCCTACAATTATTGACGCTGTTTTTTTGCATTAAATTTAACGTCTATCCTTTGAGAGTTGCTTGTGGATAGGAGACTTAATAGTATGGGCGGAGGTGAACAAGGGATAAATGTGGTTTTTTGCGTCAATACAGGCAGAAGTGACTCTGAGGCTCAATAAGGCCAAGGAAGCGGCTTCCAAACCGATTAGTTTGCAGAGTCATGAGGACCTTGCCCGAAAGCTTCAGGTAATTGATTAATGTATCCATGTGCTTTTGTCTTCCAAACAGTAAGAGGCCACATGGGCCGAACAAGGGGATGGATAGCTCTCCCCAAATCCTTTCAAACTCCTCTCCCCAAACAATGAAGGCGGGATTCAATCTTAGGTCTTAAGCACCACCTCAAAGAGACTTTACTGAGCTAGCTGACACCTTCATATCTTTGTGCTTTGTATATTCTCTTGGTTGTTTCTTTTTTATTCTGACCATGTTTAGATTTAAAAAGTGACATGTTATATGATAATCTCGAGTGTTAAGCAGTTATCTTGGATCATAAAGCACACACGCTTTCATGGGTTTGATCTACCAATGGTAAATGTATAGATAAGGAATATGATGCCTTGGTTGAACCCAGAGGGATTATTTAGTTTTTTACAGTGTCAATGTCATTTCGGAAATGGCTTAAAAGAAACAAACAGGGTGGGAAAATTATTTTGAAACCTTGGAAAATGCGGAGGGAGATAATTTGGCTAATTTTGGACTCCTGCAATTATTAATGACATGCTTTTTTAGTTAATGTGTGTGTGTGTTTTTTTTTTTTTTGGGGGGTTGTGATGAACTAATATAGTATGCACGGTCCATAGTGTCAAAACCAACTCATATCATGTACCCAAATCTCATAAAGATTTTCAATTCCTTGTCCATAGATGCCGTTTTCACCAAATATGCTATGATTGGATTGTGCTTGTTATAACATGTCTTAGGATGTCTGAGCTGATTCTACTGAAATGGGATCATGAATCGCAAAAATTAACGTTTCATTTTGAGCTCCACGAAGGCCTTTTAAGTTTAAGTTTTTGTGAAGGGAAAAAAGTTTTGGAGGCTTTTTGTGCCCCCTTTTGTCGTAGAGACTGGAGTGTTTTACTTCGTTAGTTTTATATTTTTGTACATCTTTTCTATTTTAATCCTATTTAACTTTGTTGTGGCCATTGCTTTTATGCTTTTTTTATCTTTATATTGAACCAGTGATGCTTAATTTGATCGTCATATTGCAGGAGGAGATGGAGAAGAATCTCAAGATATCATCAGGTAATCTGCTTCTCTACCCTTATGTTTTCACGGATTGTATTTTGAAACATGGAATCAAATCGCTGTTTGCAGTTGCGTAGTTGTTATAGGTTTGTTGAGGAAACATAAATTGCTTTCAGACCTTATATTTGCAAAAATTTGAAACGAATAGCCATACAATCGCACTCATACCATTTTGATAGTTTTTAGCACATAATTATGTGTATAAATATGTTTCACAAATTACATATAATATGTATGCATTACAAAAGCCACACACAAGTATCATTACTTTATGAACCATTATGTAATAGCAAGCTCATCTCCTCAAGTACCATTTAGTTGTTGGGTCTAATACGGTGGTTAGGCTACCCATCCCCCGATGTCGGTGGTCCTCCGGGCAGTGTTATACTACATGCTTACCTTCTACAAGTAGTGAGCTCAAAATCCATACAAAAATGATGCTTTTTGCAGGCGGGAAGGCGGATGGATCGGGGAGGCGGATGAGAGAGGTTGCCTGTCCTACTTGTACTGTGCATTTACAGGTTTGAACTTTATAAAGCTCTCTCCCTCTCTCTTTCTCGGTCTCGTTTGGAGCTGTAGTCGTGAAAATCTAAAATTTATTGCAGGTCCAAGTTCCGGCATCAGGGTCAGAGACCATAGAGTGTGGTGTGTGCCAGCATCCCTTTCTTGTGAGTTCACATTGATGCCTCAAAGCAACGAAGTCCCATTTTCTCCGTTAAAACTAAAAAATTATTTAATTTAATTGCTTGAGCTCCCTCTCCCTTCCCAGCCTCAGGTCAATCACCCCTGCTGTTGTATAGGGGGTTTCTTTTCTTTTTCTTCGGAAAAAAAAAGTGGTGTTATCTCCAGAGCACTTTTTATTAATGCCAGAGCAACAACGTGAACTGCTAATGTATAATCGTTTTGGCATTAAAGTCGCTCTGGAAATAACTTTAGTATGTACGAATTCGCTGTTTTTCTGCCTTTTTGTGTTTGGTCTTTTGTCGTGTGAAGTGGATGAAAGATAATGTGAATGACTTGAGTGTTTCATAAACATGTACATGCTTTGATTTGCTAAAAGTCGAAATAAACGGTGCTTTCGTTTTCCGTAACCTAAGTAAGGAAGCCACATGAGTTGAACTAGAGAGCAGCTCTCTCCTAATCTTCTTTAGCCCCACGTCTTATTGGAGGTAGGATTTGATCTCAGGTTTTGAACGCCAACCACATCTCGGAGATTTTATCAATTGATTTAGCTGGCATCTTTAGTTAGGTGCCTCATTCACTATGCAGTTAGTTTAGCCCAGAGTTGATTAAATGGCACGTTTAGCCATTCTGAGATTCAGCTTTAATAGCACAGAAGGTAACAGAAATTGTTAAATGTTGTTGATCTTAATGTGACGTGAAGCGCGAAAGTATTTCGTTGGTATGTATAGCGCTGCAAATGGGGCAAGTTGGCTCGTTATAGAGCAACGCTTGGCTTGTTTTGAGATCTAGTAGAGCCTGAGGCTTGAGTTTATAGGCTTGTAAGTATAAAATGTATCTATTTTAGTAATTGGTTATGAGTAGACTGGCAAGTCACAACTTAATTCCTCCTCAAAGTTTGTGTTAAATTCCTTATGAGTATAACTATGCCCTATCGAGTTAAGTGTAAGCCTAAATGGCCGGACTCAAGCCTAAATAAGTGCAAATGGCCAAAGATTGAGCTGAAATTATCTAAAGGTTTGTTTGCTTAAATTTCTTTTCTAGGGAAAAAAAAAAAAAAAAAAAAGTCATTCGAGGATGAGAATATTTTTACTAGATTTTCAGCATGTTTCACCGGGAAAGAAAACTGTTTAAATAAAAGTAGCAAAGTTTTTTTTTTTTTTTTTCTTTTAAGTAAATGTAGGAAGATAGTCCTTCACCATAAAAGTAAAAATAAATATTGAAAATATTTTTTTTAACTTGAGCTCAAGCTAGAAGTTTTCTTGCTTAGTGATCTTCAAGCCGAGCCCGTGCTCAGCTAAATGCTAATAAATCGAGCTTTGAGCCTTGAGGTCTCAGCTTGACTCATATATAAATGGAGACAACAACAAATTAGAAATTGTATTTTCAGTTTGTTTGGTATGAATAAACCAATTTTTTTATGTTTTTATGTCTACTTGGACCCCATTAACATAAGACACCAAATATAGGCTATTTAATATTTTATTTGAAATGATATTTATTCCAATTAAAATAGGGTGCAATAATCATTCTAATTGGACTATTTGAAAAGTAAAAGCATCATTATCTAATCACGCTAAGAAAGATTTTAGGCTAAAAAGTTACACCATAACTTATGTATGAGATCTCAAATTTTATCACAAGATAAGTTTAATAAAGTTATGGGAATGTAATGTCGTCACTCGTAACTCTAAAACTAACATTCGCGTAAAATTGACAATTAATTAGTCAAACTTTTGCTCAACCCATTTAATAAAGGTACACCAATTTATTGTAAGATAAATTTAGGGTAGTATTATTATCAAGACAAAAGTATTGATGCTAGGGTAACATTATAAAAAATTGTGAGCTATTGTTCATTAGAAGTTACGTCATGAAAAAAAAGCAGTTATGCTATGAGTTGAATTAGGTCTCGTTTGTACGAGGTATCTGTTGTATCACTATTTTATCACTAATTATAGGGAAAAAAAGCTACGCATTTAAAGCTTCCATCTCAAACCGAATGCTCGCTTTTTGCCATCCACCATTTGTTGTTGGTCCTATTTTGAACAAATATTATATTATTCATCAGTTTTCACAAGATCAGTCAAGATCGCGGATATTTTGAGCAATTACTTAGAGCCTCAAAATGCTTCTATTAAAAAATTAATTATAATATGAGTTTGTTTCTATTGCAAAACATATTAATAATTGAAAAAAATAATAATTTACATATAATACATAATAAATATAAATATATAAATGTATAGTAAAACTCATATATTAATTATAATAATAACAACAACAAACCTAATTCCATAAACACTTCCGTTAAGTAGTAGGGTCTAATAGGTTAGATACATGCTAGTTTAGACTTGAAGATCTCAAGACCATCTCCTTATAATTAAAAAAAATGTTAAAAGTAAGAACTCCACATGTGAGTTAAATGTAAATCTCACATAAAAGTAGTAGAAAAGAAGAAACCAACGTATAATGTAATAGATTACCCTACCTAATGTCAACTGATTTTAGAATAAAACCCTAATTAAGTTTATATATAAATTTTTTATGTGTGCCAACTTTGTGCATCGGGTTCAATACCCCATAAAATTTAACAAAAAACTAAAAATTAAGCACATGTGGTGTTAAAGAAAGAGGGGGAAAAGACCAAACTACAAGATATGCTGGTGCAGTGGAGTGTTGTGCAGCCACTGCGCTGCAGAATTCACTGAAAAAAAATCTAGAAATCAACTCATTTGCCTCTTCCCCATTTGTCCCCTCTTTCTCTCTCCTTCTATGGCTTACTTTCTAGGGTTTTTTTTGCATTCAAGATCCAATTTTTAGGGGCTTGTCGGTGGTAGATCTTGTGGCCTAGATAATGAACTAGGGCTAGGAACGTTTTGATCTTTTGCTTGAATTTTAGCTTGAGTTTTGGAAATTTCGTTTCTGTTTTGCAATGCTGTTGAAAAATGTTGCTCAAAATATCTGGATTTTGTTAAGTTTTGATTATTGAAGTTATTGTATCATGTTGTGGATTTGTAGTATGAAACTTGATGTTACTGGAAGAGATGTGTGTAAATGAGAGGATGTATTGATTAGGGTTTCCTTCTTTCTTACTGGGTCTGGGGCCCTTCGGAAATAGTATCTTGTAGGGGTAAGGTTGCTTATATCTCAACAAACACCCCCCCACCCCCCCCCCCCCCCCCCCCCCGGGGCTTTGGCGGGAGACTCTTTGAGGCACTGAGTTGTTGTAGTATTAGCTAGGGTTTATACTAGATTTTCCCAATTTGTTGGAGGGAAAGCAAGATGGCTTCTGATATAGGAAACTTTGGTGAAATTGCAAATTTTGTGCAATTATCTGGTTTGAATGCAATTGCTCTAATTGGGTTGATAGTTAAAGCTGCGAATTCGGCGCGGTTGCATAAGACGAATTGCAAACAATTTGCTAATCATTTGAAGTTGATTGGGAATTTATTGAAGCAATTGAAAATATCTGAATTGAAGAAGTATCCTGAGACTAGGGAACCTCTTGAACAATTAGAAGATGCATTGAGAAGAGCTTATTTGTTGGTGCAAAGTTGCCAAGAGAGAAGCTATTTGTACCTATTGGCAATGGGTTGGAACATTGCTTATCACTTTAGGAGGGCTCAGGAGGAGATTGATCGGTATTTGCGGATTATGCCTCTCGTTAGTCTTGTCAGTAACGCTCGTCTCAGGGTATGCCCTTTTTTTGCTCTAATCATTTCGTTGTGTTTTTGTTTTGATGAAGTTTATTTTGTTGAATATACATTGATTTGTTTCTGATCATGAATTTTGTTGTAGAGTTGGTAGAGGTGTAAATGAACCAAGTGTTCAATGGACTATTCACATTTGGAATTGATTATGGCTCATTTGTGTTTGTTTTGAGGGCTTGAGAGCTTATCGAGCAGACACGATTAGCTTAATGAGTCAAGTTCAAACTGGGGTGCTTGACTTGCTAATATTTGCAAACAGTTTGATAAAGGCTCAATAAGAGCGCATTAACATCTCAATAAGGGCTCGTAAGTAGTTGGTATTAACTTGGAAATGATTTGCTAATGGCTCGATAGCAACTTGAATAGCTTAGATTCGTTGCGAGGTCGGCTCGGTAGCAGGATCGGCTTGATAATGAGCTCGATTTGGCTAGATAATGACCTGGCTCGACTCGGTAACTAGTTTGAATCGGCTCAATTAGGCTAACAAGCCATGTTAACCCGAGTTGAATTGGCAACTTTATTTAATATTCATTCTGTTTGATGTTCTAATCTAAATTTCATCCCCCAAGTTTCTACGAGGGAAGAGGAACAATAAAGATCAACTAGAAAGTCCATTATTCATGACGTGTTAAGGACTTCACACGTGATTCTAGTAAGAAATCCTACATTGGAGTGGTAAGAGAGAAAATATCAACATATAAGCCTAGCGGGCTACTCTAAACTAATGCCAATTGGTTTTAGGATAGAACCTCACTTGGGCTTATATGTGGATCTTGTATATGCCAACTCGTGTGTTGGGCCTATGGCCTGAAATTTCACACTGTGACATAAAATTCATGGTCCCGTATTAGACTGAAACCATGCTGCTATATCTTATGTTTTATTTGAATGTTAGGAACGACTGGAATCTATCGAGAGGGACCAACGTGAATACATGTTTGACGAGCAGGATAGGAGGATGCAAGTTGCAATTTTGAGTCAGGAGCCATGTAAAACTGATACCGTGCTGCTAAAGAAGACCCTTTCATGTTCTTATCCAAATCTTCGTTTTGACCAAGCGCTTCAAACAGAAACTGAGAAGCTTCAAGCAGAGTTACAACGATCTCGATCTACCATGGGTGCAGATCAGTGTGAAGTAATTCAACATCTAATTGAAGTTACGAAAACTGCTTCAAGAAATTCCCGTCAGATTGAACTGAACCATTTGGTGTCTCATGATGGGAAAGATTGCCGTGTTGATGAATATTATCCCAGGGATGACGCTCCATCCACCAAAAGGTGGTTTCATAGTTATGTTATTTGTCCTCCTAAAGGTTGACTCGAGTAGTAGGTATTTAGACCTGGGTGCAAATTCATCCTTTGCGCCACCTTTTGGGTCTCTCTGTCCTAATTTACCTATTGCACATAGGAAAACCTTTGAGTGGGTGGTGTCTACAACTAGTGGATTAGTTTAGGTGTATGTAAGTTGGCTTGAGCACTCGGTTACCGAAATAAAAACCTCCTTTCTGCATTTGTTCATTATAGCAGTCTTAGGGCCTATTTGACAAAGTTTCTTCTCCGGAAAAGAGTGTTCTTTTCCTAGAAAAGACACTTTCAAAGGCCTTTGACATGAAAAGAGAAGTGCTATTAAATGAAAGTAAAGCTATATTTTTTGCATTTTAGTGGTAGGAAAATAGTGCTTCTCCTTTGAAGCAAAACGAAAAACAAAAACTAGAAATTTTTTAGACAAAAGTACCCCTATTCACAACATTTTTTGCAAAAGTGCTTATGCAAAAAGTGCTTCTAAAACGAGCAGTGTTTTCAAAGTAACTCAAGCTGAATTGAGATAAGCACTTTTTCATGAGTATAATACCAAATAATTGATACATGTATTTTTTCTTAAATATATCTTCGTCTTGGTATCTTTTAAACTTTTTCTTCATGTTTATGTTCTCCATAATTGCAGGAAAACTTCTTCATCCCCAACAGGACAAGGTTTGCAAGTCTCTAGCGGATCAGACCAATGGGAAGAATGGCACACAGATCTACTTGACTGTTGTTCTGAACCCAAATTGTGTATGTTTCCAACTTCTTCAATCAATCCATTACATTGACATATCGTAAATGCTGTACGAAACACAGGTAATACGAGACACATGATGTTAAAAGCCTATGACCATGGGACTAGGAACATCAACAACAATAACAGTCCCAGTGCCACAGACTAGGAACATCAATTCACTATTTAAATTTTTTAGAGTACAAGTCGCAAAAAGGAAAATACATGAAAAATTCCTTCAAAGGAAGAATATTATGTTTATATGGGTGAGGAAATTCCTTAAACAAGGACAACAAGCTGGGTAAAGGAGGATTTATGAGTTTCGAACTTGAGACATAGCCGAAAGGGTGTAAGGATCTTAACCACCAATCCAACCCAAGAAGCTCTTCTAAGAAAGAAAAAATATTAACTTCTCCTTTGGTGGTTCCAAATGCCCAACCTCTATCGCACTCAACTCTTTGTTTTTGACCCAGTAGTGGGTATTGTAAAATTTCACCGAGCCTTAAGTCCAACCGATGTTGGTATATATGAGGTACACGTATAAGTCTAAGTGAGGTTCCATCCTAAAACTAATTGCCATTAAGTGGAGCAGCTCACTATGTTTATATGTTGATCTTATCTCTCTTACGACTCTAATGTATGAACATTTTAACTATACTCACGTGAAATTCTCAACAGACATTTAGAAAAAGAGTCCATAAACAGATATCTACAGAAATTGGTTTCCATTGTTTCGCCTTTGTTTTGGCATCTATTAGGCAGTAGGCCTGTACTCCTTGAAATTTAACATGTATCTAATTAGCTTTAGTACTGTGCCTGAGACCCTCACCTATCAATATGGTTCAAGAGTTTTAAAAGTTAGTGTTTATATGACTGTATGTTTATATCGTAATCCCGACTGAAGGAAGCAATGATGTAATTTTTCTCTTTTTGCAGGCGCGAAAACTTGTTTTTTTCCTTGTGGTACTTTGTCAAAGATCGTATCAGTTACAACCAAAAGGCACATGTGTAAGTCTGTAAACTTAATTTAGGCTTGTTTGACCAAACTTCTTTACGAAAATAAGTGCCTTTTTGGAAAAAGAAGCAATTTTTTTTAGATTTCAAGGGTGCTCGGCCTGGAACAGAAGTGCTTTTAAATAAATGTTTAAGCCTTTTTTTTTTTTTTAACTTTTAAGCAAAAATAGGAAAATGGTGTTTATCTTTTGAAATAGAAGTAGAAGCAAAAACTAAAAATTTTTCGAAGAAAAATACCCCTATTCACAACACTTTTTACAAAAGTTCTTTTGAAAAATCAGTTCTTTTATAGCTTGTACAAACAGTCCCTTATACTTAAATTGGGATAATCTACCACACTTTGCTTGTTTCGTTTATACTCTTGGATTAATTTTCCTAACCCATGCCATGATATTGGGGAAATTCGGAGCATAATATATAGTTTTTCTTGTGGAGTTCGTCTGTTGTCCCGTTTCTCCTTCTTGTAACAATACCGAGCATCAATTTAATTATGAAAGTAGAGTTTTTCTGATGTATGTGTTGAATATGGCTGGTTGTAGAGCGATTAGTTACGATACACCGGTTTATTTGATGGGTTGCTTAATGATGGCAGCCTCAGCAGAAGCCTGCAATGAACTGATGGCTTATTCATTGGTATTGTCATGTTGTTGCTACACTTGTTGTGTCAGAAGGAAACTCCGTCACATGCTTAAAATCAAGGTAATCCCTTTTCCTCGACTTCAAATTGGCCGATCATCTTGCACGTCATTGCGCTAGAGGAATAAAACCATTTTTCGGCTTCCATAACAATGTAAGTTGTTAGAACAACTGTTTTCTTGATATAGTATCAAAGCCTTTTTGGTCAAGAGGTCTCGAGTTTGAATTCTAACAGCACCCGCTAATTATGAGTACAATTTCAGCGCAACGTATGAAGTAGGCCTTATGAGATCCGCGCTTTGAGCTTTCATGTGGGGTGTATTAGAGTATAAAACACAGCTTTCACTTAACGAGTTATGGCAATTGGTTCTTTGATAAGGCATCAGAACAATTTTAGTCGAGAAATTTGTGCTTGCAGCTTAACCCCCACCCTCAATACTATTTAAGCACAAGGTATGAAACGGGTCGTGCAATATCTACACTTCAAGTCTAATAGACACTGATATTAGAAACATAGTAGAGAATAAAATCACTTTTGAATCTTCAACTAATAGCATAAATTGTTAGATACCGTAGTTCCTCAACAAACTCTCAGCAAAACATATCATTTTGCAGGGAGGCACGGTTGACGACTTCCTTTCGCATTTACTATGTTGCTGCTGTTCTCTGGTCCAAGAATGGCGAGAGGTCGAGATGCATGGCGTAAAAGGTACCTTTCTCATTTCCTTTACCTTGAAAATATTGCCATCGTAGGACTCGTTTGCCCAAACTTCTTTTCTTGACAAAATGTTCCTTTTTCAGAAAATAGCACTTTGTCCTGTAGGATTGACCCAGTATGGTTAGACCAAGGCTTCATGCTCGTTACTGTTAATGAAATATCAACGAATACAAATATTCAAAGTAAACCCTTTGACGATCAATTCAGAATCCCAAAATATATAAGTCTAAGATGACCCTTTATCCTAGTAATCTTAAGAGTTACTGGCAACTATGACTCTAAGAATTTGCTGTTGAATAAGCAACTTAAGAAATAGATTTCAAGTGGGAAACCCAAAAACCTTCAACGTAATTGACACATTGGCCCACGTATTCCATAATATCTTGAACAATTACATGCCAACTTTGAAAGTAATCGCTTTTTTTTGTTTACGTTCCCGGTAGGCCCATCGAAGACCATGATCCATCCACCATCGCCACAGCGGATGGAAACATCGTAATTCGGGTTGCAGTTTCCATGTCCTCATTGGATCTGAGAATGTAATATGAACTGGTTAGCCGTTAGCTGTTAGCTAATTGAACCGACTCATATGTTGTTATGCAACTTGAAAATAGATTAATTGTGGGTATTCGATGATCATATGTACAGTATTAAGGGCCTTTTTTTTTTTTTTTTGTGTTCAAAGTATGGAGTTGTAACATATGAATGGTACTAGTTAGTATGAACATTATAGGATGTTTTATTGTTTTGGATCTCTCATGTTATAATTATAAATATAATTAATCTAATATTTACAAAAGTGATTATTATGAGCGTCACTGATATGACTCGCAGAGAATGATGTTTATAAGATTGTCCTGATAATAATATTGTCAGACTCAAATAAAGACACTTATTAAATGAAAACCGTGATGAAAATAGTGTTATGGACCATATAGGATAAATAGC
The DNA here is from genome assembly GCA_018398585.1 of Simmondsia chinensis. NCBI lineage: Eukaryota > Viridiplantae > Streptophyta > Magnoliopsida > Caryophyllales > Simmondsiaceae > Simmondsia > Simmondsia chinensis. Next base: position 38,628,600 of record JAGTTD010000007.1, read on the forward strand.
TCAAATAAGGGATGGTAATAGGGCGGGCCGGTACGGGATATTTCCTTCATACTTGTATTTGCTACAACTGTATGCCAGTCATCAGCCTGTTACTTGTTGTCGATATTATGCTCATATCTACATGACGGGTATAACCTTGTACTTATTCCTACTCTATTACTTGTGGGTGCCTAACGAGTGCCTACCACATCTTACATGGATGCCCCATACCCGCTTCATTACCTGTAGATACTTAACGAGTCCTATTACCTACCTAGGATTTTCATAATTGATAAAATGTTAAAAATAATTGTTGTACAAAAAATATAATAATTATGAAAACAAGTAAACATCCGACCTCAAATAGGTACTACGGGTGTGGCGGGTATAAGGCAGCTAGCACAATTATATCCGTACTTGTTCTATACCTATGACAGTTACCACCACTAGGGTGCCAATTGAACCCAGATCTATCGGATATGCATCTAATCTGATTTATTTATAATGGATTTGGATGTGAAAAATGAGTTTTAAATGGATATAGATTTGGATGTTGATAAATGGGTTTTGAGTCTGGTTGGATTTGGATGACATCAAATTCAATCTAGACCCAACCAAAATCTGACTTGAAATTATATTTAGTGTATAAGAATTATTGATTAAGAGTATTTAAATGATTGTCTAATATTATATTACTATAGTTATACATATTAATTGCAAAAAATGAAGGGTTAATCCAAATATTGATTTTTAAGGTACAATTATTATATATATTAATAAGGAAATTATAATTTTTTCTAGGGCTTAAATAGGTTATGGATTTGGGTCGGGTATTTGTTTCACCCGGTAGATTTGCATTTAGCTTGAATTTTTTGTAGAATAAATGGGTATTTTTTGGATTCGGGTTAGGTCAGGTTTTTTTCTCGATTAGATTTGGATGGAGGCAAACCTGACCCATTATCATTCCTGACCACCATATGCACTCGATGTGTACTTGCTATTGCTTTGAAATAAACACGTATTCACATTTTAAATGAGACAGATATCCATAAATAACGAATTTTACCCACCTCATTTTTATCGTCAGCCGAAATTCCCAAACAAATAGAAATTAAGAATTGGGATCATAATCCAAGCTAATGTATAGCTTAAGTGCCCCACATTCAAATAATGGAGATACTATTTTACTTATTATAGCAATTATCTAATAATCATTTAAATCTAGCACCCACAATTTAGGATGGAGGTCTTCGGAAACAACCTCTCGTTATAGTCTCACTCTGAAGGGGTGAGGCTGCATACATCCTACCCCTCCCCTCTGACCTTGCTTACGCGAGAGCCTCTTGAGGCACTGAAACTGTTGTTGTTATTGCTACTAGCACCCACAACTTTGAAGGGGTAAGTGCTCCACATTCAAATGATCTACAGGATACCATGTTCGCATAACGACTCGATCTTCAGGTTGGAGGTCCGCGGAAACAACCTCTCTTCTACCCGGAAGGGGGAAGGCTGCATACATCCACCCCCCCAGACCCCGCTCGTGCGGGAGCCTCTATGGCACTGGGACTGTTGTTGTTGTCGTTGTTTGTTGAATATTATTTCAGCTTTTTAAGTACAATTTTCGGTTTTGCAATTATCTGTTTTTGAGATTCAAATACGAAATAGAAAAAGGAAATAATTGTTCATCATACTAGAGATTTGCAACTTTATAAATGACTCTATGTCTAAAAATCATACAAGATTTACTTTTCGATTATCATTTAAAAAGTTTATCGAGCTCATTTTGTTTATCTCACGTTTCCCATAGTGACACATATATTAAAAATTTTCTTAATGTATATTTGTATAGCAATATTTAATAAAAAGATATTAGAGATAGTTGTGATGTATAGGTTGGATTTAATGTTATAAACTATAAGAAATTTTTATTGTATAAATTATATTCTACGAACATATTATAAGATACGGGAATCAATTCTAAGTAAAGAATGATCGGAGGACCTAATTTTCTTTTTCTATTATTCCTCGTATTCTTTTAGTAAGTGGTCGTTCCTTTTATTCATTAGCATAATTGGAATATTCACTTCTTAAATACCAAAATTCCGAAAAAGAAATTTTCCTTTTATCTTGGCCTTCCAACAAAAAAGTTTTGATGTAACATAATGTCGTATTAAAGTGGGTTGTAACATAATGTTAAAATAATTAAAAAATGAAGGAAATTAAAAAAAAGGAATTTACATGGGAATTATTTAAAATGAAAAATTAGAAAGGAAAATACTTTTTGCAGACACTTAATAAATATTTAAAAAATAAAACTTAAAAACAAGAAATTTGATTTTCCGTTGCCAGGAATCGAACCTGGGTCTCTCGGGTGAAAGCCATATATCCTAACTGCTGGACGACAACGGACTTCTCATGAGCTTTGTTCAATAAAATGTTATTTTTAATATATATTCATTTAGTTATTATAATTTTTAAGTTTTTTTTAACTAAAAAAATCACTTAAATTTTATGTGATGTTTCAAAAAATCATTTAGATTTTATAATTTTTAAAAATCCACCTAAACTTTACAAAAAATTTTTAGTGTCGTGCCTTAATATTAACACCATTAACATCCATTAGTTTTTGTTGACATGACATTAAAAAATATTTTTTAAAAATATAAAATTTATTTTTTACGTATTTATAAATTCATTGGATACTTAAAATATTTTTTAAATATTTTAAATTATTAAAATTTAATTTGAATTTTTTTCAAATTTTTTTCTTTTTTTTCTTCAAAAGTAACGTCAGTAAAAAATAACGGATATTAACGGTATTAACATTAAGGTGTGATATTGAAAAATTTTGTAAAGTTTAAGCTATATTTTGAAAAATTAGAAAATTTAGGTGATTTTTAGTAAAAAAAAAATTATATTTTAATCGTGTCAATATAATCTATATACAACTTATTTGTTTAAGTTAGTTTCTATAGTAAGATTAATGCTAAGTTGTGGCTGAAATTTATCACAAATTAGTCAGGTTAATGGATCAGTTTGTATTATGTCATTTGCGTCTAACATGCTTGGACTATTAAAATTTCATTATTGTCGTAATTTTAATTTGACTGTACGACTAAATTAACATTATTAAAAATAGGAAAAAAAATTACGTTGAGCAAATTATAGGAACTTTTACCGTAAATAATTCTAAATTTAAAGATTTAATGAATTGGTTAAAGTAGAGGGAAATTATGTCCTTAAATCTTGGCAAAAAAGTAAATAATTAAGGAATTTGAGTTGAATTAAGTTTCTCCTGTTCTTCCTCATTAGGCTTGAGTGATTGTACACCTGCGGACATACTACGCACTCACCCAAATTGGGCTAGATTTTCAGGTTGGGGGTCTTCGGAAACAGTCTCCCGTCAGGGTCTCACCCTAATGGGGTAAGACTGCGTATATCTTATCCCTCGGAGACCCTGTGCGAGCGGGAGCCCTTGGGGCACTGGGTGTTGTTATTGTTGAGTTGAATTAGGTAAAATGAATGGAGAGAGAATTAGTCATGTTGTAGACCCCATTGGGTGGGAAAGGTCAATTGATAATGTTTTTAAAAATAAAAGAACCAGAATAAAAGAATCGACTCTTTTTATCTTAACTGTTCAAGTTCGAGATTAGTGAAGTTTTTGCTATGTTAGCTCACGAGCCTAAAATGAGTCTATCTTAATATAATTTGTTAGCTTAAATGAGCCCAAGTCAAGACTAAATAGCTTCTGCAAGCATAGATTAAGATTAAAATAAGCTTAGATGAGACGATATTATATAACTTGAAGCAAACAGAATTGGGTTCAAGCTCAATGAGGTGGAGGTGGGATCGAGCTTGGAGCTTTCCAACCTCAGCAGGCTACGAGCTGATCGTCCAGCACAATAAGCCAGGACTCAGTTCGGCTCTATTCAGTTCAGCTCAATTTATATTTCCTTTCACATATAGTAAGAAAGTCTCATATGAACTACACGGAGGGTTGATTTAGTTTCAGATCATTAATACTACCTTACAGAGACTTTACCGGTTGAGTTAAACGACATCTTTCAGGTTAGCTCAAATAAAAAAAAGTGAAACCAAGTTGACAAAACTAAAATCATAAAAGAAAAGTAATTTATTATATATTTTTTGCATCATGTGCGTAATCCCACTATTATTTTATATTAATAATGATGTTTGTTTCCTTTAGCCGCAATGTTCATTCATTACACTGCTCATATAATTGTCACAAAATTATTCATTCATTTTTAAATATCTTTCAGATAATAAATTTTTTTTTTATATTCTGATATTTTTTTTTTTTTTTGATATGAAACTCAAATCATAATCTTATTAATCGAGAAAGTACGAATTCAAAACCTAATAATTTTAACTTTTAATATTAAAATAAGGGTTTTTTTTCTTTTTTTTTTTTTGGGGGAGATACTCCTTAAAATTACTATAATAAAAATCACTTAAATTTTAGGTGTGGTTTCAAAAAATTATCTGAATTTTTTTAAGTCACATATAAACTTTCTAAAATTTTTTAATGTCACACCTTAATATGATGGTGTTAATATCTGTTAATTTTTGATGATGTGGAATTCTAAAAAAATTTAAAAACTTTTTTTTAAAGTACTTAAAATATTAATAATTATTTTAAATGTAACTTCGAATTTTAAAATTTATTTTCTCTTTTCTAAAAGTCATGTTAGGAAAAGCTAACGGAAGTTAACGGCGTCAACAATGAGGTGTGACGTTGAAAATTTTTGAAAAGTTTAGGTGCGACTTTAAAAATTAAAAAATCTACGTATTTTTTTCAAAATACACCAAAAATTTAGGCGATTTTAGTAAAAAGAAACCTTAATATAATTTTAGAGTAATGATATTATTAGGGAAAAAATGTAAGCGTTATAAATTTATGACCAATATATACTTTATGTCAATTATTACTCCGATAATAATATTTTATGGCTTGTCAGTGACTGACAACCATAATTTAAACACTTAAATATATAAGATAACTGTACTCTAATAAAATGGGTAAGTGGGCCGAGATCGTCTGGTTATAATGAGGCCCAAGAAGGGCCCACTAAAAAGATGGTGGGACCTATCAATCAGGATAAGGATGGTAAAGGACACTTTATCACAAACATGCCCCCACAAAAAAAAAAAAAAAATTTGTATATTTGTATATTTGAGTATTTATTATTTATATATTTTAATATTTAACTATATATTATATTTTAAAATTTATAATTTAGGTCTAATGTGACAAAATTAGCTGAAATCTTGTCAGAAAATTTTACATTAAAAAATACCGATGTCGTACATAATTTTGATAATATATGAATTATATTAATGTTCGAACAAAGTTTAGCATACGAGGATAAAAATTTACTGAATTTTAATGAAAGATGTACATATTATCAAAATAATGTATAATGTGCACATTTTCGGAGAAAGCTTACCGGATTCAGGAGATATATTTGATGGTAATGTTTTCGAATAATAATCTAATGACTTTGTGAAGAGTACTTAATGATTAAAATTTTCAAGGTATTAGAAATATAAAATGTTTAAATTACTGTATGTATTGAAAAATATCAAGATACTTAAAGTACAAAATTATTTTTTCAATTGATACGAATAATTTAAACTTTTAAGATAATTAGTTGTCTAATTATTATTAGAGTAGTATAGGTGAAGTAGGCGCATGTTACCTTAAGTTGATCCCTCAACTCATATTCTCGTCGGAAAACGATTTATGAATTATATGTTTCTTATATAATTATATATAAGAAGAGGAGACCGATTACTGCTCTGGTCAGGAGATGCGAACAACTTTATACTACTGTCGGCAGGAGAGGGAGAGATAGGCCAAATAAAAAATGGTTGGAGACAATCCGACACGACCTAACCCACCTAAATCTACGGGAGGAGATGATCTTAGATAGAGCTCAGTCGAGAGTTAGTCTAGGGGTAACCGATGTAGCAACTTAGAATAGAGGAGTATATTTTGGCTAACATTAGGGTTTCTAGGTTTATATGACTGCCTCTTTGATGTACCTGATATGGTTGGAAGTTGTTTCGTTTGCCTACTTTCTCATTTGCCTTTTTGTCTATTAGTTGCCTTATCATTTGCATATTATTTTGTCTTTTGGTTGTTTTATGCTTTCGTTTTGCTTACCTTATCCCGTGTTGTTGCATTATGCTTTCATGTTGTATGCTGCTTACATCCCACCCCCTAGACCTTACGTATGCCGGAGCTCTTGAGCATTAGGTTTCTTGTTGTTGTTGTTGTTGTTGTATGTTTCTTATATAATTAAATAAATAATAACTAATAGTAATACATAACAAGACTAGAAAAATACGATATTTATTCACTATTTTTATTAATAATTACGTATATTTAGTCTGGCCAACTTTCTACTAGAAAAACACCGTTTTCAGATTTTAAGGTTTTTTTAGCTTGAAAAAAATGTTTTAAATAGAAGTAAAATGTATTTTATTACTTTTAAGTAGAAGCAGAAAAATTGTGTTTCTCTTTTAAAGGAAAAATATAAGCAAAACTATATTTTTTTCAAAACAAAAAACACTTTTAGTAATTCTTTTTAATAATTTGTTTATACAAAAAGTACTTCTAAAAAAATAGTTTTTTCACTGCTTCCAACCGTTCATCACTATGGCCATGACTTAGATACCAAGATCGAAGTCAATCTTGGTCTCGAAGTTGAGATTCCATTGAATGTGTTAAGAGTAAAAACTGCACATGTGAGTTAAAATATCAAATACAACATTAGAGTTGTGAGAGTGAAGAGATCAATTTATAAGTTGTAGTGGGTTACTCCATCTATTGCCAATTGATTTTAGGATGGAACCCCACTTGAACTTATATGTGGACCTCATATGTTCCGACTCTGTGGATCGGGCCTAAAAGGCTAGGTGAAATTTAATAGAATGAATATTATTAACCATTCCGTTTAACTCAAAAGTGATCCGAGTTCAAATTTTATATTTTTTTTCAAAAATTTATGTTCTTTTCTTCAAAAAATTATTTTTTTTAATGGAATTTTAACTATATGATAGTGTTCAATAAACTTTATTGACTAAAAAGGAGATGCTTCAAAGTGTTAGAAAAAAGAGGGGCACGTAAAATCCAACTATGTGACTCATGTTAACTAGATTCTTTTTATCCTTACAGGAAAAAAAAATAATAATAATAACGCTTTTACAAACACGAAAAGAAAACCTTTTTTTTTCACCTACACCAGAGTCTTATCTCAGTGATAAGAGGTAAGTGAAATAATAGAGTATTGCTTTAGGCCAAAAAGTCTAGAGTTCGGTTCTCGCCTTGAACCTTTCCCTGAGAAATTCTGGACTTAGCTGGATTTTGTACTGTGTAGGTCATTGCGTTGGGTTGGAGTTTATCGAGTAACCGAGTTCCTTATAAGCAAAAAAAAAAAAAATGAAAAGAAAATTCAAACTTTATTTAGTTTTCCACTAGGGAAAGATAAATGAATTTCTCAAAAATTGTGGAAAATGCACTTTAGTATAGCTGTTAAATTTTATCGGGCCTTTAGGCCCGACCTACGGAGTTGGAACTTACAAGATCCACATATAAGCTCAAATAGGGTTCCATCCTAAAACCAATTAGCTATAGGTGGAGTAACTTATTAGGCTCGTAAGGTGATCTTTTCTTTCTCTCAACTCCGATGTGGGATTCCACAAGACTCATATGCGGAGTCTTCAACAATAGCTACTAAAGATATTTGTTAGAAAGGATGTAGATAACTAGGGGTGCACATTAGTTTATGACTGGACTGAACTAAATTGTACAGAAGTGTCAAGGAATTAACTGTTCTAAAAGCTTAAACTGATGGGTGAAAACCCAAGATTAATTTTATACTCTAACAAGAAGAACCGGATAGAACAATTCAAAATGGGACCTGCTAGGTTATTTTATTGGCGTAATTTTTGTTTGTATTACGTGTTTTTGAATTTTTCTTTTGTTTTCTTTTTTGAGCTTGCTCTCATACCATGAGAGCGTTTGGTTGTTTCATAGTACGAATTTTGACATCAACTATCAGAAAAAGAGAAAAGAATAGAGGGAGGAGGAACAACACTTATGTCAGTTCTGTGATGTTCATCTGTATATTTTATTACAAAACTAATCCGTTATTTAGTGACTAAAATTAGGTAAAAAAATTAAGAAACTAATTTCAATTTATAGATATCTAGGACTAATTCAAATAAACGAAAAATAAGATATCCATTTAAATAAATCTATAGATGCTAAATACTAATAAAATAAAGAGCTTGAAGATTCTTTTTTAATTTTTACATCGGTAATGTTGGAGGGGGAGGGGGGATGCCGAATTCGAACCCATATCCTGGGGTCAGACAACTGCCACCTCAACCATTGGGAGAAACCGAAAACCGGCATAAACAACTTGAAGATAAAGATTGTGAAGGTGATGCCAAACATGTTCCACTTTAATTAGCACATACTTATTAAGTTGGCCAAGGCATCTACCACTTATAGTACAGTGGTGAAGCAACATTGACATCAATATATATATATCAAAATATTTGTAATCATATTATATATTTATTAATAGTGTACTAAATACAACAATAACAGATCCAGTACCTTAAGGGCTCCCACATAAGCGGGGTCTGGAGGAGTGGATGTACACAGCCTTACCCCTTCAGGGTGTAACCCTGCCGAGAGGTTGTTTCCGATGACCCCCAACCTTATAGGGTTGGCAACACGAGGACTTCACAGAAGGTCACCCATCCCGGTACTGCTCTCGTCAAAGCATGCTTAACTTCGGAATTCTAATGGGATTCGGTGCCTTAGTGCTTGGTAAATGAACCCTTAATAGTGTACTAAATATATCTTATAATACACAAAATGTTACGGAACAGTAAAACACTATAATTAAAAGGATAAAAGAATAAAATAAAAGATGATATGGATTTTCATTGACTACCTTATAATACATTCTTTATGTCAATATATAGATTTTGTCTCTTCTCGGTGTCGGGTCCGCTCTATTTCCTATTGGCCTGCCGTTGGTACTCTACTCTCGTACACCTATTTAGACATGTATCACGTTGGCTAGCATTATTTTCGGGGCATATTTTGTTAATGTTAGGGCAAATATTTCGATATAACAAGCTTTAAAAAGTCTATAATTATCTTGATAATAATAAAAATTACTCAATATAAAATAGTTCAATAATTACTCCTACAACTTCAGATTGTGCGTCACTGGTAAGTCAATGCAATATTGTTACCGTGACCCCCACCACACCCACAGAGAATCTCATTGTCAGTACATTTCACATATTATGACAAAAATATTAAGGGTAAATTATATATTAGTATATTAAAATTTAGTGTATTAATTTTTTTTAGTTTTTAAATTTTGTAAAATAATTTTTTAATTTAAAAGGTTATTTATATTTAATAAAATAGTCTAAATATTAATGTAAAAGAATAAAAGCAGGGCCTGTTTTGCACCTTTATACATCGCTATTTAGATTATTTTATTAATACATGTAACTTTTTTAATTAAAAAGTTACTTTATAAAGTTTGTGGACTAAAAAATTTAATATACCAAACCTTGGGGTATTAATATGTAATTTACCCAAATATTTACATTTTCTATAATAAAAAAATACTAACTTTTATGTTTTTGGATTATTTATGCCAAAGAACCATATACTTTGTTTATTATATCAATTTAATCCTTATATTTTTATTTGTGTTAATTTAGTGTATGTATTGAGTAAAGTTTATATTAAATCAGCGATGTAAATTTTTAATGGTACAATTATGGATTAGCTTAAATCGGATTAGCAGGTAGTTTTGTATAAAATTATGTACGTCTAAAATGATTGTGTCATGAAGAACTACGTTTTTAACTTTAACTTTAATTTGATCATTGGACTAAATGAACACAATATATATTATACAAGGACTAATCGACACAAGTAAAATGTAAAGACTAAGTTAATACAATGAGCAAAATACAGGAACCTTTGAAACTATTTTTTTTAATAATTCAACTACTTCAATCCCTTGTAACAAAGCCCCTAACGAGTTCTTAAGAAAAACGTTAGACTCCCTTCCGCATAAAGGGTTTACCTAAGAAGTCATCGAGAAGAATCTGCTTCAAGTAATCAGAGTTCCGAAGGGTGACTCCATTCAACAGTTGTCTGGATGTAGACTCTGGCTTTCGCAAACCAATCTGCTGCTAGATTTGCTTCCCGATAAATATGGTCAATCTTAAACTGAACACCACTCCGAGCTAACGTTTTCCAATTTCTACCACTATTTGAATTTTCTAGGCAGCTCTATACTCTCCTTTAGTAACTTTAATGATTACCTCATTCTCGTCTTCAGTCCAAAATTTTCAACGGTCCCTTCTGTTGCTCCGTATAAACTGTCTCTCACTGCTATAGCTTTAGTTGAAATAACAGAAGCATCCGTAATTCCTCTATTTTTTATATATGGTAAGAAGTCCGCGTGAGTTGCATATCGGGACAACCCCCCCTAAAAGCTACAAATTCCTACACCTCTGATGAAGACGAGAATCGACCCCAAATCTCGGATATCACACTCATAGAGTTTACCCACTAAGTTAACTGATACATTCAGTTCAACCTAGTTCCTCCTCACATGTCAGATAAAATGTAGGGCTTAAACTCCGGAGTTGCTATTCCCAGGTAAAAATTATTATTATCAGATTAATAATATGACTTATAAATAATAAGAGCTATAAAATTACCTTAAAAATAATAATTTTATTCTGATAATAATAATTTTTGGGGTGAGAGAAAATAGAATTACTTTGCAGAAATTGGGAGCTACTCAAAATGGGGCTGTCAAGGTTCTACTCAGATTTCTCTTTTTCGGTACCTCAACTCGTGCTGCTAATATCAACTGTACACACCACCAAAAAAATATATATATAACTGTTAAAGTATAAAATTATTTGAGATAGTTAGTTTCTTGACATGATATTAAGATTTTGTTGTCTGAGAGGTCACAAGTTTAAAGCCCAACAACCCTTACTCTAAATATTAATAGTTTCGAGTACGAGACCCTTTCCTTGTCGAGGTAAGGTTACATACATCTCATCCTCGCCAAACCCTGCCTTGACGGTGGCCTCTTGAAGGCACTGGATTTTGTTATTTTTATTTCAAGCACGAGATATAGGTGGGGCTTTGGGACAGGCAGTTGATTCATTGATAATTATTATTAACAAGAAAATATAAAGAAAAATAAAAAAGTAATATTTTTAATAAAAAAAAATGTACCTTTTCTTCTTGTTTCCTTAGCTTGGCATTCTCTTCCAAGAGGTGGGACACTTCTCTTTCTAGCTCTGTTGTGTATGCCTAATTTTTCCAAACAAAATAAAAATATTAAAAAAAATATTTTACGTACATAATTTAAGTACAGATCGAGCAATAAATAATTGTATTATAAAGGTTCAATACTCGAGTATCGATGAGTCCTTTTTTGATAACTCGTGTGTCCGTGTAAGCCTAAATCCCACCTCGATTGAATAATACTCATTTAGTGATACACTGATTATAAAAAGTGATATGTAACGGAAGCAAGTTACTACTGTAATTAACTTTCTGCAAAGGGTCATTATCAAATCTGGGGCCTCAATCAACTGTTTCGGTTGCTTATGTCCTTACTGACCTACTTGGCTGCTTACATTGATTTCTAATGTCGTAGAACCACCTGTATGAGATTTATTATTAGACTCGGAATCTAAGTTCCTATGAAAAAAGAGGATTTATTTACGCTCCTGAGTCTTAATATTCTTATGTTATTAACTAAAAGGTGTCGGTGTAGTGGTTCTCACTCAATCTCCAAGCTAGTGATCTTGTCGAAACCGAGCACCACTCTTCTCCAAGTGTTGGTTTCGATTTTTAGGAAAAATTATTGTATTTCTTATCAATGTAAGAAAAATATCCTTATGCTGTTCATATTAGATAAAAAGTAAACGATAATTATAGGGTTATTTACAAAAATAACACTGGAAAAGTTGTCATTTTTCACTTAACGACTATAACTTTTTAAGTTTAATAAAACAATCTCAAAAGTCTAAAAAATTTCAATCAATCACCTTAAATCAAGCCTTTTTAATTGTCGCTACCTACTAGTGGCTTATGTATATATTTTAGAGTGTCCATTAAGCATAACTTAAAAGTATCTAATATGGTGAAGCATTTTCCACCCCTTCCACAACTAAGGTTCGAATCTCGCCTCTTTCAAACTCCGTCGGGATCGAACCTAGTTGAGAGAGAGGGGCACGTGACTGCACTGCCACTTAAACTCATGTTTCATATGCAATGAAAAACTAAAAAAAATACAAAAGTAAACTAAAATTCATATAAAAGTCACATAATATATAACGGGTAATTAACACCATGCATTAAGATAGCTGATTGAAAAATTTTAGACTTTTAAATGTGAATTTCAAAAAAATAAAAAAGTTATGGTTTCATGGTGATTTTTTTAAAGAAAAAACACCAAGATAAAATGAATTTTATGACAAAAAAGAAACAAAAAAACTATTTTAAAATAAAAAAAAATAATACACTAATTTGAACAAATTTAAAGATAGAAACCTGTCTACGAGCTCGGGAGCGAGCAGCAGACTCTCGATTCTTCATCATACGCTTATATCTCCGGTCACCGGAACTCTCCTTTTCCGGCAACCTCTTCTTACTACACAACCTACTCCATACACTTTCCGACGACGCTATCGCCTCAACTTCCGAATTCAACGTCGCCATAAAACACAACTCATTTCCCCATTGGGTACCTCCAAAGATACCATCTTGCTCTTCCTTGCCGGAATTCACCCTCTGCGCGGTGGTTTCCGGCCCCGGTGAAGGCTGCGCCGCCAGTCTTGCGGCGGTGGAAGTGGTGGTGGAGTGGAGAGTGGAAAAGGTGATGTCTTTCCATACTTCTTCCATGGATTTTTTGTGAGTGGAGATCATATCTTTATTGGGTATAAATAAAATTTGCAAATTTTTTTTATTTTTTTTGAAGGGAGACTGAAATTAACTAAGAAGCATTAAACCGATGAAAGTAAAGAGATACGGAAGAAGAATAGGAGGGGAAAATTAGTCCCGCTCGACTTCTTATTAGGCTATTTTATTACTCTAGACTCGTATATTTATTTGGACACGTATCAGTTAAATTTATAAATTTATTTGAGTAAATTTTGTTTATATTTTTTTGGGAGGAAAGAGAGAGAGAATGTGGAGGAGGATTTTGGAGGAGATAATGAAGTAGGGAGTCTCAAAATTTTTACTTAAATATCATAGAATTGTAAATAGTAAATATTATGCCAAATATTTCTATACTTTGTCTATTATGTTAATTTAATTCTTATACTTTTAATTATATTAATTTAGTCCCTATAGAATTTAAAATGTGTCAATTTAATTTTTTGGCCAAATTTAAATTATGTTAATTACGTAATTTTGAATGGTAAAATTATATTAGATGTAAGTAGCTTATTATAAATTCATCTGTTTACTCAATTCAATCCAATTCGTGGCCGAACAATTAAAAATTTTCTTAAAAACTTAACATAAAATTTTCTCTAAGAACCAAATTGATACATTTTGAATTGTATAGAAACTAAATTGACACAACTAAAAGTACAAAAACTAAGTTAACACAATGAACAAAGTACAGAAATATTTGGAATAAATAACCCTAAATATTATGCAAATTCTTTATTAATTTATTACATGTTTGTTATCATTTTTTATTTTATTTTTAATTTTTAACAAATTAAAAACCAAGTTAAAAATTTTTTTTTATGGTTTTTATTCTTTACATAAAAATCAGGGTAAATAACAATTTAGGACATGTTGACTATCGTTTTCGGTTTACAATTTGTTGTATAAAAACTAGAAATCAAAATTTTTAAACAATTTCATACAATTTTGGTTTTTCATTTTGATTTTCAATCGTATGAGAAAAAACTACAAATAAAAAACTAATAATTAGAAATTATTTCTGTAAAATAATTTTATTTTTTAAAATATTTTAAAATATAAATAAAAAACAAAACCAAATGGATTCTTAATTGTCAGAAAAATGGAAGGCAACAGTGGTGTCCTGGAGACAGGAGAAAGAAACGAATTTTCATGAACATTTAATATATAAAATTAGGATAATATTATTGTCGTATTAAAATTATTATTATTAGAATAATATTATAACTTTTAAAATAATTTTTTATTAGACATATATAGTAATAGTTTTTATTCTGATAATAATAATTAATAAAATAACGGGCCATTATTATTTTATTATATGCTGAAAAAATATACAATAATTTAAAACCACCACTGAAAGCGATATAACAGTGTATCCTAATGTTTTTTTTTTTGGTTTTTGGACATTTGCTGTATCACAATGTTTCTGTTTGAAAGTTTTTAATTTAGATTATTTGTTGTATGTAGTGTATATATATACACAGTTACATAGCTTCTGTATATTATTGTCAAGTACTCATATCCTTAAAAGTCTCTAAACCTCAATCCAAGCAATCTTAAAGGAGTGTTATCAAAAATCTCTAAACTTCAATATAAGCAATTCTAAAAGAGTGTTATTTAATATTCGATGCTAAAGGAACATACCCAGTGCCTCAAGGGCTCCCGCCTACGCAGGGTCGCGGGGGGAAGGGGGGGGGGGGATGTACGCAGCCTTCCCCCTTCAGGGTGTTAACCTGAAGAGAGGCTGTTTCCTAGTGCCCCCAACCTGAGGGTGAGGACTTCCCGGGAGGTCATCCATCCTGGTACTACTCTGGCCCAAACACCCTTAACTTCAAAGTTCTAATAAGATCCGATGTTAAAAAAAAAAAAAAAAAGAAATTCAATTGTTTTTTTAATTTAATTTTACTAAGTATATAATATTGTATATTTTATAAAATTTAATAAAATTCCAATGTGATTATATATATCCTCCATGCATCGTACAAGATAACACTAGTAATATATAATGTAACAGTGGTTTCAGGAAAACTTATTAAATTAATTTGGGAGAAAGGTAATAGTTTCATGTCTAATGCTATAACTTGAAAAATGAATAAATGGCCAGAAGAACTCCTGGATTTTTGTAGAGACCTCTCCGATACTTAAGATATATATGTGTAGGAACAGGTAAACATAATATATATAAAATAGTTAACAAAGAGGTAAGGGAAACAAAAACCCAAAAATGGGCAGGATGTTTGTGGTTAAGACATTAAGTGTACATTAGTTTCACATATTTTTCGTCTTGCAATCCTTTTTTTCAAATTGAGATGTCGTGATGTTTTTCGCCTTTTTTGTTCCTTATGTCTACACGGGTTGACTCAGGCTAGATTCGTCACTACAACAACGACAACATACCCAGTGTCCCAAAGGCTCCCACTCGCGCAGGATCTGGGAGGGGTAAGATGTACGCAATCTTACCCCATCAGGGTGAAACCCTGACGGGAAACTGTTTCTGAGAACCCCCAGCCTGAAAATCTACCCCAATTTGGGTGAGTGCGTAGTATGGCCGCAGGTGTACAATCACTCAACCCTAATGAGGAAGAACAGGAGAAAAGAAAAAGGGAGAACAACAAATAGCAAGCAGGCATATAAGCACATAAACAGATAAGTATGTATGCATGCATGTATGTATGTAAGTAAGTAACTAAGTAGCATGTATGCATGTGTGTATGCGCATGTGAACACAGCGTACGTGGCATGGGAGGAAAATAGGGGGAGAGATAGGGGAATATAGAGAGCGCGAGAGAGGGAGATAGTTAAAGAGAGAAGATAGAGAGAGAGAGAGAGAGAGGGAGAATTACAGAGAGTGTATGGGAGGGTGTAGCGAGTACCGCAGAGAGTGAAGTGAAATAGAGTAAAGAGTAAATCCTAGGAGTCCTAAGTGCCCTACACGCACCCGCACTGCGTGTCTACAAACTAACATGAGATAGCCTACTGATGCATAAATGCTCCTACACAGTTATAATAGGTATCCCTAAGCTCAAAATTGAGTCGTCTCTTCACTTTGATTGAGGTAGGCGAGGCCCTGTCCACTTGTCTTCATGAGGTTCTTTTTTGATTTCTTTTTTAATTACTTTGTCTTCAATGAAGGGATAGGAATAGGTGTCCCTGTAAGTGGATATTCGCATCTTGGCTGAGTTTCTAATCAACTCTTGATTTGCCTGCGTCTTCCTCCATGTGCATCTGTCGAGTTGACTCCATCCAACCGTAGGAGCACCAAGCAATTCAAGCCCAAACCATTGCCAGACATCCTTGTGTTATCAAAACGTGCCCGCTATAGTGGGATGCTCCTACACTGTTACATCTGGTACAGCTATACTAATCCTCCACTGAGTTCTATGTAGAGCCATCTCCTCCCTCAGGTTGAGATATGCGAGGTCTCGTCGGATCGGCTCCATCCAGCTCTTCTTTGGCCGTCCTCTTCCCCTTTTACCATTCGTAATATGGAGTTGCTCGCATCTTCTGACCGGGCCATTTGTGGGTCTCCTCCTAACATGTCCAAACCACCGTAGTCGTTGCTCCCTCAACTTATCCTCTATCGGGGCGACGCCTAATTTATTTCTTAAGACATCATTTCTAATCCTGTCCAACCTTGTGTGTCCACACATCCATCTTAACATCCTCATCTCCGCCACTTTCATCTTCTGCGTGTGTTGACATTTTACTGGTCAGCACTCCGCTCCGTAGGTCAAAGCTGGTCTTACTACTGTCTTGTAGTACTTACCCTTTAATTTTAACGGGAACTTTCTATCACACAGTACTGCCGAGCCCATCCTCCATTTATGCCATCCCTCCTTAATCCTGTTGTTGACATTTGCATCCACTTCTCCATCTTGCTGGACCATGGAACCCAAGTATTTAAAGCATGCCTTCTGTTGTATGCACTCTGATCCAATCTTAACAGCTTCTGTGCTTGGCAAGGTGGAGGAGTTGAACTTGAATTCCATATACTCTATCTTAAATCTACTGAGTCTTAGACCCTTTGATTCTAAGGTCATCCTCCAGAGGTCTAGTTTCTCATTCGCATCCTTTCTAGATTCTCCCACCAGGACTATATTATCCACGAAAGGCATGCACCAAGGCACGTCTTCCTGGATGTGCCTAGTGAACTCGTCCATAACCAGAATAAACAGGAAGCGACTGAGGGCTGATCCTTGGTGGACTCCGACTGTAATCGGGAAAGCGTCTGTCTCCTCTTCCGTTGTGCGCACAATAGTCTGGGCGTCTTCATCCATGTCCTTGATGACTCGTATATAAGGCTCGTGAATGCCTTTTTCCCCTCCAGGACCCTCCATAGGGCCTCTCTTGGTACTCTATCAAATACCTTTTCTAGGTCAATGAAAACCATATGAAGGTCCGTTTGTCTGTCCCTGCAGTACTCTATAGCCCTTCTCATGAGATGAATTGCTTCTATGGTAGACCTGCCTGGCATAAATCCGAACCAGATTCGTCACTACGAGTTTTTTATTTTGTAATACGACTTTATCACTAATTACCAAAAAAAAAAAAGGAAAGAAGTAGGAAAAACATACAATTAATAACAAGGAGGCCCAAACGTGCTGGTCTATGTTTCTCATGACTCTCCTGTTATAATTTACTAGTTTTTTTTTCCTGTGCGATCAAGTAATTTTACTTCACATATTTTCATTATATAAAGAATTTATATAGGGTTATTTTTGCCTAGAGTCCTTATACTTTACTCATTGTGTCAATTTAATACATGTACTTTTAATTGTTTCAATTTAGTCCCTCTACTATTTGGATTGTGTCAATTTGGTTTCTAGAATAAAATTTATGTTAAGTTATTGATGAAATTTTTAATGATTTAATGAGTCGGCTATGAGTTGGGTTAAATTAAGTCAATGGGTGAATTTTCAGTGAATTACTTGCATCTAACATGATTGTACCGTTAAAAATTGTATTGTTAAATTTACTTGAATTTGATAATTTGGACTAAATTGACGCAATTAAAAGTACAAGGATTAAATTAATACAATGAGTAAAGTACAGAGACCTTTAGTGCAAATAATTTTTGCTATGGCAACAATGACTTCAATAATATTTTGT
The DNA here is from genome assembly GCA_018398585.1 of Simmondsia chinensis. NCBI lineage: Eukaryota > Viridiplantae > Streptophyta > Magnoliopsida > Caryophyllales > Simmondsiaceae > Simmondsia > Simmondsia chinensis. The sequence goes on from JAGTTD010000007.1 coordinate 38,646,733, forward strand.
TTGTTTTTATATTATGGTTTGGTTTTTTTTTTTTTAAAAATCGATTTAAAAGTAGTTATTTTTTAATTAATCATCACAACTTTTTAAATTACATTCAAAAGTTTGCTTATTTTGATCAACCACCTATATTGACGTTGTTAGTTTTCCGTTAAAGCTACACGTTTTCTTAGACAAAAATGGGGACAGAAACACATATATTGGTATGAGTTCACTTGAGAAAGCAACCAACCTTAAATGTCTGTATAAGGTTTGGAGTTATCGGAAACAGTCTCTCGGCAGGGTTACACCCTAAAGGGGTAAGGCTGCGTACATTCACCCCCTAGACCTTGCTTAAACGGGAGCCCTTGAGACACATGGTCTGTTATTATTGCGCTGTTTTAGTGTTAATTATGTAAATAAGAATAATGTTGAGAGACAAAATTGAAGAAATAGAAATGGACCCAATATGTGTGGCTCTAAGTGGAAGGCATTAAAGATGGGACCTTCTTTTTTTTATAATTAGCGACAGAGCCACGGAACAAGCAGGCCACTCGATAAAGCGAGACTTGAATCCACTCGAACAAGAGCGGGGAAAACAAGCGACAACCAAAATATACACAAAGAAAAACAAAAACAGGAAAAACAAACGCATCACAAATACGGGCACACAAAAACAACAAAAACAAAAAAATCAACCAAATGACAGCGACAGGGAGCAAAATCAAAGATGGGACGTTTTTATCTAATTTATATGCATCCATTCTTTCAAATTGCTTTTCTATGTGGATTCATACCCATATATGCTTAATTTCTACTTTGGTATACTTTTATATGATTACACAATTTTACATTAAAAAAATAAATAAATAAATTTAATACAACAACGACAACAAACCCAATGCCTGAAAGGCTCTCGTTCGCGCAAGGTCTGGGAGGGGAAGGATGTACGCAGTCTTACCCCATCAGGGTGAGACCCTGACGAGAGACTATTTCCGAGGTCCCCCAACCTTTTATTTGATCCAATTAAGGATGGGTGCATGTACGCCTTCGCTGAGCTCACCGGTCTGTCGATGTGGGAAGGAGTGGAATCACGAAGCGAACAGGAACGAGTGTAGAAATAAAAGAGTTTTCTCCCAAATAAAAAAATTTAATGTTACTTATAATTAAATTAATGCTCTATATCAATATAAAATGGACAAACGGAAAGATGAATGAAGCTTGCTAACACTATCTACAACAATAACAACGGAGTTAGTGCCTTAAGGGCTTCTCCAAGATAGGGTTTGGGGAGAGTAAGATGTACGCAACCTTTATCCATACAGGGTTGTTTCCGAAAGGCCCTAAAAGCGAAGACGAGCTAACATTGCCTATAAACTCAAATAAGAATTTAATTATAACTGTTTTTCAGAAAAGTTGATTAGGTAGTGAATACAAGGTCAATGGTCATGTCCACTCGAAACAAAGCGACCGATAACAAAGTTGCCCATGACCAGGTCGCTAAGGTTAATTCATTCGTGTTATAAGAGAATGTCACGTGCCGCGAAAGAAAAAAAAAAATTCTCACTATACGCCATTCATACAAGATCACTCTTCATAGTATAAATACCGAAGGCATTCAATGAAGGCGGACAATAATGATTTTCTTAAGATTCTCTTTCTCCACCTCCATCAATCCTCTCATTATTCTCTCTCCAAAGGTCATTCTAAGAGTATTTAACTAAGGGCATGTTTGATATAGGGTTAACCAAAGTTAATAGTTACTGAAATAATCATTACACTCCTTTTAACCCTGTTTAGTTTAACTTTAACATTTAACCATAAAAAAATTTACCCCCAAATAAGGTTAAAAAAACCATTGCACTACCTCCTCCTAGTACAACATCCATAACAAGAGAAGGGGTAAAATAATTTTCGACTCGTTTATTGTTTGGGAAATTTAGATGTTATAAAAAAAAATATATATATATATATTTTTCTCATAAGCTTATTTTGTTAAAAAAACCCTAAATTACAAACTTTAGAAGGTAAATACCCATAAATGCATGACTCTTCAAGATCTAACTCCTGAACAACCCCAAATTTGACCTATAACAATCATATATTACAATTTAATTTAATTTAATCTTACATTTTGAAATGCTACAAGAATGTTCACAGACCAATACAACACTTCAAGGTTTGCGGAGGGTAGAATGTACGCAGCCATACCCCTACAGGATGCTACCTTAAAGGAACAATATCTTCGAAGGATCCCCGATGCTAAGAACAAAATGTTCAAAGACCAATACAAGGTTTGCAGAGCGTAGGATGTATGCAGCTGACCCCCTACAAGATACTACCTTGAAGGAAAACTATTTTCAAATGACCCCCGATTCTAAAGACAAAATGTTCAAAGACCAATACAACACCTCAAAATTTACGAAGCACAGGATATACACAGCCATACCCCTACAGGTTACTACCTTGAAGGAAGACTATCTTCAAAGGACCCCCGATCCTAAGGACAAAATGTTCAAAGCCCAATACAACACCTCAAGGTTTGCAAAGCGTAAGGTATATACGCAGTCGTACCCCTATAAAATACTACCTGGAAGCAAGACTATTTTCAGATAGACAAAATGTTCAAAGACCAATAAAACACCTCAAGGTCTACAAATTGTAGAATGTACACAGCCATACTCCTACAAGATACTACTTCAAAGGAAGACTATCTTCAAAGGATCCCGATGCTAAGAACAAAATGTTCAAAGACCAATGTTACCCCAAAAAAATGATGTCCTCTGTTGCTGATTAGGTGTGTCAGAAATAACTCAGCAACGGGAGACGTTCCTCAGCAGAGAAGGACAATTATAACCGAAGGTGTTCATCCGATTTAAAATGGAAAATAAAAAAGGAGAGAGAAAACAACAAAGAAGTTAATAAGACAAGAATAAAAGGCACCAAAGGACACAAGGACAATAATCAAAAGGTAACACCTCCAATTCAAAGCAAATATGGCCTTATGTGGAGAAACTTCGTAGTAATAACTATAAATATAAGAAAATCTTCCCCGTTAAGGAAAATCGAGCTTTTTCTCAACAAAATTGAAAAACATTTTTCTTTCATAAAAGAACAAATGTTACTCGTAGTAATCTACTGATCTCATGTAACACAGCTTAGTTCAACCTCAACTTAACTAAACATAAACCCCACAAAAAGGTATAAAACGGAAGCATTTTCTTCAACTAGAAAGGCAATTTTAAGAAAAATATTTCAATTTCAGTTGAAAACATCTATAGAAACATTCATACGACAATGTTTCCCTTTAAACCAGACGGAACAAACTTTCATAGGATCAACCCCATGAGTGCTTCATTTTCCAGTAGGTTGACAAATAAAGTTGTATTATTTCTGCATCGTTCATTTTGAGGTCGGTGGACTATACAGACTTGTCCATTTCTCAATCACCTACTTTGTACCGATGCAAAACATTTTTTTTATTTTTTTTGATAATTAACGACAAGGTCGCAATACAAAACGGGCAGCTCGTACAGACGAGGCCACAGTCAATGCGCATAAAAGCGAGGATCAGAAAACAAAGAGAAAAGTAGCAAAGAAAGGAAAAATTCACCCAGGCGCTACAAGAATACATCACTACAAGATGACACAGGTCCAACCGTATAAAAACTGAAGATGAGATTGATAGCGAATCAGAACACAAATCGATAAATCAAAAACAACTTGAAGTGAAAGAACATAAAAATCCTGAATACCCAAAACAAAGGAAGGCAAATCAAGCAATGCACTGGAGAATTGATAAACGAGTCCAAAATTTTATGCAAGGTAAGCACAATGTTGGCAATCATTATCCCCAATCTCTTTTGGATGCAAAAAGAAAACACAAAATTCTTCTAAAAAATGTCACTAAAAATAAACCAAAACTACTATTCAGCACACCCAAAAAAAAAAAAAAAAATTAAAAAAAAAACTATACATACCCGAATCAATAATCTGAAATTCCCTTGTTTAACTCTTTTTCCAAAATAAATGACCATTAATTTAGGTCAAAGTTTCATCTAGTTCCCTCTTGAAGCACCCCGTGGTACGAACCAACCAAAACGATTCTCGAAACCCATTTACGGTAATTTTCTCTCTCCATCAAAAAGCGCTCAAAATGCATTTATTATGCTCGTTTTTTTCTTGACGTTAAAGATTATTTCAAGGCATTGGGACCTCACCGTTGCTAAGCATAAGATCCTCAGATGAAGGTTGGGCTGGGATTGGGGAGGTGCAAGGGTCAGATGTACTACCTCGTCCCTCATCTTCGAGTGAGGCTTTTTTCTCCAAAGAAGTTGCCAGCTCATCAGTTGCGGAAACAGCAGCTGTTTGTGCGTTTGAGTCCATGGATGTTCCGGTATGCGGTATCCATTTCATCCACTCATCACGCCTCCTTACTTTGTCGCCCTGCAAGATGAACCAGATTGATGAGACATTAATTAATTATATCACGATTTTGATTCTATTGCATGTTACCATTCAAAATTGGGGTATAACGACTTATATATGATATATTATACACGTATGTGTAACATATATAATATAAAAAAGACCCATGCTAGTTGGTATTATAATATAAAGTGAATTATTTAATGTACGTTTAAGTTGATGTGGACACCTCCATTACAGAAAAGGAGCCCATTGATCAAAACTCAGCTTAGACCCCCTTAAAATCTCAGGACCGCCCTTATGACGACAATGAGAATATAGGATCGGGCATTGTCGCCATATTTGTCACAAAGGGATATAGATACATTAGGTTTTTATAGGATCAAAGAGAACTTCCTGACGATCATTAATTATGTATCGTCTCTTGAAAAAAATTAGCAAAATGCATGCAATTTACCTGTACTTCAACCACAGTTGACGCTCTCAACGACTCGAGTATTAGGGGGATACTGCTGGTCAGATTCTGAACCTGCAAAAAATAAACAGAACGGCATATTTGTTCAGGGCAAATACCGACTAGGGAATGAGCATCTTACAAGGAGGAAGCAAATGTACACTTAAATTATCAAGCTTCTAAAACCTGCAAAGATAACATGTAGCAACTACGAAAATGCATCATCAAGGCATTGAGGGCCAAGCTACTCCACAGTGATCACTAGACTTGTGGGAACAAGCATCCATCATATGAGCTTTTTTAGGGCTTGTATGACCAAATTGTGAAAAAACTGTTGTTCAGAGAAGCTTCTTGTAAACCATTTTTATAAAAGGTTTTGTGAATAGCAGGTATCTTTGTCAAAAAAGTTTCCAGTTTTTGCATCCATTCCTATGTTAAGGAGAAACATCATTTTCTTACTTCTATTTAAATGGATAAGTAACTTCTGGTTTTATTAATAAGTATTTTCCTTTCGAGACAAAAAAAAAAAAAAAAATCTGAAAAAAATTGTTTTGAATGGAAAATTTTTTTATTTTTTATTTTTTCAAAAAAGAAGTTCCACTTAACAGGCCCTTTGACATAAAGGTTTCCCCACATTGCTATTAGAAGTAATCGAGATAAGGAAAAACAAGAAGCATGTCATATTGTTGAGAAACAGAACTGTTCAATATAAGACAAAGGTGCATTTTCAACATGTTTGAAATGCACCAGCTAAAACAATAATATTGGAAGCTCAACTGACTAGATTGAAGGCAACTTCAAAAGTAGCGAAATACATCTTGTTAGCCTCTATCACTGGGGCCCACAGCTCTTGATAAGAAATTAAAACAAGGGTGTCAACCTCAATTGGTAAGGAAACAGGACTGAATTCATGAGGGGTAAAGATCTCCAACAGAGGAACTACACATATGTAGTGCACAAAAACAGTGAGGTAACATAGTGCCCACATTATAACAGGTTCTGTTTCTATGCCTTACTCAGGGACCATATCTCTCCATAACGAGCTAACAAAGTTTGACACGACAAGAACATAGCCGGTTTGGATTGAGGTTTTCGGAACCAGGTTAAATTTGGGCCGATAAGTTTAACCCGTTTAGGTAAGTGGGTTAAATTTGGATTTAGATTGGGTCGACCAATTCTGAAAACGTTAACCAATTTAGATAGTTATGCTAGATAATTTGTGTGGTATACTACTGCTATTATGTGTGAGTGTCTAAAATAATTAGAATTGTATTTGACCGCATTAAAAAATTTATTTTTAACAATTATAAATATATCATATTTATTGTTAGTATCGACTGTAAGGTATATTATTAACATGTTTGTAAGTTAACAAACATATAACAAAAAAAAAAAAAGGTCACCAACATAATTAAACAAGTAAGCCATGAGTTATCCGTTTAGTAATTAGGTTGGATAAGGATTGCGAGTTCCTAAACCCTTTAATTAACGAACAGGTTCGTTGCATAATATGAACATGGGCATGATACGAGACATTTGCCAGCCCTACCTCCATATACATAATAATTCTGCAGCCTCAACTCATTTCTCTTCTGCAACAACGAGAGGGTCAATAGCACACTCTAAATCACCTACATGATGACTCGCGAAAACTGAAGGCTGAGGGTCGCTCCTTTCTCCAGTAAGCCATTGCATAGAAAGCAAAATAATGTGCCTGAGAGACTGAACGCAAAAGACTCCAAAATTGAATTGAAGCTTCTTAAATTTGATTCCCATTGAGCACATAAATATCTAGCTTCCAGAATCATAAGCAAAATTTCTTCTTGATCTACTTGCGTAAAATCTCACTCCCTCAATCCGTTGATCACCAAATTTTCAACACTTCTTGATCAATATACTTCAACGGAAACGCTGCTCTGGTAATTATGATTAACCTATTCAGAATCACACTATTGAAAGAACCTTAACGTCGCCTCTTACAGATATTTAACCATCTGGCCCCTTTTCAATTCCATTCCAAGATATTCCTCAAAAGTTGAAATGAAATACTATCTCAAAAATACCTCTCTACTTCTTTTCTTTTTGAACATTTCAAGGACCACGTTATCTACACAACTGTGGCTATGAGGAGAACATATAAACAAAATAAATGGATGGAATAATGAGCTTTCCTAAAAATCAAAAGAATCTCATATGTGTACGCTAGAATGCAAGCAAGACCTATATGGCATATGTTCCAAATATGTCCAGATTGGGAAGAAAACGTAGCAGAATAAATCAAGTGAACTTCTTGATTGAAGTATGATGGACATTGTGATAACATATTTCTACAACATAAAAAAAAAAAAAAAAAAAAAAAAAGTTGTCATACTTAGATGCATGCACAGATCATTCAGAAAAAATACCCATATCCCAGATGTCCCAGCCTCAAATAACTTACCCGAGGAAATTTTGCGATCAATGCAATAGGAACCCAGCCCTCATCATCCATCTTTGACCTTAAATACTCATCCCTAACAAGATTAAGATCACTGCAAAAGACAGCATAAACAATGGAAGAATTCAGGTGAGGTTATTACAAAAGAAGCCACATATGAAGAGAGTTAAAACATTGCAGAACATTGACCTAAAGGCAAATAACAAAAAGCATGACAATAACTACCGAGCTACCTGAAATAATAATCAATCTGATTTAATATTGACAGAGCAGGCTCTTGCATAATATAGTTGACGTAAATGGGAGGACCTGGTGGTGTGCCAACATAGGAAACTCCCAGACTTGGAACGTAAAAAACTGGAGGCGGTAATTCTGAAGAGGCTAACACGTGAGAAAATTAAAGGAGGAAGCAATATCTACAATAGATAAGCATGAGCAAATTCGTATAAATTAAACTCACCAGGATAAACCACGGCATTTCCATAAGATCCTACAGGTGTTGGGGCAATGAACGGGGCAGCCCCTTGTACAGGAGGTCTCATATAACCTCTGCCGCTAGGTCTGTGAGGCTGGCCATGAACGCCTCGCCCATGTGAACCTTGAAAAGAATTCCAATCAAAATTTACATGATCCTGATCATGATGGCCAACATTGTTATTAGTCCTTCCATCTCCACGTCCATGCTGCACAAAATTGCTTCGTCGAGATGAATTTCTTTGCGTAGTTGGTCCATTTGCAGCATGGGATTCTGGCACAAAGCCTCCAGGAGACCTAGCATCTCTTGCCGATGAATCAGCGGCTACTGGTACCACATTTCTGAAATTGTCATGCGGCATCCTAGGAACCGAAAATGTCGGGAGGGGTGGTGGAGGTGGCGCCCCACGAAGGAAACCACCTTGCCTGTTTCCACCACCACGCCTGAATGATCTTTGTCGAACTGGTGCCGTGCTATTTGTGCTAGAGTTAGGTATGGCATTAGTATTACCTTGTCTAGCTTGTGAAGGTGACGCTACTGGTCCCTATATTCAAGACAACCAAACAAGCACTGGCTTCATATTTTCACGTTACACTTAAGAAATCGTTAATCAAGCGTCTATCATATTGAAATATAGCATATTTTGCATAACAACAATCACTTCAATAGAACCTAGTTCAATAATGTAATCAATTCAGCAAACGTAAATATTCACGCATATTTTGTAGGTACTATGCACATTACCAATATACGCTAACAACGAAAAGCACATAAACACAATGGATCAGTGCCAACCAATTCCAATCTTAATACTGAAATTCAATTCCATTTCAACAACAAGAATCACAACTTTGCCAGAAATTTGTGTCAGGCACACTATCAATTAACCACTACATATCAACAGGCACTGCATCACATACTCCAATCCAAAGCCAAAGTGCTTAGAATGTGGCCCTTCATATATGTTCATGTTGAAAAAGAAACACTTTCAATATTAAGACACTTCTACAAAATATTATAGCAACATGAGCAAGAAATGCAGTACCTGTAAATGAAAAGGTACAAACTGGAGTCTAGTTATGTTTAAGCGTATGGTCGATTTAGAAGGAAAGCCCCAAGATTAGAATGGAACAAAAATGGATGAGTAACAGGTAAGTAAAACAACTGGCCAATTCACAAGGCGTCCTACAATCTATAGTGTATAACCCTTCAGAGCTTCAGCCATCCAATTTACTTCAAAAATATCACTAGCGTCATTTTACTGGCAGCAAAATGACTACGTACTAATGGCATAATTTGGAGATTCAAATTGACAGGGGATTAATATGGGAGCAAATGTTACGATTAATAGGTGAATCATCATCTATTGTTACAGATGTTGAGTTTCAACCATCGGATTATGCACAACATTCTTTACATTTTGTGGCCTTTAATACCATCAGACCTGAAGAAAACACCCGAAGGTCACTACTGCTCTGTTCAGCAAGCGATTCTCAGCCCCTGTATCACCTAAGAGCGCCCACATCAAAGCTTCCAATTTTGCCATGCAGGAGAAGATGAAGGTCAAAATGGTAGGCGCTTGTTGCAACAAAGACATGGTAGTGTAGAAATGAAGACTCAATCAATCAAACAAAACGTTCAATTAATCAATTTTGCATCTATTTTTTAACAAAACCTCATTCGATCAATCAACCAAACTGATTGATCTGCCATATTTCTTACTTCTCCAAAGTTCACGGTACTTTCATTCACCTTCACTTTGCCACATTATTACAACCAACATTCAAATTTTACCCCAAATTGCAAAAATTAGGCAACTGTTATGTGGGTGTTATAAGTCATTTAAACAATTCAAACCAACAATTAATAAGCACAGATTAACAATGAACCTTGACATCACTTGCACATCTGATCTCCAAATAACAATGGCGGAACATTCTATGTAAACTTATAGTATTTAGCTCCACATATGAACAGAGAAAATGGTTTGTGACAAGAAACTAACTGCCCCAAAAGCTTAAACTAATGGGCAAAGGCTTGTGAATAATTATAGTCTAACATGCACCCTTTACACCAATGCCCATTGGACTTATAGCGTGGATAGTACACAGACTCATCTCATTAGTCATTACCTTGTGGTGAAATTATATCAATATTAAGGCTCCATTTGTTTTGACGGAAAATTGAAATCTAGGAAGTAGTTTTCATCTTTTCCGTTGTTTGGCGCACATGTTTTGACGGAAAAGATTTTCCAAATGGAAAAGGTTTTCCTCCAATTGAGGGAAAATGTTTTCCTTTATAAAATTAAGGAAGTTATGATTCCAAGCGGCACAATAACAACAACAACAACAACAACAACAAGCCCAGTGCCACCAAGGGCTCCCGCCAAGAGCAGGGTCTGGGGAGGGTAGATGAAGGGGGCTACCCTGAAGAGAGGTTGTTTCCAAGCGGCACAATAACCTTCGCGGTAATAAGCATGCCCATATGAAAATTATGAATTAGGTATTTTTCGACAAAAGTTGCCAGATTCTCAATGAGAATTATTGACGTAGAATATGAGTTCAACAATACATATGAATCCCCTTCATAATGTAGTGATTTCTTTTGTCGGAAAATGCTAATATATATATATATATATATAACATCAGTTCTGATGGAAATTAGCCAAATCTTATCACAAATTTCCCAACTTCTGACATTAGTATACCTAGAAGATAAAATTTCATATCTTAGGGTACCTTATTATATATATTAAAATGATGTGATGCTTAGGTAATGAATGTTCAAATTTTAGAATACATAAGAGATAAATTTTCTTATTTTGTATAGCTTTCGTAGTTAAATTTTATATTTTTTTTCATATATGTCATATTGATGCTTATATTGTCCTATATAATAAAATATAAGATGATTGGTTAAAAATATTTCTTTTAGACCATACAAAAAGACATCAATGCGGAACCAAGTTTTGCATTGAAACAAACAAATGAAAACATCGATCAGATCTTAATTTTCCTTGGAAAACCTTTTCCAAAACAAAAATCAATTCTTATAATCTACTTTTCCTTCTAAACAAACGGAGCCTAAAAGTGGAGGTTGTTTCAATTCAAACTGACGAACTCTTGTTCACCAAGGCTGTATACCATGATAAGAAACCAACCGTCCCAAAAACTTAAGCTAACGAGGGAAAGCAAAATGATTTTATACTCTAACAGTAAGTCTGAAACACAGAGGGAGATAGGGTATAGAAGAGTAAACCTGGGACACAGATACCGATCCATCAGCCGTAGATTTTACGGAATCGGACGGTGACGATTTCTGAGCAGCCGCTCGAGCAGATTCCGAGAGAGCAGGCCAAGAAGAAGCCCCCATAACAGCACTAGAACCCTCAACGACGCCGTTTGACGGCTTATTCCAAGCAGGCTTCTTCTTATCAGAGCTCTCCCCGCCTGCTGAACTCTCCTTCACCGGAGAAGATGGCGGCTTATCAACGGAAACCGCTTCCTCCGGCGGCGGAGAAGACGGATTGCCAGCAACTCCAGCGGATTCCGATGACTCGCCGCCGCGCACGACCTGCGCCCACGGCGAAGGGAGGCTGTTACGGCGGTTACCGGCGGCGGAAGAGTCTGTCATCGTTGCCATACAATATTAGGGCACAAAAAAGCAGAGAATCAAAATCGGAACGAGAAAATACGAAATGCAAATTGATTGTTCAAACGATCAACGATGAAATCAATGAAATTGAGAGGATTAAATTAGGGTTTCAATTTGCAAAATGCATTGATCAATTGATCATAGGAGCCTCTCCACGGTAACCGTCACTCTCTCTCTATCGCTTTCTCTCTCTAAACTTCTTTCTCTCTCTACTTTCTCTCTCTAGCAGTGGCGCACACGAAAGAGACGCAGAGAGAGAGAGAGAGAGAGAAGGGGGGGGGTGTTTTTGGATGAAGGGAGTTTGCAGGGTTTCTTCGTTAGGGATGATCCCTGAATTTACTAAATTGCCCTTTCTTTTCCTTTCTATTTCCCATTCTGGACTTTTGTAAGAAATTACATCTTTGCCCTCCCATGCTTAAAAATATAAACGAACTGAACGTTAAATAAACTGCTCTCATTTGAAATAGATTAGGGCTCGTTCGTGTTTATTATGATGGCTCGATAGCTTATCAAGTCGAGCTCGAACAGGGGGTGTTTGACTCAGGGCCGGTCCAGACATTTCCAGGGCCTCCAGCAGAATTCTCAAATGGGCCTACTAATATCAATAATTGATACTTTAAAAACTACAATTTCAAAAATCTGGGGCCCTTAAAATTTGAGAGCCCCAAGCGGGTGCTTGGGGTTATGTCCGGCCCTAGTTCAACTCATTAATGTTCGTGAACAGTTTGATAAGGGCTTGATAGGAGATCATTAAGCGGCTCGATATGAGCTCGTGAACAGCTTGTTAATAATTGCTGTTGGTTCCAAAGTAGTTTAATAATGGCATGATAATAACTTGAAATGCTCAGCTCGGCAGCGAGCTTGACTTGATATGAAACTCAGCTCGATTTTAAGCTTGATGAGGCTTGACTCAGCTCGATGAGCCAAATAACCCGAGTTGAATATCGAGCGCACTAAAACCTTACAACAACAACAACAGTCCCAGTATCTCACGGCTCCCGCAGAAAGCAAGGCCTGGGAGGGGTGATGTACGCAGCCTTACCCCTTCTGGGTGGAAAGGAAGCTGTTTCCGAGGACCCCCGAGCACACTAAAACCTTATTGAGTCAAATTCAAATAAGGGTTAAAACTGTTCAATAAGAGCTCGGCCAGAACTGAAGCTCGAGTGGCTTACACTTATCTCTTCCAATTTGAGGAAGGAAAGTGTTTCTAGTTTCTAGCCTGGTTTTATACAACAATAAATGATGTGATATTAATATATATAAAATCAAGGAATATTATATTTAGATCTTCTGACATTTGAGTATTTATTATATATATATATATACATTAAAATTTATGAATTTTTGTAAAAATATTACCAATTTTATATAAAAATATTGATGTGGTACATTATTACTATAGTTTGTATAAGTTATGCCGATCTCATCAATAATTAAACAAATTACTATAAAAATTCATCGAATTATTAATGTAAACTACCTAAATATTACCAAAATGATGTGTCGTGGTACCATTTTTTGACAAAAAATATCGAATTTTAATGAATATATATATTGTTGAAATATTGTTCATTTTAGCATTTTTACAATGAAATTATATCGAATTTTTTCAAAATGGTACCTGATTGATAATTTCAAAAATTTAGAGCATCTAATTGATAAAATATTTAAATCTCAAGATATCTCATTATATATATTGAGCATCAAGATATATTAGGTATAAATTGTGAAATCTCGACATACTTAAGTGATAATTTTCCTAAAATTAAATAACATTATGATTATAATTATCTAACTCTTTTGTTATTAATTTATCATTGATTGTACATATTTTAAGGGAGTTGATATTATTAAGTTAAAAATTATTATTGCTAGAGTAATAATATAACTTACAAACAACGAGAGCTACAAAATTATCTGAAAAACTACAATCCTGCTCTAACAATTACAAATTTTCTCTCGCCTGTTTTTTGTAATCTTGTTTTGTCTTTTTCTCGCCCGCTTTTTTTTGTTTGTAATCCTATTTTTTGCCCTTTTCTCCATGTTTTCTATACGGGTTAAGTCAGAGCTCATCTGTACGAGTTACTTGTTTTATACTGTAATTTTATCGCTAATTATCGGGAAAAAAATAATTTTGTCCTGGCAATAATGTTATCTATTGTCAACTCCGGACATAACTCAAAACTACCCAAGCAACCGCTTCGAGCCCTCAAAATTTTAGAAGTTATAAATTTTGAAGTAACAATTATTAATATTAATAAATTTTAAGATAAATATTATTATATATAAAGGCCTCATTTAAAAATTTTATTTGGAGCCCCAAAATCTCAGGTTCAGGGTCCTCGGACATAGTTTCTCTTAAAGGTAACACCTTGAAGAGGTAAAGCTGCATACATCCTCTCCCCCTAGACCCTGCATATATAGGAGCCCTTGAGGCATTGGACCGACTATTGTTGCTGCTGCTGCTGCTGCTGTTTGGGACCTCAAAAATATCAGGGTCGGCTCTGTTCGTTTTTAGTATTTATATACATATTTTTTTTATATTTTTCTAAATATTCATTTTTAAAGATGGGTACTTTTCATATTTAGGGGGGCAAAAGTTTATTCGACATTTAAGAGATTCTATATTAAAAATGACATCTTTATCCTTCACCATACCTTACATAGTGCAGAATATGCATGCATCATAAAGTTATCTCTCACGTGCCTATCGCACCAACTCACGTGCTTAACGGATATATCTGGGCCCATGATTGGGCTTTTTTTTGTATATTGGGCCAGTGAAAATAATGGGCTCAATTGGTGCATTGAGAAATTGAGAATATTTATAGGAAATAAAATTCAAAAAAACTTTTATATGTTACTTTGAGGTTTAATATATTAATTTTTTTTGTCCATAATTTTTATAAATAATTTTTAATTTAAAAAATAATATATATTTAATAAAATAGTCTAAATAGCAATGGGTAAAGGAGCAAAAGAAGCCCCACTTTTATTCTTTCATGACATTGTTAGCAAAGCACATGTAACTTTTTAGATTAAAAAATTATTTCACGAAGTTTATGTATTAGAAAAATAATAAACTAAACCTTATAGTGCTAATACGTAATCCACCTTTTCTATAATTTTTTCCAAACCTACGGGTTAGACCACTATAGCTTCAACATGGGTCCAACTCGTTAATGACACAAGTCACACGTCTTGAATCGAGAATGGTGTAGCGAGGTAGGTCAGGTCAACCCAAGTTGAAACGGAAATATTTAATCGATGACCAATCCACTATAAAGAACAAGTGGCTAGTAGGATGCTAATGCGTCAGATTTATTTCCGTGGCTCTATTTAAATACAACCTAGAAAAAAACCTGATAATAATCCAAATTCAAAAAAAATTCATATATTATTCTATAAAAAACCACACAAATCCAAATTAATCAAGTAAAATGAATATTCGGCTCAAATCAATAATAAATTTAAATCCCATTTAAATTCTTAAACAATTATATGTACGTATATAAAACACTGTAATAAAAATAACAAAAGTCAATATTTGGCTAAATTGTTGCCCCCTTTTTCTTTCCATTTATTATCTACTAGTGTTATCCTGCGCAATGCATGAAAAATTTTTATTTTTAAAATTTTAATTTTACGTAAATGAATACTTATAGTTTTTTTTTTCCTTTTTTATTATTTGTCAACTTTTATGTGAAGCTTTAAAATTGCAAGATTTGATTTTTGAGAGGTTTTAAAGGAAATGAAGACTTAGCAATATAATATAGACAAAATAAAAATAATAATGCAATATTACACAGTTATTAAAATTATAACCAATAATTATTATATACAGATTTGTTACATCATGACTTTTAGAAAAATAGTAAGGTCCAAAGTGATGGCACAAACAGTCAAGGACTCACAATTGAGTAACTTGAAAGTCTTAGCCTACACTTATACAATTTCGAGTGGGATTTGAGTCGGATTTTGGATTGGGTGTAATGTCACTCAAACCTGACCCAAACTAAAACTCATTTATCGATGTCAAAATCTAAATCCATCATAAAAGTATTGAGTCATTTAGATATCTATTAAATTCGGGCCCAATTATCATCCTTAATTTGTCAGTATGAAGTATCAAACCGAGCCAAATCTGAATAGAGTTTCATCAAACTAGTCAAAAATCGACTCGACCCGATGTCGATGTCTTAGTGGGTCCTAAACCAAAGTTTATTTCTAATACATACAATTTGAATGACTTGACTATAAATAACTATGATTAAATTTTTATATGTTCACACTTACAAGTAAATTGACCTACTTTTAAGTCCTCCAATGAAAATGAATTATTGTTACATAAAAATGAAATTCTTGGTTGTTGAAAACATTTACTATAAAGTTGGGCCCGACCCCATTTATTAATATTGTCTGGTCAACAAACAGAACCAAAATATTAAATACAGGCAGTTGTCATTGTCTGAATAAAAAATATTATTGTCAGAGTAATAATATAACTTGCAAATAATGAGATCCAAAAAGTTGCCTTAAAAACTATAATTTGGTTCTGTCAATAACAATTTTACTCTGTTAATAACATTACTCATATATATATATATATATATATATATATGATACTCATTTTAGTACCGTTTTTTGTTGTAATTTATAATTTTTACAAAATTAAAAATCATATATTGAAAAAAAGTTTCTTATTTTTGGTGTCAATTTATTAACTATAAAAAATAATATTTTATATGACCATAATATCATTATGGATGAATGAAATTAAGCAGCAAGTTCATGGAATCCACCACCCAAATGTCCATATAGATATTTAAAAATTAATGTAAATTTTGTCAATTTATTAGCTATAAAAAATAATTATTTTAATTAAACTTTGGGCTATTTACACCTATAGCCTATATTAATTTAGTTATTATATTTTTAATCATATCAATTTAATCTGTACAATTTAAATTCGGTAATTTAGTCCAATAATCAAATTAAAGTTGGGTTAATACACAGTTTTTAATAATATATTCACGTGCAGAGCCCCCGTGACCTACATTTGCTAACCAATTTACTGATCTATACGCTTCTCTGTTCTATACATGCAATTGGGTATATTTTTTATAATACTATTGTCAGACAAAATTGTTATTGCCATAGCAAGATCGTTATTTTCAAGGCAATTTTGTAGCTTTTATTATTTGTAAGTTACATTATTACACTGTTAATAATAGTTTTTACTCTCGTAATAACAACTCCCTGTATATATATTTTTTTGGAGTAAAATGTAATATTTTCTTATATTGATGAAATTGAGATGTAATTTCCATGAAATTTCGACCTCATTTAATTTGCATTAATTTCTATCCTATAAATTGGGATTTCAATTCTCATTCTTCACATCCACACACTCATATAAACATTTTTTTTTTTTTTTGAGAGAGAGATTTTAAAATTAAGATTTTTGGTTTTTGAAAATTTTTTATTAATAATATTTTACCGGTAGATCAAGACGTTGTCAATTTTATTTACAGACACGTACATTGAAATGGCACGGGAGACACCAAACCACACGCAAGTAGTGTCAGGGTGGGCAGCTCACGATTCTTCTGGCAATATTACTCCGTACACCTTTAAGAGAAGGTAATACAGTTTATAGTATAAATTTTGAGTCTTTATTTAAACTTTTGAGATAGTTGGTTCTTTGATATGCAATGATTATATTTAGTTATGCTCGAGTAAGAGTTTTGGTTCTCGCCTGCTTTTAAATAAAGTAAATATGCTAAGCAGTTCGATTTATTTCTTTTTGTTGCTTGAAATTAAGTAGTTGTATGCGTAGTTCTGTATTTCTCTGCTGCATGCATTTATGCCTGCTGACTCAATTTATAACCACAAAGCCATTTTTTAATTCTCAGCCGAACGACTTTCTTACTACAGTGGAATTCTTCCTATTATTATATCAACTGTTAAGGCTCCATAAGTGAGCCTAGTAATTAAAATCCTACATTGGAGTTGTGAGAGAGAAGAGATCGTCTTATAAGCTTAGTGGGTTACCAATTAGTATTGGGATGGAACCCCACTTGGGCTTATATGTGAATCTTATGTGTTCTAATGCGTTCCAACTCCGTGAGTTGGGCCAAAGGCCCAATAAAATTTAACATTAACTGATAAGATAAGTGGCTGACTTATTAGCTTATAGTCAACATCTAATAGTAGTGTAGCTTGTGAAGTAACAGATTGCATTAAAATCTAATCACGTCACATCCTGTTTGGTTTCTAACAAATGATTACATGAGTTATTTATTAGCCTACATTCTCGTATTAAATGATGACATTTAATCGAGACATTAGATTTACGAATGCATACATTATCGTTTATAACATGATAGTTGACTAAATCTCTCGTGTTGTATCAACTAGAGAAAACGGAGTAAACGATGTAACCATCAAAGTCATGTACTGTGGAATGTGTCACACCGACCTTCACCATGTTAGGAACGACTGGGGCATCACAATGTATCCCGTTGTGCCAGGGTATGTAATAACTTTCTTCTTTACTCAAGCTCTATTTGGTTTAATAAAAATTATTTATCTTTACAAAATATTTTTTCTTAAAATAATTTGTCATTATTACTAATGAAAAAAAAAATGCATAATTTTATAAATTTGTGAGATAAGATAACGACAAAAAAAGTTGTCCTTTTCATTAAAAAAAAATATTTTTTCTCCTTTCGCTGAGAGGAAGTTAATTTTTTTTAAATAATGAAATTTTTTTCTAAAAATATTATTTCTAGAAAAATTTATCCTTAATGCTAAATAAAATTGGTTTAATGCTATAAATCATATAAGGACACGCTTGACTAAGTTTATTACCACAGAAATCCCTTTTTGTCAAAAAGAAGTCAGTTTTCTCTCAACAGAGGAAAACACTTTCTGTATTTATGGTATTGTTACTATAAAATTAGACACTGGAGTCATGTTTGTGGCTCATGTTTTGTATGTTTTAGATTGTCTTCCTGCTTTTTTGTTGTCTTTTGTGGCCCCCGTTCTTTTACGGGTGGACTCAGGCCTCGCTTTGTCTAGTGGCCTGTTTTGTAACACTACTTTGTTGCTAATTATCGGGCAAAAACTATAAAATTAGACCAAAAATAATAAAATTGACACTAAAAACGTTTTTCATCAAAACAAACAGTGCTTTAACTCTCCATTTTCTAATAAATACGGAGAGTAACGTCTCAAATATTTTCTGTTACAGGCATGAAATAACGGGGTTGATAATAAAGGTAGGAAGCAACGTGACAAGGTTCAAGGTTGGCGACAAGGTCGGGGTAGGATGCCTAGCAGCTTCATGTCTGAAGTGCGAATTTTGTAAAACATCACGGGAAAATTATTGCGATCAAATCCAATTGACTTATAATGGCATTTTTTGGGATGGTAGCATCACTTATGGGGGCTATTCTACCATGTTGGTTGCTGATCACAGGTAAACTACTGTTATTGTCAGAGCAAGATTATAATTTTTAATATAATTTTGTGTCTTTTATTGTTTATAAGTCATATTATTACTCTGACAATAATTTTAATATATAGTTTCAGTATATATTATATTTAGTAAACAATCATTGGATGATATTAACTTACAAAGTCTTGAGGCGAGCGGTTTGTTTCTGTTTTCTTGTTCTGTGTTGGTTGTTTTGGTTCCCGTGTTGTTGCGGACTGTTTCAGGCCTCGCCTAGCGAATGGCCAACTTGTTCAGCCATTTTTTTCGCAAATTATCGGAAAAAAAACTGTCAAAGTCTTGAGCAATTTTTTATCCAAGAGTGTGTGGGGATTGAATAAAAGAAAAATGAAATAGATAATAAGAAAAATTAGAATCGTCAAACTGATATATATACAGAGGTTGATCCTCATTACACATACAATATATAGATAGAACATACAATAAAGACTGAACAATAAATGGAGCAAACGTTATGAGGAAAAGAACTTTACTTTAAAATTATTCTTTATATCTATTTATGTTAGATCTTCATTTAATTCTCGAAATGAACCTTGTCTTTAGAGTAGTACGAATTTTGAGTGATCCCCAGTAGTTTTATTGAATCCTCGCAACTCTTTGGATGTTAGGTATGTAGTGCATATGCCGGAAAACCTACCTATGGATGCAGCGGCACCATTGCTGTGTGCAGGGATAACGGTGTTCAGCCCCATGAAAGACTGCCGCCTTGTTGACTCACCCGGTAAGAAGGTGGGGATTGTTGGGCTCGGGGGACTGGGCCATGTGGCGGTGAAATTCGCGAAGGCGTTTGGGCACCATGTCACAGTAATTAGCACCTCACCTTCTAAGGAGCACGAGGCTCGGCAACGACTAGGTGCTGATGATTTCATTGTCAGCACCAACCCCAAACAATTGCAGGTGCATTACCTCTTCCTTATTCTTCATAAATAAAAATGATATTTTGCATCGTTGTATTTAGATGGCGTTTTGTTATTATAAAAAACCTATAGCCAAAAACGACTTAAAAAGTGTGACTAAAAGCTTGTTTTACGATGTTGTATTACAGGAAGCCAGAAGAACATTGGATTTCATAATGGATACGGTGTCAGCCCACCACTCACTCGAACCCACCTTGGAACTTCTGAAAGTAGAAGGGACACTTGTCCTCGTGGGCGCCCCCGACAAGCCCATTGGTTTACCTTCCTTCCCTCTAATTTTCGGTATGTTCTATTCTCTCTAACTTCTAACCGAGCAAAGCTTGTATTGAATTTCGGGATTTCACCTTTAAAATTTTGCCTAATTTGAAGCTTGTTTGAGTTTGGAATTCTAAGATCGAACTTCGCCGTGCTCAACGCGCTTTTAGCTCCAAATTGACTCATTTCAGCTTCAAATACAAGTTGTTGATCCCATATTTTATTGAGTTCAAATAGGCTATACTTATTAATGTTACTTCATCTTCATTCAAACCCAACTCGTTTAATAATGCGCTGCTCGGTTCAACTCAAATTCAAAACAAATTATGTCTTTTTCCAATTAAATCACGAGCTAGATCACAATTAAGCGCTCTGGAGTCAGCTCAACTCATTCACACTCCTGTCTCTGCAACTTGGAAAATATGTACAGGAAAAAGAACGATAAAGGGAAGCATGACGGGAGGAATGCAAGAAACACAAGAAATGATGGATTTATGCGGAAAATACAACATCACTTGTGACATCGAGCTCGTCACTCCGGACCAAGTTAACCAGTCCCTTGAGCGACTCGCCAAGAATGACGTTCGTTATCGTTTCGTGATAGATATTGCTGGGAGTACTTCATCTCGACTTTGAAGATTTTGTTCGCATTTATTTGGTTTTCGATCGATTAATATGTTTATTTTCATAGAACTTTCCTACTTGATAACAAATGTATTTTCAAAAATTTGTAGTACTTATTTTATCAATACAATAAATTAGAGCATGGCTATTTTTTTAACCACAGTCCACTATATAAAATATGCATATAATCTATATATTTAGTATATATACATATATAATATTAAATTATTAACTTTTTAGAATAAAATACATATAATCTAATATGAGCATAAGTTACTGTTGATTTTGTTAAACTATGAAGACGAGTAATGATTAACCTAAAGGATAATTTTTTTCACTAATTAGCGGCAAGAGTCACAATACAAAACAGACAAACCCGCAAAACAACAACAACAACAAACCCAGTGCCTCCAAAGGCTCCCGCCTAAGCAGGGTTGGGGGGTAGATGTACGCAGCCTTCCCCCTTCAAGGGACTATCCTGAAGAGAGACTGTTTCCGAGGACCCCAACCTAAGAAGCAGGTCCGCCGCATAGAGCATGTGACATTCATTCTGCTCATTCTCAGGAAATTCCTTCTCCAACGTGCGATCGAACATGTCAGCGAAGCTATCCTCCTTCGTTGTTGAATTCGCCTCCGTCACATTTCCAACGCCGGCGCCGGCGATGACGGTGGTGGCACCTAAGGACTGGATCGAGTCGTTTCCAGCTGGGAGAGAGAAAGATGGAAGGAGGAGATCGGTGATGAGGAGGAGAGAGAAAATGGAGGAGACCCGTAAAAGCGAGGCCTAAATCAGCCCGCATAAAAGCATATAGTAGAGAAATACAAAACTATCAAACATCACATCTACAAAAAAAAAAAAACAGAGAAAATTACAAGCAATACTAACTGTTTCTAAAATACTACACTGTCAAATTATTATTATTTTTTTTTTTTGTTGGCCAAAATAGCAAAGATGTTAAGGAGTGAAAGCAAACAAAGATTTTTTGCACAAAAAATAGGCCCCGAAGCAATTATTTATGCGAAAAGTCCATGTACTTTACTCAATGTGTCAATTTAATCATTGTATCTTTAATTGTGTCAAATTAATCATCCCTATACAATTTAAGTTGTGTCTTTAAAAATATAAAAGAGACAAAACAATATTATTAATATCAAGGAAATATTTGAGATGATTTGGGATCATCTCATATCGTATCTTAGAGATACGATAAATATTCTAGTCATCTAATAGTGTCAATTTAGTCCTGCAGTTGAAATTGGAATTAACGACGTAATTTTTAATGATTTAGTTATTTAAAATGCAAATAAACCAATGCAAACCGACACGTTAACTCAATTTAAACTCACCCGTCACCAAATCATTAATAATTTTGTTACCAACTTGACGCTAATTTTACTTTAGAGACTAAATTGAAACAAAGTTAATAGTACATGGACTAAATTGACACTATGGGTAAAATATAGGGATCTTCTGCGTTAATAAACCTTCAAAAATTTATACTCCGAATCAGTATAATGCAAGTGAATAAAATATTAGTTTATTTGCACCAACGGTTCTTGTACATTAACCATTGTGTCAATTTAATTTTTATACTTTTAATTATATCAATTTGATCTTTGCACAAGTGATATTGTTCCAATTTGATACTTAGATTAAATTGAATAATTTATAGTAAGTTGTTACTAAAATTTTTAATGGATTCACCACGAGTTGTTTAAATTGAGTCAATGAGTGAATTTGCAGTAAGTTACTTGCACCATACATAATTGTATTATTAAAATTACGTTATCAGGTGAATTTTAAATTGACCAAATGACTAAATTAACATAGTATAGATGGTTGAGAGACCGAGTTGACACAATTAATTAAATCAAGGACTAAATTGACAATAATAAAAAATAAAAATAAAAACTACAAGGACTTAAATGTAAATAGCTATAAATTAGTTTAAGCGGTAACACTAAAAATTTGTGGAAAATATTACATATTACAATTTATATATATATATATATATAAGGTGGCGTTTTTATGAGAGTATGAGAGCATGAGAGGGGCGAATCCTAGCCCTTCATTGTAATGAACGGGCAAGATTTGTTAGACATTAAAAAAAAACAATTTATGACCACAATTTGTTGAGTATAAAAAAAAAAAAAATAATTTTTCTCCCTTACCCCTTCTTTCTTTTTGCCCCATGAAGGGATATGGGCCGCAAATTGTTGTTTTTTTAATATTCAAAAAATCTTGACCGTTTATTACAATGGAGGGTTAGGATTCGCCCTTCTTACACTCTCACCCTCTCATAAAAATGTCACCTTATATATATATATATATATATATATATATATATATATATATATATATTATTTTTAAGTAACTATTCCTTTTTATTGTTAAAAAATTATACTAAAGTATGGAAAATTACTGACCATTAATATAAACATAACCATTTTGTGTTGCGAAAATCAAATGCGGTCTTAGTATAATATACCCTGCTATTTGAGGATTATTCCTCTTTACACCAACGCCTTGCGTCTGAACATATATGTTGCGAAACCGTGCCCGCGAATTAGCATCAGTGCCGTCTTGAAGAACCCAGATGGTAAAAATAGAGTCTTGAAGGATTACGAGACACACAGTATTTTCCCAACGAAAGATATTCATAGATCGACAACATTCCACCTCTTTACATGTTTCCTCTGTGAGATGTATAATTGCAGAGGTTCATTGCTCAACATTCCAACGAACTAAATAAGGATTGTAATAGGGAGACGCCTTTGTCAAACAACCCCCCCAATCTGACAAAATATAAACATAACCATTACAAAAAATAGGTCTATCTAAAAGTAGGTTCCGTCGGCCAGTGCTGATATCTCCCTGAAATGCCCATCTTCCCTTCTCAAAACAGTATGTTTTATACCAACTTACATCTGACCATTGAGTAGACCCTAAATTTAACTCGGCATTATATATTAACATGTAGATAGAGTAGTTATAAGGGAATGCAGAACTATCATCATGACACTGTATTACAACATTAAGAGGAAAGTTAAGATAACCAGGGTTATAATTGTCAGGCAATTCAAAAGGCAGAAAAACCTTCGTAGAAGGATTACATAGTACCAGCCTCACCGAACCTGGAACACTAATATCTGTGCATAAAACGAAACCGCCACTGGACCCTAAAACCCGCCCATCCGTTACCAAAAATTCCATGGATTCAATAGGTACGCCTGCAGAGGAATTCATATCCGGAAAAGTATGCAGCTCAAGCATGTCACACAAGGTGTACGAATCTGGTTGTACAAAGAACCCATCTGCGGACCTCGATAGCGAATTCAACCCTTGTTTTTCCAAAAACTTCGACTCCAAACTAAATTTAGAAAACGTATCTGACACGGACCGAAACCTCATAACTGATTTTGTCGGTAACCAAGAAAAGATTTCGAAAATCGCATCGTCTGGTAGTGATGGCATTGTCAGATTTCGTAACTTTTAACACTTGAAAAAATATTAAAATTGTGAGAATTATTGTGATTTATAATGAGAAAGGAAGTAAAAATAAAAGGTGTATATATAATAAGCTTGGAGCCTAAGGAAGCATTAGGCGGGAAAAAAAAAAAGAAAATTAAATTTTGAGTAAAAATTATAATAATAATAATAATAATCTATAAATAACATAAAAAATAATCCAACTCTATTTTTTAACCAAAAAATAACCCAACTCTAACTTTTCTACCAACAAATAACCAAATTCTAAAATCAATTTAAAAAAAATACTGAATTGGCAGCTAAGCATGGCTTGTGGTATGACGTGCGGACAATATATTTTTTTCCTAGGTATTTGTGGTTTGGTTTGGTTTCTTTTTCTACCTAGCTAAACCAAACAAACCTTTTTTTTAATAAATTGAGTACAACCCTACAAAAGGGTAAAAGTCTGGGGCAAAGAACAAGTAAAACAACATATGAATACAACCAGAAAACAAACCAAAATAAAAAATACATAGAAGAAAAATATATTGTCGGAGCATCATATCATGCACCATAATTAAGTATTTTTTTAAATCAAATTAGAGTTTAGTCATTTTTTATAGAAAAGTTAGAGTTTGGTTATTTTTTAATAGAAAAGTTAGAGTTTGGTTATTTTTTAGTTATAAAATAGAGTTAGGTTATTTTTTGATATATTAACATATAATTAGGTTATTTTTAGATTAATTATAATAATAATAATAAAAGAAAAGTGATTAATTAGGAAATAAATATTCAGTTAGGAAGTCACGTGCATGCCACCCTCCTCGTACGTTTCCTTTTACAAATCGAATCAGATTATAATTACATGTCAATAATTTACCTAAAATTTGGATTAAAATTATTTCCTTAATAAATTATATTATAGGAAACAACCTATACTTTAAGTACGGTTTCCAAAAGTTATCTAATTTTTTTATTTTTTTTAATAACACGCTTTAATATGACGTTTATAGAGTTTCGTTAATTTTTTTCTTGCGTAGAATTTTAGAAGAAAAGAAAGTACTTAAATATTTAAAATTTTGTAAATATTAATTTTTTATGTATTTTGTTTTTTTTTAAAGCAAAACTAACGGAATCCTAACAACATTAAATTAAGATGTGACATTTTAAATTTTGAAAAATTTAACTGTGATATTAAAGAAATAAAAAAAATATAAGTGCTTTCTAAAACCGAACATGAAGTTTAGGTGGTTTTCAGTAAAAGAAGGCTCAATTAAAAGAAACCTTTTTTTAGTAACGAGGAACTAGGTTGCCCCAACTAACCATGGCCTATAAGAAAGCCCACAATTTTTATTAGAAGGTAAGTCATGAGTATATCCTCAGCGAGAATTGAACTCCTAACCTTTAGGTGATGACCGCATGAACAAAAGACGCTACCAGTTGAGAAGTCCTTCGGATGGGCGAAACTTGTTATATTAGGAAACAAAGTTTCCAGGTTGGCAAT
This sequence comes from Simmondsia chinensis, assembly GCA_018398585.1. Classification (NCBI taxonomy): domain Eukaryota; kingdom Viridiplantae; phylum Streptophyta; class Magnoliopsida; order Caryophyllales; family Simmondsiaceae; genus Simmondsia; species Simmondsia chinensis. The sequence continues at coordinate 38,672,445 of JAGTTD010000007.1, forward strand.
CACGTGCATGCCACCCTCCTCGTACTAAAATATCACGCATGCTTTACAAATTTAATCAGATTATAATTATATGTCTATTAATTATTATTATTAAAATACAAACTAACTATTTAATAATACATTTTTGTAATAATATATCTGTTATTTAGTATCTTTTTTTCTACGAATAACAAAGGGTAGAAATAAATCCATTTATTAGTAAAATTGGTATGAGAATTAATTAGATCAGATGTATATATAACTCGATTTTATATAGAAAAATTTTTGTTAAAATTTCACTTACTTATAAAAATGATAACATGTTAGACGTAATAGCGTAGTAGGAAAAGTATGAAATATTGTAAATGATCCAATATAAGCAGTAAGTGAGAGCTAACAGGAATGAAAAAATATAGAATATATATATATATATATATATAAAATTTAGATGCAAGAGCTGATTATTTGAAATTATAATTTATTTTTAATTGGAAAAATAATATGATACGAATGATATCAGAAAACATGTATTTTGCTGTCGTATTAACAATTATTTTTAAATGCCTTTTTTGCACAGGAAAATACTTATAGATATCTAATATTCGTACTACAGGCATTTCTTAAACAACAATTGTTACTTTTGCGACATGTCAAATTTATAATTGGAAAAACAACAAATTATGGGTAATACATTATCAATATGTATATATATAAATATATGATTCATAATATATAAAGATCTCACGTATTAGTAGAGCCGGTCCTGATATTCTCGAAGCCCCAAGTGAAATTATGAAATGGGGCCCTTCATAATATCAACAATTGTTACTTTAAAAACTACAGCCTCTAAAATTGAGGGGGCCCTAAACATCGGAGGTTCCAAGTAGGTGTTTGGGTTGCTTGTGGTTAAGTCTGGCCCTGCGTATTAGACAATATTCTAATGTAAACGAATTATTTAAGATGACATATGAGCAAAACAACTCCATCATCCGATAAAGCCCCACCAATTAGAACCTACTTTAGGCCCCAAAAATCTTGGATATTCGAATGGGGTTCACATAAAATACAAAATTTATCGGTTAATAAGGCCCTAATACAATACAATTCCTTACCTAAGAAGCAACTGTCCCAAAAACGGATACTATTAGGTGAAGATGTGTTGATTATTTTTATACTTGTTTGCTTTTGTTCCTATGCTTTCATGTTTCCATGTTTTTCAGGTTGGGAGTCCTCCGAAATAGCCTCTCGTTAGGGTATCACCTGAAGGGATAAGACTGCATAAATCCCACCCCCCTCAGACCTTGCTTATACAGGAGCCCTTGAGACACTGGGTTTGTTGTTGTTGTACTTAAATAAATAAGTACATTAATTAGGTACATTAAGTATTGCTCAACAAGAAAGAAAATTATTTTTAAAAAAAAAACTAGTTTGGGACTCTACTCTTAGAATAAATATAGGGTGATTTTACAAAATAGTATATTTTAACATTTTTTTTCTAAAAATAGCATGTAAAAATTTAAAATTATCAAAATAACAAGCCGAGTCAGCATGTCACATGGCAACTTGCGACCTAAGTAAGGACATTTTTATCATTTCACTTTTTTCAAAATTAAAAAAGAAGAAGAAAGGTTTTTTTGAATTTTTTACCCAATTGGCCTAGTTTTGAAAAAAAATTACCAAAATAACACACTTCCAAAAATATTTACCAAAATGGCACCATTTATTGTTAGCTCGTTGAACATACGATGTTTGTAACGGTGTATGTCCAGTGAATAATTTTTTTTTTTATTTACTGAAACACAGCTAATTTGTATTCTAAAAATTATTACATTAAAACTATTTTATATAAATAATTTAAAATTTTAATACTTTATTAAATTTTTTTAAAAAAAATATACTAATTTCATCATGATATTGTATGTGTTATCATTTTGATTGTCATGTCATCTACCACATATTCTTTTTGGTTGTCATGTTATTTTTTCGACTAATTGCCCCGGCTGCTTATAAATAGTTGATACCTTTCATGGTTCTTTTTCTAAATAATACTTTTCTTCTTTGTCATTTTTGCAAAGTATGTTGCCCTTACTGTGTATAATATCATTTTCAAAAACTTTCACCGTTTATGTTTTCATTTAAAAAGTAATGAATTTTCATGTATATAATATTGGCTCAACAAAAATTTAACGAGTACCTAAATGATGAAATGACTTGTATATATTATCGTTATTATTCACTGTATTAAATATAGTCTTCAACTAAAGAGGGCACCAACACGCCGTCACCGGATCCCATTAGAACTCCGAAGTCAAGCGTGCTTGGGCGAGAGCAGTGACAAGATGGGTGACCTCTTGGGAAGTCCTCATCCTCAGGTTGGAGCACTTGGAAACAGCCTCTCTTCAAGTTAACACCCTGAAAGGGGAAGGCTGAGTACATCCGACCCCCCTAGACCCTGCGTACGCGGAAGTCCTTGAGGCACTATGTATGTTCCTATTAAATATAGTCTTCAGGGTACCATTGGGACATTGGGAATGTATCTTACTTTCTATTTACTATATTTAATACAATGATTAATAATAACGATAATATATATGGCTCATTTCATCATTTAGGTACTCGTTAAATTTTTGTTGAGCCAATAATATATATATATATAAATTATGCATTACTTTTTGGATGAAAACATAAATGGTGAAGGTTTTTAAAATTGATATCATACACAGTAAGGGCAACATACTTTACAAAAAAGACCAAGAAGAAAAGTATTATTTAGAAAAGGACCATGAAAGGTATCAACTATTTATAAGTGATCAGGACAATTAGTCCAAAAAATAACATGACAACCAAAAAGAATATGTGGTAGATTACGTGACAATCAAAAAGATGACACATACAATATCATGATGAAGTTAGTATACTTTTTTTTTAAAATTTAAAAAATTATTAAAATTTTAAATTATGTATGTAAAATAGTTTTAATGCAATAATTTTTAAAATACAAATTAGCTGTGCTTCCGAAAAAAAAAACCTTTTCACTGGACGTACGCCGTTTGTAACGGCGTACATTGAAGGAGCTACAGTAAATGGTGCCATTTTGGTAAATATTTTTGAAAGTGTGCTATTTTGGTAATTTTTTTCAGAACTATGCCAGTTGGATAAAAAATTCGGTTTTTTTACGGTAACAATCTTTCACCAACATATAAAAAACATTGCCTAAATTTTTATATAACATATAAATTTGGATATGCAACAACAATAATAACAACAAATAAATTTTTTTACAATAACTTCTAAAATCTGAAAATTTTTGATAAATTTTGACATAACGAATAATCGTATCTATATAACATAATACAAAAATTTAGGTAAATTTTTTTTATATTTTTATGAAAAGTTGTTGCAGCCAAAAAAATAAAATAAATAAATAAACAAATAAATAAAATTTTTCCTTAAGAGAATAGGATAACAGCAAAAATACACAAATATGTACAGATCATATGCCTAGCGTATATGCTTACTTCCATATCATTGTGTTTTTTTTTTTGTCCCTTCTGTTAGAGTATAAAACCGATCCCGAGCATTCACATATTTGCTTAAGTTTTTTTGATAGTTGATTATTTGACATAATGTCAAATCCGTATTGATTAAGAGTCACGAGTTCAATTGCATCAATCCCCTTTTAATATTAACATAAACTAAAAAAAAGGTATGAGATAAATCTATGTAATATACACGCTTCAAACCCAATAGTCATTTGCAAATAAGAAGGTATGTTAAAGTATAAAATTAATCTTAAACCTTCATCTATTAGCTTAAGTTATTGGAGAGCTGGTTCTTTGACTGTTCGTACTACTACGACTTATTTTCTCTTTTTTATTACTTTTTATTATGTTTATAACGAAGACCGTTTATATGAAAAAAATATTTTTTGGAGAAAATTGATTTCCGCTCAAGGTAAAGAATAAATTTTTTTTTTTCCAATTTATGTGCTTCCATCGAACATAGTGATGCAACCGGCAATATCGCACTTGGCGGGTCAGGGTTGGCGGCAAGGTCTAGACGTGACAATAGGAGTTTGATTTCTATTGGGATTAGTTTTAGTTTTAAGATTTTATTTGTAATTAACTTTTTATCTTTTATTCTTAGTCAATTAGCTACTCTATTTAAACAAGAGGAAATCTAAGGTTTTAGCTATTCATAATTTTAGATTTAATTTTGTAAAATGATTTTCTCTTTTTCTTGGGTTGTGAGAAATTGAGCGACTTTTCCCCTTTGTTTTTATTATTTTCATAATAAAAATTAAAGGAAAAGCCGTTGAACCTTCCCACTTCCAAATCTCACTTTTACGTGCTGCATCACATAATATATGAAAAAAATTAGGTTTATTTACGTTAAATGTCCCTATACTTTGTTTATTATGTCAATTTAGTCTTTGTTTTTTTAATTGTGTCATTTAGTCTATGTATAATTCAAAATATGTCAATTTAGTTCCTAGAAAAATTTATGTTAAGTTTTAATGAAATTGTTAATGATTCGGTTACAAATTGGGTTAAATTGAATAAACGGATAAATTTATAATAAGTTGCTCGCATCTAACATAATTTTGCCGTTCAAAATTACGATTAACTTAAATTTGACCAAATGACTGAATAGACACAATTAAAAGCACAAGGATCAAATTGACACAATAGATAAAGTACAGTGACCTTTTGAGTAAATAACCCAAAAAATTATTATATATTACAAAAAAAATAATAATAAATAAATAAAGTATTATTGTTGTTGCGTTGTCATGAGTTTTTAGCTTCCTCAAACAAAGAACATGAAAACGAAAAGAAAGATCAACAACAAATAAAAACAAACCTATAATCTAAGCGTGTGGCAGACGTTTTTACTGATTAAATTTTTAAATAGATAACGAAAGTTGTTATTATCAAGACAAAAATTATTATTGTTAAAGTAATAATATGACTTACAAACAATGAGAGTCATAAAATTGTCTTGAAAATAACAATCTTGCTCTGATAATAACAACTATTCATAAATCAAATGAGTTTCAAATTTTGGAGATTTAACAACCAAGGTTTACAAATAATAATAATAATGTTTAAGTAACTATCTATTTTCTTGTTAAACGTTACGATAAGTGAGTAATAATTGAAAATTATTCTTTGTTAACGAGTGCTTATGAGTAGGGTTGATCTCGAAATTTTACGGTCCATAGTAACTTTTGGCCGGTAGGACTTTTTGTGATAACAATGGTGGTATCGAGACCACCTTGAGCACGTCTTGAATAATCTGTCATATATTACAATACTAGCTAATATGTGGTTTTTTTTTTTTTTTTTTTTTTGGAACAAGAAGATGCCCGAGGGCCAGGATAAGGAGTAGGGCTGCAAATGAGCCTAGCCGAGCTGAGCCACAGCTTGCCCGGCTTGGCTCGTTAATTAAATAAGACAGGCTTGGTATCGTTATCATTTATTTATTCGAGCTGCATATCTGTGCTTGGCTGGGCTCATTTACTAAATGAGACCGACTCGTTAACTAAATGAGACCGGCTCAATATCGGTATCATTTAGGTTTGATTATTTGGCGAGCTGACTCATTAAGTTTTGTTGGTTCATTGGGCTCATTTACCAGGCTTGTTAGGCTCATTTATTAGGCTTGTTAGAATCTTTTATAAGCATTATTACTTGGATTGCTTGAAAAATGTAATAAAATAAATAATGCTTGGAATTGAACAAGCCAGGTTGACTCTCAAGTAGGCTTAGACGAACCCGAGCCAAGCCCTTAGCTAGCCAAGTCAAACCGGCATGGCTTATTTGCAGCCCTAGCAAGGAGGCATAATATTTGTGCGGAGAGACAAGAGCTTCAAACCTAAGACCTTATGCTTGAAAGATGGATAGCCTAACTACTGCGCCATTGTGTTTATAACGAATTATACATATATTGTTATTTCTTCAATTTTAATTCATATGATGCATTGTGAGCAAAACGATAATATAACTCGTTCTTAAAAGAAATCCTTCACAATTTAAAGACCTTTTTCTTGATAATTATAAGGAGAAGATCCTTCGAAGAAATAACAACATATCAGAAAACAAAATAAAGTAAGACAAGAAAAACCGCAAAACATATAACCCTAAGATACGTGCACATTATAGTCAAAGCCAAACCCAAAACATCTGACTTTACCCATGGTCCACAGTTGTGGAAATAGTCAATCTAGATCCGGTTCTGGAAATTAATCTACGGGGATCTTGCTGTTGGCCTTTCTTTGTGTGTCCTTTGCTCTTGTTTGGTCGGTTGTGTTGCTTCTTCTCTCCGTTGTTTTTTGATTCGCTTTGGTGTTTGTGTGGGCCTGGCGTTTGTTCGCGTGTTGCTCTGCGGTGCGTATTTTGAGCTGTCCTTTGTTCGGGGTCTTGCTTGTGTCTTTTTGGTGTTCAGGGTGTTTGGGGTTTTCCTTTTTTTGGTGTTCTGGGGGGTTCGCGTGTTGCGATGCGTTTTGTTTGATCTCTTCGGAGGTTTGGACTTATTGTTCCTGCTTTTTTCCATGATCAATAAATTTTCAATTATCAAAAAAAATCTACGGGGATCTTTTAAACAATGGTGTGTGGATACATCAGTGCGGCCAAACAAAGAGCTTGAAACCACGTGATGACCCCGAATTTTACAATGTTGATGATGCGCTTGCTTGTGTTACTTGAGATCTTAACGAGCCCCCAAAAAAATTTTCTCTCTCTCTCCCTCTTACATATAAATAAAGCTCCCCAAACTCAAACCCACACAAACATATTTCAATGCATCAATCAATCAAATCCTTCTTATAGTTAATTTTTAGACAAAAAATAAAAATAGTGCTAGAAATTAATATAAAAAGTCGTTAGACTGTACGAGTAGCCTATCCTATACTGCAACTTTATCGTCAAAGGGTTCTTAAGCTGGAGATATCTCTTGTTGATATGTCTTGCATAAGGAAGATTTGGTGGCCCAACTTGAAGTCTCGTTTTTCATTCAAAACTTGTAAGCTCGTTTTGATTTGATAGAAAACTTTTTCTCTCTTATTCTCCTGTACTTTTGCATAATTTCATAATAATAAAGTTATTTGTGATTGATTGAATCCCGAATATTTATAATATAAAGTTCGTATTGCAATCATATTTTTGCAATATTTGTTCTTGATGGTGCGATTTGATTCGCAGGCAAATCCAAGAAGAACGATGCCCTTTCCCCGAAGACAAATATAAACGAAGAATACAAAGAAGTTTTTAGAACGAAATCATACACAGAAATTTTAACCAAAGTACAAGGCCAACTAAGAAGAACAAACCCTTTCTATTTGCACCTCTCTAACACCCTCCTCGAGCCGCGGCAAGACGACGCCATCGCCATTGCTCGAGCCTCCACCGCCCTCGCCCCGTTCCTCACCCGCTACTTCAACGTTAGCCTTGATGCTTGCAACGTTTGCGAGCTCCTCCTTCGTGGGGTCCACCGATGTCGGTCCAATCATCGATATATACAGTCTGTGATCAATCTAGTCAAGGAACGTAATGTCTGTATGGATTTACAGTTGTTTGATAGGGTCCATGCTGAACTGGGCTGTTTTTTAGGATTGACTAACCCCATGTCAATTATAAGCCCAACCCAATTCAAAATGGTACATAAAGAGCATACCCTTTTGTTACAAGATTTGATTTCTAAGAGAGAAGGGATAACAAGGAGGCTAAAGTTTATAAGGTTTTGCAAAAGGCTAGCCGGGTATGGGCTGGTGGTGACTGCGACCGTGATGGCTGTGGTGGTGGCGGTGTTGGCAGGACACGCGGTGGTGGGGTTCGTGGGTGCACTAGGGTTAGTCATGACAGTAGGTTTGTGTAGGGAAAGCGAGATGGAGAAGATAGGGGAGAAAGTTGACGTGACAGCGCGAGGAGCGTACATCTTAAGGAACGATATGGAGACGATGGAGAGGCTGGTGACGAGGGTGTATGATGAGGTCGAGCACCGGAGATTATTGGCGGAGATGTGCGTGAGGAATGGCATGGCATCATCATCGTCGTTGTCGTGGTCGTCGTCATGGTGGTATGATGTGGTGAAGGATATGGAGATGCGTGATGATGGGTTTGAAGAGCATATGGATGAGCTTGAGAAGCATATTTACTTGTGTTTTCTTACTATCAATAGGTCAAGAAGGCTTGTTATAAGTCAAATCACGCATCATCGATGATGATGATGATGATGATGATGATGGTCGTGATTATGATGATAGAATGAGGATCATCTTGCGGTCATGACAAACATATGACGGGAAGATGAGTCACAGTATACATGTTTGATGTCGTTTTCTTAATACAGATTTTAATTCTTTACAAGTAAAATTCGAGTTCGAAAATAACAGATCCTTTCAATTTTCACTTGCAATCTTCATTCAAAATAGGAAAAAGTTAAAAAATATAATAAATATAAAAATATATTTTCACAGTATAATTTTTAATTTTTTAAAAAACTAAAAACTACAAATAGACACTTATCGAATAAATTGGGTTTGAGAATTTCATTAGCGAAGAGTCTTAACTCACATGCTAGAAATTTATAAATGTATGTTATTGTACATAAGGCATGTTCATTTTTTCAATTTTCACATTAGAGTAAAGTTTTTGGCTCAGTTCGAGATAAATTGGGTTCAATTTACGAGCTTAAGATAAGTCAAGCCAAAACTTAAATACTTATAGGCTTGTTGAACTCAAGCCAAGTACATTCTATCTCGGCTCAACTCATTTACAAATTAAGAATAGAGCTCCACAAAAAACCAAATGTCAATCGATCAAAGTGCAACAATCACACATTCAAATCGATGGTTTTGTTGCAGCTTTTTGATTCCGAGCTGTTTCCATATTTGAAAACGAGCAGGATAATATTATTGTTATATCAAAATTGTTAGTATCAGATCAAAATCTTAATTTTCAAGACAATTTTACAGCTCTCGTTGTTTGTTAGTTGCATCATTACTCTAACAATAATAACTCTCAACAAAAAGTGCAATGTAAAACTTCAAAAACATGTCAATGTCTTTTTGTTAGGTTCATCATAAATAATGCTCATCTTAAGATTATTTTGCCCATTTTGAACCTTCATGCTACCATGTCACAAAGCCGAGCCATCAATTGTACCACATCTATCTCAAAACCAAACCCGTTAAGAGATAATGTAACGTTTCAGCTCCCAGCCTCAATGTTCTCGGATTTAAAGCAAGGGGTACATGAGTCGAGCTACCTCATTATAAAGCTTGAAAGACTCGGTCTGTTTTACTCAACAAGCCAAACCCAAGTCATTGAAGCTCAAGCTCGTACACTCACAAGCCTAAACGACCACAAGGAACCTAAATCGCGCTTAAATTAAGTCTCAATAAGATAATTTAGCTCCAAGCTCAATAAGCTAAGTTCGAGCTCAATTGACCCAAGCCCAAGCCCAAGCCCAAGCCCAAGCCCAAGCTCAAGACAAACTAATCTCGAGCTTGGAGTCTCCAATCTCAGTGAGTTTCAAGTCGGGCCTAAGCCTAAGCCAAACTGACTGTTGATGATACAAGCCAAGCCTCAAGCCTCACTATCTAGGGCTCAAATCTGCTCATATATATCCTCAAAAACAAAGTTATGCCCTTCTTACCAATATATAAAAAAACCGGTCTCCAAACACCAACAATGTAAAACGAGCACAAGTAGAGTCACAAACAACAATACAAGCACAATCAAAGTATTAAACACAAAGTTTTAATTAGACATTCAGAAGTATTCCAAAACATGAACAAATAAAAGAATGCACTGCTCACCAAATAAACAAAAATTACAAAGTTAAACTTAATAAACTCAACCTACATGTAAAAAAGTGAAAAATTTTGCCACATCATAGAGGCAGTTGAAACTTCTAAAGCTAGGTCTATAATATAATGTTACACATTCATTCATGTCCCTAGAGGTACAATTAGCAAGCAAAGATTATGTCAAACATATAATAAGATGGAGCAGGCATTTTTTGCATGATTTTTGGTTTAATATAAAGGGAAACCTGCGTTATTTTTCTGGCTGAGGGTAGATAGATAGTTCAAGCGCCACCGGCAGCAACCTGGACAGGACCATTCGGCCTCCCACCACCGCCACGGCCCCTCCCACGACCTCCCCTCCCACGTCCTCGGCCTGTTGTAATCATTGCAGAAATGTCGTTAGCAATTGGTCTTAGTGATTGTATAATTACACAAATATCATGTTTATCGAGTAAAATCAAGATGACGGGCTAGTTTGGCTAAGCTTCTTTTCTGAAAGAAAGTGTTCTTTTCTTATTTCAAGGACAATTGGCCCGCAAGAAAAAGTATTTTTAAATAAAAGCGTAAGCAAAAAAAATGTTGTTTATACTTCTAAACATAAGCAAAAACTAAAAAAATTTCAGACAAAAATGCCCTATTGATAGCACTTCTATGAACAACATTTTTAGTAGGGTATTTTTGTCTAAAACATCTGAAGTTTTGCTCTTGTTTCTGCTTCAAAGAACTATTTTTCTGGTTCTATTTAAAACTCTATTAAAGGTAAAAAGAACCGCTTCTACTTATATTTAGAAGCACTTCTTTTTTTTAGGCTGAACACCCCCTAAAATCTAAAAAAAGTGTCTTTTCTAAAAGAAAGCTAGCCAAATAGGCCCTAAGCCTCGTCAATGGATACATGTTTCCTATTCGAAGAGCCACTACTGGGAGGCCTACTCGAGGTCACTGCATGACCAAGAAACAGGCACTAAACTCTGAAAACAAAACTTATACCGACACCTTAAACAGATAGCAAGATGCAACACTTAGGAGATGGAAAACTAAGGCTGTCAAGTGATTTATTATGATTTACTTGATTCCACGATAAGCTAAGCTAAGGAAGCAGCAAAAATTAAGGCCCCATTTGGTTCAACGAAAATATTTTCCTTGATCTCCACAATATTTTTATTTTTTCTTGTAACTTTTTAGTTATTTTAGTTAGAGAATATAGTTACATTTTATAAATTTATATAAAATCCAAAGTTGAGGTTAAAATGAAGCATATGACATCAGAATGTGACGGAAAACGTTTTCCCCTTTCGTTGAGGGGAAGTCAAATTCGATCAATAGATGAAAACATTTTTATATTTGTGAAAGTTATTATGAAGTGATGAAAAAATAAAAAAGAATCGAGACTTTGGACAGACATCTCAGTATACGTTTAACTGAGGCCTGCACATTAATACACGAAAAAAATTAAAGCAAGCCCAATAAGAACAAACGGAATGTGAGACTATACCACGGCCTTGAACTGGCGGGCCCCGGTTGTAGCCTCCTACATTTTGTTGCATATCAAACATAGGGCCATTGTAATTGTAATTGTAACCTCCCCGGCCACGGCCACGAGAGCCACGACCCCTACCTCGACCCCTGCCCCTAGGGTAGCCCCGATTCTGATCCCAGCCTCCATCCTCGTACTCACCACCCATGTAGCCATTCCCTGAAATAAAAGTATTGCATCAAAGAAATTAGAAAAAAATTATAACCATTCGCCACATTTGATGCCCTGTTCTAGATCACTTCAACAACCACCACACCACCCAGTGCCTCAAAGAGGGGCTTTCCCAAGGTAGGGTTTGGGAGGGTAAGATATAAGCAGCCTTACTCCTACAGGGTCCCACCCTATAGAGAGGTGGTTTCTAAGGGACCCAAAACCCCAAAAAAAAGAACCCTACTCCGTTTGTTCTTAGATCACTTCATGAGAGAAAAATTAACTAAGATATGCATGGCACCTCAGTGGAAAATACCTTCGTGGCATCATTGACCAGTTAAACCCCAAGTAGATCCTCAAGGAATTGAGGACTAGGCTCCATTTGTTTTGATACAAAATATTTTTCATCTCAATTCTATTGTTTCTTTGCATAATTTCATAACAATAACTACAAATATGGAAAAATTTCCCTCCGTTATAGGAAACTGACTTCTCCTCAATGAAAGGAAAAAACATTTTCCTTCATGGAACGTTTTTGTTCTAATCTTACCTCATATGTTTCGCTTCAACCTCTCGGCTAAGCATGAACCTCATACAAATTTATAAAATGAAACTATTTTCTTTACCTAGAAAGACAAGAATTTTTTTTTTTTTAAAAAAAATGGAAAATACTCTCAAAAAAATTTGCATAAAAATGTTTTCTGTTAAAACAAACGGCAATGGGGCCTGAATAAACATGCTTCTTCCCCAATTAAACAAAAATGCAAACATTAAATATTGGAAACTGAAGGAGTGTAATCCCTTACCTGCTGGACCTCGACCTCTTCCCCTTCCTCTACCACCGCGCCCTCGTCCTCGAGCACTTGGTGAGCCCTCTGCACCATTCAAAACCAGTCAAATAACAGCATACAAGAAACTAAATTCAGGACATAAACAAAGAAAATATAGTATGTGCTACCTCCGTCATAGTCATAATCTATTGCTGGCTTCACCTGGTCAGCTGGTAAAGGAGGCTGATACCTGCACAATATAGTGATACTAATACATAAACTTCTGTTCCAATCACCAATTTGGAGAAATAGAAACGAATATGCTAGAAACTTGTATCTTTTGACTCAAGGAAAAAAAAAAAAAGGTAATAAGCAAGAAAATGGAAGCAATTACAGGAAAACTTACCCAACTGCTGATGTGTCCAGCTCCTTTTTCGAAAGAGTTATAGTGATCATTGAGACATGCCTCGTAGTCTCTAAACTGTAACAAGCACAAAAGTTTCGTCAGGCCAACTACCAACATTTTCTTTTAAGCACATGCAGGCAATTTCACGTTCCGTATGTGAAGTCTTACAACATAGTGTCATTAAAACCATTCATTCAGTCCAAATGCATGTCACACAAGAAATATATATGAAATTCTCGTTTCATAAAGCTCATCCTGGGCAACAACAGAGTTTAGGATCCAAAGACAACTCACGGAAGGAGGCCTTCCTCCAATGGCTCCCATGTGTCAGTGATGTCGGTGGATCCAATTGATGTCATCTGATGAAGACCAACAATCCTTCTCTGCGCGGAAAATACGACTAACCTATAAGAAGGGAAGGAAAAAAAAAAAAGCAGAGAATAAAAAAGGGAAAACCAAGTGAAAACAGCAGTCAGGACCTTGATCAACTCCACAATTGTCACTGTTTTGTTGATAGCCCTTCCCATTGCCTTGAACACAATCTCGTTTGAACCTTTTTCCTACACAAACGAAGGAGGAATAAACAAAGAGCTGTAGAGTCCATACACCACTAAACAATGAAAGTGGAAAAATCGATAATGTAAATTCAGAAAATTAGCTCAGAGCTGCCTAGGCTAGCAGCAAAAATAATATTCAATTGCAAGGGGCACATGTAAACTCTCATCTTATAAAATACAAGGCATCTTTAAGAATCAGATTAAAAAAGAAAGTTTCCATGCATAAACATATTAAAATAGATAGCGTCCGATGTGAAGATGCTAAAAGTGATGTCTAATCAAGTCTATTGCTTCTCTTTACCAGAATATGGATAATCAACCCATAATATAAATACAGTAAATAAAACATGTTCCAACTATACCCTCTCTGCATCCTCTCCATCATCTCTTTTCAAACATTCCCGAAACATATCTCTTCTAAAAGCTCTATTGAATGATCGTTTATTAAGAATCATCCGGAAGGAGAATGAGAGAGGATATAGCAGACTTTGCAGCAATCCGTTCTGCGGTAGATATCTCTACAAGAGAAATCCAACAACTCCTTTCATCTGCTTATTATACCCTCTCTAGAGTTTCCTTTCTCTTTCTCAAAATGCTTCACTCAAACAGCACTAGTGAGGCTTGGCACTCTGGTAGGGAGTATCTAATTAAGTGATACAGCATAAAAGATAGGATGTAAATATTCAAGAATAAAGACTACTGTAATGAAAATAGTAGACAAAGGAGGTATAGGAGGACAGGATGCAATAGTCTCCACTAAGACCTCTGTGGAATATTATACGGACACACACAAGCACTTCTCGGACTTGAATTTTCATCATTCTCATAGAGAACACTGTTTTATCCACCTAGTTTGAACTTGAACTTGATAAGTCCTAATGAATTCGAGTCAAACCCAACCTTAAACAAGTTTCTAACTTTTGCTCAATTTTAGTTCAATAAGATAATAGATATGCTCGATACCTAGTTCAGCTCAAGTCATTAATGTCATTGACTCTAATCAAGCTAGTTATTGAGCCAAGCTCGTTCACTTCCTCAAGTACAATCACAGCCAGTCTACAATTCATTAACCCAAGATTTTGATAGCAGCCATCGGGATAGTGTATCAAATGGTCTCTACTTAATGAGCCATTGTAGCTATTAATGAGCCATTACTGGGCTAATACAAGGTAAGTAACCCGCTCTTAGTGAGCCTTAAAGAGCTGCCGACGACTTCGGAGCAAAGCACCCCATATGAACTCAGTTCGTTAAGCCTATTAACCCTGCTTGAACTCAGCTCATTTCCTTATCAAGCCCCAAAACAAACATGAAAGAATCTCAATTGATTTGAAACACAAGTAATTCACAAAATCCTAGATTGTTCAGACCCCTAAGTGCAGTGAGACCATAAATCCGCAATGACAGCTAGAATTGAGTCAATTAACAGCTTACAAAATTAATGCATGTTAAATTTACATCCGGCGTTATCTTCACACTTACAAAATTCAAATTCTCTTTTCGTGTAAGGAATACCACAGTACAACCAACAGCGAAATATTGACAACAAAAAAAGGAAATAAAAACAACAAATTCAAACTTTCCACCAAGAACAACGAGATTACCTGAAGAAGAGTCATGGCATAGGTGATATAGCTTCGCATCCTGCCTTGACTCGTAATGCGAATCTCATTCTCATCAATCGGAGTCTCTGCTCTCGGCTTCTCTACCCTCGTGTACCGATCCATCCTTACTGAAACACCAATTACATCTTCATAAAGACCTTTTTTTGGACAAAAAATCTTCATAAAGATCAATAGCTTCAATTTAGAGTTATTTGCACTATCGGTCAATCGTGTTTTTAAGTTTATTCAAATTGGTCCATCATCTTCTCTTTTGCTTAAATCAGTCACTCGTCATTGTAGCTTTGTTCAAATTAATCCTTCATCTTTTTTTTAATTCAAAATCGGTCTCTAATGGCTTATTTATGTCCTTCATTTTTGTAAATTTTACCTAGTTTTGTCATAGGATAGAACATTGTGGACTATTTTAAACATTAAAAAAGACGATGCACAAATTTGAACAAAACTACAAAGACGAGGTGCCAATTTGAACAAAAGAAAAGACGAGGAACTAATTTAAACAAATAAAAACTTAAAAACACGAGGACCAACGATGTAAACAACTCTAAAATCTATCGCACAGAAACCAACTAATTCGCAAAATCAACACCTTCAACAACGAATTAACAACAAAATCGCTTCAATCAACAGCAAAAGGAACAAAAATTACATCCAGCTTCAACTGCAACACCAATTACATCTTCAAATCACGAAAAACAAAATCTATCGCAGAAAAACTAACCAAATCACAAAATAAACATCTTCAACAACGAAATAACAACAAAATCACTTCAATCAACAGCAAACAGACCAAAACTACATCCAGTTTCAACTGCAACACCAATCACATCTTCAAAACCACCAACACAAAATCTATCGCACAAAAACTAACCAAATCACAAAATCAACATCTTCAACAATGAATTAACAACAAAATCACATCAATCAACAGCAAAAAGAACAGAAACTTACATCGATTTTGAAACAAATTAACAAAAAGAGAGAGAAAAAGCAAGGAGACCTGCAATTCGAGACCTGGAAGAGCCCTCTTCTTCGGCTTTGTATCTTCTTTTCCGCCCTAAAACTGCTTTCTTCCACAACTATTCCTTTTATACCCTAACCGCCTCCTCAGGTCCATTAAGACCGGGTCCCATTTTATCTTTCGGGTCGGATTCAGAGTTGGTCTAATTTTACCCTATAGGTAGTGTTTGGATAGGGTTATTTCCTTTTTAATAAACCTGATATTTTTAATTTATTTTTTTAATATTTTAGATTTTGTCCAGATTAATAAGTAAGGGCCTGTTTGGAATTATTATAAAAAAATTGCTTATTTTAATAGTATTTTTTGTAAAAGTACTAATATAAAAAGTGTTATTTTAAAAAAGCAGTTTGTATTTAGCTCAACCAGTCAGAAGCGCTTATTTTATTATTGTTAGTGTTTCGACTGTGTTTAAGAAAATTGCTTTTTTTGGTCAAATTATTTAAAATGACCAAATTAGTTAGGTAGAATGTTAGGGTTTTAAAAGATGATAGGGTGTGATGTAATTTTAATATAATTTTAAATTTTTTATTTTACTTCTACTTATAATCAGAAGCACCAAATTTATGCTTCTGCTTATAAACAGAAAAACAACTTCTGCTTTAATAAATATCGCTTTTTGATGTTTGCTAAATACCCTCCAAATTTCAGAAAAATGCATTTTCAATTTTTTTTTCCATCTTAAGACCATTTTTAACAAGATGATGGCATTTTTTTAGAGAACGCTGACATAAAAAGTCACGTTAACAAACCAATAGAGTTTGTTAATGATAATACATATTTGGAGTTTTTAATGCATCACAAAACACTACCGTTTTCATACATATTACGTCAAAATGCTGCGTTTCATTGTCATCGAGAGCAAAAGAATAATCATGGTACCAAACTCTAGTAATTGGCATCAAAACGATGTTTTATTTTCATGTTTCCAATATTGGGTTTCACCAGGGATGGCTCATTTATTAACACGAACAAAACCTAAGTTACTAAAAAATAAATTAAAAAGGTCTAGAGCCTTTTTATTATTTCTAAAAATATCGAGGTACTAAAAAATAAATAACTTATTTGGATATATAGTTAGTAAAATACGATACGAAGTTGAAAGGGACTATAATATATTGTTATATAGAAAAAATTAAACAAAAATTTCATGAACTTATAAAAATAAAAATAAAAATTATATATTAATTTATCATACTTATAATAATTTCTTGTAAAATACTAATAAAATGGATAGATATATAATTTATCAATTTTAATTTTGTTTAATAGTGTTATCTATAACAATGGTATAAAAAAGTATAACGCATAGTAAGAAATAGGTATAGAACAACAACTTAGGAATTAAAAGTAATAAATTTAGTAAAATATAAAATATAAATATTTAATTTAGGTATATGTACTATTATTTTTAAATGATCACTTGTTTTTTATTCGATAAAAATACAGATATATGTTATAAAATATGCATTATACCGCTAACATAAAAAAATAAATTTAAGGATTATTTACACCTAAGGTCCATGTACTTTGTTTATTATATCAATTTAGTTCTTATACTTTTAATTGTGTCAATTTAGTTATTGTATAATTCAAAATATGTCAATTTGATTCTTATAAAAAAATTTATGTTAAGTTTTTAAATAAAATTTTAATGGTTCAGCCACGAATTGGGTTAAATTGAGTAAACGGATAAATTTATAATAAATTACTTGCATCTAACATAATTTTTTCGTTCAAAATTATGACATTAACTTAACTTAAATTTGACTAAATGATTAAATTGACACATTTTAAATTATTCATGGACTAAATTAACACAACTAAAAGTACAAAAACTAAATTGACATAATGGTCAAAGTACAAGGACCTTTGGTGTAAATATTCCTAACTTTTATCATATTTTTTAGGTAAAAAAATACAAATACGTGTAAAGCAACATACCCAATGCCCCTCCCTAAACAAAGTCTAAAGGGGGCAGATATATGCGGCCTTCTTCCTTCAGTGTATTACCCTAAAGGGAGGTTGTTTTCAAGTAGCCCCAACCCGAGGGTGAGTACTTCCTAATAGGTCACCTATCCTGGTACTGCTCTCGTCCAAGCACGTTTAACTTCGAAATTCTAATGGAATCCAGTAACAGCATATTGATATCCTATTTGGTAATACAAATTCGTGCGTAATACGCTAATTATCGAGGAAAAATTTTACGAATTTACCCCCAGCAGGGGCAGGCGAATGTGACGGGTTCTCTGGCGGTCCAACGGTCTTTTCGGGCACGCAATCTCATTTTGACATTTTCCTTTGCTTATTATTCCTTTTGACAATATCGTTTGTGTACCTCATTTTTTATTGTTTTTTCTAATTTTTAAAATACTAAATTTATATTTGGAAAATGACCTTTTACTTTTATTTTATATTTTTATAAATTAAATGAAAACCAACAGTAAAAAGCAAAAATAAAAAGAGTAGTTTGCATTTCAAAAATAGTAAATAAAAATAACATCAAATACGTCGCTCAATAACAAAAAAATTGATCTTTTTATCGGAATATGTGATGTTTTAATAATTTATGCATTGTAAGTTTTGTATTTTTAGAACATAAGTCACCCACCAGAGCCTTACCTTAGCAATAAATTAATCTTCTCTCGTGTCAAAAAAAAATTTAATTTCATGATTTTTTTTAATAATTTCATGAAATATAAGTGAGTTTTTTTTTTTTTTTTTTTTAAATTGTTTCCAGCTCTTGCTATTTTATTAATGGTTCAATTATTATTTTGAAGATTTATTGACAAAGAAATGTGACGTGCATCCGTTGTTGTTGAATGTTAAAATCTTTGTAGTGTAGGTTTGTGTGTCATGGAAAATGATAGCAAAATCCCAATTTAAAATAAATAATAATAATAATGTAAATTATTTAATATGATATTTCATTTAATAAAGCAATTTGCATGCCAAAATCTGTGAAATTATAATTTAATATTCTAACTTTAAGGTCTAATACATAAAAGCAACATTCCTAATGCCCCAAGGGCTCATGCGTAAGCGTGGCTTGGGGGAGTGGATGTACGCAGTCTTCCCCCTTCAAGTAAAAGAAGGTTGTTTCCGAGAATTCCCAATTTGAGGGGTGCAACACGAGGACTTCCCAGGGGGTCACCCATCTTGGTACTACTCTCACTCAAGCTCGCTTAATTTCGAAGTTCTACTGGAATTCAGTGCTTGCGTGTTGGTACCCTCTTAGGTAATTAAGGTCTAATATGTAATTTACCCATAAAAAATATTGGCCAAAGTGTCAATGAACTGAACATTGGATGAATTGCTCGTGTTTGAAACGGATTACTGCTTGTTTGTGTTTGTTATGGAGACTCAATATCTTATTGTGCCGAGTTCAAGTAGAGTTGATAAGCTCATTGAGTCGAGTTTGAAAAGCCGATACTCGACTCGTTAACGTTCACGAGTAGTTCGATAAAAATGGATACGAGCTCGTTAAGGCTTGTTAAGAGCTCGATAACAATCAATGTTAGTTTAAAAATAGTTCAATAATGGCTTGATAGGACTCGAATAGACTGGTTCGTTAGCAAGCTCAACTCGATAGCAAGATAGGCTTAGTTATGAGCTCGTATCGGCTTCATTAGGCTAACGAGCTAAGTCGAGGCAGGTCGAGTAATGAACGAATTAAAAGCTTTATGAACCGAGCTCGAATAAATGTTCGTAAACTCGATAGGAGCTTGCCTCGAACTAGAGTTCGACAAGGTTTATTGAATTCGATTTCGAACAAGAGGTGATCAGTTTGACTCGACTCGACTTATTTACACTCAGATTGCCAAGTGTTGGGCCATGACGCTATGAATTGAGTGTAGATTTGGGCTTGGGCCTTTGAAAACAAACCGCGCGCGCGCTAACAAGCCCTTTTGAATTGTCTCTCTCTCAGACTCACATATACAGAGCCTCCCGCCGGCCACCATTTTCCGGCGATGACAACCAATTCCACCGCCACGCTCCGTCGCATCCTCAGCCGCGCTACCACCATCTTGAACTCCCACACCTCCTCCCTTTCCCACACGCGCCAAGCGCACGCGCACGTCCTCAAACTCGGCCTCCTGGATACTCATTGCTCCACCAAACTCGTCTCTCTCTACGCCAATCACCAATCTTTCGCCGATGCAAATCGCGTTATTGATCACGTACAGCGCCTTGACTTGTCCTTGTTCTCAACCCTCATCAATGCGCTGTCGAAGTTCAGTCTTTTTGGTAATGTTCTTCGCGTTTTTGATCGTATGGTTTCATTCGGTGTTTTTCCTGATTGTTATGTGATTCCTGCTGTTGCTAAGGCTTGCGCGGGACTGCGGGTTATTGAAGCTGGGCGGCAAATTCATGGGGTTGTGTTGGTGTCTGGGTATGCGTTGGATAATGTTGTTCAGTCGTCTTTGGTTCATATGTATGTGAAATGTGGTAAGTTGAGTGATGCACAGAAGGTGCTCGATGAAATGCCTGAACCAGATGTGGTTAGTTTTAGTGCTTTGATGGGTGGTTATGCGCGAAATGGTGAGGTCGGTAAGGTGGAAATGTTGTTCAGTGAGATGGCTAAGTTGGGTTTGGAACCGAATTTGGTGTCTTGGAATGGTGTGATAGCTGGGTTTAATCAAAGTGGGTATCATTTTGAGGCGGTGCGTGTGTTTCTAGAGATGCGTTTTCATGGGTGTTTGCCTGATGGGAGTAGTTTATCGAGCGTTTTGGCTGCTATTGGAGATTTGGAGGTTTTGGGTGTTGGTGTTCAGGTTCATTGTCATGTCGTTAAGGTGGGTCTTGGAGGGGACAAATGGGTGGTCAGTGCGCTAATTGATACGTATGGGAAGTGCGCGTGCTCGTCTGAGATGTTAAGGGCATTTGATGAAATGGGATACCTGGAAATAGGGTCGTGTCACGCGCTTGTTGCTGGGCTTGCACGAAACGGTCTTGTTGATCGTGCTCTGGACTTGTTTAGCCAGATGAGGGAGCAAGAGATGGAATTGAATGTCATATCTTGGACATCAGTGATCGCTTGCTGTTCTCAAAATGGGAGGGATGTTGAGGCTTTGGATCTCTTCAGAGAGATGCAACTTTCCGGGGTGACACCAAACGCTGTGACTATACCGTGCTTACTACCAGCCTGCGGTAATATTGCAGCATTGCTGCACGGAAAAGCAGCTCACTGTTTCTCTCTCCGAAGGGGAATTGCAGATGATGTTTATGTTGGTAGTGCGCTGATTGACATGTATGCAAAGTGCGGTAAAATTAGGGATTCTCGGCTTTGTTTTCGTGGAATGCCGACGAAGAACTTGGTTACCTGGAACGCAATCATCGGTGGATACGCAATGCATGGAAAATATGATGAGGCCACAGAGATGTTTGATATGATGCAGCGTTTTGGGCAAAAGCCCAACTCAGTAACCTTTACCAGTATATTGTCAGCGTGTAATCAGAAAGGTCTTGTGGATGAGGGTTGGCATCATTTCAATAGCATCTCCAAAGATTATGGCATTGAACCTAAAATGGAGCATTATGCTTGCATGGTGAGCCTTCTAAGTCGTGTTGGAAAACTTAATGACGCTTACTCTCTGATAAAAACAATGCCTTATGAACCGGATGCTTGCGTTTGGGGAGCTCTGCTTAGTGCCTGTAGAGTCCACAAAAATGTTCAGTTAGGCGAGATTGCAGCTAGAAAACTCTTCGAGTTAGAACCAAAAAACCCCGGGAATTACATTCTTCTGTCGAATATATATGCTTCTAAATGCATGTGGAGTGATGTAGATAGAGTTAGGGATCAAATGAAGGAGATGGGTTTGAAGAAAAATCCCGGCTGCAGCTGGATTGAAGTCAAGAATAAAGTGCATATGCTTCTAGCGGGAGACAAAATGCATCCTCAGATCGCTCAAATGACAGAAAAGATGAATGTATTGGCGATAGAGATGAAATCGGGGCTAATTCCCAAAACCGACTTTGTTCTTCAGGACGTCGAGGAACAGGACAAGGAGCAACTTCTATGTGGGCATAGCGAGAAATTGGCTGTGGTATTCGGGCTTTTAAATACGCCAGAAGGGTCTCCCCTTCGGGTTATTAAGAACCTAAGAATATGTGGCGATTGCCATGCGGTTATAAAGTTCATATCTAAGTTTGAAAGAAGAGAAATTTTTGTGAGGGATACTAATCGGTTTCATCATTTCAAAGACGGAGAATGTTCATGTGGGGATTATTGGTGAGATATGTCAAGATGATAATGCGAAGCCGTGAGAAAGGTCACGAGAAGTATATTGGTGCAACCGATTGCTTCAATGACGACTTCATTCTTTACCAAAGGTACAAGTTTTCTTCTCTCAGGGAATATGTGCGAGGATTGTAGGAAGATTAGCACAATGTATTGCACCCAGATGGTATGCGAGTCTAGTATTCCCTTGTTTGAACTCGAGCTTAATAAGCCTTATCGAGTTTGAGTTCGAGCCCAGATCTTATCTAGATTCGAAGCTTTGTTTGAACTCGGTTTGAGAAGAGTTTAGTGTGTTTGATAATTGACTCGTTAGTATAATCAAGCCGATTCGAACCTGTCGAGCCAAATTGAGCTTATAATCGAGCAAAGCCTGCTACCGAGTTACGCTATTCAAGTTATTAAGTCATTACTGTATCATTTTCTCAATATTCTTTTTGCTAACGGCAACATGTGGATTAGTTTACGCGCACTTTGATTTATACTCAGATTACATGCACTGTCCACCCAATAAATCAGAGTCCCAAACCCAAGTGGGTGGCTCCAAAGAATTGTTTGCACCCTTTGGCAAGATTTAAACACGTATGGTTATGCGGCTTGATGAGGTGCTAGGTCCAAGTCGATCCCTCCTGGTAGGTTTTACTCACTTCCCATGCTTTTTTGTCATTGTAAGGTGAAAATACCCAAAAATTGGGTTCGATTTGGGTACTAAATGAAAGCAAAAAAGCAAACACGAAGGTAAAGGAGAACGAGAAACGAAGACAGCAGGATTTGCGTGGAAAACCCTCAAAGAGAGGGAAAAATCATGGGCGGAGGCAGAGAACTTTTATTAATCGAAAATTGTGGAGTATTACAAGAAGATTCTCTACTCCCTCTCCCCCTCTCTCTGTGTTTGAAAATGGCTCAACCCCAAAAAAAAGAGAAGACAGGAGTATATATAGTACATGAGAGAAACCCTAGAAAATGAGAACCGGCTATAACCCGACCCGAATAAAAAAGATCCATACCGCGGGGGGCAATGTTGGGCTACGGTCTAGGGTTCGATGGGCCCAATCCCTCTACTCCACCACAAAGCTCCGTTCAAAATTTGGATAAAAAATTTTAAGACACAATCCAACAGTCATTAAATTGTATAAGATGCTAAGGTTGTCTGTTCTGATTGCTTGCAGATCGTATACGTGCTCTCCAGATAATCTTGCTGAATGGATGTGTTCAGTGTTCTGAGCAAAGAATTCTGATCGTCTTTCATGGCCCCATTTGCTCTGAAGATTTGCCAAAATAGGTAACTTTTTGGGTTTTGTTATAAAAATTTATCTTTAATAGTAGTCATTTTTCAGTTAACCATCAACGAGTTCTCAATTTTTCAAAGAACCATCTTCGAAAATTCACTGGGAGACTTGAACCTCTAATGTTGAGGTTTGAATCCCACTATATAGTTGTGAATATAGGGAGTCAAACCTGCGCATAGAGCCATTTTAATACATTTGCTGAGATCATTGGGAGGGAGGGACGACTGCAGTCGTTCGGCAGGACCTCACCTACCTAATGGGAAGGAGATGGCCTCAGATAGAGCTAGATAGAGCTAGAGCTTGAGGGAGGATGTCACGGGCTCAGTCTAGGTTGCTGTCGGGTCCGCACTGGGTCGCGCTAGAGGCTTGTCAAGGTCGGTCCAGAGGAATGTCTAGGCCCGTTCCAGCTCGCTTGTCCAGGATCGCTCCAGTTCACTGCCAGGGATGTCATGACGTTGTCTTGGGCCCGACCCAGGACACGCACCAGCATAGTCAGGACATCTTCAAGGCCCGTTATCTTTTCTCGTTTTGGCCCATGCTTAGTTGGATTAAAGCCCACTAACAATAAATAGAAATTGGGTATTAATTCAATTAATTAGCCACATGGGAATATAGAATGTAGTAGAAGAATCTAGAACACACTAGAAACGGTTATAGCTAACGCTCCTCCCCTTCCCACCTTTTCTCTTGGACGGGTAATTCCTGCCATTGTTTTAAATTGTAGTTAGTTATTTCCCGCCTATTTTTGAATTGATGTAAGTAGTACAAATAAGGGAGCTTATACTTGTATTGATCATCCAAACAAATATCAATGAAATACTTCTCTTTCTCGTCTTAATTCTATCTCTACTTCTCATCTAATTTTCACCTTCTCTTTCTCATCTTAACTCTAAAACTTCTAAACCCTAAGTTCATTGATCAATCCGGTCTTAAACTTTAGTCACGGACCTAGGCTCGTGACAGAGGACTAGCATAGGAGTAGCAGAAGTAGCGGCCGCATACTGCTGATTATTCTGCTACTTATGGGTTCATAGGCGTGTAGGCTCATCAGGCTGTACCTATCTACCTATACGCCTAGCTGCCTATCTGTCTACTATCGGCCTATTTGCTTATTTGATTATTTGTGTATTTGCTTATTTGTTTATTTGGCATATTTGCGTATTCTAGCTGTCTTGGAGGGTAGGATATGCCTCGTATTCCCCTGTAGGGCATTTTTAGGCTATGACTTACTCTTTTGCTTTCATGACATATTACTCACAACCCATTGCTCACAGGTCTCCATGTGGTGACGAAGACTTTCCTCTCAGGTTAGGGGTCCTCGGAAACAGCCTCCCTTCAGGTTCACACCCTGAAGGGGGAAGGCTGTGTACATCTACCCTCCCCAGACCCCGCTTTTGCGGGAGCCCTTGAGGCATTGGGATTGTTGTTGTTGTTGTTGTTGTTGCTGAGATCACTGGGAGACTTGAATTCCGAATATGTTATAATCCTACATCGACGAGATGGGAGGGAAAACACCAAAATTTGTAATAAGGAAGCCAACTCGCATGGACGCGAGGCGCACATGGTAGTTTAATACATCCCACATCGGTCAATATGTGACGGAAAGCACCAAAATATATATATAAGGTCGAGATCGCAATCCACGTGATATGAATCAACGGTTGAGATCGCAATCCGTGTGCTCTATTTAAAACAAATAAATAAATAAAGATCTAAATCTGAATTTAAACTAATTATAATCCTAATCAAACTCTATCTAAAATAACTAACTTCACATGCGTCGCTTGAACCGTGTCTTCCAGTGGTGGCACCAGGATATGGTGATGCCAAGTAATGGTGGCGCCAAGTCTTGATATTCTTCCCTTTTACTAGCCGTTAAGCCCTGTTTTTTGTTCACTCCAGCCACGTACTCGCCAAGCTTGTCTTTCTTTGGCTGATCCTTCACACGCGGAGATGGCGGCTGCATCATCCTCTCCCGGTTGGAGAGAATTCGTCCTCGAATTCGCCTCTAGTTCTTCTCGGCTACTTCAGTCACGCCAAGTCTCCAATCTTCAGTGGTCAAGCACATGGTTCTAATAAACCGCCAGGAAAGATCTAACTGAGGTCCTCGTGTTCTTCTTCCTCAGCCAAGCTATGCGACATATTCGGATGCCCGGTAGCTTTGTCTTGCTTCGCCAACCCAACTCCGCTTCTAACCTTGTACTCGTGTCCTCTTCCTCCACTGACTTGCCAACACCAACCATGCCTAAACCACGATGCCTCCAAGCAATACGCCAAAGGAAGCGGGGCTGCATCATCCTCTCCCGGTTGGAGAGAATTTGCTCTGGAATTGGCCGTGGAACCGTTGGTATCCTTCTTGCCATTGTTAGGGTACTCGCCAGAGATGAAGGATACTCACAGTGTACGTTTTTGGTGGTGAATCTGTTCTCAGTATACTCCCGCCAAGGTTTGCTCTGTTTAGGTGACACAAATGGCGTGAACTCAACCCGGTGATGGAGCAGAGCCGGTAACTTCGCTATTGGTACTTGACACTTCCATTGCGGGCTTGTCCTTATCTCTGTCACAGCTCCCGGTAACTCTCTCATTCTTGTCACCTGTGTTGTCTCACTGTTGTCACAGTCCTGCGAAGTCCCATCCTTGGTTGGCGTTAGTATAGCCAACCCGCCTAACATCCACATTAGGCGCTTGATGTACTCATCCCCCACATTAGTCTCTACACCCGGTATGGGTTCCCAATTTAGCCGGTTCTGTTCTTCCATTGTTGGTGGTACGTAAGACGCCAACGCCTCTGGATAATCCTTCCTCGATTGACTCCCTACCTCATCCGATTCCTCCTCCTCGTCAAAGATAGGCTCATCGTACAAATATGGGTGGAGAGGATAGATCTAGTTGTGGTGCCTGATCAAAGATGGGTTCTTCATAGGTAACATCTACTGGTGGTGATGCCAACATGGCCTTGCCAACTACGTTGGTGCTCACATCATTTTCTTCTGGCTCCAGTTCTTTGTTCCTTGACACACATGGCACCTCAACCTTCTTGGGCATCAAGATGATCTTTATCCCCTCAAAGACGAAGCTCTATGTGTTCCTTCTTCCGTCATGGACGACTCTCCTATCATATTGCCACGGACGTCCCAATAGGAAGTGACAAGCGTCCATCGTAACAACATCAAGCCAAACCGCTTCCCGATATGTGTCCCCAATTGAGAAATTGACCAAGCAACATCTTGATATAGTTACCTGATTGTCTTTCTCGAGCCAAGACACTGTGTAAGGGTTCGGATGTTCCTTCGTCTTCAACCCTAGCTTCTGAACTGCTTCTTCGGAAATGGTGTTCTCACAACTTCTCCAATCAATGACAATACGACATACCCTGCCGCCAATGGTACAAGTGGTCTGGAAGATGTCATTGCGCCTCCAATCTTCTCCTTCTGCTTCTTTAGGCGTGAAGCCAGCTCGCCTGACTAATAGCAGGCGCCCTTCGTCACCCACTAATTCCTCCTCGCCAAGTGAAGGTAGCGCGTCTTGAGTTTCTTCCAACACAATGACGCCAACTTCCTCAAACTCCGAATTTTCTTCACGGAGGTCGGTGCCCACCTCTCGTTTTTCAACGTTGGCAGTACCGATACAGAGCTGATGCTGCCTCGACTCGGGGTCTGGTAGATGAACAACCGATGCCGGATTCTTGATCTTGTCCTTCACCTTTTTGTTTTCACCCCGTGTCAATGGGCGTTTGGGTTGGGTTCCTAGCTTTAAGTCAGGATTTGCCCCCAGTTGAATCAAGCAACATTCGATTCGCCTAGGTCTCTCCTCGAACTCGTCAAATCTCCGTTCGTTTTGCATAATTTGGTCTCGATCAGAAACTTCCTCGATAGTAGCGTACCTTTGACGACTTGATGCCATCTCAGAAACGTTCTGAGCTCTGATACCAACTGATGCAGTCCGGCAGCGGAAGATTAGAAGGACGGGAAGGAAACGATAGCATTCCCTTTTATTTTATTAAACTCTAATAAAAATTACAGGGGAAAGATAAATTCGACTCTCATTCTCACTCTTGAGAATAGAATGAACAAATAACTCATAAAATTGATTCTAAAATTGGCTCCCTAAACCCTAGCCACCCCTCTCCTTATATAGAGGAGGGCTCTAATTCTAATTCAAATTTTAAATCTAATCAATGGTCGAGATCGCAATCCGCGTGATATGAATCAACAGTTGAGATCGCAATTTGTGTGCTCTATTTAAAACAAATAAATAAATAAAATAAATAAAGATTTAAATCTAAATTTAAACTAATTCTAATCCTAATCAAACTCTATCTAATATAACTAACTTCACACGCGTCCCTTGAACCGTGTCTTCCAGTGGTGGCGCCAGGATATGGTGATGCCAAGTAATGGTGGCGCCAAGTCTTGATATTCTTCCCTTTTACTAGCCGTTAAGCCCGGTTTTTTGTTTACTCCAGCCACGTGCTCGCCAAGCTTGTCTTTCTTTGGCTGATCCTTCACACGCGGAGATGGCAGCTGCATCAATACTAAGAGAGTTACTCCATCTATGACCTATTAATTATAGGATGGAACCTCTCATATGGTATATATCATTAAGCTTGAGTCAATAAACTAAACACTTATTATTTTCTTGACTGAGTTCATTATGAAAGAATGTTTTGAATCGAGTATGATAAATTTTGTATCAAAAGAATGTCACGATGTAACTGACTTTGAGCTAGATTGGCCATTAAGCAAAGGTACTTTTGTGCCAACCTCCATAATACGTGTATATTGTTTACTTACTAAAGTATATTTATAAATGTATTTATACGCAGAAATCCATAGAACTGTAAAATCAATAGTTATGTGGTCATTCATTCAATGTTTTGCAAACTTAAGGCATAAGCAACTGATTTGATCGGTGGGCCCCTTTTTTCTGGCAACGGAAGTATCTATGTTAGCTTAAAAACGCCTCAGATAATTTACTTTATATTACAGTATCAACTAATACTTGATCTTATACAATAACAACAAATCCAGTGCCTCAAGGGCTCTTGCCTAAGCAGGGTCACGCGGGGGGGAGGGGATGTACGCAGCCTTACCCTTTTGGGGTGTTAAAGGAAGGCTGTGTCCGAGAACTCCCAACTTGAGAATAATACGTGATCTTATGTTTATATTTCATCGAACATAAATTGTTATTTCCCAAATAATGAACAATGATATGTAGTAGAAGCAAACACATAATATAACTAATTTTCGAAAGAGATCTTAACAAATAGGGGGCTTCAATCAATTGCTTAGGATCTTCATTGGCCATTGACGTTACCAATTTTTCGCCTTTTCCGAATATGTCTCTTGGAACTTATATGGGCCAAAGTTTAAACTGCTTAATTTTCAAAGATGGTGGGAAAGATATGTAATCTGTAAAGGGTTACCTGTTGAAATATATAGAATTAAAATCAATAGTGCTTGATGACTTATAGTGTATATAATTGTTTCTTTGCTGATGTTTATCTTCCTCTTCTGGGTATTATGAGTCATAATTATAGTCTATGTTATGCTTCTTTCTATGTCTACTTTTTCTCTTTTTTGCCTTTTTTAATGTTATCTATACTCGTAGGATTGCAAAAGAAACATGAAAGGAGGGCCCTAGGGATGCCAAAATTGTTGTGCATTTGTCTAAGAGTGGGGCTCGTTCCATGTTCATTTTGAGGATTACTGATTAGACGAGCTGAGTTTGAGCAGGTTCGATCATCTTGATTAGATGGAAAACAGTGTTGAGTTCTGCTCTGAATATACTGTGTTTACACCTGTTCTGGGTTTTAATTTATAATTGACCTGTGTATATAGAAGCTTGATAGAGATATTATGACTACCCAACCTAATCCAACACTGTTTCAGCACAACTCATGAAAGTAAGAAATTCCCTATTGGGCCATAATGGATAGCTTAAAGCCAAAAGGAAAAGGCCGTGTTGTTTTAATGTAGGGTGAAGTAACAGCATTGCTACACATAACGGGAAGAGCGCGCATGAAAATGCTACGAAGAGGGCACCGTTGGTCGTTAACGACCAACTGGTTCTTAAGCACCCTCTTTCTGGTGACATTTTCGTGGTTTTTCTCTCATGACTTATAGACTTTTTGGTTAAGTAAATTAGTCAAATATTACACATCTATCTGACGTGGGATTGGGGCGTTACGGATATCATTGAAGATGGTACAGTGGACGTACCTTGATTCATGTAGTTGATCCTGCAAATTGGGAAAAGGACTTTGATTATTGTACTTGTCCTACTGCGCATATGGAAGCTTTTGAGTGGGCAATATATTGCAACCCAACAAATAGAGAAGTGTACGTAAGTTGATCCAAGAAAAGCGTCTGAGAGAGCGAGTGTTCGAACTAGAGTATAAACTCATTTTTGAACCTTTATCCGTTAGCTTAAACTCTTTCGAAAGTTGGTTCTTTAACATGGGATCAGAACCCCCTGGACCAAAAAGTCACAGTCCAAATAATCTTTACTTTCAATATCAGAGCCTATGCAAAATCATGTTTCAAGTCCAATAGACATTTGTGTAAAAGATCATGTTAAAGTAAAAAAACCATTTTCAAACCGTCACCTGCCAACTTTAGTTTTTAGAAGCGTTAGATCCTCGACAATTTGTTTTAGAAATTTGATTATGGGAACGACCGTACTACAGATGTGACCAACCCTTTGTCTCTACTTAATATTGCTGTTGATTCTATCTGAAAAAATATTGATAAACTATACTGTAAGTGCTAGCTTTTCAGTTTGTCAGTAGCAAACATAATGATATGAAATGCAACGTGTTATCTGCTCCTGATATGTTTCTGCAAAGCGTGCTGCTAAGTCACTGTATAATATATGCTTTTTATATGTGTATAATATATGCTTTTTATGAGTATGATTGAAGCTACTGCTGTTGCCTTTTGTTTTGTTTATTTTATTTCTCTACTTTTTTTTTTTTTTTTTTGGTGAAAATCTAGGGTTTCAAGCCAAGGAAAGTTCCTTGAGAGTACAAAAATGGCACGGATTTGGCATATGATGCACAAAGGTATGCACTTTACCTGTACCCCCACATAAAAAAAGAAAGTTCCTCATCATATAGCACTATGCTTTACAAAGTGCATGTGTAGCCGGATCGGTTAACACTCTAAGTAATAGAAGCAGTTGATTGGGCTTTTAAGATCGGTTAAAATGATGTAGCGATACATTATAGACATGTGCTCATATAATGTAAGGGACCTACATGTTAGTTGATTTTCTTTTTTTTTTGGTAATTAGCGAAACGACTCGAACAAGCGAGGCCTAAGAAAATCCGAATAAACTCAGGAAATAGAAACACAAAACAGTAGATACCCAAGCAAATAGGAAAGAAAGGGAAAACAACAATGTATTAGCACTAGAAGAGACGGGCTTAGTGGAGGGAAAGACGTCGAACTGTGACAGAGCCAGACAGAGATTGACAGGGGGACTGGTCAAAATAAAGCCCTACTCCAACCTTACAAAAAGTTCAACCATATCCAATTCATCGCCATCATATACCAAATCAAGCCTTTTCGTGAACACCCACCTATGCTTCACATAAGAAAGCTTACCAACAATATCCTTAGCATTGTTATCCCTCCTTACCAACTTCCTCATATTTTTTTTTCCCATTTTGATATTATAATATAAATTGAATTATTTGATTGTATACTAATCGAGTAAAAAAGTTTAGCTAAATAAGAACACATTTCCATCTCTAACGGGTTGACACAAATCAAGTACTTACTTCAATGACTTGAACTTGACAACCCAAATAAAACTCAACTCCAATGCCTTCGGCGTAAAACCCCCGTCTTCATATCATATTCGTTTCATATTACTATGTTCCAAATTAGCTTTTTCTAGCGTTATATTCATGTAGACATATTTTTCTACACTAGAAGAGACGGTTACAATACTCACGCTGCAATCATGTACTGTCATGTTTAAATTTGTGAAGTTTCACTAAGTCTTAAGTCCGACTAAGAGATATACGGACACATGTAAGCACAAGTAGCGTTACATCCTAAAACTAATTGACATCGGAGTAACTCACCAAATTTATATGATAATCTCTTCTCTCCCATAACATCAATATGAGATTCCTAACTAAATTCAAGTGTGAACTCCAGATTTTCTTTCATAACTTTCGTTAAATTTCACAGGGCCTTTTTGGCTCAATCCGTTGAATTAGAATGTACATAAGAGGTCCACATATAAGCCCAAGTGGAGTTCCTTCATAAAACCAAGCGGAGATCCTTTTTGCACGTTCATTGTTTTTGCCTTGCTTTCTTGTTTTCTTAGGTGTTTACTGTTTTACATTTCTATCTTTCGAGTTTTTTCGGTTCTCTTATGCATCACTTGTTTAAGTAGCCTGTTATGTATTGCAATTTCTATTGCTAATTATCAGTAAAAACTAAGACATATATTGATCTTTTTACTTTTATAACTATAGTGTAAGATTTTTATACTAGACTCACGTACAGAGTCCCCGACCCTAATCATTTGTCAAAATGTGGGCACCATTAGGAAATGGTACTTTTCATGATCCTGTAGCTGTTGTACAATTGTACTAGTATTCCCCCAATCAGCTTCACATACTTTATATTATGTCAACTGTGATCTCTATTAAGCTAATCTACTCTTGATTATGCTATTATAAAGTAATGTTATAGGATAACATTACTATTATTATTTATTTACTTGTTAATTATTTTAAGTGTAATACATGTCATAAAAAAATTTAAAGGGAGATTTAAGATTGGATTATTATATATAATAGTGAGTGGCTGCCTAACTTACTTTTTTTTGAACAGAGATAATGTTAGTTATGTGATCAGAACAACTATTTAGGGTTCTGGTATTAGGAACGTAAACGATCCGAACTGCTCACGAATAGCTTAGATAAAACTTGACTCGAACTCGAATTAACCGAGTTTGAGTTCGAGTTTGAGTATCAAAAGATACTCAATTAATAATGAGTACGAGCAGAGTAATGAACTACTTGGCTCGATACTCGAATTGGTACTTGCCTCGTATGAAATAGCTCTTGTGTATTATTTTATTTTGAAATGGATGGCTTGTGACATTAATAGTAAAAGAAAAGAAGGAAGATTGAATTCCTTGTAAAAAATGAAATGTTATATTTGTATTAGAGTGAAAGAACTTGTATTTGGTTTGCTTGTGTTTTTTTAAACTTAGATTTTGATGCATTTTTGTTGCTAATATATCGGTGATTTATGGTTGTATATGTTAAAATGTAGAATGGGCAATAATTGAGTATTCAAAACGAGTATAACTAATGTTCGAGTGTATGGAATAATATTATAATGGAGCTAATTTGTTAAACATTCATGTACACAATAAACGAGTACTCGAGTCGAGTCGCGTATTCGAATAATTAATCGAGTTCAAGTTCGAGCAAAATTAACTACTCGAATCGAGTTCGAATACTAGTTGGAGTACCCGAGTAGTTAATCAATTTCGAGTCGAGTACTGAGATACTCAGCTCGGCTCGACTGGATTACATCCCTATCTGGTATTTCTATGTGGGATTGTGTTTCGTATGGAGCTTTTCTCTTCCTTGTTCAAACTGATGACTTAGGGTTTTCTCTCAAACGAGAGCAATTTTTAGAAGTTATCTTTACCTTTATTAAAAAAAATTGTGATGGGAAGAACTATTTAGGGACCGTTCATACCCTTTTTTTCCTTTACGGTTTTTCGTTTCTTGATTAATTAAAAATGATGTATTTGTTATGTTAATTTCTAATATTTGTAAATTTATTTAAATTAATCTTTTCATCTTTTTTGGGTGGAAATAGTTCTCAATGTTCATAAGTTTTTTAAACTGATTTTTCATCCTTTTTTTTTTTTTTTTTATTTAAGATAGTCTCTTATATTTGACTTAATAATAAAATTAGTCTCTCATTTTTTTCATTTTTATGTAATTTTAGTCATTAGAAGTGGAACCAGTTTTGTCATTAAAACCATTTTGTAACAAAATAAAAGAGGAATGATCAATTTAAACAAACTTTAAAATATTAGGACTATTTCTAAGAAAAGAAAATTTGAAAAATTAATTTAAACAAAAGTACCGACATATGGGACTAAGCAATTACATAGCTCAATTAAACCTATATTTTTTGTAATTATTGGTTTTTTGAAAATAAAAATAAGAAACTATAAATTAGAAAAAAAAAAAGTTTCATTTCAACAATATAACTTTTTGGATTTTTATTGAAAATTACCTAAATTTTAGCTGTAATTTCAAATGATCACGTACATTTTCTAATTTTTCAAAGACACACCGTAATACTAATGCCGTTAATATTCGTTAATTTTTGGTCATATGGTTTTTAAAGAAAAAAAGAAAATAATTTTTAAAATTTTGAATTTACATATATTATTTAAATATTTTAAAATATCTGCAAAATTTTTAAATACATAACAAAGTTAATTTTATATTTTAAAAAGTAATTTTTGAAATGTCACGTCAATAAAAACTAATAGATATAACGGTGTTAACAAAAAGGTGTGATATTGAAAAATTTAGCTATAACTTTAAAAAAAATTAGAAAATCTAGATGATTTTTTTGAGACTGCGTCTAAAATTTATGTGGTTCTTAAAGTGAAAACAATGACCGGGAGAAAGCCTTTCTCTATGAATATATCAGAGCCAGGTTTCGATCCTCGGACCTATGGTTATGGGCCCACCACGCTTCTGCTGTGCGACTCTAATTTTATTTTTTTTACTGTTTTTGATATTTTATTATTAAATGGGTCCAGTAAATTTAGTGAGACGCTGGCATGATTCTCATGCAAATAAATTAAACATAATTTTTTTAAATTTTAAACCTAATTTTTTTTAAAAATCAAGTGTTTATTTTTGCTTTTGATTTTATTTCACAGAAAAGAAAAGCACCATTTTTTTACTTTTTTAATAAGGTAAATTATCACTTAATTACTTTGAGGGTTTACGATTTATTATGTAAGTAACCTGACATTTCAAATATATAATAGAGGATCTTGAAATTTTAAATTTTTATCACTTAGATATTCAAAAATTTTAAAATTTTGTCAATTGAATATTCTTATGCCGAAATTTGACAGAATTTCGTTAGAAAATGCTAAAGTAGAATTGAATTCCAACAAATATGTAAATGTTTTTATTAGAATTTAATAATTTTTTGCCAAAAGTTGTGGACACAAGACATGCTCATAGAAATATATAAAGAGTTTACATTAAAGTTCAAAGTTCGGTGAATATCGTAATTCGTTATATTTTTTTTGAAACCACTCACATGACTGATGTATATTATCATAATTGTTTACTATATAAGCATTTTCCGTATAAAATTAGTTTTCCATATAAATTTGGCCGAATTCTTACAAGAAAATTTTAACATAGAGTACTTATGTGATAAAAAAATTCAAACTTTAAGCTACATCATTATATATACTAAAATGTTATGATATTTAGATGATAAATGGCAAACGTCATGATACTTAAGTTTTATTATTTAGAAATACTAACCTTAGAGGGTACGCAAGCACCGGATCCCATTAGAACTCCCAAGTTAAGCATAGTTAAGCCAGAGTAGTACCAAGATGGGTGACCTCCTGGAAAGTCCTCGTGCACTCCTCAAGTTGGGGGTTCTCGAAAACAGCATCTCTTCAAGGTAGCACCCTGAAGGGGGAAGGCTGCGTACATCTACTCCCTCTAGGCCTTGCTTAAGCGGAAGTCCTTAAGACAATGGGAATGTTGCTTTTTATTTAGAAATACTAACTTGAAATTTTTAATAAAATATTTTATTTATTCATTTATTTATTTATATTATACTCTTAAGAGAGAGAGAGAGAGAGAGAGAGAGAGAGAGAGAGAGAGAGAGATGGGCCAATGCCAACCAAATAATGCTTTTTGTTTCCTACTTTCCTAGAAATCACCGGTTGTGCGTGACGGACTTTGCAATAAAGTCCTAAAGAGTTTGGTTTACAGCTGCACCTCCAATTCATATTACACATCGGTCTCGTTTAATTGCCACATGAATTAAATTTTTACTAAAAGTTGTGTGTTTCGAGAATTTAATTCCAGTGTCAGCTTCTCAAGAAGCAAGTACAAAGTATTTGATTGCTGAAATGTGAAATAGAACTTATTTACGGAGGCTAGTTTATTTTATTAATTCTATTGGTGCTTGTGTAGCTTATCAGGCTAGAGGTCCTCGAAAATAGCCTCTCGTTAGGTTATACCCTAATGGGGTAAGGCTACGTATATCTTATCCCCCAGAGATCCTGCTCACACGGGAGCCCTTGAGGCACTGGGTTGGTTGTTATTGTTGGTGTATTAGTGCTTGCGTCCTTGCATGTTTAGTAATTCTTTATTTTGACTTCACGTTGACTTGACTTGATTTCTAATTATTGTTCGGTTTTTGCTTTTTAAGGTTACGGTAGTAGTCTCTCTCTGCAAGTAGCACCCTATAGCGCTAAGTCTACGTACATTTTATCCTCATTAAACCCCACTTCACCGAAAGCCTTTCGGCCATTGGATTAGTATTGTTGAATATCAAAAAAAAATTCAATAAATATTTTCAGTTTTTACTGATAAGAAAGTATAATATCAGTACGAATAAAACAACCAACAATAAGGACAGAAAAAAGATGAGATTCGGAACCAAAACTTCTGACTCGAACGTGAGTAGACTAATCAACAACAACAACAACCACCACCACCACCCAGTGGCTCAAGGGCTCCTGCATAAATAGGATCTGGGAGGGGTGGGATATATGTAACCTTACCCTTTTAGGATGTAACTCTGATGGAAGGCTATTTTCAAGGACCCCTAACCTGAGAAGTATGAAAGCATACAAACATCTACGTGTAAGAATATAAACAAAGACATATAGCAAGCATATAAATAGTATAGAGCAGCGAATAGGCAATAAAACAACAAGGTGACGAAACAATAAGAAGCCAACACGCAGCTCATAGCAAAAGTGCGTAGAATCAAACAGGCATACATAAAAGCCTCCAGATACTAATACTAGCTTCCAAATACTCCTCGATCCCAAACCGCTATATCAGTTACACCTATACTAATCCTCCACTCTCTATCTAGGGCCATCTCCTCCGTTAGGTTGAGATATGTGAGGTCTTGTCAAATCGTCTCCATCCAACTTTTCTTTGGCCGACCTCTCCCCCTATTCCCGTCTGTAATACGGAATTATTCGCATCTTGTGAGTAGACTAATCATTATACCGAATTCAACAGTTACATAAATAATTTTTATTAAAAAAATGATGTTTTTATTTTATTTTAGTTGAAGCAAATCTTAGTCAAAGATGCTGAAATGCTGACAAAAATTCAAGTGCGCTCATTTTTGTCCTCAGATATTTTCTGTGGTGCCTTATTTATTTATTTAGTATTTATTTAAATTGACTCATAATAATAATAATATAAAATTAAAATAATCACATTTATTAAATTATTACTGCTCTCTTTTCTTTTTTTTTATTCAAATAATTCAATAATGGAAATGATTCATCCTCTCCACGTACTGGTCCTCCCCTTATCCTTGACACACTTATTTAATTTATATCATCAATATAATATTATGATAAAATATTATGGTTATTTATACCAAAAGTTATTGTACTTTTCTCATTGTGTCAATTTAATCAAATTTTAGTTAAGTTATTGACGTGATTTTTAATGCCACAATCACGTTAGATGCAAGTAACTCTTATAAATCTGCATGTTGGCTCAATTTAACCGAACTCATGGCCATACCATTTTTTTCGATAATTAGCGATATGGTCGTACTACAAAATCGTAACTCGTATAAATGAGGTCACAATCAACCCACATAAAAGTGGGGATCAAGGAGCAAATATATAGAAGTTAATACAAAACAGAAAAATTGGACAAAGACATAACACAAAAACAGACGGATAGAAAAGAATCAAACAAGCGCTACACGTATATAACACCACAGCTGAGACGGGCCATGGATAGGGAAAATGACCAACCATCCAAAATTGGAGCTGAAATTGACAGGGTTTTCATGGCCTAACCATTAAAGACGTCATTGACAAATAAACACAATATCACTTGAATAGGTACTGAAATTGCCTTGATTAAAAGCAAAAAAATTAAATTAATACAATGAATAAAAAACAAAAACAAAAACAATAGACCCAGTGCCTCAAGAGCTCCCGTAGAAGCGGGGTCTAGAAGGGGTGGATGTACGCAGCCTTATCCCTTCAGGGTGTAACCCCCAACCTTATAGAGTTGGAAACACGAGGACTTCCCCAGGAGCTCACCCCTCCTGGTACTACTATCGCCCAAGCATGCTTAACTTCAGAGTTTTAATGGAATCCAGTGCATTAGTGGCTAGTACATGAACCCTGAACAAATTACATAATCCATTTGGGTAAATAATGCTAATTTCTTATCACAAAAGAAGGGAAAAAAATAGTACAAAATAAGAAAAAAAAGGGTCAAGCACTTGAGACAAGTGAGCAGCATCAGTCTTGTTCTCGTTTCAGGTGCGATTCTCTGTTTCAAATTCAGCTCTGTCTTGTCCTAGTCCCTGTGTCTTGGTTGGACTTGTTCTTGGTGTTTGCTCTGTCTTGCTTGAGGCGAGCGCCTATTTCTGTTGGTCTATCCTTTTGTTTTATATTATCTGTTTTTGGTCCCCGTTTTGTTACGGTTGGACTCAGGCCTCGCCTAACAAATGGCCTGTTTGTATCGTAATTTTATTGCAATTTATCGGGGGGAGGAAAAGAGAGAGAGAGAAAAAGGGTCAACTACTTGATGGGTTATTAATGGAGTATAATTTTTTTAACATTTAAAAATGATCAAAAGATATAAAGGGGAATGCTAATGGCCTATCTTCACATAATGTTCTCCATTAACCTCAATTTTTAGTCAAATTAATTATCCAATTCAATCATTCAAGTGCCAGATGACGATGGTAATTTCTTTTTTTAGGTCGGGTTTTTAGAAGGTACAGTAAATTCAGACTTAATTTAGAACAGATTAAAAGAAAACAAAAAATTGAAACTTATATGTTATGTATCTGTCCATGTTTTTCCTTTGATAGACATGGATGGACAGTTATAGAACAAATATCATGTGTATGACACGAGATTTATTGAGATGCGACGATCCTTGTTAAGCTCGTTATGGGCTAGTTGCGTCTTATAGTAAACTTGTTGCTTCGTGTGTTTTTGAGGCGTCCTTGTGGGCCCACATCTTTAACTCGAGCCAATTAGCAGCCCGTTATTCTGTGGGTCTCGTCTTTCTTGGCCAGCATATCCGCTTTCAATCCATTCATAATTCCAATCATTCTCGGACTCCGTTTCCTCCTTTTCTCGTCTCAACCAAGCTATTCTATGCCTGTACTGCGTCAATAAAGGCTCAATGAATTCATTCTCTTTCCATAAACATTTCTTCTCGGACTATCGATAACCGAAACATCAAAAGAGCCTCCCACGGTAGCCCGTTATCCAGTAGTCTATTTAAAAATCAAATTCCTCAAACAGTTGCAAATAAAAAAAAAATCCAAAAATAAAAACTATAGCAGAAAAGTGAAAGATAATCAAATTGCAATGGTAATCATAAAGAGAGAGAGAGAGAGAGAGAGAGTCAACTTGATTTTGACCTTTTGGCTGGCTGGCTGGCTGGCCCTCATTTGCAACCCTTGAAAGCAAAACATTGCTCTATTAATTATTAGCTTAATAATACAGATATTACCTAACTCAACTGGTAAAGTCTCTGGAGTGACGTTCTATATTTAAGATGAAATTCTACCTTCATCAGGAGTGAGAGAATTTATAGATTTAGGGAGGTTTACTATCCTATGTGCAATTTAACGAGGCTTCTTGTCAAAGGAATAGAAAAAAAAGTTAATGATAAACAGAAGGATTTGCTGTTTTAGGTCGTCGCTTAGCTGTTTCGTCTCCAGATATTGGCGGCTTTATTTAGGATGTTGTCTTAATGGTTATATGGCAATGCTTTTTTTCCGATAATTTGAATTTAAGTCAAAGAAGGTACGATAATGCAAGGCAACAAGAAAAATACCGAAACACTCTGGACGTAAGGTTGCTCGCAACCCTAACTACAAAATAAAAAATCTTGACCCGATAGGACAAACACCCAAGATAGACTACAACAAAAACAGAAACCTTATAACAAAAAATAATAATTTATATATCATTAGCTTATAAAAACAATAATTTTAAATATGATTTTACATAATATAATACATAAATTTAATACTTTCAATAAAAATAAGGGTAGATTACAAAAAACCCTCCTATTTTTTGCTTCAAAAATAGAAAATCTCCCTCACAAATAAAAGCACTCACAAAACCCCCTCATTTTTTAAAATTTATCATTTAACCCCCATATAACATTTTTTGACCATTTTGCCCCTCAAAAGTGAAGGGGATTAAATATTTAATTATATTTTTAGAAGTGAATTTTATATTATTAGACAAAAATTGGCAAAATTTAATGTTTTTCGCAATAAAATTAACAGAATTTTATATATTTATAAAAAATATAATTGTTTTAATTAGTTATACTAATGATGTTATAAGTTTAGAATATGACAAATATTTTTAATATTTTTTTAAAATATTATAAGATAAAATATAATATTTTTATTGATATTATAATATCACTACTATATAATTAATCAAAATAATAACTTTTATAAATATAGAAAACCCCCTTTTTTAATAAATATAAAAAAATGTCTATTTTCCTTAAAATATAAAATCTTATCTAAAAATAAAATTAAATATTTAACTATTATATTTCGAGGAGCAAAATGATAAAAAAATAAGTTTTTGGGGGCAAAGAGATAATTTTTCAAAAGTTAGGAGGTTTAATGAGTTGTTTATTTATAAGAAAAGTTTTCTATTTTCAAAATAAAAGTCATAGATTTTTTTTTATAATTTACCCTAAAAATAATAATAACAGAAAGACTAATGCAATACGAGATATTTCACAGAACCA
The DNA here is from genome assembly GCA_018398585.1 of Simmondsia chinensis. Lineage (NCBI taxonomy): Eukaryota > Viridiplantae > Streptophyta > Magnoliopsida > Caryophyllales > Simmondsiaceae > Simmondsia > Simmondsia chinensis. Next base: position 38,712,872 of record JAGTTD010000007.1, read on the forward strand.
AGAAGGGAACAAAAAATAGGGCCCATAAACATAACTTCCCCCTTTAACCTAAGGTTCCATTTTTTTGTTTCAATTTAATTCAATGGTCTACAATTTTTCTTCTTATATGTTTTTTTTTTTTTTTTCCCGATAGCAAAACGCTTATAATACAAAGCAGGGCGCACCCACAAAACGGGGCTCTCGAAAAAGCAAAAAATGATAGATTTTGTCGAGATTGAATTGAAACTTATGATGTTACAGACTTATACTTGTATTTCTCTTGTTAACTTTATGTAAGGCTCTGATGCTAATTGTTGAGGTGATCTGAACAAATCTGATATACTATGATACCAATTGTTAGGAAAAATCTTGAACAAACTTGATATGCTCGGATATCAATTTGTTAGAAAATTAATACCTCCTTAATGCGGAATTTAACACACCAGAACCAGATTCGATTCAAATACTATAATTCACACAAGAGAAGTAAATAAAAAGAGGATAAAAGAGAACAAGCGAATAATATAGAGATTTACATGGAAACCCTCTTCAATCAAGAGGGAGAAAACCAGAGGCGGAGATGAAGATTCTTTATTGAGTACAAATAATGAAAGAATTACAACAACATTCTATCTAAATGAGATCTATGGAGAATTACTGAATCTCTCACTCTAAACTCTCGTAATGCTTTCAAACTTAATGACGGCGGCTCTATCTCTTAATTTTAATTGGACACCTAATACAGAAGCCCTGAGGGTCTATTTATACTGAGAGAATTAGGTCACGCGTATTTTGGCTCCCGATCGATCGGCTCCCCCTCTGCTGCTCCCATGCTCCATCGCTGCAATTGATCGATCGGACATTCCCCCGATCGATCGGCTTGCTCACGGCGAGACTTATAACTAAATTATATAAATTTAAAGTATATTCCTAACACTTTATATTATGTACCAAGACTAGCAGCAGTTCCGCTTTGTTCGCTTATATTCACTATAGCCAATTTTTAGGGTTCATATCTATCGGTTTCTCGATGAAAGTTTAACATTGATAATATGAGGAAAATCGAGTTGTTATTATATAGCAAAAGTTTCATCTTTATATTTATTTTGACTTCAAATGATTAAACATCATACATGTTTGTGGGCCCTGTGTTTGTGAGAATGTGCCCTATTTTATATCGTGAATTTCTTGCTATTTACAAAAAGTAATAATAACTTCTTACATCAAACAAAAAAAATTATTTTATAACATAAATATATAGTTTTTCAATAAAATAAAACTTTCATTTCTCCATTTATCCAAAAGCAACATTCTCAGTGCCCTAAGGACTCCTACCTAAACAAGGCCGAGGGGTTGATATATGCAGTCTTTCCCCTTCAGGGTGTTACCATGAAGAGAAGCTGTTTCCGAGAACCCCCAACACGAGGACTTCCTAGGAGGTCACCCCTCTTGCTATTACTCTTTGCCCAAGTATGCTTAATTTCAGAGTTCTAATAGAATTCGGTGCTTGCGTATTGATATTTTTTTAATTTTTTTTTTCAATGTTAGATATTTAAAAAACAGCAAAATTAGAAAACCAACAAAAACTAAATTAAATGACATTAATAACCCCACCAGCCCACAGACCTCTAAAAGTGAAAAGGCTTAAAACCCACTGGAAAATTTTTACCATAAAATATAAATTTTTGATTTATTAATACTAAATTAACATTCATATATTTATGAATATAATCAAAATTTTAATATATCACCTAAATTAGTGTAGTAAGAACCTGAGCGAGCGGGAGCCCTTCAGGCACTGAGTTTGTTTTTTTTACCTAAATTAGTGTAGTATGAGAAAAATAATCTTAAGTATTTAAAATTACTAAATTATAATTAAAGATACATAATTACAAAACTTTATATATAGGAGTTCCTTGAAAGTAAGAGATTGATAAATATTTAAATGTATGAGTTCCTCATTATATATCTATATACATAAATATTTACGTGGTAATATCATTATCTGGACAAAATTGTTATTACCAGAATAAGATCAAAGAAGCAAGAAACAACATTCTTAGTGTCCCAAGTGCTCCCGTCCAAGCAGGATCAGCCTTCCCTCTTCAGGGTGCTACCCTGAAGAGAGGCTGTTTCCGAGAACCCCCGACCCTAGGGGTGCAACACGAAGACTTCCCAGGAGGTCACTCATCTAGGTACTACCCCCGTCAAAGCACGCTTAACTTCAGAGTTCTAACGGGATCTAGTGCTTGCGTGTTGGTACCCTCTTAGGTGTTACTAGAGTAATATCGTAGTTTTTAATATAATTTTATAACTCTCATTGTTTATAAGTTATATTATTAATCTAGCAATAATAATTTTTAGCATGACAATAACGACTTAAAATAATTAATAATGGGATTAAAAATAGAGAAGGACCCCACATCAGAAATCGGATATAAAAGCAGAGAGAAACCCTAAACACACACTCAAAAACAGAGCACCCCACAACAGAAATGCGTGTATAAACCCCCTCGTTTCGGATTCACTCTTCCCAAAACGCATCGTTTTAACACCCCATTTCCACCCCAGACACAATCACCAGCTGACACTTCACCCCCTTGAAAACCCACCACCTCCATTTCCAGCTCATCTTCTTCCCGCGCCACCTCCATTATAATCCCCTCTCTCTCTCTCTCTCTCTCTCTCTCTCAATCAACCCCGCACCAGCTATGGCGTTCAAAGATCCCCCCTTTCAAAATCACCATAACCCAGTAAAATCAGGGGGAAATGGGGAAAAGTCTCTGAATTTTGATTGAAAATCAGAGTCAAAAAGGGGCAAAAACCTCTGAAATTTGATTCAAAACTCTGTAATTTGATTGAAAAGCTCTGAATTTTGATTGAAAACAGAGTAGAAAAGGGGAAAATGCTCTGAAATTTGATTCAAAAACAGAGGGGAAAAGGGTGAAAAATCTCTGAATTTTGATTCGAAAACAGAGCAAAAAGGGGAAAGAATCCCTAAAATTTGATTCAAAAACTGGCAATTTTCATATCAAACATGTTGTTATCGGTTTTCTTAGCTCTGTTCTTACCCTGTGTTGGTATGAGCGCAGTTTTCGTCGTTTACATCTGTTTGCTCTGGTACGCCGCCAGTAACAGCGCCTCCGGCGGCGTCGCAGGTGCCCAACCGGGAGATCCACCGGTGAAGCCGGTGATGGGTAAAGGATTAACGGCGGCGGAGCTGGAGAGGTTACCGACGGTCAGTGGGAAAGAGTTGGTGTTGGGAACAGAGTGCGCCGTTTGTTTGGATGAGATTGAACCGGAGCAACCGGCTAGGGTGGTTCCCGGTTGCAACCATGGGTTTCATCTTCAATGCGCCGACACGTGGCTGTCGAAACACTCGGTTTGTCCGGTTTGCCGGTCGAAGCTTGGACCGGAGTTTTTTAAAGCCTCTGATGAAAACCCCTGTTGAAGAAAAAAAGGATAAAGAAAGAAATAGTTTTTGTTTAATTCTTTTCTGGTAATGTTATTTTCAGGACAATTTTTGTTAATGTCGGGAGATTTACAGATCTTGGGCCTCTGATACCACCTACCCACAGAGTATTGAAACTCTAAATCGAAATACCAATCGTAAACGAGTGGGGATTGTTGAGAACATTGTAATTTACGTGGTTCAGTCAAAGCCTAGATTCACAGAGTCACCATACTAAAATCCTAGTGTGTAATGAGTCACCACACTAAAATCCATAGGGATTTTTGAATTCTCCGCATGTTGAAATTGTCGTGACATTAACAAAAATGGTCTTGACAATAGCGGTAATTTTTATTTTTTTGTTTTATGGGATTTTGGTAGTTACAGTTTTCTTGTGTATAGATGGGTGGACTTGATGATGTTAAGGTAAATTTTTTTAATTCAAAATTGGGCAGTGTTATTGTCGGAGTAAGATTGTCATTTTTAAGAAAGTTTTGTGACTGTCGTTTTTGTTATCTCATCAGTACTCTACCAATAATAAATTTTTCTCTGATAATAACACCTTTCTGTAAATATTGGGTTTCTTAATCTAAGAAACGGAGGAGGTGGTTGAGGAAGGAGGGCAATAGTTAGTATAAAAGGAGAATCATTTAAAGCAATTGGCAGCTTCATTTCTGAAAGTGAATTGTCGCCTTCTTCGGAATCTGTTTAGAAATCGATGTAATGGTTAAACTACTAATTTTTTATGTCAGAAGCGTTAGGTTTGAAATTTGTTACCTCGTTTCCTAAGAGCCGATAATGTGTTGAAGAATAAAAGTTGTATCATTTTTGTAAAATATAGATTTACATGAAGTGAATTTGTTTTCTCCTCTCTCTCTCTCTCTCTCTCTCTATATATATATGTATAACATATTACATATCATATAGAATTTGTATGCTGTTAAAATTCGAACTCATGACCTCTTGGTTATTAATGCTCTTATAAGTTTTTAGAAAAGTTGATTCCTTGACAGAAGGTATTTTCTCAAATTATATGGTTTTTGAGTTTGCGTGCGATACAAGTCAAAAACATAAGAAAAAAATGGAATCCTACATTGATAGGTTAGAAGAGAAAATACCAATTTATATACCTAAGTAACTATTTTTTACTCATTGTCAATTAGTTTTGAGAAGGAATCTTATTTGGTATGTAACTGTATATGCTAAAAAAAGTAAAATTGGCTATAGTATACGTAAAGATAATTAAATATAGTAAAACTTTAAATTTATGAATTAAATTATTAAAATAATTTTTATACATTATTATTATTTTTATTTTTAAAAGGAGTGAAATGAGCCCAAACAAAGCAAGAGGGGGGGTAGTTTCCTGGGGAAAGAAGCCAATTCCTTGCCGCTTATTTGCTTTCCCTTTTCTTCCTCATTCCGTATACTATTTTTATTCTTTTAAGAAATCAAACGTTTACGAGACTACTCTCAACCGTGTCCCATTTTTTAAAATTTTATTTTTAACGTATTAATAAAAGGGATTTTTTAACGTGTACTCAATGAGTACATGTTATAGTATAAGGGTCTGTTTGGGATTACTTATTTTAGAGAAAAAAGTATTTTTTCAGGAAAAATAATTTTCTTAGATTTAACAGTGTTTGACAACTGAGAAAAAGTGCATTTTATTAAAAGTAGAAGTAGAGATTTTGTGTTAATTTTTTTAAGTAGAAGCAGAAGCAAAAACTAAATAATTGAGAAATTTTATTTCAGGTACTCTAAAATTTATTAATATATTTAAAAAATAATTTATATATTTTATAAATAGTTTATGTATTATAAAAAATATTTTAATAATTAATAATATATTTATGATATTTAGAAAATATTTTAATTTTCTTCAAAAATTAAATATTTTGACCTTTTTTGATAAAATATTTTATAAATATTAAAATATTTTAAATATTTAAGAAATATTTATATATTTAGAAACTACTTAAAATATTTAAAAAATATATTAAATATTTAGAATGGTTATGGGTAATTTTTTCAACTATAAAAGACTTCTGTTAGTGTCCTTTCTGGTAATTTTATAGAAAAAATATTTTTTTAAACATTGGCCAAACACTCACAATAATATTATAAGCATTTTTTTACTTGTTCCCCAAACACAAACCTCTTATTTGAAATAGCACTCTTTACAAAAAGTGCTTCTGAAAAAAATATTTTTTCACAGTAATCCCAAACAGGTCTTAAACTACTCATTGGGCTTTCACTCATCAGTTTAAGCTTTTGGGAAATATGGTTCCTTGACATGGTATCAGAGCTTTATTGACCAAGAGGTCACAAGTTCGAATCTCAGCAACCCCTACTTTTAATATTAAAACAATTTAAGTGCAAGGTATGAAATGGGCATGTGTATTATTCACGCTTCAAGCCCAATTGGCATTTATGTGAGAGGGCATGTTAGAGTATAAAACTATTCCTTGGACCTTCACCTATCAGCTTAAGCTTTTGAGAAAGATGGTTCCTTGACAGCACGTATTAAAATATATTAATTATACATTTATTCATTCATTGTTTTTACTAAATATAAAATTTATTATTGTTATCTTTGTATTTGGTCAATCGAATACTAAAATATGGTACAATTAATACACTTTAACATGTGCACAGAGCCTAATGGGCACATGTTTGAAAGACCTTCAATAAAAATAAGGCTTCACTCAAAAATGACACTTCTTTCCTCCGATAATGCTCTATTTTTTTAACTCTATGTTTATATTTTTCAGTTATTTTAATAGTTGATGTTATTATCATTATTTTAATTATTTTAAGATACAAAATACATCGAAAATAAAACTTGTTAATAAATAACTAACTATGTAGCTATTGGAAGGTCGTAAAATTTTTGAAGAACAACAAAAAATTTCATACATAATTGTTGGGGGTCCTCGGAAACAGTCTCCATTCAGGATAGGTCCCAAAAGGGGCAAGGCTGCGTACATCTAACCTCCCAGACTCTGCTTATACAAGAACCCTTTGAGGCACTAAGATTGTTGTTGTGTTCAAGAATGGCTGAACAAAACGTTACATATTGGCTATTTTTAAATTTCGAAGCCCCAAATATAGGGCTCTCGCTCCTCGTTGGGATGCGTCTAATGCTTAATTCATGGGTGAAAGTTTAACAATTAATTTATATTCTAACACGTCCTTCCACATAAATATTGATTAGACTTAAAACGTGAATAATGCACAAACTCATAATATATAGGATGAAGGTTATTTGAGATTCAAAATCGTGAACTATCGGTTAACAAAGCTTTGATATCAATGTCGAGGAACCATTAGACCCAAAAAGTTAAGCTAATAGGTGAAGATCCAGTCCAGTAATGATTTTATACTCTAGTATATTCGTATTTATTTTTTACGAGTGAGTTTAAAATAGTAAGGCTCCGTTTATTTTGACAGAAAAGTATAATCTAGGAATTGTTTTTTCTTTGGAGAAAGTTTTCCAAGGAAATATAAGGTTTTCCGTTGTTTGTTTCAAAGGAAAACTTAATTTCCCATTGTGATGTCTTCGTGTATGTTTTAAAAAAATATTTTTCACCAATCTTTTTATATGACAATATAAGTAATAATACAATATATATGAAGTAACAAAATAAAATATTACCTAGATAATTTCCTTCTATAATATTATATAACAATTCAACTTGATTAAAGTTAATCTTTTGCAACAATAATAAAGTAGTATCCGAGCTGCTTTTAATTATTTAGTCTAATTCTTGTTCATTGTTGACGTTAATATCTACAGTATAGTAGGATTTATTTGATTCGATATCGATTTACGTGATGATAACCACTAAGGTTTTTGAGTCACTTAGAATCATAACTTCCCCCATTTTAAAAGGGAAGTCAATTTTCCTCATACGAGGGAAAAGATTTTCCGTCGGAAAAACTTTTCCTTGGGCTAATGATACGCCAAACCAAGAAAAAGGGAAAAATCACTTTTTAGAATGTAGTTTTCTCCCGAAACAAACGGGGCCTAAAAGTGGCTTTTTTAAATTTTAAAAGTTACGATGATGTAAAAAATGATTGTTTTTGAAGTGATTTAAAAAAAAAAAAAATCTGAAAAATGTTCAAAAGTGCAATGCTGGGCCGTGGGCTATGTGGTTACTGGGCCGGGCTCAGTTACTTTAATTTAATTAATTTACTTTTAATAATATTAATTTAGTCATTATACAAATACATGTTTCATTTATTTAATATGTTAATTTAATATTTATAATAATAGATGAAAATATAATATAAAAAAAAAGATTGAAACAAGTAATACAATATGTTAGAGTATATAATCCATCCATTAATTATATATAATAAGAAGACAAAAATATTATTATCAGATGAGGTTAGCAATATTACAGGATTATTATTAACTAGAAACCAAAGAAATTTTATATTATCAGGGCAATTAGTAAAATAATAACTAATTTAAAATAGATTTTTGACTAAAAATTATCTAAATTTTAGGTGAGATTTTAAAAAACATCTCAATTTCTTAATTTTTTAAAGTCAAAATTAAACCTTCCAAATTTTTTTAATGTCACATTTTAATATTAACGCATTAACATCTGTTAGTTTTTACTTACGTAGTATTTTAAAAAAATATTATTTTCAAATGAAAAAATTTATTTTAAAAAAATATTTTTTAAATATCTTAAATGTAAATTCAAATTTTTTTAATTATTTTCTTTTATTTTTTAAGTCATGTGAGTAGAAACTAATAGATCTTAACAATATTAATATTAAGTCTGAGATTAATATTAAGCTATGACATTAAAACTAACAGATTTTAATAATATTAAACTCAAATTTTTTTAAAATATATATATATATATATATATATATATATATATATATATATATTTTTTTTTTTAAGCCATATGAGCAAAGATTAATAGATTTTAACGACGTTAATATTAAGGTACGACATTGAAAAAAATTTAAAACCACGTATAAAATTTAAGTAATTTTTAATAAAAAATAAAGGGTTATTTATATTTTAGTACCCCAAAATTTTTAAAAATAATAAAAAAGACCCCGATCTTTTTGACGTATTAAAATGACCCCTAAGTTTTTGTCGTATTTATAAAAAGGCCATCTCAAGCGTGATGACGTCATTTTTCATTGACAGAGCTGATGTGGAATCTGCTTTTTATTAATGCCACAATAAAATGACCTAAAATATGCTTCAACACTCTTATTCTTACTTTATAAATACAAAATTCGAGATATTTTACAATGTAAAAGTTATCTGTTTTGACTTAATTTCTTTCAAAATAATAGCTAGTAAAGGGTATTTTTGTTATTTTACAACAGGATTAATAAAAACGCAGCCGTCACGTTAGTTCTGTCAACTAAAAATGACATCATCACCTTAGAAGGGGTTTTTTTTATTAATGCGATAAAAATTTATGGGCCTTTTTATTAATACAATAAAAACTTATGGGCCTTTTTAATAATTTAAAAAGATTAGAGTTATTTTTTTTATTTTTAAAAATATCAAAGTACTAAAATATAAATAATTCAAAAATAAATTACTATGATATTATTGGCCAAACCAAATTATTATAAAGAAAGTGTCACGATAGAATGGTTAGCTTTTAACACGTTGCAATTGTGGGTCCCCTCACGTGTTTAGTCTAGTTGCAATCATCGATAATACTGCAAATTAAGGCTCCGTTTGTTTAGGGAGAAAATCACATTCTAGGAAGTAGTTTTCTTCTTTTCCGTTTTTTGGCCCAAGATTGGTGACGGAAAAGGTTTTCCCAAAGGAAAACCTCTTCCTTCAAATGGGAGAAAATGACTTCCCTTTTAAAAGAGGAGAAGTCATCATTCCGAGTGATTTAGAAATATGATTCCGACAATATATAAGTATCCTCATTAGATTTTTTCTAAAAAATGCTAACACGGCATATGATTTTGGCTATATTTAGGTAGTTTTTACATCAATATATGATGAACTTTTTATCATAATTTGCTGAAAACATTAACATGACTTGTAAATATTATAGTAATTATGTATTATATTAACACTTTTATATTTGGTCGAATTTTTACAAAAATTTGTCAAATTTTGATGTATGGCACCCGAGTGATAAAATATTCAACTTCATGGTACGTCATTATATACATTTAAATATTATGATATGTAATAAATGTTCAAACCTCAGGGTATCTTAGTAATAACTCTACAACCCACAGGGCCTAAATTATTTCAAATATATTGTATTGCTATTTATATTGTTTGATAACTAGGAATAAGATGATTGGTAGAAGATGATTCCTTTAAAACAAGCAAGGAATATCGAAATGTGAAAACATGTTTTCCGTTGAAACAAACACCGGAAAACATCAATGGGAATATCATCTTCCATGGAAAACCTTTTCCAAAGGAAAATATATTCCGTGAGAAAAGTACTTCCGTTGAAACAAACGGAGCCTAAATATGGCTTTTTCTAATGAAAATCACTATATTTTACATAATAATTTTAAAAATTATCTAATTTTTCTAATTTAAAAATTTTATTTTAAAAATATATAACAATAATAACTGTTAAGAAACCATTTGTCCCAAAAGCTTAGGCTAATGGTGCCTTCACCCATCAGCTTAAGCTTCTGGGACAGATGGTCCCTTGACATGGTATCAAAGACTTGTGACCAAGAGGTCACGAGTTAGAATCTCAACAGCCCCCACTTTAATAGTAACATAATCTAAGCACAAGGTATAAGGTGGGCTTGTATAGTATTCACTCTTTAAGCCAAACGGGCATTTGCGTGAGAGGGCATATTATAATATAAAACCAATTTTGGGCTTCACCCATCAGCTTAAGCTTTGGAACATATGATTTCTTCACAATAACGACAACAAAGAGACTAAACAGAGGTGGCTGAGAAGTTGTGTCAATCCGTGGTTTAATCCATCCCTATCTATCAACCGGCTTAAGTAGCGATCGGTCAACCCATCTATTGTACGGGGGCTGGTAAAAAGGAAAATCAGTTTCAATTTGGTTTGATCTAACCATGTGTTGACTTGTGTTCTGTAATAGACACGGGCCGAACACTGATTAGAGCTATGTCAGGATCGTATTAGATCTCTTGCAAGGCAGATCCACATTATGACACCTATGTTGACTGGTGCGATGTGGCAGCACTACTGCCGTCGTGTCTTGTCATTTTTTATACGACGTGTATTACCTGTTTTTAATATTTTTGTTGCTTGTTTCATGTTACTAATAAAACTAAAGTATTATTTCTTTTAGAACTGTAGCAAGTTTGACTTGGGTTAGACCTGTGACCCGGTTTAACTTAAATCGGCTATGACATATGCCTTTGTCAAGTAGGGTTAATGAAAATTTCTCACTAGACTCGATTCAATGCTACCTGCTGTATAGAGGAGTCTGACCCAATTCGGCTCGTCCATACAACTCCAACTGGCGTGTTGGGTCATGGGTGGCCCCGTTGATCACCACCAACTACAAGAGGATGATGATTAAATATTACATTACTATAGGTATTTTTATTAAGAGATTAAAAACTATAATTTGATTAAATGAATTTATCACTTTTTTTTGACCAGTTATATCTTAATACTTGAACATTTATTATCTAAGCACCCTAAAATTTTAATAAGTATAATGATATATTATGAGATTTAAATATTGCATCACCCAAGTACCGTAAAATTTAAACATTTTATCAATTATATAGCTTTTGCTAAAATTCGGTGAATGTATAATATAAATTGTTGAAATATGAGTCCAATAATATATGTGTCCTCTATTCATTATCGTGTTATTTTTTTATTAAAAAAAAATGCTAGTATAGCATCTGATGTTGGTAATATGTTCGTAACTTCCCTTAGAGTTCGCCTATCTTTTTAGATAATCTATTTGATCTTTTGTAAAAAATATTGAAATGATGAATATATATTGTCTTCTTCATATGACAATTAGCACTTCTGGTAAAAATTGAACAAATTTTGAGGTAGGTATCTAAGACAGAAAATTGTTTGAAGTTCTAAGAACAACATGCTCAATGCCTTAAGGGCTCCCCCTAATGCAGGATCGGGGGGAGGGGAGGTGAGATGTACACAGTCTTATTTCTCCAGGGCGCTACCCTAAAGAGAAACTGTATTCGAGAATCCCCAACCTTAAAACCTAAAAAGCATAACAACCTTATTGTAGAGCAAACATAAAGCATCCATAAGTAATAAAAGCCATAGAGCAACAAGCAGTAAGACTCAGAACAATAAGGAAACAGAACAACAAGCAGCATATCACAAAGAAGCCTAGGGGCACTTAGACTAGCCTAAATATGCTCCTCTATTCTAAACCGCTATACTTGCTCTTTACTGAGTTTTATCTAAGACCATCTTCTCATTCAGGTTCAGATGAGTAAGGCCGTGTCGAATCATCTTCATTCACCTCTTCTTTGGCCTGCTTCTTCCTCTCCTCTCGTGTGCAATAAAGAGTTGCTCGCATCTTCTGAAATTAATATTAAATTATTAAAATATTTAAGTGATAAATACTTAAATCTCAAGATGTAATTAAAAAATTAATTTTGTATAGTGAACCCTTTTGTGTCATCTAATTCGTTGACACCACACCATAAGTTCATTTTATCGTGTTGCTCATAAACGGACACAACCACACATTTTAGGCACATTTCAGCATCATCATCATCATCGACTCTGTACACTGCTGGCCGATCGACTAGGGCATAAACCGCTAATCAATTCGAATCGCAATTCTCAATCTCTCTTTGTAAGTTCTAATTCACTTTATATCTACTTCGATCTTTGTTACATGTTTAAGCGAATTTTGTGCTACTATGATTATGCTTGAATTTGCAGCTTTGCTTGGTTTTTTGCTCTGGAATTCGATAGGTCTCCGGTAATCTGAACGAGTTTACTTCGAATTATGCTAGAATTTTGTCGTACTTGTTGGTCTTTCTGTGTGGAGCCAGGTTTTGTACTAGTACGGGTCATGAAAAAAAAATTTTGGGCCTTGTTTAAGGCTAGGTGAAGGCCTAGGTCCATTTTGTGAATTTTATGGGTGATTAAGTTTTCTTCTACGTGCGCCTATATAAATTCAGTGTGGTGAAATGATGCAATCCAACTCAAATGCAACACACTATTTCAGCAACAATAAGTAAAAATGCAAATCAAACACCAAGAACTCACTAGCAACAGATTTGTAGTTGTATTATATCACTATAAGTGTGATAATTGCAAGTAAAGTAAAGATAGTATAGTAGTAGGATAGTATTGCAGAAAGGAGGGAGAGGATTAGAAGAAAAAGGGGAGAAGCTAGAAGAAGATTGTTGAGGGGGAGAGAAAGAAGCTCAAATAACATTCAGCATACCCTAAACAATACCCCTAGTCCTTATTTATAGTAAAGTAAAGTAAGCCTAAGTTGACAATGTAACCAGTGATGGTGACGTGGCATGCTCGGGGGCCCGGAATTCGTTAAGTGTCGGTGTGACCCGTAATATCCATATCATGAAATTAGAAAAAGCTCTCTATAAAACTTTCAAGTAATAAAATATGCTTGGAACCCTGTGGACGTAGGCATTCTAGGCCAAATCACGTAAATCTTGTGTGTTTGTTTTTGTTTTTCCGTGGAATTTTTGGTTGCAGTTTAGTAGTTGTGTTTCCTAACAGTATTATTATTGTAGATGTTGTTTGAATTCTGTTTCTTTAGCTTCTTATCATTTGAAGTTAATGTTGAGACATTAAGGATGGAGATTGTTTGTCTCCTGTAATCAACGGTTAATGGCTGGTTAATTGGTGATATTTATGTTGCACTTCATGTATGGAGCCTGGTTTTATATACTATAATGGGCTATGTCCATGGAGCGGAGGATGGGGTTCTGGGCTCAGGTTTCTGTTGTATGGTTGTACAAATCTTGTTTAGGATTTGTGAGAAACTATGAGAGAGAGGAAGAATGTTATGTACACTGCCTAAAAATTGTGAAAATCTCTACAATTTCATGGACGTAGGCACCATTGGACTAATCACGTAAGTATTGTTTCTTTTTTTTTTTTTCTCGTTGAATTTTTTGATGTGAGTTTGTTCCGTTTCCCTAGCAATTTAGTGGTTGTTATGGCTAAACTTGAATGGCTTCGGAGTTGTTACACATAGGGGTGCATATGTGTTGGGTCAAGAACCAACATGGCCCATCCAATATTTGACCCAACCTAAACCCAAACCCACACCAGCTTACACACGTTGGGACTATAAACATGCACAGTGAGAAAAAGAGAGTAGAAGAAAATACTCTTGTACCACCATATTATCATAGTGAAAATTTTGTGCTCCCTTTCGTGGATATTGGCCTAAAATCGAACTATGTAAAGTTCGTATATTTTGTTTTCTCCTCAATCCCATTTTGTGTGTGCTAAATTGATTTAGGGTTCTGCTGTGTGTGGGTGGTCTAACATTATTGGTTCCTTTTTTCTGCGCTTCTAGTGACCTAGTTTCGAGATGGGGATAGCTAAGGACTCTGTCGTGGAGGATGACAATCTTGAAGTCGGAATGGGTGAGTATTTCATTCCTCTTTCTAATCGGAATTAAATGTTCATGGATAACCTTAAATTTGCACTCAATTCCATGCTGATAGAGGACTCTGTAATTATTTGCTACTCTTCTTAGTAGGTCCTGATGACAATTTGAGCTTGTGGCCCATTGCTTGAAAGCTTGACATTGAAAGCGTTTTACCCCTAGACCGCGCCTATTGTCAAGGAGCCAATTATCCCAAAAGCTTAAATTGATAGCTGAAAGCCCATGAACATTGGGCTTGATGCATGGATACCGCACATACCCACTTATACATTGTGCTTAATGCATGGATACTGTGTCCGAGAACCAATTTCCTAAAAGTTTAAGCTTATGGATGAAACCCCGAGAATGGTTTTATACTCTTAATAATCATACTTTCAATTATTTGCCCAATGTTTACCATATATGTTTGAAGAAGTTATAAGCTATAGTGATGGCTATTTTCCTTCCTTGGTGCTTTCTTGCGGATGAACTTAAGAACTGTAATGATTATGAAGCTAACTGCGTATGTATATTACTTATCTCGTGCTCTTATTCGCAGAGTATAGGACTGTATCTGGTGTTGCAGGACCATTGGTCATCCTAGACAAAGTGAAGGTGTGACTGCTTGTTCTAGCTTCTTCAACAAACCATCGTGTTATAGTTTGCATTTCTAAATTAATCTTTCCAATTTCCGTGTTTTTGTATGTTCAAATATATTGTAGGGCCCAAAATTCCAGGAAATTGTCAACATAAGGCTGGGAGATGGAACAATGCGCCGTGGCCAAATACTAGAAGTTGATGGAGAGAAAGCTGTAGTTCAGGTGCTCTTTTCGTATGCTAATAGTGCTCGAGTTGTGTGGCTTGTATCTGTCAATAGACACTGGAGAACACATTTCTACACATTTCAATATAACTGCTAATGTATTAAAAAACTCTTCGAGTAAGATCCTCGTGGGTGGTGTACAGTAACTACTTCACCCTAACCCAGTGATGGATTGCTGTTCTCTAATTTTTTAGAGGTTGGGAAGTGTCAAAAAGCTAACTATTCCAGAATCTTAAGCTGATAGTTGAAAGTCTAAGAATCATTTTATACTCTAGCATGCTCTCACAAATATGCCCATTGGGCTTGAATCGAGAATGGTGTATAAGTCCACCTCATATCTTGTGCTGCAATCATGTCAATATTGAGAGTAGAGGCTGTTACGATTTGAACTCGTGATCTCGTGGTCAATAAGACAGTGATACCATGTCAAGAACCAAACTATCGCAAAGACTTAAGCTGATGAGTGAAAGCTCATCAATAGTTTTATACTCTAAAAGCATGGAAACTTGCAGCAATTGTAAATCTTGACTTTTGAAAACCCTTGTTCTGTGATGTAGTCACTGTTCTATGTCACCGGATCTCCTCAATAGCACTGTTCCAGTCTGGTTCTGCATAAAAATTCAACTAAGAAAAACTAATATTTCCTATTAAAATATATATATATTAATTGGTTCCAAAGTGTTTCTATTGACCAGCTGAATGATGCAGTAATCAGCTAACAATTGTGTTGGTCTTATTCATTTGTCTCAGTGACATTAGATGCCCACTTTAGACATATTTATCCTAGTGATATCCACATTATTTCCCAACTTTTGGGTTTTTTTTGCCTATCTGGTGGTATGTCGTTAACAAGATTACTTGTTAACTTTTTCAGGTTTTTGAGGGAACTTCAGGGATTGATAACAAACACACAACTGTGCAATTCACTGGGGAGGTAAGCCTGCGGAATTACTTATAGCATGCTGTATTTCCTGCGTGAGTTGGCATATAGGTAGGTGATTGATTTACCAGTGGATATTAATGCTTGTTTTGTGGGAGATCCTGAGCCTTTAAGGCTGGGAACATGGGCCTCCAAGTACAACAAAAACGAAATGAGCATGTTAATGAGTTTCTATTTCACTTTTTCGTAGACCTTTTGTGAAAAATATTTTTGGATAACTTGTTCATCTTTTAAGGCTGCATAATGAGACAACTATTTGCCGCTTTGATCATGTGATCTCCAAATCTTTGTGATTTTTCGTCAAAAAAACTGGTTTTGTTTTCATTTTTGTTTAATCATATGACAACTCAGAAATTTGCTTGCAGGTCTTGAAAACTCCCGTCTCAGTAGACATGCTTGGTCGCATTTTCAATGGCTCTGGAAAACCCATTGACAATGGCCCCCCTGTTCTTCCTGAGACATACCTAGACATTTCTGGTGAGGATGCTATTTTCAATGTTACAACATATACAGAATTAGAGCTGGTCTTGAGATTTTAGTGACCCAAAGTGAGTTTTGATTGGCAGGGGCCTTTTTTAGTAACAAGGGTGTGCACATTAACTTACACACACCTTCAATAATTCACTTAATATTATAATACCAACTAATATGTAGGTATTTTACATTATATATATTACATATATGTTCATAATATATTATATATAGGTCACTATTTCTTCAGTTATGAGTACTAATATACAATAGAAGCAAGGTCTTAATATAATTAACTTTGAAAGAAAGCACTTAACAAATTGGTGGCCAGAAGCAACTGCTTGGTTGTTTATGTTTGGGTTCTAACAGGCCTGTACAAAATATTTACCTGGCATTTCTCTTCCTGTCTGCTTATTGAAGATTAATCTCTTTCTTCCTTAGGAAGCTCCATTAATCCTAGTGAGAGAACGTATCCTGAAGAAATGATACAGACAGGAATATCTACTATTGATGTGATGAACTCTATTGCACGTGGTCAGAAGATCCCTCTTTTTTCAGCTGCTGGTCTTCCTCATAATGAAATAGCTGCTCAAATCTGTCGTCAGGCTGGTCTTGTAAAGCGGTTGGAGAAGTCGGATAATCTCTTGGAGGTATAATCTTGCTTAGAAGCTTGAGCTCAATTCTCTGTGTTGTGAGCATACTGCCAAGTAACTGAGAATGATTTTTTCCTATAGTGATTGCTTTTTCCTTTTCTTCACACACTTACTGGATTAGATGAGAGATAATTGGAATTGTGTTGTGTTGTGTCAATAAGTTATTTATGTCGAATTTGTATTTTGCTTTAAAACTTCACAATACGTAACGACCTTGACGGTTAGTTGATTTGCTTCAAAAATAGTAGATTGTGTAGGGTTTGTGTCAATATTGGGTCGCCTCAGATCATATTTGAGTTTCTCTTGATATCTTTATATCATGGTTGTGTCCTGCAAACTTTCGTGGCCATTGATGACATCTCCCTAGAATTTGGTGCTTATCTTCAGATTTTACTTGTTAGAGTATAGAACTATTCCAAAGGTCTGTGCCCATTAGCTTGAGCTTTTGAGATAGTTGGTTCCTTGACATGGTATCAGAGCTTTGTTCGCTAATAGGTCATGTGCTGGAATCCTAATAATCCTTACTCTTAATGTCAATAGAATTTCGACACAAGTTATAGAGGTGGATTTGTGCAATATCCATGCTTCAAACTCAATGGGTATTCGCTAGAGGAGGCATATTAGACTACAAAATCATTTCTGAGTCTTGTCTGTTGCCTTAAACTTTCAAAATAGTTAGTTCACCAGCAGTACAGTTATAAAAGCTACCCTATTTTCTCCAAGAAAAGGCTACGTGTCAAATTAGGTCCATATGCATAGTTTCTTGCTGCTCACGTCAATCAAGTTCTAGTAATTTGGTCGAACTCCTGTCCTAGTACACATACATGAAGAAAATCAAATGATACAAGTACTTCATAGTGTCCATTTTTAATAAACGATGTCATTGGACTTGAAGTTGAAGGATTTGATTGATGATTGAGATCCTCCCCGGTTCCTTATGTAAACTGTGGTGGTATGTGTTGGAAATGTAACGCACTTATTTTTTTTTTCCTAATGTAACAGGATGATGAAGAGGACAATTTTGCCATCGTGTTTGCAGCAATGGGTGTAAACATGGAGACAGCCCAATTCTTTAAGCGCGATTTCGAGGAGAATGGATCCATGGAGAGAGTCACTCTTTTCCTTAACCTGGTAACGTTCTTATGGCTGAATTGCTCCTGTTTTTATTGTATAACAGTAACGTATCCCATGGGAGGATAGAAAACAAAAGAATAACAAAAAAATCAACTAGAAAAAGAATGAGACAATATTTAAGTGGTTTGGCCAATTGTGTCTACGTTCTTAGATTTGTAGGTAACTTTTCACTATTTCTGGGAAGAGTATAAGCGAATTCTCATAGTGTTTGTGCATGAGCTCAATGTATAAGCCCAAGTGACGATCAGGTGGAGTAGCTCACTAGAATACTAGCCAATCTTTTTAGTCTTGCAACTCCAACATGGGACATTTTAGTTATATTCACGTGTGGTGTTCTCGAAACATATCTGACACTCTCATGGTACAGGCCAACGATCCCACCATTGAGCGCATCATTACCCCCCGAATTGCTCTGACTACAGCAGAATATTTCGCTTACGAATGTAACAAGCATGTTCTCGTTATACTGACAGATATGAGTTCTTATGCTGATGCTCTGCGTGAGGTAAAAATGGTTACTTTCTTAATTATTCAATTCTATTATATTTTGCTTAAGCATAAATACCATAAGCAGAGTGTGGATTGAAGGATGCCAGACTAATATGACGACATGCTTCTCAGGTTGGGGGTCCTCGGAAATAGCCTTTCTTCCACATGGAAGGGGTAAGGCTACGTACACCTACCCTCCCCAGACCCTGCTTATCGCGGGAGCCATTGCGGCACTGGGACTGTTGTTGTTGTTGTATAAATACCACAAGCTGGAAACAACACTGTATAACAGTAAACCCAGTTTCCTTTCATGAGCAATGTGGGCCAACGGAACTTTTTTCACTACACTTCTCTCTCCATTCCTTTGTACTTCGGAATTTCTACTACATTTCGCTATGTTGAGTTTTCCTATGAAATCTCTAGCTCAAGCACGTAGCTGCGATATTTTGAAGTTGTTAGAATATAAAACCATTCATGCTTCTTTGTCCACTAACACAAACTTTTGAGATAGTTGGTTTCTTTGATATGGGTTTCCTTGATAAGATATCAGAGCCTCTTCGACCGAGAGGTCTCAAGTTTAAATCTTAATAGCCCGATTCTTCATATTAATATACTTTCAGAACAAAGCACATGTGGGGTAATTCATGTTTGAAGCCCAATATGTATTTGCGTGAAGAACCATTTTAGAGTATAAAACCATTATTAGACCTTTATCTACCAGCTTAAGCTTTTGGAATAATTCATTCCGTAACACTATTCAAATAATGATTGGTCTCCATAAGCTGGATCTACATTTTGCTTTCAACTTTCACATGCTTGATCCATGTGATACTTCAGTATTGGAGTATAACTCTATTATATCTAGGATTTTCTGTCAATATTGTAGCCGTGTAACTACTGTTTTTGCGTTTTAGGGTTAGGGGGGCCCTTCGGACACAACCTCCCTTCAGGGTAGCACCCTGTAGGGGTAAGGCTGCGTACATTTCACCTCCAGACCCTGCCTCGGTGGGAGCCTCTCAAGCACTGGGTGGGGGTGGTGGTGGTGGTTGTGCAACTCTTTTATTTATCTCAGTATTAACACAGGCAATGGCAATTGCAGGTATCTGCTGCTCGAGAAGAAGTGCCCGGAAGACGTGGTTATCCGGGATACATGTACACTGACTTGGCAACAATTTATGAGCGTGCAGGCCGTATCGAGGGAAGAAAGGGATCCATCACACAGATTCCCATCTTAACAATGCCAAACGATGGTATGTTGAACCAAATAATTTTATGATTCTGATATTCAAATATATGATTCTTCCTATTTTATGGACCCAAAATATATGAAATATTTTCCGTCTTGGCCAGATATTACACATCCCACTCCAGATCTTACAGGATATATTACAGAGGGCCAAATATATATTGACAGGCAATTGCACAACCGGCAGGTCAGTTGCTACATCTTTGCTTTGTTTAGGTTCCGTTTGGCTTAAAGGTAAACATTTTATAGAAATGTCTTGGTGCATAGGGTTATTTTGTCTGAAACATTTTAGTGTTATGCTTCTATTTAACAACAATTTTCTTTCCTGACCAAACAGTTTCAGATCTTAGAAAAGTGCTTTTTCTTGTACTTGCCCCCGGCCCCCCCCCCCCCCCCCCCCCCCCAAAAAAAAATAAAAATAAAAAAAATGTAGCTTAGCCAGACAAGTCCTAAGTTATGCATAAACCGAGTTAACATCACAATTTTCAATAATATTAGCTGATCATTTCTGGTGATGAACAGATATATCCGCCAATCAATGTGCTTCCATCACTCTCTCGATTGATGAAGGTAAAACTATGAAAATTTTGGCTCTATTTCAACTACATTTTCCCCATTACCTGATGAAGAATGCTTTAAGTTTCTTCAACAACTTGTATGCAGAGCGCCATAGGAGAGGGAATGACTCGCCGGGATCACGCGGATGTGTCAAACCAGGTCTGATTATCAAGTTTGATTCGTGATATAACCATAACTCATATTAGTCTCTTATTTTAACTATTAGAGTACAAAACCATTTTTGGTTCTTTACCCATCAGCTTAAGATTTTGGGGCAGTTGGAACCTTATCATAGTATCAAAACACTATTGATGGAGAAGACGTGAGTTCGAATTCCAATAGCTTCCATTCTTAATATTAACGTAATTCAAGCATAATTCAAGCACATGGTATGAGGTACGTGCATGATATATGCGTTAAGCTCCATATGCATTCGTGCAACGAGAGGGGGATAATAGAGTATAAACTATTCCCAAACCTTCGCTCATTTGTTTAAACTTTTGGGACTATTTACTTTGTTATATTAAATTTTACTTAATTGTTTTAAATATCAGCTGTATGCAAATTATGCAATTGGAAAGGATGTGCAAGCAATGAAAGCTGTGGTGGGAGAAGAAGCGCTTTCTTCTGAGGATATGGTATCTCCTCATTCTCTTTCTTTTTCCCTGACACGTTTATTTATTTATTCATCTTTGTATGTGTTAAGAATTTCATATGTGAGTTTAATAAGAAATCTGTCGTCGGAGTTACAAGAGAGAAGATAGTATGTATAAGTCTAATGAGCCATTCCATCTACCATCATCGGTTTCAAGATGGAACCGCACTTTTTTTTCCTTCCTTTTTCTTTCCTTTTCTTTTTTTTTTTAACAATTGATAAGACATTTAATGGGCTAACCCTCTGTGAACCCTATAAATTCCCTCACTCTTGGAGAAGGCGGGGATGGAACCACACTTGAGTATAATATATGGACCCTATATGTACCAATTCTGTAGATCAGTCCAAGGACTCGGTTAAATTTTATAGTATGCATCAGTAGCTGGGATTCAAGTTCTACACTTAACCCTTCATAGAACGGTAAGTATCTAACCACATAAGTCAACCTCTTAGGTTTTTCCTTTTTCAAATTCATTTACGCATGCCCGACAGCGGTCATTTTATACAAACATGAAAACTAACCAAAATTCCCTGGAAATTCAGCTATATCTGGAGTTCTTGGAAAAATTCGAGAGGAAATTCGTGACGCAAGGTGCATACGACACGAGGAACATATACCAGTCGCTTGATTTAGCATGGACGTTGCTACGTATATTTCCTCGCGAGCTACTCCATCGAATACCAGCAAAGACGCTCGACCAATACTACAGTCGTGACACCACAAACTGACACGTGTAAGAGTAACGGTACGCCGAGTTGCAGGTGTAATTAATGTTAAATAAGTGGTTTGTTGTAGCAAATAGGGTCATGTATGTTAAGGTATTTAATGTGTTATGCGTAAAGTTTCTTGTTCCTCGATATACTAGAGTTTCTGTATTGTTGTATGCATTTTGCTTGTATAAGATCTGCCAATTAAGTTAAAAGGATTTGTTTAGTATTTTTTTCCTGTTTTTGATTTTCGTTCTTTTTTTTTTCAGAAACTAAAACTTTTTTTTTTTTTTTAAATTTTTTATTTTCTATTTTCATTCAATCAAATTAGAAAAAGCTGAAAATAGCAAATCAGAACTGCTAACCAGGAACGACCTTGAGTTGTGATGTTACATACGATGTTATGAGGCCTATTGAATATCGTTTTTTCATTTAGAGTCTGTAGTTTTTGGAAAATTGAAAATTAGGTTTTGATGACAATTTTTTCTTATTTTTTTGTTTCTTGTTTTTTACTCTTAAACTGACAACAACAACAACAACAATAAACGCAATGCTTCCAAGGGTTCCCGCAAAAGCAGGTTCTGGGGAGGGTAGGTGTACGCAGCCTTCCACCTTCAGGGGACTACCCTAAAAAGAGGCTGTTTTCGAGGACTCCCAGTCTAAAAAGTAAGTCCGCATCAATCAGGCAAAGACCTGAAGGGGGAAGGCTATAAATAAAAAACAATGCCAAACATGCGCTTAGAAACTAATAAAGTGGTCCATACTAAAATTGTAATAAGAAAGAAATCAACGTTAAGTCTAGTTGACTAATTAGTTTTCAAATATCATATATGGACCACATATTATTAAATTTTAGTTAAAAAAAAAAGATCAATACATAAACTTATTGGGCCGTACTTTTTGTGGGTGTGCCTTGTTATATTTTACGGGTCTTATACTCACGGAAAAAAAAAAAAAAAAAAAAATTGTGTTACCTTGAAAAGGAGAAATACACAAATATAATGAGAGATTTTGACAAACAGGCTTAACGCGATGGCAAGGGATATCAACAATTTAACTGGAACTGTTGAAGTTAGTGTAGTGGTTAAGCTACAAACTTTCAAGTTAAATTTCTTAGGTTTAAAGCTCGACTCTTCTTCCTTTGTTGTAAACCTCACCAATCTCAAAGAATACCAACAATTGGATTATAACAAGATCTTTTATTTTAAAAAAAAGGGTGAAGATTACATTGTGGGAAGGGATCACTGAGATCCAGATCTTAATATGTACAGATCTTATTTAAAGAGATAGAATGAATCAAGATAGGACAACAACAACAATAACAACCGACCTAGTGTCTCGAAGGCTTTGGCATAAGCAGGGTCCGGGGGAGGGGGTTGTACGCAGCCTCACCTCTTCAGGATGCTATCATAAAAGAAGGTTGTTTTCAAGGATCCCCTACTTGAGAAGCACAAAAGCATAACCGCCTACAAACATAAGCGTAAGAGCATAAGAGCATAAAAACAACGGTCCAAGCCTAAGCAAAAGCAAGAAGCAGCAATAGGCAATAAGCAAAGCATTAGGCAATAAAACAGCTCCCAAACATATCAAGTAAATCACAGGCAAACATATACGACTAGGGGTACTAGTACTAGCCAAAATATGCTCCCCCTATTCTACGCTGTTACATCGGCTACCCTTATGCTAGCCCTCCACTGATCTCTATCTAAAGCCTATCTCTTCCTGTAGGTTTAGGTCGTCAGTGAGGTCGTGTCAAATCGTTTCTATCCATCTCTTGTTGGGCCTGTTTCTCCCTCTCCTCTCGAGCGTCGCTTGGAGTTGTTCGCATCTCCTAATCGGGGTGGTGATCGTTCTCCTCCTAAGATGCCCAAACCAAATGCAAACGTCACTCCCTCAATTTATATTCGATCAGGGTCACGCCCAATTTGCCTCTTATAACTTCATTTCTAGTCCTATCCTTCCTCGTGTGTCCACACATCCACCGCAACATCCTCATCTCCGCTACCTTCATCTTCTGTGTATGATACCGTTTCATTGGTCAACACTCCGCGCCATATGACATAGCGTTACTAGAGTCTTATAGTATTTTCCCTTTAACTTTAATGGGAACTTTCTATCACAAGATAGGACAAAAACTACCAAATAGATCCAAGAAAGGATAGTTAAGTCAAAAAACTCGAGAAAGGATCTTTTCAGAGACATCCGATAAAACTGAAACAAGACTGAGTAGCTTTGCAACCAATAAATAATCCAAACTAAATTGAAAAAAGGTTACAAGTAAAGCAAAAATTGACAGGAAATGTCACACAAATGCTTTTGTTTTTGTATTTCAATTGATAAGTTGTTAACTGTCTACAACCGTATACCTCAAAAACACTTGACAAGATACACAAAATGCAATTGATCCTTATACTAAGTTAAAGGTAAATTTACCTCAACTAGGATCAGTTTCCATGGCCGCCTCGTTGTTCCTTCTCAATCTGCTCCTTCTGTTTCTCTGCAAGTTTCTCAAGGGTGGATTGTACAGCGTCACGCCCACCTATCAACAACCGGGTTATGACTTCTGGGTCAGTCTCAAACCGGGCTTGCTCGAACTCTTTCCGGGCATTCTCTCTCAACACATCTCTCCACAATACGCCTCTTGAATCGGGCCACATGAAGAAACGGGTGGCTCGGATTATGTCCCTGTAGAGACTCAGTGCCTCTCTCCGTGTGCTTGTGAGCCGTTGTTGAGTCACGATCTCGTTTTCATCGTCATCGTCGTAAGATTTCTTCTCTTTCTTCACCAAGTGACGGTCCAGAAGCTCCTCTAGGGTGTCTGGACCGTTATGCAATGGCCTGGTGCATGCTTGACTTAATGTAGGGGAAAATATTAGAGCTATGGTTCTAGATTTTAACTGGTTTGCTCTCATGCCTTGATCTGGATCCTTCGACTGAAGAAGAAACCTGTTCAAAATGGCCAACACCATCAATGATACCTAACAACAACAACAAGAACCACCAAGTGTCTCAAAGAGGCTCTCGTCAAGGTAGGGTCTATACGCAACCTTACTCCTATAGGGTGCTACCCTCATCAATGATACCTAACTATGTCACAATATAATAATCGTTCTTGGGTATTCGCCTAACAACTGAGCTTTAGTATAGTTAGTCCCACAACATGTAAGGTTGATCCTGAGATTTTAGAGGGCTCAAAGCAAGTATTGACCTAGGGGGCCATTTTTAGTAACTGAGGTGTCCAAACGAGCTTGAGTACACCACGACTAATCCATCTAGTGTGTATAGATAGATCATTATTCCTCCAATTTTGATTCGTGATATTGTGTAGAAGCAATTGATAATATAACTAGGTCCTAAAACGAGGCTCTTAACAATTGGTTTGCTCTCATGTCTTGACCTGATCATCTGTGTCCTTCAACTAAAGAACAAACCTGTTCAAAATGGCCAACACCATCAATGATACCCAACTTCGTCATAGTACAAAAACCATTCTTGAGTATTCACCTAACAGCTAGAGCATAAATACAGTATGGGAGTTAAACTCAACCTAATCTGTATGTGTTAGGTTCACACAAATTTTTAATCAATAGTTTGTTAAATTACTAAACAAAAGGATAATATCAGTCAGAATAGCGTTAGCAGATATAGCAATAGATAAGCAATAACTCAAAGCACTTAACACAGTCTCTCAGACACATTACATCGAACATCTTATGTACATAACACCTTATCGAAAAGAAGACCACATTTCGAAGGACGAGCTTTTTCATCATATTATTACAGTTTAAATGTGCAACTGAATAGCAATTCTCACCCGGAGCAAGAGAGGAACTGGACTTCTCTTCAATGAAAGGGCGACAGTTATCTTAATCTCACGTCTTAATCGCATTCCAACCTCATCTTAATCACAAATCCGATCTAAACATAAATAATAATCATTTTCCTAACCTAAACAAATAAAATTTCTAACAAAAAAAAAACATTTGTCAGTCAAATATTTAGAAAGATAATTTTCGCATTAGATTTAAACATTCAATTGAAACTTACCAGCAATTCTACGAAACAACGCTTAGTTAAACAATCGTTAACAAGACACTGAAATCTTATCATAAGGCCTTAATTAAAATTCAATCTCATGATTCGGCTTTCAGATGAGCAATATTTGATTCGACAAAGACATCAAACAATCTAGAGAGAGATTGAAGAACGAAAATTGAATCAGGAACAACGAAATTAAACTGTACCTTGCTTAATTAATTCTCCGTTTCTGTACTGTAGATGCTCGAGAGTATCTCCTTCGGAATTTGAATTTCTGAAACATCACCGCTTGCTCATCGATTGAATTGGTCCCAATCAAGGCACTTTCAAACCCTAATTTTTCCGCATTAAATGATTAGAAACACAACGTTTATTCTAATCTTTCAAATTTTTTGACAGAACAAAATTATTATTCTTAAAGTAAATTATTAGCAATTTTTTGAGTCATATTGTTACATTACTAATAATAAATAAATAAAAAATCATTCTTTCAGATTAATTCTTTATTTTAGGGTTCATTTACCGGCACTAAGGTACCGGATCCCATTAGAACTCCGAAGTTAAGTGTGCTTGGGTGAGAGTGGTACCAAAATGGGTGACCTCCTAGGAAGTCGTCGTGTTGCCAACCTTATAAGGTTAGGAGTCCTCGGAAACAGCCTCTCGGCAGGGTTACACCCTTAAGGGGTAAAACTGCGTACATCCACCCCTCTCAGACCCCGCTTATGCGAAAGCCCTTGAGGCACTGGGTCTGTTATTTTTATTGTTGTAGATTAATTTTTTATTTCCTTAAAATAACTTTTTATATTTTTGTTAACTAGTTAGACTACTAAATATAAAATTAAGTTAATTATGAAATAAAACATAAACAATATTGTAAGGACAGAGCATAAATTAGCCATTAGCAATCGGACTCAATAATCACTGAGTATTAACATTCTAATTACTGCAATTTTTAATTGGAAAAGATAAATCCTAAAACTGTCAAATTTGTGTATAATAGAACATCAAATTATAAAATTATATTAAAGCTAATAAACTTTAGATAATGTTATTGTCAAGACACAACGGGATACATTCATTTGATATTTATAATATTGCTCCTTTTTCTTGGAACATAATTAGCAATAAATATTTAAATTATATTGAAACCAGCGTTAATCACTATGGTTCGACAATTAGTTAAGGGAGTCGTTATTATCGAGACAAAAATTATTATTACTGATACAATAACATAACTCACAAAAAATAAGAGCCACAGTAATTGTGTTAAAAATAACGATCCTATTTTAACAATAATAATTTTACTTTTACCCTTAATTAATGACTTACGCACACTTCAATTGACTAGCGCAAGCATTTCATTTCCCATAATATACTACAGCTGTCAAACAAAGTACACAAGACAAAATATTTATCCGTTTAAAAAAAGAAATTAATTTAATTAGTATCATTTTTAATAATCTAATGTTCTTCCACAAGATTATTCGATACATAAATTTGATACATTTTGAAACATCCATTGAAGGAAATTTAAACACCAATCAAAAGATAACACTATTCTACTCAACAGACAACAACAACAACAACCGACTTCGTGTCTCAAGAGTTCCCGCATATGCAGGGTCGGGGGGGAAGGATGTAGGCAATTTTACCCCTAAAAGGTGCGATCCTTAAAAGGAGGCTATGTCCGAGGACACCCAACCTATTCTACTCAAGAGAAGTGACACAAAATTTCACTGTCAGGGACTGAAGTTAACTGCTTAGTACTTCTTGCATCATTAACAAGTATAATGTGTGTTGATCGGCTAATAACCTTGCATATCGAGCATCTGATCAAGACCTTTTAATCTCTCTAATCCTTCACTAATCAAGAACTTAATCCTCTGCTTGTCGTCGCACTTTCTGTTCTTCTCCATCTCTTCCCTAATCGTCTGCTGCAATTCAGCTGCAAATGCCAACAGCCCAACTACGTCGCGGTTAGAAGTGCAAGGAAAAGGTTGAAGAAGTTGTATAAAATGTCAAGCAACCAATTGTCTCAAATCAAAAGCTTAAGCAGACGGATAAAATCTTAGAATTAATTTTCCACTCTAACATGCTATTGGAGACTCCACGCGTTAGTCTAGTATAAAAATCCCGCATTGAAGTTATAACAGTTAGGGGAGCCGAGCCGAGCCTCAAGCCTTCGTTTGCATTAAGCTCGGCTCGGACTCGGGCTCGGGCTCGGCTCGATCTAAGCTCGGCAAGCTTGAATTAAACTTGCAATATTTTGGCTCCTTTAAGCTCAATCTAGGCTCGTTTAAGCTCGGGCTCGACTCATTTAGGCTCAAATTTGGCTTCATGGATCATATTTAATCAAAAATATTATATTAAGAAAAGCTCATTTGAGCTCGTTTGGGCTCGCGAGCTGACGAACTCGAGCTTCACTGGGCTCAGGCTCGGCTCGATAAGCTAAACGAACCGGCTCGGCTCAGCTCCAGCTCGAAGCGAGCCAAGCCTTTCGAGCTTTTTGACAAGCCGGCTCAGCTCATTTACACCCCTAATAACAGTGAAGAAATCAATATATAAATCCAGTAAATTACTACATCTATTATCAGTTGGTTTTAGGATGGAACCCCACTTGAGCTTATATGAGGACCTCATATATTCCATCTACGTGGGTCAGGCCTAAAAGGCAGATGAAATTTAACGTACGCCCCTTTATGGTAATGCCCATTAGGCTTGAAACCTGGACAGTGCATATAAACTTCATATGCCTAATGCTAGAACTATATTAATATTCAAAGAGAGGACCATTGGCATTGAAAATCGTGACATCTTGGTCAATAAAGCTCTTCTGTTTGGTTTCCTAGCACTTCAAAGTTTGCTTGATATCATTATATGTACATGCAAAAGAGGGGTAGAGATCAAGGGTAACCTCTGGTATGTGTAGGGGCTCTTCTTGCAGTCCTCAAGGCTTGTCTATAGAGTTTCAACACTCGAGCACGAAGAATAAAACCCTGCAAGTCGAACCTGAGAGGCATGACTGCTCCCCGCTGTGATTGCAATTTCAACATTAGCATTCATTCGGGTACAAGGTGATCCTCATAGAACATCCCACTTCACAAAAAAGGAGAGAGAAAATAAGTAGACAGTAACTTGTCAAGGAATCAACTATAACAAATGCCCAGGATTAGTTTTATACTGTAACATGTCTCGCACGCAAATATCCATTACGCTTGAAGCGTGAATAGCACACATGCTCACCTCATACCTTATGCTTAAATTACGTTAATAAAGAAAATGAGTTGTCGGGATTCGAACTAGTAGACCACTTTGTCAAGTAGGCTTTGATACCATGTCAAGGAACCGACTATCACAAAAGCTTAAGCTGAAGGGTGAACATCTAGAAATGGTTTGTGGCATATGCTACCTGACTATTTGTATAGACTTCAAATTAGGGCAAGAAGAACAGAGAAGCATTAATCCAGAGACATTTACATTGTGTTTCATGCCACAACCATCAGAAAGGAAAGTACCCAACAAATATACAAGTAATCTCAACGTTTGCAGTCATAATGACTCCTACAGTTCCAACAATCGAGTCCAAGACTCCCAAAATTAAAAGCAACCACAAGATATTAAATTGAACCCACTTAGTATCGCAATTGGATCGTTAAGCATCGCATAAAAGGGCTCGCAGATTGTCCAAGCAATACAGTCCGATCACCTATCCAAGGATACACCAGAGGTGAAATCATGATCGACAGATATCATACAAAATACCCAAAAACAAGGTTCGATTTAAATGCTAACAAACAGATTTGAAAGGAATAGAGAAGAGGAGAAAACGAGAAAATATTACACATAGATTTATGTGGCAAACCATAAAATGAGGGAAAAACCACGGGTGGAGGAAAAAGAAATCTACTATGATATGAAAAGAGAGGATGATACAATATTGGGTGCCTTATGAATCTTTATATAGCGCCCTGCTAAGCCAAAGCTACAGCGCACTTTGCTAGTACCACAGACCTCTGTTTCTGATTCGAGCGAAAAAATTCGAGGCACGACATAGCCACATAAATCAGGAATGAGCTATCGCTCTTGCCAGAAAAAGGAAAGAGAACTAGTCGTACTAGTGTTCAAATTGTATCACCACATAATTTCCAATGGGAAAAAAACAATCGAACTCATGCAAAAAAAGTCATGAAAATGGGTTTATTAGGTTCGAATACCATCCCCACGGTGGGCGACACAGGGGCTCTAAGCAGTGGCGGAGCCAAGTACGAGTGAAAGTGGGCAATTGCCCACACGTTATATCCTAAAATACATTTAGTTGTGTGTATATTGCAAATAATACAAGAGATAAGAATTATATTCCTATACAAAAATAATCCTATTATAGCTGACCCCACGAGCTTCAGGTACCCAAAGAAAAATAATAATCCTTATTATAGTTGAACCCATTGGCTTTAGGTCCTAGCTCCACCACTGGCTCTAAGGGTGGATAGCAACGGGCCAAAATCACGGGTGTGAGGTTGGCCCATGGCAGCAGCTGTGATTGCCAAGGGTTAGGTTTTGGGGATGTTATTATTTGAATTAGGGTTTTTCTTAGACTCCAATCTGATGTTAGAATAAAGAGAGAAAATGTAAACTATGCAATCAGAATATCAGAGTTGTCAACCTGCCATATATACAAAATAAACAGATAAAACACAGGATAGGATAATAGTAGAGTCCAAGTATGAATAATGTTATGCTATAAGAGTTTATATATACTAATATAAGTTAATCAAAATGGATTAATTCAACTACTCAAGAACATTGTGCACATTAGTATAACTCCAGGCTTCAGAAGTATTGTCAAAGATCAAACATCGACATCGGAACTTCACAGTAAAATACTAAAAGTAACGGGACAAAAAAGAAAAGAAAAAGATGACATTTGATTTCATTCATGCTCGTGTTACAATTGAGTATCCCTATTTATAGAACGTCCCGCTCCTTCGAATGGGCCCACTCGACTACCTATTTAACTACCCTATTATCATAGGCTCATATACCTAATTTGGACAACACAACAACAACTACAACAGACCCAGTGCCTCAAGGGCTCCCGCCTAAGTGGGGTCTGGGGGTAGATGTACGCAGCCTTACCCCTTCAAGGGTGTAACCCTGCCGAGAGGCTGTTTCCGAGGCCCCCCAACCTCATAGGGTTGGCAACACAGGGACTTCCCAGGAGGTCACCAATCCCAGTCCTACTTTCGCCCAAGCACGCTTAACTTCGGAATTCTAATGGGATCCGGCGTAATACATAATTAATCATAGAACTATCACAACTAGATCAATTGATTGACGAATAACAAAAATTCCATAGAAAAAAAAATTCGGGTTTTTGACAGGAAAAGTACCGTCAACGGCGAGGGCGGTGGCCGGAGATGGATCCGACCAAGCTTGAGACGGCGGCGTAAGCGGCGGAGAAGACGAATTTGGGACAACCGAAAAGGGGGCGGTTTCCTGGCAAAAGAGAGAACTGTTTTGGGCTTGGGCTTTTATTGGGCCATCCTATTCGTTTCCTTTCAAGCCCTAATATAATGGGCCATGCCATAGTACAACTGGCTACTATATCGTGTTGTATCGTGTTTGTATTCATTTAATAAAAATGACTTGATCCAAACTTGATTTATTTATTAAATTAGTTAGGAAGTCTCAATTCTTAAAAACTTAATTAATTAATGAGTAATATATAGGTTATCCACTTACTTGTACATGTGGCTTTTTTGTTATATAATAGTTTGTAAACTTATAAATATGTTAATAATATATATATATATATATATATATATATATCATAGTTGATAGTATCAATAAATAAATAATATTTAATAATTGTAAAATTAAATTATTAAATTAATGCGTCAAATTTAGTTCAAACTATCATATATCACATAGGCTAACAGTATATGCATAGAATAACAAACTAGCAATTGTACAACAACAACAACAATCTCAATGCCTCAAGAGCTCCCACAAAAGCGGGGTCTGGGGGGGTTAATATACGTAGCCTTCCCCTTTCAGGGTGTCAACTTGATGTCAACCTGAAGAGAGGTTGTTTCTGAGGACCCCCAACCTGAGAGATATGTCTTCATCGCATCATGGTAACCTGTGAGTAATAGGACATGAAAGAAAACGAGTAAGCCATAGCATAAAATGAGGAATACAAAGCATAACGCCCTAGAGGAGACTACGAGGCAAAACCTTTCCTTCAAGGCAGCTAGTATAAGTAGATAGGCAGATAGTAGACAGATAGGCGTATAGGTAGATAAGTGCAGCCTAATAAGCCTATACGCCTATAAACCCATATATAGCAGAATAAGCAGCGGTGTGAGGCCACTACCTCTACTACCCCTTTGCTAGTCCTCCCTTGAGCTCTAGCTCTATCTAACGCTATCTAAGGCCATCTCCTTCCATGGGTTTAGGTGGGTGAGGTCTTGTCGTACGACTGCAGTCGTCCCTCCTTATGCTAGTCCTCCCTCGAGCTCTAGCTCTGTATCTATCTAGCAAACTAGCAATTGTAAACCACTCAAATAATTTAATGAAGCTATATAGAAGGCTCGATCAGATCCAAATCCATATTCAACTTGATTACCTAAAGGGATTAAGCCCGTTAATCCAAATTATATCCCGTTTGAAAAATTCAAACCCAAACCTACTATCCTTCATGTCGTGGTAGATTTTATAAGCTCGAAACATAGGGTACCTTGCGCTCGCTCTATTTGGACGTGCAAAAACATTTACAAGACTAAATAGAATATTTTTCCATTCGAATTTTTTCTCTAAATATTGGATCCAATGGATTGAAGAATCCTATGAAGTTCGAGTCAGTATTGAGTCACATCGTATTATATTCGTATTTCTCTCGGTAATTTCTTTTATCATATTTGAATCATATATTATTATATTATGTTAAATTTTATACCCTAACAATACAATAATTAGAGGTGGCAATTGGGTCATTTGAGTTAGGTTTAGGTGTATCCGTTCGGGTTTGAGTCATTTTGGGTTTATAAAAACTCGGGTCAAGTTACCCATTCAGACTCGGATCACTTTTGAGTTTTACCTATACTTAGGTTATGGTTGGATCAAGTCGAGGTCAGGTTAACCCATTTCATTAGTTTGTTAAAACTCCATATGTAAGCCTAGTAATAAAAATCTCCACATAAGAATTGTGAGAGCAAATAGATCAATTTATAAGTCTAATGGATTACTCCGCTTAACGCTAATTGGTTTTAGAATGAAACTCCTACCTAAACTTATATGCGGATCTTATGTATACCAACTTCATAAGTCAGACCTGCAAAATTCAATAGAGTTCTTAATAAGTTATTAACGAGCCGTTAACGAACTTTAATTATATTCACTATGGGGACAAAGGTGAAATGGAACATGATAAGTATGTATATAAAAATTATAAATGTATTGAAAGATCCAAAGACATTGCTGGGTCCTGCTACTCCAAAACAAAAAGCCTTTTTGCCTCACCCAAACATTATTTTAATTATTTTCATTAAAATATTAATTAAAGTCAGATTAAAAACCAAAAATTAAGGTACATTTTAATTTTTGTCACATCACTTAACCAGCTTATTTCCTTTAAAAAAAAAGGGAAAAAAAAAAGATAGAATCGAACAGGCCAACCAAAAACACACCACAAGCTATACAGTTTTACAACCTCAGAGGGTACCGACACGTAAGCACCGAATTCCATTAGAACTCCGAAGTTAAGCGTGCTTAGGTGAGAGTAATACCAAAATAGGTGACCTTCTGGGAAGTTCTCGTGTTGCACCCCTCAGGTTGGGAGTTCACGAAAATAGCCTCCTTCAAGATCCTAAGGGGGAAGGTTGCGTACATCCACCCCCAGACCCTGCTTAGACGGGAGCCCTTGGAGCACTGAAAATGTTGCTTTGCTTTGCTTTAAGCTATAGAGTCGACCTCAAACTCTGCTTTTATTCCCATTTTTCAACTGTGAATCCTCTTCATGTAATAAAATGTCCTCATATGAGAGGCACGTGATACTACAGTATTCTTTCTCGACCATTATTCATAAAATACACGGCGTTGCAAGTATTCTTACTCGACCAGCATTAGGTAACATGAGAGGCACGTCACATTCTCACCAGTGTTACTCAAGTAGAATCGGGAGTTCAGTTTCAAGGATGGGCAGGTATTTTATCTGTCTTCTAGCAATCTACTCGATCTACAGAGATTGAGAGAGATATTTTATGAAAACATGTGATGACCCCATATGTTGTCATTTGAACCCACAAGTTTCCCTCCCTCGTTTTCAAATTTTTAGATAATATTTTATTTTTCGTTTTGAATGATATAAAATGGACCAATGAGACGCTATCCAATAGTTTGAACATGTTAAAAGGAACCCAATTACCGATCCTGTTAAAAAAGGTGAACAATTACCTATTACGCATCAAACGAGAGGTAGACACAAGCCAAAAAATACCAGATCGAAATGATTAGATATGACTTTATCTACCTAAACTTATGAGGAGATGGTTTTAAATAGAACTAAATAATGGTCAAAAATACGTGTGCCCGACATAGTTAGGAGTGAGTAGCACAATAATGTCAATTCATAGGGCTCTTAGGTTTCCATGTTCGCTATTGCTAATGCTTTATTATTACTTACATGTCAGGTACTACTTTATTTGACTTGATTAACTTTGACTTAATTTTATAAATATTGTTCTACTGCTTTTTAGAGTTAGGGATCATCGAAAACAACTTCTTTTTAGGTTAGAAATAGGAGTAATGCTACATACATTTAACCTCCAAAACCCTGCCATGGCGTGAGCCTTGCAGGCACTGAATTTCTTGTTGTTGTACAATAATGTCGAACATTAATTCTAATCAAAAAAAAAAAAAAGGACACAACATAATAAAATTCAAACTCAAGCCACTTCGAGACTAATAAGTATCTATTTAGCCAAACTCCTTTCAATAAAAAAGTGCTTTTATTCCGAAAAAACACTTTCTACGATTTTCATCTGTTTGGCCGAAGAAGAAAGTGTTTAATAAAAGTGAAAATTATTTTCCTATTTATACACAAAAATATAAGAATAATACTTTTTTTTTTTCCTTAAATACTACAACAACAGACTCAATACCTAGAGGGCTCCCGCCTAAGCTAGGTATGGGGGTAGATGTACGCAGCTTTACCCCTTAAGGGTGTAACCCTGCCGAGAGGCTGTTTCTGAGGACCCCCAATCTTATAGGGTTAGCAACACGAGGACTTCCCAAGAGATCAACCATCCTGGTACTACTCTCGCCTAAGCACACTTAACTTCAAAGTTTTAATAGAATCTGGTATATTAATGCCTGATAAATGAACCCTTTTACTTTCTTAAAATAAAAGTAGAAAAAAAATTTAAAAAATTTTCAGATAAATATTAATCATAAGACCTACACCTCTAGAACTAGATATTTTTCAGCCAGGGGACCACCCAAAAGAAATCAAAACGTGCCGCAGGATACGCCGGAACGCCAGCCCAACAGTCAATCTGGACCGTCCATCTTCCCCATAAATCAATCTCATCTTAAGAATCCCAAGTTAATCATTTTCAACCAATTACCAGAACAAATACAAATATAATAATAATAATAATGTTACTGTCAAATCATAGTTTTTAAGGTAATTTTATAATTCTTATTATTTGTAAGTCACTTCGTTACTCTGATAATAACAATTTCTTCCTGAAAATAACAACTCCCAATAATAAAGATGGGTATTAAAATCCAGCAAACACCAATACATGCGATGATCTACAAATCGCAGGAGTCAATCACGTCAAGATTCTTCAGGGAGACGTTCAAGGGATGAATCGAACTCTAGACTGTTCGGCTTAAAACAATATTCTATCCCATCAATTGCCTCCTACTATTGAGGTTCAAGAGGGGAGTTAGTCACCCACACACAGGATAACTGGGTTCCTCGCTAGAAAAAAAAAAAAAAAAAACTTATTAAAGCATAAAAATAATGCCATTAGGAACCCCAGAGAAAAAAAATATATATATATCATAAAACAGGAATTTTTTATCAAACTGGTACACTTTTGAAAAAAATTTATCAAAATAGCACAATTTTAAAAATATTTACCAAATTGGCATATTTTACTGTAGTAGTATCAGCGGACGCCGTTTTAAACCGCGTAAGTTGATCAAAAGTTTTTTTTTTTTTTTTTTTTCAAATGCGGGAACGCCGTTCATCCAATTTTTTTTTTTAATTTTAATATTATTACTATATTTTATTTTTTTTTAAATGGGTTAGATAAGGGTACTCAAAATTTTTTTAGATACTCTTACTTCTTTATGATATGTGTCGATATATAATTATGTGCGTCGACACACACTTAACGTACTCAAAATTATCACCTTTTTTTTTAAATGGGGCGTACCCATCTATTTTTTAATATTATTAATATTTTTTTATTTTTTAAATGGGTTAAATAAGTGTACTAAAAATTACTACCAAGTACTCAAAATTCTTTTAGGTACTCTTACTTCTTTATGGTGTGCGTCAACACACACTTAACGTACTCAAAATTATCACCCAAGTACTTAAAATCACTACCCAAGTACTCAAAATTATTTTAGATACTCTTACTTCTTTATAGTGCGTGTCAACACATAAATTATGCATGTTGACACACACTTAACGTCCTCAAAATCACTACTCAAGTACTCAAAATTCTTTTAGGTACACTTACTTCTTTATGGTGTGTGTTGACACAAAAATTATATGTGTCGACACACACTTAACGTACTCAAAATTACCACAAATACTCAAAATCACTACCCAACTACTCAAGTTTTTTTTGTTACTCTTATTTTCTTTATGGTGTGTGTTGACACACATTTCACGCACTCAAATTCACCACCAATGTACTTAAAAAATCACTACCTAAATACTCAAAATTCTTTTAAGTACTCTTATATTGATAGTAAATTTGAGTACGTTAAATATATGTCAACACATACTATAAAAAAGTAAGAGTACATAAAAGAATTTTGAGTACTTAAATATTAATTTTAAATACCCTTATTTAATCCATCTAAAAAAATAAAAAAATATTAATAATATTAAAATAAAATAAAAAATTGGATAAATAGCGTCCCCCCATTTGGAAAAAAAAAAAAAAAAATTTATCAACGTACGCCGTTTACAGTAAAGTGTGCCAATTTGGTAAATATTTTTAAAACTGTGCCATTTTGGTAAATTTTTTTCTCAAGTATGCCGGTTTGGTAAAAAATTCAGAAAACAGAGAATCAGATTCAATTTGATCATATTAAAAGGCCAGCATTGCTACAGCTGCTTAGATCCCAGCCCCATGTCAGATGCTGCTATGTCCCCTCGCTAACTTATGTTTCCTTGGAAAACCGAGTTCCTAAAACTACAAGACCAGTCTGCATTACTCGGGATTGCCTCTTAATAGAATTACCCTTGTTCAACAACTAGGTAGAGGATAAAGAAAGGTAAAGTACAGCTCGGCAAGTTTTCTTTATCCTCAGTTTAGAGGGCAAAGAACATAAGGTAAAATTTTGTCTATATTTCAATTACGACTCCGCTTATCTTCACCCCTACATAAGACTGCCAAATAAAAGATAACTCGTTCATCCCCCTTTATCCTTCCCCCTCTGCAGCCAAAAAGAGCATCTAATTTCAGTCTCGGCAAAGGCATTCTAGTGGCACCGGGATCTTGCAATTCCAAATGAGGACGGTATGAACTTGGAACATCAGACGGGATCCATCTTATAATTACGAAGACAAGGCTAGTCTTGAAATTCAACAAAGGACATGTATCGAAATACCGAGAAGGGACCAATTCCAGGCTTGGACGGGGCTATTGGGTGATCATTAAGGCTCATGGCTTAGGTCAGCGGATGCCATTGCACTGAGGTGGTGCGCTGGTCTAAGATTACCCCGGAGTGGGTGAGTCTATGTCATAATTTATAGGCAAAACCTTACATATGAATAATTACTCCCCGAGTCCAAGAGCTCCTACCAATTGGAAGCCACCCGATGCTACAAACGCCAGCTCAGTGAATTACCCGGTACCACCAAATTTTGCTTATAAATACCCTCCTCTTAAACATCTGTGAGTTCGATAATCTCTCACATGCTCCCTCTTTACCCTCGACCTAGATGCTAGGATCACGAAATGGCATAATTCAACTTAGCCCATACAATTAGCAAAGCGGTGGAGAGGGTAACCCTAAACGGAGATAGTTCAGTAGCCATACGTATCGCTAGCTTACATCATTACCCCAATAACACAGGACACACGGATTACCTAAAACGAACACTTCTTTATGATCTAACATTTTAACTAAAAAACAGTCCAAGAAAGGTTTCGAGTCTTCTTCACCTATTTTCAGGACTTAAACCATAGAACGAGTCTCCCATGCCCTCGTATTTGCACATCTTACACGTACTACATCAAATTTACACTAGAACTAAGCTCCATCTCAACTGTTGTAATATCACATCGACTTCTCCCGAATCAAAGAGGACATTTCCCTTCACAAAACAGAACACATTTTCCTTCCTAATTGCACGTTGTATATGCCATTTTTTTTTTTTTGGGATCAGGATAATACATCACAAAATTCTGGTGAGAGTACCTATCCCCCCATCAATGATTACATCAGTTCACAAAATGAAGTCTAGCCACCACGTGAGCTACCGAATTACGTTCGCGAGGACCCCATATAAAGTATATACAATGAAAAACGCTCCTAAGCCCTGTACATGTCAGTCCAATCTCAACTTCATCTAACCTAAACCCATATAGACATCCAAACAAACACAAATTTCAACAGAAAAATATTTCTCAATAAGCAAAGAAACATACCCAGTGTCTCAGGGCTCCCGTCTACGCAGGGTCTTTTGGGGGGGGGGGGGGGGGGGGGGGGGCGGATGTACGCAGTCTTCCCCCTTCAGGGTGTTAACCTAAAGAGAAGCTGTTTCCTAGTGCCCCCAACCTAAGGATGAGGACTTCCTAGGAGGTCACCCATCCTGGTACTACTCTCGTCCAAGCACGCTTAACTTCGGAGTTTTAATGGAATCCGATGACGGTGTATCGGTGCCCTCTTTGGTTAAATATTTCTCAATAAGCATTTTCAGAAAAGAAAATGTTCTCTCTTCCTAACGGATCAGAAACTAGGTTCTAACTCGCCTTTCAAAGAATTCGACCCCGAAACAACATCCGTATCACAAATGGCAGAAACAGGATGGCCAAAATAAAGGGAGCTGCTATTGCCAGAGCAACAACTGTTATTGTCAGAGTAACGATGTGACTTACAAATTAACAGCCACAAAGTAGTGTTAAAAACTACAACCTCGCTCTGAAAACAACAATTTTACTTGACAATAACATTACCCAAAATAAACAGCACAAAAATTCTCAAAATCAATCGCATTTGCCCAGCAAATTCTTCACCACTAAATTCCACATTCAACCAGAAAATTAACCTTAAATTCAATTAAATAAAAAACACCAAAATTTAAAAATAAATTATCAAATAACAATTCACGTAAAAAAAAAAAAAAAAAGCAGAAGTGAGGTAGTACAGAGAGAGAGAGAGAGGACACAATCACGGGATCTATTACCTCACCTTTCAATCTCAGCCGTTGATTCAACAATCAGGACGATCCACAGTCAGATTCGCGAATCTCCGGCTTTCTGCAGAGAATCATTTGCATCGGAGTAAAGATTCCGGTCTCACCGCCACGTGTCAGGTAATCAGCGGTCTTGAAGAGCATCTCGTGCACATCGACGGTTCCTTTCGGCGCGATTCCCAGCGCCGCCAGTACCGACACGACAATGTGATTCCTCCAGTACGCGATTCTCCCCATCTTCAGCCTCGTCCACCACGGATTCGCCGGCGGCGCAGCCAAATCCTTCTCTTTCACCACCTCAAAACCCACCGCACGCGCCGCCGCCGCTATGTCCCTGTAGCCGCGCAGCCCCGGCAGCGCGTCGCCTCGTTCGATCCCTTGAATTATCTCCCGGTGGTCCACGTCATCCGACCGGAACTTCTCGGTCGTGACCCACTCGTACGACACGTATAAAGATCCCGGCTTTAAAACCCTAAAGACCTCGGCATACACGTCCTCAAGCCTCGGCGCGTGACACGTGGCTTCGATGGAGTACGCACCATCGAAGGTGCTGTCGGAGAACGGCATCTGAAGGAAATTACCACAAACGACGTCGCATTGGGTGTCGAGCCCGGCCTTCTTGTTGTGCAGTCGAGCTCGATTGACTTGATACTCGTTGATTGTAATCCCGACGACGTTAGCGCGCGAGTGAGACGCAATCGCGCGCATCGGCCCACCCACCCCGCAACCTACATCGAGGATCTTGTCACCTGCTCCGAACCATATCAATCCAATCAATAAATCAATGAATCAATCGATCAATCAACTCAAAATAATAGTATACTCTTATCTAATCAATATAAACGGTAAAGTATAGAAAGATTTACGGGAAAAATTAGTATAATATGAGGAAAGGTAGGAGGAGATAGAGGATGGAGAGACCTAAGAGGGGACGAGAGAGACTCAACATTCATCGTCCATAGTTAGATTATTCATACTTTTCCTCTACACTAAAGGTCCCTATGTATAGAATTAGACGGAGACACGGAGAGATATACAAACAAGGGAGAGAGAGCGACCCAACATTCATCGTCTATATCGCTCCTCAACGCTAAAGGGGTAGAGAGAGACTCAATTCTTATACCCAAAAGATTCATTAATACCTCAACAACCCTACACTGAACCACTATATTTCGGATTGTATCCTCACCTGAGCCAACATTGATGAGATCAACGGCCATCTCTTCGTGCAACCGCGTCGCATCACGATGCGACTTCCCGGGAATTGCCGGCGAGAAGTGAAACGACTGGCCCCAACCCCACTCGTAAATGTCCGTTACAAGATTGTAAAACGTGTCGACAAAGTCGGGCACCTTCTCCGCCGTCTCGATCTCTTTCGGGCGGCGGAAGAAGGACCAGTACTGTTTGTACTTGTCTTGGATTTGGCCGGAGGAGATGGAGCCGCCGGAGAGGTCGACGGCGCGCTTGCCCTTTTGTTCGGCGGCCCCGAGGATGCAGACGAACCAGTAGAGGCCGCCGAAGAGGAGGCCCACCGTGCAGAAGAGGGCCAGATCCATGGAGGACAGAGGAGAGAGAAAGTGGGTGGGGGGTAGAGAGAGAGAGGGTGGGGGTGAGAGGAAGGAGATGAAGAGCGTTTGTGATTTGAAGGGTTTGAAAAGTCGCGCATCTCTATTTTAGTAACTTAATATTTTTAAAAATAATAAAAAGGACTCTAATTTTTTTAAATTATTAAAAAAATTATAAATTTTTATCGTATTAATAAAAAGGTTCCTCTCAAGTATAATGATATCATTTTTATTAATAGAGCTAACATGATAACTGTTTTTTATTAAGGCTATAATAAAACGACCTAAAGTATGCCTGAACACTCTTTATCTTACTTTATAAATATGAAATTCGAGATTTTATATTATGTAGAAGTTATCTGTTTTTGCTGTATTTGTTTCAAAATATGATTATTAAAGGATAAATTTGTCATTTTACTGTAGCATTAATACAAACACAGCTATTACATCAGCTCTATCTACTAAAAATGACATTATCACATTAAAGATGAGGCCTTTTTTATTAATGGGACAAAAATTTAGGGGTTTTTTTAATTAATACGACAAAAACTTAAGGGCCTTTTTAATAATTCAAAAAGGTCATGATCCTTTTTATTATTTTCAAGAACGTTGGGGTACTAAAATATAAATAACCCTTCCTTTTTCTTATTTTATTAGGGAAATTATCAGTTATATTACCTAATAGTGTACTAACACGCAAGCACCGAATTCTATTAGAACTCTGAAGTTAAGCATGATTAGGTGAGAGTAGTACCAAGATGGTGACCTCCTGGAAAGTCATCATATTGCACCCCTCGGGTTAAGAATTCTCAGAGACAGCCTCTCTTCAGGGTAGCACCCTGAAGGAGGAAGGCTGTGTACATTTATTCCTCCAGACCCTACTTAGGCGGGAGCTCTTCGGGCACTAGGAATGTTGCTTTGCTTTGCTTGTTATTTATATTACTGGACATTTGATCATTTATTATTATTACAAGGTTTTAATATATGTAATAAAATATTATAATAAAATATGTTAACGTTTAAATATTTTATTACATATATATACTAAGGCCTTTTTTGGTGGACACGTAAAATTCAATTCCTGCTATAAGTTGTATTTTTTGGAAATTTAATTTCTACATCAACTTTCTAGGAAATAGGTAAAATACATTTGGTTGTTATGATGAAAAATAGAAATTCTTTTGGGAGGTTAGTTAAAAACGAAGGATTTATAACTTAACTGAGGCATTAGGTAAGTTACTTCCTGCATTTTGAAGTAATTAGAAATTGTTTAGCGATTTCCATTTACAACATTCTGCCTACTTTTTGTAAACCAAATAAGAGTTTAAATCTATACTTTTCATAAAATTTTACTTCTCTTATTTACTTCTTACATACCAAACGAGACCTAAGTCATAATTTGATAGATTTTTATTAGAACCAGACCATTTCGTTTTAATATATAAAATATGTTGAGGTTTAAATATTTTATCACTTATCACAAATAATAATGCGATGAATTTTTGCAATAATCAGACGAATTTTAGCAAAAATTCAATAAGACAATAAAAAAGTTCACTATATTTGGATGCAAACCATCTATATATTTCCGAA
Source organism: Simmondsia chinensis (assembly GCA_018398585.1). Taxonomy (NCBI): domain Eukaryota; kingdom Viridiplantae; phylum Streptophyta; class Magnoliopsida; order Caryophyllales; family Simmondsiaceae; genus Simmondsia; species Simmondsia chinensis. The sequence continues at coordinate 38,755,436 of JAGTTD010000007.1, forward strand.
ATCAAGAGTCATGTGAGCATTTCATTGTAAAAAAAATAATAAAATAATAATAAATATACGTATGTATTGTCTAAATAATACTTTATTTTAACATATTTTAATAAAAATCTATAGAATTATAAAAGAAGGATACCTAATTAATAAGATCTTAAAACTTTACGATACCAAAGTAATAAAATTTTTAAATTCAAATATATCCCACATAATGTGTTTTATATCGTTAACATAGTTATGTAATAAATAGTCAAACCTTTTATACATAATTTTATTTTCTATTTTTGTTATTGTTTTTAGTATTTTAGGGTTTAGGAAAATAAAATAATTTAAAGGGCATTTGTGGTTAGAGGATGATCTGTCATTAAACGTGCTCCTATGCTCTCTTTCACGAATCTGGACCGTCCATTTAGTCCCTTTGATCTTTTCTCACTATTAAAAATATTTGAAATTCAGAATATGTTGTATCAAAACATATTAAATTAAAAGGTTATTTATTTGTAATAAATATCCCTGAACTTTACTTAGTGTGTTAATTTTATTATTATATTTTTTGATTGTATCAATTTTGTCATATAATCAAATTAAAATTAAATTAATAATATAATTTTTAGTGTTATAATTATAGTAGATGTAAGTAATTCACTATAAATTTATACATTGATTCAATTTAAGCCAACCCATTGCTGAATTATTATAAATTTTACTATAAGGATCAAATTGATACAAAATAAATATTAGAATAACAAAATTTATACAATTAAAAGTATAAGAACTAAATTAATACAATTACAGGAGCCTTTGACATAAATAACCCTAAATTAATTATCATACACATATATTATCACGGATACATATATGTGTATGTATTTTTTTAATTAAAAGTAATATGTCTGTCGATTTTTTCCATTATTTATAACAATAATCACCTATAATATATCAAATAAATTTTATAAACATTTATGACTATTATCGATTCCAAGTTATTTTATTACTATGATAATAACGTGTTTTGTTCTAACTATAACAACAATGTTTCGATTTTAGGATAAAACCTTTCTTGCTGTGTGTTAGATAAATATTAAATGATTTATAGAGATCTGGCGGAAAATACATGCAAATAGTGTGACATAAGAATCTTTAGACGAGCCATTGGCATTGTATTTACAATGATAATTAAATGGCACGTGAGAGTTAGTCGGCTACTTTATGCGAGCTTATATGTATTTCATGAGCTTGTCGGTACCTCCTTCTAAAACTCCCACATTTGAGTAGTGAAAAAAATTAGCATATAAGTACAGTGTTCGATAAACTAATGTTTGAAATCGATTGAGGCTTGTACGTGTTCGTTATGGGAGCTCGTTAAGCTTGAGGCTATCAAGCTGAGTTTGAATATGGATGCTCAGCTGACTATTAACGTTTGCGAGAATTTTATAAAGGTTTGTGAAGGACTCGATAAGAGCTCATTAAAGATTCGTTAACAATAGGTATTCACTCTAAAATTGTTCGACAATCAATCAATAGTATCTTGAATAGTTTAGATCAGTAGCAAGTTTGGCTCGATAAAGAGCTTGACTAAACTCTATAATAAGGAAGAATTAGCATGATTAGGGTAAAGAGTCAAGTATCAAACACACTAAAATCTTATAGAACCGAGCTTAGACAAGGTTCGAAAGCTTGATGTTGAGCTCGATGAGCCCTATTGACTTCAAGTTCAAACAAGGGATACTCAACTCATTGCTGCTTGCTTACGCATCTAATCCCAATTGTGACCCTAACTTTCAAGAGAAGGGGGAATGAATTAAAGTTTCAAACCCAATACCTCTAACTTGAAAAATAGATAGCTTAAACTACTATACAATGCCGGATCAACCACACGGAATCCACACCAATATGGGCGAACCCAACACAAGTTTCACCATATAATAAGCCGTAGCATTTTAGAAGATGTCAAATAGTTTGCTTTAGGACAAAAGTCGATGAATAAACATTAGCATGCTTTTTGTCTACGACAACGTACAAGTTCAAGATAGTTTTTCTAAAGATGTAATAACCATACGATCATAGGGCCGCTCTCTACGGATGACAATGCGAAAGGCATCAGCACGGATAAAATACGAGAGGACTCCATCCGAATGGCAATCCCGCATCAAAATACCAGAACCCCGATGCTCAAAAATCGCTAGCCAACCCACTGACCGATTTGTCAGCCTAAAGATGATTGTACAGGTTGAAGATACTGAGGTACATCTCACTCACCTAACAATAACGAAAGGAAACTATAAAAGAAACATGTCTACATACATAAAGAAGTTATAAAAATTTTCCGGTGAAAAGCTCACACACACATATAAGGAACCGGTGCATTTGTCTCTAACTAATGCTCAGATCGGTCTTGATATTTTCAGGGTTTCAAGTAAAAATTTTAAATAAATTCCTTTATATATTACAAATTATAAAAATTTTAATCACAAAGCTCATTAATATTAAAAATCTATATATTAAAAATTAAAATCCTAAAAATTTGGGACCCTTAGAATATGAGAGCCCCAAGCGGTTGCATTGATCGCTTTGTGTCATGTCTAGCCCAAAAATGTGACATACATTTTGCTATTTTTTTCGATAAATTGCGACAAAATTGTGAAACAAACAGGCCACTCGCTATACGAGGCCTGAGACCGACCGTAACAAAATGGGGACAAAAAACAACCAACACAAAACAAAAAAAAGGTCAATAAGAAACAAAACTCGCCACAAACACGACAGAGCAGACACTGAGCACAGGACCAGACAAGACACGGGAATAGGACAAAATAACGTGCTTAAAACAAAATTCATACAAGGATCCCGACTGAAGATGAACCAGAAGATCAGCATATGAAACGAGAGCAGGATTGAAACCTCAACAATAAAACCCATTCATATCATTTAATAAGAATATCTGACATACATTTTGCTATATTATTAGCTTTTAAACCATTTACTTGTTTATCAACTTATATATATATATATATATATATATGACAAAATAAACGATGTGCTTGTTTTTAATAAATGCAATGAATGAGGTGCAGTTGCCCATCATGAGGGTGTCTCTCCTACCCATGCAGTCATCGCATAAGGGTTTGATTCTCGTTGAGGATATACTCGTGACCTACCTACTCATAAAGATTGTGGATCTCCTCATAGGCCAAAATTAATTGGAACAACCCAGTCCTTCGGTACCTACAAAATGAGGTGCAGTCACGTGGGAGCTTATTAAAATAAAAAAGTACATCATCACCACCAGTGGGGAGGTTTCTACTTTCCATCACTACTCTTCCACGTGGTTGGCACGTGCTTGTCCAACTCTTTATTTCTTCTTTACCTTCGTTATACAAAATCAAATAAAAATAATATATTTTTAAATAGGACTAAAATTATTATTATTATTTTTTTTACTTTTATATAAAAGAATCAAATTAATATTTTTCTTTTAAAAAAGAAACAGAGGGAGAAATTACAGGATTTCCCGATGAATATATCGTGACTGATAATACTTTTTATAAATTTTTATAAAAAAAAAGCGCAACATTCTTAGTGTCCAAAGGAATCCCGTCTAAGCAAGGTCTGGAGGGAGGTTAGATATACACAGCCTTCTCTCTTCAGGAATGGTACCCTGACGAGAGGCTGTTTTCGAGTACCCCCAACCTGAGGGGTAAGGACTTCCTAGGCGGTCACCTATCCTGGTACTACTCTTGCTCAAGCACGCTTAACTTCGAGTTCTAATGGTATCCGCTAGCAGTGTGTTGACACCCTCTTTGGTAATACTTTTTATAAAAATACTTGTGCAAAAAAAATTATTTTTGAAAAACAGTTTTTTCTCCATCACGCCAAGCTAGATGTTTTCTCGTGGTTTTTGGAGGAGTTTTTGCAACTTGATCAATTACAAACCTAGTGGCTGGAATAAAGATCCCTTGATAGTTAATGCTCGGTCGTTAATTAGAGCTTTGAGGAACAAGGCGGCCCTTGTAGTGTTTAATATTGGGAAAATAGGATGATGTAAGGTCAACTTGGGCAAGCTCACGACGAACTTTGGCAAAATCGTGACAAGAGGGAGGAAGGCCACAAAAAGCATATAATGCTAATTTTTTACCAGAGCTCGAAGCCGGACTAGTAGCTAGCTAGTGGGCTATATAAAGACTATAGTTTGTAAGTGTAATCATAAACATAGGAGAGCCGTCCGTACAAACAATAACAAGTTCATAGTGCAGCTCCATTAATTTGGAAAAATATCGATCCAGCTAGCAATTTTCTCATATTCTTCCAAACAGCTTCCGAAGACAAGCTTGGTCTAGATATCATTGAGGATGGGAGGCCTAATGTGGTCGAGATCCAACTCTTGATTTGCTGATGTATACAAACACAAGTATTAAAATTAGGGTTCGTAGGAATTCAACCACCAAGACCAACAATGTGGTATGAAGGACAGGGGAGGAAGCCATAAATGAAGCCACTCGAGTCATTCTCAACGAGTAGGAGCAGCATTTGGTCATGCCTGGGAGGTAAGATAATCAAGTTAGACTGTTACAATGTCGGAAAGATTTAGAGAGGTAGTAACTGTTAATAGTTAATCGAGGAGAAAATTGAATTTTTTGAAATTGGGTAATATATTTTTTTAATTTTTAATCAGATAATCAACATTTCAATTTCAAACTAGTTAATTGCTAGAATTTATTAGAAATTAAATGAAAAAGTGGGTTGATGTGTGTATATTTAATATATTAAGATAAGATTACCATAATAATTAACTAGTCATGACAATAAAGTTATTCTATTTTATATATATTTAGCTCTTTTTGGTTAAAACGAAAAATATTTTTTCAATGGAAATTTTTGTATATAAATATATTTGAGTTAAAAATATAAATATTTTTAAGAATAATATTTGCTTTTGTAATTAAAGAAAATCTCTTATGTTATAACGAGTTTTCCTGACATGTATTCAAAAGACACCTGTCGAGATATACTAGTTACATATATATTTTATCTTTTTAATTTTCAGTCAAGCAATTATTATTGAAAACTAAACTTATAATTAGTATAAAATATTTTTGTTGGAAGATTTATAAAATATTATAATTAATTAAATTGTTGTAATAATAAAAGAAACTATTTTGCTTATTTATAGTTATTATTATAAGATTATATTAGAAAATTAAAATCAAGATAAAAAATTTTTAATTAAAAGAATTTTATTTTATATATATATATAGAAATTACTACTTAAGTAATATAAGGTTTGAACATTTATCACTTAAGTATTCTAACGTATTAATATATTTAATGAGGTACTCTAAAGTTTTATTTGATACGATTGTTCACATCATTGGCCATGTCAGCTCGGAGGCCACGTCATACTTGGGTGCCACCTCACCTTAATAACTTTTTAGTATTCTCTCTCCCTTTGATTTCTTCTATTTCTTCTCCCCCCTTTTTCGTAGTTTACTGTTAATATTATCTTATCTAATACTATACTTGATTATATTTGTATAGTTATTATAGCAAGACAAATACAATACAGATATCTTGAGCTCGAATTGTTGTGTGGATTTGCTTTGATTGTGTTGCTGTGTCATTAACTAATTTTGGTTGATTGGAGGCTATCAGTTGATTCTGGATCATATCATAATAATTTTTTATCACCTGTGTACGTTATGTCATAGTTTGATTAATTTTTTAAATAATCTAACCAATTTTATGCAAAAAATTTTGATGTAGTATATGATTACAATAATATATATATGTATATATAAGTTATGCTGATATTTTATGTAGAAATTCAGTTAAATACATAAAAAATGTCATCGAATATTGATCTAAACTACCTAAATATTGCTAAAATTATTTATCAGTTTAGCATTTTTAACAAAAGAACATCAAATTCTAACAAGCAAGCTAATATTTTGTTGAAATCATGTAATATTTTAACATTTTACAACGAAAACATATCACATTTCGACTAAAGGATATTTGACTGATAAAATTCTAAAACTAAGTGATAAAAAGTTTAAACCTTAAAGTATTCTATTATATATATTAAAAAACTAAGAGTAAATTACAGAAAATTTTCCGTCTTTTGCTTCAAAAATAGAAAACCTCTCTCACAAATAAAAGCACTAACAAAACCTCCTCACTTTTAAAAATTTATCACTTAACTTTCATGCAAAATTTTTTGACCATTTTGCCCCTTAAAAGTGAGGAGGTTAAATGTTTAATTATATTGTTAGAAGAAAATTTTTTATTGTTAGGCAAAAATTAGAAAAATTTTACATTTTTTGCCATAGAATTAAGAGAATTCTATATATATTTATTAAAAAATATAATTCTTGTAATTAATTATAGTAATGTATTATAAGTTTAGAAGATAAAAAATATTTTTTTTAATTTTCATAAAAGTTATTATGAGATAAAATATAATATTTTTGTGAATATTATAATGTCACTATTATATAATTAATTAAAATAATAAGTTTTATAAACATAGAAAACCCCTTCTTTTATAAATAAAAAAAAATTTCTTATTTTTCCTCAAAATACGAAATTCTACATAAAAATAAAATTAAATACTTAACTACTTTATTTTAAAGGGCAAATTGGTTTCAAAAAAGTTATTTAGGGGCAAAGTAATAATTTTGTAAAAGTGAAAGAGTTTAATAAGTAATTTTATTTATGAAAAAAATTTCTATTTTAAAATAAAAATTAAAAAAAATTTCTATAATTTATCTAAAAATTAAAATATATAAATAATAATTGTAAATATTAATAACAATCGTGGGAGCAAGGTGGATAAGCTTTAGGGCACCGCCAATTCAGACTTTAATATAAGTAGACACTTTCCAATGCTTCTTTTCATCACGGGATTGTGGACTCCCATTACTTTTTATTTTATTTTATTTTATTTTTGTAAAAAGGATAATGCTTTTTTGCACAATTAAATGCCTCTTTTTAAAATATAAATTCAAAAAGTATCTTTTCAACAAGTGTCCAGCAAAATACATAATAAAATATATTTAATTGTTCCAAATTATCTTATTTTTTAATATTTAAATAGATATGTTAGATTTATGTCTCAAATTACTTGTTTTAGTTTTATGGAGTTGCCATAGGGATACCGATCGACGGGAGGGAAGTCCGATCGATCGGGTGATTTAAGGAAATATTCGGAATTTTTTAGGTAGTTAGAGGGCCGATTGATCGGCCTGTTCCGATTGATCGGGACCTCCCCGACCTATGCCTATAAATTAGGACGTAGGGTTACGTCACAATTGCGACCCAATTAAGAGTGAGGCGCCGCCATTAAGAAAATAGGTGATTTTGTAATTCCTCCAAGATATTCGAGTGCTACGAGAGTTAAGAGAAAGTGATTGTAATTCTTTCATAGATCTCATTCAGAGGAAGTGTTGTTGTAATTCTTCCGTTTAGTATCAATAAAGAATCTTTATCTCCGCCCGTGGTTTTCTCCCCTCTCGATTGTAGAGGGGTTTCCACGTAAATATTGTGTGTTCGTGTTTGTTCTTTCTTTCTCCATATATTTGTTTACTTCTCGTTTTGTGTGAGTTATATTATTTGAATCGAATCAAGCTATCAGGGTTTCACGCTTCCGCATCAAGATTTATCCGCAAAAATTGGTATCAGAGCATATCAGATTTGTTAAGTTTCTTTACAAATTGGTATCAGAGCCAGATTCAGAGCCTTGGGTGGAAATTATATCAGAACCCTGTTTATGTCGATTTGATAATATGACGTCCGCAATTAGGTCCGAAGTTGAGAAGTTTGGTGGTCAAGGGAGCTTTAGTTTATGGTAGGTTTGCGTTAAGGGCCTCTTGACTCAGAGTGACTTGGAGAAAGCTTCAGATGGGAAAGAGAATAATCCAGAGAATTTGACAGAAGTACAATGGAAGGGAGATTTAGTTTGTGAACAAGGGCTTTATGGGAAGCAGAAAGGTTTTCGCTTCAAACAATTCCTGACGAATAGACTTGTCACGTTTGGTGAGTCTTCATTGCTATCTCCACATAAGATGTCATCAGTTGTTTGTAATTCAGGTCAGGTGAGTAAGCCAGATGGAGTTCAGTTGAGTAACACGGTTCAGCAGCAGGTGGCTGTTTCAGAAGATGTGTCAAGAGCCAATTCAGAGAAGAAGATTGGCGTTGCTGATAACCTCTCAGACATGTTCACTTCAGTTTTGTTGAGTTAACCCCGTGTGTGGGGGTTTAGTGGAGAAGGTGGAGGAAATTCTTTTATGTATGTAATTTGAGCCAAGGTGGAGATTTGTTAGGTTTATGTCTCAAATTATTTGTTTTAGTTTTATGGGGTTGTCGTAGGGTCATCGATCGATTGGGAGGGAAGTCTGGTCGATCGGGTGATTTAAGGAAAGATTCGGAATTTTTTAGGCAATTAGAGGGCCGATCAATCGTCCTGTTCCGATTGATCGGGGTTCCGATCGATTGGGTGTTTCCTGATCAATTGGGACCTCCTCGACCTGCGCCTATAAATTAGGACGTAGGGTTACGTCACAATTGCGACCCAATTAAGAGTGAGGCGTAGCCATTAAGAGAAGAGGTGATTTTGTAATTCCTCCAAGATATTCGAGTGCTACGAGAGTTAAGAGAAAGTGATTGTAATTCTTTCATAGATCTCGTTCAGAGGAATTGTCGTTATAATTCTTCCGTTCAGTATTAATAAAGAATCTCTATCTCCGCCCGTGGTTTTCTCCCCTCTTGATTGTAGAGGGGTTTCCACGTAAATATTGTGTGTTCGTGTTTGTTCTTTCTTTCTTCATATATTTGTTTACTTCTCGTTTTGTAGTCATATTATTTGAATCGAATCAAGTGATTAGGGTTTATGCTTCCGCATCAAGATTTTTTTAACAAATTGGTATCAAAGTATATCGATTGTTCCAGTTTTTCTACACAAGATATTATTAAATATGCGAGCAAAGTGAGACGTGTTATTCTTGTAGCATTGAGTTATGCAATATGGAAGGAGAGAAACAATAGGAGGTTTAGTGATAGAGAGACATCGGTGGAAAAGGTAATTAGTGAGATTAAAAATTTTATTGGGTATCGTTTAAATTTTCTTAATTTAGGGAGTGGGATTTTAGAATAATTAAACGAATAGTTGAGTGTTTGTAGGGTATAACTTGTTTTGGATCTAATTTTGTACGTGATTGGCTTGATTAATGAGATCGAGTTGCTTGCCTTTTGACCAAAAAAAAAATCATTTGTGGGATTGACACCGGATCTCATTAGAACTCTGAAATTAAGCGTGCTTGGACAAGAGCAGTATCAGGATAGGTAACCTCTTGGGAAGTTCTCACCCTCAAATTGGAGGCAATCGGAAACAGCCTCTCTTCAGGAGTAATACCTTAAAGGGGGGAGGCTACGTACATCCGCCCCCGAGACTCTGTTTAGGCGGGAGCCCTTGAGACACTGGGTATGTTGCTATATATAATACTTGATAACATAGGCTAAGATATCAAAAAAATGAGATAATTTTAAGTGTAATTAATATATCTTACCATCTGTCATTTGGACATTTTGTTAGAAAAATCCAATTGAAAATAAGATAAATAATTTTTTACTAACAGTATTATTAAAAATGTGGCGTACTAAAAGGTACATTTTACAACACGGCAATATAATTGAAAATTAGATTATAAGATATCAGGTTAATAACTAAAAGTCTGATTGGCCAAATTTCTTTTATGAGAAGCATTATTTTCTTCTTGGACAACAAATCATCAAACTCGATAATAGATTTGAAAATAACAGCCTGTTTCTTGACCGACTGAGGGAAAATGCAAAACCCATGGCGTATTGCCGGGTCTTGAGACAACTATCTAGCGGGGGCTAGTGTGGAATATGACAATGGCGCACGAGGACTGATTGATTTTTTGGGTAGCAAAAGATACGATTTACAACTTATCAATGAGTGAAAACGAGATCATAAGAAAGCAGTGCATAGGTAAGAACCTGATTGGTCAATTTTCTAATTTAGACAAAAAAATTATTTTATAGCTTTAAAGATTGTTTAGCAGCAGAAACAAACAACCAAAGAGGGTACCGATACACCATCATTAGATCTCATTAGAACTCTAAAATTAAGCGTGCTTGGGCGCGAGCAGTTTCAGGATGGGTGACATTCTGGGAAGTCCTCGCCCTCAGGTTAGGGGCACTTGGAAGCAACCTTTCTTCAGGAGTAATATTCTAAAGGGGGAAGGCTGCGTACATTCGTTCCCTCCAGACCTTGTTTAGGCAGGAGCTTTTGGGATACTGGGTATTTGTTATTAGCCAAAACAAAATTTGAATTTTTTTTTTTTTAGAAGTGTTATATACAAAGATCTTCAGAGAGGATCTCACAGCCCAAAATATATTTGTAATTGGGCCTTTTGATAAATGGGTTGACCCCATGGTTATATATAAATTTTGAAGCCCAACAAGGCGAATGGTCCAGAGCCGAAGCTCAAAAACAGTTGTAATTGGGCCTCTTATAATGTGCCAACTTTATGGGCTTTCATTTTTAAAGTCCAATAAGGTAAAAAGGCCCGGCCCAATTAAAATGATTGATTAGAGGGATGACTCAGACTTGCACGCGTTGTAACTGGTAGCGTAAGCTTAGCTATATGTGGGCCCCAGAAAAGTTAGTTTTGACAGTTGCTTCTAGTCCTCTCTTTCAAGCTACGCATCTCTCTCTTTCAATTTCCAATTTTTTTTAGAACGTATGAAGTAACTTACTTAGCTCACTCTGGGTATGTTTTAAATCCTTTGTTTTTAATTGGGCTCCTGAAAAAAGTTTTGTTTCTGATTCCGACACTTTAATACTTTGTGACTATTTCATGAAAAGTTGATATAGAAATTGAATTCACAGAAAATAGAACTTTCCGTAGGAATTCTATTTATGTGACAACCAAACGAGGCCTGTGTTATTATATATATAAATTAGATATTTGATATTGTTATCAAAATTTTTTTAATATACAACAACAATAACAACAACAACAAACCCAGTGCCTTTAAGGGCTCCCGCCTAAGCAGGGTCCGCGGGGTAGATGTACGCAGCCTTCCCCCTTCGGGGGGCCACCTTGAAGGGAGGCTATTTCCGAGGACCCTCTACCTGAGAAGCAGGTCAGCCGTATAGAGCACGTAACCTGGCAGCAGGACAATATCAAAGCATGAGTAGATTTTTTTTTTTTTTAATATATGATTATTAATTATTAGGAAAACAAAGTTTAATCAATACGAGCCTCATTATGGTTACTGCTAGAAAAATGGTAAACACACAACACAACAACAACATTTCTAGTGTCATAAGGGCTCCCGCTCGTGCAAGGTTTGGGGGGGTAAGATATACGCAGCCTTACCCTATAAGGGTGAGACCCTGATGAGAGGCTGTTTCCGAGGACCCCCAACCTAATAGTTGAAAGTTACGAGTACCTGAATACAGAGCATGTAAGGCAATGAGATTATGCGAAGCATGTATGTATGTAGAAAAATGGTAAACAATTGTAACTAAATTAAATGCAACAACTAAAGGACATTATTAGAGATACAAAAGCTGAAACTGCTCTGTGTAGAAGCACTACTGCTCTAAAAGACGATTCAGCTGTTGCTTCGGTGAACAAAGTAATGCCGGGGGTCGTCCTCCAAGATTTACACAATTTGATTCCTAAAATGTACTCATTAGTTGCTGATTAAAAGTACACATAATTTAGGGGTACAGAGCAAACCTAATCAAGACCCGAAACAACCCCAGGCGGACTATGAGGGCCCCGAATTCATTAAAGATCCCTTTAAAAAGTAATTATAGCACATCATCATTAATTTACAATTGAAAAATAACAACACATATAACGCACATAAATTTATATATGTATGTATATATATATATATATATAACATTTCACATATTAACTAATATTATAATATAAAGCAAATTATTTAAGAACACTTAGACTTATTGGACACTTCTGTTACTAAGAAAGAGCCTATCCCGGCAGAGCCGCATACAGGTGAGACAATGAGAGTACGCAATTGCCCACACTAGAATTCTAAAATACATTTAATCTGTGTTGTATAGTCACAAGTAATACAGAAATAAGTTTCATTTGCCCACACTGCAATACTAAAGCAACATACTCAGTACCCCAAGGACTCCCGCCTAAAAAGGGTTTTGGAGGATGGATGTATGCAGCCTTCCCCCTTCAGGGTATTACTCTTGAAAAGAGGTTGTTTCCGAATGTCCTCAACCTGAGGGTGAGGACTTCTCAGGAGGTCACCTATCCTGGTACTGCTCTCGTCCAAGCACGCTTAACTTTGGAGTTCTAAAAAGATCCGATGACCCCGTATTGGTACCCTCTTCGGTGCCTGCACTGCAATGCTAAAATAATAATTTCTATTATAGTTAACCCTACCGACTTGGTGTCCGAACTCCGCGATCCATCAAATTTATCCGGGTTTCAAAAATATCAGTCATGCTTCACCAATGAAAAGAAAGACCATAACGTCAGGATAATCTTTATGATATCATCAATATTTGACAGGCCCATCCCATGTTACTTTTTACTTTGCTATATACTTACAATCTCATACCTATATATATACAGATTATGCATGCACGATATAAATTGTATATAATAAGATTAAACAGAGAGAGAGAGAGAGAGAGAGAGAGAGAGGAGAGAGATGGAGAGAGGGTGGTGGAGGGGGCTGAGCCACCTGTTCATGACGGTGTTCCTCTACTATTTCTCTGCTTTCATGGTAATTCCGGCCATCACCGACGTCTCCATGTCTGCACTTTGCCCCGGCCTTGACGAGTGCTCCCTTGCCATTTATCTCACCGGCTTCCAACAAGCGGTATGTGTTTACTGCTATAGTATAAAATTATTCACGAGCTTTTATTTGACAACTGTATTAAGCTTTTGGGGTAGCTGGTTATGTGACATGAAATGAACTTACGTATTATGTACACTTTAAGCGTATTGAAGGTTTGCTTGAGGGGGCATTGTTATTGTTAGAGTATAAAACTAATGTAGGGCTTTTACCCATTAGCTTAAACTTTTGAGAAAGTTGGTTCTTTTACATGGTATCAGAGTCTTGCTGGTCAAGAGATTACAAATTTGAATCTCACGCTTCAAGCTTTTGAAAAAGTTGGTTCTTTGACAGTTTGTCGGGGTATGAAAACATTCCCGAGTATTCAACTAGCAATTTGAAGTTTTAGGATAGTTGATTTCGTATTCCGTTTATAACGAGACCCAAGACTGTCAAAAGACTAACATTATAAAAGGTTAAGCCGTTTGGTAGAGGGCCAAAATGGTTCTATATTCGAACACGATCTTTCTCATAAATGTTCATTAAGTTTGCAACTTCGATAATGCATATATTTACCTCATAGTGTGGGCTAAAATTATATAAATATTAAAAGCAGGGGTTTGTAGGGGTTTAAATTCACGACCTCTCAATTAATAAGACTCTGATACCATATAAGAATATGATTTAAGTTAAATAGTTAATTTGCTCAATAAAATCATAAATATTTATAAATGGTTACATAAAGTACATCAATATCAGAGTGTCACTAGTACATATTTAGATCTAGATAATACAGATATAGATATATAATTCAGATATTAGATAATACAGAGATTCCTAGATATAATATTTTAATACACCCCACTATATTACTATTTTCAAACGCGCTCGAGACCTACCAATAATAAAGTTACAAAAACTTTCATTTTATATTCGATTTGAGCATTTAACACATAAATTAAAAAATTATAGATAATAAATTAAACTTTACATAAGATAATTTTTTTGTAATATACACTAAATTTTTGATTGGCTATATAAATTATGTGCATAATTAATTAAGTTATTTTCTAGTTATGGTACTATATAGCAGCTAGTAGCTTGATTTGTTACTAATTGACATTAGATGAAGTAATCCACTAGACTTATATGTGGGTCTTTTCTTTCTTATAACTCTTATATAAGATTGATATTTTTACTTATGTGGAGTTCTTACTCTTAACATGAAACGCTAATTTTTTGTATCAAGAGTTATCTCTCTAAATATATATAAAAAAAAAAAAAAGCTTGATTTACTTTTCACTATGAAAATTCAGCATCATACAATACACAACGCACTAATGTTAGAATGTGCATGTACCACTTGCTTATTATATTAATTCAAAGGCATAATATTCAAATAAAGGGAAAAAAAAATGAATATTATTTATTTTATACAAAGTAAGAGTAACATATTTTATTTAAAAAAGATCTAAAGATAGGTGAGTTATATCACAAGTAATTAGAATAATGACGTGACAGTCAAAAAGATAATACGATGATTATATGGTGTAGGAAAGATATTTTTTCGATAAATCCAATCGAAATGCAGTACAAAACAGGCGTACTCGCAAAACACGAGGAATGAAAACATTGCAACATAGGAACCAAAAACTGACTGGGGGCCAACCTAGACTTAAACCCCTAAAGCCCGATGACCAGACCAAATCTTAGCGCAGTCGATGTTCCTTGCAATAGCACCCAGAGAGTAGGAAAGATGACGCGGCAACTATTAATAAAATAAACGCTATTCTTGGTCTTTTTCTAAAATAAGTTACCCTTTATGCTCGTTTTTTTCAATTATATCGTTCTTTTGAATTATATAATAAACATTATATTCTTCTCGATCTTTTTTTGGATACTTAATGTATCCCTTTGAATAATTTTATATAAAAAAGATATTAGCCTAGTTAGATCTATAATATAATAAGTTATATATTCTATTCTATATATATACTTGTTGGGTACTATTTCTTACGCCTTTATACTTTCATTATTACAAAACTATAACTTATACGCTACTATATTATATACTTTTTTAATTTAATATTTTTGATTTCTATTACAAAAGGAAAAGTGAAAGAAATTTGATGGTCCACTTAGTCTAACCTTGGGGCCATTTAATATTGCTTTTAAGGCAAAATAGTGCTCTCGGTTTGATTTCAATACCCGTTTGAATATCTGAAAGATAAAGAGAAGAAAAGAGAGCAGAAAATGTAATAACAGAGTAATTTAAATGAAAAACCATCAAATAGGGAAAAAAATTATAGACAGAAGGGTGAAAACTTTCGATAAATCTAGATAGAGGATGCAAGCAGCTTACTAAAAACTCTAACCGAGGAAAAGTCGAACATGACAAATCTACGTAGAGAGGAACAAATCCTAGAAAAACATGATATATAGGCCCGAATGCTATATAAGGTTCATATTAGGCTCTGATTCCTCCAATTCGCCACAAACTTTTGTTTCTAAATTCAGACAAAAAAAATTGAAACACAACACAATAGTTCTCTATTTATAATTTTTGTTTTTGAAAAATTTAAAGTTATATTTTAAAAATATTTTTTAAAGAATATTAAAGTCTACAAATAAAAAACTAATTTCAAACTATGGTCTTTTACTTCTTGCAAAACAAAAACTAGAAATAAAAAGTCATATAAAATAGAAAGTTACGCTAATAATAACAATTTTAACTCTGATAATAAAACAAAATAAAAACAACATCAATAACAACAACAGTCTCAGTGTCACAAGGGTTCTCACATACTCAGGGTTGGGGTTGAATGTATGCAGCCTTCCCCCTTTAGGGGGACTACCTTGAAAGGAGGCCGTTTTCGAGGACTCTCAACCTGAGGAGCGATAAAATAAAATAAAAATGGGATAAAAAGAGGTTATTTACATTTTAGTAACACGATGTTTTTTAAAATAATAAAAAGGACCCTAACTTTTTGGTATTATTAAAAAGGCCTATAAGTTTTTGTGGTATCAATAAAAATGCCCCTCTCAAGCGTGATGATGTTATTTTCCAACGACAGAACTAACGTGGCAATTGCTTTTTATTAATGCTGTAATAAATGACCAATAGTACACTTCAACACCCTTATTATTACTTTATAAGCACAAAATTTGAGATGTTGTGTTATGTAAAACTTATCTATTCTCGCTTAATTTGTTTCAAAATATGGTCACTAAAGGATATTTTTGTCATTTTACCGTAACATTAATAAAAATACAACTGTCACATCAACTATGTCGAGTAAAAATGACGTCATTACGTCAAACAGAAGCCTTTTTATTAACACGACAAAAACTTAAGGGCCCTTTTATTAATACGACAAAAACTTAAGGGCATTTTTAATAATTCAAAAAGGTCAGGGTCCTTTTTATTATTTTCAAAAACGTCGGGGTATTAAAATGTAAATAATCCTAAAAAAAAAAAATCATAAATTAAAGTCTTTGTTGTGGGATAACTTGTAATTTAAGTCTCAATCTTTTTCTTTTTCTTTGTTTTTATTTTTCATGCCTACCCCACTTCTCTTTATCTCTTTTTGTAAAGAAATTTCCATTAACTTCCAAGGAAATGTACTGCAACACTTTCACTTGGAGGATTGCTAGAGCCATGCTTAGAGATTGGATCTTTTTCTCTTTCCATCAAACAAATCAAATCCAAGGCCAAAATACCTGACTACGACATAAGTAGGGGTGTAAACGAACCGAATATTCGATGAACTGCTCGTGTTTGAAATTGATTAGGACTCGTTCGTGTTTCATTTGATATCGGACAGGGGGTGCTCGGCTCGTTAATGTTTATGAACAGTTTGATAAGGGCTTGATAAGAGCTTGTTAAGGAGGATTGATATGAGCTCGTTAATAGTTAGTATTGGTTTGAAAATAGTTCAGTAATGGCTTGGTAGTAACATAAAAAGCTCGGCTCGGTAGCAAGCTCAACTCAATGGCGAGCTTGGCTCGGTTTTAAGCTCGTTTGGGCTCGATAAGCCTAATGAGCCAAGTCGAGCATTGAAACATTAAAATCTTGTCGAATCGAGTTCGAACAAGAATTTGAAATGCTCGATAAGAGCTCAGCTTGAACTCGAGCTCCATAAGCCTTACCGAGCTCGAGTTTGAACAAGGGGGTGCTCAGCTCGGCTCGGCTCGTTTACACCCCCAGACATAAGCCCTTTTGGAGTTCCACTTATGTTAAGGATTTCACATGTTAGTCTAGTTATAAATCACACATCGAAGTTTGCAAGAGGGAAGATATAAGTTTAATGAGCTAACTTTAACTAATATCAATTTATTTTTGGAAGAAATCTAACTTGTATTGATATGTGAATCTTGTATGTGTCAGCTCCGCAGGTCGGGCGTAAAACCCAGTGAAATTTTAAAAAGTCATAAATCTCAACACTATTCCTCACGTGAATGCATGCCTATTGTAGAGACTCTACATGTAAACCTAGTAATTAGAATCCCATATTAGAGTTATCAGAGTGAAGAGATCAATTTATAAGCCTAATGAGATACTCCACCTATTGCTAATTGGTTTTAGGATGAAATCCCACTTAGACTTATGTATGAACCTTGTATGTTCCAACTTTATCAGTTAGGTCTAAAAGGCCCAATGAAAATTTAACACCTATTTGAGATTTACAAACCATGTGGACCCTTAATATGTGTGATAAGAAGTGACATTATAATTAAGAATAATACGTATGTAGGTGATATTATTCTCTCACCTTGTAAAATTTTATGGCTATTATTTACTATAAGTCATATTATTATTCTGATAATAACATTTATTATTCTAAAGACTGGTTATATATTGTAAACTTAAGGGTACTTAAATGATACGGATGCAGGTGATAGGGATAGGGACGATGGTGATGACGCCAATGGTGGGTAACCTATCGGACTTGTATGGCAGAAAGTCTTTGCTCACCCTCCCCTTAACTCTCACCATTATTCCTTTAGGTAAGCTCATTAAGGCTAATTTTGTCATTTCAATTTTCGTTCGTTTCGTTATATATATAAGGAAATATCTTGAATACCCTTTTTAAAACAGGTAAATCTATTGTGCTCGTGTTATAAACAGAGAATTTTAGGAAAAAGGGTTGATCTGGACTGGCCTATTTATTAAACCGGTTAGAAACTCTCGGTCCTGACTCAACCCAATTGATGAATGAGTTATCTGTCTAATTATATAAGTAACTTGTCCTGATACATGCTAATTTAATATATATATATATATATATATATATATATATATATATATATATAAATTTAGGCACACGTAAATAGTTTAACCCAAATTTGAATCCAACCTAATTACTAAAATGTGTTAAATATGTTGACCCAAATACAATCCTAACTCAAAAACCTCGATTTGTACCTACTATCGTCTTGTTATTTGTATCGTGTAAAATTTTTATTAGCTCTATATTTTACATTAAAAATGAGCGACATAATTAATTACTATTTAACAAAACTTATTTTTTCAAAAAAAGTGTTTCTTCCAAGAAAAAAAATATATTTCAAAATTTCAACGGTATTTGTTTGGCAAAGAATAGTGCTTTTATACAGAAGCAAAATTGTTTTTAATAGTACTTTTCTTTTAAAGTAAAAATTAAGCAAAAACTGAAATTTTCTTAAGATAGAAACACCACAATTCTATAAAAAGTGCTTTACATAAAGCATTTTCAATAGTCCAAGGGCTCCCACCTAAGCAGGGTCGGGGGTGGATGCACGCAGCCTTCCCCCTTAAAGGTGCTACCTTGAAGAGAGGCTGTTTCCGAAAATTCCTAACCTGGGGAGTGCAACACGAGGACTTTCCAGGAGGTCACCCATCTTGGTATTACTCTCGCCCAAGCACACTTAACTTTAGAGTTCTAATAGAATCCAATATTTACGTGTTGGTACACTCTTAGGTTCATAATATGACGAAACGTGTCCAAAATATGGCTAAAAGCATAGCTTAGAAGGCATCTATGATGCGTACCTAGTACTAGAAAAAGTTGAATGATAAATAGGATGACCAAATAGTGATGGCAACTCCTTTTGTGGTGTGGCCCACATTTGAATAATTTGGTAAAGATGGTTGCACATCGTCCGTCCTCTCCATAAAGCTCATCTATTGCTTTACCGAGAATGACGTATGTTGTGAGAAAAAAAGTCATAAAAATATCACAAAAAATATGTGTTTAGGAATTAGTTTGTCGTTAATAATAAATTCTGTCTAGGGATGGGGCGGGTACGGGGGACGCCTCCTCCATACCCGTACTCGCCACCCAAATACTATACTCGTACCCGCCTCATTATCCGTCTCGGGTATGAAGTGGGTACCCGTACCTGCCCCAATGGATACAAACTCATACCCATACCCACACCCTTGCCTGCCTGTTCCCACTCTTGCTCACCTGTACCCGCCCTTACCCACTTTGTACCCGCCTTATTAACTATCTATATCCAACTTATTATCCATAAAATTCTTTTTTTTTTGTTTTCAGTAATAACTGTGAATTCATACTTATAAATTATATAAGAAATATATTTTATATAAAATAACACAACGAGGTGGGGTAGTGTGGGTACATGCGGGTACAGGGTGGGTTGGGGTGGATACAAGCCTATACCCATATCCGCCCCATGCCAGTGATGGGTATTGACACATGTACCCTACCCGTACTCGTTGCCCGCCTCATCTATACCCGTACCCGCCCAATCCAGTGATGGGTATTGACACATGTACCCAAACGAGGCGGATACCTGCGGGTAACGGGTTTTACCTACTGCATTGCCATCTCTAATTGTGCCCTAGTCATGGCATTTTTGTGCGTCCCCTTCTCGTGTCGTGTAGCATTTCTTGTTGCTTTATTATCTTCTTAATTCCTGACGTCAAATTTACAAAAAATAATTTGAACAAGTAATAATTTGGATGTAGGTGTGTAAATGAGCCAAGCCGGCTCTTCAGGAAGTGTGAAAATCTTTGCTTATTTCGAGTTCGGGTTGACCTGAGTTGGGTCTTTTATCTTATAAACCTAACCCGAGTCTAGTAAAGGTTGAGCTTGTGGACCCATGAGTCTAAATGTGCCTAAGTAGGCCTATATTGATATAGTTTAATGACTTAACTATGTCTAATCGGCTCAAATTTGGGCTTAAATAAGTTGTCTCCATACCTAAATGAGCCAAAGCAAGCCTAGATTGAGTTTAAAACTTGCAAGCGTAGTTTAAAGCTCGCCAAGATGGGTTTGAGCTAAACCGAACGGAGCGAGGTGAGCTCGAGCTATATTTGACATTTCAGAGCTCAATGAGCTTCGACTTACCCTGAGTTGCGCTAAATGTAAACGAGTCAAGTCTCGAGCCTGGAGATTTTGGTCTCAACTACACTCATATTTCCAATGAAATAAATGAAAAAATCGTTTTACAATATATTTTTTTTTTATTTATAAACAAACGGAACCATAATAACGAGAGATTTTATTCATCATACAGTCTTTTTTATCTGTTTCCTTAGTGCTGGAAACGTGGAGTACATCGTGTGGTATGATGTTGATGCCCTTTGTTGCCTCCTTCGTGGTAGCTTTAAGAAACAGTGGGTCTCACCCGGCAGAGAATTGATATTATTAGAGTAAAAATTATTATCATTTTATAATTATAAATTTTTGTTAAAATCTAACAATAACATTATCAAATAGGGTACCAACACGTCGTTACTGGATTTCATTTGAACTTAAAAGTTAAGCATGCTTGGATAAGAGTAGTACCAGGATGGGTGACCTCCTTGGAAGTCCTCACCCTCAGGTTGGGAACGCTTGAAAACAACCCTTTTTAGAGGTAATACCCTGAAGGGGGAAAGCTGCATCCATTCGCCCCCGCAGATCCTACTTAGGCGGGAGCCTTTGGAACACTAGGTATATTGCTTTTTGCTGAACAATAACATTACTTTAAAAATATTCTTTTTCATATCTGTTTGACTTTGATTGAATGGCTGTGATTTGCCCTGGCTAGGGCGGGGTCTACTCTATCATGCTTAACTAATGTTGTTCGGATTGTCTTTGTTCTTTGTATATATGGATAAATTATGCAGATTTTATCAGATACCTTATTTTTTACTATGTATTAACATTGACCATCAGTTTCGATTATAATTTTAAAGTATTGAGCTAATGTAATCAAGGAAAGAGTTGTTAGGTTTGATGTAATGGGCAGAAAATCTACTTCTAAAGTACGAGATCTTAAGATTAAAGATCATCTTCCAATTATTGATGATTCTTATTTAGAATAATGTTATACCTCGTTACTGAAATTAAAAAAATAAAAAACAGGAATATTGGCTTACAAGAGGACAGAGAAATACTTCTACGCATATTACTTGATTAAAACCCTCACCTCCATGCTATGTGATGGAACCGTCCACTGTCTCTCCCTTGCTTACGTGGTAACTATCTATTTAAAAGTTTTTGTACTTTATTTATTGTATTAATATAATTTTTTATTTTTATTTTTAATTGTATTAGTTTAGCTTCTACACTATTTTAAATTTATAGTATATTAATTTAGTCTTATAATAAAGTCTAAAGATTTATCATTTTGATATCGTACGATTTTTTTACCAAAGAGGGCACCAACACGTCGTCATCGGATCCCATTAGAACTCCGAAGTTAAGCGTGCTTGGGCGAGAGTAGTACCAGGATGGGTGACCTCCTGGAAAGTCTCCACCCTCAGGTTGGGAGCACTGAAAAACAGCCTCTCTTCAGGTTAACACCCTGAAGGGGGAAGGCTGCGTACATCCGCCCCCTCCAGACCCTGCTTAGGCGGGAGCCCTAGAGGCACTGGGTATGTTCCTATATCGTATGGTTTTTTGTAGGCCTGGTAATTGAGTCAGGTTGGGTCAGGTTCGTGTCGGGTTAATGCCACATAGGGGTTGTCTTGGGTCGGGTTAAATTCTGGTTGGGTCAGATTTGGGTCAGGTCATCCTTGGGTTCGAGTCAACCTCGGGTTAGGTTAACCTTGGGTCGAGTCAACTTCAGGTAGGGTATCTTTGGGTCAGGTCGGATTTTAGGTTGACCAATTTGATTATTTTGATAATATATTTATTCAATCTTGAAATTTATAACTAAGACTACAAAACGCAATGACTATAATTAGCATTTTATTTTGATTCTATGATAAATTTAGATTTTTATTTGAGTCATTTCAGGATATAGGACAGGTCTGGTTTAGGTCTCAAATCATAACAGGTCGGGTCATTTTGGGTTTCGGCTCAGGTCATGTCGGGCCGGTTCATTTTCGGGTTCGGTTCACAATAAATTTAAAATTTTTTGGTTAGAGTTCGGACAGGTAGCAGGTCAAATTAGTCGGGTTATCGAGTCGGATCATATTTAGCCAGCTCTAATTTTTGGTTTATTACAGAAGTGTTGTAACATTTCAAAATCTTTATTACCTCGGTATCACATATTGGAATTTGATTAAATTTGGTTGAAAAATACTGACATGACATATTGTTGAATTCTCTAGAATATAACTTATTTTACTTTGAAAAACACTTGCATACCAAATTATTCTTATGAAATACAGTATTTTTGACTAGAATTCCATGAGTTCTTGTCTAGTTTAGAAAAGTTTTGCCAAAAAAGTTGATGTTACACATACATGTTACAAAATATAGCATCTTAGAAAACTTTCTTTAAATTCCAACATAAAACACCTGAAAATTCAAAAATTTTATATCGGGTAATATTATTGTTAAGGCAAAATTGTTAATGCCAGAGCAACATCGTTACTTCCAAGAAAATTTTGCGGTTATCGTTCTTTTGTGACTCACATCATTGCTCTAGCAAGTTATTTACACCGTCGGTTCCTTTTGTTTATAAATTTGTTCAAATTGATCATTTAACTTTTATTTTGTTCAAATTAGTCCCTAATTTTTTTTCTTTTGTTCAAAATGGTCCGTATTATTTTATATTATGACAAATTTGGTCCTTTATCTTTTTAATTTTTAACTAATTTGGTACACCATGTGGGGGACTAATTTTGTCGGAAAATAAAATACGAGGGACCATTTTGAATAAAAAAAAAGATTAGGGGCTAATTTAAAAAAGATGAAGAACTAGTTTTAACAAGTTATAAAAATAAGGGACTAATTTAAACAAATAAAATAAAAGCTGAGGAACTAATTTGAACAAACTTATAAACATGAAGGACAAATGATGTAAATAACCCTTGCTTTGGCGATCATAATTTTTATTTTTGACAATAACAATTGCCTACACACACACATACGTATCTATAGAGGGTGACATTCTTATGAGAGGGTGCGAGTATGAGAGGGGCAAATCCTTACTCTCCATTATAATGGACGGCCAAAATTTATCGAACATTAAAAAAAAATAATTTAAGGCCAAGATTTGTTAAGTATTGAAAAAAATAATTTTTTTCTTCCCTGACCCGTTCTTTCTTTCCGCTCCATGAAGGGATATGGGTAGTAAATTGTTACTTTTTTTTAATGTTCAATAAATTTTGACTGTCCATTACAATAAAATGCTAGAATTTTCCTTTCTCACACTCTCACCCTCTTATAAAAATGATATATATATATATATATATTTGTAAATTATCGGTCATTTTCCAAGTGGGCTTCAAAAATTTGGGTCGGTCCAAGTTCCGGCCCACATCTAAGAGCCCAGTCAAGTGTCATGAAGCCCAATATGCTTCTGTTATCTCCCGCGCCAAGCCACGCCGCTAGAAATTCTCCATTTTCAATCTATGTAACCGTTTGATGTTCGTCGCATTTTTCTCACCAAATTTGATCATCTTCAACACAGGCAGACAATGTACCGGAGAATCGGAGGGCATCAGTGTTCGGAGTACTATCAGGAATCAGCTCCTGCGCCTTCGTTTGCGGCAATCTCTCCACTCGTTTCCTCTCCACTTCCTCCACTTTCCAGGTTCAAAATCGCAATTTTTGATTCCGATAAAATCAATTTTGATTGTATCTAGATTTAGCTAGTTTATGGAGAAAATATGGTAAGAGAATAAGATTAGAGAGAAATATGAGAAGAAGTCGAAGATGAAGGAAGTAGAAGGAGAGGGAGAGCAGAGAATTGATTTCTTGATTACGATTCTTGTTATGTAGTGTAATAAGTAGTACAAGTATTTATAGCTTTTATAATAGCCTAACAAAGTCATTAACAACCTAATAAGATCTCTGACCATCTTCCTCCACTTTCCAGGTTTAAAACCGCACTTTCTAATATCAATTTAGATTGTATCTAGATTTAGCTGGTTTAGATTAGGAACAAGAATATAGTAGGAGAAGAATATTAGAGAGAAATATAAGAAGAAGTAGAAGATGAAGAAAATAGTAGGAGACAGAAAGTAGAGGACTGAAAGCTTGATTATGATTCTTGTTATACCGTACACCAAGTAGTACAAGTGTTTATAGTTTTTATAATAGCCTAAAATCTCGCCTAATAAAGTCATTAACGACCTAATAGGATCTCTAACCATCTTAACCACTCAATAATATCTCATAACCAATTACAGGCTAACATTTTCCTATGTGATGAATTTCGTTTAATTGATATCAGACTGATGCAGTTACTGATTGATGCAAAATTGTCATTAGGTTTCTGCTGCTGTTGCAGTACTGGCTATGCTATACATGAGAATTTTCTTACCAGAATCGATCAATGGTGAAAATCTCTCTGTTCAGACTAAACTGATTGAAGATGAAGTAGAATCGGAGGCCGATTCATCCAGGAATGCACAGTTCTTTAAAGGACTGCCTTCTGTTCAGGATATGATTTGCTTGCTTAAGAGTAGGTTAGTTTTTGATTTGGCTTTGGTTAAATGGTGTTAATTGGGGGTGTGAATGAGCCGATTTGAATCGAGCATCCTTATTTCAACTCGAGCTGAATAAGGTCTCTTCTTAAGCATCCGGAACTTTCAATGAGATTTTGATGTGTTCAATACTTGGCTCTCTTTGACTCGTTACGCTAATCGAGTCAATTTGAGCTCGTTACTGAGTCAAATCGAGCTTAGAACTAAGCCAAGATTAATACTGAGTTGAGCTCGCTACTAAAGTGAGCCATTCGAGTGACTATTGAGCCATTATGGAACCATTTTCAAGCTAATACCAACTATTAACGAGTTCTTGAAGAGCCCGTAGCGAGCTTTTAATGAGCTCTTATCGAACTGTTTGCGAATATTAACGAGCCAAGCCCCCCCATATTCGAACTTGATTCAAT
This sequence comes from Simmondsia chinensis, assembly GCA_018398585.1. NCBI lineage: Eukaryota > Viridiplantae > Streptophyta > Magnoliopsida > Caryophyllales > Simmondsiaceae > Simmondsia > Simmondsia chinensis. The sequence goes on from JAGTTD010000007.1 coordinate 38,780,561, forward strand.
AAGCTATCGAGCCCTTGAAACAAATACGAACCAGCCATAATTAATTTCGTACGTTAGTAGTTCATCGGACATTCAATTCATTTACACTGTAGTGCTAACTGCTAACCAACTCATTTTATACCTAACATACCTCCTCTTGAGAATTATCATTGTGATTGAACTATGGATTTTGCACAAACTCATTTTATACATTGTGATGATATGTATTAATACTAGAAGTTGGAATGTTCGGATTCAAACTTTGGACCCTTTGGTCAAAGAAGCTTTGATATCATATTGTAAAACCAATTACTCTAAAAGCTTCGGCTACTAGGTGAAGGGTTATAAATGGTTTTGTACTCCAACAGATATTAATATTAATTCAGTACATTTTGCTTTCCAGCTCTACATTTTCGCAAGCCGCTGCCGTGGCCTTCTTTGTCAATCTTGGCGAAATAGGTCTTCACACTTCACTTATGGTATATCCCTCTCCGGATTTTCTTCCTGTTGAACCTTAAATTTGGTAGAAGTCTGAGATTGCATGATTTTGGGTTCTTTTTTTTTTTTTTTTTTTTTTTTTTTTTTTTTAGTTTCTTTCACTATTTTGGATCAAAATTTGAATTTAGTGCTTTAGGTTTTCCATGACATTGTAATAGAGCTACAACTATGGACTCATCCAAAAGTCAAGGAGCTAACCGTCCCTAAAGTTTAAGCTCTTAAGTGACGGTTCAAGAATGATCTTATTTTCTAAGATGTCCTTCATGCAAATGCCTGTTACGCTTGAAGTGTAGATAATGCTTATACTCACCTTATGCCTTGTACCGAATATATATTAAGAGTGGAAGCTACTAAGATCTATATTCATGACTTCTCATCAAAAAGGCTAGAGGGCCTGGGACATCTTGAAAGTTAGAGAATATGACAATCTTGTAGAAGGCAAAAAAAAAAAAAAAAAAAAAAAAATATATATATATATATATATATATAATGATTGCAATTACTACAATTGATGCTAGTAACCTAGCAAAAGACTTCACTTTGACTTCTACAATCTTTATGTCAGGGCAAGATGTGAACTATATTATTTCCATAATCGCAGGAAACACTAAAAATGCCAACATTTCATACTCAAAAATGGATTTGGCGTTTGGCGTTTGGAGTTCAGATTCACGTTTCAAATGCACATCAAACTCAGTAGAAATACAATTCAAACAATTAATGAATCAATTAGATAACAAAATACTTATTAGATAATTTGTTGGCTAATTATATCATATGATTCAAAGAATTGGTGAATTTTGTGAACTTATTGGAGTCAATTTTCTTAATCTTATTCATCAAGGTGTTCAATTTTCTTGGTAATTGTTTAGCATTGAATTTGTTTTGATATGTTATGCTTTAATGGTTTCCTTAATAAAATGTCATTAGTTTTTCTGGTATATCTAATATGTAATAATATAAATTTTTCCTCCACATGTCCAGCCTTACAAAACTGTATAACTGCCATTCCCCTTCCCGCTTCTGCTTCGTGCAACTATGTTTATTTACGAAGAACCTGGTGTTATGTTGATTGATCAGCTGGCTCTGATTTTTGGCTTGCAGTATTACTTAAAAGCTCGTTTCAGTTTCAACAAAGATCAGTTTGCTGACTTGATGGTGATTTCTGGTATTGCTGGGACTGCATCACAAGTTAGTTCTTATCAACTGTACAGGATTTTCCTAGCATATCTTATTTTTTAATGCAAGCTTTACTTATTTCTGTTTATGTCTGGCCCTTAATATGACGCTTCAGTTACTTGTAATGCCTATACTTGTTCCTGCTCTTGGAGAAGAGAAGTTGCTTTCACTGGGGCTTTTCTTTAGCTGTGTGCACGTAAGTGCTTTCTCAATTTTCTTACTCTAGACTTATAAATTCATAGTGGTTGCATAAGCCTTGAATTTATTATTTTCTATGGCACTGAATGCAGATGATTCTTTACAGCATTGCGTGGTCTTCCTGGGTAACTATCCTTGGAATTTTTCTCTTTCTCTTAGCTTTATGATGTTGGAATTCCTGAATGAAAAGTCTGGTTTTATTTATAGTGAGCCATGTCCATAAAAGGGAGGATCGGGCCCATGCCCTCAGAAAAAATTTCTGAGGCTTGATATGGGGCTAGGTCCTATGAGGGTGTTTTTACACGCAGTAGGGTATTTGTGTCGCTATATGTTCTTGTCTAGGGCTTGTGAGGGTTAATGTGAGAAAAGAAAATGATTCTCGTACTGTTCTCAAAAGATAGTGAAAAAATCTCTGCAACTCCTTGCATGTTGAAACAATTGGCCAAACTACATAAATCTTGTGTTATATATATATATTTTGTTTCATTTCCCTAACATCTGGTGCATCCCTCCATTTGTTGAACCCTCAAAATCTTTATTGTTCATTAGTTTCCATATATATGTCCCGCAGGTACCTTATGCCGCTGCTATGTTCTCCATTTTGATTGTATTTTCTCAGCCATGTGTGAGTTGAATTTCCCTGTAATTAATCACAATGAACATTTTACTTCTCTAATCAAGATTATCCTTCTCTGTATTACTATTGCCGCAACAAATATTTGTTGATTATTGTCTTTGACTTGCAGCTGCGTAGCATTGCATCCAAACAAGTTGGACCCAGTGAGCAGGTAGTTTCTGCTGAACTATATTCTTGAGTCTTGACATGATCTTCTACTCCATGCCCATGGCTTTGCTTATATATCTATTTTTCCATGAATTAGCATGTATGAAGTGGAGGAATGACTTGTTACTTCATCTGACAATTTACTAATTTTAGGCAAATACACAAAAACAAAGTTCAAGTTGGATGCAAATGAACAGATGTAAAGAAACCAAGAAGAGGAAATGAGAAAACGATGACACAAATTTATGCAGAAATCCCCAAATTGAGGGGAAAAACCATGGATGGAAGGGGGAGAGCTTTTCACTGTGAAATCCGAAAGGAGGATAGCAACAGAACTATATATATGTATAGGCACAAGACCAGATCTTAGATGAGATGGGTCTGTTGGGCCAAATCCAAAAGTAAAAAGGGCCTGGCTATTCGCTACCACCATAGACCTTCGTTTCCAAGTCGAGATACAAATTGTAGCAACAATTCAACAAATAAAAATATTTGCTGATCAATACCGTATCTGAATTCAAGGCTACATTTCAGGGAAAAGCTGGCATGGTATGAAAAGGGGGTTGCATCTTAAGTATGTAATTCTTCCTTTCTTTTGCAACAGGGAAAAGCTCAAGGGTGCATTTCGGGAATAAGTTCTTTGGCCAATGTACTGTCTCCCTTGGCTTTCAGTCCTCTTACAGGTAACAAATACATTGATGATGCAACTTAGCCTTGTCTAGGAACATATTAATTTCTTTTCCAATTTTAGTTTTCTTTTCATCTTCAGATTTTCCTTTCCCATTTTCCGTTAGAAAAACATGTTTATGAGTGGAAAATCAATAACAGTTTTTCCAAGATGTTTTCTATCATTTTTCTCTTATTTTGATGGAAAGATTATAGACATAAGTAATGCCCGCCTATAATGAGGGCGTCTTAGTTGGTGGTGTCTCCTACCCATGCAGTCATTGCCTAGGGATTAGGAATTCAATTTTCGCTAAGGATATACTTATGACTTCCCTGCTCATGGGGATTGTGGGCCTCCTCATGTGCCGGTGTTGGCCGGGGCAATCCAGTCTCGTTACAACAAAAAAAAAAAAAACCCATAAGTAATACCTATAAATCCAAAAACCTAATGATCCAATTCGAATAGTTAGGGCAACCGATCAAAAGATGATCACTTCGAGTATATCCAATAAGTAAAAATTCCAATCGGTTTGAGTACAGATGCCACTTTGGAACTTTTTCGGGTTGCAAATTTGGATAAAAGACACCATTTACTTATGAATTATATTAGATATTGATTTAAATATCCAAAGTTTGGGTTACACAATCTTGAAGTGCAAACATACTCATAATGCTTAATCAGTAATTCACTATTTTTCAAATTCCCTAATTGGAAAACCGATCTTTTGAACAACTTTTCCCATTTTCCATTTACCTAAAAAGGTTCCACGAAAAGTAAAATATTCGTTCTTTCTAAACATGTAGTTTCAATTTTGATATTAGAAAACTAACTCCTCTAATCGTACTCCAGCTTTATTTTTGTCTGAACGGGCACCTTTCTACTTTCCTGGTTTCAGCATCATGTGCGTTGGATTTGTTTCGGTAAGTGCATTCATATTAAATTAAGGAATCACACTTTTTTTTCTTTTCCTGAATGCATTTTTTTTTTCTACTTTTCTATCTTCTTTTATGTAATGTGGAGATCCAGTGGCTTTGTTTTTAATATATTTTGCAGTTTGTGCTGATGATGATGTGAGTTCCACTGCTTTCTTACTTCATATCGCTTAATGCTAGTGGAAAGGAAACCATAGTACAATATAGATGCTTAAGGGAGTAACCAACTACCAACCCCATAAGTATATGTTAGCAAAATACCCAAAAACTCGGTTCGATTTAGATGCAAAAAAATAAATTTGAAAGAAATTGAAATGAGAAAAGAGAAAGAGAAAACGATAACGCAGACTTACGTTGAAAACCTTTAAATTGAGAGAAAAACCATGGGAAAGGTGAAGGAGAGAAATCCACTATCAAAATTGAAAGGAGAATACAAGTGGGGCCGCATAGCATACTTCATATATATAGGCAGAATTCTAAAAAACCCAATGGGTTAATAGGTTGAGGCAACATAAAGGGTCCATTACTATCACCACAAACCTCTGTTATCAACCGAGATATAATTTGAGACACAATACTATAAAGAGATGTATGTTGTCCTCTGTTCATGTTGCTTAATCAATTTTTCTAAAGCTTAGAATGGCAGAGTACATATACCCAGAAAATATTTCAACGCAAATGCAATATTGTCCATTTGTTACTTGCCATAATTACTTGCATGACTACGGTTGCTGCTTACATAGAATTATGCGGCTGTCACAGAGAAACTAGGAAACATGTTTCCTCGAATATCTATGATTGAGTATAAAATTATTCATAAACCTTTATCCATTAGCTTAAGCTTTTTCTGATGGTTTGCTCCTTGACATGGTACCAAAGCCTTACTGATTAAGAGATTACGAGTTTGAATTTTAACAAAATCCTTATTTTTAATATTAACATAATTTAAGCATAAGTTTTGAGGTGGGTCTGTGCACCATCCGCGATTCAAGCTCAATGAGCATTTGCAAGAGGAGGCATGTTAGAATATATAAACATTGTTGAGCCTTCATTCATCCGTCAACTTAATTTTTTGGGACAATTGGTTCTATGACAAGCCATAACTTTACTTATGAACTGTACTGCGTAAAATTTTGTCAGGTCGATGAAAAAAAAAGTTGTTAACTAAAGGTTCAAGAATAATTTTATACTCAGCTTGTTTCTCACACAAATGTACATCAGCATAAAGCGTAGATTTGTGCTGAAATTAATAATATTCAGTGTGGAAGCTACTGAGATTCGAACTCACTTCGATCAACCCGGTCCAAATCCCAAAGAGCAAATTATCTTTGAAACTTAAGCTACTAGGCGAAAGTCCTATCCAAGAATAGTTTCCTATTTTAACATGGTCTGTATTCCTTGTATTACATATGGTAGCAATACATTTTATGTTTACCTCATGCTTTCAGGATTTTGTGTTTCCACGATGACACACTCTTCAGGTCAGGGGTCCTCGGAAACAGCCTCCCTTTAGGGTAGCACCCTGAAGGGGGAAGGTTGCGTACATCTACCCCTCCCAGGCCCCACGTATGCGGGAACCCTTGTGGCACTGGGTTTGTTGTTGTTGTTGTAGCAATACATTTTATCTCCTTTGTTTTCCAACACCGTCTATCTTTATAATTTATTAGTTTTCATTTTTGAAGAAATATTATTCAGTTCTATGTTTAGGTAACCAGTTATGCTACATTATAATGATTCTACATCCGGTGGTTGTGTAGATGGTGGCCTTCATTCTAAGCCTTATGATTCGAGCGGTACCATCTTTGCCAAGTTACAGCACCGGCAAGAATGACATCACTGTCGCATAGGTTTCAGACGGCATAGGTTTCAGACACGGTAATAATCTAGTTTTCATCCGATTTTGTGATTAGTAGAGATACATGTAAATTAGTCTGGACGTCCTTTTACCCAGAAAAAAAAAAGACAAATGTGGGAATCCTCCATTTTACCAAGCAAAATGGCCACCGATCATGGCAAATCAAGATGGTTTCGAACCTCATTTCCTTCTACTTCCCTTCTCAGAACTGTATTGTATCTTCTTACTGTATAAAAAAAAAAGATCGTCACAGTTATTGTTGATGGTATAGCCAAAAACCTATGTAGTTGAAAAGCCATTCAATGCTTTTGTGGGGGAGTTGCCTTGTGTAAATGTGGGATTATGGGCCTCCATAAAACCACTTGCTCCCATGTAACTGTAGCATTGTATTTTGTATTTATCTTAAAAAAGATCCCCGGGCCAGGCTTTGAATTTCTTATCACTATATGGGCAATTCTTTGCTTTTTTCTTTGAACCCGAGTGTTCGGACCTGTTTACGTGTACATTAACTAATCTCCGAATTGCATTTGCAATATTTTCGAAAGTTTTTCCATATGTATCATGATAAGTTAAGAGTCACGGATCCAGTGATAGTCCTAAACTAACTTTAGGGTTGGGAGCCTTTCGGAAACAGCCTCTCTTCGGGGTTGCATCCTGTAAGGGTAAGGCTGCAGACGTTTCACCCCTCCTCCCCCCGACCGTATCTCAGTGGGAGCCTCTCAGGCCCTGGGTTGTTATTGTTGTTGCTATTTACATGCACATTTTTACCTGAAAAGTTTTTAATTTTTACTTTTTCTTTCACTTTAAAGGAAAAGCGTTGTTTTTAACATGTCAGTTTGAACAGAGACACCTAAGAGGGTGCCAACACGTAACCACTGGATCCCATTAGAACTCTGAAGTTAAGTGTGCTTGGGCGAGAGTAGTACCAAGATGGGTGACCTCCTGGGAAGTCCTCGTGTTGCACCCCTCAGGTTGGGGGTTCTCGGAAATAGGTTCTTTTCAGGGTAGCATCTTGAAGGGGGAAGGCCGCGTATATTCATCCTCCAGATCCTACTTAGACGGGAGCCCTTAGGACATTGAGAATATTGCTTTTAGTTTGAACACAGACGTGACATCTTAGATTAATATATAGGCATGATGAATAATGAATAAGACTTGGGGGGAAGTGGGAGGCACATGTGTAGTGTAGATGGTGTAGTTTAGTATTAAATTAAACTTGGCTTAGATCAGTTTAGCCTGACTTTGTCTAATATTTTGCATCATTTTTTAAATATCTCCGCCACTTTTTTTTTTTTTTTTTTCCGATAATTATTAGCAAAGCTGTAGTACATACAGGACCTTGATAAGGCGAGTCCTCAACCACCCCATAAACGGAGATGGGTACAAAATTTCAAAACAAAACGGGAAAAATCAGACACCAAAGATAACATCAAACCGGGACAAAACATTACAAACAGGAAAAGACCAAAACCTAGCACAGTCATAGATAATTTCGGAGTCGAGACACACATAGTCACACCTCACAGCAACAACGAACGATGGCCTCCAAGAGAATGGAAATTCCCCCTTCCGCCACTATTACTTAGCCATCTAATAGATTCTAAACGAATGACCCTATGATTTGGGGTGGCTTTAGCTTGCACGACTTCACATGCGACCGAATCCATTACTTTCTAAAGTCTGTTCTTTTTAGGTAAATTATTTATTAATAGCACAAGGGTTCATTAATCGGGCATTAATGCATCGAATGTTATTAGAATTTCGAAGTTAAACATGCTTAGGCGAGAGTAGTATCAGAATGGATGACCTCTTGGTAAGTCCTCGTGTTGCCAACCCTATAAAGTTGGGGGTCCTCGGAAACAGTCTCTCGGCAGGGTTACTCCCTGAAGGGGTAAGGCGGCGTACATCCACTCCCCCAGATCCCACCGCATTTTTGGATTATTTTATTAAATACATGTAAATTTTTGAATTAAAAAAATATTTCGCAAAGTTTATGGACTAAAAAACTAATACATCAAATCTCATGGTACCAATATGTAATTTATCTAATATTGCTTTTTCATTTCCATAACTCTTTGTTAATTTAATTGTACTGATATTTGCGGAGTTAGTTTATTTCCTTTTTTGATAATTAGCGATAAAGTCGTTATACAACAAGCATCGCGTACAAAAGAGGCGTGATTCAACTTGTAGCAAAATGGGGGACAAAACAAAGACAAGAAAAAAAAAACCACAAACCAGGAAAACGGGTTTACAGGGCAAAACACAGGCAAAACAACCAATAGAGACTAAAAAACTACGACCACTACTGGACAGTATGAACCAGAAAAAAGAGAAAGATCCAGTGTATTGGAATTAAGGTTGAGATTAAAAGAAAAATAGATCAACCAATACCCTAATACATCATCACAATGCACTCAATCATATCACATTATGAACGATGCCCTACTTGCTCCCAAAAAATTTTAATGGTCGAGCTCAAATCCTTCTTCATTAGTTGAAAATGTCCCTTTTATCAAGGGCTACTTGTGTAAATAGGCTGAATCAAGTCGGCTTGTTTGACTTACTGAGTCGAGTTCGAGCCCAATAAAGCTTGAGTTCATAGACTTGCAAGCCTTAAGGAGCTTAAATAAGACTATTTCAATACAATTTATTACCAGAAATATGTTTAATGGAGCTTAATTCGATTCTTTCTACAACAACAACAATACCCAATGTCTCAAGGGCTCCCGCATATGTAGGATCTAGAAGAGGTGGAATGTACGCAACCTTACCCCTTCGGGATGATACCCAACGAGAGGTTGTTTTCGATGATCCCGACCTAATTTGATTCTTTCTATTAGTATTAATGGATTAGGTAAATTTGGTAAAGAATTGAAGAAGCAAAATGAAAGAAAAAAGCAAAAATATTGTTATTTAGCTGATGTAAAACGTAACCGGAAGGAACTATTAGCAACATTTGGGTCAAGACTACGCAATACAGCTACCCTTACAAAGCCAGCAATTACAGGTATTTCATTACCTATAAAGCAACATTTTTAGTGTCGTAAGGGCTCCCGTCTAAGCAGGATTGGGGGGTGGATGTACGCAACCGTCCCTCTTCAGGGCACCCTGAAAGGAGGCTGTTTCCGAGAACCTCCAACCTGAGGGGTGCAATACGATGACTTCATAGGAGGTCACTTATCTTAGTATTACTCTCGCCCAAGCACGCTTAACTTCAGCGTTCTAATGGAATCCAATACTTGCATATTGGTACCCTTTTAGGTCTATTTCAATACATATAGATTATACAAATCCAATATTTAAAGTTCTCATCCCGTTTGCTCAAAAGATTTATGGACATCCTTAATATTATCTGAATTATTTATGTTATTAGTCTTTTACTTTACATACCGTGTTAAATTAGAATTTATATAATTAAAGTTGTATCTATTAAGCCTATTATTGACAATTAAATATTAGTTTTTTATTAAAATCGTAAGGTTAAGTAGCAATATTTCAAGGCATGTTCACGATATCTTGATGGTGACTCACTACACTTCATTGACAGAAAAGGCATATGTAAGTACTAATTAACGTTACAATTTCATACAAAAGTCAATATTAATTTCAATATTGGACTTGATTGAAGGAATTTCAATTATATAAATACTAAATTGATACAATTAAAAATTATATACCAAATGGACACAATATATAAAGTCTAGAAATTAATAATATAAATACCCATTTTCTATTTGTAATTTTTGATTTCTAAAACTACGAACAATTAGATTTTGGTAATAACTATTCTTATTATTAATTTTTATCCAAATTTTAAAAAAATAGAAATTAATTTAAAATTTTTTTCAAAAACAAACTTACATTAAACGCATCGTTTGAGTAATAAAACGGACGTTCCCGCAAAAAAACGCAACACTTTTACACCACAAAACAGACACCCTCCAGAATCCCTCTCAAATCGCCACGTGTCCATCTAATTCTTAACGGCACCCTCCCATTTTTAAACCCCCCAGCTCTCCTTACTAATTTTTCAACTGTTAAAATTTTTTTTTTTCTCAATTTTGCGCCACCGCCGCCGTTGCCTTCCGGCTATTTTCAGGCGCCGGGGGTTCCCCCCCTCCCCCATTTTCCAACAACCCTCCGGTGAACCAGAAAAAAGAAAAGGAAAAAAATTAAGAAACTCTTTGACTTTTCTGGGTTTGATCCGGGCCGTTGATTTGCAATGGGTGAGATCGAGAGGGTGAATTCTAGCCGTCGGATCTACCTCCACGGCGATCTTGACCTTAATATCATCGAAGCAAGATGCTTACCCAATATGGATCTGTTATCGGAGAGATTTCGCCGGTGCATCACGGTGTTTGATACTTTCCGATCACCATTCAAGAATCGCCGGAACAACCACAATAGCCACCGTCACAATCATAAGATCATTACAAGCGATCCATACGTCACCGTTTCGATCTCCGGCGCCGTTGTGGCGAGGACGCGTGTGATACCCAATTCACAGAACCCGCATTGGGAGGAGCATTTTAGCATCCCATTAGCGCACCCCACTTCAACGGTCGATTTTCTTGTTAAGGATAACGATGTTTTTGGGGCTGATTTTATTGGAACGGCGTCGGTTCCGGCGGAACAGGTCGTCTCCGGCAAGGAAATTGACGATTGGTTCCCAATCCTTGTTTCTAGCGGCAAGCCCCCAAAACCGGACTGTGCTATTCGCCTGAAAATGAAATTCCTCCCCTGTGAAAACAATCCGGTGTACCGGAACAGCATTGCGAAAGGCAGCAAAGAAGACGGTGACCACCACGGGGTGCGTCGGAGCTATTTTCCGGTGAGGCCAGGTGATATAGCACAACTTGCTACCAAAAAACAAAACCCAATTTTAATTGTATTTGTTCAAAACTGAAATGATAAATACGAATCCTATTGGGTAAAAGGACTTATTTTATTCTAATCATATCAAATAACTTAATGAAATCTAATAAAATATTTACAATCAGTAAACCTCTTCTTCTATGCTGCATCACCAGGTGGGTCAGTGACGCTGTACCAGGATGCGCACGTAAACGATCACGTGCTTCCGAGGATCGAATTGGAAGGAGGGAAGGAGTATAAGCATGAGCATTGCTGGGAAGATATATGTCATGCAATATTGGAGGCTCATAATTTGATTTACATAGTGGGGTGGTCGGTGTACCATAAGGTGAGGCTGGTGAGGGAGCCAACAAGACCGTTGCCAAACGGTGGAGATTTGAATTTAGGGGAGCTTTTAAAGTACAAATCTCAAGAAGGGGTTAGGGTTTTGATGTTGGTTTGGGATGATAAGACCTCTCACAGCAAGTTTTTCATCAATACGGTATGAAATTTGAATGATTTTTGGCTTACTTTTTGATTAACTTTTGTGGGTTTGTTTAATAATTGATGTGAGTTGTGGTTTCTCGGTGGGGTCTGGTTGTTTTTTGATGTTTCTGTTTTGTAGTGTTGTATTTTTTAATGGGTATATGCCCCTTTTGGAAATGAATTATGTTGTGTTGTGTTGTGTCTCGAAGTTATGTCTCAAAAATCGATGTTTCTAATGATGGTGAAGGGCCCCTTCTTTTGTGATTTCTTGTTGCTTTCAGTTGTATCCTCACTTCAGATTTCTTAGTGCATTGCTTTTTTTTCATCCTTTTGTAGTTTTCCGTTCAATTTAAGGGTTTCCCACATAAATATGAGTTTTATCACTTTCTCGTTCTCATTTCTATTCTTAATTTATTTCGGATCCGTTCAATTGCATATAAATGAAATCGTGTTTTTGGGTATTCTCCCAGCAAATATGAATGATGATGATCCATAATAAAATGTAAAGTGAATTTCTGCCCCCTTTTTTGGTATGTCTGCTGTTGATTTGGTCCCCTGTTTGGATGAATAAATTCATTCCTTTAGTTGCATTTCTTTTGTGTTTGTACCTTTGTGTTTATTCTGTATTGGTGTGAACTAAAAGAGACCAACTTTATCATTGAATGACTTGAATTAATAATGTTAAGCAAAATACAATAAGAATTGGGTTCGATTTAGATACCAAAATCATATGTGAACAAAATGAGAAGAAATGAGAGAAAGAAAAGGAATGGCACCAAGATTTATGTGGAAAACCCTCAAATGAAGGGAAAACCACAGAAGAACATAAAAAGCTTCACTATCCGCTAGAAATGAAGGATACAAGCTTCATCAAAAAGGTTGAAACCCTAAAATGAACATTCATATAGGGACACAAGCAAAACCTTTGCTGCCAGAATCATCCAAGCATCAAGCCATACTATCTTTATAGATATTTTTATCTACTTTTATTATTCTGAATATGAAAGTGTATTGAATATGCTTTATGAATGTCCTCTGAGCTAGTGAATCAATTAATTTGGTGAAAAGTAATTAACTGCCACCGGCCCACCATAGTCAATCTGGCCTAGGGGCGTATATGAGCCAAGCCTAAGCTCGTATGGCTTGAGATTGCTTGTCTACATTGAGATTCGCTTGGGCTCAGCTTGACTTGGTTAAGCTTGAACCTGGCTCGATGAGTTTCGAGCTAAACTTGCCTTATATAGGTTCATTTAAGCTTGATCTAGACTCGTTTAGGGTCATTTGTGCTCCAATTTGACTTGATTGGGCATATTTAGGCTAATAAGTTATATTAAGATAGACTTGTTTGAAGCTCGGGCTCGATTCAGTAATCTAACGGGCTCAGCTCGAACTTGAAGCGAGTTGAGCCTTTCTTGCTTCGTCTCATTTTATTTCAAGCTGTAGTTTTGTATTCCACTGTATCTGACCAGAATTACCATAGAAATATCATTGATCGAGCATTCTTCTTGGGCATAGCTCTTATATGAATCAGGGTTCGAAACTTATGGTCATTATCTCGTCTGATTTGCGCCCATACGATGCCCGTTTCATCTTTCAATCTCGTGATGCGATGTTATTTACAGGTCTTCTTTATGTTAATGATGCAGCAAGGGGTGATGCAAACTCATGATGAAGAAACAAGGAGGTACTTCAAGCATTCGTCAGTCGTTTGTGTGCTGTCGCCCCGTTATGCCAGCAGTAAGCTTAGCATTTTCAAGCAACAGGCATGCTTTTACCATGGTCCACCAACTTCTTATCCTTTATTCTATCTTTTTGCTGCAAATATCTGCATAAAAACATGCTTTTTCTGTGGATTTTCAACTGATGCATTAAGTTATGCTTTAGAATGTTATATATGCTTCGCAAATTATAGGTTCAAAACTAGTGTCTTTACTTATTTACAGTGGGGGAGCTAGGAACTAAAGCTGGTGGGATCAATTGTAGTAAGAATTATTATTTTAGTACTCTAATGAGGGCAGTTGGCACTTATGTCTTGTATAATGGGCAGCTGTCCACTTTTACTTGTGCGTGGCTCCACCACTGCTTATTCATTGTGATTGAGCAGCAAAGGGGGAAAAGGTTGCATAAAAACCCTGACGGTCTTGTTTGGTGCTATCATGATTCGTTACAGTACATAGAGATAATTCATCGTTTTCGTTATGTTCTAAGTTTGCTTGGCCTCTTTTCTAGGAAAGAAAAAGCACTTTGCACCAAAATTTTAAGGCTATTTAGCCTGAAAGCAAAGTGTTCTAAAGAAAAGTAGAAGTTGTTTTTCTGCTAATAAGTAGAACTAAGAAAATAATGTCTTCTTTTGAAGCAGTACTATGGGCAAAAACTAATTTTTTTCAAATATAAAAGCACCTATTAACAACACTATGTACTGAAGTGCTTATGTAGCGTCTCTTAAAAAACAGTTTTTTTCACATCTTAGCCAAAAATTTTATGAGAAGTTAGAGCAAGTTTATTTTTTATTACGGCATCGTTTTTGTGTTATTCCTTTTTCATCTGCTTCTTGAGATTTCTCAGTGGAGGTTTCCTGCATTTGGGTGTTTCTTGTCTTGTTTAAGATATACAACAACAACAACAACCTAGTGCCTACAAGGCTTCTGTCAAGGCGAGGCCTTGGGAGGGTGAAATGTACGCAGCGTTATTCCTGCAAGATGTTACCTTGTGGGGAGGCTATTTCCAAATGGTCCCAAACCCTAATTGTTTAAGATATAAATAGAAGAAACTGATACTCTTTCTTTACTTGCTTTAAATAGCTTGAAACATTAGCTTATAAGTTTTATGGTGCTTGTTTCACATCAGGTTGTCGGGACTCTCTATACACATCATCAAAAATGTGTAATTCTGGATACTCAGGCTTCCGGGAATAATCGGAAGATAACCGCTTTCCTAGGAGGCCTAGACTTGTGCGATGGTCGCTATGATACACCAGAGCATCGTCTCTTTCATGATCTTGACACTGTTTTCGAGGGCGATTTTCACAATCCGACACTCCCTGTGAGTTTTTCACTTCAGAATTATGCCCATCTTCTTCCAATAGAACGTATTTTGGGCAACTAGGATGCTCGGGCTGGCTTCTATTCACCTTGACTAATCACCGGGGTTTACGCACTGCTCATCTTGAAGTTTCCTGGTAGAGATTAAGCATTACTGTGCTTAATCAAAAGGGTTTCTAGTACTCCTATGCTTAGAGGAGGATGGTCGCATGGTCATGTGTCCAACCAATTAATTGATCATGTCATTAGTTTTAAGCAGCCCTACCCTATGCTTAAGAATTATATAAATAACTCAATTTATTCAAAATAATCAAATGATCTTCTTTTAGGCTTTATTTCCTCAATATTTATAGAAAAGAAACTAGAATCCTAATTAAAAAGAAACTTCTAAATTGATAATAATAAATTCCTAATATGATAACAACAAACAAAGCTAAGAAAAGTTAAATTCTAGTCCTAAAGAAATCCTAACTAGTAATAATCATGAAAAATATATTTTATAACAATCGGATTTATCAATAGATATCATGGATCTAAATATTGGTTTGTTGTCCTTGATCTCCATAATTTTCCTGCCTGCAACAGGGTAAGTTAGGACTCAAAGACCGGTGGATAACCCCAAGGAATTATTTTAGCCCACTAGTAGTATTGAACCCCCAAATGAAACGCTTTTTGAGACGCCGGGTCCAAGTGGCTTACTACTTGAGCCAATCTATCGGTTTCCTTTCAATGAAACTTGTTTGTCGGAATGCTGGCTTCTCATTTTATGTACATAATAGTCAGGAACGCGAGGTCCAAGAGAGCCATGGCACGATTTGCATTGCAAAATAGAGGGACCTGCTGCCTATGATGTGCTTATTAATTTCGAGCAGCGCTGGAGAAAAGCGAGAAAATGGTCCGGGCTGGGACGACGTTTGAAACGAATGTCTTGGCACGATGATGCTTTATTAAACATTGAACGAATATCATGGATACTTACCCCGAATAGAGATAGTCCGAATGATGATCAAACCGTATGGGTCCGCGAGGAGAATGATCCTGAAAGCTGGCATGTTCAGGTAATTGCTGAAATGCATATCAGCCTTAATTGCCATGTCCGGCATAAATGAGCAGAGCCAGCTCGTCATAAAGTTTGAAAAGCCTGGCTCGTTTCGAGACTGAGCCATGCTAAGTCGAGGTGGCTAATTTAGCTTACATACCCGAGCCCCGAGCATAGCGGAGCCCAAGCATAGTGAAACTCGAGCTGGTAGGCTCGCAATCCTAAATGAGTTTGAGTGAGTCCATCTTAATATATTTATTAGCTTAAATATTGCCTAACTGAGCCAAATTTGAACCTAAATGAGCCAAGGTCGAGTCTAAACAAGCCTAGCTCGAGCTTAAATGAGCATAAATATTGCGAGCTTAGTTCAGAGCTAGCTGAGCCCAAGCCCATGATGATCCAACCTCGAGCTTGAAATTTCCAAGCTTGGGAGTTTCAAGCTAAGCTTAATTCAAACGAGCCAAGCCTTGACCTTGACGAGCTAGGACTCAGCTCGCCTCAACTCGAATATACCCCTACTGCCACGTCTTTTGAATGTAAATGTATACATCTCTCTATTTGATGATTGCAGGTTTTCCGATCCATTGATTCAGGGTCTGTGAAAGGTTTTCCGAAGGATGTCCAGATAGCCGAGTCTCAGGTCAGCCTGAAATTTGCATTTTCATCAGCTTTAAAGATAACTAAAATACACTATTGACCAAAAAAGAAGATATATTTGTTCAAATCTTACCAAAGAGTCTAATGAAATCTATAAAATATCATGTCTTCCATAATTATTAAATCTCTTCTTCTATATTGCATCACTTTTTCTAATTGGAATAACGGTCTCGATGCAGAACCTGGTGTGTGCAAAGAATTTGGTGATAGAGAGGAGCATACAAACAGCATACATTGAAGCAATCCGATCTGCCCAATACTTTATACACATCGAAAACCAGTATTTTCTTGGATCATCATATTCATGGCCATCGTACAAAAATGCAGGTTTCAACTTTTCTAAAATCACTTAGTTATTGTTTCTCCTTTTTCTTTTCTTTTCTCAATTTCGTTCAGAACTACTATTTGGTATCTAAATTGATCCTAGCTCTTGGGTATTTTGCGTAACACAATTGTTTTCATGGTTCTTCACCAGGAGCTGATAATTTGATCCCAATGGAGCTGGCATTGAAGATTGCTAGTAAGATAAGAGCTAAGGAGAGATTCGCTGTCTATGTTGTCATCCCTATGTGGCCCGAGGGCGTTCCCTCTTCCGCCTCTGTGCAAGAAATTCTTTTCTGGCAGGTAAGTTCATAGTTACTTTGACTCTTCATTTTGCTTTAAAGCACCCTTGTGGATAAGGATTCTCAGATGTTCATTTGAGACTTGGACACTTCAGATCAGAGTAGAATCTTAGTGAAGTTTGATCTTCACATACCCATGTCCTGCTCTGATACTTAAGTCTGAGTAATACAACTTATGTTTGAATCATAAATATTTAGCAAATAGATGGTGCATGTCAATCATGTTAAGTTGTATCTCGAATTTCATGTTGCAATTTTAGAAAAGGAGGCCTGTGCTAGTAGCGAAGGGCACGAGCCCTTCGGTTCTTTTGTGTTCCAGCCCAGTAGACCCATCTATTAGACCTGTGGTTTCTAATGGTGCCTATATATACATGTTCTATCTGGCTCCCTTTATTTGTACCTCCTTTGGTATTTCATACTGGATTGCTCCCTTTCATCCACTCGTGATTTTTCCCTTAATTCACGGATTTTCCATGTAAATCTGTGCGTTATCATTTTCCCTTTCTGTCATCCCTTTTCGGTTTCTTTCAAATCTATTTGTTTGCGATTGAACCCTATTCTTAGGTATTGAGAATAGAGTATATTGACGGGTAAATGCGTGTATTTTCGGTTTGTTCAGGGACAAACAATGGAAATGATGTACAATATAATAGCACAAGAGATCAAATCGATGAATCTCGATGCACACCCACAGGATTACCTCAACTTCTATTGTCTCGGAAATCGCGAACCTCCTCCAGTGGAGTCAAATGCCAACCAGAAGTCTTCTAGCAATGCAGAAGGGGTAGATTTGCTTGCCCTTCATCTTTCTCGTATATTTAGCTTCTGATTCTGTTTATCTGTTTTTGACTATTTTCCATAGGAACTTGGGTTATGTTCAGGTCATGAAAATTTTTCAAGAAACTGATATTTTCTTTCCCAAGGAGAAATGTTTTTCAATGTTAAGGGTCTGCTTGGTATCATTTTCCATTTGTAGTTTTTGATTTTTTTTAGAAACTGAAAACCATACGTTAGAAACTTTTCTTTTTGGTTTTTGGTTTATTGTTTTTACTTTTCTCCTAGTTTGAGTACAAACTGAAATAAGAAAACCCAAAATAAAAGCTTTTAAAACCTCAATTTTAGTTTCTCAAAAAACAAAATCTATAGATAAAAAACGATACTAGACAGATCAGAAGACAAGGTTTTCTAATTCTCTTTTTTGTATGGAAAATCGGAACACACAAACTCCTTTTCAGTTTTTCTTTGTCACCAAAGGGTCATTTTTTCGAGTTCTCTAAACTGTTCAAGTGTTATTCTATTCCTTGTTTCCATATAGAAAACTAGAAAATTTTCAGAAACCAAGCCTTAATTATAAATGGATGCTTCACAGACGGTAGCTTCACAAAAGTTTCGAAGATTCATGATATATGTACATGCCAAGGGGATGATAGTTGATGATGAGTATGTCATACTCGGCTCTGCCAATATTAACCAACGATCGATGGCTGGTTCACGGGACACGGAGATAGCCATGGGCGGATATCAACCCCACTACACTTGGGATCGGAAGAAGGTGCATCCACGTGGCCAGGTTGGTACAGTCACTTTGTATCCTGTGAGAGTTCACCAAGCAATAGGTCTAACCCACGGAGTTGGCATAGGTGCAGTAGCCTGTTTGGTATATATTGATCTTTTCTTTTTCACAGCACTAATGTGAGATTTCTTACTTGACTCATACTTAACATATATGATTACAGATTTGGCATGTTTAAGCTCGCAAGCCACCAAGCTGGTCCTCTTCTTGGCTTTGGCTTGATCTTGCTCATTTACACCCTACACAAAAGTAATCAACCCTTGAACATGTCCTGCACTATCTTCCTCATTTGTTGTTAAGAACTTCACATGTGAGTACAATTAAAATAGCTCATGCTGGAGTTGCAAGAGAACAGAGATCAATCTATAATGCTAGTGAACTACTGCATCTAGTGCCAACTAGTTTTGGGATGGATACTTACAATTGCTTGTTTGTGGACCTTATTACACCAACTCCATGGGTCAGGCCTTATATTTATTTGTCGTTGACATATTTTTTTGTCTTCCCCAAGGTATACGGTTACAGAGTGTCACTATGGGCCGAACATCTAGGAGGAACAGATGACTGCTTGAATGAGGCAGAAAGCTTAGACTGCGTCAAGAGCGTAAATAAGATTGCGGAAGACAATTGGAAGAAATTCGTATCGAACGAGTTTATCCCAATGCAAGGCCACCTCATCCATTACCCGATCCAAGTTCACGTGGATGGGAAGGTTACGACCCTTCCCGGACATGATCAATTCCCTGATGTCGGGGGTAAGGTGCTTGGAGCCCCTAACTCTCTTCCAGATGCCCTCACCACATAAGCCGGCTTCCAGTGTTCGTAAACTATCTACAGGTACATTACATACTGATACTGTGTATTCTTTATTTTTTTTCAATTGACTGTACATATAAGGGTAATGTTATTGCCAGTGCATGTTGTTATTATTAGGACGATTTGTGGCTATTATTGTTTATACGTCACATTATTATCCTGACAATTAACAATATTCTCCTAACAATAACAAGTCCATAAATATAGTAGTGCAGATAAAGGCCTACTTTTCTATGATTCATTTTCTTAATTGTTTCTTTCAGGCTTAAGGCGTGGAGATGAGAGGGGGTTGATACGAGTGTAAAACCGATTTTTTTGATGATTTAAGGTCTTGTTTGGTATCGTTTTCTATTAGTAGTTCTTGGTTATTGAAAAACTAAAAACCATGTTTTTGAAATGACGTTTTCTTGTTTTCAATTTGTTGTTTACAATTTTCGCTGAAATTCGGATAAATATAAAATTAGAAACCGAAACCCAAGAAAACGGTTTTCTAACCTAATTTTTCATTCTTAAAAACGAAAAATTATAAACAGAAAATGATATCAAACAAGTCCTAGGGCGATGGTTTTTCTATTTTCTGACATTTTGGTACAGTTAATTACACTGATACTTGTATATCAAATTGACCAGATGAAGTTGAAATTCCAGCTTATTTCCTCTTGTATAACATTCTCTTCTTGTCTCCAAAGTCCTTCTAGCTTTCGCGCCAGCATATCTTATTTTGATATTTTGTGCCTCGATTTTTCATCTCAATTCAGAAACAAAGGCCAGTGACGGGCTACAATCCCAAACCTGTTATATTCTAGCTTTGGCCTAACAGGCCCGCTTAGGAAATAAAGGTTCGGTATGTCTAGGCGCGCATATAAAGACTTGTGAGTGCACCAGTTATACTATCCTCTCCTTTCAAATTATACTAGATTACTTTCCCCTTCGCTCATGATTGTTTTCCTCAATTATAGGGTTTCCATATAAACCTGTGTGCTATCTCTCTCTTTCCCAATTCTCATCAACTTCTTTCAAACCCATTCGTTAGCATCCAAAAACGAACCCTATTCTTGTATATTTTGCCTAAAAAATACAAGTAACGAGCAGCTGAACATTGCGGTATCATATGAAGACAATATCAATAACGGTTTATTTACAAGGGAGGCGGTGATCATATTAGTTAACGGTAACTTTTCCGACCATACCGGCACCCTGGTGAGGAGCACAGTAGAAAGAGTACGTACCTTTCTCGGTCAATGTGACCGAGAAGGTCTCACCGGCCGCGTTAAGAAGCTCCTCCTCCGGCATGGAGATTTTCGTCACATCAACGCCAGCCGGGACCTCATCCTCGTCGAAGACGACATTATGGGGAAACCCGGCGTTGTTCTTGAAGGTGATCTTCTCCCCAGCGCCGACCGTGAAGTCCGATGGAACAAATGCCAATGACCCGTCATCGCCTCCTAGGAGGACCTCAATGGCGATGGCATTGCTTGCTAATATAGCACTGGCGGCGGTGGCTACAGCTGCAAGTTTGAAGTGCTTGAGGGTGGCCCTCAACCCCAAGTTTGGGGTGGCGGCCACCGACTTGGCAACAGTGGTAGTCGGGTTACACCGGGCGATGGGCTTCAAGGCGACAGCGGTGGCAGCGGTGGTGGTGGCCATTGCAAAATGGGTAAGGAGATATGGATGTGGGTTACCTTTTTGTTTTTGGTGTGTGGTTTGTATTTGTGGATGGTGCTTAGATAAGGGATGTTAAGTTTGGATGTGATTGGGTTACATGGATCATATGTGAGTAGAGGTGGCCAACGGGCGGGCCGGGCCCCACCACTGTAGCAGGCCGGGCCGGGCCGGGCCCGGGGGGGCTCCAGGGCCTGGCCCGGGCCTGCTACAGTGCGGGAGGGCCGTGCCGGGTCTGGGCCCGCTTTTTTACAGAAATAAAAAAATAAAATAATACAAAGTTGTTTTGTACTAAAATTATTGTAATTCATTGATAAATAATATGAGATACAAATACATTTTTTTTAAGCACTAATAATGCTAAATATACATGTTCAAAAAAATAATGCTAAATATATGTAATAAAATAAAATATACAATAAGTAATAGTAAATATCTTGTCAAAAAAAATAATGGTACATAAATAACGTAATAAATATAAGTACAAATATAACGCAGTTGGGGCCTAATATTTAAAAGTACAAATTTATTTATCAAAAAATACAAAGTTTGACATATGGGGGATGTGGTCGTCTTTTGACATAAATATTTAAAAGTAAATAATTGACATACAAAAGTGTTGATATCAGTCGCCTAGGGGGGTTTCTACACCATCATTTGACGTATCAGTTGTGCGATCGTCTTCTTCATCGCTCGATGAATCCAACTTCATTATCTGTTGATCTCTGGCCTCTGCTAACAGTCAATCCTTCAAGCACACGGACATCTCCAAGCTTGACGGCGATAGCTTCGCCCTCTTCGTTCCAAGCAACCTGCGACCAAGACTGAAAGCACACTCCAATGCTACTGAAGACACCGGACAACTTAGTATATCACGTGCCATGGTGGAAAGCACGGGATACTGGGCTTGGTTTGTATTCCACCATTGTAAAAGGTCAAAATGCGGGTTGGCCGGTGGCCCGAAAATATGGACCAACGGTGTCAGCAAATAACAATCGAGCTCGTCACATGACATGCGGGCTACTGTGGGCGTAAATTGCTCCAACAGCTTCCACGAATATGACATGTGTGAACTACTTCCACTAGAAGTGGAAGATCCTACTGCAGCAGTACTATGATTATTGGACGCTAATTGACGGGAATACTGAGAAAATAAACGATGCAAGTCGTTATCAACATCAGCAATGAAAGTGTCGATATTAAGACTAGGATGCAAATATTTGAAAAAATGTTGGCAAAACAAGTTAAAACCCCCGCGCTTAAAACGAGGGTCTAAAATAGTTGCCAAGCAGTATGTAAGAGGTAGTTCGGAATAATATTTGACAAACTTTTCTTTCATTGCCTTAATCGATTCGAACAAAGTGGGGTTGGATTCATTACCCACCATCCAATTGACAATATCAAGCAATCTTGATATTGCTTGAGGCATGGTAGGATAGTAGCAAACCGAAAAAAATGTCGTTGCCTCTTTAACCATGCTAAAAAAGTTACAAATTTGATCTATTGTCTCCCAATTTATACCGGCCAGGTTGTAATTGCTCCATTATGTACGATTTTCCTGGGCGAATTCCATCAGAACATCTTTGTATGGTAGAATGCGCTCTATGACCATCTAGTTTGGGAGTCTAATTTAAATTGTTTATATTCTATGTTATGCAACCTACATAAATTTCTAAATCTTCTTTTTCTAGTGCCTGATGATTTAATCGATATTATTACGGATCTTAAGGTGGTAAGGGATACTTTTACAAGATCTAAATCATCCATTACCATTAAATGTAAAATGTGACAAATGCAACGAATATGGAAACACTTCCCACCTAACATGGGTTTCATTTGCCTAATTAAATGTGTAACGGCTGCAGTGTTATTGGTAGCATTGTCGAACGTAATACTGAAGATGCGTCACTCTATGCCCCAGTTGCGGACTGCCGACATAATCGCACCCGTAATTACCTCGGCATTGTGGGGACAATCTAAAAGTCCAAAATGAATTATCCTCTTTTGGATAATGAAGGATTCATCAGTCCAGTGTGCCGTTATGCACATATAAGGTTGGCCGGGCTTCGACGTCCATACGTCCGACGTCAACTAGAACATGCTCGTGTTCGTCGCAAAATGTGTGAAGACCCCAGCTTTCATCCCGTGGTACAACGTAAAAGCGTCCCGTTTTACAGTGTTCCGAGGAATCCTCATAATGGCGGGGTTCACATTTCGTTGGAGGTAGTTGACGAAATTTGGGTCTTCGCAGGTATTAAAAGGCCTTTCACTCAAAATTATATATTTAGCTAGCCCCTTTCGGTTGCTCTCTTGAGAGAACCTAAAATTAGCAAGTGCACCGATCACTTGCTGTACTAGACGTTGTTGGCTCTTTTCTGGGTATTACTCGAGGTGGCACCTAAGTATATGTCTGTTTAATGTGTCCGTCCTACTGCTAGATTGATGACTAAAATCTTTAGCTGGGTCACATAATTTACAAGTTGCTTTATTAGTTGTCTTATTAAAGGTAAAGTGCTTCCATACCCCACTAATTGTACGCCTACTAGCACCGGCACTAGTTTCAGGCTGGGCTTCGGTGGTGGGCGTGGGTTCCTCATCAGTTTGTGAGTCTCCAACCCCACCACCACTTGACTCATGATAATCTTGTTGCTGTGAAAAGTTATAATCTATGCCATCATCAGTGTATGGAGGTGATGGGTATGGTTGTATAAAAGCTCATTTTTCAGTATTAAGTAAGACAATTCTACTCCTTTTAGGGATTCTGGGTGGCCAAGAAGAGCTAGAACTAACACAACCGGCTCTAGAGGATGATGAAGAGTTGTGTGCCATATTAGTATAAGTGATTAGTATTTATAAAATACAAGTAGTAATGCAAATTAAATAACTAAAAATGCGAATCAAATAAAATTGCGATACTAAAATTACCGAAATGAGAGAACAATGAAATTCAAACTTCAGCCAAATACTTTACGAATTTCGAACTTTAGATCACAATTTTGCAATTAGCAAGGTTAGAGAAAATGGGAGATGATGAATGTATAGAGAGAGAAAAAATGATTGAAGATTTGGTGAGGAAATGGGTTGGGGAGGTTTAAGTATTTATAAAAAAATATATATAATTTTTTTTTAATTAATAGAGCCGTTCAACCGCTCTTTCTTTACTTTCTCCCAACGGCTCGCCGTTGGGCTCGGGCACCACGGGCCCGCGCCGGGCCCCGAGGCCACCAAAATTAGGCCCGAGCCCAGGCCGGTTTCCAGGCCGGCCCGGACCGGTGGCCACCTCTATATGTGAGGATAAGTAAAACTTAGATTCAATGATATTATTCCCCTCCCATCTGTCACCCTCACACTGACCCTTGTCCCGGTTTTACAAGAGCATTGCTGCATGTCACGAGAAGAGGCGCACGAAAATGTTACGAATAGGACACCCTCTTCTCGTGACACTTTCATGCCTATTTTCTCGAGACTTGTTGACTTTTTGGTTTTGAAACTGGATACTGAGAGACAGAGGTAATGGATTTTTTATTACCCACATTTTATTTACCCCAGATTTGAGAGATACAGAGGAATAGAAAAAAAAAATTGAAATATTTTTGATGGTTTTGCTTTTAATTAAATTATAGCTTTTTTTACCTTTACCCTTTTACTATTTGTTAAACAAAAGTGACTTATTAACATATCGAAATAAGATTAAGATAACACCGTGCATTACTTCTGTTTACCCTTCCTTTACCCCATTGTCAAACAAAGCCTTATCACCACTGATGGTTCACACCATATCAATGTAGTCACCGAGATCTATGCCGCCATGTTTGATTAGGACGAGTAACTAAAGAGTTTATAAAACAATTGAGCTGCCAGAAACTAAAACGGGTGAGCTGGAAACAATGATTTGTAGTTGCGACTTAAAACAACCATAACTTTTAATCTATAAGGTGTTACGGGGCCCCATTACATGTAAAAATAAAGCTCTTAGACCTAACTACACAATCCCAGCTACCATGCATCTAGCCTCACCTATTTTTTTTTCCCCTAAATTCAGCCTCTAGACGTGTTTTGAGGCCACTTTTACATTTTAAAGATAGTGTAGTGATATTTTTGTAATTTAGCAAGTTAGGGTTTTGCTAGTTCTCTATAAATACTTCTTATGGCTGAGTATTTATATCATTATGGTATTCTATCTAATATAAATCCTAAAGTTTCTCTCTCGAATTTCGATAGGTTCTGAATTCTTCATTTTTGAGATGTTTAATGTCGAGTTTTACATCGCCTACTTCTCTAAACCCCTTCAAAATCAATGTGGTCATTGTCACTATTGAGTCGTCTAACCTTTACTCGTCGGATTATAATCGCAAGACAAACGGTGAAAGAGGTTTTAGGGTAGGGATATGAGAGACATATTGACGAGCGGGCGCCGGGGGGTGATGGAGACTACCGTCACGTACAAGGGGACAACCCATCTCAAAATTCCTGTAAATTTCCTTACTCTGAGAAAGACGAGATCTGATTTTCGAGTCTCGGATATTCTTTTCAAAAACTTTACCAGTTGAATTAACCGAAATCTTGCAATAGTTGTAAACAGCACTATGATGGTGACGAGAATGATGGAGAATACGTGCAGAATCTAGGTTGGTGGTCAGCCCGTGTACTGTTGCCAAACCACACTGCACCCGTTTTTGGACGTGGTTTTTTTTTTAATTATTTTAAAAAGTTATCTTTTTTTATTTAATTATTATAATTTTTTAATTTTTTTGAAAAATCACTTTTAAATATCTAAATTTTTTCAATCAATAATATTAAGTTACGTTGTTAACTGTCTATTAAATATCATGTGACTTTTACGTGAATCTTAGCTTATTCATTTTATTTTTTGGATGCAAATGAGATATAAGTTTAAATTAGTTAAGTTGGTAATGTATTGGCGTGCCTCCTCTCCACATAGGTTTGATCCCGAGGGGGTCTTCGTGGTGGAGGGAGTAGAAGATGTTTTGCCAACTTGAATACTTAGGTCATACTAAATGAGCATTCTGAAATTTATATAAAAGTTTCTGGCACGTAACAAATAATAACGGTGTGTTTGATGTGATTTATTGGAAATTTTCAGGCTTTTTGAGGTGATTTATTAAAAAATTAAAAAGTTATGATAGTTAATTGAAAAATTATAACTTTTTAAAGTGATATTTTGTTTTAAAACAAAAAATACAATCTTAAAAGATGATATATTTATAATATTAATGTTGAAATATCAATCTCGAATATGAATAATGGATCTTAGAAAATGAGATATTAAATAGAAGAGATTGATCGGGTGCAATCCTTAACACCTCGCATAACATGCATCTAAAAATTATTGGACTTTAGGCCTCATTTGGTATGTAGAAAATAAACGTAAGAAATAAAAATTCATAAAAAGTACAAATTTTGACTCTTTTTTGATCGGCAGAAAGTAATTTTCAATTCCTTTAAAATACAGAAAATAACTTACCTAATTCCCTAGGTAAGTTTTAATTTATTTGATTTTAACTAACCTCTTGAAGGAAGTTTTATTCCTATTTTTGGCAACCAGATATATTTTCCGTACTTTTTAAAAAATTAGCAAATGACTTGAACTTCTAAAAGATATAACTTTCTACTATAATTCAATTTATTGTGAACCAAACGATGCTATGGGCCATGAAATTTTGACAAACGTCATCCATATAGGATACGTTTGGCAAGTAATTTCTGGTAGCATCTTTTATAACTTTTAGCCTTTAATTAGTATAATAGTTAATAATATTATTTGGTAAAAATTTTATTGTTAGCATTTTTCTTAGCTTTTAGCTTTTGAAAATGAGCTTTTCAAACTCTATACAATTAAATTAAATTTATTATTTTATAATAATTTACTAATTTTAACATCTAATTTTACGAAATATATTATTTATTAGTTAATAGCTAATCAATCAACTAATAACTAACAACTAATCAATTAATTAATAATTAAATATTAAATGTTAATAATTAATAGCTAATAAATAACAATTACAACCAAATATAAACGTAACATGGGACTCCGCCGTCCTTTTCTTTTTGTCCTCCCAATTACCAAGTACCTGTGCAGTATTTTTTGAACCTGGTTGTCTTTTTTTTTTTTCTTACTCATACATTTTTGATGATCATATTCATGCGTTTTTTATGTTTCTCTTGTTACTAGATCTTTGATTGATTAATGCGGACCAACTTTTCAGGCTAGGGGTCCTCGAAAACAGCCTTCCTTCGGGGTAGCCCCCTGAAGGGGGAAGGCTGCGTGCACCTACCCTTTCCAGACCTTACGTTTGTGAGAACTGTTGGGGGCACTGTGTTTCTTATTGTTGTTGTATTATTATCAAGCACCTCACTTTAAAAGCCTCTAAAATCATATCCAAGCAATTTTAAAGAAGTGTCCCCCAAAAAATTCAAATATAAATAATTTTAAAAGAAAGTTATTTAATATTTAAGATTATAAAAAAAAAGGAATTTTAATATTTTTATTACGTAAATTTATAAAATATATAATATTATATTTTTTATAAAAATTATATAAAATTTTAATATAAATATATAAATTATATTTAAAAATATAAATATTTGAAAATTAAAGGAAACAAAAAGGAGGGAAATGTGTTCCAGTAGTATGCCAGCAGCGTGCCGTGGTTTTCCACGTGTCTTAATACGCGGGACGCCGTAAGTGTGAGTGAAGCGGCTTAGTGGCATTTCTCGTAATTACAGCTCATTTCATGGGCACTTTATGTCCTTCTCTCTTGTCCTCATCTGCATGTTATTTACAACAGAGATTTTTAGTGCTTTAATTATATTAATTAATTTAGTTTTTTTTTTCATTTTTAATTATCTTTATGTAATTTAAATTTTGTCATTTTAATTCAATGGTTAAACTGGGTCAAAGCGGGCTTAAATTGGTCGATTGATTATATTACTAAAAATTATGTCATTAATTTAATTTTAATTTTTATCATAAGATTATATGGATTAACACAAGTATCACTGTTACGTTGACACGAGTACAATGTACAAAGGTCCATTCAGGGCTGGTCTTCACATTTCCGAGGGTCTCAAGCGAAATTTTCAAATGGGCCCTTCATATATAACAAATTATAATAATTTTGACTATAAAATTTACTAATACTATGAATTGATACTTTAAAAACTATAATTTCAAAAATCTGGGACCCTTAAAATTCGGAATCTCCAAGCGGGTGCTTGGGTTTCTTGGGGTTATATCCGACCCCGAGTCCATTCTCTCTCTCTCTCTCTCTATACATAAAAGAGATAATTCTTATTATAGGGTGAAAGTGAGAGGAGAGATTCCAGACCACTTATTTGATCATTTGTATCATCACTCTTCTATTTGACATCATTTTCTTTCTTTTTTAACCAAATACGTGGCTCGTAATTTATTATCTCACATGAGTCATAATTAATATATATATATATATATATATATATATATGGTGAATATCAAATGAAAGCATTTGACTATGGTGAAATATGATAGCTTAAATCTTAGCCATTGAATTCAAAATAAAGGGATGAGATTGCACATATAAAAATACCCTAAAAACTCTCTCTCTCTCTCCTCCTCTTTATATGTGCAATTTCAGCGCTTCATTTTGAATTCAGTGGCTGAGATTTAAGCTCTCATATCTCACCATAATTAAATGCTCTTATTTGATATTCACCATATATATATAAAATAAAAGGTCTTTAGGCTGGGGATCTTCGGAAACAGCCTCCCTTCAGGGTAACACCCTAAAGGAGGAAGGCTACGTACATCCACCTCCTTAGACCCTGCTTACGGGGCAGCCTTTGTGGCACTGGGACTGTTGCTGCTGCTGTTGTATATATATAATAAAAGGTAATGTATGAATATTCTAACTTTGTAGTGTTGCATTTTTGGCCAAAGAAAGATGGTCCTCTTATCTGGATATGTTCTTGATCATGCCAACTAATTCTCCCAATTATTTTAGTAAAGTTCACATCCTTTTTCTTTCATATTTATAATATCGGCTAGTTTGGTGGTTATAATTCTTGCCCATTTTCGCTATATCTCGAGTTTAACATTCATTAATTCTCTTTTCTCCTAAAGTCGTGACCCGTGATCATTAACAAATTGCGATCTTCTTACAATTCAAACAGAAAGAAAAGATCTCCTTACCAATGTGAGAAAAAAAAAATATTATTTTGTGTAGGATGATAGAGAAAAGTATTATCGAGTATTATATTAATACCGAGCAGTCTTGGGACTTTGTCTTGCAGGCGCTCCTGTACTTCAGGATGGGGGTCCTCGGAAACAGTCTCCTTTCCACTCGGAAGGGGTATGGCTGCGTACATATACCCCTCCCAGACCCTGCTTTAGCGGGAGCCGCGAGGCACTGAAATTTGTTGTTGTTGTTGTTGTCGTCGTCTTGGGACTTTGTCCTCCTCAAAGAAGGAAAGAAATAATAGCGAATATAATTCATTTTTAGACTTATTGCTACGGAATACTAGATCATCAATACACGAGAATCTCTAATTCCGTACGCTATCTTGACGCTTTAATATTAACATTCTCATCTCGTGTCATAACTACCAACATGGCCTAGGAAACCCAAAATACCTATATCACACACTCAGGCTATGTTTGTTTGTAGTTATTAGCTGTTAGCATTTAGTGTTTAGTTGTTAGCTGATAGGTAATATGTTTAGTAAAATTAGATTTTAAAGTTAGTGGATTATATTTAAAATGATAAATAGAATTTGATTACACAGTACTTGAAAAGCTAAAAACTAAATTGTTTAGCTTTTGAAAAGTTGATTTTCAAAAACTAAAAGCTATAAGAAACGATAACAACAAAATTTTTACCAGACATTGCTATTAGCTGTTTGATTTGTCAAAAAGCTAAAACCTATGGAAACGCTGTAAAAAATTGCTTGCCAAAGATAGCTTAAATATATGACATTAACCTTATAAATACTATATCTTTCTCATCATAAATAATTATTTACAAATCCAAAAATTCTTTCATATTGTTAAATACTTCACATGTGAGTCTTATATAAAAAATTCATTTGGAGAACTCATATATGATAGATTCATTGGTTGGTCATGAATTGATTACTTACTTGCAAGGCGTACATGCATCCATCCATCCTTAATTGGATCAAATAAAAGGACGAGAGACCTCAGAAACAGTCTCCAGGCCGGGTCTCACCCTGATGGGGTAAGACAGCGTACATCCTTTCTCTCCCAAATCCTACACGAGCGGGAGCTCTTAAGATACTGAGTTTGTTATTGTTGTACTTAGAATTGCATATATTAGAACTTAAAGGCTTTTAATAATACCCTTTTAAAATTTCTTGAATTAAAATTTAAAGACTTTTAAAATACAGATACTTGAATATAATATACAGTAGATTTTGCAGCAACAGATGTCACATGACAAGCAAAAATAAGGGCACAAACAGCGCTAAGAACCGAAGACCGTCACGCCAAGTGAAGTGAGGACAAGGTTAGGCACTTCTAGACTCCACTAACCACATTGTCCCCTTATTTTATTTTATTTTTTATTTTTTTAATAAAAAAAAGGTAAAAACGGGAAGTCTCCTTAGGTCTTCCTTCTGAGCAAAGGTCGACTTAAGGCCTCAGCTCTGGAAATTAGAAGGAGGGTCATTGACGGCACCATCTCCTCTACCTGGAAATCCATTTTCCCGTACCCTTCGCTGGCTAGGTAGTCCGTTGATCGATTCGCTTCTATGTAAACATGGGACTACTTGATATTTCTCGGATTATTACTGATGCTTCTATTCTCGCTCATAATAGCTTTGATGTCACACGGAACTGAATCTTAACCTTGAAGGGAATTAATCACAACTTTGCTATCTCCTTCGAGGATTACTTTCTCCGCACCCTTCTTTGAAGCCTGATAGAGACCATCCCTGGCTGCAATGGCTTCCGCAACAATGATTGGAGCATTATCGAGCTTTCTAGATCCTGCAGTAATGATATCACCTTTCGAATCACGAAGAATAAAGCCCGATGCTGCTCTGTTAATGCCTCTTGAGCCATCAAAGTTGACTTTGATTCATCCTTGAGCCCGGGGGACCAAGTCACCCACTTGTTGCACTTCCTTCTGGCTTCGGCCCTTTGATGCCCCCGGCTGCCTTCCTCCTCAATAGAGTTCCGACAACACCATTTGATAGCTGACACCTTGGCGCGATTAACTGGATGCACGGGACTCTGCTTCTCCTGGTTAAACAAGGCATTATTCCTATCTTTCCAAATTTGCCAACAAAGCGTGACATATTTATCTAAATTTTTGTTTTCTTTTCTATGCCTCGGCTCTTCTACTAGTCTTACCTTACTCGGGGGCAGATGAATCAACCCAGTGGAGACCACATTGTCCCTTTATTGTCTTTCTCATACTACCCTTCCCTTTCACGTTAATTTCCATACTACTACTGTTCCTATTTTTCATTTCTTCCCCTTAAAAATGCTAACCTATTTAATTCTCAGTTCAAAAAAAAAAAAAACATATTTAATTTGCATATATGGTTAATAGCCCAATAAAATACTATACACTAATAGAGGTTGTATCCCAAAATTAACGAGTAATAAACAAAGCAGCTTCTTTGACGTAACATATCATGAGGACGACTTAGTTGATGGTGTCTTCTATCTATGTTGTCATCGCTTAGGGGGAGTTAGATTCTTATTGAAGATATACTCATGATCTACCTGCTCGTGGGGATTGTGGGCGTTCTCATAGAATGGGATTGATTGGGGTAACCCAATTTCTCGTTACCAAAAACAAAAAAAACCTTCCATTTTCAGTCCGCCAATGTGGGGCGTGTCACAAAACGCCCTTGAATTGTGAGAATGAAGTAAAATTAAATGTGTTTTTATTATATATATTAAATATATAAATTAAATTATATTTTTATTACATTAATTTAGTTATTATATTTTTAATTATGTCAATACATGTAAAATTATATAAACTTAGGTTATGTTTTATCGGCACAAAACTATTATTATCAGATTAAGATCATAATTTTTAATTCAATTTTATGATTTTTAGTATTTATAATTTGCATTATTACTCTAATAATAAAAATTTCTACCTAACAATATCAACTTCCTAAACTTATAACATTTGTTATATGAAGTAAAGACAAAGTGACAATATCTTTAAAATAACCTCTAAACAGAGGAAATTCTAAGACTTCAGCTCGAGAAATTAAGAACGGAGCACGGAAAGGAACATGATCTCAAAAAGAAATGTTTGTACTCTCGTAGCTAACATTAGCCAACCAATTAATCGCTTGATTTACTTATCTGAAAACATGATTAAAAAAGACTCAATCGAAAACATTTGCAGTGGCATGTTTCATTTCCTAGAAGAGTAGGTAAACCTAAACCCTCTCTTTTTGGCTTACAAATTCTTCCGTTCACGAAATTAAACTAATATCTTTTTCCCTCTCTCTCCGCTAAATTCTCTCTCTACTGTCTCTTGCTTTCTTCTCTCTGCTTGCTTACTCATCATTATTGCAGCTAGCATTCTTTGACATTTATAGAACCCTAACCTTAATTTATCACCCCCATTACATTATTTTATAATAATATTGTATATATAATTTGCTTTCTTGGGAGGAACCCCGTTAATAATGGAAGGGGTTAAGAGCCCTTTGCGAAAATCATTTAACAAGCATAATCAACAAGACTCTGAAGCTCAGAAGCGAAGGGAAGAAGAGCGGCTTGGTTTGCTTCAAAATCGGACTGACCCCATGTCCCAATCCTTCGGTTCCGACGAGCCCAGACCCCTCCAGGTTGCGCTTAAAGTGGAGGACACCGGCGCCGGGGTGAAAGCGCCTCCTCCGGCGGCGAATGCGGTGGTGGGTGGTGGCGGTGGGGGGAATATATGGCGTGGGTCGAGCTATGATTTCCGAAACGACGGCGTTCCGGTGTTGAAAACGAGTAACAGATCGGAGGGGAGAGAGAGGGATGACGATCATGATGATGATGATGATAGCAGTGAGTTTGATTTTCAGAAGCATAAAGAGAAGTCCATTGAACCGGATTTGGAGAACCAGAGCTTGTCTCCGGTGTCGGAGAGTCCCAATGAGTACGGTAAAATAACGCCGAGAGCCAACAAAGTGTCGTTTAAAGAGAGTGAGCTCGTGCAGCGCCGCCCGAGCGACGGCGGAGCCGGCGCCGGCCCTGCCAGCGCTGGAGGTGTTGGCGGGCGGGAGGATGAGGTTGTTCGGTGCAGCGCTAATGCATCATTCCAACGAAGATCGACGTTGATGATGGAGAAAACCAAGTCTAGATTGATAGACCCAAAAGAAATTGAAGGAGATAAGAGATCTGGGAGGGTTAACAGATCTGGGTTGCTTGGAAAAAGTGGAGATTTAGAAGAAGAAGATCCATTTTCGGATGATGATTTGCCTGAACAGTACAAAAAGCTGAAATTCAGTTTGTTCTCAGTAGTTCAATGGGTAAGTTTGATACTTATAATTGCAGCATTAGTTTGTAGTCTTGCTATACCTAAACTTAGGGGCAAATCTATCTGGGATATGCAATTATGGAAATGGGAAGTGATGATTTTGGTGTTAATCTGTGGTGGGTTAGTTTCGGGTTGGTTGATTCGGATCGTCGTGTTCTTTATTGAGAGGAACTTCTTATTGCGAAAACGGGTTTTGTATTTCGTTTATGGGTTAAGGAATTCTGTTCAGAATTGTCTATGGTTAGGTTGGGTTTTGCTAGCTTGGACATTGGTTCTTGATAAGAAGGTTGAGAAAGAGACTAATAGTAATGTGTTGCCTTATGTGACTAAGATTTTGGTGTGTTTTTTGGTGGGAACTTGTATATGGTTGTTGAAAACGTTGCTCCTTAAGGTCCTCGCTATGTCGTTTCATGTGAGCGCATTCTTTGATCGAATTCAAGAAGCTTTGTTCAATCAGTATGTGATCGAGACACTATCTGGCCCTCCTGTGCTTGAGATACAGCGTATCCATGAAGAGGAGGACCGGGTCATGAGTGAAGTTCAGAAGCTTCAGAATGCTGGGGTGAACATCCCTGCAGATTTGAGGGCGAATTGTTTGCCGAATAGCGCGAAAGCAATGGGGAGTGGGAGGTCAGGAGCGAGTGGGTTGCAGAGGAGCCCGCTTATCGGAAAGAGTCCTAAGAGTTCTGTTATTGGAAAGAGCCCGAGATTCTCAAGGACGCCCTCTAAGCAAAATGAGGATGAAGAGGGGATAACGATCGATCACCTGCACCGATTGAACCAGAAGAATGTATCAGCGTGGAATATGAAGAGGTTGATGAATATCGTGCGTAAAGGGGTCTTGTCTACTACCTTGGATGAGCAAATACTCGACTCTGGCATTGAGGATGAATCGGCATTGCAGATCAGAAGCGAAAAGGAAGCAAAAGCGGCTGCCAAACGTTTATTCAACAATGTCGCCAGATCGGGCTCCAAGTAAGCCATTGTTTCCTTGCTTAAGATAGTTTCACCGCTTATTGTATTATAGGATAATTGGCATGAGGAAATAACTTCTCAAATTGTTAAAGTATAAAACCATTTCTGGGTTTGCACCCATTAGCTTAAGCTTTTGGGATTGTTAGTTCCTTCACATGGTATTAGAGTCTTGTTGACCGAGAAGTCGTAGTTTTGGATTCCAATAGCTTCCACCATCAATATTAGTATTATTTCAGCATAAAGTATGAGGTAATGCACCCTTCAAAGCTAGCAGGCATTTATGTGACAGGCTATCTTAGAGTATAATAAAATCATTCCTTGATCTTTCATCCATCATCTTAAACTTTTGGGATAGTCGGTTTCTCAACACGAATGAACATTTCAACCACCTTTTCCCTCTTTTAGGGGGACTTGAGAAGATGTGTTTGCTTATATATATATATATTAGGTGAAACTACAAACTTATTCCTATTTGTTTAACCTTTGAAGTTTCTAGTTAAATCATCTTGCTTGTTGTGGTAAGGCGTGAACTCATTTTAATGCGCAACGCTTTGAATTTTTGCTTGCTGTCAAATGAAACTTAGATGTTGATTGTTACCTAGTTTTGCTGCTTATTCTTTCTATCAGGCTTCATTCAATTCAACGGAAAATTTTGCTCACATGATATTTTCAAATAAGAATATCTTTTCCTCGAAAACTTCTACATTCTTAGCTAAAGAAAATTATTTCTCTATAAATTTGTATGAGGTTCATGGTTGGCCAAGTTAAGGTTGAAGTGAAGCATATGACATGAGATTTCGCTAAGATCCCCTCAATAGAGAAAACTTTTTCCATTTTTGTTGTTGTTGCTATGAAGTTATGCATAAAAACAATAGAATTAAGATAGAATGTTTTCCGTCAAAACAAACGGAGCCTTAGAGCCTTAGTGTCTATCTTGGAAATTATCTTGTATTTCTAGATATGCATTAGTGACTTCCTTATTTTCTTTGTTAAGACAAATTCATTTGGAGGATTTAATGCGATTTATGAGAGAAGATGAAGCGGCAAAGACGATGCATCTCTTTGAAGGAACTTCCGAGGGCAGGGGAATCAGCAAGCGAGCACTTAAGAACTGGGTGGTAAGCGATACAATTTGCTATTCCTTTCCCCCGTCTCATCCATTTGTCTCTGTTGAATTTTCATGATCGTCGTTATGTTGGTTATCATTGGAATCGATGAAAACGCTTAATTCTACCACGAGGAGTTGTGTATGTGTTAACGATTCCATACGTGTGAGTTAGTAAAAAATCCCACATCCGGAGTTGTGAAAAAGAAGAGATTAATATATAAATCTAGTGCGCTAGTCTACCTAATGCCAATTGATCTAGTGACAGGTACATCACTTGGGCTTAGGGGTGTATATCAGTCGAGCTGAGCTGAGCTCATAGCTTGCTGAGCTTGCGAACTTCTGGCTCCATAGGCTTGGTTTGGTTTGGTTGAGCTCGAACCAACCTCAGGTTCCTCGAGCTAAGCTCACCTTATTTTGGATCATTTAAGAGGCTTGTTTAGGCCTAATCTTGCCTCATTTAGGCCCAAATTTGACTGTATTAGGTACATATAGCCTTGTAATTTCGAGAAAGATAAGCTTGTTTAGGCTTATTTAGGCTCATGAGCGTGATCTCAAGTTTCAGTAGGCTAGGATCCAATTTGTTAAGCTAAATGAGCCAGATTGGCTCATTTACACGCGTAGATCTTATACGCTAACTCAGTGAATCTCGCTCAGGCCTGACAAAATTTCTCTCTGAGATGCATTTATGGAAAAATTCCTGTTGCTTGCGACTTAACCTCCCATCCCCCTGAGTTTTATTTTTGTCAATTTTTTTTTAATAATCAAGAGCTCGGATCTTCGATTTTTATTTCACTTCTGCTTTGATATGTTTATCAGGTGAATGTGTTTAGAGAACGAAGAGCTCTCGCACTCTCTCTCAACGACACCAAAACGGCTGTAAACAAGCTTCACCACCTGCTGAATGTTCTTGTCGGGTTTGTGATAGTGATCATCTGGCTTCTCATTCTCGGTGTTCCGGTTACTCACTTCCTTGTTTTCATAAGTTCCCAGCTGCTCGTTCTCGCATTTATGTTCGGGAACACTTGCAAGACGACATTTGAAGCCATCATCTTCCTCTTCGTTATGCATCCTTTTGATGTTGGTGATCGTTGTGAAATCGAAGAAGTTCAGGTAAATTTTTAGTTTCTTCCTTCGAATGGAGTCTATAATGGTAGAATATCATTGCAACTGTACATTAGATGCACAGAAAGGGCAACATGTTTTTGAAAAAGTACAAGAGCACTGACTTCATCACTGATTGCGATGTCATTTTGTTCCAAAAATGAAAGAAACAAAGAACAAAAAAAATTCAACTACAAAAAAGAAATAAGCTTGACTCAAGATCTACGTGGGTTGACCGATTATGCTTACGTTCGCAGAGATACGGATATTTTTCACTCTCTTTTGGAAAGAGTACAAAAGAAACATTACAACTTCAAATCCTAGGCAAGAGTGTATGTATAGCCACATAAAACCGTAGTGTGCCTAAAAAACACCCTCTGTTGGGCCTAAAGAACCCAAGGTCGAAGAATTCTTTTCTCACTATACCCATTACGCGCTCCATGGACATGGCTCACTACATAACACTAGGCTCCACATAGGAAACCCAACAAATTTCATCATTGATTGCCACGTCATCCACCATACCATCATTGAGGTCACTTATGATGCCCCATAACATGTTCGTTTTTCAAGTATGTTGCGCTTCTTGTGTTTACAGTACATAATAATTTTCTTTTATTTTTCGTTATGATATAGTGTTAAGATGATTTGTCTTTGTTTTTCTACTTAAGTGAAATCTCGAGACGTCTCATCTCTTTTCCGTTTCGTTTGCAGATGGTCGTGGAGGAGATGAATATATTGACTACAGTGTTTTTAAGATACGACAACCAAAAGATAGTTTACCCGAACAGTGTTTTAGCCACCAAGCCAATCAGCAACTACTATAGGAGTCCAGACATGGGAGATGCCATCGATTTCTGCGTCCACATCTCCACTCCTGTTGAAAAGATCGCTCTTATGAAAGAACGAATTACACGGTCAGCATGAAACAAATATCTTTTCTTGCTAGCAATTTTTACGCGATATTACTAAAACTCTATGGTTAGGTTAGAGTATAAAATCATTGTTGACCCTCCATGTAAGAGCTTGAATTTTTTCATAATAGTTGGTTCCTTAACAAGTATTAAACCTCTGTGACCAAGAAGTCTCAACTTCATGCTAAGGAAACGAAGCAAAAGAATAATGAGAAATTCAATGAGAAAAAGAGAACAAGACACAAGATTTACGTGGCTCTACCAATTGTGCCTATGTCCACAATGTTATAGAGATTTCTCACTATCTTTTGAGAAGAGTACAAGAGAATGTTGCCTCTCTCGCATCATACCTCGCAACAGTAGGCAGTATATATACCCACATAAAACTCTAGTGCGCCTGACAACATCCTTAGTTAGGCCTGGGTCCAAAACAAGCCTGAACCTACGTTCCATAGATATGACCCATTACAAAATAAAACCAGACTCGACACAGAAAACCCAATACTTCAAACTTAATTGCTTTTACTCTTTATATGGAGTTTGGTATGGAGTGGGAGGCATAATGGAGTATACAGTCATTTTTAGCTTTCATCGAACAACTTAAACTTTTGGAATAATCGGTTCTTTAGCATTCTTGTTCACAAAAAGTGACCTGGGTGCTCGTTTTCATACAGGTACATTGAGAACAAGAAAGAACACTGGTACCCAGCACCGATGATAGTGATGAGGGATGTGGAGGACATGAACAGAATCAAGTTTTCAGTGTGGCTTTCACACACCATGAACCACCAAGACATGGGGGAGAGGTGGGCAAGAAGAGCCCTTTTAGTAGAAGAAATGGTCAAGATTTTCCGGGACCTCGATATCGAGTATCGCTTGCTTCCCATGGACGTTAACCTTCGGACATTACCGGCCTTGGTCTCCAACCGCCTTCCCTCTAACTGGACTGCTTGCTCGAGATGATTCAAACCCAGGAAATTTTCGTTATAACGACTAAGTTAAAACATGGGTTGACATGTATATTGTATTATTATGTAGTTCTAATTACCGTAGGACTCTATTTCGGCATTGTGTTGTATTTTATACGTTTCTTCTCTATATATGTGACGAACTAGTAACTCTAATATTCAGATCGTCTGTTCTATGTTTGGTCTCTTAATTTTAACGTTATGATTAACAGGGTGTATGAGGAAATTTGGTAGATAGATCTTATGTATAATTTATTTCTGCTATACAATAATATGATAGAGATAAAATACTATGACATGTATTTTGCTCGAGATTTGAGCTAAGATGATTGAATCACCCACCACATGGGCAGTCTGCAAATATTGTTTTGGTCTTGGTGTAGTGAATATTATTAGTTTGTCAGAATTATTGTCTGCAAAATGACCCTAATATGTCCATGAATTGCGGAGATTGTTGATTATTAAAACTCTGAAGTTAAGCGTGCTTGGGAGAGAGTAGTATCAAAATGGGTGACCTCTTGGGAAGCCCTCGTAGTGCACCCTTCAGGTTGGAGGTTCTCGAAAACAGCCTTTCTAGGCTGCATACATTCACCCCCCGAGGCCCCTGCTTAGGCGGGAGTCCTTGGGACACTGGAAATGTATGTTCACTATTGGTAAGAAAACAAGATAATTTATTTTCTTTTACATTAGAACTTGCATACTTCAGAGGAGAATATATATATAAGCACGTAGATTTAAGTGTGCTTGTGAACACCATTAGAAAATCAGGTCCAGACGATTCTCCACTCCGTAGACATGATCAATTATAAAATAAAACAAGTTTCACACAAGAAGCTCAACATTTATACTACAAGTTTCACACAAGAAGCTGAACATTTATACTTTAAGTAAACTGTCATCGAACATATCATTGATATATTCCATAATATATGCACAATGATACAGATTAAGGAATTTCTTATTATTTATACACATAAAGTAATAATTTTTGGCAAATTTTAGAAAGTTAAGTCAAACTTCCATCATTGTCGCGGAAGCCATTGTAGCTAGGGAAGCGCTGTTTCATGCAACGAGGATCGGAGCAAGCAAAATCATTCTGGAGGGTGAAAATAAGGTTGTTACCAGAGCACTCAATGAGACTTATTTGAAGTCGGAAGACATTTTTTGGTGCTCTTAGTGCTTCAGTTGAGCATATTTTCTTCAATTATTACTTCAGAAAAGCTAATGGATCAGCTAACTAGTTGACAAATGCTGGGCATGAGAGCTCGGGTTTTTCAATTTGCCGTCATGCTCTCTCCCAACCCTTTCTTATTATTTCTTGTGCTGATGCCTTATGTTTCCCTCTCAGAAGAGGGCAATCCTAAGAAGCCTCGTCTTTACCTTTTTTCAAAAAAAAATTGATTGTAATTCATACAAAATATATAAAACAACAACAACAAACCCAGTGCATCAAGGGCTCCTGCCTAAGCAGGGTCTGGAGGTGGATGTACGCAGCCTTACCCTTTCAGGGTGTAACCCTGCCGAGAGGCTGTTTCTGAGGGCCCCCAATCTTATAGGGTTGGCGACACGAGGACTTCTCAGGAGGTCACCCATCGTGGTACTACTATCGCCCAGTCACACTTAACTTCAAAATTTTAATAAAATTCGATAAATTAGTGCCTGATAAATGAACTCTTCATAAAAAATATATAACAAGTAATTATGCTAAAAAAATTTAGTAGAAACATTTGTAGTGAAATTTCCTGATATGACTGAGCCCTTCAAATGTCGGTTCGTTGCCAAGAACCTGTCATCGCCGCGCCCAAACGCACCGCCCAGCCCGCGCGCCAGCAACCGCAGCCTCCGACTGTGAGAGAGAGAGAGAGAGAGAGAGAGAGAGAGAGAGAGAGAATGGAAGCGAGGAGGGAGGGTACAGAGGAGGAAGGCGGAGGAGGGTACAACAGCGAGAGCGTGAAGAGGGCGCGGTTGAACTCAACTTTGACCGCGCTTCTTCAAGACCCTTTACTCTCCGATGTCCCCAAACCCCCTTCGTTGTCCGATGTTGACACCCTCCTTCACTTGGAGCTCGGCAGCGCCATGCGGGTCTCCGTCCTCAAGCTCGACGGCTCCTCCTTCGGTACTCTCTCTAAATTAATCACGTTTGGGACATATGACTCGAGTTGGTAGTTCTAATTCAATGATAATTGTTAGAGTATAAAACAAATTCTTGGTTTTCATCCATCGGCTTAAGCCTTTAAGAAATTTTGTTCCTTGACATGGTACCGGAGCTTTGATGACTGAGAGGTTGCGACTTCAAATCCCAACAGCTAAATGGGCATGTGGAACATTCATGCTTCAAGCCCAATGGGCATTTGCGGGAGGGAGCATGT
This sequence comes from Simmondsia chinensis, assembly GCA_018398585.1. Lineage (NCBI taxonomy): Eukaryota > Viridiplantae > Streptophyta > Magnoliopsida > Caryophyllales > Simmondsiaceae > Simmondsia > Simmondsia chinensis. The sequence continues at coordinate 38,821,363 of JAGTTD010000007.1, forward strand.
TAGAATATGAAATCAATCCCCCACCAACACTAGATTGGACTATCAAACCCTAGTTAAGCTTCGCAGTTCTAACGACATCAGTTTCTCTCTGTTGTTTTGACGAACATGTGGCATGCCATCCTTGGTTTTGACTGTTTTTGAGCGTGTCTGTGTGTTCTGTTGATACTATTGCCTCAAAATATGATTTGCTAGAATTCGGGTAAGATATAGTTACCTAATTAGATTAAGATTTCATTTGAATTTTGGAGGAAGACTTAATTATAAAAGGGGCTTATGGTAATGCTTAAAGGAAAGATACGAGAGGTTAGAGTGAATTTGTAAGGGGTGCGTGGGGTACCCGGATAGAGTGAGAGTGAAAAAATCGAGTGTGAGTGGTTTATGTGCAAGTTTGCCTGTGTTTGATCTAAGTATGAAGAGAGTCATAATCATATCGTTTTGATTGAGAGTTTGCTGCATTTATGTTCAAAAGTTTTATGTGAGACATTTTGTAGCTTTTACTGTGCAAAATTTACGTTGTGGTAGGTTTTGTAGCTTTGTCCATGCAAAAATTATATTCGGATTGAGTGATTGTGAGATTGAGTTTTGGTTTGTGATTCAAGATTGTAACTCAAAAACTTAACAATGGATGGGGCACTCATTTGAGTCCCATGATTTTTCTTTCTAGTTGACAAAGGATTTCCACCTAAATTTTTGTGTTGTTTCTGTCGGCATTTTTATGATTCCATTGAATAATTTGTATTTTTCCAAACATGTAATAAGATGTGGTGGTGATGAATACGGCTACTGTGAAGGATTTGAAGCTGGCAATCAAGAAGAAGGTGAATGAGATGGAGCAATCCCAGCTGGGACATCGCCATATTTCATGGTATTTCTCTCTTTTTCCGCAAACCCATTTTCCCATCTTATTTAAGTATAGTTATCAAGATTATAGATACCCTTTCTGTAGTTTTAGGGTTATCTTGCTTGGTTTGTTTTTGTTTAGACGAGTAGAATACTAAAGCTCTAAAGAAGAATTTGGGGAAACTTGGGAGGATTTTTAGAGAATTTTGGGGAGCCTTGAAGAGTGTTGGTATCATGATATGTGGTGAGGGAGAGGTTTATTTATATAGCTAATGTCATATGCTTGGCATTTGACATAGGTCGTAGGTTATCCATTGTTAGTACTGTAAGAAGCATTTGATGGGCAGAACTAATGCCGAGTAGTTCGATTCTCGTGTATAACTAGACGATTGGGTTACTAGTATTTCCAGAGTTCTCCCTGTGTTGGTAATGCGACATTCAGGTGGGCAAGAAACTCAAGGGTGATTGTTCCTGCTAATTCCCATTTTTTCTGAACTTACCCATGGCGTGTGTTATTTATTCTTCTGGCCAACACTCACTGTTGGCGTATCTGGTATAATATTTTATCAACAGTTTCCATAAGCTAGACCTATTCTCAGTTCATCTGGTTTTTCACTTTAGAATGGCAATGCCTGAACCTTTGTTACGAGATGCATTATGTTTCATATGTTTGTCTAAAACTAACTCATATTGTGTATACAACAACAACAACAACATACGCAGTGCCTCAATGGCTCCCGCTTGCGAAGGGTCTGGGAGGGGCAGGTTGTACGCAGCCTTACCTCATCAGGGTGAGACCCTGACGAGAGACTGTTTCCGAGAACCCCCAACCTGGCAACGCATTCATGTCAAAAGGTAAAGGCAAACAAGTAGGCACACACAAACATACACAGAGTAATACGTCTAGGGAGCAGCAAGAGAGAGAGAGAGAGAGAGAGAGAGAGAGAGAGAGAGAGAGAAGGGGGGGAGAGCGAGAGAGCGTAACTCATATTGTGTATATCAAGGTAAAATGAAATTCCCTCGGCAGGTGCACCTCCTTGTTCTTAGATCTGATCTTTGTAGCACTTGTTAGCTATTGAAATATGAAGCTTCTATTTGCATTAGTTCTGTGCTTTTTGCTTGTACCTCTGTGGCTTCGTGTTTCCCCCAAAATATTCATATTTGATAGATGTTAGGATAGGTATTCAAGAATTGGATCCGATTTAGATGTAAGTATGAAGATCTCAAAGAAATTGAAAAGATAAGAGGAGAAATCGAGAAAATAATAATATTCAAATGTACACAGAAAACCCTCAATTGAGGGAAAAAAATCTATCGAACAGAGGAGCAAACAGTCTGCTAAGCTCAGAAAGAGAAATTACAACTAAGTGCCACTATATATATATATATGTACACACACACACACATGTAGGTATGTATGTATGTTTGTATGTATATATATGTATGTATGTATATATGTATTAGTATATATGCCGTAGAAATCCTAATTTTCCTTAACAGGCCTACTGGGCCGAGGCAAGAAAATAAAAGGTCCATATCACAAATTTTTGTTTCTAAATTGAGACATTAATTTGAGGCATCATACAACAAAAGATTTTATGGTATGGTAGTTGAATTAGTATACACATCTGAGATAATCACTGGATTATTACCATTTTCTTAACATTTTGTGCTTTATTAATACCTGTATAGGAAGGAGGTGCCTTCAATATCAACTACTTGGAAGAACTCTTTAACCTAGGCATCGATACATGTCGCCATACAAAACCCTAGCCTATAAAACACGCTCAATTGAGCTCGGGTCCAAATTGTTTTCTCTCACATATTGCTCCATAGACCCCACGCACTACAAAAAAGACCAAGCTTCACGCAAGAAACCCAACAGAAAGTGTCCTAGTCCTAGTATGTCAAGGGAATTCGACTTGGCGCCTTCAGAGCATTAAGGTTGGGGTCTAGATCCTGCCACTAGGAGAAAAGAAATTTTTTGGGCCCTCCCATTGTTCTATGGGTCCCAACTCAACCAGTTTTACGTAGAAAAACTTCCGATTGAGCAATGTATGCAACCCGGATTAGTCAAGATACGTAGAAACTGGCTCATCATGAATCTCGTTTGCCAGCCCCCTCCAATTCTCTCTTATCCCTGACCACACCAAAATGCAGGAAACATGTATGGGGCAATTACTGTCTTTGTCATGGTAATGACAAGCTACTCGAAGACAATGCAGCGCTTCAAGATTTCGGCTTACGCAATAATTCCCAGGTATCTATTTGTATCCCAAGTGAGATTTTTGTTTATACTATGTCCTATACTGTTAGTCCTTAGACAGGGTCGTTTAAGACGTCAATCAATTGTGGCCCTAATTTGTTAAGGGTATCTTTTGAAAATTAATTGTATTATGAGTTTGTTTTTATAGCATCTCATCATTCATAGTTGGAGAGATAATGACTTACGTATGATACATCATAAAAGCATGTCAAACATCTATGACATAATAGACCAACATGTTAGCTAATATTATAACATAGAGCAAATTATTTGAGGTGTCTAGGTCAACAAGACGAATCATTTACTAGAAAAGGCATGCACCAATTCAAATTCGCATTGAGCCCCTAAAATCTCTAGAAAGAGCTGAATTTCTCTTTGATATTAGACGCGATATGTATGAATATTGTGGTTATGCAGGTACAATTTACGCCCTTCATTGCATCGAGACTCTCGCAAAGGCATTCGAAGAGGAAAAAGCATCGATTCTTTCACGGTTTAAGCAAGCGTTCCCAAACCGGTACCTGAACTTTCAGTAGCTTTAGCTGTAGTTGTGTTGTTTGTACGTTACCTTATTAGAATTGAATCGGTAATGATATAAGCTCCTAAAGGTGCTCGTTTAGAATAGATCTCTGTAAAGCTTTCATTTCAGTCATGTTACTCGTCTATGATTATAAACGTTAAATACTCATAATGGATTGATTCCTCTGAAAATAGAGGATAGTGAACTAGGTTCCTTTTGGGTACTGAACCACGTAAATTGTTGTTTGTTTTTCTTCGCTTTCGTTCGTTCAGTTTTTCCCGGTGTCATTTTGCTGTTATTTCGGTTTGTTTGTGTGGTACCTGATCAAATTTCTAGGATTTTGGGTCGGTTTATCAGACCTAAAACCTAACAATTATTATGTATTATAATTCTATATGAAACTTTTTTTTTTTTTTTTTTTTTAACTACAGCACTGTATGGCTATCTTTTGTTACGAGACTTATACATTGATTTCCTGATTGGATTATCTTATTTGGCGATCTACTGGTGCGGTGAGAGAAAATGACCTGGGAAAATAAATTATTGAAATACTATACGGTAAAATTTATTACTTTCTACGTCAAAAATATTAGTAAAAAGTTTGTTGACTTATAAAAAAAAATTATATGTGGTTACCGGCACGAGTGTCACAACTTCTTTTGTAATACGGATAAATACCTTTTTTTCTAATAAAAAAAATATAAATATGTATTTAATATTAGCAATTATATGCGTAATTTATTAACAACGTGTATGACTGCACACTCACATACATGGGGTGGACTTGGAGAATGGGCTTTATATGAGCCCATTTAGCTGTTAGGCCCAAGTTAGGTTGTCTACGATTTTACTCGCATTATCATTTATATGATATGGTATTAGGATTATTTACATTTTGATGCCCTTGGGGATTAAATAAAAGGCTTGTGACTTTTTTATTTATTTTCTTAATATCTCATCTTTTCTTCGTATTAATAAATAAGGCTCTCCCGACATAATGAGGTCATTTTCCGGGGAGAGAGTTGACATGAGAAGTCGCTTTAAATACCCACTACAATATACTGACGAAAATACTCATCTTGACGTGGCAAGTCACTTTAAATATTCACTAAACTGAGGAAATATTAATGATTGGAAATGGGGGACTTTTCCTTTTTAAAAAGGGGGTCATGAGGGATAATTTTTATCAATATACTATATTGGGTATTTAAAGTGATGTGCAATATAAGCTTTCTCTCTGGAATATGATATCATCAAGCCGGACAAGGTCGTACTTATTCATACGAAAAGATCTAAGTACAGGAAAAACAAATAAGAAATATTAGGATCTTTTTTGTTATTTTCACAAATATAGGCACCGGAAAATAAATAATCCTAAGTGTTATATTTAATTTAAAAAATACATGTTGTATTGATCCAAACTTTCAAAATTGAAATTTTGCAATAATCAGAAACATAATTATTAGTAAATTGAAAATACAAAGTGAATATAATAATAAATAATAAACACATGTTAGCTGGTGATGATTATGTAAGTGTGATGAAATCCTGACATATAATTCATATAATATTAAAGTTTATATTAAAAATGTTTGAATTTTACGGTTTTAAATTAAAGTTGAATTAAAACTGAAGTAGATTAAAGAAATGGCACTAGGCAATCCATGCATCATCATGCATGCATGTTCATCATCAATGTGCATGACTTTCTATTCTCTCTCCTAGGTTTTATCTTTACCCATTATATATATCTTATTAAGTATTCGGTCCTCGATGGCGTCTTTTGTTGATGACTCATATTGGAGTTATAAAAGAAAATACATCAATATGTAAACCTAGCGAGTTATTCCGCTTAAGGCCAATTGTTGTGGCCAGAGCGGGTTGATGATCCTGAATTGTTGTTTGATGAACTTGTCATCGTTAAGAGTGGTGCATTTAAGTTTGTGCGCCGAGAGCCTCTGTAGTGAATGTTGGATCCAATTGCATATCGTTCACAATTGGACCGGAGAAGGCGATGGATGCGTTTGAAGTAGACTTACATGTGACAAAAAGTATTGAGGACACCACATGTGAGTCTTGTAGAATCTTACATGGGAATTGTGAAAATAGATTAATACATATAAGTCGAGTTACTTCACCTAAAGCGAATTGGTTTTAAGATAAAACCCCACTTGAGCTTATATGTAGACCTTATGCAGGCGAGTTCCGTGGGTCGAGTCTAAAGGCCCAGTAAAACTTAAAATCTTTGACCTCCGGTAATCATCACTACTAGACCAAACCTTACTCGGTGAAAATTACAAGTATATACAAACCATAAGTGTAAAATATGGGACAGAAGTTGACCCATGCATGTCCTATTTCTCTTTTGCTTTATGGGAAAAAGCTCCCAACGCTTGAAAGTGTCCCAAAAAGTATGCAAAATGTCACCAGGTTGACGCTCTATATGTCATCATTGTAAATCCCTCAAAGTTAAAGTAAAGCTCCCTCCAATGCTACTCCCCATGTGTGTATATATTATAGTCCCATGCCCACCCTCATATTTATTTAATATATGGTTTTCATATCACATTATATTTGTTATAAAGTCCTTGTGTTGCCAACCCTATAAGGTTGGGGGTTGCTCGGAAACAACCTCTCAGCGGGGTTACAATCTAAAGAGCTAAAACTGCGTACATCCACCCCTTGACCCTGTTTAGGTGGGAGCCCTTGGAGCACTGAGTTTGTTGATGGTGTTGTTGTATTATATTTGTTATGAATTTAGTAAATTAACTTTTTTTTTGTATATATTTAGAGACAATATTTGAAAGTCTGCACATGGAAAATAATGATAATGTTATGGCTTTTCTCTGCAGTCAACGTTCAGTAAGGTCCAACTCCAGCTCCAAAGATTGTGTTAGGCTACGATACTACTTGTTATGACTACCCACAAATACAGAAACTCTAAAATATAATAACAATCACAAACGAAAGAGGATTGGGGAGCAAAGTAAAGAACATTGAAAATTACGTGTTTCAGCTAAAGCCTAAATTCATGGGGTGAGTACAAAACACCCACTACGACATGTGTTATTTTTGCTCTCTTGAAGGTGATGTCGTCGGTGGGGTTACCTCTAAGAAAAAGATACTTCGCAAGAAGTAGTCAGTCTGTGCTCTGTCTCTGTCTGATCCTGATAAGAGATGTAGCTCAGGTTGATGAGATCTACTTTGAGGTGTTCCAAGTAACATCAAAGGCCTACCGGATCATTGGTACTCATATTATATTCAGAGGTTTATGTCAAGAAATGCATCTTTCTTGACTTTTGTATTTTAACGAGTTAGTATAGATATGATTCATTTGGCTATTGTGCTTCAGGAGTTGGTGCGGAATAAGCGTATAGATGTATTGGGGCATGTTTTTGTATTTTAGGAGTTGGCATTATGGTAGTCATTTAGGTGCTCTAGGTGTTTTGAATTTTTTTGCTATGTTCATTTTTGCCCACTTGGGTTGGTTTCTCGAGCTCCACTTCGTAGATGCGCCGGTTTTATATTGAGAATTATCTCTCTAATTATCAAAAAAATGTCGTTAATGTTGATGGTTGATTTTGAAATATTTAAACTTTCGAAGGTCATTTTTTCTATAATTGGTAAGAAAAAGCTTGCAATACTGATTTTCTAAAATATTATAACTGTGTGAGAGTCAAGTAAAAAATGACAACTTTTAAATATAATTTTTTTGCAAATAAAGACCCTTTAGGTTAATAGAAAGTGAATAAGAGGGCCTAGAAACTAGAGGAATGAACAATAATGGAAGTGATTTGAATGTATAGCTACAATTTGTAGGGATATTGCACCAATTTGAGTCTCCAGAACTTGACCCTCGAGCTGTGGGGGAATAACTGTAGAAAGAGAGAGAGAGAAAGGGCTAGAAAGATCGGTACGGACCTATTTTTATTCAGGTCGGGTTGTACCCGACTTCTCAATTTTAGGGTTTCTTTCTTATATAATATATATATGTTCTTTTCTTTTCATAGGGTTTTTAGAGCCGTTTCTCAACCAGAGAGAGAGAGATAGAGAGAGAGTGGAGAATCTTTTTGTAATATTCCACAATTTCAATCATTAAAAGTTATCTACCTCCGCCCGTAGTTTTTCCCATTCTTTGATGGTTTTCCACGTAAATGCCGCCGTCTTCATTGTTTGTTCTCTTTTACCCTGTTATTTACTTCTCAGATCTCATTTTAGTATCTAAATCAAACCCACATCCGAAGCATTTTTCGCCTTACAATAACAGTTTTATTTATAGCTGTAATTATTGAGGTCCTTGAGGATGATGCTCGGGCTTCATAATATTATAATAACAGTGTTATAAGCAGGGTCCTCTTATGTTTGGATATGGTAAGGGAAAGCAAAAGAAGAAAAACAATGAGAGGTTAAGGATGAGTGTAAACACGGTTGTAATACCTCGGTTGATATAGCAAATGGCGTTGCTCCTTCTCAGTGGACATAGGCTTCAACTAAAGCTTGAAAACACCGTTATATCTGCTATTTTGATTTAAGTTACGGTATTTATGAGTCATCATAACAGTATAATATCATTAAAAAAAGGCTTAGGAGTAGAGAGAGAGAGAGGGGGAGGGGCTCAATCAATCATCATCACTTTCTCTCTCTTTTCTCTCTCAAAATGTAATCTTCGTTGGGCTCATGATTCATGTCTTGAATCTCAACTCTCCTTTTCCGCTTACCAAACACACACTACCCCCCTTATCATTATCCCCCCCACGTGACTCTCACGTGCTTTGAATTGACACTCTATTGTCCTTTTACCCTACCGGCCATTAGTAAAGTCTCTAAAAAGTAATATCCGTGGTTTGAAATCGAGCTCCACTTCATCACATTCAGTATGAAAAAGATGGCATATGAACTAAAACTTGAGCTTATACTAGACCAAATGACTTGTACACTTTCTTTTCTTTTTACAGAGGTAAGGAATAGAACTCCGTAGTTAAGCATGCTTGGGCAGGAGCAGTGCCGGGACAGGTGACCTCATGGGAAGTTCTCACCCTTAGATTGGGGGCACTCGGAAACAGCCTATCTTCAGGGTTAATACCCTGAGAGGGGAAGGCTGCGTACATCCGCCATTCCCAGACTCTGCTTAGGCGAGAGCCCTTTGAGCACTAGGTATGTTGTTGCTAAGGAATAGAAAACGTTGAAAAACCTAACGTGTCTGTCTGAATAAGAATTATGAATAACAAACACCAAGTAAGCAAATCCAAGTTAAAGGGAACGGTCACAGCATGCCTCTTGTTGGCTAACAATTTTGTTGCTCGGTTTGCTTTTCTGAAACAAAAACGAAAGAGCAAGATTTGCTAACAAGATTGACAGTTAATTGACCCGTACATGACTCAAAGTTAGCCATGTAAGATTTCTAAACTTAAATTTCCCTAACTTGGTTAATTCAAACCGAGAAAAATTATATACACATTCATACATCTCAACGCTGACAAGCACGGGCTCGCATATGGATTTTATTTAATAATTCTCAATATTGGTGCAGTTTGGGTCTAAGTAGGGTTGCATGCATGATGTAGTATACTCTTGCTTGAATTATCGGCCCCCAAATTGTTCCAATGGTTGCTCGGGTTCGAATCCTGCAACTACCTTCCCCAAGCATTACCAATGTTAAAAAAAAAAAGGAAAAGAAAATTTTGCTTGAATTGCTATAGTGATATGATTCTTTTCGACAATTAGAACGAAAACTCTCGATACAAAATCCGACGCACTCACGGAAGTGGAGCCCCAAAAAATCCACAAGAGCGGGACAAAAATTTCAAAGCCTAACTTAGGAATTTAAGTTATGTCTTCTTCTATACCATCCTCCGAAGTTAAGCGTGCTTGGGTGATAGTAGCACCAGAATGGGTAACCGCCTAGGAAGTCCTCATCCCTTAGATTGGGGGTACCCTGAAGGGGGAAGGCTACGTACATCCAACCCCCTCTTACCATGCTTAGGCGGAAGCCCTTTCAACACTAAAAATGTTGCTTTTCTTCTTCTATTCCGTCATTTTTTTCTTCTTTTCTTTATTTGTATCTTTCTAAGATTTTTTTGTTATACTATTTTGAGACATATAATTATAAAAAAAAAGTCTTAAACTTTCGAATCCGACCTCTTCTCAACTCTCCTCGTAAAAAAAAAACCCTCTAAATATATAGTCAAGTGAAAATTTAAGGATTTTAGGAATGATTTTCTAAAAAAATTATAAGGTTATTTACTCCAAAAGTTCCTGTACTTTGCTAAATGTGTAAATTTAATATTTGTACTTTTAATTGTATCAATTTAGTCTTTATATTATTTATATTGTGTCAATTTAGGCCGTAAAGTAAAATTTATGTTAGTTTTTTGATGAATTTTCAACGGCTCGGCAACAAGTTTGGTTAAATTGAGTCAATGAGTAAATTTGTAGTAAATTACTTGCATCTAATATAATTGTACCATTAAAAATTACGTCATTAACTTAACTTTAATTCGATTATAGGATTAAATTAACACAATAAAAAATATAAGAACTAAATTAATACAATAAGTAAAGTATAAGAATCTTTAACGTAAATAATCCAAAATTATAATAATTGTTTGTATAAAAAAAAAAACCCTAAAGAAAACCCTCAAAAAACATGATACAGTGAAAATTAAAGGAGATACAATTGTGAACAATATTTACTGTTATTTTCACCATGAAACTTACTACCACACCCCATTTAATGAGAGTTTTTATTTAATGCACATTCAATACCTCACTGTTTAATCTTCAAAATTAATAAATAAAATAAAAATAAGACCTGACGAGTCAATAAAATCTATTAATGCTTACTTACCACACCTTTTTTTTTTTTTTTACCAACCCTACTATTTTTTTAAATTATTTATACTTTAGTACTTTAATATTTTTAAAAATAAAAAAAAATTTTAATTTTTTTAAATTATTAAAAGAGCTTTAAATTTTTATTGTATTAGTAAAAAGGCTAATCTCTAACTTAATGACATCATTTTCTATCGATGGAGCTGACATGTGAACTGTTTTTTTCATTAGTGCTATAGTAAAATGATAAAAGTACCATTTAATACTCTTACTCTTGCTTTATAAGCGCAAAAATTGATATATTATATTACGTAAAAACTATCTGTTTTTACTTAATTTGTTTAAAAGTATGATTTTCCTAGGGTATCTTTATCATTTTATTATAGTATTAATAAAAAAATAGTTGTTATTACGGCTTTATAGCATTATCGTCTCAGATAGTGGATTTTTTATTAATAGGACAAAACAATAGGGGCTTATTTATTAATACGATAAAAACTTAGAAATGCTTTTATTAATTCAAAGATATCAAGGTTATTTTTATTATTTTGAAAAAATTTAAGGTACTAAAATATAAGTATATTTTTTTTTTAATAATTAAGTGAAAGGAAGAAAATTCTAATAAATACAAGAGACAAAAAGTTTAATGTTAAAAAGTAAAGTGGAACAGAAAAGGAAAGAAAATGAAACTCAGAGATTGCACAACGTGATCAAATTCAGGTGATAAAAATAATATTCACCTTAAATATGGTTTGTGAAAATGGTTTCTTTACGAAGGTGTTGGGAGTGTAAGCACAACGGAGCGTGGAATAGATGTAAAAATTAATATACGTGCGTTCCCGAGCAACGGTAGAAAGAGATGCCATGGCCTCCAACTAGCCTTCGAAACCGGGTAATTACCTTCGACCTTTTGATTTCAAGAATGAAGTCGCAATTAGAATGTGAGTTTTGAAGATTTTTAATGAATAATTATTTAATAATATAATATATCATAAGTTAAGAATATAAATGAAGTGTAGTATGTCAAGCCCTCGTTTGATTGATACAGAAATTAAATTTTTTAATAATTTAATTCATATGTCAATTTTTTAAGGAATAGGTAAAATATGTTTGATAATCAAGGTATATAATAAAATTTTATTGAAAATATTAGTTAAAAACGAATGAATTAGAGCTTATCTATAAGGTAAGGTAAGTGATTTCTTACATTTGAAGTAATTAAAAATTGCTTAGTAAATTTTACTTCCTGTATTCTACTTATGTATTATAAACTAAACGATAACTTATATCAATATTTTTTATAAAATTATATTTTTATATTTACTTCTTGTATACTAAACGAGGCACCGATAGTGAGAAGGAAGGGGGAAAGAGACTAGACCAGGAAGGCTGAGAGAATTTACTGAAGTCTAATGATTACATTTGGTGTGTGAATTTTGCATTTTCACATCGTTTCAATGCCCTCTGCCTGCCACTTTATCCCCCCTCTTTTGTACTATGCCCCTTCTTTACTTGTTAATATAATTCAAATAAATATTAATCATTAAAGTATATAATATCATTTTATACTAGATTGGTTCCGTATGATGTACGAATGGTATTTATTGGTAATTATATTTTATATCCGTAATTTTTTATATCAAACTAACATCTTGTTTGATCAGCTGTTCATAATGTTGTTCAATTTACATAATTCTCATAGTAGTAACTGTAAAAGTTTTCAATAAAAAATAAGACAAACTATATTTTTCATTTTAAGTCATTAACAGGGACTTTATTTGTTTATTTTTCTTTTACGGATTAAATACAGAAAGTCTTAAATTAAAAATTTATTATTATTATTTTTATTTTTTTTGTTATGTGAGGTTTACTTGATTTTCTTTTATGGACTAAATATAAAAAGTCTTAATTCGAAATAATTAAAGGTGTAACCGGTATCCTATTCTTGGATTACATAAAAGAAGTATTAAAATAATAATATCTTGCCCTAATATTTCCTTTATTATTTTTGGTTCTCGGTGGCCTTTTTTTTTAGAACCCTTTTTAATTTTTTATAGGTTAAATACGAAAAGTCTTAAATTGAAAATATGTTTTCCTTTTTAATTTTTGGAACTTTAATGAATTAAGTTTTTTTATACCTTAGTTTTGCTGTATAATGAGTAGATCTTATAAACCCAAGTCAAAATTATATACCTCACCGGGTTAAAATAAATCCTTTCTAGCAGTAAGCACGCGAAATGTCGCACTTAGTGGACTAAATATGAAAACTCTTTATTTTTTTTTTTTAGTTGTCGGAGGTCTAACCCGCGCCCAGTTCTTGGATTACATAAGAAAAGTCTTTAAATTAAAAATTTACTACTTTATGCACGAATATACGTTTGCTATAGTGCACTAGGGTTTTTATCAAAGTAACCCAACTATAACTTTTCTAACCCAAAAATAATCAAATTCAAATAATTCGATTTTAAAAGATATTGAATTGGTGGTTCAGTGTGGCGCATGGTATAACACTCTGGTTTATTTTGGGAGAAAAGTTGGTGGTGCGTAATTTTTTGACTAAGAGATATTAGGATGGCAATGGGCTCCACCTGATCGGAGCGAGTATAGATAATTGTTATGTGCACACATTAAAAAGGTACGGGGTGGGTAATGGATGCCCGCGGGTAGGGGTACGGGTTAGTCACCGGCGGGGCGGGTACGGGTATGCACTTCATACCCGTGGCGGGTCATGGGCTGCATACCGGAATAGGATTTGGGTCGCGAGTGCGGTTATTTTTATTGTGTAGTACGTAGATCTTATAAACTAAAGTCAACGGGGTGGATACGGGTATAAGTGGGGACCCGCCCCGCCACGCTCCATACCCTCTCCGCATGCCTCATACCCATTATACCCGGCTCATTTTGTACATAGTTAACCTTGAAATTTAAAAAATAAGGGTTTAAATTCAATAATCCAAAATATTTAACAGTGTTAAAAAAAAAATTGCTTTTAAAAATAGTATTAAACAAATAATATGAGCGGGTATAGATAATCATTTTGTACATACATTAGGGCAATAAAGTGGTTACGGGTATAGGATTTGGGTGGCGGGTACGGGTATGGAGAAAGCACCCCGCACCCGCCTCGGCCCATTGCCATCCATTTGATACTTTGAGATATAGTTGTGAAACTTTTAGATTAATTGTTGTTGGGTATGCACTTCATACTGGTGGCGGGTAATGGGGCGGGTACGGGTATAGGATTTGGGTGGCGGTTACGTTTAGTTTGTTGTCTAATGCGTAGATCTTATAAATTAAATTGAAACAGGACAGGCTCGGGTATAAGTGGGCAACGGCCCAGGCACGCTTCATACTTGCCCCGCCCCGCACCATACCCATCGTGATCGATTAATTTTGTACATAGTTAACCTTGAAATAAAAAAATATGTGTTTAAATTCAAGAATCGAAATTTAGAATTAAGTTTTGTTGTATCTTAGTTTTATTATCGAATGCGTAGATCTTATAAACCAAAATCAAACTTTACACACCTCATACCCACCATACCCGTTTTATATTGTACATAGTTAACCTTCAAATTAAGAAATAAGTGTTTAAATTTAATAATCCAAAATCATTATCAATGTCATAAAAGAAATACTTTGTTTTTAAAAATAGTATTAAATAACTAATAGGAGCAGGTATAGATAATCGTTCTGTACGCATATTAAGGAAGCACAGGGCAAGTAATGGATATCCGCGGATAATGAAGCGGGTAGGGGTAGGGGCCTGTAACCGCCGGGGTGGGTAAGGATATGCACTTCATACTCATGGCCGGTAATGGGCCAGGTACAGGTATAGGATTTGGGTGGCGAGTGCGGTTAGTTTTGTTATTTAGTGCGTAGATCTTATAAACCAAAGTCAAACGGGGCAGGTATGGATATAAGTGCGGACCCGCCCCACGACGCTTCATGCCCGGCCCACCCGACTTCTTACCCACCATATCCGGTTGATTTTGTGGCAATGAGGCGAGTGAAACCCTCTACTTGCGGGTAGGCACCCCGTTTGGAACGGGTACAGGTATAAGTGGAGACCTACCCTGCCCCACTCCATACCCACTTCGCCTCACCTCATACTACCATACGCGCTTTATTTTATACATAGTTAACTTCAAATAAAAAAAAATATGTATTTAAATTCAATAATCTAAATTATTTATCAATGTTATAAAAGAGATAATTTGTTTTTAAAATAGTATTAAATAACAAATAGAAGTGGGTATAGATAATCTTATTTATCAATGGTTAAGAAAATAATTTGTTTTGTAAAGTAGTATTAAATAACTAATATAGGTAGGTATATATAATCGTTTTGTACGCACATTATTGTAATGGGGCGGGTACGGGTATATGATTTGGGTGGCAGGTGTGGGTATGGAGGAGGGCCCCCGTACCCGCCCCATCCCACCCCACCCCATTACCCTCCCTTTGATACGTTGAGACATAGTTGGGTTACTTTTAGATTAATTATTGTTGGGTATCCACTTCATACTCGTGACGGGTAATGGGATGGGTATGGGTATAGGATTTGGTTAGTGAGTACTGTTAGTTCTGTTATCTAATGCTTAGATCTTATAAACCAAAGTTAAACGGGGCGGGCTAGGGTATAAGTGGAGACCCGCCCAGCCATGCTCCATACCCGCCCCGGCCCACCCCATACCCACCAATGGTTCATTTTGTATATAGTTAACCTTGAAGTTAAAAAATATGTCTTTAAATTCAATAATCCAAATTATTTATAAATGTTATAAAAAAAATAATTCGTTTTTAAAAAGAGTATTAAATAACTAATATGAGCAGGTATAAATAATCATTTTGTACGCACATTAGGGTAATGGGGCGGGTATACAGGTATGGAGGAGGCACGCTGTACCCGCCCGTTCCATTGTCATCCCTTTGATAAGTTGAGATATAGATGGATTACTTTTAGATTAATTATTGTTGTTTAATCTACAAATACATAACAATTATTGATATTTAATATACAAATTAATTAGGTGATCAAAAAAAAAATTTTAAAGAAAAAAGGGAAATAAAAAGGTAAATATGTAAGAATTAGGATTGAAAAACAAATTAAGGAAAAAGGAAAAATTAAAGAAAAAAGGATTAGGTGAAAAAGGTAAATAAAGAAAAAGGAAAAATCTTAAAAAAAAAAAGATTGGGGGTGGGGGGCTTTTGCAGGAGTTCTAACTTCTCTATTATATATACTAGTTTCGTTCTCGTGCGATGAATGGATAGTATATATTGATCATTGTATTTTATATCTGTGATTTTTTGTATCGAATTAAGATCTTGTATGATCAGTTGTCCATAATGTTGTTTAATTTATATAATTCTCATAGTAATAACCGAAATAGTTTCCAGTAAAAAATAAGACAAACTATATTTTTCATTTGAAGTCTTTAACAGGGACTTGAATTTTTTTTCTTTTACCGATTTATTTTTTTATGGATTAAACACTGAAAGTCTTAAATTAAGAATGTATTATTTTTTTATTTTTGATTATGGGAGGTATACTAGATTTTTTCTTATGGACAAACTACGAAAAGTCTTAATTCGAAATTGTTGGAGGTGTAATCAGTATCCTATTCTCGGATTACATAAGAGAAGTATTAAAATAATAATATATTGGCTTAATATTTCCTTTATTATATTCGGTCATCGGATGCCTTTTTTTTAGAACAATTTCTATTTTTTTATAGGTTAAATACGGAAAGTCTTAAATTAAAAATATGTTTTCCTTTTAATTTTTGGAACTTTAATGAATTAAGTCTTTTCGTACCTTAGTTTTGTTGTGTAATGCGAAGCGAAATGTTGCACTTCGTGGACTAAATACGAAAAATCTATTTTTTTTTTTTGGTTTGTCGGAGGTCTAACCCGCGCCCTGTTCCTAGATTACATAAGAAAAGTCTTAAAAAAAATTTACTGCTTTATGCACAAATATACATTTGGCATAGTATAACACTCTGGTTTATTTTGATAGAAAAGTTGGTGGTTGGTAATTTTGTAAGTAAGAAATATTGGGATGGCAATGGGCTCCATCTAATAGGAGCGGGTATAGATAACTGTTTTATATGTACATTAAAGAGGTACGGGGTAGGTAATAGATACCCACAGGTAATGAGGCAAGTAGGGGTACACACAAATAATTTGAAAGGTACACAATATCTTTATGGTATTTCATATAAATGAGTTTAGGGTCACTTTGATTTTGATTAATGGTATAATTTGAAAAGTCTTTATGGCATTTTGTTATCTCATATATCTTCAATGTTTGTCAACCACAATATCTTTATGGTATTTCATATACATGAGTTTAGGGTCACTTTGATTTTGATTAATGGTATAATTTGAAAGGTCTTTATGGTATTTGTACTATAACAAAATTAATATATTATGACTTTGCTTGGTGTACTCAAAATATCGAGGGAAATGTTAAAAATGGAGAGATTTACGTGTAATTGTGGTTGGCGAACATTGAAGATATATGAGATATCGGAGGCATCGTGGGTAATTTAGGAAGTTTTTGAATCTTAGGTTAAAAAAGGCCTCTAGAAGAGTCTAAAATATGGTTTACTTTATATTTTTTAATTAAAAATTATATTGGATATTTTTTTAATACTTTCTTATATTTTTTCCTTTTTTTATTTTTTCTTTTTTCAATTCTACTCTTAAATACCTTTTTATCTCCCTTTTTTTTTCTTATTTTTGGTTTTTGAAGAAAAATTAATAAAATAATTTTGTCACCCTATTATATTGTACAATTTTTATTAAATAACACGAACTAGAAATAAATAAAATAAATAAAATTTTAATTTAAGACTTTTTGTATTTAATTCATAAAGAAAAATAATCGGCAAAAGAAAAAAGGGAAAATAAATTTCCTATTGAAGACTTAAAATAGGAAATACATTAGTCATATTTTTATTTAAGACTTTTAAGGCATACTAATAGTTTTCTCATTGAAATTGACTCAATACCCTTTAAGTTCACCATATAAAGATGTACATTATTTTCGTGCTATTTATAACTAAGGAAATATTCAAAATTCTACCCTTAATATATGAGATACCGAAGGCATTGTGGGCAATATTATAAAAGAAAATAAGTATAGATAATTATACCCGTCCTATTGTCATCCCTAAGTTCACCATATAAAGATATACATTATTTTCGTGCTATTTATAACCAAGAAAATGTTCAAAATTCTACTCTTAATATACGAGATACCGGAGGCATTGTGTGCAATATTATAAAAGAAAATAAGTATAGATAATTATACATGTCCCATTGTTATTCCTTTGATACGTTGAGATATAGTTGTACTACTTTTAGATTAATTGTTGTTGTTTAATCTACAAATCAATACAAAAAAAAGTAAAATAAGAAAGAAGGAAAAAAATAAAATAAGAAAAAGGGATTAGGGTTAAGGGAGCATTTAAAAAAAAGGAAAAATCTAAAAAAAAGAATTGGGCATTTGGATGCTTTTTAAGGGGGGGACAACTTCACAATAAGTATATAGTATAGACTAGGTTCATTTCCGTGCGATGCACGGACGGTATTTATTGGTCACTTTTTTTTATATCCGTGATTTTTGGCATCGAACTAACATCTTATTTGATCTGCTGTCTATAATATTGTTCAATTTACATAATTTTTATAGTAGTAACTGTAAAAATTTTAACAAAAAATAAGACAAACCATATTTTCCATTTTAAATCTTTCACAGGGACTTTATTTGTTCTTTTTTTTTACAGTTTTTTTTTATGAATTAAATACAGAAAGTCTTAAATTAAAAATTTATTATTATTATTTTTTGGTTATAGGAAGTTTACTTGATTTTCTTTTATGAACTAAATACAAAAAGTGTTAATTCGAAATTGTTGAACATGTAACCGGTACCCTATTCTCGGATTACATAAGAGAAGTACTAAAATAATAATATATAGCCCTAATATTTTCTTTATTATTTTCGGTTCTTAGGGGCCTTTTTTAGAAACCTTTTTATTTTTTTATAGGTTAAATACGAAAAGTCTTAAATTGAAAATATGTTTTCCTTTTTAATTTTTTGAACTTTAATTAATTAAGCTTTTTCGTACCTTAGTTTTGTTGTATAATGCGTAGATCTTATAAACCAAAGTCAAAATTATATACCTCACAGGGTTAAAATAAATCCTTTCTTATAGTAGGCACGCAAAATGTCGCACTTCGTGGACTAAATACGAAAACTCTTTATTTTTTTTCGAGTTGTCGGAGGTCTAACCCGCGCCCTGTTCTTGGATTACATAAGAAAAGTCTAAAATAAAAAATGTACTACTTTATGCACGAATATACGTTTGGCACAATGCGTTAGGATTTTTATCAAAATAACCCAACTATAACTTTTCTAACTCAAAAATAATCAAACTCAAATAATTCGATTTTAAAAGATATTGAATTGGTGGTTCAGTATGACGCATGGAATAATGCTCTGGTTTATTTTGATAAAAAAAGCTGGTGGTGGGTAATTTTTTGACTAAGAGATATTGGGATGGCAATTGGCTCAACCTGATAGGAGCGGGTATGGATAACTGTTCCATACGCACATCAAAGAGGTACGGGGTGGATAATGGATACCCACGGGTAATGAGACGGGTAGGGGTACGGGTCAGTCACTGGTGGGGCGGGTACGGGTATGCAATTCATACCCATGGCGGGCCATAGGCTGCGTACCGGAATAGGATTTGGGTGGCGGGTGCGGTTATTTTTGTTGTGTAGTACGTAGATCTCATAAACTAAAGTCAAGTGGGGTGGGTACGGGTATAAATGGTGACCCGCGCCGCCATGCTCCATACCCACCCTGCCTGGCCTCATACCTGGCTCATTTTGTACATAGTTAACCTTGAAATTTAAAAAATAAGGGTTTAAATTTAATAATCCAAATTACTTATCAATGTTAAAAAAAATTTATTTTTAAAAGTAGTATTAAACAAATAATATGAGCGGGTATAGATAATCATTTTGTACATACATTAGGATAATGAAGTGGTTACGGGTATAGGATTTGGGTGGCGGGTACTGGTATGGAGAAGGCACTCCGCACCCGCCTCGGCCCATTGCCATCCATTTGATACGTTGAGATATAGTTGAGATATTTTATATTAATTGTTGTTGGGTATATACTTCATACAGGTGGCGGGTAATGGGGCGGGTACGAGTATAAGATTTGGGTGGCGGTTACGTTTAGTTTATTGTCTAATGCGTATATCTTATAAATCAAATTGAAACAGGACGGCTTGGGTATAAATGGGGACCGACCTAGCCATACTTCATACTTGCCCCGCCCCACCCCATACCCATCGTAATCGGTTAATTTTGTATATAGTTAACTTTGAAATAAAAAAATATGTGTTTAAATTCAAGAATCAAAATTAAGGATTATGTTTTAATGAATTAAGTTTTGTTGTATCTTAGTTTTATTATTGAATGCGTAGATTTTATAAACTAAAATCAAACTTTACACACCTCATACCCACCATACGCGTTTTATTTTGTACATAGTTAACATTTAAATTAAGAAATAAGTGTTTAAATTTAATAATCCAAAATCTTTATCAATATTATAAAAGAAATAATTTGTTTTTAAAAATAGTATTAAATAACTAATAGGAGTGGATATAGATAATCGTTCTGTACGTATATTAAGGAAGCACAGGGCAGGTAATGGATATCCGCGAGTAATGAGGCAGGTAGGGGTACGGGCCTGTAATTGCCGGGGTGGGTAAGGATATGCACTTCATACCCATGGCCGGTAATGGGCTGAGTGCAGGTATAGGCTTTGGGTGGCGTGTGCGGTTAGTTTTGTTGTCTAGTGTGTAGATCTTATAAACCAAATTCAAATGAGGTAGGTATGGGTATAAGTGGGGAGCCGCCCCGCGACGCTCCATACCCAGCCCATCCAACTTCATACTCACCATACCCTGTTGATTTTGTGGCAATGAGGCGGTTGAAACCCTCTACTCGTGGATAGGCGCCCCGTTTGGGACGGGTACAGGTATAAGTGGAGACCTGCCTTGCCCCGCTCCATAACCACTTCGCCTCATCTCATACCTACCTTACGCGCTTTATTTTATACATAGTTAACTTTAAATTAAAAAATATGTATTTAAATTTAATAATCTAAATTATTTATCAATATTATAAAAGAGATAATTTATTTTTAAAATAGTATTAAATAACTAATAGGAGTGGGTATAGATAATCTCATTTACCAATGGTTAATAAAATAATTTGTTTTGTAAAGTAGTATTAAATAACTAATATGAGCAGGTATAGATAATCATTTTATACGCACATTAGGGGAATGGGGTAGGTACGGGTATAGGATTTGGATGGCAGGTGCGAATGTGGAGGAGGCACCCCACACCCGACTTGCCCCAACCCGCCCCATTACCCTCCCTTTGATACATTGAGACATAGTTGGATTACTTTTAGATTAATTATTGTTGGGTATCCACTTCATACCCGTGACAGGTAATGGGGTGGGTATGGGTGCAGGATTCGGGTGGTGGGTACCGTTAGTTCTGTTGTCTAATGCTTAGATCTTATAAACCAAAGTTAAACAGGGCAGGCTCGGGTATAAGTGAGGACCCACCCAGCCATGCTCCATACTCGCCCCGGCCCACCTCATACCTACCAATGGTTCATTTTGTACATAGTTAATCCTAAAGTTAAAAAATATGCCTTTGAATTCAATAATCCAAATTATTTACTAATGTTATATGCACATTAGGGTAATGGGGCAGGTATACAGGAAGCACGCCATACCCACCCGCTCCATTGCCGTCCCTTTGATAAGTTGAGATATAGCTGGGCTACTTTTAGATTAATTATTATTGTTTAATTTACAAATAAATAACAATTATTGATGTTTAATATACAAATTAATTAGGTGATCAAAAAAAAAAAAATTTAAACAAAAGGAAAATAAAAAGGTAAATATGTAAGAATTAGGATTGAAAAAAAAATGAAGGAAAAAGAAAAAAATTAAAGAAAAAGGGATTAAGTGAAAAAGATAATTAAAGAAAAAGAAAAAATTTCAAAATTTAGTATTTGGGGTGGGAATGATTTTTAGGAGGGTGGAACTTCTCTATATGTATATAGATAGATATCAAATAAAATTTATTATTTTTAAAATAATAATACAACAATAATAATAATAATCCCAATATTAGAAGGGCTCTCACGAAAGCAGGATCTAAAAAAATGTACGTAGTCTTATTTTTTTAGATGCTATCATGAAGAGAGGTTGTTTGCGAGAACTCCCAATTTGAAGATCGCGCCATCATGGGGGCATAAAATTCTGAAAGTATGAGATCAACATAGTGTTAGAGTAGTTTATAGTACAAGTCAAGCACTACGAAGCAAAACGTAATGGACGGTAGGTACAGTCAAATAGTCAGCACATATGTAAGTGCACAAGTGCTGGAGTACAAGTACACAAATAAGCGAATAAGTGCATCAATACATGCGCTAATGAGGAAGTCAGGACACCTAGAGACACTAGTGCAAGCAAATATGATGCGCTACTCTAAGCCACTACCTTGGCTACCCCTATGCTTGCTTTCTAAATAGCTTTATCTAAGACTATCTCCTCCCTTAGGTTTAAGTGAGTGAAGTCGTGTCGGATCGTCTTCAACCATATCTTCTTTGGCTCGTCTCTCTCTCTCCTTTCTAGTGTTTTTAAAATAATAATATAATTTATAAATAATAAGAGTTATAAATAATAAAGTTATAAAATTAATTTAAATTTATAATATTATTATGATATTAATAAATTTGGTTTTACATCGAAGGCCAAGAAGACTCAATCATGGTTCTGACGTATTAGCTCAGTAACACTTACATATACAAGTGTTGCGTTTGTATCTCTTTATTTCAATTTTCAAACCCTTTTTCCCCCTAAATTTAATTTAATAATAAAAATACATAATATTTCTATATTTAGGATTTTTTATTTATGATTCTGAGTTTCGTACTATTCTGAACTGTCACAACCCACCCACTATTTTTTCTATAAGAGATTTTCAAACACGTATTTAATTGAAACATAATAGCAAAGAGGGCACCAATACGTTATTAATGGATGCTATTAAAACTCTGAAATTAAGCGTGCTTGGACGAGAGTAGTATCATGATGGATGACCTCCTGGGAAGTCCTCACCCTCAGGTTGGGGGACACTGGGAAACAGTTTTTCTTCGGGTTAACCCCTTGAAGAGGGAAGGCTGCGTACATCCGCCCTCCCAGACCCTGCGTAAGCAGGAGCCCTTGAGACACTGTTTATGTTCTTTTTTTCTTTTATTTAACTGAAACATATTAAGATATATTAATTATATTATATTTTAATATTTAATTGATTAAATATAAGATTTATTATTCTTAATATACTATAATCAATGAACTTTAATATGTGTCACACTTGTTAGAAAGACCCTTCCTATAATTAGCGACAAAAGTAAGCAAATATACAAAATCAATAAAAGAATAGTTTATAAGATAAAAAAAATCAATATAAGAAAATTAGAAGCCGTTAGAAGACTCCAATAACACTAGATAAAAAATAATATTGGAGGAAATAATTCAAAAAGCACCTAAAATGAAACAAGACGAAGTAATGGGAAAAGAAAATAGACGCTCGCCAACAAAATTTTTTGTTACTCTTTTTTGCTTAAGTGCAAAGGTAACCTCATATTACAGTCAGGGTCGAATATAATTCTAAACAACTGTTTAGGATCCCTAAATTTTTAAAGTTGTAATTTTTAAAATAATAATTATTAATATTAATAGAATTTAAAAAATTTTAATATATGTAAAAGGCCTCAATTAAAAATTTTATTTAAAGCCTCAAACATATTAAAATCGATCCTAATTATATTTACTTTTTAGTCTAAGTTTTTTTTTTTTTGGTCAGAATATATATATATATATATATATATATATATTTTTTTTTTTTAAAGTCTAACTCTACGGTCTGCTTTATGATGATGTAAAAATTTACCCACTGCTCTATTTTTACGAAATGTAATATGAAGTGGCCCTTAGCATTAATTGGTGTTGGGTGGAGTGGCTGTGGGTGGATCAACTGCCATAAATAGGAGGTGCACATTTGGTTTTACAATAATTAATTTATAAATAATTTAATTATATATCAATATATTAAAAAATAATTTAATTTTATTTTAACTAAAATATATTAAAACATAATTTGATTATATTTTAAGTAAAAAATAATTTAACTCTAACTTTTTTAATAAAAAATAATCGAAGTCTTACTTTTCTATAAAAAAATAACCCAACTCTATTTTATAACAAAAAATAACTCAGCTCTAAGTTTTTTATTAAAAAATAACTCAACTCTAAAATTAATTTAAAAAAAATACTGAATCAATAGCTAAGTATAGCGCGTGGTATGACGCTCCTATAATATATTTTTGTTGTATATATTTTTGGTTTAGCTAGGTTTCTTTTCTCACCTAACTAAACCAATTGTACCTTTTTTTATATATATAATTGAGTACTACCTCATAAAAGGGAAATAGCCTGGGACAAAGAACAAGCTAAACAATATAGGAATACAACCAGATAACAAGTCAAACTAAAAATATGTAAAAAAAAAAAAGGTATTGTTGGAGTATTGTACTGCACACTACAATTGAGTATTTTTTAAATCCAAATTTTTTGAGTTTGGGTTATTTTGTTTAGAAAAGTTAGAGTTAAGTTTTTTTTTATTATAAAATAGAGTTAAATTATTTTTTAATATAACAATTAGAGTTGGGTTTTTTTTTTAAGTTAGAGTCGGTTTTTTTTTTTTTTTGTTATAAAATAAAATAGAATTATTTTTTGATATATTGACATATAGTTTTGTTATGTTTAGATTAATTGTTGGTTGTTTTTATCATTGAGTTAATAGAATGTTTAAATTTTTATCACTTAGATATTATATGTTGATAGCTTATGAGTTTGTAAAAATATTTTTATTAAAAAAAATTTATTGCCATATATAATTACAATAATATATATGAAATAGTTAATACTTTTGTTGCAGAAATTTACTAGATTACAATAAATATACACCGGATTCCAACAAAACATACATATATTACCGAAATAATGAGTCATCATTTTTTCCAACAAATACGACAAATGACACCTATGCATTACTGGATTTGTTTTTCACATTAACAATTTATAAATTTATAATGAAAATCCACAAATTTTTGACCTATGCAACTGATACAACTTTTGAATGATTAAGGCCCATGAATGGTTTTATACTCCAACATGCTTCCTCCCGTAAATACTAATTGGCCTTAAAGCGTAGATAATGCACAGGCCACCTCATACACTGTGCTTAAATTGTTTAAAATTAAAAGTGGAGGATGTTGAGATTCGAACTTGTGACCTCTATGTCATAAAGGCTCTGGTACCATGTCGAATAATCATCTATTCCAAAAGCTTAGGCTGATGAGTAAAGGCACAATAATGGTTTTATAATCTAACAATACCTTGTTGTAGATATTAAAACGTTGGGATATTTAGGTTATAAATATTCACACCTTGAAATACCGTTTTTTTAAATATATTGAGAGGGAAGGAAAAGCCTCAAACGGGAACATGGTGCTTTTGAAAGCGAAAATCCAAAATAACGCAAAAAGAGAGCTAGATCCTAGTGTTGAGTTGTTCATCAAGATCAAAGCTAAACGTGAAGAAAAGCCCGACCTTAAAACAGGTCTGCCACAATGGTCCTCCACGCACAATGAACGGTGACATCGGAGCAATTAAGTAGCATCGGAAAGAATATACAAAATATTACTCTCAGGGTATGTAATTGATAAATTCACTACTTTAATAAGATAAGCAAATGTGAATTATTTGTATCACTGCTATGCATAATCACTGTACCCAGTAATCTGAACGAATATAGTCCCACTAGTCGAGCTCAGGCTTGATATAAAGGCTTAATGAACTCGAGTTTGATTCGAGCCTTTAATGAGTTTTGAACCGTTATTTAAATTTGGTTAGATAAGATGCTAGTATGTTAAAGACCAAGCTCGATAGTGTAACATATCGAGTTCGTGGGTCCTTATGAATTGTTAATTAATTTTTACCAAATTGAGCATCCATATCGGTTTAGAATTTGCTTGTTAAGTTTATTTAGTTTGCTGTAACTTATTCACTAACTTATCACGCCCTTTGATTTAATATGAGCATGTCTTTATTAATTTATGTTCAGGGTCAGTCCTAACATTGCCGGGGCCTCAAGCGGACATTTTAAATGGGAGGCCTTTCATGTAATAAAATTCTTAAAATTGTAATATTAAAACTTATTAATATTAACATCTAAGACTTTAAAAATACAATCCTCTAAAATTTAAGGTCCTTAAATTTGGGGGCCCTTAGCGCGTGCTTGAGTTGCTTAAGTTTATGTCAGACCCTGTTTATGATGTAAAACAAGTAGTTGAAGAATTCACGGAACAGTAGGACCGCTGAAAACCCAGGCGAATGGGCCATAAGTATTATGAACACTTGCAACTTAAAACAAGAGCGAATTTTATGGGGCCCGTCTGTTATGGATTAAGCTCACCACGGACAACTTTGCTTGGCAAGGTGGAGATAGTGCTTGTACCACCCACACTTGTTCAACAAAGCTTTTAAACCGAACTATGAAAACTTAACCACTTGCCATTGGCCCAGCTATTTCCCCCGAATTCGATCTTCGACGTGTTGCTCTGTCACTCTTGTGTTTTACAATTAATGTACTATAATATTATAATTTTGTATTTTATGATTTCTTTTGTTTTTCTAAATACTACTCAGCATCCGCTGATTGTGTCCTCATTCCAACATTTCTCAAATACAAACCCTCGTGTCGTTGTCTCTCAAATTTCGGCGGACTTCGAGTTCCTTCAATTTTGACATGCTCAATATCAAATTTATGCTTTCATTCTTCATCAATTTAAAATACAAGTAAGTTTATTATGCATGTATGTGTGTGTGTGTGTATTATTTACGTCAAAGGTCCTTGTACTTTTAATTGTGTCAATTTAGTGCTTGAACAATTCAAAATGTATCAATTTAGTCACTTGGTTAAATTTAAGTTAAGCTAATGTAATTTTGAGTAGCAAAATTATGTTAGATGCAAGCAACTTATTACAAATTAATCCGTTTACTTAATTTAACTCAATTCGTGACCGAACTATTAAAAATTTTATTAAAAACTTAACATAAAATTTTCTCTAAGTGTCAAATTTACACATTTTGAATTGTATATGAACTAAATTGACATAATTAAAAGCTCAATGACTAAATTGACACACTAACAAAGTATAAGGACTTTTAGTGTAATATACATATGGTTTTGACGGTCCCCGTGTCGTAGCGGTGGGACTTTGGCCTCGCCTAGCGAGTGGCCTGCTTGATTAGTTATTTTGTCACAATTTATAAATATATATATATATATATATATATATATATATATATATATATATATATATGGTTTTGACTGGCATGTAAATTTTTAATTTTTTTTTTTTTTTTTACTTTAAAAGGAAAATTGTAAAAATAAAAAGAAAATAGAGGTTATATGTATATATATACAAGGGACGAGAGCGACAGATGGGAGGAGAGTAGAGATGTAGCTAAATGCCCAGAATGGATGCTAGGGTTTTTTTCCACTTCCAAAATAAATAAATAAATTTTGATAAAAAAATAAATAAATAAAGGGTTTCTTTTTCTGAGCCATCGTAATCCATTACATATTTGTGGCTCAGCCATAGCAGACCGAATATAAAATTATTTTTGAATCTTTATTTATCAGTTTATATTATTGTATAGTTGATTTCTTAATACGATACTAAAGCCTCCCAATTAAAAGGTCGGAAGTATGATTCCCAATAATTTTCATTTAAAGTATTAACATTATTTACGTACGAGATATAAGACGCGCTTGTAAGTGAGCCTATATCCATTACAAGATATAAGGGGGGCTTCGATGGCTGCACAAGATTTTGTATCGAGAATTTTCTCTTTAATTATAGAAAAAAAGGCGGGCTTGTGCAATATTTATGCTTGAAGTCAATGGCCACTCGTGTATGACAGCATGTTAGACTACAAAATCACTATTAAGCCTTGACCTATCAGTTTAAACTTTCAAGGCAATTAATTTTTTGACATAATGGACCCTCTTATCCAAAAAAATAGTCAATGTGTGCTTCCTTAAATTGTTCTTTTTCTTTCTTACTCATCGGAAACAAAGGAACCCTCTTATTATAAAACACATAAACTATTTATGTCGTATTTCTATAATTAGAGATTGATGCTCGTTGTTGCCAAAATTGTATATGTTAGATAAGGACAAAAGGAAGAATGGGTAGAAAGTCAATACAGATTACTGTATAAATACGGGAAGCATGATAAGCAACTCTAGCTGCTGCAATTACTTCGCGATTGATTACAACGGCCGAATCTAGATCCAGTTTGACTTCGACGGTTAGGCTCCCATAGGAAGATAATTGTTGTAGACTATCTTCTAAAGTTGAGTTTCTCTAGATGCTTAGCTTCAATCTTGGCGTGCAATTCAATTTCGGGATGCACGCTTCTTTTTATTTTATTTTTTTCTTTTCTGTGCATTATGTGTCTTTTGGAGGTTTTTTTTCCCCTATCTCTTAATTATTAAAAAAAAAAACTTCGCGCTCGAACATTCGATCTAGCATATAAGACAGGATGAGGAAATTCATATATCCCTACATTACAAGCCAAGCACGTGGCATTAATCGTATAAATACTCTACCTTTCTCACGATAATGAAATATTGTAAAACACCTACGAGATTCTAAATTTTCCAAAAAATCCCCAATTCTTTCGTTCTGCTCATGTTTATAGTTTCAGTTAAATTCTCCTCAAAAGCTCGTATGAAAACACTCAACATATAATAATTGTAAACTAAGTAATATGTGAAGATAAAAAATGTTCACGAAACTAATACATAACATAAAGACTATAATACATGATAGAGAGACGTGTTGTACCTCTTTATCTTGTAATAAAACGACACCGAAACACGTATATAATTAATTAGGTATGTGGCATACATAAGAAAATTATTATCACACAAAAATAATAATTTAAATATTATTTTTTAATTAAATATATACAGTGAAATGGATATGTTTGAATAGGGTAGATTTGACTTGACGCATTTTGATAGGAGGAGACTGGAGCAGGGAGAATAACAATGATGATCTTGCCGCCTTTACTTTCCCCATTTATTAATTGCATATATATTAATATTTAATACACATAAAATAAATAAAAAGTTATTATTAATCAAGTAAGAATTATTATTATTATTATAATAATATGACTTTTAAACAATAAAAATCTTAAATTGAATTAAAATTTATAATTTTGCTCTAATGATAATAAAGTTTTTCTGATAGTAATATCATCCTTTAAATAACATATAGTTATTATTAAAGTAAAATTATTATTATTATAGGAGCAATGTAGTTATTTTCAAAATAATTTTGTAGCTTTTATTTTTTACAAATTATATTATGCTCTGTCAATAATAATTTGTGTTTTCAGCTTCCTTAAATGTCCGTATATTATTGCTATTTACAAAGCAAATATATAAAAATTTATAACAATTATTCATTATAAATTTTATTATTACCATAATAATTTTTTGTCATGCCAATAATAATTTTAAATCAAATATTTAATTTATTTTACTAAAAAATAACATAAGGAGTGCCTCAAGGGCTCCACCCTACACAGGGTCTGGGGGGCAGATGAACGCAGCCTTCCCCCTTCAGGGTGTTAACCTGAAGAGAGGCTGTTTCCCAGTGCCCCCAACCTGAGGGTGAGGACTTCCCAGGCGGTCACCCATCCTGGTACTACTCTCGTCCAAGCACGCTTAACTTCGGAGTTCTAATGGGATCCGGTGACAACGTGTTGGTGCCCTCTTTGGTATTTAATTTATTTTACTAATAGAATTAATTACAAATAATAATGTTATAATAATTATATTTTCTTTAAATTCTTTGTGATAGAAAATTTCCGCTAAAACTAAAGGAAAAATCCTACAGGACGGTAGTGAGACTAGAGATGTTGTATGGGTCAGAGTGTAGCCCAATGAAACAACATCAAACACAGAGGATGAAGGTGACAGAGATGATGAGGATGCTGCACTTGATGTGTAGCCACACAAGGAAGGATAGGATCGGGAATGATGTAATCAGAGGTAAATTAGGTGTAGCCTCGATCGATAATAAATTGAAAGAGCAGCGCTTAAGATGGTTTAGACATGTTAGCAGGAGACCGTCCACAGCTCCAGTCAAGAGGTGTGAACAGCTACATACTACGCTAGGCAGAAGAGGGAGGGGCAGGCCAAAGAGGAGTTGGCTAAAGACGATCCGACACGACCTAACCCACCTAAACCTAAGAGAGGAGATGGCCTTAGGATAGAGCATGATGGAATGCTAGCATAGGGGTTGCGGATGTGGTAGCGTAAAGTAGTGCGGCGAGTGACTAGTAGTTTAAGATTTCTAGGCAGTCATAACCCCAGGTAGTGCACTTATCGATTGTTTAGTTGCTTCCCGATTATTCACCTATTATTGGCCATGTACTATTTGTTTTACTATGTGCCTTGTAGTTATTTTCTGTGGGGTATATTATATACTGCTAGTTTAACGCGGTGTCCTGAGCTGATGCTTTGTGGCTTCCATGGTTTCCAAGGTTACCATGTTCACAGGATGAATCGATCTTCAGGATGGGGGTTCTTAGAAACAGGCTCTCTTCCACCCGGAAAGTAGGAAGGCTACGTACATCCACCCCCCAGACCCTGCTTCGTGTGGGAGCCCCTATGGCACTGGGATAGTTGTTGTTGTTGTGTTATATTTTCTTTAAATGTCGTTTAACATTATTTTAGTTATTAATATTTAGGTTATTTATGTCAAAAATTATCGTAATATATTTATTGTATTAATTTAGTCCTTATACTTTTAATTATACCAACTTAGTATTTAAAGAAAAATTTATATTAAGCTTTAATTAAAATTTTTAATGATTCAATTACGAATTAGGTTAAATTAAGTGACAGATGAATTTATAATAAGTTACTTATATATAATATAATTTTGTCATTCAAAATTATGTATTAACTTAACTTAAATTTAAATTGATAAATTTTAAATTATTCAGATATTAAATTGACATAATTAAAAGTATGAAGATCAAATTAATACAATAAATAAAGTAAAAAAAAACTTTTAGCTTAAATAACCTTTAATATTAATACCAAAGAGAGCACCAACACGCCGTCACCGAATCCCATTAGAACTCTGAAGTTAAGGCGAAAATAGTACCGGGATGGGTGACCTCCTCGAAAGTCCTCACCCTCAGGTTGGAGGTATTAGAAAACAACCTCTTTTTAGGTTAACACCCTAAAGGGGGAAGGATGCGTACATTCTCCCCTCCAGACCTTGCGTAAGCGGAAGCCCTTGAGGCATTATGGTATATTCCTTAGGGGTGGCAAATGTGTCGTGTCGGGTCGGGTTCGTGTCGTGTCATACATAAAGGCTCTAGTCAAAGGGTCAACACGAACACGACCCGTTTATTATACGGGTTGAGTAACCCCAACCCGAGCATGGCCCAATTAATAAATGGGTTACCCACTTAATTAAACGGTCATTATCGGGTTACTTGTCAACCCACCAACCCGTCAACCCACCAACCTGATAACATGCCAAAAGCATATATTTATATCATATATATTATAATTAATGAAAATAAACCATGAAATAGCAACGATGTATAATCGAAATCATGCAATGCCAATTGCTACAAGTACATCAATCTAAATCACAACAAGTGTGGAAGAGTTGCAATGCTCAATTGTATTGAATAATGAAAGAAGAGAAATACATAACCTATATATAGAGCTAATTCTATATGGTAAGAGAGTAAATCAAGAGATTATGATTGTACAATAATTTGAATAAATCCTAGAGATAATATACTCTAATAGGCCCCCTCAATCTGAAGGTGGAGCAGCGACATGAAGATTGTTTTTGTGATAGTAAAACAAGGTAGCACCGAGTCCTTTGGTGAAGATGTCGGCTATCTGTTGAGTTGTGGGAGTATAGCGAACTTGAAGATCTCCTTTGAGAACTTTCTCACGAACGTAGTGAAAATCAATGTCAACATGTTTAGTTCGGTCATTAGAGATAGGGTTGGCTGCAATATATGAAGCAGAGACATTGTCACAGTAGATGATGATAGGGCCGGAGTGTGTGAGACCGATGTCGCGCATGAGGTAGCGAACCCAGTCTGCTTCAGCAGCGGCTTGGGCGACAGCACGATATTCGGATTCAGTGGACGACTTTGAGACAGTAGCTTGTTTCTTGGCTCGCCAGGAGATGAGGGTGGACCCAAGGAAGACGGCATAACCAGTGGTGGAACGACGAGTATCGGGGCATCCTCTCCAATCAGCATCAGCGTAGACAACGACAGATGTCCAGGCACCAGGAAGGATCGTTAGGCCGTGATCTGGGGTGCTTTTGAGGTATCGAAGGATTCGCTTCACAACCTGCCAATGACTAGTCCTGGGAGCATGCATAAACTGGGAAACAAGATTAACAGCATAACATATATCGGGACGAGTCATGGTGAGATATTGCAAAGCCCCAACCGCACTGGGGTACTCAGTAGGGTCTGGCAATACGTCACCCTCAGTCAGGGATAGATGGGCCCGAGCCGGGAGGGGGGTTTTAATGGGTTTGGCATCCTCCATCTTATGTTTGCGGAGGAGGTCAATAGTGTAGCGATGCTGGGAGAGAAACATGCCAGTGTTTGTCTTTTGGGCCTCAATCCCTAGGAAGTAGTGAAGGGGACCGAGGTCTTTCATGGCAAATTGAGTGGAAAGGGTGCGAATGAGGGTGTCAAGGGAGTGGGGGTTTGATCCTGTAAGAATTATGTCATCAACATAGAGTAACAGACATATGATATCATTCGTAGAGCGGGAAAGGAAGAGAGAGGTATCAGCTCTACAACAGGTGAAGCCGAGGCTGTAGAGGAAGGAACTGAAGCGGTGAAACCAGGCCCAGGGGGCTTGTTTGAGACCATATAAGGCCTTATGAAGGCGACAGACATGATCGGGGAATTGGGGGTGTATGAAACCCTTAGGTTGCTTCATGTAGACTTCTTCCTTAAGATGCCAATGAAGAAAAGCATTTTTAACATCGAGTTGTTTAATTTGCCATTTATTAGTGATCGCTAGTGTGAGGACAGGGAAAGATACCGTCGATGTAACCCATAAGTTGATGCGAAATTAAAAGCATAAAAAATTGTTCTCGCCAACCAGTATAGTCAGTAGCATTTTCCAATTTTATTGTAATTATGTTGGAAATACTTGAGAGAGGAAGTAATAAAGGGGTACTTGTGGTATGATGTAAATTAGGGTTTATATTAGGGAAAGTAAGGAAAGGGAACCCAGCCCCCGCCCCGGCCCCTGCTGCTACGCCACCAGCGAGACCGGCCCCTAGTGCACCACCAACGTTGCTGGTGTGCGGGCTGCTGGTGGTGACTGGTGCAGCACCGAGGGGAGGGACAGTGAGGTAGGGGTGGGAAGGGTCGAAGGGGAGGGAGGTGCGATAGCCACCAACAGAGGTGGTGGTACCGGTCGCCGCCAGTGGGGGTAGGGAGGAGAAAAGGGTAGGGATGCCCGAGCCAAAAGATTGAGAAAATTGTGGCCTCGTGGTTGCTAACGGGCTACCGGGGATGGCGACACCGGTACTCGTTAAACCATTGAGGGTTAGACCCGAGGATATGGAGCCGATATGGGGAAAATCGGACACAGCCATGGGTCCCACCACCCAGAAATCGACTGGGGAGCCGGCATTAGGGTGGGCGGTCCTGACAGTGACGGGGGCGGTGGTCGGCCGACTAGTGGCCGTGGGTGGGGGGGTAGTATTGTTGTTGTTAGCTGCCATAGATTTGAAGTAAAGCAAAAAAAAAAAAAAATGTCACTTGTAAAAAAAAAAAACAAGAAAGATAAGAAGAGGGAGAAGATAGCCAATCGAAATACTAGTAAAGTAGAGAAAGAAAAGAATTAACGAACAAGAGAGAAGAATTAGAAGAGAGTCTCCTTTGGAGGCTCTGATACCACGTGGAAGAGTTGCAATGCTCAATTGTATTGAATAATGAAAGAAGAGAAATACATAACCTATATATAGAGCTAATTCTATATAGTAAGAGAGTAAATAAAGGAATAAATCAAGGGATTATGATTGTACAATAATTTGAATAAATCCTATAGATAATATACTCTAATAGGCCCCCTCAATCTGAAGGTGGAGCAGCGACATGAAGATTGTTTTTGTGATAGTAAAACAAGGTAGCACCGAGTCATTTGGTGAAGATGTCGGCTATTTGTTGAGTTGTGGGAGTATAGCGAACTTGAAGATCTCCTTTGAGAACTTTCTCACGAACGTAGTGAAAATCAACGTCAACATGTTTAGTTCGGTCATTGGAGATAGGGCTGGTTGCAATATATGAAGCAGAGACATTGTCACAGTAGATGATGATAGGGCCGGAGTGTGTGAGACCGATGTCGCGCATGAGGTAGCGAACCCAGTCTGCTTCAGCAGCGGCTTGGGCGACAGCACGATATTCGGATTCAGTGGATGACTTTGAGACAGTAGCTTGTTTCTTGGCTCGCCAGGAGATGAGGGTGGACCCAAGGAAGACGGCATAACCAGTGGTGGAACGACGAGCATCGGGGCATCCTCCCCAATCAGCATCAGCATAGACAATGACAGATGTGCAGGCACCAGGAAGGATCGTTAGGCCGTGATCTGGGGTGCTTTTGAGGTATCGAAGGATTCGCTTCACAACCTGCCAATGACTAGTCCTGGGAGCATGCATAAACAGGGAAACAAGATTAACAGCATAACATATATCGGGACGAGTCATGGTGAGATATTGCAGAGCCCCAACCGCACTGCGGTACTCAGTAGGGTCTGGCAATACGTCACCCTCAGTCAGGGATAGATGGGCCCGAGCCGGGAGGGGGGTTTTAATGGGTTTGGCATCCTCCATCTTATGTTTGCGGAGGAGGTCAATAGTGTAGCGATGCTGGGAGAGAAACATGCCAGTGTTTGTCTTTTGGGCCTCAATCCCTAGGAAGTAGTGAAGGGGACCGAGGTCTTTCATGGCAAATTGAGTGGAAAGGGTGCGAATGAGGGTGTCAAGGGAGTGGGGGGTTTGATCCTGTAAGAATTATGTCATCAACATAGAGTAACAGGCATAGGATGTCATTCGTAGAGCGGAAAAGGAAGAGAGAGGTATCAGCTCTACAACAGGTGAAGCCGAGGCTGTAGAGGAAGGTACTGAAGCGGTGAAACCAGGTCCGGGGGGCTTGTTTGAGACCATATAGGGCCTTATGAAGGCGACATACATGATCGGGGAATTGGGGGTGTATGAAACCCTTTGGTTGCTTCATGTAGACTTCTTCCTTAAGATGGCCATGAAGAAAAGCATTTTTAACATCGAGTTGTTTAATTTGCCATGTATTAGTGATCGCAAGTGTGAGGACAGGGAAAGATACCGTCGATGTAACCCATAAGTTGATGCGAAATTAAAAGCATAAAAAATTATTCTCGCCAAGCAGTATAGTCAGTAGCATTTTCCAATTTTATTGTAATTATGTTGGAAATACTTGAAAGAGGAAGTAATAAAGGGGTACTTGTAGTATGATGTGAATTAGGGTTTATATTAGGGAAAGTAAGGAAAGGGAACCCGGCCCCCGCCCCGGCCCCTGCTGCTACGCCACCAGCGAGACCGGCCCCTAGTGCACCACCAGCGTTGCTGGTGTGCGGGCTGCTGGTGGTGACTGGTGCAGCACTGTGGGGAGGGACAGTGAGGTAGGGGTGGGAAGGGTCGAAGGGGAGGGAGGTGCGATAGCCACCAACAGAGGTGGGGGTACCGGCCGCCGCTAGTGGGGGTAGGGAGGAGAGAAGGGTAGGGATGCCCGAGCCAAAAGATTGAGAAAATTGTGGCCTCGTGGTTGCTAACGGGCTACCGGGGATGGCGACACCGGTACTCGTTAAACCATTGAGGGTTAGACCCGAAGATATGGAGCCGATATGGGGAAAATCGGACACAGCCATGGGTCCCACCACCCGGAAATCGACTGGGGAGCCGGCATTAGGGTGGCCGGTCCAGACAGTGACGGGGGCGGTGGTCGGCCTACTGGTGGCCGTGAGTGGGGGGGTAGTATTGTTGTTGTTAGCTGCCATAGATTTGAAGTAAAGCAAAAAAAAAATAAAATGTTACTTGTAAAAAAAAAAACAAGAAAGATAAGAAGAGGGAGAAGATAGCCAATCGAAATACTAGTAAAGTAGAGATAGAAAAGAATTAACGAACAAGAGAGAAGAATAGAAGAGAGTCTCCTTTGGAGGCTCTGATACCACGTGGAAGAGTTGCAATGCTCAATTGTATTGAATAATGAAAGAAGAGAAATACATAACCTATATATAGAGCTAATTCTATATAGTAAGAGAGTAAATCAAGGGATTATGATTGTACAATAATTTGAATAAATCCTAGAGATAATATACTCTAATAGGAAACATAAATAGGAGCAAATAAAATAAAATAAAAAAGTTGAAGAGTCACTTCAAGAGTCACCTATCTCGGTTTATTTTTGCTTCAAAATGGAAAAAAACTCAAGATTTGCTCCTTCTCCATCATAGCCTATAGTAACTAGTACTATTACTAGGGTAGCTAATTGACAAGAAAAAAAAAAAACTAGGCCGGCTAATAAAAATATGTGATATGATTAATTGTTGTAATTATATAAAATAACTAAATTGAAACTAATTATTTTTATATATAAACGGTAAGTGGGTTCAACCCGCTATGAACACGACCTGCGTAAACCTGCAATTAGTCGTGTTTGAAACAGGTTGACACGACCCAAAATCAATTTCAACCCATTTATCTAAACGGGCTAAACGTGTCAACCCAAATTCAACCCGACACTAAAACCCTCAACCCGAACCCTCTAACTTCGTGTCGTGTATGTGTCATGTTATCGTGTCGTGTTAAATATTGCCGGCCCAAATATTCCTTAACCTGTAATATTATTTTTAATAATAGTTAATAATAAAATAAAAAAGTAATAAAAAAGAAATTAAACTACTGTATGCCTCGTGACTCTCAAAAACTCCACCTGTTCATCTTCTCCTCCTTCGTCTTTAAATACATAACCCTACTTTCCCTCCTTATTTAGGGTTTCTTCGTCTCATTCATCTCTCTCTCTTACAAATTGTATTAGAAATTAAAGAAAATGGTGGTAAATAAATTATTGAAAGTGAAAAAGAAATTGAAGATCAAGAGGGTATGGCAAAGGGCAGATCACAGGGTTCCTTGGCATTCTGTCCACCTCCTCCCAATCCTATATCCTTCTTTATTCGTGATATGAGTCTAGTAAGAAATCTTATGTTCGAGTTTGAAAGAACAGCGATCGGTATATAAGTTTAGTGGGTTAGTTTGTTGGTGTAATTTTGATGGGTTTAGTTTGTTTAGATGTCTTAAATTTCACCAGGCATTAGTCCCATCCACCCATGGAGATGATATACATGAGTTTATCGTATAAGTCAAGCGGGGTTGCATCGTAAAATCAATTAGCATTAAGTGGATGTACGGGTGTTTTTTTTTTTTTTCCCCTGGTTAATCAAAGATTGAGTTGTCTCAGCCAATCCCGGCTCATAAAGAGGTCCATAATTGCCATGAGAAGGTGAGTCACGAGTATATCCTCAGTGGGAACCGTATTAGGTGGTTATATATAACATGTTTTCTCTTTTATACCTCTTATGTGAGATTCTTAGTAGACTTGTAGATAGAATCCTTAACAGGATGAACTCGTACTGTTGCTTGTATGTGATATGCAAACTTAATGGTTTGGGTCTTGTTATTAAGGATTTCATAGGCAAGTAATTTACTCCTTTGCAAACTAAGTTAATATATCGATTTGATATATGTCAAGTTTATAAGTCGGGTATAAAACCGAACGAAATTATTCATGGGTGCCTTAAAAGAGCGCTTCTATTCATGTCGGTGGGTGTGAACGGGTGAGTAGGGAGAAAGTGGGGAGGTGGGCATCCTGCCAATGGAGTTCTGTTGCCTTCCCTTTGTAACACACTCTTGATATATACTTATTGCTCGGCTTTGACGAGAGCCTTTGGGCCACTGGAAATGTTGCTTTTGTTTTTGCTTTGCTCGGCTTTGATCATGGTATGCCTCTTTTAGTTCTCCTTTTTATATGCCTTCTCTTTATTTGGTTGTGTTATGGACTGTTTTTCCGAAGCATCGTTGGCTCACCATTGTTTAATTATTTGAAACTGAAAGACAAAACCCTTACGAGTGATGCAGCCCATATCTTGGCAGGGTGGAGAAGCGACTCATATGTTGGCGGGTTGGAGAATGGGCCAGTAGGGATGTGCCTGGGCAAGGAGTTTACCTTCTAAAACGAGAGCTTGATATGAATTAGATTTACCTTAAAGATAGGATTATACTTAAATAAAGATGTGTTTCTATTCCTATTTATCGTGTTTTGTTTTTGTTTTTAAATATAGTTAGGACAAATCATCTATAAAATGAGGATAGTTGATTAGGGTTTGGATTAAGGTTTATTCTAGATTTTAATGTATAATTTTATTGTGCTTTTTTGTTCTCGAGCCCTTTGTTTTGTAATAGCTTTTGCAATAAAAGTTACAATAAAGGCCGTTGAATCTTCTGTTCATTATCAATTATCATTTTGGTACTGCATCAATAAGTGGAGGAATGTCATAGTTGTATCATTAAACATACCAATGCTTTTCTGGTGTTAGTGGATTCCAACATATATCTCTATGCAGCTTGTTATTGGCACACAAATGATGTGATTTATGGTCGATAATAGTTAAATATTTTTGCAAAATTGCTTTGATATTAATATTTTTGTTCTAACAGTAATATTATTTCTAGTTTATTATAGTTTAATATATACGCGTATGTGTGTCAAAATCATGCTTTATTTGTGTGTGTGACAGGGTTTGATTTCTTTCAGTTTGCGCCAACATAAAATCAATATTTCAAAGGAGGCTATCAGTTCATATGTACTGGCTTTGAATTTCAAGTGATCATCAAGATTTCATGTAAGTTTCTCTCTTTTTTCCCCCTAATGAGCATATAGCTCGGTGGCGGAAAACTGTAGAAGCCGGAGAAGTCACTCGGGTTTGATCTCCACTAATGTTATGTTGTTCCCGTTTATGAGGATTTCCTCTCCCCTACACTTAAAAAAAGCAACATACTCAGTGCCCCAAGGGGTCCCGCCTAAGTAGGGTTTGGGGGCCGGAGAAGTCACTCGGGCTTGAGGATGAGGACTTCCTAGGAAATCACTCATTATGGAACTGCTCTTTAATAAGATTGAAGCTCTAGTTTGCTAGTCGGTTTGTTGTTTGAGTGTTTTGCTTCTCTCGAGTCTTCTAGTTATCTCCTTTGTTTTGTTCTGGTTGTTGGTTTTGATTATGAATGCATTATTGCGCTTGCTATTTGGCCAAAAAAGAAAGAAAGATTAAAGTCCTAGCTTGTATCAGTATACATCAACAATTGGAATCCCCTTTCCCATTGTTTTGGTGGTTGTTCTTGCCTTTTGCGTTGCTGGGATGCCGTTTTCTATTTTTTTTTTCAATAAATAGCATAAGATTGGGTTCTAAAAATGGACGTTCCACAAAAGCGGAACCCCAACCACGGAAGTGATTGGTTTCTATGTATTCCGAGCTTTTCTCACTATTTATTTAAAAAAAAAAAAGAAACAATTGAATCCCCTTTCCTCCCTTTTTGAAATAGTTTTTTACCTTTTTTTTCCTTTTCGTGATTGTACCAAAAAAGGAAGTTAATGCTTGTTTAACTTTTAAAATGATTTGTTAGCTTTTTATCTTTTAGTCTAAACTTTTAGAATAGATGATTCTAGGCCTTGTTTGGTATATAGGAAGTAGATGTGGGAAGTAGAAATTTATAAAAAGTATCGATTTTGGTTTTTGTTTGGTATGTAGGAATGATGGAAGTGGGAATTGCTAAGGAAATATCGTATTCTTTCAAAATGCAAGAGGTAACTTATCTTGCCTTCCAGGTAAGTTCTAATTTTTTTATTTTTAATCAGCCTTTTAAAGGAAGGACTATTTTTCATTGTGACAGCCAAACTTTTTTTCCTATTTTTTCGGAAGTTTATACATAAATTGAATCTCTTGGAAATACAACTTCGACTCAACATATAACATTGAAGCTTTGCCGCAGTTCGCCCTTAATGCGCTTCTAGTTCGGTTTAGAGGTTTTGATCTCGTCATTTTTTTTAAATTTTAATTTTTGTTGTTATTTCAGCTCATGTCGCTATTGAAAGATATCTTTTTATTAAGCTAATCTTATGGGATGATTGGATTGTTGACTTAGCTTTGCGTTTGGTTGACTACGTAAAGGTAAACGTACGAGAAGTAGTGGAAAATTTGTCATTATAGTACCCTCCACCAACCATTTTGAGTTCACTTCTTGTGTCGTTTTGGTTAAATTTAATTTACCTAGTTTGTGAAATACTTGTCTCAAATGAGTATCATGACCCATTTTGACTTGTTTATAATGACCCAACCCGAGAACAATGACAACTCAGTGTTTCATAGAGGTTGTCGTTAGGATTGGATTTGTGGGTGTAAGATGTATACAGCTTTATTTGTATATTATGTTGTCTTGTAGTGACACACTGTGTTCTATATTACACTACAAAAAAATAAGTCTACTGTGACACTAAATTTTAACTTTTGTTATGCCTAAAAGCCTATCTAGTTATCCCAGCGATATTTTCGTTAGTGTTGTACTGGGTTGTGTAACAAATGCCATAATTGCGCTTAAAAGTGATCCAATAGCTCATTATTGTATAACTTAATTTTGACATTGTGTTATTGTATGATTCCATGCTTAACGGAGTTACTTTATTTTGTTGGTCTATGGCGGGTTCGACTTTGTCTAAAATAGTTTTTTAATTTTAATAAATTTGTTTATTTATCTCTTGTTTCTTTTCGTTTATTTTTAATAATCTATAATATCTTTCATGGCAAACTTGGTTATTTACTTGACTAACCAATTAGGATAGCATCTTGAAGGGGGTAAAGTTGCATACATCCCAACCCCCTTCCCACGACCCTGCTTATGTGGGAGCCTTGGAGGTACTTGGTCTATTGTTGTGTTGCTATTGTCATGGTTATCAAAATCGCAAGTCGGATTGGAGGATCGTAAGATCCTGCGATCCCACTATGCTTTACCGACTCGGATCCCGTAAAAAATCGTAAGAAAGTAGACCCGCATCAAACTTGAGTAGGATCGGTAGAATCGGGGTAGGATTGGTAGGATTGCCGATTCTACCAAGTTAACAATAAAATATGACATATTTGAGGTCTTAACACCGATTGTACTCCGTTTGGACCGATTGTACTCTAATTCTACTAATTCTACAAGTTATTTTTATAATTTATTGTTTTAGCTTTAAAAAAAAAAAAAAAAAGACTTTTCCCTTCCTCTGCTTCTCCTTTATTATTTTGTCTCCTCTGCTTCTCCTTTCCCTCTTAATATCTAATTCTAATCATTCTCTTACATCACACTATTCACTTATCTTTATCCGCAGCCCTAGCCACCAGTAATTGCGGTCGGCTGACGTCGACCTACTGCTCTTGCCGCCCACCAAGGTTTGGCATCGATCCACCGGCCACACACAGACATATGTCTTTTGCTTTTTGAATAAATCACTAATTTTTGTTTAATTTCTTATTCCTTTAGCATATTGAGCTACTTGGGTAATTTTTTTGATTTTTTTTGGGGAAATCGTACAGAATAATCCCCCAGCCTTCCATTAATGTTTTTCCAACCCTTTTTACCTTAAATAGACCCTTTTGGACAAAATTGTTCCCCCACCCGTCCACTCTCTCTCCCCTTTTTTCCCCTAATTTATTGCAACAGTAGTAATTTTCTTACTTTACCCCCCACCCGTCTACTCTCTCTCTCCCATTTTTTCTCCTCATTTAATGCGACAACTGTAAATTTTACTTCTACCCCCGTCCATTTTCTCCCTCCTACAAAACTTGTTTTGCAAGCCATTTTTTTTTCTCCTTTTTGATCACGTTCATCCTCGCTTTTCTAACTTCATATGTGAGACTCGTTCCCGTCCGTTGTGACCCTCTAGCTGCTTTATCTGCTGCAAGACGCGTTTGTTCGGCGATTTCGTCTGTTTCTTCCATTCATCGTTGCTCCCTTCGTCGATTTAGGGTTTAATCACCATTTCCGAAGGTGAGCACCGATTTCAGAAGTTATTTTGTGGGGAAATATATATGCGTTTGTTTTGTGTGTTGTATGGGCATAGTATTGGTTAGGGTTTTATTTAGGGTTTAGAGTTTTGTTGTTAGTGGCTTTGTATTAGTGTAATTTATCCTGGTTTGGTTGTTGATTCAGTGGCTGATTCACTTTATTGTTCGTCATTGTACTTGCTTTTTAGTATTTTATGTGTGGTGGTTGAATTG
Source organism: Simmondsia chinensis (assembly GCA_018398585.1). Taxonomy (NCBI): domain Eukaryota; kingdom Viridiplantae; phylum Streptophyta; class Magnoliopsida; order Caryophyllales; family Simmondsiaceae; genus Simmondsia; species Simmondsia chinensis. The sequence goes on from JAGTTD010000007.1 coordinate 38,863,500, forward strand.
TTTTTTATTGATAGTTTTTTATATGTTGTGGATTTTGGGGTGGAAAGCAGATATTGACGGTGAAGCATAAATAGTGGATGATTGATGATTCACGGCGTGTGTTTTAAGTTAATAGTTGTGTATGATCGATCGTACATAGTGTATTATTGCTTTTGATGGTGTAAGATTAAGTTTTCCAGGTGTGTTTCAAGTAAACAGTGGTGTATAAATAGTCACATACTGTGTACGATAGGTTGTAAAGGTGTAAAATTAACTTGTATAGGTGTGCTTTATGATCAAACATACAGAGTGTATGATAGGTTGTAATGGTAAAAAATTAACTTGTATAGGTGGTTTTAAATAATTAGTGGCGTATGATTGGTTTTAATGGTGTAAAATTAACTTGTGTGGAGATTTTTTAAGTAATTGGTGGTGTATGATCAATCATACACGGTGTATGATTGATTCTAATGGTGTAAAACCAACTTGTGTAAATATTTTTTAAGTAATTAGTGGTGTATGATCAATCATACACTGTGTATGTTTGGTTCAAATGGTGTACAATCAACTATTTTAAGTAATTAATGGTGTATGATCAATCATGCACCGTGTATTGTAGGTTTTAATTGTGTGAAATCAACTTGACTAGGTGTGTTTCAAGTTATTAGTGGTGTATAATTAATCATATACCTTTCATGGTTGGTTTTAATGGTGTATTATGGGTTTAATCTTGAGTTTTGTGACCTTTTTCTTGTATTTCAGATGGCATGTGAGACACGCAAGAGGAGTCGATCAGAAGAGGAGGTTGGTTGTATTTTCCCTAGGAGTTGCTGGAAATTCCTACAGGTGGGAATATCAACCAATGCTGTGACGGAGATTAGAGAAATCTTAAAAGACGATGAATCCAAGGTTTGACACAGTTTACATATAAATTATGTTGACTTTTTACTATTACATTTATGATTTCTTATTAATTAAAAGTGTTTTGTAATACGGCTTGCCCTTATTTCACAATACAATGTCGGGCATCTGCTTGAGCTGCGTGAGACTAATGTCGGCTTCTGGCATAGTCTGATTCACGTTGTCTGTCTCCACCCGGTGGCCAACTCAAATCTCGTGGAGTTATCATTCTTGTTTGGTGTGAAGATAGTGCACCTCAGGAGTATGGAATTTTGTATTATAATTGGCTTGAAATATGCCGGTGTGAAAGATGTACGTGGTGGTTCCAACAGGCTGAGGGGGAGGATGAGTAGGCAGCAGCTGCTTCAAGCCTGCAGTACCTGCTCCATTATGAAGGATCATGTTAAGCTTACTGTTGCCAACTTATTTTAGGGTCTACTGTTTGCCAAATATAAGAGAACAGCCCTTAACTCGAACATCTTGGCCTTCGTGGACGATGTGGACTCTTTTAGCAGTGCTGCTTGGGGATTCTTGAGCTGGAAATTCTTGGTGCGGAAGCTCAAGGATTTCGTAGTAAAAAAGCAAAGACGGTTTGGAAAAGACTTACTCTGTTCACGGGCTCTACGATGTGGTTTCCGTATTTGGCATGGAAACCATTTCAGAACTGGCCAAAGTTGGGGTGGTGAGGATTGGCAATCAATCTCTTGGGCATATCCTAAACTGAAAAATTGGCAAAAAGGGTTCGTACACCGCTCTACTGTCAACAGTGTTTGATCTGGTAATAATATTATTTTGATACTATTTTATCGTTAGTCGTTTGATATCAATTGCGTTGGAATTACTATTTGGTACTTTTATTAATGTTCATATGATATATTTTTCTTTGATCAACAAATGAATGTCGAACCGATTAGACTGACGAGTGCCGAAGCCAGTCAGCCTAATCTACAAGACATTCCCATTGCTGAGGATAGTGATGTGGGAGTTCAAACTCATGATGGGGCAATGTCAGCAGGTCCAAACTTTGATCCAGAACCGTTGATAATTCAACACCCCTTGCCGACATCCCACGATGAACCATCTATTGCGTCAATAAATTTGGCATTTAAATCGGTATTGACATTTCATTTTGTGTTTATTTAATTGCATTTTTATACTTGTAAGTACCATATTATTCAAATTCATGTTTATGACAATTTGAAGGACATACAGCAGGTTATGGAGAGATTCGATTTGATGGTGAAAGATATGCAAATCATGAGGATGCACTTTGAAAGCAGTCTTGAAGCACAACAGCTTTAGTTGCAAACGTACGAATAAAGGTTTGAGGCTCAGGAGGCAAAGATTAAGGAGCTTGCAGTCCAAAGGAGCTCGCAGTCCTATTGCCGCATGCCACTAGCCCGCATTATTATCCATCGACTTCCGCTCATCCATCCCCAATTAAGATATCACTGCAAGTAATTATTGTTTCTACTTTACACTACGGATCCTTGTTATTCTCCCAATTTGGTATGTTTTCTTGCATGCTTTTGGGATTGTCTCGGACAATGTCATCAAGTTTTCAACGCCTTCCATATGCGTTGACGATGGTTCCTTGTAGACATTTTCCTCGTCTCTGGTTTGTAGAGCAAAAATCAAAGTCAATAAACCTTAACATGTATGAAAACATACCAAATTGGGACAATGACAAGGATTTGTAGTGTCTTACCCAGTACGTGGAGAAGAAGTAATAATTGCTTGCTGTTATGTCTCAATTGGGGATGGATAAGCGGAAGTCGATGGATAGTTATGTGGGGTTGTGGCATGCGGAGGACAATCTGAGAGCTCTTTAATCATTGCCTCCTGAGCCTCAAACCTTTGGTCGTACATTTGCAACTGAAGCTGCTGCGCTTCAAGTCTGCTTTCAAAGTGCATCCGCATGATTTGCATATCTTTCTCCATTGCGTCGAGTCTCTCCATAACATGCAATATGTCCTTCAAATTGTCATAAATATAAATTTGAATAATATGGTGCTTATAAGGATAAAAATTGAATTAAATAAACACAAAGCAAAATGTTAATACCGATTGATGCGCTAAATTTGTTGGCGTAGTAGATGATTCATCATGGGATGTCGGCAAGGGGTGTAGAGTTGCTAGCGGTTCGGGTTCGAATTTTGGATATGCTAGTTTTGACTCATCAGGAGTTTGAACCCCCTCCTCGCCATTCTCAGCAAAGGGAATGCCTTGTAGGTTAGGCTGACTAGCTTTCGCACTCGTCAGTCTAATCGGTTCAGTATTCAATTGCGGATCAAAGGAAGATACATCATATGAACGTTAGTAAAATTACAAATCATAATTCTAACCCAAATGATATGAAACAGCTAGTAGTAAAATAGTAACAGCATAATATATTATTACCTGATCAAATACAGTTGAGAGCAGAGTGGTGTACGAAATCTTGTTGCCTAGGGCAAATATGGAAACCACATCATAGAACCCGTGGACGGAGTAGGTTATTTCTAAACCATGTTGCATTTTTGCCACGAAATGCTTTAACTTTCGCACCAAGAATTTTCAGCTCAAGGATTCCCAAGCAACACTGGTAAAAGAGTCCACGTCGTCCACGAGCGCCAGGATGTTCAGGACAATGGTTGTTTTCTTGTGTTTGGAGAACAGTGGACCCTCAACCAACTAGACAATAGCAAGCTTAACCTGATCCTCCATAATGGAGCAGGTTTTGCATGCTTCAAGTAGCTGATGCCTACTCATCCTTTGCTGACTACTCATCCTTTCCTTCACGCCGTACATGGCAATTAGCCTGTTAGAACCACCGCGTATATCTTTCACACTAGTTGGTTAGAATACAAAATTCCTTTCTCCCGAGGTGCATTGACTTCCCACCAAATAAGAATGATAACTTCTCGGGATTTGTGTTGGCCACCTGGTGGAGAAGGACAACGTGAATCAGACTATGCCAAAAGCCGACATTAGTCTCACGCAGCCCAAGCAGATGCCCGACATTGTATTGCGAAACAAGCTGTAATGTAAAACACTTTTAGTTAATAAGGGATAATAAGTGTAATAGTAAAAAGTCAATATAATTCATATGGATACTGTGTTAAACTTTGGATTCGTCGTCTTTCAAGATTTTCCTAATTTCCATCACATCTTTGGTGGTTATATTTCCATATGGTTAACCTGCATTAATTTACAGCAACTCCTAGGAAAAATGGTAATCAACCTCCACTTTTGAAATAAAAGAAAAACATCCTAAAATTTAAGATTAAACTCACGATACACCATTAAAACAAATCATGCAAGATGTATGATTAAGCATACACCACTAATGACTTAAAACACACCTAGACAAGTTGATTTTATATCATTAGAATCTATCACACACAGTGTATGATTAATCACACAAGTAAAACCTATCATACACCGTATTACGATAAATAGTTGATTTTACACAGTTAAAATTTATCATACACGGTGTATGGTTAAACATACACCACTAATCGGTACACTGTGTATGATAAATCATACAACACTGTTTACTTAACGCACACTAACATACAATGATTTTACACTATTAAAAATCAATCATATACGGTGTATGATTAATCAGTACACTGTGTATGATGAATCGTACACCACTGTTTACTTAACGCACACTAACGTACAATGATTTTACACCATTAAAAATCATTCATATACAGTGTATGATTACTCAAACACCACTGTTTATTTAACACATATTAACATAAGTTGATTTTACACTGTTAAAACCTATCATGCACGGTGTACGGTTAAACATACACCACCAATCGGTAGAAACACCCCTAAACTAGTTGATTTTATTCCGTTAAAACTTATCATACACGGTGTATGATTGATTTTAACACACAAATACAAGCTGATTTTATATCATTAGAATCTATCACACATAGTGTATGATTGATCATACATCACTAGTTACTTAAAAAAAATTTACACAAACTAATTCTACACCATTAAAATAAATTATACACCGTGTATGATTTATCATACGTAAAAATATCTGCACATTAATTTTGCACTATTGAAAAATTTAATTATACACGGTGTATGGTTGATTATACATCACTAATTACTTAGGAAATATATGCACATTAATTTTACACTATGTATATCACTAATTACTTAAAAAATATCTACATAAGTTAATTTTAAACCATTAAAACTAATCATACATCGTGTATGATTGATCGTACACTACTAATTACTTAAAAAAATTTATAAAGGTTGATTTTATACTATTAAAACAAATTATACACCGTGTATGATTGATCATACACTACTAGTTACTTAAAAAACATCTATCCGAGTGGGTTTTACACTGTTAAAACAAAGCATACACCGTGTATGATCATAAATCACTAATTACCTAAAAAATATCTACCCAAGTTGGTTTTACACCGTTAAAACCCATCATACACCATGTATGATTGATCATACACCACTAATTACTTAAAAAATTCTACACAAGTTGGTTTTACACCGTTAAAATTAATTATACGGCACTAATTACTTAAATAATATCTAAACAAATTGGTTTTACACCATTAAAACAATCATACATCACTAATTACTTAAAAAACATCTAAACAAGTTAATTTTATATCATTGAAATCAATCTTAAACCGTGTATGATTGATCATACACTGCTAATTACTTAAAACCACTTGTTCAAGTTGATTTTGCACTATTATATTCTATCATACACAGTGTATGTTTGATCATACACCTTTTATGCCTTAAAACACACATGTACAAGTTGATTTTACATCATTAAAGCGTATCATACGCAGGACTAATTGTACATCACTGTTTATTTGATATACACTTAGGAAATTTGATTTTACACCATCAAAAGCAACTATACACAGTGTATGATTGATCATACAACACTAATGACTTAAACCATACGTCGTGTATCATCAATCATCTACCATATGTGCTTCACCGTCAATATCTGCTTTACATCTCCAAAATCCGCACAACTTATAGAGAGCTATCAATGAAAAATGATTCAACCACCACACACATAAAATTCGAAAAATCCCACTTATGTCTTAAAACACACCTATACAAGTTGATTTTACACCTTTACAAACTATCATACACAGTATATGACTAATTGTACACCACTGTTTATTTGAAATACACCTAGAAAAAATGGTTTTAAACCATCAAATGCAATCATACACAGTATATGATTGATCATACACCACTAATGACTTAAACCATATGCCGTGTATCTTCAATCATCCACCATTTATGCTTCACCGTCAATATCTGCTTTACACCCTCAAAATCCATACAACTTATAGAGAACTATTAATAGAAAATGATTCAACCACCACGCATGAAATACGAAAAAGCAAGTGCAATGACGAACAATAAAGTGAATTAGCCACTGATTCAACGACCAAATCAGAGTAATATATACTTACCCTTATTCACAAAGCCACTAACAGCAAAACACTAAACCCTAAATAAAACCCTAACAAATACTATGCTCATGCAAGACACAAAACAAACGCATATACATTTTCCTACAAAATAACTTCTGAAATCGGTGCTCACCTTCAAAAATGGTGATTAAATCCTAGATCGATGAAGTGAGCAAACAGACGAAATCGCTGGACGGACGTGTCTTGCAGTAGCTAGAGGGTCACAACGGGCGGGAAAGAGTCTCGCAGATGAAGTTAGAGAGAGAAAATGGATGGGATAGAGGGTAAAGTAAAATTTATAACTGTTGCATTAAATGAGGAGAGAGAAGGGGGGAGAGAGTGTGGACAGGTGGGGGGGGTGAAGTGGGAGGGACAATTTTGTCTAAAAGGGTTTATTTAAGGTTAAAGGGGTTGGAAAAACATAAAGTGGGGCTGGGGGGTTATTCTGTGCGATTTTCCCTTTTTTTTACTAGCTTGATTTTGGTTTTTGGTCTTTTTTGATGTTATTCATTATATATTTAAGGCTTGTAATGTGATTTTATTGGATACAAATTATTGTTTTACACGTGAAGAATCTTGTTTCAATTCTACGATCCCGTTCCTAAGAACCCCTCACCGATCATACGTAGAATCCCGATTCTGATAACCTTGGTTGTTGTCGACTAAAATTGTATAAAAATAAAAAGCTGAGAGTAATTTTTTTTTTAAAATATAATGTATGTATGACTTTTTTGAGCCAAAAAATAAATTAAAATTACGGACTAATTTAAATAAATCTATAAATTTGAGGAAATATTTTAATTAAAGTTATAACTATTAGGGATATAACTCATGTTTAGTCATTCCTAGTATAAAACTATTTCTGAACCTTCGCCCATCAGCTTAATCTTTTGGGATACTTGGGTGAAGATTTAAGAATAGTTTTATACTCTGACAACATGTTACAGCATTATATTTAAGAAGGTGACCTTGTGGTTTTTCCCTTACAAACCATGGTTCTTTTTCCAAACAATTATGTCCGTCACTCTTATTTTTAGCCGTCACATAATTCTATCAAAAACCTTTTGTTCGGTAAAGTTTAGGCGTATAAGGTCTCTTTTAATCATGTCTGTCTTAACAATTTTTTGGCCTATCTTTACCTCTCTTCCATTGTCTATTATGGAGTTGTTCGGGTCCTTTTTAATAAAGGTGGTAATTCATCTCCTCGAACACGTTGAATCCATTGCTGATGCCTCTCCATTAACTTTGTTTTTTCGTAATTATTTTTTTTGATAAATGAAGAGCGAAAGCTTCATACTAGAGTGACGTCTTGACAATTGGGGACCCGAGAGAAACAAGAACAAAGTGTAAACAGAACAGGGCAAACCAAAAACCCATGCGCACCTTACAATGCAGCTCTAGATCGTAGATAAACACAAACATATACACGCATGTACTTCTCTACCTTCATGACAATACAACTGAGCTCGAGAAACTCAAAGACCCACCCTAGACTGCAACAACCTATCTAAATACCTATCATGTTCCAGATTTGCAGCAAGCATTACAGTCCTGACCAAACTCTGTCCATCATTGTTTTCTATATGTACCATACATAGAGATAGCAATGGTGCGGGTAAAACCCGTTGCTTGTGGGTACCCGCCCCAAACGGGTATAAGTGTATACGAGTTAGGTGTATCCGCTCCGTACCCCTCACGAATAATGGGGCAGGTACGGGTGTAGTTTTATACCTGTCCTGCTCCACCCCACCTCACCTCATACCCTGCTCAATTTATTTTGTACATAGTTAATTTGCAAATTAAAAGTACTTGTTTAAATTTAATAAATCAAGTTGTTTATCAATGTTATAAAAAATGTGATTGGTTTTTAAAAATAGCATTAAATAACTAATACTAACGGGTATAAATAATTGTTTTCTACGCACATTAGGGAGGGTACCAGAGGGTAATGGATACCCACGGGTAATGGGGCGGGTATGGGCATGCGTTTGTAAACTTTGTACCCATCGGGCCGGGTATGGGTATCAACTTTATACCCGTGGCGAGTAATGGGGCGGGTACGAGTATAGGATTTGGGTGGCGTGTATAGGTACGGAGGAGGCACCCTTGTACCTGCCCTGTCCCATTGCCATCCCTAGCCATACTTGCAATTTCAAATTGTTTTCCACCATAATCTTTACGGCCCTAAAATTCCTGTAGTCACCGCTTTTGAAACTGTTGTGCTTCCATATATATTTGATTCCCAGCATTGAATCTTAAGACTTAAGTAAAGAAACAACTGCATTTGTGATCTTAATTTTCAATGGCTCATCTTCACAACTCTCCAGTCTTTTCTAAGAAATGCATTGTATGCAGAAACTAAATCATGCCTCAGACGCCTCTTCTCTTAAGGATTTCCTTAGATAATATATCATTACACTAGAATTCAACAAACTGAATGACCCCCTCTAGATTTCAGCTTCCTGGCTTTTCCGACCTAGCAGCTCGACATCCCAACAGTGAACAACATCAACTACAGCGCAAGATCAGCAGTAGCAGCATTAGCGAAGATTTTAAAATCAGAACCTTAATATAGTATAATTATTACATGTTGATGTCCCAGCCCATAACAGGAAGGTAAGTTGTATGAAAAATGCGTAAGTAAAAATAATGTTGGTATGCCAGAAAAGGAGAGTTTGCATTAAAAGAGGAGGGGAGTACAGGTGAGTTACATGATTGAGTCACGAGGGTTTGGTCTACTTTTAATGCACATCCTTTTCTTTTTCAGCGTCTTTACTCCCCAACACTTTTGACTCTCACTTCACTCTACTCCATTATAATTTGAATATATACGAGTTTTGAAGGTACAAAAGTATCGGGTAAAGGTCAATAGTTAACAACAAACTACAACAGAAGATGAAAAAATCACCTAGAACTAGGGATGGCAATGGGGCGGGTAAAACCCGTTACCTGTGGGTATTCGCCCGTTGGGCGGGTATGGGTATTGATGATGCGGGTAGCGGGTACGGGTAGGGTACACATTTCAATACCCGTCACGGGTATGGGGCGGGTACGGGTATAGGCTTGTACCCGTCCCGCCCCGCTCTTCCCCGTACCCGCATATCCCCGTTGTGTTATTTTATATAAAATAAATTTCTCAGGCAATTTATAATTATGAAGTCATGGTTATTATTGAAGGAAAAACGAAAAGAATTTTATGTGTAGTAAGTTGGACAATGGATAGGTAATAAGGTGGGTACGAGGAGCAGGTATGGGCAGGCACGGGGCGCGTACGAGTACCCACTTCATACCGGTGGCAGGTAATGGGGCGGGTACGGGTATAGAATTTGTGTGGCGGGTACGGGTATGGTAATAAGGTGGGTACGAGGAGCAGGTATGGGCAGGCACGGGGCGAGTACGAGTACCCACTTCATACCGGTGGCAGGTAATGGGGCGGGTACGGGTATAGAATTTGTGTGGCGGGTACGGGTATGGAGGAGGTGCCCCCCGTATCCGCTCCGCCCCATTGCCATCCCTACCCAGAGCTAAAAAAGGCCGACCAAAAGCACATCGAATAATAGACTGCCCGTATTATAAACTCCAATATTTAAAGGGATAAACAAGGGGCTAGGATTGTCTTGCTGCCTTCAACTTAAGTTAATAGTTGCCCTAGAATCTGTTGACCGAGTCTTGGAGGACTTGGGATAGGATGCAAAACTAGAGAGGTGTATCAGCTTGTTTGCTATACTGAACATTTGCTCTTGTTTCTCCATCAAAGCAATTGTCCTAACAATCTTGTCGTGGTCTCCATCGCATCTGATCCCAGGATGGTATAGACATCTTAATTCCTCCTAACTTCTACTAACTTGACTTCATTAAATCTCGGCAATCTAGACTCCTTCTCTGCATCATCCTTAGGAATCCAAGTTTGTTGTCGGTTTATGTGTGGAGCTTTATTATACTAAGCCTTGTCTAGAAAGAGAGGATTGGAATGATCTGATATAAGCTTAAGATACATTTAGATTTTGTGTGTGGCTATATATAGACACAAAGATTGTTTAAGTTGCGCAGCGGTAGTTTTTTCATCCACTGAGGCGAAACCATTTTCCTTCACATATATGCTTTTCTTGTTGTATTTCATGTTGTATTTCTCACATTAAACCACATCTTACTTAAACGTGAATCTCATATGAATTTATAGTATTAACTTAAATCATTTTTTATATAAAAAGATAAATTTTTTGATATTAGGTTTATGTGTGAAGACAAGATATATTGGGTGTTAGGGGAAATACCTATATTGGGACTCAAATATTAGAAGGTGTGCTTAGCTTAGTTAAGTTTTCCTCTTTATTTTCAAGATTGTAATTATGTGCTGTATTAGTATTTTTTATATAAAATTGGTTTAATTTTCATTAAAATTAATTAAATTGTGACATAGGGTACTTAAATGATGAAATATTCAAACATTAAGATACACCAGCATATGTTAAGACGTCATGATAATTATGTGATAGATGGTTAAATCTGAAGGGGTTTTTTTACTAGACATTAAGGTACCGGATTCCATTGGGCGAGAGTGGTACTAGGATGGGTGACCTCCTGGGAAGTCATCGTGTTACCAACCCTATAAGGTTAGGAATTTTCAGAAACAGCTTCTCGGGAGCCCTTGAGTCACTGATTTTTTTGTTGTTGTATAGTTAAATCTGAGGTACTTTACTGAATTTATAAAATTTAAAATACAATGTCTAATCGAGGAGGGAAAACTACTCGCGCTATGAAACTTAGATTGCGAAGAAATCAGTAAAATCGCATTAGGGCACGATACATTGCTCTTTCCATTGATTCCTCGAATTATTTACTTTTGAACTAGTTTTTCTTCAAAATCAGCAGCAAAATGGTTGATATCCGCAATTTTGAGAGTAATACTACTGAGAATCGAATTGAAATCCCCAATTTTCCCGAGATTAGGGCTTCAATCAGCATCTCTATTGGTATAAAGGATCTGCTATACGCAATGTGATATCTATGTGACGTTAATGATGTGCTTCGCTATGGTAATATCTTCTTGATCCTTTCTTTGTTGCTATACTAGTCTCTATGTTAATCTTTATATGATCCTTTCTTTGTTGCTATACTATACTTGTCTGAGAAGCTTGCTAATTTGCAGTTAACAAAATCAGTTAGCATAAGGTGTAATACTTGCGTAGCTATTAGGAAGTTCAGGCCCCCGTGGCATATTCAGAAAATTGTTTGGGAAATCTTATTGATGAAGGACACAAGAAGAAATATTAGGTCCGGACACTGTTCAGAGGAATGAATTTGGTGACCATATCCCTTAGTGGTCCAGTGGTCCTTGATGTCTACCTTGGATCTAGACTCTATTTGATACCGAGCAACTCAAATTCGAACAATTGAAACACAAGCAAGAAGAACCACACTCAAATTTGTAGCTACGGGGCTTCAATGGCCCCAAGTACATATAGTATTGTATTAGATATAAGTAATAGTTACAAGTAAAAAGAAGTAAATATGAAAGGGGAGGGAGAGGGAACAGCCGAAGCTAGGGGGAGGAAGAGAAGACTCACAAAATCTCTCTACCCTAATCTCTCCTCCAAAATTATTTATATACTAAGGCCCAATTAATGAGGCCCACTACTCTTAATTACTATGGCCCAAAGATGAGGCCCAAAACTAGCAAGATACATCAACTAATGACCTGTCATGGCCCCTCGGAGTCGGGTCTCGCATTAGGAACGGGAGTGTTCGTATCACTATTATGTTTGCTGATGCGTTAGGTCGAGTTATCCATAAGAGGCTCTTTGAGTGCTTTTCCCTCTACTACTGTTAAAAGAAATATTAGGTTTAGATATTGCTCTCGTTAAGAGGCCTCTAATGCTGGACTTTGTTACTTGCCTCAATGCTTCCCTTGCACGTGAATCTCTTTGATGTTTATTGCTTTTTCATATTGTTGATGTACGCCATGGGAGGCATGTTCGTTTTAGATGGATGATGAGAGGAAGGAATAACGAGTAGTGGTGCCGTGAGTCTCAAACCTACTATGATTATACCTCGTTAAATTTTGTTAGGTCTAAGCTCAACATATGGATCTGGTATGTAAGGTAAATGTTTAAGTCTTTAAGTGATTTTCATCCCGAAAACAAGTGAGATAATGTAGAACAGGCTAGTAAACATGTATATCACTCTTTTTCATCACAGCTCCAATTTGTAACTGTAGATTCTTGTATGGAGTCTTTATCATTATCCTCTGTGATAATGGGAGCTCTTAGATGAGTAGTGATGAACAAAGTTATGGTTTATTTTGGATACCTATGCAATTGTTGCTGTTTTAAGAATTCGGTTGCGGAATTTCCATGCGAGTATAGTTAGTCGTCTCACATTGGAGTGAGATTAATATATATGCCTAGTGTACTACTTCATCTAATATTTATATTGATTTTAGGATGAAACCTTATATGGACTTATATATGAACCTCATATATGCCAACTTTATAGGTTAGGCCTAAGACCGATGAAATTGACAAATTCCATGGCTTGTAAGCTGATGACCTTGTGATTCTATATATACTTGTTGGACTTGACTTGTGATCAATTACTTGTTTGGTGTGGCTACTGGATGTTCCATTTAATTTAGTTCAGGTTCAATTCTTGAGGCCTCCATGTATTGGTAAAATAACAAAAATCTCATATTGAAGTTGTAATATATTGATCGATGAGTTTAGTGGGTCGCCTGTTATTGAAATGAAATCTTATTTTGGGCTTATATAAGGAGTTCACTTCTTTTAGGTACGCTCTTGGTTGCCACAACTATTGGTCCACCCCGCAGACATCAATAAGGGCTAAGACGAAAGTATGGAGCCTTTCGTAAGTGAATATTGTGCAGGTATACTTTCTATTTAGGGTTATTCATATCAAAGATTCATATATTTTGTCCATTGTGTCAATTTAGTCTTTGTATTTTTAATTGTTTCAATTTAGTCCCTCTGCTATTTAGATTGTGTCAATTTGATCTCTAGAGTAAAATTTACGTTAAGTTATTGATGAAATTTTTAACGATTCGACTAGAGGTTGGGTTAAATTGAGTCAATGGGGGAATTTGTAATGGATTACTTGCATTTAACATGATTGTACCGTTAAAAATTGCACCATTAACTGAACTTAAATATGATAATTGGACTAAATTGACGTAATTTAAATAGTATGGGGACGACATTGACACAATTAAAAGTACAAAGGCTAAATTAATACAATTAAAAATACTAGGACTAAATTGACATAATGAGCAAAGTATAAGGACTTTTAGTGCAAATAACCCTTCTATTTATTTATTGCTTGACTTGTGAAGTCATTGACTATTTTAGTATTGGCTAGATACGTTAAAAATATCACTAAAGGATAGAGTTTTTTTTTTTTTTTTTTTCCCCTTTTTATAAGTAGGTGCAGGGTAAGATTCCTTAAAGTTTATAAAAAGGACAAGGATATGCATACATACACACACGGAGACACACACAGACATATATGTAAGTTGTGGGATTAATTAGTCCATTTTATGGTATTAAAAATTCTCTTGCTGAAACATCCTCAGTTTAGACTCCAATGGCCTTAAAAAAGGTATATAGTGAGTTTGTGCATTATTTATGTTTGAAGTTCAAACACAATGCGCATTCACATAAAGGGAAAGAAGGATTAAGAGTATAAAATTGCTCATTTGCCTTAACTCAAAATCATAAACTTTTCGAATGATTAGTTTCTTTTTATATTGCAATTGGGGTTTTTAACTGGTGGTGAGTGAATTAGAAATAGAGGAAGGTTATGTGTATATATATATTTATTTATTCTCTTGGATGTTAATAGAATTAGGAGATTAGCTTTAAGTTTCCTTAATAATAAACAGTTAAAACACTACCCATTTCATATAACTATGTCCCCTAATACACACTGAGATCCCCTTATTGTTAATATAATTGACTGATCCACATTAATTAATCATTGGATATGAATATTAAGCAATAAGCATATACTGAGTTATATCTCAGTACTGATCTATGTCTCAACACAACCAATGTAAGATACTGATCAATATGAGAACACGAAGCAACAAAGTTATAATAAGATGCAATTCACCTTTAAATATTAAGCTAAATACAAAAAAACTCACCGCTCGGTAGATCTTGTATCATACGTAAGATCTTCCCCATAAATATTCATTGACATCTACTAAAAGTATAAGACACGCAAAATATGACTAAAATCTCTTTTAGATTTTCCATCAGTCCACTCCGTACCGAGCTTGAACCCAACTCGTCTTACTAAAATAAAACCTGCTTAAACACTCAATAAACTCCACCCACTCACAGTCTTAGCAAAATGAGCGACCAAAAAGCTGCGAGCCACGCTGATCCAGCCATTTAACTTCTATATTCTGAGATAATAAAGCAGGAAAGGTTAAAGTGAAAAGTTGAGTTAAATTATCTCATATTGGATTTATAACACAAATGAGATTAATGTATAAGCCTATTAGATTTTACGTAAGGCTAACTATTTTAGGATAGAACTACATTTAGAATTATATGTAAAACTTATATATGCCAATTCCATGAGTTAAGCCTAAAACCCAGTGAATGGCCGCACAGAAAACTGCACCTAATGGGAAAAGGAAAATGGAAATTATAATCTGCCGTAGTTTGAGGCCCGTCACCCATTGAAGGAGAAAGGATTCTTCTACTGGTCCTATTAGCCCTGTAGATCTTCTCATGAGTGAAGAGGAGCCATTTCTTCTCACTTGTTGATCCCAGATAGCATACAAATGGAGACCCATTTTCGCCGTGGAGAAGTACCTGAACAAGGAGTTGGAACCAGAGACTGCATCTCTCTAGTTCCATCTCATTGTTCAGGTACTTCTGCACGGCAAATATGAAGTTTAATAAAAGGGTATTCTAATCATATAAGGATACTCGCGGGTGATCCATAATTGTATACAGTGGACCCATTTCGGCCATGTAGAAGTACCTGAACAAGGAGCTGGAATTAGAGATTGTTTTCCTTGATTCCATCTCGTTGTTCAGGTACTTCTCCATCGCAAACAAGAATTTAAGAAAAAGAGTATTCTGATTAGATAACGATACCTAGGTATAAAGAAAGAAGGGGAATTAAATGAACTGACAATTGTTTGTGTGAGATAGAAGTAACGGAGAGCATATTCTTCTTGGTTATATAGACATCATAAAGGGGGGAGAAGGTCACAAAAGTCCAGAAAAAATGGCAGCAGATACACCCATGATGACAACATCCTGTCACCATTTTTAATACCCACCAGTCATAACTAACATAAAATAAGAATACCACTCTTAATAAATTTTAGTGCTGAAAAATGTGAGTATACAATAATGACTTAGGGTATAATAACTCGATGCGAATGTGATACATAGATAATAAGTTTGGGCTGGGTTGAATTTGCATTTGAGGTAGGTTAACTTGTGTTTCCAACATGTTTCATTTGTTTATATGGTTATCTGAAGTTATTTGAGTTGTATACTACTCTTATTATGTATATTTTATTTGTAGCCTGACATGAGTATGGGATTATTTGACCTTTGTTTGGTCATAATAATTTGATATTTTATTTTAATATTATAGCTATGTCATGTATTATTTGTTAGCTCCACCTATTAAGGCCTATAATCCTTGTGTTTATAAGTTGACAAATTAGTATAAAATAAACATGTCTCCCGTACAATTAAATAGGTAACCACATGTTACCTGAGCATTAATTGGGAGGAGTGAAATTGAAAGTTTTTACCCATTAAATAACGAGTCTAGTTTGAAGTAACTCCTTTATTTTTACCCGCCATATAACACGAATACAAATATAACAAAAAAACGCATTTTTCAGCCGTACAAAATTCGTATTTATACCTAGAAATTCAGCTGCCATGTTTTTGCCATTTTGTGCACATTCCTTGCCTTAGGTGGCAGGCAAAAACTCCAGAACCCAAATGGGCCCATGTGACCCACTAACATAATAACGACATTGTGACTCCACCCCTTTGTATATTTTAACTACCAACTACATTTCCCTCCCTTTCAATCTAAACTTGGTCTTTGTCTTTCTCTGTAAACTTGAACATCAAATATTCAACATTTAACGATTAAACACAACATGGGGTCTCTTTCTGCCATGGAGAATCATCTTCAGTACCCGAAAGCTCGAAGGGATGTGGCTGTGATCGATGACTATCATGGCGTTTTGATCCCTGATCCTTACAGATGGTAGCTTACTAATTGTTGTTCTTGTTGCATATTTAGTGTTAAGAGTATGAGGGTGGGTTTGGCCGAACTCCTTTCTTTAAAAAAGTGCTTTTTGTAAAAGTTATGAGATGAGTTTGTAAGCTACACAAGCTAGTCCTAAGGTATTCACGTCTGGGGGCAGTGTTAGAGAACAAAATCATTCTAAATAGAGGTGGCCAGTGGGCAGGGCCGGCCGGGCCGATTTTTGTAAGTTTTTCACTATAACGGTGGGAAGATTTGAACCCTAGATCTCCGGCGTGTTAAGCAAAGCCCCCACCCGAGATATATATATTTATAAAAAAATATTTTAAATATTAAATTAAACACAAAGGCAGTTGTATTAGGTATGGGTATGCCTTATATAGTTTATTTATCCAATAAAATAAAAAAAAATTGGAGCTCACATGATAATTGGTAGGGCTTACATGTTAGAGGTATGGGGTTTGAATCCCACTAGTGGCATTTTTGTGTCCAATTTTCGTGATATTAAAAAAAAAAAAAAAAAAAACAACTTGGAGTGGGGAGAACTGGGCCAGCGTGAAGCCCGGGCCCGTTTGTGGACTAGGACGGCGGGCTTGGGCCTAGCACGACCCGTGGCCACCTCTGATTCTAGATTTTCCCCCATTAACTTAAGTTTTTGACAGAGTTGGTTCCTTGACATAATATAATAAATTGTTACAGATTTGACTTCTTGACTTAATATCAAAGCTTTTACCTAAGAGGTATCAAGCACAAATCTCGATAGACCGACTTCTAATATTAATAGAGGTGAACTTGTTCACGATCCACTCTAAAACCTAGTAGGCATTTTGTGTGATAATGCGTGTCCAGTATAAAATCATTCTAAGATATTCATCTAATGCCTTAATCTGTTGCTCCAATGCCTTCTTTTTCTTTTCTTTTTCCTCTATTTATTCCGCAAATACTCTTTGAAGTCAGATAGCATTTCCATGTCAATTCAACAGGTCAACACTCGTCTAAATTTACTTGGTTTCATTGCATATGTGACTGATTATGGTGTCCGACTTATGTGTGGGGCTTGTATTAGTGGGCTTTATCTATAAAATAGAGGATTGAGCCAATCTAATTTAGGCCCATGTCTCGCTACTGAACCATCGAAAATTGTCTCCTATACTATTGTTGTGCTGTTCTTGTTGGACATGGGGTTTAGTAGAACAACGTAATTTGATATTTCATATTATCTCCCCTTCACCTTTTCAGAATGAGACGAGTTTTGCTTGCTATTCTGTGTTTGCAGTTTCAATTTAGTTTTCCTGTGTTTCTGGCTGTGGCCCTAACATGTGGTTTGGTTTGCCATGGTCCAGGCTGGAGGACGCGGATTCAGAGGAGACGAAGGGGTTTGTGCAGAGACAAGTGGAACTGACAGAGTCGGTCCTAAAGATATGCGAGGCAAGGGAGAAGATAGGAAAGAGAATGAGAGAGATGTTTGATTATCCGAAGTATGGGGCCCCCATCAAACGTGGGGATAAGTACTTCTACTACCATAACACTGGCCTCCAAAACCAGTTCGTTCTTTATGTTCAGGTTTGTCTGTTCTCCACTTTACTTGATATTTTGTTATGTATTTTCTGTTTTTGGGGAGGGGGATTTTCTATTGGATATTGGGGAAATTACCCAAAAATTGGATTCGATTGAATACAAAAGAGAAGTGAATAAATTTGAGAACAGGAGAGAGAAAGAGAAAAACGATAATACAGAGATTGTTGAGGGCAAAACCCTTATGTTGAGCAGAAAACCACTGGCGTATTAGAAAGAAATCCACTAACAAACTGAAGGAGAGAGTACAACTACATATCACACAAACAACATATATATGTATATATAGCCAATCTCCTAGGGTGCTCGCTAGCGCCAACAACTCTATTTCTGAATCAAGACAACACAAAACTAAGGACCCTCACTAGTCGTGGAATCATATTATAATTCTATAATTTAACTGTGTTGCTTACAATATGGAAAGTCATTTATTTTGTTGAGAATGTTCAAAATCATGCTATTCGAGTTCTTGAAATATGTCTTGTCATATTTGAGTCATGTTATAGTATTTGACCATCGCTCAGCAGGATATTGTATCTTATGTGTTATGATAACAGGAGGGTTTGGAGGGGAAGCCAGAGGTACTGTTGGATCCAAATGAGCTAAGCAAGGATGGGACAGTGTCGGTAAACACCTTTGCAGTGAGTGAAGATGCTAAGTATCTGGCTTATGCTCTTAGCGAGAGAGGTAGTGATTGGGTGAAGATCGAAGTAATGAGAATCGAGGACCGAGTTGTGGAGCCTGACACTTTGTCATGGGTGCGTATTTCTGCATTTTTTTTTTCCTCTTGTGTAATGTTGGGAATCAAGTTGCAAGAGTTACTATTAAGGAACCAGCTCTTCCTAAAGTTTAAGCTGTGGTTACCGACTAATGGGTTGTGCTTGTTGCAGGCTAAGTTTACCAACATTTCTTGGACTCATGATAGTAAAGGCTTCTTCTATAGTCGTTACCCGACTCCTAAGTAAGCGATTCCTTCCCTTCATTATTGAGCACAATGACGTATTTTTATCTGCCATGTTGTGTCTCGTAGATATGGAGTTTTTAAGTTGCCTGAACCCAGTAGACCCATTTAACGAGATTTAAGGTTTTAGCTTTTACATATAAAAAGTAATTTTGAACAGCTTTCGTCGTATCATTCTTCAGATTTTTTAGTGGATTGCTTTTTCATTCGCCCATGGTTTTTCCCTCAATTTGAGGGTTTTTTACTTAAAAGTTGTGTGTTAATGTTTTCTCTTTATCTTCTCTTATCAATTTCTTTCCGACATGTTCTTTGACATACCAAAGAGGGTACCAACATGTCATTACCGGATCCCATTAGAACTCCAAAGTTGAGCGTGCTTGGACGAGAGCAGTACCAGGATGGATGATCTCCTCGGAAGTCCTCACCCTCAGGTTGGAGGCACTCGGAAACAATCTCTCTTCAGGGATAATATCTTGAAAGGGGAAGGCTGCGTGCAAACACCCCCCCCCCCCCCCCCCCCCCCCCCCCCCCCCCCCCCCCCCCGGACCTTGTTTAGGCGGGAGCCCTTGGGGCACTAGCTATGTTGCCATGTTGCTATTATGTTATTTCGCATCTAAATCAGACCCAACTCTTGGGTAATTACCTTACATTATTCTTACAGTTAACCCTAGTATGAGTGAGAGAAGGTTTAGTTTGTTGTTATTATTTGGGCGTGCTTGTTGCAGTCTTCTAGTTTGTGAAAGTAGATAATTTAGTCTATGTCTACGGTTACTCTGACACTTTGTTGTGTGCTTTTGTCTAATTTGAAGTGTTTAAGTATCATACAAGCATCCAAGCAGCCTTATCTTAACATTTAATTTAATTTGGTATCTTTATTACAGAGGAGAAACAGCAAAGTCTAGCACTGAAACAAATGTGAATCTGAGCCATGAAGTGCGGTACCATTTTCTAGGTACAGATCAATGTGAAGATATTCTATGCTGGAGAGATCCTGACAATCCCAAATACTTGTTCGAAGCTCATGTCACAGATGATGGCAAGGCAATCCCCTTCTCAATTAAATCAAACCCAATTTCGCTTGTTTGGTCAAACTTATAGTACTATTGCAAAACAGTACTTTCTGCAAAAGAGCTTTTGTGAAGGAAAAAAAAAGGGTGTCATTAATAGAAGTATTTTTGTTCGAAAAGTTTTTAATTTTTGTTGCTGCTTCTACAAAGGTGAACCGCTTTCTACTTGTGCTTGAAAGCATAAAAACAACTTTTGCTTTCCATCACTTAGGCTTTTCGGCCAAGCTTCTTTTTTGGAGAAAAGTGTTCTTTTTCCTAAAAATACTTTTTATATTTTAAGGAGCCTTGGCTCGGAAAAAAATAGCGCTTTTAAAATAAAGCAAAAATTGTTTCTTTTACTTCTAAACAAAAGTAGGAAAATAATGGTCGTTCATTAAAGCAACAGCAGATGCAAAAAGCAAAAACTAAAAATTTTTTAGACAAAAATACCTCCCATTGAGAGCTTCTTTACTAGAGTTCTTCTACTCATGAAAAAGTAGTCTTTTTCACAGTTAATTAAACATGTAGCAAAAGTAAGTTTCTTTTACATTTTTCTAAAACAGGCTTTTGGACGAGTAGGTCCTTGGATTCAAATGAATCAATTTACATATAATTCTTTATATTATTCTTGCAGTTTGTTATTCTTTACATTGAAGAGGGATGCGAGATGAAGAACAAAGTTTACTATCTAGCTTTATCTGATCTTCCAAATGGCATTAAAGGCGCTCGAGGAGAAGATGACTTGCTCCTATTCAACGACTTCATCGACAATTTCGAAGCAAGTTATTATGTCATTGCCAATGATGACGCCGTCTTTACCTTCAAAACCAACAAAGACGCTCCTCGATACAAACTGGTTCGTGTTAACATCAAGGACCCGAATTCTTGGATCGATGTCATACCCGAATCAGACAAGGACGTGCTCGTATCAGCCACCGCGGTTAACCAAAACCAATTGATCACAAATTACTTGAGTGATGTTAAGTATGTGGTTCAAGTTAGAGACTTGGAAAGTGGTGAACTGTTGCATATATTGCCTACAGAGATTGGGACAGTTCATGGCCTTTCTGCAAGAAGATCAGATAGCTTGGTGTTCATATCTTTTACTAGCTTTTTGACTCCTGGGATTATATATCAGTGCAACTTAAGGACCCTGATCCCTGAAATGAAAGTTTTCAGGGAAATTACTGTTCCTGAATTCGACCGTTCTGAATTTCTGGTTCGCCAGGTAAATCTATTGTTACACTTTCATTTATTCATTTTGCATAGTTTTGGGTGTATTGATCAATGGAAGTACGGTTGCGGACCGATATGTGATGGATGATAGAGATTAATGACATTAGTTTGACTACAGTGTAAGTATAAGCTTCTGGGGTAATTGGTTATTTGGCATGGTATTAAAACATCTTAAACTGGAGGTTTCAAGATTAAGAATCATACGCCCATGCTTTAGTTATTCAAATTACTTCGTGCAGGGGATGGGAAGGTCCTATATATTGCTCTTTCTTCAGGCCCAATAGACATTCAAGGAGGAGGCCACATTAGAGTACCTATCTCAAATAAGAGTACTTGGATGATAGTATGACACTTAAACGCTTCAAATATGGCCAAAAACCTAGAAAAATGTTAAAAACAGAGCCAAGTCTGAACTCAAGACATATACCCTCCTTTTTATTCCTTAAGTTTGGGTAACATTAGCCTCAGCGTTCACCAAATAGCTTAATCTCTTTGGAATAGTTGCTTTCTTCATAATACTTGACTTGATATTGTTAGGGAAATGAAACAAAAGAACAATAAAAATTCAGCAAGAGACACAAGATTTTATGTGGCTTTGCCAATTGTACCTACATTCATGGATTTGCGAAGATTTTTAACTATTTTTTAGGAGTACGAAGGAAGTCCCTTTTTTTTCCCCCCTTCACATAACACCTTGTGAATCGCTTATGAGAGCTGCAGGAAGCTCTAATATGCCTGAGAACACCCTAAATGTGCTTGGGCCCAAAGCAAGTCCAAAACTTTTCCCCGGACCATGCCCTTTCAAGAATGCATCCACAAGCACTTGCCAGTCTATGATCACTCTGCACTGGGCCTATTCGTTTTGATCTTTCGCTTCATGGACATGATTCATTTATAGAATTAAACCAAACTCTACACAAGAAGTCCAACATACACAGTAGAAAAAATGCTTAGATTATTGTAATTGTTCTAATTTTCCTCTATGTAGGAGTTTGTACCAAGCAAGGATGGAACCAAGATACCAATGTTCATAGTGGCAAAGAAGCACCTAGTTATGGATGGATCTCACCCGTGTCTCTTATTTGGCTATGGTGGGTTCAGCACGAGCCTGACACCCAGTTTCAGTGTCAGCCGTGTTGTGCTGTTGAAGCACTTGAGTGCCGTTTTCTGCATGGCAAACATCCGGGGTGGGGGTGAGTATGGAGAAGAGTGGCACAAGGCCGGCTCTCTTGCCAATAAGCAAAATTGCTTTGATGACTTTATTTCTGCTGCTGAGTACCTTGTTTCTATTGGTTATACAAGGCCAGAAAAGTTGTGTATTGAAGGTGGAAGCAACGGGGGATTGCTTGTTGCTGCTTGTGTCAATCAGGTATGTTTTAAGAGTGCTAGGGAAATACTGGAGAAGTTTGTCCAATTTAAATGTGAAAGAACGTATTCAAATGAAATTGAGAGGAAAAGAGAGCGAAGAACTTAGAGAGATTTACGTAAAAAACCCTCACATTGAGGTGAAAAACCATTAGATGCAGGAGCAAACAATTCACTAAAATTTGGAGATGATGCAACTACGAGCAGCTCAAAAGTCTATATAAAGATCTCAAAAAGCCTAATTTCCTACTGGACCTGCTAAGCCAAGGCTAAAAAACAACGTCCATACTGTTTTGACGCCTGCACTACCCCCGCTAACCTCTATTTCTGAATGAAAAAATGAATTTAAGACACAATACTACATTGTGTTTTGTTGTGTCTTGATGTAAAGAATAATGTGGTTATTGATATGAGATGAGGTGAGCCTGAGCTTGGCGGACTCATGGCTGTACTCATAATTTTGCTTTGCTTGAAGCTCAATAAACTTGAAGAGCTTGAGCTTGAACCTAGGTTTTGACGTCAAAGCTTAGCTCAACTCATTTTAGCTAGATTCGATTTGGGGTTGTTAAACCCATTGTTGCTTGAGCTCGGGTCATTGCTTATTTAGGCATATTTAGGCTTCTGTTGAACCCAAGTTCTACTAGTTATAAACTTCGCTAGCTTATTAAATGAGCTGGCTTGACTAGGCTCAAGCTTTAAATGATTATCACCAGGAAACAATTGTTTTTTATTCACTACTACATTGGGGATGTGTGGCAGAGACCAGACCTTTTTGGGTGTGCCCTGGCTCATGTTGGAGTGATGGACATGCTTCGGTTCTACAAGTTTACCATTGGTCAGCTTCCTTCTTTTCTGGTTTATATTATTTAGTTGCTTTTGTTGAAAATATTATATGTGAGTATAGTTAAAATGTCCAATGTCAGAGTTGTGAGAGAAAAGAGTAACATATATATGCCAACTCTATAAGATGGGACTAAGACTTCGGAATTTTACACTTTTTGATTTTTTTTTTTTACATGGCATCTGGCAACTAAATATTTGTCTAATAGGGCACGCGTGGACCACTGAATTCGGTTGTTCTGACAAGGAAGAAGAGTTCCATTGGCTGATAAAGTGAGTTATTCTTGCATTTTATCCAAGTTCTCACTTTTCAGTGGCTCGTAGACTATAGAATTTGTTAAAAACAATTGTCTCATAAGTTTAAACTAATGAATAAAGGCCCATAAAATGGTCTTATACTCTACCCTGCCCTCACGCAAATCCCATCGAGATTGCCATGTGGATAGTGTATTGGTTTATCTCATACTTTATGCTGAAATAGTATTAATATTAAGAGCGGAGAATCGTGGGATTCTAGCTAGTGATTTTTTAGCTAGCAAGTTCTAATGCCATGTCATGGAACCAATTATCGTGGAAGCTTAAGTTAACTAGGAATGGCATTATAGAATCATTCATAGACCTTTACTGAACAATATAAGTTGTTGAAATTATTAGTTATTTGATAGATAATTACATACATGCATTTGCCCAATGTTAGGTACTCGCCACTTCACAACGTCAGGAGGCCATGGGAAAACCAACCGGGTCAATCGGCACAACAATACCCAGCAACGATGCTGTTGACAGCAGATCATGACAACCGGGTCGTGCCATTTCATTCACTCAAGTTATTAGCTGTAAGTTTCTCAAGAAATTGAGCCACTCAGATCTCGTTCTCTATGTTGCAGTACTCATTATAAGAAGTAAAAATTGTGTTAGGCAAGTCCCATAATTGGGTTCGATTTAGATGCAAAAGAACAAATCATGGAGAAATTGAAAAGAGAAAACGGAAAGAGAAAACACTAACACAATGGAAAACCCATGAATTAAGGAAAAATCCACATGCATAGGAGAAAGCAATCCACTGTATGTGTGTGCGCATGTGGAACTATGTGTATGTGCAAGTAGAAACCCTACCGGACTGCCGTTTTTTAATTGACATATAAATTTGAGGCATGGCACAATAAGTTATGAATTATTCTTTTTAATTTCACATATTTTGGTTTTGGGTTGGTTGCATGCAGACCATGCAATATGTGCTGTGCACGAGCCTGGAGAGGAGTCCACAAACAAATCCCATAATTGGTAGGATCGAATGTAATGCTGGTCATGGTCATGGTCTTCCTACCCAAAAAGCGGTACGTTTTCTCTTCCTTCTAATCTCGTCTACCTTTTTTCCGATAATTGAATACAGTCCCAAAAAGCATTAAGGTCTAAGACAAGAGACTGTTGTTTTCGCAAACATTAAAAAACATAACATACATGTTAATCAGTTCGAATTTCTAAGACCCTAAACGATGCAAGCTATCGTGGAGGGCCCCCAAATTTTAGCAACCCCCGAATTAGTAGTTAATTCAACAGGAACATGAGTTTCTGTTTTGTAATTTACTTAACTAATATTCACGTAGCTAAAGGAAATATTAATGTATATGAAGGGTCCCATTTCAAATATATGCTTTGGATGCTAATGGTCTTGTGTCCTATCCTGATTATATCATTTCATATTACATTTGACGTATACTATTATGACACATTCAACTTTTTATGTTGTAATCTGTTAATGATAGCGAAATAGGGCTAGGGAGTTCTAACTTTGGGCTCTAAAAAATTTCCCGTCTTAATTTAATTGTTCCTGTGCATAATTTTATAAAATTAACCACAATTCGACCATTGAGGAAAAATCAACTTTCTTTCAATGAAAGGAAAAAATATTTTCCTTTATTTTCCTTCATAAAGGAAAAAACGTTTTTTATTCCCCAACTTGGCCGAGTGTAGGCCTCATATAAATTAATAGAATGAAACCACTTTATCTTCAACTAGATAGACAAAAAATTTTTAAGAAAACATATTGTAAATAGAAAATATTTATAAGAAAAATTTTTCTATAAAGAAAATATTTTCAGTTGGGTTGAACTGGACGACTTCGGTCCAAAGACTTCAACCTTATTAGTAGTTTTACAAGTAGACCAAAACCTCATTGGCAATTCATATGGATTTGTGCGTGTGTGGTTGCAGATAGAAGAAGCAGCGGATCGATATGGGTTCATGGCCAAGATGTTGGATGCTTCTTGGATTGACTGACCTAAACAACTTCATTCTTTTTGACTATCCGAAAACAGAAAGCCTATAATATCCAAAAGGAAAAGAAAATTATAGTACTTAGACAAACAAAAATAAAATAAATAGGTGACACCCAGCAGCTGAATACTTGTTTTTTTTCTCTTTCTGTGATACAACCTTAGATTGTAACTTGAGTGATATTCTGAGTTCCTGCGTTTCCTAACTATTTTCTTGTAACATCTATTGTAAGATTATTTTCTTTTGATGGAGGGTAGGGTGGCGACGATCCAAGCACGTGCTTAAGACTCTCAATTTGTCAAGGGCTTTTTAAAAATTAGTTGTTTGTCACTTTGGTGCTGCCCATATCACAATTCAAAACCGGAGACGCAATGGTTGACGTATAAGTGCATATGTACATATATGACACAAAAGATAATTAGTTGATGTTCTGAAGTGTACTTAAATTGGGCTAGACTAGACACTTCAATTACCCAAAAAACAAAGGCACATTAATAGATTTGCTTTAAACCTCGAAAATTTTCAGACCAGTTCAGTTAAATGTAATTCTTCATAAAATTGATATCAATAGTTAATCTATAGAGAGAATATTATCCTGTTCATGCAAAAGGTAAAGGACGTACTCTAAAAAAATGGTAGAAGACACTTTCTAGTAGAGAACTTTTGAGGTGGATCGAAACTAAACCCCAACACAATTTTACAAATAATTGAAAAAAATAAAGCTGGAACAAGAAAAAATAACTTCATTTGAAAAAACATTAAAATATATTTTATGAAAACAAAATGTATTCTCTTAAAGTAAAATAGGATCTGAAATCTAAAGACTTGTTTGGCATGATTTTTTTCTTTACCTTTCTGGTCTTTAAGAAACTAAATCTAAGTTTTAAAAACAATTGCTTCCTAATTTTAATTTCTTGTTTTCAGTTTGCTTTAAATCAGAAGTCCAAAGTACCACAGGGTTTGCTGTGGATCTCTCTGGTGCCATTGCTGGACTTAGAAGAATCCTTATTAGCAAGGCCTCTACTCCTCCCGATTCCCAGCTTTGGCATTCCTCTATTCAATCCCTCTAGCAGAACACACGCTTTGCACCATCTCTGCACATTCCGACTAAGGGTGTAAAGAACTCGACATCCTATGAACTACTTGCGTTTAAAACCAATTTTAGCTCATTAGGGCGCTAAGGGTTCATCAAGAGCTTGTAAACAGCTTGTTATTAGCTCAAGGATGGTTTGATCATGGCTCGATAATAACTCAAGTAGCTTTATTCCAAAACGAGTTCAACTTAGCTCAATAACGAGCCAAGTCTACCCAAGTATCAAACGTATTAATATGTTATCAAATTGAATTTGAGCATAGGCTCGAAAGCTTAATACAATTTATGCTCGAGCTTGATGCCTTATCAAGTTTGAATTTGAACAAGGGAGTGCTCGGCTAGTCAAGACTCCGTCACTTAGCTTAGCTTAAGGGGTACAGCCTGCTTAAAGCTTGACCCGAGCTTGAACTTGATAAAGCTTTGGCTCAGTGTTTCACAGGCCTAATGAATCAATAATTTCTGTAAAACTTTACAGGCTATAGATGTCAGAACAATTAAAAAAAACGTGAAATCTGACATGTTGAAAACTCAATGTTCAATAACTTCAAAACTTTAGCCAACAACTGATATAATTCCGGTTTTGATGTAATTCGAATCCGACACGAATCAAGGTCCATTTATCAACATTCAAGTCCATTTAGAACCTATTTTTTAGGTCCATATCCTCATAAATGGGTCGAATTACTTAGATGAATATCCAACGGGGCTTGGGTCCAATTGTCATATGTAGTTTCTACACCAATTTGTTAATACAGGAAAAAACAAAGGAGAAGCCAATATACCTGGCTGGATATGTAGCCACAGCGCTCACAGGTTCCCTGCTCAGGCATTTTTGTAGAAGTGGCGATTCTGAAATTCTCCCCGGATTTAATTATGTCAAGTATGGCTCTAGGTCTGCAGTTTGGAAAATAATTAGTAAAATATCATACGAAAATCAAACGAAATTTTAATACGTAAACTATTCGGTTTTATGGATTAAAATTTTGGTCAAAGTTTCATTGTCTTATAAGAAAAAATATTTGGATATTCATGTCCAATACAATTCATTCTTTTAAAACATGAATGAAGTAGGAAGGAATGTAATTATTTATTTGATATTTGTTTGATAGCATGAGCTAAATAGCGGCAGTAGGAAACATAATACATAGTCAATGATGTGATACAATCAATAATTATGGAGTTTAAAGCGACAAGTTCAGCAAAAGTATAAAAGATGAATACTTAATGTGTAAATATGATTATTTTCTATTAGTCATTGGTTTTTTAAATGGGAAAAACATGGATATGTACCATAAAACATAAATTATAAGGAAAACAATAAGAAAGCGCGTATTTTATTGTAATATTGCAATTACATGTAAATTTTTAAAAATAAAAATACGGGTAAATGTCTAATATGCATATTATTACGCGGTTTTTTTTTACTAACAGAGCTTTAGAACATTGTATAAGTACGTCTCGGTTTTCTGGACTAAAAACAAGACAGGTAACGTTAGGAGTCTTGAAACCTGATCCGCTCCAAATCCTTGATGAATTCTCTGGCAAAACCACGGTATGCATTTGGAGAATATATGCCTAGATTCGACACAACATAATCAAATTCACAGCATTAAGAAAAACATGAAAAGGGAAAATCCACAACTAGATAGAAAGCTGCATACTTACATTCCGTAGAAAAATAATCCAGCTTCTTGAAATACGCATACGTGAGCATGCAGTCAAGGTCGGACAAAAACATCAATGATTTAATTCGAATAGTAAAATTAGGAGTATAAATGAGTCGAGCCACCTCGTCATAAAACTTGAAATGCTTGGGCTTGACTGAGATGGCTCGTTTAGCTCAATGAGCCAAGCTTGAGTCTTGTGAAGGTTGAGTTTCTAGGCTTGCGAGCTTAAATGAGTTTAATTGAGCTTATCTTGATACAATTCACTACACTAAATAACGCCTCGAGCTAAGTTTGAGCCTAATGAGATGAACTCAAGCCTAGATAAGCTTAATCAAGCCTAAATAAGGTGAGCTCATTAGCTAGGTTTGAAAATCAACCAAGCCAAGCTGAGCCCAAGCCTATGACGAGTCGAGCTCAAACATGAAATTCCCAAGCTTGGCAAGCTTCAAGCAGAACCCAAGGCAAGCTAAATGTTAACGAGCCAAGCCTCAAGCCCAACAAACTCAAGCTCGGTTGCCTCATATATACCCCCAAGTAAAAGAACTCAAATTAAATATCAATCTTATACAGGAATGAAAACCTAAAGTAAAGCCCCGGAGAACAGATAACTATAAGTGCAAGGATATATGACGATCTCCTTCTCGTATGTGTACTTGAAAGGCTTGCATCTCGGAATTGGTCCATCTTCACCTGTGGTTATTGAAGTGCACCTACTCAACCTACACAAGAAATGGTATAGGTTTGCTCTAACTTCAAATTACAGGGGAAATATCATGAAGGGTAAAATATTACTCAGTAAAGCACTACCTCGCAATATCACCCCGCAAGATGTTCAGGAGCACTGTTTCAGCTATATCATCTGCATTATGTCCGGTAACGAGCTTGTCAACTTTCAACATTGCAGCACCTCGATCAAGGGCCTATGGTAAAAATCAAGCATATTAGGCACATAACACTTGAGATGCAGACAAAAGATACGCTCAAATTGCCAGCACTGAATAACATGAATTTCCAGCCACAAAATGAGGTGCTAACGACAAGGGATAACAAACGCATTTTATTGTATCATGTTTGTATGTGAGTAACACAAAGGGTCTTAGAAAAGGAGTCAACTCAAGCCGACCCATTCATAAATGAGCTAAGAATTCTTAACCCTTACCCGCAGTCACTTGTTTAATTATATGAGTCACTTTTTTCGTTTTGCTAATTTATAAACTTATAAATAAGTCCACAGTACACATCATAGTTGATACTAGTAAGAAACATATGACATTTATAATTGTTAAAATAAATTATTACATTAATATAACCAAATATATAATAGTAGATACACTCATATACCTAACATAACTACATAAACAGGTTAAAAATGTCAATATAAGTTCACCCTAGCGCCAAAAACCCGGACGCAACTTGCTATTTTCATGTCTTGCTCATATCGTGTCAAATTTTGCTAGCTCTACTTATGGCAGCTCAAATACTTTCTGAAAATTAAGCATCTAGAGAATACTGGCTAGAAAATTAGCATACCTGACGACGGAAAACTCCGCAAAATGTGCAGTTGTTCTTCAAGCCTATCATTTTCACTATTTCATCCATGGTCCACCCGTAAAGATCTTTGTATGAGACAACTCTTAGCGGCAGCCCATACTGTATATAATGGATGAGCGAATAAGTCACTCGAATAGCGGAAAGTGATAGCAAGTACACAAGAGAAGACAGTGGTATCAATTGTTCGAAAAAACGAAACAACGAACAACAAAATGTTCAATGAGAAAAAGGAAATAAGACACACACATGGTTTGGCCAATTGCAGCTATAACCAGTGTATAAAAAAGCGCGCCTAGGCGTTGAGGCGCACCTCCATCGCCTTACAATCCTCAAGCGAGGTGACTTCAGTGAAGCGCGCCAAGGCGCACGAAGCGCTAAGGCGCGAGGCGCCTTTTGTTTTTTTGGTATATTTTGCCTTAAATTTAACATATTATTATATTATGTGTGTTTTTATTGTGTTGCATAATTTTTGTAAAAAAGCTTATGTTGATATATTTACAATTTTTGTAAAAAAGCTTATGTTGATATGTATAATACAGCGCCTTTTGATGAATATCAATATCTTTTAGCGGTATTTTTCTTAAGCACTATATAGATTTTTAATTAAAGCTGTTATATTACATAATTAATTAATTTTTTAGCTTATGTTCATAAAATATTTTATAAATATAGAATATGAATGCAAATTACAAAACTGTGCGCCTCACTTCGCTAAGGCGCGCGCCTTCGCCTTGCGCCTAGGACCCCCTATCGCCTCAGTGCACCTTGCGCCTTTTTATACATTGGCTATAACCACGGAGTTGTATAGATTTTTTTACTATTTTTGGGAAGAATACAAGAGAATCCTTCTCTCATATAATGCCTCACAAAAACCCCGAGGAAGAGTATATATAACCATGCGAAACTAGAGTTGCAGGATTTTTACTATCTAGGAAGAGTATAAGAGAATTCATTCTCTCACATAATGCCTCGGAAACTCTGGGAAAGTGTATATATAGCCACACAAAACTGGAGTTGCATTACTATTTCTGGGAAGAGTAAATCTGACATAATACCTTGCAAATTCTAGGCAATTATATATCTATCACCAAAGAGGGCACCAACACGTCGTCACTGGATCCCATTAGAACTCCAAAGTTAAGCGTGCTTGGGTGAGAGTAATACCAGGATGGGTGACCTCCTGAAAAGTCCTCACCCTCAGGTTGGGGGCATTCAGAAACAGCCTCTCTTTAGGTTAACACCCTGAAAGGAGAAGGCTGCGTACATCCGCCCCCCCCAGACCCTGCGTAGGCGGGAGCCCTTAAGGCACTGGGTATGCTCTTATATATATATATATCCTCAATTGGGTCTTGCACCACACAAAAAGCCCAACATAAATGTCCTTGCCCTTTTCTCGAAGGGTTAAGACCAAGTATTAGGAATATCAAGCGAGAAATGTGGTCTAACTTTGGTTTAAAAGCAGGTCCTAATAGGAATGACTAAATGGTTTTTTTCCCTCAAAATGTAAAAGCCAGTTTCGATCAATTCCTGCCAATATCCATGCCAGGAAAGGGCAGACCAGTTTTTCAAGGTGAGACAGCACAAAACAATTAACAAAGCTGATAATCCAACTCATTGCATCCCCAGAAATCTTGGAAAGATAATTCATTTAAAATTATAGAGGGACTCCACGATGCAATGAGCTAGAACCTGTTACTGCAGTGTTGTGAATAAAAAAAATACAGACGTGAAATTAATAAAAACTGGTATAAGCCTCTGAAGATGAATTTGCTCAAGAACCACATTATTACTTTTTAGCTTACCTGAATTTCATTCCTTTTCACTGTTTCCAGCGAGTCATCCCTGTAACCGGTGATGCCTTCATCAACAGATAATAGGAAAAGATCTAATCCGTAGTTGTGTCGACGATTCAACTCTGATAGCACATATGCAAGGACAGTGGAATCTGGCAAGTTCAAAGTGTAAAGAAATTCAAACTTAGCATCCAATGAAAGCACTTCATCCAGCAATCAGCCTTGGCACTTATCCAAGCTATGAAAACACTATTTTTTCATAAACATTTTTTACATAAGCAATTTTATAAAAGATGTTGTGAAAAGGGTAATTTTTTTTGAAAATATTTTACTTTTCTTCTATTTCTAATTTAAAGGGGAAACATTATTTTCATGCTTCTACTTAAAAGTAAAAAAATAATTTCGACTTTGATTTAGATGTACTTTTATGTCCAGGCCAATCATCCTTAAAATCTAGGGAAAAGAAGTGTTCTTGTAGCAAAAGACATTTTTTACAAGAAAAGAAGTTTAGCCAATCAAGTCTTTAGCAATAACAAAGCTCCAAAGTTATTCCTTAAAATATGGGGGTAATCTATTGCATATGGATAGAAATATTTTCAGATATTAGCATAACAAACAAGGAACTGTGACTATCAAGCAACTTCAACGACATGATGATGAAAAGAATCAGGTGGCACAAGTTTACAAACAGCAACTACCGACAAGGTTCATAATTTTGCTACAGCGTTGCCATATGATGCAAGATTCAACAAAAAAGATGATAAAGCATTTGCTGGCCCATAATTATTGTGGAAGCATTCACCTTGTCCTAAACCATAGTGCAATAAAAGGATGAAGATTTATCATGAAGTTAAATACAACAACAACAACAATAGTCCCAGTGCCACACGGGCTTTTGCGTGAGCGGGGTCTGGGGAGGATGGATGTACGCAGCCTTCCCCATTTAGGGTGCTACCCTGAAGGGAGGCTATTTCCGAGGATCCCCGACCTGAGGAATTATCATGAAGTTAATATCAGATGATATCATACAAGGGTCAATGTCTTCAGTTACATGGCTTATGCACCAAAACGAAAAAGCAGTTACCTTTTCCACCCGAAGCACCAATGGCAATGCGCTCACCAGGCTTGAATAACTGGTTTTCAACTATCACATTATGGACTTCATTCTCAAACACAGCATAGAAGCACTCCCTGCAGATCTTTACCAAGATAGGTATTAGCCTTAAACATGAAGCTACAATCTCTTTGCCGCTTTTTCATTCTATGACTACCACATCTAAAGCAGTGTAGGCATGAAAAATCGAACATGAATTATGCCAGCAAAAATAGTCCTTTTAGATTAGTTCTTTAGATTTGGAGTAGTAAATGTAAGCTTTAGAGAAAGGAGCAGCACCAAGGTATCAGAAAATATTAGGAGTCTTTGGAGAGCTTTGACTTTTGAGTGTGCTTCTTATTCCTCTTGTTTATATACAGACTCTGTATTTATAGGAAAAGGGAGTGGAGTGGGGTGTCCATGCAGGACACCTAGTGAGATCCCCTAGTAATCACCCAAATTCCAAAAGCCAACACTTCAACCACAGATTTGAATAACATCTTCGTATTACTCAGATAATTGAAAAAATTAGGGTTTACAAAACGAAAAAAAAAACCCTAATTCCCAAACTTCCCTCAATCAATTCAGCTAAATCATTCAATAAATCATACCAAAAACAATAGAAAAAGATAGCTTGCAAGGAGGATTTAGGAGGAGGAATAAATAAATTCGATAAAAGAAAAGAGAATCGAAGAATTACCTGCTCGAGGGTTTTAGGGCGTTTGAGAGCGGCTCTTCTTTGTTTGCAAAGTGCGCATTGTCTCGCCCCTCGGCCTCTCGCTCTCGCATCTTCCGCCTTCTCCATCTCTCTCTCTCTCTCTCCCCCCGATGGGCTGCAACGGCGATGGAGAACCGCTCTGTGAGAACTGCAAATAGTCGGAGCTTTTCTTTTTCTTTTTTTTTATGTTTTGAGCACTAATGTCTTATTTGATAATTGGATAAAAAGGTAAAGAGGAGGGTAAAAATGAAGAGGATAAGGTAATATTCTACCCTTATTTAAAAATATTAAATTAAGAGGGGTAAGGATAAAAAACAGTGAATGAATTATTTTTATTTGATAATTAGGTAATAAAACAATGGTAAAGAATATTATAGTTAAAATAAAGTTAAAATTATTCAAAATCTTTAAAAAAAATTAATCTTACTTTCTTTTATTTTCTGATTTAAGTGTTAAAGAAATTGAGAATGGAGAGAGGCAATGGAGGTAAGAGATTACCCCTAAAATATATTTATCAAATAGAGATGAAATATTATCCTTATTTATTCTTATCCTTTTTACCTCTATTTGTTCCACTTCCAAACAGGAAATAAAAAGCCCGAGGGCGAGTTGGAGCTTTTTTCTTACAGAAAAATTTGTTGAACGAAATTCGTAATATCCTAAGATGAGATTTTTAATATATATATATATATATATAATGAGTTATTCTAATTCTTAAAAATTTTGTTATTGTAATATCGTAAGTTTCAAAAGTTTATTGTAAAACAAAAAAAGGGTTTCAAAAGTTTTTGCAATCATGCCCTCAAACAAAATTTGTTTAATTTTTATTAGAAAATATCGATATAAAATATGAATGTAATATCTTATGTTATAATATGATGTTTTTTTTATGATAGTTGGTGACATGATATATATAATTTGAACAATATATATATATAATTATATTTTATAAAACTCGGTGATTTTTCCTTAATCCACTTTATTTTCAACAAAAATACTAACACGTTACACAACTTCTACATTAAAATAATTATTGTATGGTGAAATTATCAAAATTCAGACAAATTTAACAAATTTTGACATACACACCGAATCATCGAAAACAACCTCTCTTCAGGGTAGCCCCATGAAGGGGGAAGGCTGCGTACATCTACCCCCAGACCCCGCTTAGACGGGAGCCCTTGGAGGCACTGGGTTTGTTGTTGTTATTATTATTGTTGACATACACACAGAAACCTAAAGATAGCTACTCAATATTTTTATTTATAAAAAAAAAAAAAAGGCACTCTTTGCCTTATAAATGAACAGACTTGTGAGACTATAACGTAACTGTCCACATTAATTAAGTAGAATGATTTTGGCAATCTACCAAGTGGGGGTCCAAAATTGAATTTTGATGTGGCAGAATAGAGCAGCTAGTGGTTTTTTTTCCGATAATTATCGGCATACCCTTAGTATATAAAAAAAACTCGACAAGGTGAGCCCTTAACCATCCCATAAACGGTAGTGGGTACAAAAAAGACAGGAACAAACAGGTAAAACAACAGGCGCCTAAACAAAACAACACAGGAAGAGACCAGACCACGCAGGGGAATGAATGGAGCCGAAGCAAATACACACCCAGAAACACCACACAGAAGACGAAACGACGACCTCAAAAATGGTGGAGAACAGGAAGGGGAAAACTCCCCCCCTCCTGAGATGTGCTTGATCAGGTTATTGATCATGATATATTAGCATATAGTCAATGCTTCCATACTAGTAGTAGTGGAGCTAGGTGCTCGAGAAGGCATCAAGCAATATACGAGAGACTTCAAATGTAGAAAGATACAATCTAACGGTGATTAATGTTATTCAAAAGGATGTTAATTGCCCTTGACAGATTCAAGACATAATTGATGACCGAATTTAAGGGCTTCAGAATCTTCCATGTGTACAACGAAAGAAATGGAGCGGCAAATAGGCTTATAGATCTAGGTCTTCGGTGTCAAAGCGGGGACTCTAGGCAAAGTACTAAGAGATCTACAAGGTAGTAAATGTTGAATCGTTGGACAGGACCTTTAGTGTTCTTCTTACTTTATATTATAGAAATTCACATCAACCTAGCTAATTCCAAGCCAAGTAAAATAATTAAGATCTAACGCTAATTTATGAGGCATTTATTGCTAAAAAGTAAATAAAATGTATATTTTAATAATTAAACTAGATGCTACACAAATTAGTGTCATACAATCACAATAATACTACATGAGAGGGTGAGAGCGTGAAAGAAGCAAATTCTAGCCCTCTATTATAATGGGTGGCTAAGATTTATTAAACATTAAAAAAAAAATTCACGGCTAAAATTTATTACGTATTGAAAAAAAAAAAAAAACAATTTACCTCCCTTACCCCTTCTTTCTTTCTGTCCCATGAAGGGGTATGGGCCGCAAATTGTTTTCTTTTTTTTTAATGTTCAACAAATCTTGATCGTCTATTACAATGGAGGGCCATAATTCGTCCCTCTCACGCTCTCATAAAAACATCAGCCTATATACATATATACATCGGTGGCAATGGCCCGAGGGAGGGACGAATGCCGGACTCAAATCAGCATCTCAAAGTTGGTCAATTGCCACCCAACCATCGGAACAAACCAGAGGCCAACAAACGTTCTTCAAATATATACAACATTACACTACCCCAAAACAAACCAAAGAAGCCGCCCCTTAACTGTGAAATTATAGGGGTCCAAACAAGTTTCGATCAGTAGACCTCTTGTTTTAACAAAGGCATCCTGACCTAAGCCATTTAACCACACCTTCAATGATTTATTTTACAGTATTATACTAGTTAATAAAAGAGTTCTTTATATTACGCATATAAACATGCATTTAAACATGAATAATGATATGAAATAGAAATAAACTCATAATATAATTACGAGATAGCCGTTCCTCCGATTTCAAGTTCTTTCTAACACTAGAAAAATACACCTTACAAAAAAGACACATTACATTTTACAGTATATTATCGGAAAGACTGGAAAACTGTCTTCCAAGTTCCAACTGAAACATCCCGAATTTTAACAAGTCCAATAATAATGACCCATACAAACTTCAATCAGGACAAGAGGGTCTCTCAATGTCCGGTTAGACCGAGTCGTAGTATAGATGTTTAGCAGCAATTCAAAAAATAAAAATAAAAAAAAAAAACACTGAAATAAGCTTAGAAGAGATTCTCACTTCAAATGATTCTGAATCATGAATTTCCCAACCGGTCGAGCCTGAGGTTTTCATTCAAACCCGGAACCACCATTAAGCTGTCTACTTATATCGTTTCGAAGAGTCTCCATAAATTCCTGCACGAAAGGCAATTCACGGGTTGGTAGAATGAATACTCTAATCCAAGATTCGCATCCATAGTTTTCCATGTAAGGGTGTAAGTTAACTGAGCTGAGCAAGTCGGTTTGTCATAAAGCTTGAAAGGTTTGTTTAGTTTTGTGCTTGAGCAGGCTTAATGAGCTAAGCTAAAGCCTAGTGAAGCTTAGTAGACTCACAAGCGTAACCGAGCCTACCTTGATCTAATTTACTAAGCTAAATGCGCCTAATCAAATCATGCTTGATCCTAAATGAGCCCAAACAAGGCCGGATCAACTCAAATGAATTTAAATAAGGTGAAACTCAGCTTAGAGCTCATCGAGATAGATTCGAACAAAATAAAGCCAAGCCAAGCCAAGCCCGACCCCATGAAGAACCAAGCCCAGAGAGGAGCCGTAGCTAGACTAATAGGTTGAGCCTCAAGCCAGGCTCGGCTCGGCTCATATACACCCTTAACCAAATGGTAATTTCTAATGATAATAACCAGTTACTTACATCAGTAAGCGCCTGGTTGCTGCATAATTCATCCACAAGCCGCTCATGACTTCCAGTACCATATGAATCAACAGCATTTTCAGCCACAGCACGGAATACGTCAGTAGCCGGAGCCCGCCTTGCAATTTGCTGAACTGCCTCCTGGATTCCCTGGTCCACCTGTACAAGCAAAAATTCACATTACGATGAATGACGAGATCTGGAAAGAGTACGGACGAGTTAAGGAAGAACCACAATATCAAGCACAATAAGCGATAACCGAGATCATGTATCCATTAGAAATGATACTTTAGGACAGATCATGAATGTGATCTGAGGAAGCAAAACTCTAAGTACAGTGCATGCACACTGAAACTGAGCAACCCGAACTTACAAATATGCGATTCAATTATAAAGAACCACCACAAAAAGCAATAATCTCAGGCTCTGTTTGTTTTGACAAAAAATCTTTTTTCGTCTCAATAATATTTTTTATTTACATAACTTTCATATCAACACCCACAAACACTCCGTCGTGAGAAAATTCCTTCACCAGGAGAAAATTTTCCATCGTAATTTCATGTTATATACTTCACTTCAACATCAACTTGGTCAAGCATAAACCTCATACAAATTTATAAAATGAAACTATCTTTTAACTAGAAAGACTAGAAAGAAAAATATATTGAATTGAAAATATTTTTTGGTGAAAACCTTTCTTAAAGGAAAATGTTTTTGTTGAAACAAACGGAGCCTAAGACACTACACTTCTAACAGGCTTCAGTAGAATTGACTTATAATACAAAACGAACTCTCACTTTCACGCCTGTGAAACAAAGCTCAGATCTCATCTCACTAATTCCAATCACACTTTTTTTGTCTCATATGCTGTTAGCTTTCTACTGGATCCTCACCTGATAAGTCTGGCTATGAGTACTGTCTCGTGCAGCTACCCTTCTTGCATCGAACAATCCCTCCTGTTCAGGCGCCAAACTTTGGGATGGTTCACTGAGAACCGAGCCACCGCCAAGAACTTGAGAAACAACAGGCATCATCTGTTGAAGCATTCTAGAAAAATCCAGGCCACCATCTCGGTCTCCTCCAGTTCCAGTAAACATATGCCTAATATCTTCTCTATCCACTTGTTGAGTAAGTTGGTTCACCGTGTTTCTCATCGCAGGATTCTGAGTAAATTGTTGCAGCATATTTTTCAGGACATCAGGTGAACCGACCCCCGTTTGTTGAGCAACCCCAGAAAGAAGACCGTTTAAGGCTGGAGTTTGAAGAAGTTGTGACATCATACCCGAGACATCCATTTGACCATCTGATGTCAAAGGACTAGATGGCGTACCTGCCATGGCCGAGCTTGGGGCTTGAGGCATTTGTCTTGCAGCAGCAACATTTGCATTAGGACTCTGATTACTGCGGCCAAGAGAAGCAAGAGACTGCAAAACCTGCTGGCCAAGCTGCTGACTCTGATGCCTAGGTCCAGCAGCAGGTCCAGTATCACCGCTCTTCGGTTGCATTTTTGACTGCCGGTTTCGCCTCTGTGCATAACAAATACCACAAATACACAATTACTTCAACAAGGCACCCATAAAAAGGTGCAGATGCTCCCCTTTTGAGAAAATTTGGTTCAGATACCTTGAGATTTCAAAACACATTTTTCGGCTACCCTAGGGCTTTTAAACATTTAGAGGCACCAAAACTTTGGTAACCTTTTTTCAGATACCTTTTGTTAACTTCTCTTCAGGTAACATCTTTTAAGAACAATTTTATGTATATTGTCATTTCTCCTCACTTAAAATATTCTTTAAGTAGTCTCTTGTCTTTCAGGCGTCATGACCAAATTCTCTTTTGTTTTCTTTTTTTTTTTTTCCGGGTTGGGGAAGCCAGCAGATAATAGGTTATTGGAAAATATAGATAACTGGCTCACCTTGGGCTGCAAGCCTCCAACACCTAGCCCAAGTGGAGCATCATTTGCACCATCAGAGTTGTCAAGCTTCTCATTTGATTTTGAAGCACCTCCAAACTCAGGTTCTTTGATTGGGCAGCTAGAAGAGGGTTCTACCAGTGAAGACGATCCGTCGTTGGAGCTAAAAGCACCATTCTGACTTCTCTGCTGACTCTCAGGTTGATCCTGGTATATGTATTCAATAATTGGTTAATGCTTCAGGAACACAAATGATGGAGATAAAGGGAGAAAGATCAAGATCTAGATTTAAGATAATTGATAACAATAAGGTTAGAATTTCATTGATATTAGAAGTTTGTTTATTTGATATTTATCTTATTAGTTTTAGATTAGTTGCTATTATCAGTTTAGGAGTTTCTTCTCTATTAAGACTACAGTATCTTCTCTATAAATACTAGTATAACTAGAACCCAAAACTGACAATTAGACTACTTGAATAAATTCAGTTATTTCTATTTATCAGACATAGGATTGCTTAAAACTAAGTACATGAATACTTAATTGGTTGGGCATGAGGTTACTCAACCGTCCTTTTAGGCATAGGAATGCCTAAGAACCCCCTCAATTAAGCACAGGAAGCGTAACAACAATATTTGGAAACTGATTGCACGCTGATCAACATTGCCTGAGGGAAAACCTTTTGATATTGCATTTCAGTCGAAGAACCCATTCGTGATTCACTTGTCTCGGCAGCACCCTCAACATTTATGCTCGTTGCTTGATCACTCATATCAGCATTACCTTCATCATTTCCAGCCAAAGAATTTTGAAAATCTCGTGCCTCTGGTTGACCTATAGGAGAAAAACCTTGTTGAGTCATGGCACACTTGTTTCTAAGACTGTTTGTTTTGATAGAAAAGCATCTCCGGTACATTTCCACAGTTCCATTGTACAAATGAATCGCATTCCTTACTTTAACGGAAAATGTTTTCCTCCATAAAGGGGAAATTGAATTCCCCTCAAGGAGAAACAATGACATTTTCCTTCATGGAAAAAAATACATTTTCAGTTGTAATCTTGCATTCTATATCTTACTTTAACCTCCACTTAATCAAGCATGAATCCCACATATATAAATATAAAGGTTTTTTATAAAAAAAACTACATTTTAGGTGTGGTTTCAGAAAACCACCTAACTTTTCTAATTTTTCGAAGTCACACATAAACTTTGTAAAAATTTTCAATATCACACCTAATGCTAACACTATTAACTCTCAGTTAAAGTAAATAGAAAATTACCAAACTACCCTCAATAAAGAAATTACTTTTTCAAATATTTCTATAGATATTTTTTTTTTAACTTTTTTTTTTACTATGTTCAAATTATTAAGAATTTTTGTTTAAAGTGATTGGGGTTTCCCATGACCTTGAAATTTTTAATTAATTTTTTCAACTCTTTCTTTAATTTTTCACTTTTTTCCTTCAATTTTAAAAATTTCTTGTGTATTAATTGGGGTTTTTCAATGAATTAAAATTAATTTTACAAATAAGAAGTACTTTTAAATTTTTTGGTGACAAAAGGCTGTAGTAGCGTGCCACACCCTAAACAATTTTACAAATTCAAAGGTGAAGGGTAATTTCGTCATTTGCAAAATACTTGCTTAATATAATTTAATTAAATTAAGTTAAACATGGTGTTTTGATGCATTTATACCCCAAAAGGCGGCGTTTCATTTGATGGAAGGTTGATGGCATCAACATTAAGTGTGACATTGAAAAATTTTAGAAAGTTTAGGTGCGATTTTGAAAAATTAGAAAAGTTAGGTGGTTTTTTTAAACCGCTTCTAAAATATCGATAGTTTTCAATAAAAATTATTTCCCACAACTAAACAAACAAAATTTTTCAATAAAAGAATATTTATCAACACACATTTAGAGAAGAAAAATTTTCTAAAAAGAAAATGTTTCCCCTCAAATCAAACATAACCTAAAGGTAACAAGAATTAATGAGTTGGACACCTGATGAAGCCGGGTTTCCCACAAGTGTGTTGTTGTCAATAAGATTTCTAAAGTGGGAATTCACTTCAGAAATAACTGATGATAGCGAAGCAGAAGCAGGCATCGAGGAAGAGGAAACACCCATGACTGGTTGTGACATAGCGGCAACTGGTGCAACTGCAACAGCTGTAGGACGAGAAGGAACAGCAGCAGCAATTAGACTTCTAACTGGAAGAACTCTAGTTGTGCTGGGATCACTAGAGCCATCTGAACCAGTGCGCTCCGCCTGTGCACCTTCGCCGCTGCCTGTCCTTGCGCCAACTGCAGTGACTAAGGGTGCTGCTGAGGTCCCTGAATATGAAAAATCTTTAGTTACTCCGACTAGAAAGCAAATTAAGGACTGACTTGTCTTCTTGCAAAAGTACTTCCGTAAAAAGTGCTATCAACGGAAGGGGGAGGGGGGGGGGGAGGGTGTTGGGTTTTGCTAGAAAAATGTTTAGTTTTTGCTTACACTTCTAAATTTAAATGAGAAGCATTATTTTCCTACTTTTGCTTAAAAGTAGAAAGTCAACTTTTGCTTCCATTCAAAAGCGCTTTTTTCAGGAAAAACAACAAAAGAACAAAGAAAGAAAAGAAAACACTGTCTCCAAAAAGAAGCTTGGCCATACAGGCCCTAGTTAAACAATATACCATGCCTCATCACCCAGAAATGTAGGGAGCTACTCACCAGCATGTATATGGATATTTAAATGCCTCGGCACCTCCCTGATAATCCCAACAGGACCTAATGTCCCTGTATTTGGTTGAGGAACAGCACCGGCATTAAAGAGCTGGTTCGTTTGTAGGGGAAAGGGCTGCAAACATAAAACCAAGTATAAATGTAATTTGGATATACCACTTTCGAAAGATATATAGTCTAACAGCAATACAACCATAAGAGTAGTTTAATCAAAATTTTCATAATTAATCATTCACAGCGATCACTAGAGCCCACTTCAAAACTATTAGTAATGATATGCTTTTGAGGTGAAATGTTTCTGAAAAAAGACAGAATACATGTAGGCAATTTTTTTATAAATCCCTCGTTACCAAAAAAAAAATTTTTAGTGAAAAAATAAAATATTATTAAGAGAGAGGATAGACAAAGAACTACTAACAAGATGTCCTTAAACATGAAAAAACTGAAACTAATAACAGTAAGCCCTCCAAGCCCCATACAAATCGGCCGAGGCAATGTCAGTGAAGCCCCCAAATGTTTGGTTACAAATGTTTTCTTTATTTTTGGGGTAGATGCATGCAATTCTCTCAGTGGTTGAGCCCGTGATAGTTCTACTCAGAAACAACACCGTTCTCTCTCTCAACAAATTGAATATGGCTAAAATATGACAAATTTCTCTAGATGTATCATATTTAAGTATTTTTATTCACTGAACAGCACCAAATGTAAACTTTTAAAGAAAGTAGCATTTGTAGCTACCACTTTTGATCATTTTTAACCAAAAGGAGAAGGAACAATAAGGTGTTCTAGAGTACAACTAGAACTGTTATATTACAATTTTTTGTACCATCATTTTTGAGGACGTGGAAAAGTTTTCCCTAAAAGTAAATTTCAACATTTGGCATAGGAATCTGATAGCAACGGTATAGCACACTAGATGATCACCAACTAGTTGTAATATCATAGACAGATCACATACCTGGACCATTATAGGATTAGGCCCTGTTGGAGATATATAAACTGCAGGCCCAGCATTCACCACTGCCTCGACCTGGAGCAATAGTCAATATAGTTGTAGATAAACTTTAAACAAAAGGTCAAACTAGTCATAGATAAGATATGATAATAATAATATACCGGAGATTGTCCCATACGCAGTGTCAGAATCGTTCTCCCAAGCTCCAGCAGAAGAGCACCTAAATGCTGCATCGCCAAGCCCAGTTGTGCTGACTCAGTCTGGATCTGGTTCCTCACAGAAGGATCAGTTGAGCCCGAGTCCTGCTCCAATCTTTGCGCAATGTGCTATGGCAGGCAGCCAATTGCAAATAACGCATATCAGATGTAAAGCTTAAGAAGGAAATGCAAAAGAAAATAAACAAATTGTTTATGAGTTGTTGGATATAATGTAGTGGTTAGGCTACCCATCCCCCAAGCATGAGGTCTTAGGTTCTCGGCTTGTTTCCTCCCTCCCCTAGTTATTGGTGGCCCTTATTAGGGATGTTGTACTCCTTACCATCTTATAAAAAACGACTTGTTTATGCTTCAAGTCATCTTCAAAATAGAACATCTTATACTTTACCTTTCTACATTTCTCAGTTGGGATTTTGGAGGGGTAGGACGGATAGAAGCACTATAGGCCAATGTAAAATTTTTTATGCTCGCTAAAGTAAGCCAATAAGAACTGCCTGATAACTAAGCGCCTCAGAATTCAGTGTACCACAAATTCATCCTCTCCTTGACTAATATATAAGAAGCATTTAGGACTCCACAGTATCTGGCTTCATTATGCACCATAGAAGATGTAATGTCATAGTAAAAAGAAATTTCTTTGGTTACACAATATACATCCCTCAGTATATGAGCACTTTTGTCACCAATAAAGCTGCAACACTTGTCCCATTTGAATTACATCAAGACACATCAAACTTTAAAACGTGAAAGTAAGCATACATTTCAAAACCATTTGTGCCATTTCCACAGGCATCCCCAGGTTCCGTTTGCATTAATCAATCCCTATGAACAGCATTTTATATCAACTAGCATTTCTCTTTTCTTGCTC
This sequence comes from Simmondsia chinensis, assembly GCA_018398585.1. NCBI lineage: Eukaryota > Viridiplantae > Streptophyta > Magnoliopsida > Caryophyllales > Simmondsiaceae > Simmondsia > Simmondsia chinensis. The sequence goes on from JAGTTD010000007.1 coordinate 38,907,863, forward strand.
CAAGAATGGGAAGTACTTTTGGCATTCACAAATTGGGTACCATAGATGAAAGACAAAAGAAGGCTATTCCAAAACCAGAAGCTGAACCATTTTTGGTTGAGGATTGTAAAGAAAGTGAAGAGGACTAAAATGCACAGAATTAGAAATTCTGGGTCTATGGGTCTAGCAGCCTTCAAGAATCATGAAATATTGATAACATGGCAATCAAATGAGGGCATATCTATGAGAAAAGGAAAGAAAACAATTTCAAGACATTAATGAACATGCTAGCACATAAATATCATAATTATTGAAAGAGAAGCCAAAATTGAGTATGTAAGTTTGGAATCTGGAGAGTACCGAGAGTGCTGCAACAGCTTGACCACTCAGAAGTCGTTCAGCATGTCTCAAAACCATGCTCAGTGTTTCAGGTGTTGACAATCCTCGAGAATTGGAAGGCGCTTCAACTGGCCGTTGATCAGCTGCATCACTTAGGGAAGGACTGGGCTGATAGCCTGCAAAGAAACAAAAAAATGAGGGCAGATTTAGTAAAACTTATCTGACAAAAAAATACTACCCATCGTCTTGCAAAATCTACCATTTTGGGAAAAGACCCCCTCCATGCGAGTCATGAACTCTGAAAGTGTGTTTAATGAATCAGGAATTGGCTGAAATACCCAGAAAAGGAAGAAATTAGCAATTTAATAACTTAGCCAAAGGGAAAGGAACATAAAAAATGCTAATACATGTAAAAGATATGGACAGAAAAAAGGGTACAACCGTATAGATAGAAGGGAGAGGTGCAGATACTCCAGCCAAGGGGAATTGAAATGGTTGACCCATAAACGACTGCCCAGGCTGTGACTGATTTCCTGCTTGGTTCTGCCCCTCAACATTAGTACGTCCAGCTTCTGCTTCATTTCCTTGAGGAGCTATCCCAGAAATATTTGACTATAGACAGCAGTGTCAATGGAACACTAAGAAAGTTAGTTTGGACCTACCAAAAAGATTCAGCAATTTGATTCACATGTAAGATAACATATTAACGGTTGGTAAGTTAGTATTAGATACAAGAGAAAAGGAAGTGATCATCTCCACTACAACTTTTTATTAGCATCAATATTCTCCTGAAGCCCAAGATTCCCACCTCATTACAGTAAAGCCTCATTGAAACTGCACCAAGTTTCACTTAACTTTGTGATCCATCCAGCATGCTGAGGGTCTTATCAATTATTGCTTCACTCTCCAAACAAGAAGAATCCTAAGACAAAAAGAATGAAAGCTGGGTTCTATTGCATAAATTGGGATTTGTATACATGTTCCACCAACTAATTGAGTTCTAGAACTATTGGGTCTCTTTCACAAGACACATAACTCAACAATATCACAGTCGCAGAGTATTCACCTATGAAAAAGAATCAACAACAAAGATTGTTTAACCAAATTTGGTGCAATCACCATATATCAAATCCATTGGATTGCAAGGATAAACATAGAGAGACAAAAAACTCACTGGAAATGAGTTTGGTGTGCCAACAGCAGTATTATCAGTAGTCTGATTACCAAGGCCCAATGAATTCAGAACTGCCCCAATTACCTATCACAGTTAAAATTATTGCATTAGCATACATATTCCTCTGGTTGCCAGGCTACATTAGTACGGATAAACGGATAAGCTTTTCAGGTTGGGGGTGCTCGGAAACAGCCTCCCTTCTGGGCAACCCCCAGAAGGGGGAAGGCCGCGTACATCTACCCTCCCCAGACCCTGCTTTTGCAGGAGCGCTTGAGGCACTGGGTGGTTGTTGTTGTTGTTGTTGTTGTTGTAGCATACATATTCCAACAATTTAGGCAATCTGATATTCTACAATCAGAAACTGAAAAACACACCCGAGTAAGGTCAGTAGCACCGCCTTCTCCTTGATCTCCAACATTAAATGTCCCAAGAACTACACTATGGGAAATCTGCCCGATACGACCACGAGGCATACCAGCACTAGCATTATTGCCTGAAAGTTTTAATAAACAGCAAGTATTAGCTGAATTACGCCTGTTCACTGTTGAACATTTATTAAGAACATCTGCATCTAGCAATACCACAATGTAACTGGGTAGAAAATACAAACCGCTATTAGCATTTGTCTCTGCAGATGAGGTTTGTGGTTGTGCTTGCTGCCTTTCAACCAAATGCAGTGTATGCCCATTATCCACATCTATGAGAGTCAAGGAAATAGCAAACCAGTGGAACTAGAAATACAAGCACAGTAGCAACAGATAATTTGCCTCAGGTCTGTAGCCGAAATCACAGGACGTAGGTTTGCAACTATAGAAAAGGATTAAACAACAGAGACTGCGAAAAATTTATCTGAAATCATAACGATGCAATGCAAATCATTCCCATCCTTGACAGGCAATAGGACAAACTCAAAATAGTAGGATACGATAATCAGAAAGCAGGTGTTCATCCTTCAGAACTTTTCCCCTAAAGATCAGTCGTTGCTGTCCCACTGGCACACCAATTTGATTAGCAATTTTCTCTTTGAATGCCGATACAGACATCTGAAATTTAAAGATGACAAATTATTAGACAGTATGAGTATATGCAAAAGAAAAACATAAGTTAGCAGCCACAGGTCTCAACCTGAAGGTATGAGCTAATGCTGAGGATGAAATATGGGCGCATATTCATATTTGAATTGGCCATTTAATAACTATGAAAATGAATCAAATTCATATGATGAAATCAAAAGATATATAAACTTCGACACACGGAATAGTCACTTCATAATCACCCATAGCATCCATCAAAAGCATAGCTAGTGGCATAACGAATAAAATAAATAACAATTAGATGTACGGAAAGAACTTAGATGTGCTTCTGAACGTATTTATTGAAGTAATCAGTATCATCGCAGCCCACTCATGATAGTTCAGTACCCTGGCGGGCGGGCCACGCCCCCCAACAGGACTCATAGCACTGAAATTAGTTCAAGAACTTTCTCCCCTATGAAGTAATTAATCTAACATGTTAGGCAAATGACAAGAGCTTATTAGATCACATGACAGGAGGGCAAATGATGGCACATGTACAACAGAGGCAATGTTCATGTATTTAATATACTGATGAAACTCTGAAGGCATCCAAATATCAAAGTGCAGCATAGAATGTATATCTCAATGGCGGGATGTCAGGAATAAATCTTAAATTTTGTTGCAACTTTACAGTATCAAGTATAACCGTATCCCCAAGGGTTGCCCGTAAGCAACACCAAAAGATCAAACCAAACGTGTAGTGAAATTACAAGAACCCATGATTACATTTTTGTCCACGTGAAAGCTATAGATGTGTGAATCAAGAGTCTTAATATTGAGCTCAACAGTAGATTCTGAATTTGAACAAGAAGCTTCAGCAGAGCAGGAAGCTTCATTGGAGTGCTGGTCTGCCATGCTAACTGAAAGTTGGGAAAACCTGAACATGACAAATACAACCATTAAGATAATACTGCTATGTTCAAGATATCAATAAGAACCAGTACGAGAAGGGAAAAAAACACAAATAGACGTGAGAAGGAAAAGAAGACAGAATTAGGAGATCACACAACAACAACAACAACAACAGTCTCAGTGCCTTGCGGCTCCCGCAGAACGCAGGGTCTGGGGGGGGGTGATGTACGCAGCCTTAACCCTTCCGGCAAGAAAGGAGACTGTTTCCGGGGACCCCCAACCTGAAGTAGCTGAGTGCCTGCAGATAAACCACCAATCAATAACATGTATATAGAGGCAAAAGTAGAAGGAGGAGAGAAAAAGGAGAAGGAGAGGAGGAAGAAGAAGAAGAAGGAGAAGGAGAAGGAGAATTAGGAGATCACACATGTTATCAAAAAAGATTAAAGTTATAACATGAGACAGATTTGGTAACTAGTCAAGTCTGAGGAGAAATCTTGCCATTGTTGGCTCACTACTAACATGGCCAAGATCATAATTGCGCAACTCAAGATCTCATAAAACGGTGGCCAAATACCAAACAAATAACTTGACTGTGCACCACAGCATGGCTCAACATCTCAGAGAATGGTGGCCAAATACTAGACAAATTAACTTGATTGTACACCAGAGCATAAATATCATAAGCAACATCAAGCCCCAACATTGAGTTCTAGCTGAAAGCTTGAGTCATTTTAGGTTACTTGGATAAATTATGGCATATCTTGTTCTTCACTTCGGAGTTAATTTGGTTGTATATTACTATATGTGCTCCATGTGTACCCCACCCAAAGAGAGCAGGCGGAGAGAGAGAAGAGCATTCCATAAATGTACACGTCATTTTATATATTGAAATGTCAAGGCACCAATGTGATAAATGTCCACGTCACAAGATACCTAAATGATGAATTCTCGAAAATAAATTTAACTCCTTTTGATCCCAAATAGGAGCTTTATGAGGAAAGCATTCCATGTATAACAAACCTTCCCCTTCGTTTGAATCTCTCTTGCATCAAGACATCAAGAATGGGCAAACAGGAGCTACTATACTAACCACCACTACCGCACGATCTATAATAAAAAATAAAGCTTTAGACAGCAGATTGCAAGACGAAAACAAAGGCCAAATCAATCAAAAAAAAACCCTAACTGTGCATCTCGAAACTCAATCCTTGAAGAAAATAAACCCTAACGGGTAACGAAATGAGAAAGATTGCTCTTCGGATTTTGATAAAAATTCACGAAGTTCCAGCATAGACACCTAAGTAATAAAATTTTGAAACCTCAAGATACCTCAATATATATATATCGAAATATCAAGATACCTAGGTGATATATGTTCAAACCATAGGATACCTAAATGATGAATTCCCGAAAATAAATTTAACTCCTTTTGATTCCAAATAGCACCTTTTGAAACTCTCTCACATCAAAACATCAAAAACAGTCAAACAAGATAATCACAGCTGCTATACTAACCAGCACTACTACATGATCTATAATGAAAAATAAAGCTTTAAAGAGCAGATTGCAAGACTAAAACAAAGGCCAAATCAATCAAAAAAACCCTAAGTATGCATCTCAAAACTCGATCCTTGGAGAAAATAAACCCTAACGTGTAACTAAATGAGAAAGATTTCGATTCGGATTTTGATAAAAAATCACGAAGTTCCAGCATAGACACCTGATTAATAAAACTTTGAAACCTCACAGCATCTCGTTATACATATTGAAAAGTCAGGATGCCTAGTTGATAATTGTCCAAACCACAGGACACCTAAATGATGAATTTCTGAAAATAAATTTAATTCCTTTTGATCCCGAACAACACCTTCTGAAACTCTCTCACATCAAAACATCAAGAACGGTCAACCAAGAGAATCATAGCTACTATAATGAACACCATTACTACAAGATCTAGAATAAACAATAGAGCTTCAGAGAGCAGATAGCAAGACGAAAATTAATGCCAAATCAATCAAAAAAACAAACCCTAACTATGCATCTCACACCTCGATCCTTCAAATACAAACCCTAACGCGAAGCGAAAATAAAAAAATTGCGATTCGAAATGGAGAAAGTACCAGAATAATTGAATCGCCTTGACGAGTACCAAGACCGCAGCGCCTGTAAAATATTCTTGCCTTTCTCTTTGCTTCTCTCCTCTTTTCTTCCTCTCTCTTTTAACTTTTTACTTTTGTCTGGGGTCGGTTAGCCATTGCAAAATAATTTATTCCGTGCTATCAGTGCCTCGGTTGAGGAAATATCCTATAATTGTGTTTTGAGATAAGCAAATTGTTTAGCTGACTAGTTAACCGATGTCAGTCACGAGGGCTCTGGTATTTGGAATCATGCTCCTTGTCGAGCCCTCGTTTCTCTTTCTTGGGTTTGAGTCTCTGAGGTTGTCTATCGTAAGAAGACAATCTTAAGGGTCTTGCAGCCTTAGCATTCCTTAAAATAAAATTAATAAAAGGATTTTTTACATAAAACCGTCTTATAAAGTTGTCTTTTTTACTTAATCACCACAATTCTTTTATTGTTCATTAAATTACTTCCAAAGTTCTAGAATTTTTCAATCAACCATTTTAAATCATGTTGCTAACTGTTTATTATGTATTACGTGACTTTTATGTAGATTTTAACGTAATTTTCTCTTCTTTTTTTTTTAGTGATAATGAAATATGAGTTGCAGCTAATCAAGTCGGCAGTGTATTCACGTGCCCCCTCCGTCAACTAGGTTTGATTTCGATGGGGTATAAAGGAGGTGAGATTGGAACCTTGATGGTGGAGGGGGTGAAAAATGCTTTTCATTCGTAAATACTTTAGGTCGTACTTAATAAACACTGTATAGGAGAGGGGGGGGGGGGGGTGGGGGGGGGGGGGGGGGGGGGGGGGGGGGGGGGGGGGACGAGCCAAGACAAGTCATGCACCCCTTGTTCAAACTTGAGCTCAATAAGGCCAACAGAGCTCAAATTATAGCCGACCTATTATCGAGCTTTCAAACTTTATTCAAGTTTTATTTGATAGCATTTATGTTGTTCAATACTCGGGTCTGCTCAACCCGTTGGTCTAATTGAAATTGTTATTGAGCTGAATCGAGCTCGTAATCATCTAAGTTTGTGATCAAGTCGAGTTGCTATCAAGCTGAGCTACTTAAGTTATAATCAAGCCATTGTAAAATCATTTTTGATCTAATGTCAACTGTTGACAAGCTTTTAACAAGTTTTGTTTGAATACTTATTAAACTTTTAACAAACCGGCTTGCTTTATTGAATACTATGGAACTCAACTCAATAAGTTATCGATACTCCATGACAAACGTGAATGAGCCATAATCAATATCGGACATTTATACCCACCCCTACAGCCCAAACATCCCTGGCAACGGCCTCAGAAGCCCAACAAACGGAGCCCAGAACTCACGAACTTTTGAGCCCACGTTACTCCCCCCCCCCCCCCCCAACTAGTTGATTGGCTAACTAAGGCATTTAAAGTTCTTCCCTGGAACCATAATGAACGCCTGCGAGTCTATAACACCCAACACCCTTGTACCTCAATGGTCGGAAATGCTTAAGGTCTTTTTCGGGGTCTCGGGTTTTGACGGATCTTCCCCCACCTTCATGTAATAAACTCATCAATTAAAAAAAATCACGAGCGCCTATAACATTTATTGAGGTCATCGCTTATAAGTGTCAGAGTATAAAACTAATTTGGGTCTTCATCCATCAATTTAAACTTCTAAAAGAGATAATTTATGTCGTGGAATCAGAGCCATATTGACCAAAAGGTCACTAGTTTGAATCTCCATGTGATTTCCTAATCGTAAGGACTAGTTTATTGATCAATCATCACTATAATTGGTGATTGGTGATTAGAATCATAGATCCGTTTTATTCTTATACCTCTTAATTTGACATATCTAAATAAGGTAGAATATTACCTTACCCTTTTTCTCTTTACTCAGTTGCCAAACAAGACATAAAGGTAACATACACAAATCTTAGTGTCATGAACCTAAAGAAAATTGATCCAATTCTACACTTGGTATCAAAATAGGTGATCTTCTAGAAAGTCACCCTTTAGGTTGGGGATTATCAGAAACAGTCTCTCTTTAAAGCAACACCTTAAAAGAAGAAGGCTGCATACATCCATCCCAACCCGCCACTATTTGCTAATATGCCTCCAAGGGCAATGCTTCCTACCCATCGTGGAGGAGAGAGAGAGGAGAGAGAGAGATGACGGAGCAAGTTCCCGCAGCAACAGCGGGCAAGCCTATCAGATGCCAAGGTATCATCATCCTCATCAACATCATCTACTCAAATTCCTTCTCTAATTTGTTCCTTTCACTTTTGAAACCGAAATTGAAATTGAAATTTGAAATTTGAAATTTGAAAATTGCAGCGGCGGTTGCAAGAGGAGCAGGGGAACCGTTGCTAATGGAGGAGGTGATAGTGGCCCCGCCTAAGCCTTTTGAAGCTCGCATTCGTATCATCTGTTCTTCGCTTTGCCACAGCGATCTCGCCATTTGGCATTTGAAAGTTAATACGAATTGTCTTCTGAATTTTGAAATTTTTACTGTATTTTTATCGTAGAATGCTATGGGAATTGAGTTCTTTCTGTGATTTCTCGTGAAGGATCCGCCTGGATATTTTCCGAGGATTTTGGGCCACGAATCTTTCGGGTACTTTGTTTCTTCACTTCTCCTTGCTTAACAACATTTCAATTTAATAAGAAATGGAAAATTCTAAAAGTCACGAGAAAAAATCTATGAAAATGTCACGAAAAGCAGGTGCTTAGGAATAAGTTGGTCGTTAATGACCAACTGTGCTCTATTCGTGACATTTTCGTGCCCCCCTTCTCGTGCTGTGTAGCAAAGCGCATAAGAAATTCCATGTCCAAGTTGTAAAAGATTTACACCGTTGGTGCTGATGTTTTTAAATTTGTTCAAATTAGTTTCTCATCTTTTTCTTTATAATTGTTTCCAATGTTTGTCGCTTTGTTTCAATCAGTCCCATATTTTTTGAAATTTTACCTAATTTTGGTTACCAGGTGTGGGACCAAGTTTGTCATACAATAAAAAAAATAAGGAACTATTTTGAATGAAAGAAAAGTTGAGGGTCTAAGTTGAACAAAGTTATAAACATTAGGAACCATTTTGTCAAAAGAAAAAAAATAAGAGACCTATTTAAACAAACTTTAAAAAAAAAAAAAAATCAGGGACCGATGGTGTAAATAACTTGTAAAAAAAGAGAGATGAACATGTGAGTCTAGTGGGCTACTCTATCTGACTGCCAAATGGTTTAATGGGTGGAACTCTACTTGAGCTTGTACATTGATCTTGTAAGTGCTAACTCTGAGTGTTGGACGTAAGACACTAGTGAAATTTTTAAAAATCACATACATGAAAATTCTAAATCGTAATAACAAGCACACAATAGGGAAAGAGAGAGTAAAAGAGAGACCAAATTTATATGGTTCGGCTGAAGCCTATACCACAGAGGGGAACACAACAATTTCAATATATCTGAGGAAGATTACATGAGACATTTTAAGGCCATAACCTTGCTCAATATGGATTACCTTAGTATGGTGTGTCACAGACCTAAATGAGATTAGCAACAATCCTCGACTCTATATATAAAGCCAAATACAACCAAGCTCCATACTTAAACCGAACAGAAATTTGCCATTCCAATGCGGTGAAACTCAAAGTGGGTGTAAGTATATTGTCAGCCCATCATTCTAAATGCCAGCAACAGTAAGCCTACCCTTAGATCTTACTGGGTTTGTTGCTTGTGATTACCAAATAGATGCCGTTTATTGTGGCTTTTGTATTTTTTATTTCTTTATTACTGTGGATTGTTTGACTCTGTCGGTCCATATTAACACTTCAATATAGTGGGTAAAAGTTAGAAGAGGAATCATGCTTGGTTAATGAAGGCTCACATATGGGCAAATACTGGAACTGTTCGTTTCTAATTGTCAAAGAACCAACTAACTAGAAAGCTTAAGCCATCAGGTGAAAGCTATGGTACCTTGTCAACGAGCCAATTATCCCAAAAACTTGAACTGATGAGTGAAGGATCAAAAATGATTTTATACTCCAACAATAGTGGTATCAAAATCTGCTTTGCAACTTTTGCTGTTGACAAAACTACGTGGAGTGATTGGGAAAAGAATTGGAGCCTGTAAGGCTTGTGGACTAATTTAGCATTTGGTTCCCTTGGAATTATTGGATGAAAGCAGACCTCTCATTCCAAAACTTATGTTTGATTCTTTGGCTATGATCCTGCTCTGAGGCTACTGTGGACCCTTTACATTAAACTAAGCCTTTTCATGGTTGATTTTTGTAAAATTTGGCAGGGCCTTAGACCAGCACACTAAGTTGATATATATAAGGTCCACATAGAAGCTCAAGTGAGGTTTCATCTTAAACCAATTGGTAATAGTCTATTAGGTGGAGTAACTCACTAGACTCAAAGATAGAATTCTTATTAGACTCAAAATATGAAGTCCTTTAACATTTTTACCATTTCATAATCCTAACTGGGTTGACATCAGTTGCTAGCGGAAACTCATGCTCGGTGCACACTGGGTTCTTTTGTATTACCTAGTTCAGCACTTAAATGTTGAAAACTCTCTGAAACTACCTATATTCTTATAAATGACATTTATAGGGTTGTCGAGAGTGTTGGCGAGGGTGTGCATGAGGTTGCTGAAGGGGATTTAGTCATTCCGGTGATATTGGGGGAATGCGGGGAGTGTGTCGACTGCATATCTAAGAAAAGCAATTTGTGTTCAACGCTACCTTTTAAAGTTTCCCCGTGGATGCCAAGAGACAAGACAAGCAGATTCACTGATCTGAAGGGAGAGACTATATACCATATGTTAAATATATCTAGTTTTAGTCAGTATACAATTGTAGACGTTGGCCACTTGGTGAAAGTTCACTCAGCCATTCCGCCTAATCGGGCATGCCTCCTCGGTTGTGGAATATCTACAGGTAATGCGCTTCTGTTATTACTTCCCTATAGATATTGGATAACTTGTGGACTGCATGCTCAGTAAGCGTCACTGGAAGAAAGAAGCTCTACATGTCAATTGATTTGCAACTTCATTTACCTCAACTTGATGATCCAAAATGTTGATACATAAGGAAATGGAACTTTTGGAGCTTCTTTTGGGAAATTTTGACCAAGGGACAATTACTAGATTTCAGGGGTGCAAAGCAAGTTTTAACCTGCTGACCCTTTTGGTAACTAATGCGTTGAAGGCAGCTTAACCACACCCCGAGTACTCAACTTGATATTATAATACTAGCTAATATGTTAGTCATTTATATTATATGTGTACACCTTTTTTGTAATGTAACATACACAAGTTGATATTTCTCCAATTATAAAAAAATGATATGCAGTAGAAACAAGATGATAATATAACTAATTTTAAAAGGGGCTCTTAACAAATTGTAGGCCCCAAGCAATTGCTTCTGTTGCTTGGGGCTTTGACCATCCTAATCCAACAATCACCTTCGTATCTGTTTTCTTCTATGGCCATATATCTAGTGAATTATATGCCCAAAACCAGCGACCTTGTTATATTCTTGGCATGGAATCGGAGGGGGAAGATAATCATATCTGCTGAAATTTTTGCAGGGGTTGGTGCTGCATGGAGGACTGCAAATGTTGAAGCAGGCTCCACTGTTGCAATTTTTGGGCTGGGTGCTATTGGATTAGCCGTAATATTTCACATCATTAAATACTGATTTCATTTTATGTTCTTATTTTTGAGTTCTGATTTGATTTTTTTGTCATAGAACTTCATGGTGATCATTTGGTGTCAAAGGTTGCAGAGGGAGCAAGGCTATATGGAGCTGCTCGAATTATCGGTGTGGATGTGAACCCGGAAAAATTTGCACTTGGTAAATTTCCAATTTCAACTGTATGTATATCCTATGGTTCCCAGTATGGTTGGAAACTTTGATAACTTTAACCTGGTGATGTTCTTTGAATTGAGTGATTAAACCAGTATGATAGTTGCCAAGGCGGATATTCGGTGATGGTCTTTTTTCGCTTGTGCGCAGCAAAAAAATTTGGGGTCACAGACTTCATCCTTCCGGGAAGCTGTGGCGACAAATCAGTGAGCCAGGTCTTAATCTTATCCCTACTTGGTGCAATTTCCTATCCTTTATGCCTCTTGAATCAAAGGTTTTATTTATGGAGCAAAGGAATTCGCTGGCTGATTTCTGTAACTGATAGAGATTAAGCATCCCTGTACCTTATTGAGGGGATTTCTAAGCATTCCGGTACTTGGAGAGTGGTTGAATAATCTTGTGTCCAACCAACTAAGTATTATTGCACTTAGGTTTAAACAACCCAGTGCTTAAAAAGAAGGAAATACTTGATTCTATTCAAAATTGTCAAATGCTCTCCTTTAGACTTCGGTTACATGTGATCAGATAAGGCGACTGAGAGGAAAGATTGTTTATGCCGTGGTGGACTCTGCTGATCCCTGCAATGGACGAGTACTATTTTTTGTTTCTCACCAGTGTTTTGGCCTTAACAATTCTGGAAGCCAACTCTTCTAAAATGTGGGAATAACTTGACTTCTATGTTTCACCCAGTTTTGTTTTTTAAGGAACTAATTATCTCTAAAGCCTAAGTTGTAAGTTGAAGACTCAAGAATATTGTTTTTATTCTCTAAAGTGGCCCTTGCCATGAAGGCCCATTGAACGTGAAGTTTGAACGCCTGGCTATTTTGTTCCTTATATGCCATAGTAATATTTTAATATAGGGAGTGGAGGTTGCTGGATTTAAACCCTCGAGAACTCTCAGTCAGAGAAGCTTAGGTACCATGTTAAAAAGCCAATGATCCTAGGTTAGGGGTTGTATTGTTTTCTATTTGCTGTTTTTGGTTTTAAAAAAACTAAAAAAGTTGGGTTTTGTCATGTTTTTGATTTCTTATTTTCATTTTTCACTCAAATGAGGAAAAAAACATGAAAACAAAATATCGAAAAGAAGAATGAATCATTTACATTATGTTGGTTTAAATTTCTGAAAAACCAAAAGTTGTAAATAAAAAACGATGCCAAATAAGCCCCTTGAGTTCAAGGATAGACATCCCTGAATAGTTTTATGCTTCAAGATCATTGAAACGGATCTTATATTAACTAACTAATCATTTTGTTTTGAGTCATTAAGAGGCTTCTACCAGTCTGAGGAATTATTTCTCATAACTTTTACCATGCAGATCATTAATGAAATGACGGACAGAGGTGCAGATTATTGTTTTGAATGTGTTGGCTTGGCATCGCTGGTGCAAGAAGCTTATGATTGTTGTCGAATGGTATCTCTATCTCGCTTTATCACCTGGGCATATGAATCTAGGCCTATGCATATTTGCGTGCACAAGCTTGCAACTTCATCCAACAAATCAGCATTTTTTTGTCCTACCCAGTATATAATCCAGCAAGAAAACGCGAGTATTCTTCAACATACACATTTGTAGGTTGCTGGTGGATAAAGTGATCGAATGGGCCTTCGTTCATCGATATTATATATCTGAACCTGAATCAATGATTTCACATCCCAATTCAGTTGACATCCGTTGAAGTGTATATTTATGTATATCAGTTGGGTTCAGATTTCGTAACGCCCCAATCCCACCTTAGATGGATGTGTATAGTTTGATCAATTTATAAATAAAGTAACTAGCTAGGCCTTCCCCTTTTAGGCTTAAATGGTCCATTATGGGCTCAATAGGGAACCTCCTATTTTCGTAGGTTGTGTTGCAACTGTGGTGGAATGGGCAGTTATATTCTAGTGCCATCCTCGACAGTTGCTGCATACGCTATGCTCTTCCGTCTTCTCGGTATCCAATCCAACCGACCATGACAAAGTTGAAATGCATGTCCTTGTTAGAGTATACAACTATTCTTGAACTTTCACTCAGTAGCTCAAAGTTTTGTGATAGTTGATTCTTTGACATAATATCAGAATGTTGTTGACGGAGGCCTCAAGTTCAAATCCTCCTAACCACCAGTGTCATTGTTAATATTATTTTAGCACGATATATGAGATATGCCTTTGCAATATCACGCTCATGTCAGAGTATAAAGCTATTCCCGGACTTTTGCATCTTTTATCCATTTCTTTCTAAAATGTATATGACTTACATTGCTCATTTTGTCTGATGTGGAACCGTTAGGGATGGGGAAAGACGATCGTTGTAGGGGTGGACAAGCCCGGGGCACAGTTGATGTTGCCTTCAGTTGATGTCCTTCACCATGGTAAAATCCTTATGGGATCCTTGTTTGGTGGTCTCAAACCCAAATCTGATGTTCCGATCCTCGTGGACCGTTACATGAACAAGGTAACTTAATATTTTCATCTATCCTGGTGAAGGGGTAGGAGTATGAACGTATATGAGGCTTAGGCTTGTCAGCTTGGGCTCGATAACCCATGAGCCTAAACGATCTGAGCTCAAACAAGCCCAAATGAGCAAAGATTTGCTGCACTTGGAGCTCGTTAAACTTAACTTGCTAGAGAGGTTGAGCCCAGCTCGCCTTATCTTAAGCTTGATCTTCTGCTCGTTACTGCCCAGATTCGCATTTTTTGCCCCTCTTCAATTGCCGGTTCCTACCAGTGGGTGTCAATTTTCCCTATAAATTGGATGCTTCTCCAGTACAAAAAAGCACCGAAAAACCCAATACTCATTCATTCATTTTCTTCGATGTTCCGTACCCCACTGTTTCATATTTTATGTTTGGTTCAATTATTGGGGTTATTCCAGTTCCCTACTTTAAAGTACACTAAAGTGGTGGATGTTATATTAACCCTGAGAGTTGAAATGCCGATTGGTCTTGTTGTATTGACACAGGGGCATAAACGACTTAAAGTAATGGAGAACTCTACCACACAGCTATTGAGTTTTTCAGATAAGTTTTGTTTTACTCATTATTGCTTCTCTAACATTCCGATGATTTGAATTTTATAGGAACTGAATTTGGACGAGTTTGTGACACATGAGATGAAGATTGAGGACATTAACAAAGCCTTTGAGTTACTAATGGAGGGCAGGTGCCTTCGGTGTGTGTTATGGATGGACGACTGAGGAGGGCAAGCAGGTAATTTACTCAGCCAATAACTCCTATTATTAGTTAGGTTTTGATAGCTGGCATAGTGGTAACTATCCTGCTCTGCTCCAACTCAAAAGTAGCACGAGTTTGGAAACTACATCATCCTTCTTCCTATATAAAATTTTCGGGTTACTCCTTTCCTTAAAAGAGCTCCTATGATCTTTTCTTACCTTGCAAAAAAATAAATAAATAACTCGTAGTAGTGTTAGCTAGGGGGAGGCACTGGGTTTGTTATTGTTGTTGTAGTGTTAGCTAGGGGCATGTATGATATTGCTTCTTTTTTTTGTTTTTACTTTACAGTTTTTGGTTTTTTAGGAACTAAAGAACATATTTTAAAAAGGATTTTAACTTGTTTTTGGTTCTATTTTCAGTTTTTTCCCTAACTTCAGTAAAAATTGAAACTATTAAACTGAAAATAAGAAAAATTATTTTTAAAAGTGGGTTTTTAATTTTTTAAAAACTAAAAATTTAAAAAAAAAACAATAGCAAACAGACCCTATGATTTATCCGAGAAAATGAAGCTAAGAAATTTCTTGGCCGATCATGCAAAAAAGTCATGTATCACAAAGTGATTAGTCTTATGTGTAATAATGATTTTATATTTAATCATTTATCTACCATGGGATACTATGTAGTTATATGGTCTATACTAAGGATATAAACGAACCAAATGTTTAATAAATTATTCTAGTTAAGATTGATAACAGATCGCTTAAATTTATGTTTGATTTGGGAGTTAATAAATAAACAAGTAGAGTTTGAATAGAGGTGTTCAACTCATAAAAATTCTTAAACAAATAAAAGCTCATTGACAGATGGGACTTGTTTGTAATGAGCTTGACTAACATGATTAAACTAAAAGCAACATACCCAAGGGCTCCCGTCTAAGCAAGGTCTGGGAGGCGGATGTACGCAGCCTTCCCCCTTCAGGGTATTATCCCTGAAGAGAGGTTGTTTTCGAGTGCCCCCAACCTGAGGTGAGGACTTCGTAGGAGGTCACCCATCCTGGTACTGCTCTCGTCCAAGCGCACTTAACTTTAGAGTTCTAATGGGATCCGATGACGGTATGTTGGTACCCTCTTTGGTTGACTAACATGATTAAACTAATGAGCCAAATTAAGCTGGATTTGAAGCAAACGAGAATCCTATTGAACTAAGTTCGAACAGAGTTTTAAGTGCTCAATTGAGGTTCAATTCAAATTAAAGCTCATTAAAACTTATCGAGTTTAAGTGATTCTGAACTCGAATTCGCAAGATTTCATATCATAAACTGGCTATGGCATTGATGAAGAGCCAAATGTCACTATCTACATGGTGGCAATAATATGTCAATTTATAATAGCAAATGTTTGATATACATCCAATTGCTTACATACTACTAAAATTTAAAAAGGGTATTGTTTATAATATGTTGCTCTCATACTTTTAGGCTCTATGTTTTCATGATGACATGCTCCTCAGGTTGGGGGTCTTCGGAAACAGCCTCCTTTCAGGGTAGCACCCTAAAGGGGGAAGGCTCCGTACATCCACCCTCCAGACCCTGCTTATGTGAGAGCTCTTGTAACATTGGGACTGTTGTTATAATATTATTTATAATATAAAGTGAATAGACTAATATCACTAATATTTAATACTACTAATTGTCATTGTTTCATATTGCTTGTCATTTTTGAGCCTAAAATTAGTAGCTGACACGTTTGATTATCTAAGTTGTTTATGTATAGTTTCTTGAAAGGGCTAAGCATTTCCATTTGATTCTATCCACATGGAGAGTTCCACGTCGGTACGACTCTTTTTATATCATCAAATGATGTTTACTTTGTTGGTGGAATGTCAAGATAATAAAATAAAATATTAAATATCGAGGATTTCAAAGGTGAATGTAGAAAGAAATTTTAGATTGGAGTAGTGAGAGGATAAAAAATGAATATATAAGTCTTATTAATTATTCTATTTAATGACAATTGGTTTTAAAATTAAACTTTGCTTGAATATATGTGTGGATCTCGTACATTAAAACTTAGTGGGTCAAGCCTAAAATTTGGTGTAATTTCACTTTAATGATGTTTCGAGTTTTGGCATGGCTTGCTTGTATGGTCCGACTCGGTATATTTAGAGTGGGAATGTTGCATCAGTGCAAAATTAGCGGTTTTGGTAGAGTATAGGGATGAAGATTTAGTTTTTGCTATTACTTTTATTTTAAAAGAGAAGTATTATTTTTCTGTTTTTACCTAAAAGTAGAAAAGTGCTACTCTTTTCAGGCCAAACACTTTTAAATCTTAGAATAATTATTTTTTTCTAAGCAGTAGTTTTCCAAGATATATAAAAGGAGATTTGATATAAGTGACCATTTGTGAGATATTTTACGATCTGTTCATTAATAGCAGATCTTTTTCCTTCTTTGCGCGTGATTTTTGTCCTCAAATCATGGAAATTTTTATGTACGATCTCTATTTTATGTGTATTCTTTACCTTCTTGTGTTAATTATGCGCTTTGATTTGAGTGCAAAACTATTAATCATTTGATTTTGTTTTAGCTATAAAAGCTAAAGCAACTTTTTTATTAGATTGATGAATCCACTCAAGTGATCTCTTTGATGATAGTTTGTTTAAAATGGGACCATTTTGATATCGTCTTTCTATTTAATTTGAATTTTTGAAATGAAAAATATATTTTTATATTAAATTTTTAATTTTAATTTTAATTTAGGATTATTTATGCTAGAGGTTCTTGTATTTTATTTACTATGTTAATTTAGTTCTTGCACTTCTAATTGTATCAATTTAATTCCTGTATAACTCAAAATGTGTCCATTTGGTCCTTCAAAAAAATTATGTTATATTTTTAATTAAATTTTTAATAATTTGACTACAAATTAGGTTAAATTGAGTAAACTGATATCGTCTTTCTATTTAATTTGAATTTTTAAAATGAAAAATATATTTTTATATTAAAGGAGCGGATGGGCAGGTGCTAGTGGAAGGGCATCAAATTAGAGCTAGATGGAAAGCCTACTTCCACGATCTGTTCAACAACCGGGGAAACACAGAGATAGATTTATGGGAGCTCTAGACTACGGAAGAGGACGAGAACGAATGCTATTGTGAGCGAATTACCCCAGAGGAGATCAAGGAAGCCCTAAAACATATGGGTAGGGGAAGAGCAGTTGATCCAAATGGGATACCCACTGAGGCATGGAAATGCCTTGGACAGAAGGGTTGCAGCTGGCTATCAAAACTCTTTAACCAAATCTTGATGGGGAACAAGATGCCGGAAGAATGGCGGAAGAGCACACTGGTCCCAATCTACAAGAACAAGGGTGATATCCAGAGCTGCGCCAATTACCGGGGGATCAAATTGATGAGTCACACCCTCAAGTTGTGGGAGAGAGTCATAGAAAAGAGAATACGACAACAGCCGGAAGTGACCGAAAACCAGTTTGGGTTCATACCTTGGAGATCAACAATAGAAGCCATTCATCTCTTACGGCGGATGATAGAGCAATACAGGGAGAGACAAAAAGACCTCCACATGGTCTTCATCGATCTAGAGAAGGCATATGACAGAGTGCCAAGAGAGGTATTGTGGAGAGCGTTGGGAAGGAGAGGCATCCCGATGCCTTATATTCGGGCCATTAGGGACATGTATGAAGAGGCATATACTAATGTGCAAACAGGGGAAGGGGAGACAGACACTTTCCCTATTACAATAGGGGTCCACCTGGGCTCTGCCTTGAGTCCCTTCCTGTTCATTCTAGTGATGGATGAGCTCACTAGATATATCCAAGGGGAAGTACCTTGGTGAATGCTTTTTGCAGGCGACATAGTTCTAGTAGGGGAATCCCGTGCGGACGTAAACGAGAAGCTAGAGCTATGGAGAGGCGCACTAGAATCGAGGGGTTTAAGGATTAGCAGATCTAAGACCGAGTATGTGGAATTCAAATTCGACCGTTCCACCACGACCAGCACCGAGGAGGTTAAGATTGGAGCAGAAGCCGTATAAAGTAAGGAGAGCTTCAAATATCTGGGTTCCATGATACACCAGAATGGTGAAGTGGATGAGGATGTCAGTAACAGGATTAAAGTAGGCTGGCAGAAGTGGAGGATGGCATTCGGGGTGCTGTGTGATAGAAAGTTCCCGCTAAAGTTAAAGGGAAAATACTATAAGACGGTAGTAAGATCGGCTATGCTATATGGGGCAGAGTGTCGACAAATGAAATAAAATCAAACACAGAGGATGAAGGTGGCAGAGATGAGGATGCTACGATGGATGTGTGGCCACACAAGAAAGGATAGGATTAGGAATGATGTGATACAAGGTAAGCTGGGTGTAGCCTCGATCGAGGATAAATTGAGGGAGCACCTCCTAAGATGGTTTGGACATGTTAGCAGAAGACCGACCTCAGCCCCAGTCAGGAGGTATGAACAGCTAAACACAGAGATAAGCAGAAGAAGGAGGGGCAGACCAAAGAAGAGTTGGCTGGAGACAATTCGTCAAAACCTAACCCACCTAAACCTAAGAGAGGAGATGGCCTCAGATAGGACACGCTGGAGGGCTAGCATTAGGGTAGCGGAGATGGCAGAGTAGAGTAGTAAGGGAAGTGGCTGGTAGTCTAAGATTCTTAGGCAAGCATAACCTCTAGTGTAGCACTTTTAGGCGAGCTAAGTCCCTAATCATGCCCATTCTCCTATTTCTTCTTCTTCTTCTTCTCCTTCTCCTTTTTCTACTTTTTCCTCTATATGCATGTTATTGATTGGTGGTTTATGTGTAGGTACTCAACTACTTCAGGTCGGGGATCCCCGAAAACAATCTCCTTTCCTGACGGAAGGGGTAAGCCTGCGTACATCACCCCCCCCAGACCCTGCGTTCTGCGGGAGCCGCAAAACACTGAGACTGTTGTTGTTGTTGATATTTTTATATTAAATTTTTAATTTTAATTTAGGATTATTTATGCTAGAGGTTTTTGTATTTTGTTTACTGTGTCAATTTAGTTCTTACACTTCTAATTGTATCAATTTAATTTCTGTATAACTCAAAATGTGTCAATTTGGTCCTTAAACAGAATTATGTTATATTTTTAATGAATTTTTTAATAATTTGACCAGAAATTAGGTTAAATTGAGTAAACTGATGAATTTTTAATAAATTACTTGCATCTAATATAATTTTATCATATAAAATTACGTTATTAATTTAAGTTAAATTTTATCAAAGAACTAAATTGATAGGACTAAATTATAATATTTTAAATTATTCAGGGACTAAATTGACACAACTAAAAATAAAGGGACTAAATTGACACAACTAAAAATATATGGACTAAATTAACGCAATAGACAAAATACAGGAATTTCTGACGTAAATAACCCTTTAATTTATTTCTAAGTTGAATAAAAGCTGAAAGTAAAAATTAAAAAAATTATTTTAAATTTGACGCTTTAGTTTTTAAAAGGTGAAAGTTTGCACACTAAAATTCCTAAATGGCTATTAGACACATAAATTTCACACTGGAATAACTTCCTTGTGAAGCCGGGGTGATAAGAACAAATCCAAAGTGACATATACAAGAAATTAGAAGTGTTACCAAAAATATGATTACTTAAAAGTAAAAACTTCATATGTAAAAAAAGTATTACTCCCATATAAAAGTTATGAAAAAAAAAGATTAATATATAAATTTAATAAATTACTTTATTTATTATTAATTAATTTTATAATAAAATTTTACTTAAAACTTGTATGTAAATTTTATATTTGTTAACCCCGTAAATCTTGGCTAAAAACTTGATAAAGTTTAATAATTTATACTAGATATCTATTTTGACTCATAAATATTACAGAAAAAAAACATTAATTTACATAATGAAAATAGCATAAGACTCGAACTTATGTGAATAAGTGCTTACATACACAATCTCTTAAAATCCCAACAAAAACTCAAAAAAAAAAAAAAAAAAAAAAACATACAAACCTGTACAAATAAAACAAAGACCATAAAATAAAACCAAGGTTTTGCCATTGTCAGAACAATAATTATTTTTATAATAATTATATCATGACAATAACAAACATTGCGTTATAACAAACATGCCATTTACCACTTTTTTCACTCCACTTTTTCTTTTTGTTCGGGGAAAAAAGGGAAAGTAAAACTAGGAAGATGCAGATTCCTCATGTTTCTCCTTGTCGGAGTGATGGAACCCTGGTATCTTCTCCTTGATCTTGTCCAGGAATCCCTTCTTCTCCTTCTCCTCCTCCGACACGGCAGCCGGGGGCGTGGCGGTCACGTGCTGCTCCTCCGCCTTCTTCGGCTGGGCACCGCCGACCGGAATCTTCTCCTTAATTTTGTCGATGAATCCTTTCTTCTCTGGCTCCACCGCCGGCGACGGCTCCGAGTGGACAAACTCCTCCACGTGGATTTTCTCTGGCGGCTTCTCGTCGTCGCATTTTTCGATCGGGACGGTGGTGTCGTGGTGTTCTTCACCTTCTTCCTTGTGGCCTGGCAGTTTCTCCTCGATCTTCTCCTTGAGACTTTTCTTTTCCTTTTTCTTTTCTCTTCTCTTTTTCTTCTCCTCTTCGTCTCCTTCTTCCTCATCGGACTGCAAATTATTGAGTATGATCAGTTAGAGGAATTGCGATCGTGTAATTTGATCGTGATTACTGTTTCTTCAAGCTCATCAGATCGATTCAACGCTTGAAAAATAGGAAGAAAGCAATCTAAAACTCATAAGATTGTTTGAAATTGTGAAATTACGATCTAGATCGATTGATCGATTCAAAATGAAATCAGATTTTAAATTTGAAATTCGAACTTACAGAGCTGGAGCTGGAGCTATCAGATCGATGAAGCTTCTCAAGCAAGCTAGGTTTCTTCTCCTCCTCCTTGTGCTCCGGTTCTGCCACGTGTACCTTCTGCTGGAAAGCGGAGGCCATGGCGGCGTCTTGATGATCCTTCTGATCGTGATGGTCGTCCTTCTTCATGAAATCGAAGATGCCGCGGTCGGAGGTTTCCACCGGCGGCGCCGGTATCTCGGTGAAGGACTCATGGAGGTGAACGTCTCTGTTTTGCTCATCTGCCATAGCTGATTGAATGTCAGTTACCTGAATAGCAAGTGGAAAGTTTTGAGTTTGCTTAGCGACGAAGTGAGTGAGAAAGTTGACGGTTTTGCTTTGTGTGAAGAATGAGGATGCGGGAGTGGGCTTTTATAGGCGGGATTCGACACGGGTTAATTATTAAAAATTAATTTAATTATATTTCTATTGAGCAGTAAATTAATTTATTAATTTAATTTAATTTAATTCAGCATTGAGCAACTATGTATTTTCCATATTTACTCTTTTTTTTTTGGTTAAATAGTGATAGAGTCGTGTTACAAAGGAAGCAACTCGAACACACGAGCCCTGAGTCAACCTTTATAAGAACAAAGATCAAAACAACAAATCAGAACAGACAAAAATACTAGTAAAAATAGGCATATCCTAAAAGTCTCAGCCACTATTAAAGATGCCTCTGAAATAGGACAACGCCAAAAGACAGGAAAAAAAAAGTAGTCCAGCTCCTAACTATCGAAGCATAGCACTCAGCATAAGTAAATCATGACCGTCAAAACCAAACTCTCGTCCTTTCTCCATCTTTACCGTGCGCTCCGCAGCAAGAATCTTACCTGCGTCTTTAACGTTGTCGCCCTTTTTCACCAGATTCTTCTTTTTTTGTTTGCTAAAGGCCTGCACTAATCTTTTCGCGCTGTTCTCGGGCGACATGTCCTTAAGAAAATCTTGTAACTTCCACTTAGCTGGCTCTTTCTTCTTGCGTTTCAACACTCTTCTACCCCTTTTAGTCGCTCCCGACTTAGGGATTTGATGTCCCACCAACACTTTTTCCCTTTTCTGCCCTTATACTATAGGTTTTTTTTTTATTTTAAATGATTATATTCATATATATTATAATTGATAATTGTTATATTATATTAATAACAGAAATACAAAAATAAATTTTATATATACAATAACTTATGTAAGTGTAATTATTTAAAATTTACTCCTACCATGTATTGTACGGAAATCTCTAATATATTTATATATAGAATATGTTATAATTGATAGATTATATAATCAATATAAATATAAAATAGAGTTTGTATATATAATAATTGTATATATAATAACTTATGTATATTATTATGAAAATATATATAAACATGTCAATATTTTACTCAAAAATTTAGCGAATTCTAGTAAAACATCTACTTAATGTTTATTAAACTACCTAAATATTGCTACAACTGGGGGTGTAATCAAGTCGAGGTGAATATCACAGTACGCGACTCGAACTCGATTATATAATTAATATAATAGTAAAATTTTATGATATTCTATTATATATATTAAGATATTAAAGTATATAATAAGACTCTGTTTGTTTCAGAGGAAAACCACATTCTAGAAAGTGGTTTTCCCCTTTTCCTTTGTTTGGCCCATCATTAGCTCACGGAAAAGGTTTTCCGATAGAAAACATTTTCCTTCAAATGAGGAAAAATGACTTCCCTTTTAAAATAGGGGAAGTTGTGATTCTAAGTGACTCAAAAACCTTCATGGTTATCAGTATGCAAATTGAGATCGAATCAAAATAAACCAGACTGTACTGTAAACATTTAATGTCAACATCGGATAAGAATTAGACTGAATAATTAAAAGCCGCTTCGATATTACTTTGTTATTATTGCAACAGAACAACTTTAATCAAGTTGAATTGTTACATAATATTATAGAAGAAAATTATTTAGGTAATATTTTAGCATTTATTACATAGGTTCTGTGATATTTCAGTAATATACAATAATGTACCCTGACGTTTAAAAATTTTCACATAAATTAGGTATCTTTTACTAAAATTTAGTATATTTTAAATGAAAACAGCAATCTATATGTATCCTATATCATAATGCAATAATTTCTTTTGTTCGAAAATGATAATATGACACATTTTTTGATAATATATAAGTAATTTTTGTTAGAATATGGATAATATTTTGATAATATGATATTTATACCACATCAATTTTTTGACAAAAATTACCCGAATTTTAATGAAAATTCACCATATTTTGATACAGTATATGCACAAGTGGTAAAATTTCTTATCTCATGACACCTCATTGTATATAATAAAATGACAGGGTATTTACATGATAAATGCTCAAATTTTAGAATAACGAAGAAATAATTTTTCTAATTTATACAGCTTAGATAGTTAACTTTTTATTTTGTTATTCATATATGTTATATTATTGTTTATATTGTCCTATAAGAAGATATAAAATAATTAGTGAAAAATATTTTTTTTAAAACATACAAAGACATCACAATGGGAAATTAAGTTTTTCTTTGAAACAAACAACGGAAAATCCCACTCGAAATTTATATTTCCTTGAAAAACTTTTTTCGAAGAAAAATTAATTCTTAAATTCTATTTTTTCCTCAAAACAAACAGAGTCTAAATGTTGAAATATGAAGTTATCTAACTAATAATTATCTTATCTTATTTTAAATAAAATGGAAAAATGTAACGAAAGAGGGACAGTGTAACCGACGTTGGGAGTTAGGAATCAGTACAGTTCAATGTAACGCTCCTCTGACACAAAATAAATTGTAAGTTGCAATTCTGGGCGTTTAATCTCAGTCGTTCATTTTAATAGTAATGACTCATTTCTTTTTGTATTTAGGCTCCGATTATTTTACGGAAAAAAAACATTTTTGAATTAGTTTTTTCTTTTTTTATTGCTTAGCGTGAATTTTGTGATAGAAAAAATTTTTCAATAGAAAAACTTTTTCCTCAAATGCTGTAAAATAAATCAGACCAAAATAAACTAAATTTAGATTTTATATTGCTAGAGGTAGGTGATAACGCCAGACAAAAATTGGACGAAGAATGATTAATTAGCTCCAAATTCTATAGTGAATTAAGCTGTTCAATTTGATTTTTAGTCCTAAGTGATGTTTTATATTTAAAAGATCATTATTTATTTACACTATGGTGAATACTATAATTAGAAATAATATTTACACCAAGCCAAGCACCAAAAAGCTATTTGTACACTATAGTTTCTTTTTGAAAAATGCTTTCTTTTGATATATGTTTTTAGGAAAAATTATGACTTAGGTACCTTAAGGTTTGACCATTTATCACATAAGTACCTTATTCAATATATACAGGAGGTACTTTGAGGTTTAAAAATTTTAACATTTAAGTATCTTCGTGTTTTAAAATTTTATCAATCATTTGACTTTTGTTGAAATTTAATAGATTTTTATTAAAAAATCTAAAATAGAATATGATTCCAACAATATATTAGTATACCTATTAAAATTTCAGAGTCTTTTTTCCAAAAAATGCTAACATGGTATAATATTTCGGCCATATTTATACCGTTTACATCAACACTCGATGAACTTTTGATCTTAGTTTGCTACATTTTTCCTAAAAAAATGATATGACTTATAAATATCATCATAATTATGTACTATTATTAACATTTTATATAAAAATGGTCAGATTTTTATAAAAATTTATCAATTTTCAATATAAGATACCTGAATAATAAAATATTCAAATTTGGGGTACCTTATTAAATATATTAAAATATCAGGGTATGTGATAAATGCTAAGTTCGCTATTTTTTTTGTTAAATGATAACTTTTCACAAGCACCATAACCAGAACAATTTTAAATATATTGTGTTGTAATTTATATTATCCTATGATAAGATATAAGATGATTAGTTAAGGTAATTAACTCTCTCTCTCCCTCTCTCTCTCTCCTGCAAGACAACGAACCCCTGCCGCTCCGTGCTGCCCCTGCTGCCCCGGAGTGTCACGTCACGTCACGTCGACCACCTCGCTGACTAACGCTGACCACCACCACACCGGCGACGACCTAGACGGCAACACCCAACCGCCGGCTCAGCCGACACCCACCCCCTACTCCATTCGCTCCCCTCCTCCACTCTCCCTCCTCCCCCGACGCCTACACCGGCCCTCCAACACCAGGTCCCCTACACCGGCCCTCTAACCCAGGGTCACCACCACCAGCCTCCACCGTCTTTCCACCGGGTCCCACCACAGCACCCCACCCACCCACAAACCGCCCCCACCACCTGTTTGCACACCCCCCAACCCTACCGCTCCACCACACCCCACCCCCACGCACCACCATCGACCTCCCCCACACACCGACACCACCACCACCACCACCGCTACCCACACCCCACCTCAACCCAGACCACTACACCCCACCTCGCCCCATCACCACCACCGCACCACACCTCACTCGACTCACCACCAGCACCACCAGCCCCTCATCAACACCACCACCACCGACCCCACTACAAAGCCAACAGCCCGCAACCGGCAACCAAGAGCGGGCCCAGGTCAAGTATTAGCCGGGTTAGAGTATCAACAACGCACCAGCCCCAGGTTTGATCTATCCTATATTACAGTAGGGCAGTGTTTTAATTTACCATTGTTGGGTATTCTCCACTTTGTTCTTTCTCCTTTCATTATTTGAATAGTGTTATATTATTGACTGAGGCGGTACTTTCGTGTGTATATGCTATAATAAGCTTTGTGTCTATGTTGATCACTCACCCGCGATAGTCACAGCTAGTTCATGAACGTTATCAGCTATGGAACTCAGAGAGTAAGGCCATCTTCAAAAGGGTTGGGGAAGGGGAGAGCAAGGCAAAAGAGGACAGGGAACTCGAGACTAGGGACACTAAATATCGGGACACTAACGAAGAAGAGTTTAGAGATGGCCCAAATGATGATGAAAAGAAAGATCAACATCCTTTGTCTGCAAGAGACTAAATGGGTTGGCTCGAAAGCCAGGGATGTGCTGGGGCATAAGCTCTGGTATGCGGGCAAGGTCAGGGGTAGGAATGAAGTAGGGATCATTGAGGATAGCAGCCTCAAGGATAAAGTATTCGGAGTAGCAAGGGCTGGTGATAGGATCACAAGTATCAAGATGGTCCTAGATGGAGAAGTATCGAACGTAATCAGTGTCTATGCACCTCAAACTGGACTAACTGAGCATGAGAAGGCAACATTCTGGGAGGACCTAGACACAATGATGCAAGGCATACCCCAAGCCGAACAAGTGTGATTGGTGGGGATTTCAATGGGCACGTTGGCGCGACGGAGGACAGTTATGCTTCGTACCACGGAGGATTCTGCTATGGAACCAAGGATGCAGAGGGCAAAGCCCTACTAGACTTCGCGGTCACATACGACCTAACGGTGGCCAACACGTTCTTCAAAAAGCGTGAGCAACACATCATCACATACCAAAGCGGTGGGACAAGAACACAGATTGACTACATACTATTAAGGAAAAGGGTGCAAAGAGACTGCAGGGATTACAAGGCGACCCCAAGAAAAGACCTGTCTACACAACATAGGGTGCTGTGGGCGGATATAAACGCAAAGAAGAGGACCAAAAGAATCGGCAAACCTACGCATACGCATACCCGTTGGAGGGATTTAAATGGAGAGAAGTATAAGGTATACAAGGAAAGCGTGGGGGCCGAGCTCGGTGGGACTTCGAGGGAGATGCAAACCAGATGTGGAACTAACTGGCCCAAAAGATCAGAGGATTGGCATGGGAAGTTCATGGCACTTCAAAGGGTAGGGTACCAAGCAACAGAGAGTCATGGTGGTGGTGCGAGGAGGTCCAAGAGAGGATTAAGGCCAAACGTGTTTGTTTCAAAGAGTGAGATCATGGCAGAGATGAGGATAAGCGACATCGGTATCTGCAAGCCAGAAGAGAAGCAAATAGAGCAGTTAGAGAAGCACAATCAAGAGCTTATGAGGATTTCTACAAAAGAATGGAGACCAAGGAGGGTGCGCGGGACTTATATAGAATCGCCAAAGCTAGAGAAAGGAAGGCCAGGGACTTGGATAGAGTACAATGCATAAAAGGGGAGGATGGACAGGTACTCGTGGACAGGCAACTAATTAAGGATAGGTGGAAAACGTACTTCAACGAGTTGTTCAACGAACAAAAAGGGACAAAGATATCCTTAGGTGATCTTCAAACATCAGAGAAGCAACAGAACCACGGTGATTGTAGGCAAATTTGCACCGAGGAAGTCAAGGAAGCCCTGAAACTCATGGGAAGGGGTAAAGCAGTTGGCCCAGATGGCATACCCATAGAAGTATGGAAATGCCTTGGACAGAAGGACGTCAGTTGACTGACTAAATTATTTAACCAAATCCTTCTGGTGGAGAAGGTGCCTAAGGAATGGAGGAAGAGCCCATTGATTCCGATATATAAGAACAAAGGCGACATCCAGAGCTGCGCCAACTATCAGGGTATCAAACTAATGTGCCACACTCTGAAGTTGTGCGAATGGGTCACAGGGAGGAGGTTAAGGCAACCGACAGAGGTGTTCGAGAACCAATTCGGATTTATGCCCGGGAGATCAACAATAGAAGCCATCCACATCCTAAGGCGAACGTTAGAGCAATACAGAGAGAGACAAAAGGACCTTCATGAGGTTTTTATTGATTTAGAAAAGGCATATGATAGAGTACCAAGGGAGGTTCTTTGGAGAGTTTTGGACAGGAAAGGCATCCCCGCGCCCTACATCCGAGCCATTAGAGACATGTACGAGCAAGCACAGACTATGGTGCGTACCGTGGATAGGGAGACAGATGCTTTTTCGATTACAGTAGGGGTACACCAAGGGTCGGCTTTGAGCCCCTATCTGTTCATCCTGGTTATGGACGAGCTCACTAGGCACATCCAGGGATGTGTACATTGGCGCATGTTTTTTGCAGATGACATTGTGTTGGTGGGGACGTCGCGAGATGAGGTAAATGAGAAGCTGGAACTGTGGAGAGGGGTACTAGAGTCAAAGGGTTTACGACTAAGCAGAGACAAGACCGAGCACATGGAACTCAAGTTCGATCCCTCTTCCACGCCTAGCCGAGAAGAAGTCAAGATCGGATCTGAGGCCATATCGAAAAAGGAGAGCTTCAGGTACTTGGGGTCCATGATACAGCACAATGGTGAAGTGGATGAAGATGTCAACTACCGGATTAAAGCGGGATGGTATAAGTGGAGGATGGCCACCGCGGTACTTTGTGATAGAAAGTTCCCCTTCAAGCTAAAGGGAAGATACTATAAGACGGTTGTGAAACCAACCATGATGTATGGGGCGGAGTGCAGGGCAATGAGACTACAGCATACACAGAAGATGAAGGTGGCGGAGATGCGAATGCTAAGGTGGATGTGCGACACACAAGGAAGGATAGGATCAGAAACGATGTCATAAGAGGCAAATTGGGTGTAGCCTCCACTGAAGATAAATTGAGAGAGCAACGTTTGAGGTGGTTCGGACATATCAAAAGGAGATCGGACAACGCTCCAGTAAGGAGATGCGAACAACCCCTTACTACACTAGGCAGAAGAGGAAGAGGCAGGCTGAAAAAGATATGGTTGGAGACGATCCGACAAGACCTCACCCACCTAAAACTTCGGAAGGAGATGGCCGTAGATAGGGCCCAATGGAGGGCTAGCATAGGGGTAATAGAGGCTCCAGTTGAAGTAGGGTAGTCGAGCTTACTAGTGCTAGGTCTTGTCATCCTGCTGGCGCATGTAGGTGGTGTACTAGCTTCTTGAGCTGCCACTTGCCTACGTATCTCTATCCTATCTTCATCTTTATCTTTAGCGTTATCCCTATCTCTATCTTATCTTTGATTTCTGCTGATGTGGCTTGCTTTATGTTTGTATATTTGTTGTTTTGCTTGCCGTGTGTGTGCCCTACGTATATGTTACTCTCCTGCTGCCGGGTCACTTGCTCTATGCGGCGGACCTGCTCCTTAGGTTGGGGGTCCTCGGAAACAGTCTCTCTTCAAGGTAGCCCCCTAAAAGGGGAAGGCTGCGTACATCTACCCCCCCAGACCCTGCTTAGGCGGGAGGCCTTGGGGGCACTGGGTTTGTTGTTATTGTTGTAAGATATAAGATGATTGATAAAAGATGTTTTCTTTTAAAATAAACAAGAAATATTGCAAGATGAGGCTATGTTTTCCGTTGGAATAAACAACTGAAAACCGCAAGCGAAATTACATTTTCCATGGAAAACCTTCTTCAAAGGAAAATATTTTTCATAAGAAAAATAATTTCCTCATAACAAACGAAGCCTTAATTTTACAATTTTTTATGAATTTTTTATAACTTAGGTTTACGTTTGTTTCGAAAAAATATTTTTTTAATGAAGAACTTTTAGTACTGAATATTTAACTTACAATATTTCTTCTAAATTTTCTTTAAGCTCAAATATAGTCTAATAACAGTTCAATAATAACTCAAGTGCTCAATTCGATAGGAAAGCTCGACCCAATAAAAAGAAGACGTCAGTCACAAGTTTGGTTTGACTTGATACTGAGCTTACTTAGACTAACAAGTCGAGTTCAGCCAAATATTGATCAGGTGAAAATCTTATCCAACCAAGCGCGAACAAATGTTCGAAAAGTTCAATAAGTGTTGAGCTCAAACTCGAATTTGAATAAGAATTGGTTAGCTTAACTCTGCTCATTTACACCCTTATGGAAATCTGTGGATGATGGAGTCATTTAACAAACTAACAAACATTGCAAAAAAAAATTGAAAAGTAACATATTTGAAAAATTATTTAGCAAACTAACACAATTTGTCAGTAAAAAGTATAGGTGCAAGCCCAATTGGCGCATAATACTTTGATACACCACTTGAATTGGCATGTGAAATGTCTGGATCGAACTGGCCCCTATAACTAGAGGCGTTGCTTGAAAAAGAGCCTATAGTTCTAATATCTCATTAAACACCCGTGAATTAGTATCCCGCAGCTCCAGAACCCCACTAGTGACCTGACATAGTATTGCCTACATTGTACAGTGTGGAGACACTGTTAAGTAGCATCCCATCTGTCCTTCTAGTATTATTGACAACAAAAATGACCTAGCACAAAGTACTTATAATGTCAATAAAACGTAGTGTTGAACAAGTAAGAAAACAAATATTTTCAAAGTACATACTACTCATTGAAGACGGTTGCCACTTGGGTCAAAACCGAGTTGGGAGCAGCGTGGAACATACACCTGATGTCGTGTGATGACACGCCGCTCATAGGCGATATGAAGCTAAGTCACAGGTGGGGCTTGGGGGTTAGGGATGGCAATTCCACCCGAATCCGTTGGATGTCCATCCAAATCCATCCATTTATGATGGATTTGGATGTAAAGAAAAGATTTTAAATGGATTTAGATTTGGATGTTGATAAATAGGTTTTTGGGTCGGGTTGGATCTGGATGACATCAAATCCAACCCAAATCCGACCCGAAATTATGTTTATAGTAGAAGAAAATTTTAGAGTTACTAAATTTTGAGTATTTAACGTGCCAAACCATATTCTAATTAACTTGTTTATTGAACCACCCTATTTGGAGCTTGTTTTAGTACTATAATATTCTTTGTAAAAATCATAATGTAACAAATCCATGTATAAAGATTAGAAGTTAAATGAAAAATATGAAAAAAAGTGCATCGGTTTGTCTGAATATTAGTTTCTAAGGTATTTTTATTGCACTATTATTGTTATATATATTATGCTAAATTGTAATATTTTAACTTATTATTGGATTTAAATGGGTTATGAATTTAGGTCGGATATCCATTTCACCCAATGGATTTGGATTTGGATTGGGTTTTTATGTAATAAATGGGTTTTTTCTGAATTTGGGTTGGGTCGGATTTTTTCTGGGTTAGATCTGGATGAAAGTAAACCCGATCCAAACCCGATCCATTGCCATCCCTATTGGGGGTTGTTGGGTATTGATTCACGGGCGTTTAATGGGGTATTAGAAGAGCTATGGGGTGAGTGCTATCCTACATAGAAGGCGGTAATGTGTGTTTCTGATTTCTGTTGCACTGCAAAGAGTTTTCAGTTGAGAATGCTATGTTATTGACCAAGAGCTGTGATCCTTCTTTCTTGAATCCTGATATCTAGCAAGTTTCTGCGTGACGTTTGTTCCTTGTTCTTGCCATTTGGTTGGTTTTGCTGCTTTCGTTTGCCTTGTATTTTCGTGTACGTAGGTCGTAATCTTCCTTTTTTTTATTGTATTTTTGTTTTAATTTATTTTGGCGTCTCTTGTTTTCCCACTCTTGTAAGAGTAGTCTCAGGTCTCGCTTTGTCGAGTGGCCTGCTTTTTTCCGCGACTTTGTCACTAATTATAGAAAAAAGAAGAATTATAGGCGTCATTTCAAACAGCACTTCTATGCCAGACATTTCACACATCGATTCAAATTACGTATTATAGTATTATGCAATAATTGAACTGGAGCTTATACCTTTTACTGACAAATTGTATTAATTTGCTCAAATAATTTTTCAGATAGGTTGCTTTTCAAAATTTTTTTTGCAAACCTTGTCGGTTTGCTAAATGACGCCGGATGATGAATCAAAGTCGAGAGCGGGTCCACGCGCTTAGTGAAGGACGTCATAAAGTTACGAAATTTTAAAAAGAAAGAGCGGATACAGGGGAGAGAGACACGCTGTCAAAGGCATGGCATGAGCCAGCCATAGGGCATGCGACACGTGTACACGTACGTTAAGATTGTCATGTGGGCCCCGAATTATTCGGCTTGATTAAATCCCAGTGAAGGTCGGTGTATCTTTGTACCTCCACCTCTAAAATTTCGCCACGTGTCGGTGGTTTGGGAATATGAAGTTTCGAGATCCACGAGAGCCGTAAGATTTGCCTGTGGGACCCAAGCGTGGGGCTCCCTCCTCCGTTGATCCCGTGAACTAGTGCATTGTTTTTTTCCCCCCTAACGAGGAACCGGGTTACCTGGTAAAGTCTAACCTGTACGATAACCCACACACTATAGGAGTCAGTTAAATCAAGAATTCCTTAAAAAGGGATTTAAGAGAGGAATCGAACTCTATATTTTTTGGCCTAAAGTAATGCTCTATTCTTTCACTTGTTTCTAACTATTAAATGCTTTTTTTTTTTTGGAACAAGTATTGTACGTTAACTTTTAGAAAAATAATGTGTGTTATATGTATGGTTTAAAAAAAAAAAAACTCTTTATAAAGTTGTTTTTCACTTACAAACTATAATCTTTTAACTTAGTAGGAAATTATTTACAAAGGTTGATATTATTAGACTATATTCTAGAATGTTCATATGGTTTTACAGTTTACCCTTTTGCCCTTTGACTTATGTAATCCTAGGGGTATTCTTAGTCTTTTACCTCTTGGTGTTTGCCTATATATTGTGAACTTCATGTACTCCTCCATTCATTCAATTATATTTATTCACATGGTATCAGAGCAATTACTCTGATTTTCTTTTTTTTCCTTCCGTTGTTCTTTTCATTTCGTTGTTTGTCGGGTTTTTTGTTCTTTTTTTCTCTCTATGCAATTGAAGTGTTGAATTCTCTAGTACGTTACATCTTTTACTGTTTTCTTTTCTTTCTTTCGTACCTTTTCATAATTTATTTGAGCAATGGCTTCTAATCCAAATTGATCCTACGCAAATGCCCTAAACTCCCTCCCCTCCTCCCCACCCAGCGGGGCCCGCTCGGTGGCAGTGCCCGGCCCTCCCCATGCCAGTGCTCTGCCCACCACCGCAGCGCTTAGCCCACCAGGGGTGGTGACCGACACCTCTATTGTCGGAACCACCACCACCGGTGTTTCCTTCTCTCGGTCGGTGGATGCCGGTGTCGCCATCTCCGGTACTCTACCACCACTTGGGAGGTCATTATCGAACCCGACCCTTAATCTGGGCATCCCGTCATTGTCGAACCAATTTTCTGCTTTCCCTGCACCCTCGCTCGGTGCTGGCTTCGCCGGACCCACACTGTCCGGTGGATTCCGGCCAACCGACGGTGGCGCACCTGCTCCGGCAATCTTCCCGACCCTCCCCCTTGTCGGTGGGGATGCTGGTGTGGCGCCATCAGCCGCCCCTCTCTCTTCCCCAAACCCCAATTACCTAAATACAAATTACTTCAACCCTAATATCTATAACCATCCCGCTTCCCCAATTGTTCTTCCTTTATCCAATATCACTAGCATTGTAACAATTAAACTCGAAACAACTTCTGATTATCCCCCATGGAAAGAACAATTTAATATGTTACTACTTGCACACCAATTATTAGGGTTCATTGATGGATCTTACCCCTGTCCCCCTGCTCAAATAACTCTCCCCACCGGATCGACTTATTCTAATCCGGATTACATTACATGGCTACGCACAGATCAGAGTCTCCGATCTTGTATAGCTGCCACTCTCTCCCGCTCCCTTATTAATGATATTGTCCGCTATCCAACTTCCAAAGACATGTGGGATGCCTTGGCTAAGCGTTTTAGGGATCATTCCATGGCTAAGGAGTATGACCTCCGGACTCAACTCATAACCCTACGTAAAGATGGCAAAACCATGGATGCCTACCTTTCTGAACTTAAATCAATTGCAGATGATTTAGCTGCCATTGACTCGCCTGTGTCTGCTAGAGAATTTCAACACTTTTCTATTCATGGGTTACCCCCTGAATACGCAGCTTTTGCACCTTTTACCCGACAAACTTCAAAATTGTATTCTTATGATGCGTTAAAATCCGCTTTACTTAATGAGGAAGGTGCCCTCAACCGTAACAATGGCCGTACCAACCCGGACCCTGCCCATGCCATGGTTGCTTCCGGGCAACCCCCCCAACCGCACCACACGAACGGTGGCCGCGGCCGTGGTCGTGGTCGGAAGGGGAAAGGGGGTCGTGGGGGCCGCGGTGGCAAGCCACCCCATACCGGCCCACCGTACAGGTCCCACCTTGGGGTGCCATCCTCTAGTGTTCCCTACTCTGTTCGACCTCCGGTCGGTCCCCCCTTCCACTCTAATGCTGGTGTGCTCGGCCCCGCTCCCCAATTTTGTCAGATCTGTTCACAAACTGGTCATACTGCTATTACCTGTTCTCATCGCTTCGACAACTCCTCATTCCCGGACCCTAGCCAATCCTTCGCTGCCATGACAATGGGGGAACCACATGACTACAACTGGTATCCTGACTCGGGTGCTTCCAACCATATGACGCCGAACCCAGGTATCCTCTATAACCTACTTCCTTATTCTAGTCATAAAGGTGTTCTTGTTGGGAATGGGGCCTTATTGCCTGTAACACATGTGGGCTCTACTACAATACCTAAAACACCCCTTCATTTAAACAATGTTATGCTTGTCCCTAATCTAACTCACAACCTTCTGTCGATTAAACAATTATGTCGTGAAAATAAATGTCGAGTTGAATTTGACTCAAACTCTTTTTGTGTTAAGGACCGAGCTACGGGGACACCGCTTCTACAAGTACCCAGTAATGGACCACTTTATAACTTCTCACCACATGACATTGGGCTCCTTGCACGGGTCACTCATGGCGCATTATGGCATCAGCGACTAGGGCATCTAGGCAACTCTGTTCTCAATACTTTGTGTAAACAACATTTTTGTCCTTCTGTTACGTTTCTAGATAAATGTTCTTCATGTTGTCTGGGTAAATCTAGAAAATTGCCTTTTGAACGTGTGCTACATAACACTACCATGCCTTTGCAGCTTATACATTCTGATGTTTGGCAATCGCCCGTCTCCTCTAATTCTGCATTTAAATACTATGTTCTATTTGTTGATGACTTTTCCCGCTTTACATGGCTCTATCCGATGCGACGCAAATTTGAAGTTTATGACATATTCACCGGTTTCAAAAATTTAGTTGAAAACCAATTTAATTTGAAAATTAAAGTTTTCCAAAGTGATGGTGGGGGTGAATTCGATCATCGGCGCATGAATGCGCTATGCCGGGATGCTGGAATTCACTTTCGACTATCATGTCCTGATACCCCCGAACAAAATGGGGTGGCGGAACGCAAGCATCGACATCTATCTGAAATGGCACGGACTCTCTTAATTCACTCAAAACTTCCCTATGAATTTTGGGACGACGCTTTTTGCACGGCATGTTTTACCATAAACCGTCTCCCTACACCAAATCTTTCTAACTTCTCTCCCTTTCAAAAACTCTTTCATACCAACCCGGATTATAGTCGTTTTAGAGTCTTTGGGTGTGTTTGTTACCCCAACATCACATCTCGTGCCCCTCATAAATTAGCCCCTCGTTCCACTCCATGCATTTTTCTTGGGTATGCGGCTCGATATAAAGGTTACCGATGTTTTGATGTCTTAAACAAACGAATATATGTTAGTAGGCATGTAGTCTTTGATGAATCCAGATTCCCTTATACTGAACTAATTAGCCCTGATGTGCCCAAAACTGATGCTTACCATAATGTACCGTTGGTAATTTGCACTTCCCCTTTCCCGGGTGTTGCATCCTCGACTCCGGCTCCGGCCAAACCCGCCACAGCACCTCCTGACCGTGGGCTAACCCCGCTGGTGCCTGCGGTCCCTCCCGTCCCCGCTAGTGTCGGTCCACTGGCCCGACTGCCTGCGCAGTCCCCGCCCGCACCATCGGACGCCAACCCCCCCTCCCCTCTCGGGTCTTCGGTCCTTGCGACCAGTGATGATACACCTTCGTCATCTATTCCAAACTTTGAGTCCGACCCTAGTCCCGTGCCTAACCCACCGCCTTCCCCTACTCATAATGTGCATCCCATGCGTACTCGGCTTAAGGATGGGATCCGTAAAAATCGGTACCCACTTTCACTATCATCTATTACGGTAATTCAAGAGCCCACATGTT
The DNA here is from genome assembly GCA_018398585.1 of Simmondsia chinensis. Taxonomy (NCBI): domain Eukaryota; kingdom Viridiplantae; phylum Streptophyta; class Magnoliopsida; order Caryophyllales; family Simmondsiaceae; genus Simmondsia; species Simmondsia chinensis. The sequence continues at coordinate 38,944,244 of JAGTTD010000007.1, forward strand.
ACTCGCAGGCCGCTAAAAATCCCCAATGGCAGCAAGCCATGGCGGATGAATTTAATGCCTTACTTCTTAACAACACTTGGGATCTTGTCCCACATGACCACTCGAAAAACCTTGTAGGTAGCACTTGGAAATATAAAGTGAAATATAAAGCAGATGGCTCGGTTGAACGGTTCAAAGCCCGCCTTTTTGCTCAAGGCTTTCATCAACGTGAAAGCCTTGATTATAAGGAGACTTTTAGCCCTGTTGTTAAACCAACCACCATACGCTTTATACTTACACGTGCTGTAACATACAACTGGTCTATACAGCAGTTGGACGTTAAAAATGCATTCCTACATGGTCACCTTAAGGAAGAAGTTTATATGAAACAACCACAAGGCTTCATACATCAAAAGTTTCCTAATCACGTGTGTCGCCTTCGGAAAGCGTTGTATAGGTTGAAGCAGGCTCCTCGGGCATGGTTCCAACGGTTCAGTACGTTCCTTCTTCATCTTGGCTTCACCTGTTGTCGGGCTGATCCTTCACTATTCATCCATAAAACACGTTCTCATCTGACCTGTCTCCTCCTCTATGTTGATGATATTATCCTCACTGGGTCTGACCCCTCGCACCTCACGTCTCTCATCCAGTCCCTCTCGACCCAGTTTTCGATGAAAGATCTTGGCCCGCTCCACTTCTTTCTTGGTATTCAGGCCACTCGCAATTCTAGTGGTCTTTTTCTCTCTCAACACAAATACACTGTGGACCTTCTCACCAAACTTGGTCTCTGCGACGCCAAACCAGTCAAAACCCCCCTACCCACCCGAGCACATCTCTCTTTGAGTGACGGGGCCCTACTTGAGGACCCTACTGAGTATAGGAGCGCAGTGGGTGCCCTGCAGTACCTCACTATGACCCGTCCTGACATATGCTATGCTGTCAACCTGGTCTCCCAGTTCATGCATGCTCCCCGTGATCCCCACTGGCAGGCTGTGAAGCGTATTCTCCGGTATCTCAAATCCACTCCTGATCATGGTCTTCTCCTACAACCTGCTCGCACTCTCACTATCACAGCTTTCGCTGATGCTGACTGGGGTGGTTGCCCTGACACTCGTCGCTCTACCACTGGTTATGCCGTCTACCTTGGACCAAACCTCATTTCCTGGCGAGCCAAAAAGCAGATAACCGTTTCCAAAAGTACGACTGAATCTGAGTATCGGGCTGTGGCTCAGGCTGCTGCTGAAAGTGACTGGCTTCGGTACATCATGCGCGACCTGGCTATCCGCCACCCAGGACCCATCATCGTCTACTGTGACAATGTCTCCGCCTCCTACCTTGCTGCTAACCAGGTGTCCAATGACCGTAGCAAGCACGTGGATGTCGACTTCCACTATGTTCGGGAGAAAGTCCTCAAGGGTGATCTTCAAGTTCACTACACTCCAACCACAAAGCAGGTAGCTGATATCCTCACCAAAGGTCTTGCGGTGGATCGTTTCTTCCAACACAAGGCCAATCTTCGCATGCTATCACCCCGCTCAGATTGAGGGGGCCTATTAGACTATATTCTAGAATGTTCCTAGGGTTTTACAGTTTACCCTTTTGCCCTTTGACTTATGTAACCCTAGGGGTATTCTTAGTCTTTTGCCTCTTAGTGTTTGCCTATATATTGTGAACTTCATATACTCCTCCATTCATTCAATTATATTTATTCACAGATATATACTAAAAGAAATTCATCCAAAAATTAATTAATACCAGACATAGTAACTTATTTAATATATTTATTGTCACTTTTTCTTCTATTTTACCGATGTGGGATTCTACTTTTGCTCTATTTTTGAATTGTATTGAAAGTTTGCAAAATTTCAATGAACACCTTACCGCTAGTTTTTTGATACCTGTGCCGTCAGCTGGTTTCAACTCATGCTCGTTGTGCACTTACAAATAAAAAGGCGTAAGCTAAAATTCACGTGTAAATAATGTAATATTTAGCACATAATTAATAACTTGTTTTAAAGTTGTTGATTGAAAAATTTTACACTTTTGGAAAAGATTTTATGAAAAATTAAACATGTGTTGTAACTAAGTGATGAAAAATGACAACTTTTTGAGATATTTTATGTATAAAAAACCCTTATATATACAATATAAAGTAATAATTTGTAATAAAAATTATTTATAAATTAGAATTATAGCAATAAATATAAACTCATTATCTATGTTTAATTAAAACAATAAAAAATGCTCATGATAATTGTTTCTGTAAAATACTTTCAATCAAAATTTTCTTTTACGAATTTTCATTTTTTATAGAAAACTAATTTTTTTCTGATATAATTATTATAAGTTAAATAAAAATATGTTAGAATTATATATATATATATATATATATATATATATATATATATATATATATATGTGCGTTCTAATTAGAGGATAAGAGCGTGAGAGGAGTCATTGATTTATTGGATATTAAAAAAATAACAATTTACGGATAAGATTTGTTGAATATTGAAAAAAAAAATTTCTTTCCCTTACCCCTTCTTTTTTTTTTTTTACCCCATGAAAAGATGTAGGCCGTAAATGGTTATCGTTTTTTAATGTTCAACAAATTTTGGCCGTCAATTACAATAGAAGGTCAGAATTTGCTCTTCTTACACTCTCATTCGCTTATAAATATATATATATATATATATGAAACTACTAAAGCAAAATCAAAGGAGTTGGATGTATTATTAGCAGTAAGAATATTAATGTGAGAAGTACAGGTGGTCGGTCCGTTTTGTCCCTCTGTCTACGTCAGGAATCTCCTCCTCCCCAAGAAAAGCAATGTCCGTGCTTTGCTTCTCTTCTATTTTCATTACAATTCCTATAATAATAATAATAATAATAATGGTGCCTTGTTACAATCTCGTTGTCAATAAGTGGAGCCGAGCTGAGCTGAATACTCTTTTGTCTCGAGTAGAACGCAACATTATTGTGAATTATTACGTTGGTTGATTTAAGTGGCTAGACAGTTTCACCTGGCGTATTATGATGCGTTTGGTAGTGCAAGTGATTCAGAGGGGCCATTGACTAGGTTCGTTGGAATCAATTTGCTATCTTGTACGAAAGCTTCTGAGTGGTGGTGGATGAAAATTTACGGATTAGAATAGAGGTGCGCAGGCTGACCGAAACGACCTCCACTGCCTAAAAATAGAAAAAAGTAATAATAAAAAACCTTGAGTTGTTTACATTCAATTATGTATGGCTTATTTATCATATTAATGCAACTATTTTACTTTAAATTATATCAATTTAGCCTCGACATGTCATGCCAGACACAAATGGCGTAATACGATTGTCATCGTTGACACAACTTGAACCCACCTGTAACCTAACATTAGAAATTCCATGACTACTAAAGTAAATTTTGTTTTAATTAAACCGAAACAATGCAAATTGTAAGGGGAACGAGTTAACTGAGTTGGAAGTATAAGAATTAAATTGACACAATAAAAAATACAGATAACCTGAAAAAATTTGTCGTGGGCCCACTTTATTTATTTTGGGAGTGGGCCCCGTCAGGTCAAGACTCATTAAGTAGGGGCCGTACTGGCCAAACTAACATGGGTTCCCACGAGCCTCTTCATGACTTATATAGTAATCTTAGTGGGCCTATGAGGCCCACTTCATTTAAAGCTTTTGAAGTTGAGTGTCGGCATGGGAAGATTCAGAATGGGCCTGGGCTACTTTGGGTTCTGGGCTACTTTGGGTTCTAGGCTTTGAGGCCCACTTGAGTTATTTAATCTACTATGGCCTCTTTATTTTTTTATTTTTTTTAGTTTATAATATTTATAAATTTATTCAAATTAATCTTTATCTTTTTGTTAAGTGTTTTATAAAATGACGACATTGGTATCCTATTGGTGATAAGCACCAGGTAAAAATTAAAGTAAAGAGACCAATAATATATAAATATTATTTTAATAAAAAAATAATACACTAATTCGTTAAATTAAAAAAATATATATATTAAATTAACATGCAAATATTAGAAACTAGTAGTATAAATAGATTTAAAGTTTTTTTTCCATTGATAATGCTTGGGGAGGAGGATGTCGGATTCAAACCCGCGTCTCAAGGTTAACCAACTGCCACCCCAACCATTGGAATAAATTAGGGACCACCGTAAATAGAGCTAAAGTTATTTCTATAATAGTTTGTCTTCTGACCCTCGGGACAAGGACAAAGATTTTGGGTCTAAAATTATTATCCCTCTTTAAGCATTACCCTTAAAATAATAAAGATAATAGTCTAGTGTCTCGAAGAGACTCCCGCCAGGGTTCTAACATTTTCGAGGCCCCAAGTAAAAATTTTAAATAAGGCATTTCTTATACAACAAATTATATAAATTTAATTGTAAAATTTATTAATATTAATAAGGATCTTTAAAAATTATAAACTCAAAAATTTAGGACTAGACTACTTTGGGTTATATCCGACCCTGAGTAAAATACACGTGGCCTTACCTAATACGTCAGGCCCAATTTAACATATTGGGCCGTGTAATTCGCGGCCTAAACCTGAGGGAAACTTGAATCTCTCTCTCTCTCGCCCCCTTCTTCTCCAGTAATGCAAGAACTCCAAAGCTTATGGAGTTATGGATTCTGATCGTCTCTGAATTTCAATCCCGCAGTGATTTCTCTCTCTTCTCATATTCTCTTTTTCAATTCTAAATCAACGTTGGAGAGAGAGAGGGGAGAGATAAAAACGACGTCGTAGAGGATGATAACGAGGCATAATTTGGCGGAGCAGTTGAGGGAGTATCAGACTCGATCCAAACATGATTGGGCTTCTTTCTCGTTTTTCTCTTCCAATTCTTCCAATTTCTCTTCTAGGTTTTTCGAATTTCATCTCTATTCATACATTTTTTGGTTTGATTTGTTGAATTTCGGTTTCTGGTTAGGGTTTTGATTTGATCTGTGTAGTTCTATTCTTGATTGTCGCAATTTGATTGCTGCGTTTATTGATTTTGATATGTGTATGCTCGTGATACGATCTAAAATGGAGAATATACTGAAACTGAAGGAAAAGATTAAATTACTGAAATTAAAGGGATAAGAAAGGAGAATAGAAAGAATGTTTGATTCATTGGTTGATTTGTAATACGAAGCCTATTTCTATAGGTAGAGTTTTGCTTCCTCTATCGGGCCGGGATCGTCGATTTCTTATAGGGCTGCCCTATTACTGTCGACCCAGATACCTGTTTTGGATATGTATTAGCTCGTGCAGAGTCTACCGTGATTTGATTTTGTTGGATTGAGATTTTTGATGTTCGATGTGTCGAGTCTTCCATTTTGAACGGGAGAATGTAGTAGAAATTGGTGGTCTATAAGAAAACGTAGTTGTTTGGCAGAACGTAGATTGGGCTTTTGCCCTGGCAAGACAACCTTCCAGGTTAGAGAAAGAGCAGTTTACTAGTGCATATTACCAAAAAGAGAATATACTTCAATTGGATATGATTTTTGGATGTGATACAACAACAACCAACCCAATGCCTCAAAGGCTCCCATGAATGCAGGGTCTTGGGGGGTGAGATGTAAGTAGCCTTACCCTTTCAGGGTGCTTCCCTAAAGGAAGGCTGTGTCCGAGAATCCCCAACCTGAAATCTGATAAGCATAACCGCAATAGCAGTAGTATAGAGAACATCATGTGTGACCCTAAATGCTTTAAGCATATAGTCATTGGGAGCTTCTTGGGTTATCTTAGTCGTTAAACTCCCCGCTGTCCTTCAGATGGGTCCCGAGAACGAAGCTCGCCGACCTTCCTTTTGCTCCGTGGCTTGCTTCCTTGATCTTTTGAGACTTTGCACCCAGGGTATGGACCATTTGTGGTTCTGACTAGTAGACTCATTTACTGAGATGTAGGGTTTCTACTTGTGTCTATATATATGTTGTGTTTTGTTGCTTCCAATTGTATCCTCCTTTAGATTTCTTAGCGAATTGCTTTCTTGTTTGCCCATGATTTTTTCCTCAATTTAAGGGTTTTCTGCATAAATTTGCGTATTATTGTTTTCTCTTTCTCTCTACTCGTCTCAATTTTTTTCAAATTTGTTCTTTCGCATTTAAATTGAACCTCATTATTGGATACTTGCCTTGAACTTGGTGTGCTTGTTTGACTTGGGTCTTGGTATGGCTATTTTGGTGTTACTTCGGACTGGAATAGGTTGTAGTAATTCTTATGAATCTTATTTCATCTAGTTGTCTCCTTGTTGATTTTGTGTTCTTCCTTGCATGAGCTTTGTCTTGGTGAACCACTTTTGGCCTCTGGAGAGCTTTATTTGTTTTGTTACATTATCTTTCATGGGCCACAGTTGGCGTGTGTATGACCAAGTCAAGCCTGAGCTCAAGCCCGTCAAACTCGAGGGTTGACTCAGCTTTGTTAAGCTTGAACTTAACTTGACAAGGTCCGAGTGAAGCTTGCTGTATTTCCCTCATTTAGCCTATATCTAGGGTTGTTCAGACTTGAGCTTGGCTCTTTTAGGCTTAGGATATTTAGCCTAATAAATTGTATCAAGATAGACTCATTTAAGCTTGTTTGGGCTCGTACAAAGAGTTGGACCGGGCTTGTTAAACAAAACGAGCTCGTGCAGCTCAATTCAGGCTTGACACGAGCCAAGCCTTTTTGAGCTTTATAAGAGATCTTGTGAGTGGGGCTTAGCTCATTTACACCCATAGGCTAGAGCTTGCAACCCCAACAAAACAAAAAGAGAAGGTTTCTGATTTACTTATAATTTTTGCACTTTGTCGTTGCAGGGTGGATGTAGCGATCTTCGTCATATGGGAACTCATAATCCTAGCATCATTGGTTTTCTCAGCAATTGCGCTATATTTCAGGCATATACGGCTTGCGTTTATCTTGGTTTGTGTCACGTTGCTATTGCTTCTCTGCATGAGAATTACGAAGCAAATAAGGATGGCGAGGAAGAAGAAACGGAGGATGCTTCTCCCTTTATCCATGTAATGTCAAAGGTGACCTCAGTCTTTTTTGTCGTATTTTGTGATAACTTTTTTTTGGGTTCTGGTCATCAATTTTCTCCTCGTTCTTTCCATTCAGCTCATCCTGAAGCAGTTCAATTGGAGGACACAAATTCAGGTGATTGAGACTAGAATCCGGTTGTAATATGAAAAGGCAAAATACTTTAGAAAGGCATAATGTTCGCGCATGCCTATAGGGTTGATATGTTTAGGAAAGAAGAATGAAAGAAATTTGTATTGAGACCCTCTATGGGAAGCTTAAAAAGGTGACCTTGTTACCTTTCGTTCTTTTGAATACGGGTAGGACTAGGTAAGAGTAGAAGCATCAGAAGAGTCTTCTACGAAGAGCTTGTCCTAATGCATTCGCCAAAACAATAGTGCCTAGCTCGAGGCTAGGCTGATGGGACCACTGAGTTTTCGAGTTTGACTTGATGACCCCACTTAGAGATCCGAACAACTGAAATTTATATGTCATATCATCTTGGAAAAGTTTACAGGAATTGTGAAAATTGTTGATATGACGTCGACATTAGAGGTGGAGTCTTCTTTCTCAGGGCCTGTTTAGGTATCCTTGTTTATGTGGAATTTTGTTATTTTAGAAACTAAAATTCACATTTTTGGGAACGAAGTTGGTTATTTTTGTTTTTTTCAGTCTTTTTATAGTTTAAGTGAAGATTGAAAACATGATACCAAAAACAAGAAGAAAATCACTTTTAAAACTTGGTTTCAATTTCTCAAAAACAAAAATTGCAAACAAAAAAGGGTATTGAACAAGCCTGTAAAGTTTCAAACTTGATTTTCACTCCATTGTCCTCGTTCCTTTTTCTCAAAGTATGCTGCTCTTTTTGTGTATGTAGAAGACGCAAAGTCTTTCCCTTTTTTTTTTTTTTGTATCAAAATTTAAAGCTCTTTCGACGAGTCGCAGCTGTAGGAAATGATCTTTCAGAGTCGGTCAGTACTACACAGCTGTTTTGTTTTCCGATTCATGTGGTGAAATTAGCAAGCCATGAAATGTAAAGTTGCCATGCAAAATCTGAATTATATAATTTCCTAGTTCAATATCCCCTCGTACTTGTAGCATATAAAGAGAGATGATAACACTACTTTTACTTGATGAAATACTGCATTTATTAATCGATATGACTGAACAGATTGCAAGTGTTTAATGAATTATTCGTGTTCAATTGTTAAAAGCTCGTTCATATTTGACTTGGGCGCCTGGTAAGTAAACAAGTTGAGTTTGAGCAAGCTTGATAGGGTTAACAAGCCAAGTTTGAACAAAAGATGCATGGTTTGTTAAAGTTCGTGAAAGTTTGTTAAGAGTTTGGAAAAAGTTGATCTAGAATTTGTTATTCACTCATCTAAAACTTGTCGATAGCTTGTTTATTACTTGGTAATAGCTTGATAATGACTCATTAGTTGCTTGAATAGTTTGACTCGATTAGACCAATAGAGTTGATCTGGGTATTGAGCATATTGAAGTTTCGTCGAGCTGGGTTCAATCGAAGTTCCATGGGCGTTGATTAAGCTTGAGCTTGGATACAAGTTCACAAAGACTGAGTTTAAATTACATTAGCTCAACTCGACTTGTTTTCACCTTACCCATCACCCCCGCCATTGCCCCGCCGTACCGTTTATGGCGATGATAATGCTTGCTTTCTTTTCTTTTCTTTTTATTTTTTATTTTTACATCGAGGCTCTTCAGGTTTGCGTCCTGTAGAGGTAAGATTGCTTACATTTCATCCTTCCCAGACTCTACTTTAGCGGGAGTCTTTTGAGGCGTTGGGTTTGCTGCTGCTGTTGAATGATAAGGAGATACAATTTTTTTATAAACGTGGTCATCAACATTTGTGGGAACATGCACAACCACGATCCCATCATGAGGGCGTCTTAGTTGGTGGCGTCTCTTACCTATGCGGTCATCGCCCAGGGGTTAAAGAGTTCAATTCTCGCTGAAGATATACTTATGACTTACCTGCTCATGGGGGTCTGTGGACTATTCTCATGGGCCGGGGTTGGTTGGGGCAATCCAATCCCTCGTTACCAAAAAATGCTCAACCACGAGTCCACGGCCTTGTCTTTTCCTTGGGGAAAGTATTAAAATTGTTATAAGCCATTTGGGAAGAAAATTTAATTTTTATAATTATTCAATAATTAATTGTTTAAGTAGAACGTATATTTCCAAGTAAAATTATGCCTTATAGTATATAAGCACATAACATCATAATTTTTTATGTGTCACGGATAAAAATTTATGCATAATATTATTTTTCTACAATAACAACAAATTTAGTGCCTCAAGGGCTCTTGCAAAAGCGGGGTCGGGGGGTTGATGTACGCAGCCTTTCCCCTTCAGGGTATGAAGCTGAAAAGAGGCTGTTTCCGAGGACCCCCAACTTGAGAGATATGTCATCTTATTATGTTTCTAAAATTCTGTAATATCTTTGTTTATCACTTATAAAACATTGCCGATGAATAATAAGCAACAAAGCCAATTTTATGCTTTAACACACGACTAGTAACTAATTCGACCACTATATTACCTAATTAACGCTATTAAGTGTCTGTTTAGTCATATTGTGAAGTATGGAGGACATTTTTAACCGGAAAAATATTTTTATTAAATTTTTTAGGTATGTGGTCAATGTATATAAATAATATTATAAATTATTTTTCATTTTTAGAAATAAGTGAAACTATAATGATCATGCTTTAAATTAAAAATAACGGTAAAAGCAAAGTTTCTAACCAAATAAAATAAAAATGAGAAACTATTTTAAAATGCTTATATATAATTTTATGAAAACTTGTCTGTTATATTTTAGTTTTTATCTGATGTTGGTTATTAGATAGGATGATCAATTTTGTGACAAGATAAAATATAGAACATTATTTTAAACAAATAAACAAGATGGGAGTTTAACACTTAGATATGCTAACGTTTGAGTATTTATTGATATAGATATTTTAATATTTTAATATATAAATGAGATATATCTGGGAAAATGAGGATTTTTTTATCAAGATACAATCAATTTTCAATAGACAATGTTAATGTCGCAAATGATTAAGACAATATCTACTAGCTACGTCACTGTATTTTTGCAAAAATCCAATGAGAAGAGAAAAATTAATGAAATTGTGATAAAAGATGCCTGCATAGAAAAAGCTAAAAAACACAAAAAAAATGGGCACAAAAAAGCCACAAGAAGGATTCAAACCCGGGCCTTGCTCGTGTTGGGCTCGCTCATCCCCCATTTGAGCTATCATTCCCTTAGTTATCTATTAGGATAAATAAAATATTTAAATATTTTTTGGATGATGTCCGCTTGTGTGCTTTCGTCCCCTATTTTCTTGTGACGTATAGCACTACTCTGCCTGCATATACTTAATAACGCCGCGTTAGGAATTTCTGAAAAAGACAGTCATAAGACTATGATAGATGACATCCATATATTATTGAAATTATGTTCAGGATCAACAATATCTAGTGAAAATCCATTGAATTTTGAAAATAGAAACTAATTTGCAAAAGTTTTGCAATTTAGGATATTTAAGTGATAAAAAGTTCAAAAATTATAATATTTCATTGCATGTGTTAAAACATCAGAGTATTCAAATCTTAAGTTGCCAAAATATCTTATCCAAAAGCAATGGATTAATAACTTGAATGGTTAAATTTAATATAGTGGCTAGACTACCAACTTCGAAAGTTCCAAAGTATTAGATATTGAATTTGAAGTTCATCTACTCTCCCAAAATATTCATAATAGTTTTTATAGCCACTGATATTTTCAGGACAAAAACTCTCATGCCAAGGTAATTTATATTTTTTTGCTGACAAGAAACCCAGTTATTCGGTAAACTCCAACCTAGGTAATTTGTACACCACATAATAAGCCAATTAAGTCAAGTATTCTTCAAGGAGAGGTTTAAGTGGAAAATTGAACTCTAGATTTTGTGACCTAAAGTAATACTTTATCTCCTTACTTACCTTAAACCACTGAAGTAAAGTCCTAGTGGACATAATATTTTTAAATTAGGTATTACTTTACTAAATACTCTAATACTATTGATTTAAAAAAAAAAAACTTTGATATTATATATATATATATATATAAATGTATATTTTGCTATGATATTATAGTTTCTTAGTTTTATTTAGGATAATATTGTACAACAACAACAGTAACAATAACAAATCCAGTGATTCAAGGGCTCCTGTCTAAGAGGGGTTTGGAGGTGGTGTACGCAGCCTTACCCCTTCAAGGTATAACCCTACCAAGAGACTATTTTCAAGAATCCTCCAATTTTATAAGATTAACAATGTAAAGACTTATTAAAAAGTTATTTATTTTAATATTATTCTTATTTAGACACGCTTTAACGTGGGATAATGTTGTAGCTCTGGCATTAAAAGAGCAGTAGTAAACAACGAGGCCCTGCTGGTGCTCTTGATAAAAAAAAAAAAAAAAAAAAAAAAACCAACGAGGCCCTTGTAACTAGGAACCCGGCCTCAACAGGACAAACCCTACTCTCTCTCATCTTCATCTCTCTCTGATTCTCAGCTGAGATTTGCGAAGACGGCGTCCACCACCGCGGCGGCGCTACACCACGCCACAGCTCTCTCCACCGACGCCGGTGATCCTAGGTACGTTGCCACTCCTTATCTTCCGGTTGTCCTAGTTCGATTCGATTCACTGCCGCCGTCTCCTCTCGTTTGCAATCGTACTTTTCTCGCTTTCCAGCTGCCCGCTGTTGCAGTTCTATGCTTATGTTGGAAACCCTAGATTGCATATAGTTCATACAATATTTTCGCTTTTCGTCCGATTATTGTGTTTGTTCTGTAATTTTTTTTTGACTAAAGTGTTTGTTCTGTAATGGATCATTAAAAATCGGAATCTGGTGTACGAAGATATATTGCGTATGGCCAATATCATATTAGGGTGAGTGATTTACATCGTTGGTCTCTTAATGATTTTAAGTTTTATTTTATCAAAAAATTCGTCTCTTACCTGGTGGCTAAAATCAGATAAAAGTTAAAAGCACGAGAGATCAATTTTGTAATAAAATAAAATAGTAGGGCCGTTTTGAACAAACGAGCGGTGTAAATAACTCATCTTAGGGTTCACGTGTTCAGAACGTTCCCATCTCTTCTCAGTCTTGCTTCGATGTTATTTTTAAATTCACCGTTCGCTGTATTCATATTCATTTAATTGTGGGGTAAAGTCCCTGAATTCTAATGTATAAAACTTGTTTAATTTGGTAATATTATTACATCACTGTTGATATTAGCTTGCGTGACAGATTGGCTACACGTTATTTAACCTCTTCATAGTAGCTATTTTTGCTAGAATGTACTAACCATTTGGCAAATGGATTGTGATAGATCAAGATGTCGACTTTTGCGAAACCAGAGAATGCATTGAAGCGAGCTGAAGGTATGAGATGCTTATGGTCCTTTACATCTCTTGTTAGCAATTTAACATCTGTCGAGTCTTCTCTTGATTTTTGTTTCTTCTGGTTAGTTTTAGTTATCTTTATTAGAAATTATGGGTTCCTTTTACTTGCAATTGTAGTATTGGGATTCTATAGGAACTTGCATTGTTCATAAGAAGTTGTAGTTTTGGCACAGAATTGGATTATGTTATTTGTGTTTCTCTCACCCTAAATGTCCAGGAATATGGTTTTTGCTATTTTGGAGCAAAGCAAGAGAAATGGAAAGAAAAAATAGAGTAGAAACAAAATTTGGTTATGTACTATAATTAACAGGTCACTTCTGCCAAATCTTACAGTTTCTCATGTTTATTTAATTTAAATTATCTGGATTGTTGGGCACTTGCAATTTGCTATTTTAGTTGAATGATAAATTTTTTGGAGTTCAGTTTAAATTTGACAATAGAACTTGCTTGCGTGCTAAATTTAGCATTTCTACGATGAACAAGATATCTTCTAATTTGCTTTTGTTTCATGAACCCCTGTTTTGTTACAATGCTTTTGAACGGTAGACAATACGTGCAGAGCGACAGTTCCTTAATTGTTTCTTAATTCTGGAAGTTCTTTTGCTTTAGCTAGCTATTAGTCTACTATCACTATCTTGTTATAGGATTCTACTTTTGTGTTTACATAAAACCCATTTAATGTCTGGATGCAGAGTTAGTCAATGTCGGTCAGAAGCAAGATGCCCTACAGGCACTACATGATCTTATTACCTCCAAGAGATATAGAGCATGGCAGAAGACTTTGGAGAAGATAATGTTCAAGTATATAGAGCTATGCGTGGACATGCGGAAGGGAAGGTTTGCAAAGGATGGTCTGATCCAATATCGGATTGTTTGTCAGCAAGTGAATGTTAACTCTTTGGAGGAGGTGATCAAGCACTTTATGCATCTCTCGACCGAGAGAGCTGAGATGGCCCGAAATCAAGCACAGGCCCTTGAAGAAGCACTAGATGTTGAAGACTTAGAAGCAGATAAAAGACCGGAGGATCTTATGCTGAGCTATGTCAGCGGTGAAAAGGGAAAGGACAGGTCTGACCGTGAGGTTGTTACTCCCTGGTTCAAGTTTTTGTGGGAGACATATAGGACTGTTTTGGAAATATTACGTAATAATGCTAAATTGGAGGCCCTTTATGCTGTAAGTAGTTGTACTGTCTCTGAAATCTCCATTTATTTATCATTTGAGGTTAATAATATGCCTTGAACGCTTGAAGTTTGTGTGGCTCAAAATAGTTTGTCTTACTGCAGAGAATGCCTGATACATTTCAAGATTTTCAATAGTCATATTCTTGTAAAGTCGAAAGTAAATAAAAAAATGAGTAGTGTTTTCCAATGCAACTTTTGTCTCTGGAAATCATTGTCATGCCATTAAGTACATGAAAATTAGTATGATAGAATGTTAGGGAGGCAACGCTTGGTATCTTGTTATTGTGTTCATGGGCTACTTTATTTGACTAATACTTGGGCCTGATATTAATTTGTGTGTGGTGCAGATGACGGCACACAGGGCCTTCCAGTTCTGCAAGCAGTACAAGCGTACTACAGAGTTTCGCAGACTTTGTGAGATTATCAGGAACCACCTGTCTAACCTCAACAAATATAGGGATCAGAGAGACAGGCCTGACCTTTCTGCACCAGATAGCTTGCAGCTGTATCTGGACACAAGATTTGAGCAGCTGAAAGTTGCTACGGACCTTGAACTTTGGCAGGTTTGAAAATTTCTCTGTCAATAGTTGTCTTTATTACTTAGATGCTCCTTTTGTCACCAGAAAATTTGCACCTGTCTGCATGTTTTTGTCATGTGCTCCTATTGCTTAAGCATGTAGGATGGTCTGGTCGTTGGCTGTTAGGATCAGTAGATTTTTCAGATTCCCTGAATCTTGTCATAGGTTTCAGTTCAGCTGTTTGTTTCTGAAGCGCACTTGCTCGTTTTCTATGCTTTTGCTAGTACACTGTGTTGCATGTGCGTCAATAAAGTTACTTGTGGTCTTTTTCAGGAAGCCTTTCGTTCTGTTGAAGATATTCATGGGTTGATGTGTATGGTTAAGAAGACCCCCAAGGCATCATTGATGGTTGTCTATTATGCCAAGCTTACGGAAATATTTTGGATTTCTGGAAGTCATCTCTATCATGCATATGCATGGCTAAAACTTTTTTCACTTCAGAAAAGCTTTAACAAGAACTTAAGCCAGAAGGATTTGCAGATGATTGCATCATCTGTGGTTTTGGCTGCACTTTCAGTGGTTCCGTATGATCACACTCGTGGAGCATCTCATCTGGAGCTTGAAAATCAGAAGGAACGCAATATGAGGATGGCTAATCTTATAAATTTCAACCTCGAGCCTAAACTTGAGAATAGAGAAGTGGTAACGTGAAGCTTCAATTTTATTAGCTGTTTCAATATTTATAATGTTCTGTCTGAAGTTCTGACGGATGTTCTTTTGGCACTTTACAGCTGTCACGTGCAGCTCTCCTTTCAGAACTGGTAAGTAAATTATTTTGTCAAACCTATGCAGAAATACATATGGGGTTTTTCTTTCCCTTTCTATGTGGGGTATGCATTTTGCAAACATTGCCCTATTTTAATTATTGATTTGATTTTTTTGCAGGTATCCAAGGGTGTAATGTCTTGTGTGCTTCCAGAAGTTAAGGATCTTTATCATCTTTTGGAGCATGAATTTCTTCCCTTGGATCTTGCTTCGAAAGTTGTGCCATTGTTGAACAAGATCTCAAAGCTTGGTGGTAAATTAGCTTCAGCATCATCAGTTCCAGAAGTCCAACTCTCAAAGTATGTTCCTGCATTGGAAAAGCTGGCCACCCTGAGATTGCTGCAGCAGGTGCAATTACTCTTAGTTTATCACTTTCTTTTTCTCTGTGTATAGTGCACACATGAGTCAACTTTGTAAGCGGTGTATGCGTTGTTTGGCTTTCTGTTCTTCATCAATCTGCCATTGCATGTGTTCATCTTTATCTTTTACTTTTGCAGGTTTCTCAGGTGTATCAGACCATGACTATCGGGAGCTTATCCAGGATGGTTCCTTTTTTCGATTTTTCTGTTGTGGAAAAGATCTCCGTAGATGCCGTTAAACATAATTTCATAACCATGAAGGTGGACCACATGAAGGGTGCTGTGCTGTTTGGCAGTTTGGTGAGCAACCTTAAAATTAGTTTCTTGATTTTGTGCTATGTTGATTTGCATCTGATCTCCCCTGTTCACCATAAAAGAAAAAGGAAAGAGAGCTTCTTGGTGGTTGATCATTTTCTTTATATCTGGATACCACAGTAGACTAGTTCATGATTTTGTGATATATGTGGAACTCAGTTTTTTGGATGGGCATGGGAAGTTAACACTTTAAAACTAGCAATCGTTTGGTGAATTTGTAATTGTTTACATTATCATTTCAGTGGTGACTAGTTACCATGATTGACTACCCTCTGCCTTTCCATCTTAGCCGTGGAAAAAAGAGAAAATAAAGATGTAAGATTTAGATGTGTTAGAATAGGCAAGAACAATTATTCATCCTCCTCTAATTTTGGCAATCACACATTGTTTGTACCTTTTCTGCTTCATTGGCTTTATTTTAGGTTGTTGGATTGCTTTCTATCACCAAGTCAATATGCTTGAGGGTTATTTTATTTTATTTTTATTTTTGGAAGGAATATGCATGAGTGTTTGTTTGTCAGAAAGTGACTAGATCCTAGGCTCGAGACTTTGATGGCAATTCACTATCTTCTAATGTTGTCTTGGATGTGATTTGTCAACATTATTCTTATCCCTGTGTGGTGTTGTCCTGTGTTTGAGAACTGCTTTGGTTTTTTTCACCATGTGCCTTATGTTCAAAATCTGTTGCTGCAATAATGGTTTTGTGGAATTGGAGCCCGCAGCTAACTTTAATAGTTTTTCATTTTTGATGCTCTTTTTCAGGACTTTGAATCCGATGGCTTGAAGAATTGCCTCACCATACTTGCTGAATCTTTGAATAAAGCAAGGGCCATGATATACCCTGTGAGAAGAACATCAAATATTACTGAAATGCTGCCAGACTTACCAGAGGTTGTGGAAAGGGAGCACAGGAAACTTCTTGCTCGAAAAACAATCATTGAGAAAAGAAAAGAAGAACAAGAACGGCAACTTTTGGAAATGGTATTTTTGTTTAATGTTATTCAGAGGGAATTAGTTTTCAATACCCACTTATGTATAGCTCTGATCCTTCTGAATGTGTATTTTAAAGGAACGGGAGGAGGAGACAAAGAGGTTGAAGCTGCAGAAAATTACTGAAGAGGCAGAACAGAAAAGACTCGCATCAGAGTACGAGCAGAGGAAAAATCAAAGGATCCGCAGAGAAATTGAGGAGCGTGAACGTGAAGAAGCAGAAGCTTTGTATCAGGAAACTCTTAAAAAAATCAAGGGGAAGAAGCCAATACTAGAAGGGGTAAGTAAATGTTAGCAGTAATCTGTTACTGTTTTTCTTTGTATTTAAGAGCTTGATTAGAAAAAATTGTAAAATTTCAGGAGAGAGTGACTAAGCAAACTCTGATGGAGCTTGCCCTTAATGAGCAATTGAGGGAGAGACAGGAAATGGAGAAAAAATTGCAGAAGTTGGCTAAGCAAATGGATTATCTGGAAAGAGCCAAAAGAGAGGAGGCAACTCCTTTGATTGAAGCTGCATATCAACAACGCCTCGTGGAGGAAAAGCTTTTACATGAGCGTGAACAGGAGGTACAATTAGTAATATTGGTTATGGCTGTGACATGGTCGGGAGCAATGTCTTCCCTTGCCTGGCTTTTTTAGTACTGAATCTTCTCTAACATCTTACATTACATAATCGTTTTCTAGTTTTTCCCTTATACTCTTTACCTTTGGAAAGCTAGGATACCCTCCGGATGCTAGGATTTGTCAAAGACCAATGTACACTACTTAATTTTTTATGGGAAAAAGGTGGCCCTTTTAGGATCTCTTTGGACTAAGAGCTTTGGGGCTTCGCTGATAGAATCTTAGCTTATTTGCAATGGGGTTTGAGGGCTTTATGTTATTAGTTCTTGGTTTTTTTTAATGTTGCATGGTTGTATTTTGGAGGACATCTTGTACTTAGTTCTTTATACATTTTCTTTCTTAATATTATTTTATCTTTCCTTGCCTGGATGTTCCGAGTTGCGGAACAAAAAGCTGTAGTTGTTGAAACCTACTTTCTTGAACTGGATCATTCTTCCCACTACTTTTCAGTGCTATCTTTTCTTGGCGAAGAGCTGGTGATTCTCTGCTTTGCAATGTTGGCCCTGCCCTGGCAATTAAGTTAAAGGACAAGGCATTGAAAGGAGAAATGAAAGTTACTTGGATTTTATGAACTTGGGGTTCTCTTTATTTCACTGGAGCTTCTGTGTTTCCTTTAAATTAGACTTGCCGTGTTTTTTTGCTAATACATTATCAATCTTTACCTGTGGACGGGGAGTTGTCTGAACCCTTGGATTATTAAGATTATTATGTCGCGTAACTTGGCAATTGGTGATTCGGGAGATGATTTCTTGCTCTTTTTTTCTCTCTTATATTGTGGGTTGGGGGTTTGGGAGCAACGAGTTTTATGTGGGAGATGTTACAGGGAATAACAGTAATGAACTCTCTAATGCAGGTTGTATTGGCATGCCTGTTGACAATTGACACATTATTGTTAATAGACATGGATTGTGGACTGTTTTACCTTTCATTGTGGAATATGGATGACATGTCGACATAGGGAAATAGTTTGTCCTAGGGATTGCAGTGTATTTAGCATTTTAACTTGCTTTTTCTGTCATCCTCTGAAGAGCTTCCCTATATTATCTCCTTTTAAGTTTTGGTATGCCTCATTCACATAGATGCTTCATGTTTCCTGCTTAGAATTTGTTGAGATTTTGTTTCGTTTGTTGTTTCTGCAATGTAGTCAGACTAATTTGCGATCTTACCGTACAGCTGGAGGTTGAGCTGAGCAGACAACGCCATGATGGCGATCTTCAGGAGAAGAATAGGTTGGCCCGAGTGCTGGAAAATAAGGCAAGTAAATGTGTATCTTTTTATTCATCTTCTGTTGTGCTTCCAAAGGTGAACGTGATGGCATGAAAATAGAAGGATAAAGAAGGGAAAAGAGGGAGAGTAGAAGCTGGTATGTCGGGGAAAGAAGAGAGGCACATAAACTTAGGCTCTATTTGTTTGTAAGGAGATCATTTTCTTTATTGAAAAATTTTTCTTCACTCAATATTTTGAATTAAAAGCACTTTTTCTTAACTAAGCAAACAAAAATTTTAATGCAAGAATACTTTGTAATTTTTTGTTTTATCAAAATCCAATTCCGCTTGTTGGTTGTATTTTATTTTATTCAATCAACAAAATCAAATCAAGGCATATATTAATAAAAGAAAACCCAAACCAATAATCTTCTTTTAGCATTTTTAAGAAGTAAAGTTAAAGGAATTGATTGAGCAATAAAATATTTAGAAAAGAAAATTTTTTCGGACGAAAATGTTTACCAAAATCAAATGGAGCCTTGATTTCGCCGTCTTGGGGTGAATGGATGTGGGGATGGAATCTGCTTGTTTCTTGTTTTTTATCATTAGCTGTGATGTCTGTTTATCTCCTTTATACAGCAAATATTCCAGAAAAGGATTGTAGATAGACGTCAAGCAGAGTTTGCTAGGTTGAGACAGGAGACCGAGGAGCGAATCAGGCAAGTTCTTCAGGCACGTAAACAAGAAAGGGAGGCCAAGAGGAAGATGATATTCTTCTTGAAAACTGAAGAAGAAAGATTGAACAGACTGCGTGAGGAGGAGGAAGCCCGAAAGCGTGAAGGTGCTTCCCTGTTTTTCGTTCTTCATTTACTCATTAGAGCTTAGCATAGATATGATCCATGATAGAGTACATTGACATGCTTCAATCCTATATCCAGCTAGTTAGAAGGTTTCCCTTTTTCATTCTTCACTCCTTCCTCAGAGCATAACAAAAATACGAGTTATAATAGTATGCAATGACTTCGATGTATGTATACTCGTCCATTGGAAAGAAGCTAGGGTGGTAGTGTTAACGAGTTATGCAAACCGGTCCCTCATTTTTTTTTTTCTTTGTCCAAAATAGTTGCTAATATTTGTAAATAATGTTATTATTGGTCCTTTATCTTTTATTTTGTGTTTAAAGTAGTTTCTTATGTTTGTTTTCTTGTCAAAATTAGTCCCCTATTTAATACCAGATAGAAATTAAAAGATGAAACTATTTTAAACATAAAAATATAAGAGGGATTAATTTGAACAAATTTACAAACATTAGGAACTATTTTGCAACAAAGAAAAATCCAGGCATCAATTTGAATAAACTTTCAAACATTATGCACCAACAGGGTAAATAAATCTAGTTTTAACGATAGGGCCAGTACAGGGGCATCTTCTAATATGCCTGCTATTTACACAAGTGTTACCATTTTTGTTGCTATGCAGAGGCTGAGAGGAAGAAGAAAGAGGAAGCAGAACGTAGGGCGAAACTAGACGAGATTGCTGAGAAGCAACGCCAGAGAGAGCGGGAGCTCGAAGAGAAAGAGCGGCTGCGCAGAGAGCAGCTTCTGGGTGCTTCCCGGCCTTGTGAGCCACCTGCCCGCCCAGAGTCTGGAACAGCCGCCCCAGCAGCAGCAGCACCGCCATCTACTGGGAAATACGTGCCACGATTTAAGCGTGAAGGCGCCGCTCCCACCCAGACCCCAACACCAGAACCAGATCGTTGGGGCAGTGGCAGGCGGGAAGATCGTGCCCCTCCATCCACTGACAGTTGGCGAAGCGATGACCGTAGATCGTTTGGTGGGGACCCCAATGATGAGCGTAGACCCTTTGGCGGGGGCTCAAGGTGGTCGTCTTCTCGTGTTCGGTGATAGGTTTGCTAGGTTTTCTGGGCAAATTTGAGCAGCAGATAACAATTTTACAAGATTGCATCAGCATCTGGGGACATTGTTTTAAGAAAGGGTTCGTTCTTTGAAATTTTTGGGCAAATATGTTATTTATACAGAGTATGGTTTGTATGTTTATTAAGATTGGAATTGGTTACGTTTTTTTCTTTTACTTATGAAGAACTTCAGGCGCTTGCATGAACTGCTGCTCTATGAATTGAATATCAGCTATCTTGCCAACTATGAAATTACATTCATTTTGGACTATGATTTGAGAATTCTTTTTTGGTCAATAAATTCTTGCTTGGTTCTTGGTCATTTTCGACGACTCCAGTACTAATTTCACATTCTTTATCGCTCTTTTTTTTCTAAGCTTCAATCTTGTCCTCGTCAATCGCAATCTTAATCCTTTTATTTGGTTGTTTTGGGTAGGGTTGCAGTTCTAGGTCTTCCAGAACGGCTTGTTTGTTCTTTTCCTTCTATCGTTTTCCTCCTTAAGGGTTGTTCTTTAATCTTCAAGTCCGAACAATTATGGTCTTTACGTGGATGGACAAGTTCTCTCACTAATGCAGAGACTTGATACGTAAACCCCTACAGCTCTATGAGCTCAAAACTAAGCTTTGGATTTTAGGCTCATTTAAGCTCAATCTAGGCCTATTTAGGTTCGGGTTCGGGTTATGTAGGCTTAAATTTAGCTTGGTTGGACATTTAAGCGAATAAACTAATATTATAATAGGTTTGTTTAGGCTTACGAACCACGAGCTCGAGTTTCATTAGGTTGGGGCTCGGCTTGGTAAACTAAACAAGTTTGTTCGGCTTGATAAAATAAGCAAAGCCGAAAGGAGTTGAACCTGTCAAGCTTTATGACAGGCTGGCTTAGGAGAACTGGCTAGCTGGATTAACTTATTTACGCTTCTATTCACTTCATTGGGGATCGCCTCTATGCTAGGTCTTTAGTCGAACACTCACGAGCGTGTCGTTGCACTCGCCAAACCAACCTCCCCTCTTTGGATTAGCCGAATTTATATAAATGAGGCTAAGATTAGCAATATTCAGGTTTGGGTTATTAAATACAACCTCCTTTTGTAGTAGTATTCTGAAGAGGTAAGGTTATGTACATTTTATCTCTCAGACTCTGCATTGGCGGGAGCCTTGAAGGCACTGGGTTTGTGTTGTTGTAGGCTACGATTAGCAATAGCTAACCATTGGGTTAGTGCTTCTTGTTGTCGATCTATAGTGCTCTGATGACAGTCTTAAGCTGCGAGGCTGCTGCCTCAACGAGCCTTGGGATGCAAAACGGTTTTAAGATGAACCAGACCATTATAGAGCGAACAGCGTTGCTTCGTAGCTAAATTCGTCACATTAATGGCGAAGACGAAGCTCATTCCCACTCCAATTTCACTAAAATCAGTAACACTCGAGAATTTGGCCGATTTGAAGGTCAGTTCACCATTTCCTACATATTCTAATGCAAAATTCTTCATCTTATGCTCATTTTTTTTTGTGATATTCCACCAAATGTGCGTTCTTTGATCTATTTTATTCTCTCTAATCTGTTTTCATCGTCGATTGTCTGAATCCTGCATCTTCTGAATCGTACTGAAATTTTCTTTGGCACATTTTTGTAGTTTTCCGATGATAGAAGACAAATTGCTTGATTTTAACGCACTTCAAGATGCCGTAATGCGCACAGAATTATAATAGTTTTGATCAGGAAGCACAGAAGTATAATATTATGAGCTAAATTAATAGCATTAAAGTAATTTGAGAGATTATTGCTACATACTCCTCGTGTTCATGTTATGGCCCAACATTTAATCTTGGATCATAACTTGTAAACTTTAGGAAATTGTAGAGAAAGAGGGAGGAGAAGGAGGGAATTAGGGAGAAATTCAGAAATTGAAGAAGAAAGTAAGGGAGAAAGAGAGAGATTGATAGGGAGAGAGAAAATTGTAGTAGCAATTTTATTTCATTATTCAAAAGTGTTATATAATTGGTCCCTATATGACTTAACTATGTCTTTTATTAAATTAGTCAAGTGGTGTTTCAAATATTATAGATCAAAGGTTGTAATATTGAGTGGCATGTGTTGTAAATATTAATATGTAAAGGGGTAGATATTAATTAGTTCAAAATTAGGTCATAAATTGTGTTGACCAATTTGCCTCTGCCCGGCTGATTTATTTTCCTGCCCATGCCTCTGCCCGTGCTGCCCGAAGCTTCCTGAGGAAGCTTCCCAAATTCAGTTAAGTGATGGCTGACACGCGTCAGTCGTCGGGAGCGTCACTTTGTGTTTCTTTTGGACAAATCTGGACCGTTGATGCGTTGCTGTTGAACGGCTGAGATTGGCTTGGGAGCCTTGCCTCGGATTGCCTTGTGTGTGCATATATAAAGGCACCCATTTTAGGGTTCCTGTACGTCATTCTTCATTTTCACCTTTTTTCATCAGCCACCGCTTCTCTCTCTCGTCTCTGAGGCGATCGAAGGCGATCTTGCTAATCCGTGGGTGTGAAGGCTTCCTAGTCCGATTCTTGGTAGTTTGGAGCATTTAGAAGCCCTTGTTGGCTTCGGTTGTGAGTATTTCTCTCCTTACTCTTTGTTCTTGTTTCGGTTAAGGTTTCTACCTTAGAAGCTTGAAAGATCTGTCTGTATTAAGTTGTAATTGCTGTTCTTTGGTCTGTAATATCTTGAACTTGACTAATAGTGGATAGACTTCCCCAGAAATAGGGAGCCATGGAGTAGGTCCTTATTATAAGGCTGAACCACGTAAAATCTTGGTGTTGTCATTGTCTGTTTGAGCAGATTTTCCTTGTTTGATATTTTCTATATTGCGGTTACAGGTTCGAAGTTAGATCTGAAATCTTACAACATATTGTCGAAGTTTTCTTTAAGGTCTAAAAGTTTATAACTAAAACTCAACAAAAAGTTATCATACAATGATATAACACCTCCTTATATAGACTTGAGGGGTGAGGGAAGAGGGAAACAACACAAAAATCTACCAAAAATCAGTTAAAATCAGCAACAAACAGCAACTCTGCAATTATGGCACAAAAACCCGACTAACAGCTATTAATCGAATTTCCCTCCAAAATGCCAATTAAAAGTTAGTTAAGAGTTCCAACTTCCAAATGCATTTTATTGGGAATTTAGGTAATTTAAGATATTAATTCTAACAATTCCAAGTCAATATAACATTTAGAACTAGGAATTAAGAGAATTAACAATTTAAACCCAAGGTACATGACATTACCCCCCCCCCCCCCCCCCCCCCCCCCCCCCAAAAAAAAAGTTAATCCTTGTCCTCAAGGATTGTCTTCATATTTTCAATCACCCAGGCCTCATGATCATGTATACCAAATTGCAACGTTTTACAAATTCGGTTGATAGATCTTTCTTTCTTTTTTTTTTTCCTCTTCTTTGAAATTCCTTCTAGCCTTAGAAGGTCTCAAACATTTTCCTTGCCTTCCCTTCAGCAGTGAGAGAATTTGAGATTTAAATGCAGAATAGTGTCCTGCACCACGGGACGTTACAAGCTTCACAACACTTGCATTTGATGGCAGCCCATATCGTCCGAGAATGCAAGCCTTAGATACTTTTCTTTCACTAGTTAACGGAAACGATGTTGAATCTTGAGATTTCCTCAGTTCATGCAGTGAATTCCAAGCTCTCTTGAATAAATCATCAAATTGTAAAGACAAATCCCTCTTTCCTTCATGAGATGCACTTTGTACTACATCTTGACGCACATTAACATTCCATGAGCATGGATATACCCTGAAGTCCCCGAGATCCACTCCTTGCTTAAGACTAGGCGGTACTTTCTGAGCAGCACCCCCATCAAGAATCTCACGCACCCATTCTCCATTTAAAGCACCATCAGGAATAACCCTAGGCAAGGCTGGAGGCAATTTAAGCATTTGGATTTCTCCCAAATCTTGGACACCCATATGAGTTTCTTCATCATCTTTTTCCAAACTTAGGGCAAATGAAGGAAACTCATGTTTTGGCTGTGATGGGAAACTTCTTGGTAGATTTTTTGGATCTTGGTTTGTAGATTACGAAAGAGAAGGAAGGATTTGTGGTGCTTGAGTTGGTTGAATCAAACGTGAGACTCTATTTCTTCTTGTATAGCAACCAACTTTTCCATCAATCTATCTATATTGGCATCAGCTCTTTCCCTCCATTCTTTAACATGCTTCAACCTTTTGTCTTCCCATAATTGAAAATTTTTGATGTGAACAATAATACCAATTTTTTTGTCCTGAGATTCAATTTTTTGTAATATCAAATCCATACGAACCTATTTTAGTTCATATGTTGATTGTTCAACATGTTGACTACTGAGAAGTACCTTCAATTTTTCAAGAAGCATATCAATTCGGGATAATTGCTGATCGTACAACCAATATTCAGCAACTGCGGCAGCATTTTGCAACTCTGAACCCATGACTTCGTGCCTTCGTGGATCGTGTAACGTGCTCTGATACCAAGCTGTTATGGCCCAACATTTAATCTTGGATCATAACTTGTAAACTCTAGGGAATTGTAGAGAAAGAGGGAGGAGAAGGAGGGAATTGGGGAGAAATTCAGAAATTGAAGAAGGGAGAAAGAGAGGGATTGATAGAGAGAGAGAAAATTGTAGTAGCAATTTTATTTCATTAGTCAAAAGTTATCTTACAATGATATAACACCCCCTTATATAGACTTGAGGGGGGTGAGAGAAGAGGGAAACAACACAAAAATCTACCAAAAATCAGTTAAAATCAGAAACAAACAGCAACTCTGCGATTAGGATACAAAAACCTGACTAACAGCTATTAACCAAATTTCCCTCCAAAATGCCATTTAAAAGTTATTAAGAGTTCCAACTTCCAAATGCATTTTATTGAGAATTTAGGTAATTTAAGATATTAATTCTAATAATTCCAAGTCAATTTAACACTTAGAACTAGGAATTAAGAGAATTAACAACTTAAACCCAAGGTACATGATCCAAGAAGAGAGAAAAAAAAAAAAGATCTATCAACCGAATTTGTAAAACGTTGCAATTTGGTATACATGATCATGAGGCCCCGGGTGATTGAAAATGTGGAGACAATCCTTGAAGACAAGGATTAACTTTTGGGGGGGGGGGGGGGGGGGGGGGTTATGTCATGTACCTTGGGTTTAAGTTGTTAATTCTCTTAATTCTTAGTTCTAAGTGTTAAATTGACTTGGAGTTATTAGAATTAATATCTTAAATTACCTAAATTCCCAATAAAATACATTTGGAAGTTGGAACTCTTAACTAACTTTTAAATGGCATTTTGGAGGGAAATTCGGTTAATAGCTGTTAGTCGGGTTTTTGTGCCATAATTGCAGAGTTGCTGTATGTTGCTGATTTTAACTGATTTTTGGTAGATTTTTGTGTTGTTTCCCTCTTCCCTCACCCCTCAAGTCTATATAAGGGGGTGTTATATCATTGTATGATAACTTTTGACTAATGAAATAAAATTGCTACTACAATTTTCTCTCTCCCTATCAATCTCTCTCTTTCTCCCTTTCTTTCTTCTTCAATTTCTGAATTTCTCCCTAATTCCCTCCTTCTCCTCCCTCTTTCTCTACAATTCCCTAGAGTTTACAAGTTATGATCCAAGATTAAATGTTGGGTCATAACAGATCGTTGGACGTACAACCATTTTAAATTGATTAATAGGTTGTGTGGATTCTCAGTGCTTCTTAATTAAATTAAACTAATGATTTCTGCTCTACCCGCGTGATCCACAAATGATATATCAGTGCTCATGCAGTATATTACGGCTCCATTGGGTGGAATAGAAAATATTTTCCGTACCAAAAATGTTATTTCTCCAAGATTTATGACTAAAAAATTGTTTTTTTTCTTTAAAATGTTGTTTTCTTTGATTTAACAAATCAATTTTGATATATAAACGTGTATGTGGATTATATTTGATCTATTTAAAATACATTTAAGGGCCAAGGTATAACATTAAAATATAAAAGATTTTTCCTTTCGTGAAGGAAAATCTAATTCCTGTTCTTTGAGAGGATGATATAGTTAAAACCAAGAGTGGATAGATTGTCGTTTTCAAAGCTTTACTGGATTGATAGTAGAAATTAGGGGAGGGGATAGAGTAGAAATTTAGAGAGGGGGAGAGAGGGATTTCAGCTTTAACATTCATTTCAATGCCTTTGCCCATAAAATATAAAAAGTATTTTGTTACCTTGATCTTTCATCTTGCATTTTTACTAATTTCATGGTCTTGGATTCAGCAGTTGACCCATCTAATGAATGCCTTTTTTTAATTATTTGGGAAGGGATTGGACCTGATTTGCTGCAATATACTTGTATGAACAACCAGAAAACGTGCTTAATTCACTCAACCTGCGGACAATTTTTTTTTTGTATTTCAAATCTGAGCTGTACAGGTTTGTTTTCTTCCCAGTTTGATCACTAACTGTTCTTTTTTTTTTTTGGGCACTGTTTGATCACACCTGTCCAGAGGCCATATATAATTTGAATATGATGAATTCAATCATGTGTTAAAGGTGCTGCTCTTCTTTTATCTGTTAGCTATGATGCATGCCACTCATGGACTCAACAACAACTGTCCCAGTGCCTCAAGGGCTCCCGCATACGCAGGGTCTGGGGGGTGGATGTATGCAGCCTTCCCCCTTCAGGGAGCTACCTTGAAGAGAGGCTGTTTCCGAGGACTCCCAACCTGAGGTACGTGTCGTCATAGTATCATGCCACTCACGGACTCAATTTATTTAATTTTTTGAACTGCAAACAGAGACAGATCCATGGGAATCAATTGCGTGGATCCACGTATACCCATCTGGGATTTTTCTTTGTTTGACCAAACAAATGTCTTCTTGTTGCTACAATTATAATGCCAACAACTTAAAAAAATGTTAATAAAAATGCATGCATTCATTTTAAATTTGAATACTGAGCTGTCTGCATTATTACTGCTCCTTAATACAAAACATATTTATGATTTCTATGGTACCCACATGATCTGCAAATGATATGGGCTCTCATTTGGAATATTACACTCGGAATCTATACTGCACTGCATGCTACTCGTACACCATGAATTTCTTCCTTTTTAAAATTGTACAGTTGAGGAAGCAAAGGTGTTATACGCGGACTACTTGGAACCAATCATGTGAATCAAGAAAGCCCCACGAAGTTATATATTCGCTTATCTCTGAGACCCTTAGTCCGACATCTTCACTCTCAGTCTGGAAACTCAAAAGATTTCTGAGTTTTAAGGCTCTTTTTCATCTGAAAAGGAAAATGGCAGCTTCCTTGGAAATCCCAAGAAGTACTTCCCAAGTTCGTTCCATCAGCTTGCCATCAAGATCTGATGCTCTTAGGGTGAGCATTGAGGATCAATTGGTCAGGTTGAGGGCCTCTGAGACCTCAGCTTCTTGCTCAGTGTCACCCATATGCCAAAAATTAATTGGCATCAAGGATTTATATGAGCAATTGAATGATATGATTCAATTGCCTCTTAATCAGCAAGTTCTCACACTTGACCTACACCGAAATGGTGTAGAAGATGTTCTAGACGGGTCTTTGAACTTGTTGGATGTCTGTGGAACCACCATTGATGTCCTATCCATGATGAAAAATTCAGTTCTGGAGCTTCAATCATTCCTAAGAAGAAGAAGTAGCATAGCAGCTGCTTTGGCAATTGATGTTAGTTCTTATATTACATCAAGAAAGAAAATCAAGAAAATTGTATCCAAGTGCCTAAAGAATTTGCAGAAGGCGGGGAATGAAAAGGATGGACGCCTTGTTCCAGCTACGAGAGTGCTACAAGATGCTGAAGCAGCTTGCCTCTCTACTTTGAAGTCTTCCCTTGCTTATTTGTTAGGGGAAAAGGCTAAGTCAAAGGTGCACGGCTGGTCATTGGTTTCTAAGTTGATGCACTCGAAGCCTGTGGCACCGGCACCTATGACAGACGAAGATACCAATGAGGTAGATATGATTGATATGACCTTGTGTGCTTTAGAACGCAAGAAGTCAAGCACAGATATGAAGACTGTTCAACAATTGTTGAAGCAATTGGAAACTCTACATTTGGCCATCCAAGAATTCGAAGATTGTTTGGCGTCAATCTCTAGATGTCTAGTGAAAACAAGAGTTTCTCTTCTCAATGTCCTCAACTACTAGACAATTGGGCTTGCAATTTAGTGAAAAGGATAAACTTTGTATATCTGATTGAATGAAATACACATTTGCAAAAAAAGATTATTGCTGAACTTCTTTCTGTCACTGTTATTCCACTTTTCCATAATGACTTATTAATTTGATTATGTATGACATTACATCGAGGACCGATAATGCTTGAATCACATAGATGTTTAACTGAATATTCATTGCCATTCCCTAATGAAAATTTAAAGTTGAGCTATGAGCATTCTTCAACTTTTGGCAAGAATAAAAGCTGGTTTATCCTTTGAGATCACATCAATTTTATTTCTTCTTTATGGCATTCTCTCTGTTCAGTCGTTTTTCTTGGCCCTTACACTTCAAATTATTTCTCTAACCTTTACCTTTAATCTTGCAATTTTGTTTTGTGGATTGCGTAATATGAAAATTTATCAGTTTCATTCATTGGCTGACGTCCTCTAATTTTTATATTTTATTTATTCAGGTGAAGTAGTGAGGCATCTTGGTTGAGTGATTAACCAGATAACACTAATATTTTTCCAACTCTTTCTAAAATTTATATCAAGGATGTAAAGATCCTTCATATCATAATCTCATTCCTGTCAAACAAAATGATGGATTTGATCTGAATGCTCATGTCTAATACTACTCTACAGGGTAGCAAGTTGTAGGAATACGCCTACGTACATCTTACCCTCCCCATACCCTTCCTTGGCGGGATCCTCTTTTAGGCACTGGGCTGTTGTCGTTGTTGTTGCTCATGTCTAATACTAATTGCTTGTCTTCTATTATCTGGCCATGCACGTACTCCATTATTCAAAGATAAAGTCGCAGAGATGAGGAAACATGGGGAGCATCTAAGGGGAATCCTTTGTGTCTGTCCACAGCAAGCTCCATATTGATGTCAGTTACGTGTTCCTTTTTCAATGGGACATATATAAGTTGGCTACTGCTCCCTTTTTTCTTTTGTTTCATGAGCTGGTACTGGTAATTCTGTTACATGTGTTCATATGCTTAACAAATAGGACTGGATATTTTTATCTGCATTGAACTTGTTTGGTCAATGGCAAACAGACAATTTCCCAGTTGAAGCTTGAAGTTAATGTTTGTCTACTCAACCTTAAGCGAAATGGGAGAAATAAGAATTTTGAGCTTCAAGAATGTCTTTGTATTGATCTGTCCATTAACAATGAGCTCTTCTATTAGAAGGGGGCACATAGATCTTATTTTTTCGGCATAATCACTGTGGTGTGACATAAGAAGAGAAGAAGTTCAAGGTTCTTCCAAATTTCGAAATGAAGTACAACAACAACAACAATCCTAGTGTCACAAGGGGTATACGTACGTAGCCTTTCCCCTTTAGGTGCTACCCTCAAGAGAGGCTGCTTCCGAGGACCTCCAACCTGAGGAACGTGTCGTTGTGGATGCATAGAAGCCTGGAAGCATGAGCAACATAGTAACATAGTATTAGGACAGTATCGAGTAGTAAATATCACTAGCCAAGCATTATGAGCAAAACTTAATGGCAGGTAACTGTAGACTAGTAACCAGCTCATACGCACATAAGCAAATTTCGAATTGAAGTGTTGCATGAAATTATATGCTAGCTGGGTAATTTCTTAAGATGTTGCCCTGCTCTGCTTTATGTTAGGGAAATTCAATAAAATGGGTACAATAACAACAACGGTTTCAAGGTGTGTAGCGAACCACTTTCCTTAAGACTTATTTCATCCATATCAAAATAGTCTCGGAGATACAATGAAACTAAAACACAAAGTGAAAATGAATGTAGAAAGGATGGATTTACGAGATTAAAGAACAAGAGAATGATAAATTGTTATTGAATATATACTAATCTTAAGGATGGAAGGGACAAGTATCGTTTGGGTGTAACATATCTCTTCACATGAAGAGACACACCCCTTCACAAAAGGTACAAAAAACTACCTTTTGAAGATACACCAACACTTCTACATGAAAAACTATACCACAGTAGAAGGGTCTCGGGGTATGCTTGTTATGTAGGACAGTAGGAGTACTTCCATGTTTTTTGAATCTTCTAACATTTTAAATTTTATCTGTTTAAGTATCCATTATTTGCTTTCTCCGCATAGTAAACAAATTGTGTCCTTGCACAATCATTTTGGTAGGAACAAGAAAAGGATAGTTTTAGAGGGAATACATGCATCCATTTTTAAAATTAATCATGAGCTGTTTGCATTTTCGTGCTCCCCAACACAAAAACATATTTACAATTTCTGCAGTATCCACATGATCTGCATATGATATGGGCTTCCAAATGGAATATTATCATCCTTGTTTCTTTGTGCCTGGCATCTATGGCACATGCCACTCGTGCACCATCAATTTCCCCATTTTAAAAATCGTACAGATGAGGAAGCAAAGGCAGCATCCACGGATCGCTTGGAACCAATCATGTGGGTCAAGAAACCCCCACGGAGTTGTTCCTTATATATATATTGCCCACATCTGAGACTCTAAGTTCAACATCTTCACTTCGAGGTTTGAAACTCATAAAATTTTTGAGCTTTAAGGCTCTTTTTCATCTAAAAAGGAAAATGGCAGCAACCTTTGAAATCCCAAGATCTACTTCCCATGTTCGCTCTATCAGCCTGCCATCAAGATCTAATGCTCTTAATGTGAGCATTGAGGATCAATTGGTCAGGTTGAGGGCCTCTGAGACCTCAGCTTCTTGCTCAGTCTCACTCATATGCCAAAACTTGAACGGTATCAAGGATTTGTTTGAGCAATTGAATGAAATGATTCAGTTGCCGCTTAACCAGCAAGTTCTGACACTTGACCTACACCGCAGTGGTATAGAAGAGGTCCTAGATGGGTCTTTGAACTTGTTGGATGTCTGTGGGATCACCATGGATGTCCTGTCCGAGATGAAAAAGTCAGTTCTCGAGCTTCAGTCGTCCTTAAGAAGAAGAAGAAGTAGCACAGAGGCTGCTTTGGCAGATGATGTTAGTTCTTACATTACATCAAGAAGGAAAATCAAGAAAATGGTATCCAAGTGCTTAAAGAATTTGCAGAAGGTGGGGTATGAAAAGGATGGAAGCCTTGTCCCAGCCGCGAGAACTCTAAAAGAAGCTGAAGCAGCCTGCCTTTCTGCTTTGAAGTCTGGTCTTGCTTATTTGTTAGGGGCCAAGACAACACCAAAGGGGCGTGGCTGGTCATTGGTTTCTAATTTGATGCACTCTAAGCCTGTTGCACCGGCACCTAAGACAGTTGAAGACGCCAATGAGGTGGAAATGATGGATCTGGCCTTGCGTGTTTTAGATTACAAGCAGTCAAGCGCAAATATGGAGCCTGTTCAACAATTTTTGAAGCAATTAGGAACTCTAGAATTAGCTATCCAAGAATTTGAAGATTGCTTGGCATTAGTCTCTAGATGTCTTGTTAAAACAAGAGTTTCTCTTCTCAATATTCTCAACTACTAGACAACTGTACACACAATTTAGCAAAAAGGATGAAATTTTGTATATCTCATTGAGTGAAATACACTTTTGCAAACAAAGATTACTGCTTAAACTTCTTTCCGGTCGTTGATTTTCCACTTTTACCTAATGATTTATTAGAGCATGCTATACATGCTCTACTTACGTGCCCTTTTTAACTGTCAACTATCAGTATGAGGATCTTCAGAAACAGCCTCTCATCAGGGCCCCGCTCTGAGGGGGTAAGGCTGCATACATCGTTCCCCTCCCAGACCCTGCGTATGCGAGAGTCCTTGAGGCATTGGGACTTTTGTTGTTTGCTATGCATGACATTATGAAGGACTGGTTAAGCTTGAATCATATAGGTATTGAACTGAATATTCATCATCATCCACTGATGAAAATTTAAAGTTGAGCAATGACCAACGTTAAATTCTAGGCAAGTAAGAAAAGCTGCTTCATACTTTTGGAATCA
Organism: Simmondsia chinensis; assembly: GCA_018398585.1. Lineage (NCBI taxonomy): Eukaryota > Viridiplantae > Streptophyta > Magnoliopsida > Caryophyllales > Simmondsiaceae > Simmondsia > Simmondsia chinensis. Next base: position 38,976,762 of record JAGTTD010000007.1, read on the forward strand.
CATCAATTTTCTTCCTTCTTCATGGGTTTCTCTTTTTGCAGATTTTCCTTTTTCTTATTTTTCTTAGCCCTTAAATTTTACGTTATTTCTGTTAACCTTGACCTTTCATTTTGATTTTTTTGTTATGTAGGGTTTAAATATTAGCAAGTTTCATGCATTGGAGGACTCCCACTACTTTCCAGGTTTTATTTATTCTGGTATACTAATATGAAGCATCAATCTTGGCTTCAACTTTTTAAAAATTATATCAAGGCTGTACAGATTCCTTTTGTTCCCGTACATGTGATCATCTTAATCGTCTCCATGCAAAAGCCACATGATTTGGGTATCATCTCAATGCGCACGTTTAATACTAACTGCTCATCTCTGTTGTCTGCCATCTGCAGTATGCCATGCGTGCACTCCATTATTCAAATTTCAAATTGGACAGGTGAGGAAACATAGGCGGCATCCACGGGTATACTTGTGTTTATCCACAGCAAGTGTCGCGTTGAGGTGCGTTTTATGCATCCTTTTGTCATTAAGAAATATTGATAATTGTTATATTCAAACTTTGTTTGTCAATGACAAAATGTGAATTTTGCCAAATTAAAGGTTTAGTTTCTTCGGATGAACCTAAAGCAAACTTGCACGTTAGGAATTTTATGCTTCATTGAGTGATTTTACTTGTCTTGGTGATTAACAGTGAGTACTTTAGCAGTTTCTATTTGTGATAAAGAAAATATTACTGAAACAACAGCTGCTTCGTTGCATCTACAACACTCTACCGATTGATGCTCCCCTGCCCTCCTCACCCATTACAACAACCAAATGCCTCAAAGAGGTTCCTGCCAAGGTAGGATTTGGGGAGGCTAAGATGTACACAGCTTTACCCCTACAGGGTGTTACGCTGTAGAGAGGCTATTTCCGAAGAGCCACCAACCCAAAAAAATAAATAAATAAAGACCATACACTAGCATCAATAACAGACAAAAGAAGCACTACTTGAGTCAAATGAAGCAAGAACAATAATAGACATGTAAGCTTAGGGTTGTGGACCTCTCTCCTAATAGTTGGGTCGACCATTCATATTTTTAATTGCCACTCAGCTCTATCTAAGGCCCCCTCATCACCCATTATCATTCTATTTTAGTGTCTAACCCAAGGGGTGGGAGGGTGCTTGTGGATCCTAGTTTTTTTATTACACCCACGCACATGTGACTGACAGAAAGGTTCTTCTATCTTATACGGCTCTAATGGGCCTCAAGGTAGGCTGTGAATAAATAACAAATCTTCTCTTAACAAGATACTTTCTATTCTCTACTGTTTTTAACAGCTCGAAAAATCCAACCTGATCATTGATTAAGAATAGCCCAAATGCTTCCCATTCGTGCGCAAGACCGGAGAGATACTTGACTTGACGGTTCATTGAGGTCATAATAGTATGTAGCATAACCCTAGGGAAGTAAAGGTGCTTTAAATAACAAAAGAAATGAAAACCCCAAGAAAGCTCGTCATCATGTCTTGACTCTTGACATGAGAAGAAAAGCAGTAAAGGTTCATTCACATTTTGAATTAAACTACTGCCAAGCATTACTTGTTAGCCAGGTTCATTCTGTAGATATTGCTCCGATGTACTTTGAACAAAAGCTGTACTATTGCACGAGGTTCATGAGGTTGGTATGCTTAAGTAGGAGTGATTCCTTGTTTCCTGAATCCCCTGGTATTTTTGAATATCTTTGTGACAATACTCGCCCTTTTGTTTATCGTACATGGGCAAAACACATTGTCTCTTGCAGCCATGATCATTGTATACCAGGAACTCAAAAAGTAGTCTCAGAAAAGCACATGCAACCATTTTAAAACTGAGTCATGAGCTGTATATATGCTTAATGCTCCCCAGCGTGAAAACATATTTATGGTTTATGTGGTATCCACATGATTTGCAAATTATATGGGATATCGTGTGGATTATTATAGTCAGTGTCTTTTCGTGTCTGAAACCTATAAGGCATAGCACCTGTGCGCCATAATTTCTTTCTTCTTCAAGTCGTACAGTTGAGGGACAGAGGCGGCATCCACGGGAGCCAATCATGTGGATCCTAAAACCCTTCTGCTGGTTCCTTATATATATATATATATATATATATATATGAATGTCTCAGACCTTGAGTTCTACATCTTCACCCTGAGGCTTGAAACTCACAAATTTTCAGAGCTTTTAGGCTTTTCTTCATCTAAAGAGGAAAATGGCAGCTTCCCTAGAAATCCCAAGAACTACTTCCCATGTTCGTTCCATTAGCTTGCCATCAAGATCTCATGCTCTCGGAGCAAACATTGAGGATCAATTGGTCAGGCTGAGGGCCTCTGAGACCTCAGCTTCTTGTTCCGTATCACCTATTTGTCAAAACTTGTACATCATCAAGGATTTGTATGAGCAATTGAATGATATGGTTCAATTGCCTCTTAACCAACAAGTTCTAATCCTTGATGTACACCGTAGTGGAGTAGTAGAGGTCCTAGATGGGTCTTTGAACTTGCTGGATGTCTGTGGTACCACCATTGATGTGCTGTCTGAAATGAAAAGTTTAGTAATGGAGCTCCAATCTTTGTTTAGAAGAAGGAATATTGCAGATGCTGGTTTGGCCAATGACATTAGTGCCTATATTACATCAAGGAACAAAATCAAGGAAAAGGTGTCCAAATGCCTCAACTCCTTGCAGAAGTGCGGTTTGAAAAGGATGGAAGTGTTGTTCCTGCTATTAGAATGCTAAAAGAAGCTGAAGCAGCCTGCCTCTCTACATTAAAGTCTGCCCTTGCTTATTTGTCAGTGTCAAAGGGGAAAAGCTGGTCATTGGTTTCTATATTTGTGCACTCTAAGCCTGTGGAAGTGGCACCTGATACAGACATAGGTGCCAATGAGATTGAGATGGTGGATCTGGCCTTGTCTGCTTTGCACCATAAGAAGTCAAGCGCAAATATGAAGACTGTTCAAGAATTGTTGAAGCAACTAGGGAATCAAGAATTTTCTATCCAAGAATTTGAAGATTGCTTGGCTTTAGTCTCTAGATGTCTAGTGAAAACCAGAGTTTCACTTCTCAATGTTCTCAACTGCTAGTCTGTTAGGCGCACAATTTTGTGGAAAAAGGAGAAATTTTGTATATCTGATTGAATGAATACTTTTGCAATCAAAGATAATGACGAAACTTCTCGTTGTCACTTTTTCTTCCATTTCTTTTGTGATTTATTAATTGAATTATGCATGACATTGTGTAGAGGGCTAGTTGCTCTGCAGTCAAAAAGATATCTGAATGAATATTTGTGCCATCATTTGATAAAAAAATTGTACACCATTCAAATCTGGACAACTACAAAAACCTGCTTCATCCTTCTGATATCGCATGAATTTGCTTTTTTCCTTTATTATTGGCTCTCCCTCTCTCTGTTCAGTTTTCCCTTCTCTTCTCCTGGCCCTCAAAACTTACAGTGTTTTTATTACCCTTGACATTTCATCTCAGCTTTCATGCGTTGGGAGTCTCTGGTTAATTGGCGGGTTATATTTACTTTGATAGAGTAATATAGAATATAACTCTTGGATGATTAACCAGACAACTCAAGTACATATGCTCCTGTTCCAACTCTTTTAAAAATTCAATCAGTCTGTACAGATTCCTCTTGTTCCCTTACATATCTTCATCTCGATCTTCTCCATGCAAAAGCCATATGATTTGGGTATGATCTCTATGCACGCGTTTAATACTAATTGCTGGTCTTCTTTTGTCTGGCATCTGCAGTATGCCACACGTTCAATCCATTATTCAAAGTTCAAGTTGGACAGATAAGGAAACATAGGCAGCATCCGAGGAAATGTAAAAGTTGTCTTACATTTCATTTGCTCTCTCTCTTCATAGAATGATATCGGTATGTCATGGTATTCGGGAAAATGACTAAATTTGTTTTATCTCTTCTTCACCGCCATCCTCTATTTTAGTGCGTACCCAAGGAGGGCAGGAGCATGTTTATCTTAGTTTCTCAAATGTTATCTTGTATTAGCACTTGCCATGAGGAGAAAAGCAGTTCAAATTTCGTACAAATTTTTACTCAACTACTGCATGGAATTATTGGTTAGCCGAGTTCATTCCTTTGATATTGCTCTGCAATGCGTATTATATATGAGTATTTCCTTGTTTCCTGAATTAAAAATGATATTCTTGAAGTTCTTTTTAACAGCACCCATCTATTTGTTTTCCCTAAAGGGCAAAACATATTGTCTCTTGCAGCTAAAATCATTATGCCAGGAACTAAAACGTAGTTCGAGAGAATGCATGCATCTATTTTGAAGTTGAATCATGAGTTGTCTGTATTTTTAATGCTCCCCAACTTGAAAACATACATATCACTCGTGTGGTATGTTAATGGTTTGCATATTATATGCCAGGAACTAAAAAGTAGTTTGAGAGAATGCATGCATCCTTTTTGAAGTTGAATCATGGGTTGTCTGCATTCTTAATGCTCCCCAACTTGAAAACATACATATCACCCGGGCAAAACATGTTTCTTGTAGCCACAATCATTATGCTAGGAGCAAATCAAATAGTTTGAGAGAATGCATGCATCTGTTTTCAAGTTGAATCATGAGTTGCCTGCATTCTTACTGCTATACCCAACTTGAAAACATACATATCACTCGTGTGGTATGCTCATGATTTGCAAATTTTATGGGTCCACATGTGGACCATTATAGTTCTGGTCTTTTTGTGTCTGGAACCTATAATACATGCCACCTGTGCACAATAATTTCCCTCTTCTTCAAGTTTTACAGATGAGGGACAGAGGAAGCATCCACGGGAGCCAATCATGTGGATCCTAAAGCCTTGCTGTTGGTTCCTTATATATATGAATGTCTCAGAGCTTGAGTTCAACATCTTCACCCTGAGACTTGAAACTCACAAATTTTCAGAGCTTTTAGGCTTTTCTTCATCTGGAAAGGAAAATGGCAGCTTCCCTAGAAATCCCAAGAACTACTTCTCATATTCGTTCCATCAGCTTGCCATCAAGATCACATGCACTTGAAGTGAGCATTGAGGATCAGTTAGTAAGGCTGAGGGCCTCGGAGACCTCAGCTTCTTGCTCCATCTCACCTATATGCCGAAACTTGTACGTCATCAAGCATTTGTATAAGCAATTGAATGATATGATTCAATTGCCTCTTAATCAACAAGTTCTCACCCTTGATCTACACCGCAGTGAATTAGAAGAGGTCCTGGATGGCTCTTTGAACTTGTTAGACGTATGTGGTACCACCATTGATGTTCTGTCTGAGATGAAGAATTTAGTTATGGAGCTCCAATCTTCCTTTAGAAGAAGGAATAGTGCAGAGGTTGGTTTGGCCAATGATATTACAGCTTACATTACATCAGGGAAGAAGATCAAGAAAAAGGTGTCCAAATGCCTCAAGTCCTTGCAAAAGGTGGGGTTTGAAAAGGATGGAAGTGTTGTTCCTGCTATTAGAATCCTAAAAGAAGCTGAAGCAGTCTAAGCCTGTGGAATTGACACCTGAGACAGACATAGATGCCAATGAGATTGAGATGGTGGATCTGGCCTTGTCTGCTTTGGACCCCAAGAAGTCAAGCACAAATATGAAGACTATTCAACAATTGTTGAAGCAACTGGAGACTCTAGAATTTTCTTTCCAAGAATATGAAGATTGCTTGGCATTAGTCTCTAGATGTCTAGTGAAAACAAGAGTTTCTCTTCTCAATGTTCTCAATTGCTAGTCAGTTAGGGGCACAATTTTGTGAAAAAAGATGAAATTTTGTATATTTGATTGAATATAACACTTTCTCAAACAGAGATTATTGCCGAAAGTTCTTGCTGCCATTGTTTTTCCTCTTCTCGTATGATTTATTTATTTGATTATGCATGACATTATGTAGAGGACTGGTTATGCTCGAATTACGGATATTTAATTGAAAATTCATTGTTTTCAGCTGATGAAAATTAAAGTAGGGCAATGAACAACGTTCAATTTTGGGCAAGTATGCTTTGTTTTTCTAGAATCATATCAATGTTCTTTCTTCTATGAGTTCCTCTCTATTCAATGGAAAACTTCATATTATTTCTGTTGAACTTTACCTTTCATCTTGCTTTTTTGTTATGGAGGTTTGAAAATGTTAAATATCAGCAGGTTTCCCGCATATGCAGACTTCCACTACTTACCAGTTTTTGTTTATTCTATTAGAGTAATTATAAAGCATCAATCTTGATGGTTAATCAGAGAACTCAAATACATCTGCTTCGGCTCCAACTCTTTCAAAAATTAAGGCAAGGCTGTACAGATTCCTTTTGTTCCCATGCATGTGATCATCTTAATCTTCTCCATGCAAAAGCCAAATGATTTGGATATGATCTCAAGGCACACGTTTAATAATAACTGCTTATCTTCTTTTGTCTGCCATCTGCAGTATGCCATGCGTGCACTCCATTATTCAAATTCCAAGCTGAATAGATGAGGAAAAACACAGGCAACAGCCACGGGAATCATTTGTGCCAATCCATGGCAAGCACCATGTTGAGGTCCTGATGAGTCCTTTTCTCATTAAGAAATATGAAAGTTGTCTAGCACTCCGTTTTCATTTTCCTAACATATTGGTAATTTAGTCACATGTTTTGATAAGCAGGGAAGTCTTGCAATTTTTGAGGCCCAAAACTAGTTTTGATCGGTGGACTCTTTCTTGATAACCGAGGTGTCTAGGTTAGTTTAAGCACATATCAAACAATCCACTCTTTATTATAATGTACTCATGCATTTATTGTGTGTTATACTAAGTCTATTTTCCAAATTATGAATGGTGATATGCGGTAAAATCAAACTTGTAATATAAATGATTTTCAAAAGGAGCCCTAACAAGTTTGGGAGCCCTAGTGATTGCTTGCTTGGGTTGCTCGGGGTCTTGATTGGCCTTACTGGTAAGCTTTAGGGAGAAGTAAATTTGTTACATCTCTACAGAACTTTGCTGATCAGTGACAAGCAGTGAATTTTTCTTTACTTTCGTCTGATGAACCTAAAGCAACTTGCAATTTAAGAATTTTATGCCTCATTGAGTGTTTGTGCATTGTCTTCTTGATTACCGATGAGTACTTTAGTCCTCACCGTTATTTATGATAAAAGAAAATGTTACTGAAACAACACCTATTTAGTTGCATAAACAACATTCTGCTGGTTGATGTTCCCCTGTGGGAGGGGGCTTGTGGATCCTAGTTTTTTAATGCGTCATCATGTCTTGGCTCTGATTGCTCGGCAGGAGAAGAAAAGTAGTTAAAGTTTCATTCACATTTTGAATTAAACTACTGCCAGGTGTTACTTGGTAGCCAAGTTCATTCTTTAGATATTTTTCTGATGTACTTTAAACAAAAGCTGTACTATTGCATGAGGTTCATGAGTTTGGTATGCTTATTACGTGGGCAGAACACATTGTCTCTTGTGGCCATGATCATTATGCCAGGAACTTAAAAAGTTGTTTTTGGGAACACATGCATCCATTTTAAAATTGAGTCATGAGCTGTATGTATTTTCAATGCTCCCCTGCATGGAAACATATTTATGATTCGTGTGGTATGCACATGATCTGCAAATTATATGGGTTATCATGTGGATTATTATACTTTTGGTTTTTTTGTGTCTGCAACCTATAAGGCATGCCACCTGTGCGCCATAATTTCCCCCTTCTTCAAGTCGTACAGATGAGGGACAAAGACGGCATCCACGGGTGCCTATGTGGATCCGGAAACCCCAGCTGTACGTTCCTTATATATATGAATGTCTGGGAGCCTGAGTTCAACATCTTCACCCAAGGCTTGAAACTCTCAAATTCTCTGAGGGCTCTTCTATCTAAAAAGGAAAATGGCAGCTTCCGTAGAAATCCCAAGAACTACTTCCCATGTTCGCTCCAACAGTCTGCCATCAAGATCTCATGCTCTTCAAGTGAGCATTGAGGATCAATTAGTCAAGCTAAGGGCCTCCGAGACCTCAGCTTCTTGCTCAGTGTCACCTATATGCCAAAACTTGTACATCATCAAAGAATTATATGACCAATTGAATGATATGATTCAATTGCCTCTAAACCAGCAGGTTCTCACCCTTGATCTACACCGTAGTGGAGTAGAAAACATCCTAGATGGGTCTTTGAACTTGTTGGATGTCTGTGGTACCACCATTGATATCCTATCCGAGATGAAAAATTTAGTTCTAGAGCTCCAGTCATCCCTTAGAAGAAGAAGAAATAGTCTAGAGGCCGGTTTGGCCTGTGACATTAGTGCTTATATTGCATCAAGGAAGAAGGTCAAGAAAATGGTGTCCAAGTGCCTCAAGACTTTGCAGAAGGTGCAGATTGAAAAGGATGGAAGTGCTGTTCCTACTATTAGAATGCTAAAAGAAGCTGAAGCAGCCTACCTCTCTACGTTAAAGTCTGCCCTTGTTTATTTGTCCGGGGCAAGGGCAGTCTTGAAGGGGAAAAGCTGGTCATTGGTTTGTAAGTTGATACATTCAAAGCCATTGGAAGCGGCACCTAAGACAAATGTAGATGCCAATGAGATTGAGATGATGGATCGGGCCTTGTGTGCTTTAGACCACAAGAAGTCAAGCATGGATATTAAGACTCTCCAACAGTTGTTGAAGCAACTAGAGACTCTAGAATTAGGCATCCTAGAATTTGAGGATTGCTTGGCGTCGCTCTCTAGGTGCCTAGTGAAATCAAGAGTTTCTCTTCTTAATGTTCTCAACTGTTAGTTTGTTAGGGACACAATTTTGTGAAAAAGATAAAATTTTGTATATCTTATTGAATGAAATATTCATCCTTCTTAATTCACATGAATTTATTTTCTTCTTTATGGCCCCTCTCTCTCTAATCGGTTTTTCCTTTGTTTATTTTGCTTGGTCTTCCAAATTTACAGTGTTTTTTTAATGTTTACAATACATCTTTTTGATATGGGGTTTGGAAATATTGTTTTTACCAGTTTTTATGCATTGGCAGTCTCCCGTTAATTCCCAGGTTATGTTTATTTTGGTAGAGTGATATAAAACATAACTATTGGATGATTAACCAGACAACTCAAGTACATTAGTTCCAGCTCCCACTCCTTTAAAAATTAACTCAAGGCTGTACAGATTCCTTTTGTTCCCCTACAGATCATCATCTCGATCTTCTCCATGCAAAAGTCACATGATTTGGGTATGATCTCTATGCACACGTTTAATACTAATTGCAAGTCTTCTCTTGTCTGGCATCTGCAGTATGCCACACGTGCACTCCATTATTCAAATTTTAAATTGGACAGATGAGGAAACATAGGCAATAGCCACGGGAATCATTTGCTTATATCTACCGCAAGCGCCATGTTGAGGTCCGTCATACATGTTTGTGTATATCCACGCGGAAATGGTTGTCTTGCATTTCATTTGTTCTTTCTTTTTGTATATTGACATTGGTAATTTCGTCACATGTTCTGCTATTTGGGGAAAAGGACTAAATTTGTTTTATTTTTTCTTTCACCCTTATCCTCTAGTTTATTGTACCTGAGGAGGCTAGGGCATGTTTATCTTAGCTTTCATTGTTTGTAATGTATTAACACTTGCAAAAAGTCTACAAGTCACGACAGAAAAGCCTAAAAATGACACGAGAAGGAGGGTGCTTAGGAGCCCAATTGTGCCCTATTTGTGGCATTTTCGTGCCCCCCTTAATGCTCCTTTCTCTGACGTGTAGCAATGCGCTAAGACTTGATATGAGGAGAAAAGCAGTTCCAAGTTCATATATATTTTTGTTAAAGTACTGCATGACATTTTTGGTTAGCTGTTTTCATTCTTTAGATATTATAAAGAGAAGCTGTACTTCCTGCATGAGGTTCATGAGGTTGGTATGCTTATAACATGGAACTATATTCCTTGTTTCCTGAATCAAATGATAATCTTGTAGTTCTCTTTAACAGCACCCATCTATTTGTTTTTCCTAAAGGGGAAAAGAAATTGTCTATTGCAGCCAAAATCATTATGTCAGGAACTAAAAAAGTAGTTTGAGAGAATGCATGCATCCATTTTGAAGTTGAATCATGAGTTGTCTGCATTTTTAATGCTCCCCAACTGGAAAACATACATATCACTCGCGTGGCATGCTCATGATTTGCATATTATATGCCAGGAACTAAAAAGTAGTTTGAGAGAATGCATGCATCCATTTTAAAGTTGAATCATGAGTTGTTTGCATTCTTACTGCTCCCCAACTAGAAAACATACATATCCCCTGGCAAAACATATTGTCTCTTGTAGCCACAATCATTATGCTAGGAGCTAATCAAATAGTTTGAGAGAATGCATGCATCTGTTTTCAAGTTGAATCATGAGTTGCCTTCAATCTTAATGCGATACCCAACTTGAAAACGAACATATCACTCGTGTGGACCATTATAGTTCTGGTCTTTTTGTGTCTGGAACCTATAATACATGCCACTTGTGCACCATGATTTCCCTCTTCTTCAACTTGTACTGACGAGGAGACAAAGGCAGCAATCAGGAGCCCACCATGTGGATCCTAAATGCCCTACTACTGATTCCACATATATATAGGAACGTCTGAGAGCCTGAGCTCAACATCTTCACCCAAGGCTTGAACCTCAAAAATTTTCTAAGCTTTTAGCTCTCCTCCATCTAAAAAGGAAAATGGCAGCTTCCATGGAAATCCCAAGGACTACTTCCTATGTTCGTTCCACCAGCCTACCATCAAGATCTCATGCTCTTGAAGTGAGCATCGAGGACCAACTGGTCAGGTTGACGGCCTCTGAGACCTCAACTTCTTGCTCGGTGTCACCCATATGCCAAAACTTGTACGGCATCAAGGATTTATATGAGCAATTGAATGATATGTTAGTGTATTTTCAAAATATGTGTTGATAAATGTGTATATAAATGCGTTAAATGTTGTATATATATGTATAAGATGTATTTGAAGTTGTCCCGATACTTGTTTGAATGATTAGAGCTTGTTGGGGGTGTGTGTCGACACATGGGCCATGTGTGTCAACACAAAATCCTACAGAACGCAGGGGAGACAGCTGTGCGTCGACACACATGGCCCCGCTACTGTAATGGGCTGTGTGTCGACACACATGGCCCGTGTGTTGACACACAGCCCATTACAGTAGCACACGAGTGAAACATGTGTGTCAACACACACACAGGCCCGTGTGTCGACACACAGCCCATTACAGTAGCACACGAGTGAAACATGTGTGTCAACACACACACAGGCTTACAGAAAGCCCGTGTGTCGACCTGTGTGTCAACACACAGGTCGGTTTTGACAGTTTTCTGCGCGGTTTCTTCCCGGTTCTTTTATGTGTTTATGGCTCTTCGTTTGGGACGTCTCTCTGACATGATATATAGATATATACCCCCACTTTTGTGATGAGAAAAAACACATGAATTTGTAGAGAAAATCATAAAAGAGAAAATTGAAGAACATCATCAAATATTCTTGTGTTCTTGTGTGAGTTTTCAATTGTGTATTGTTTTTGATCAGGCCAATCTCTAGTCATCTTTATCAACCTCTCCCCATGCACATCTCCACTCCATATTTGGTAGTTGTTGTATCCCCGAGGATATTTCGTATACCGAAATAAGCCTTAAGGAAAGTGATTACACGCCTCAACACCTGAGATCTTTTGGATACCCGGTTGCAAGGTTTTTGCAAGTATTTTTCTGAATTTTTCTAACATGATATGATTCAATTGCCTCTTAAACAACAAGTTCTCACCCTTGATTTACATCGCAGTGAGGTAGAAGAAGTCCTAGATGGGTCTTTGAACTTGTTGAATGTCTGTGGTACTACCATTGATGTCCTGTCTGAGATGAAAAATGGAGTTCTAGAGCTTCAATCCTCTTTAAGACGAAGAAGAAGCAATGTAGAGGCCAGTTTGGCGATTGACATTAGTTCTTACATAGCATCAAGAAAGAAAACGAAGAAAATGGTGTCCAAGACCCTTAAGAATCTGCAGAAAGTGGAACTGGAAAAGGATGGAAGCCTTGTCCCCGCTGTGAGGATGCTAAAGAACGCTGAAGCAGCTTGTATGTCAACATTGAAGTCTTTCCTTGCTTACATGTCAGGGATAAACGCATTGTCTAAGGGACCTGGCTGGTCTTTGGTTTCTAAGTTGATGCGCCCAAAGCATGTATGTGAGAATGGAAATGAGGTGGATATGATAGATCAGGCCTTGTGCACTCTATACACTAAAAAGTCAAGCATAGACTTGAAAGTCATTCAACAATTGTTGATGCAACTAGAAACTCTAGAATTGGCTATCCAAGAACTCGAAGACTGCTTAGGGTTGGTCTCTAGATATGTAGTGAAAACCAGAGTTTCCCTTCTCAATGCTTTCAATCACTAGTTAGTTGGGACTTGTATATACAATTTTGTAAAAGAGAACTGAATTATTGTACATCTAATAGTACTGATACACGCAAAATGAATGTATCCCAGTTTCGTAAACAAGATTATTGCTTAAAGATATTTATTTTCATGTTAATACTTTTCTATCTTTTTGCTGGATGATTTCTTCATATTTTGATTTCTTCTATCAAATCCCAAAGTTCTGTCTCATTTTAATATGTCATTCACTAAATTTGTCCATTAAGCTTTTATCAGTTGATCAGCATTTTGCTCATCGCTGTCAGGAACTGTCATCATCACCATCATGTAAACTATGAGTGCACTGATTAAGGGTTGCTTCCTTCATTTTTAGTTCAGATTGCAGTTGATTAATATAGGGAATCAATCACTTCCTATTTTATGCCAAAAGTACAAACATCAGTATTCTCTTGCAATTCTTTTATTCTCCATCCTATATCTCTATTTTTTATCTTTCCCCCTAACAGTATATATATTTATGTTACCCCCCTATCTTTTGTTTTTGTTCTCTTTTGCAGCGGCTTTTAACCACTCCTGTCCTTGCATCTTTTTTTACTCTATGTGGGCTATGATGCAGACTTCATCATCTTAGATTAATTGACTTACTCCGTCTAAGGCTTTATTTATCCTCATCTAACTTGCATGATCTTGATTATACAACTAATTTGTAGGATCAAACTCTGATGAATATGATCAACTAGACAAAATGGTTAGATTCCCAGACAATTTTAAATTGAGATCAATGCTGTACATATTCCTTCTGCTTCCTGAACCAACGTCATATGTTTCATTTTTTGGCAAAAACCACATGATTTGGGCATGATCACAACTCTTGCTGTATCAACTCATGGCGTTTCTCTTGTCTGGTTGCAGTGCAGCAAGCCCTTTGTGCTCTCCTATTTTCCTCCTTTATAATTTGAAGTTGTGGAGATGGGGAAACAAAGATGTCTTCCATGGGAATCCATAGCGTTGACCCGCTGCAAGCCCCACGTGCTTCTTTATGCCTCTGCCACATATACAGCTTCATGACCCAACTGTTCGAGTTCATCCATCTTCCCCAATTTGTTCTACATGTACATGACTGCTAGCTGTCCAGATTCCATATGTTCCAATAACACAGACCACATCGTCAGAGATCTTCAAGCCATGCTAGCTTTGTGATTTTCCCCAACTGCCAATGCCACTGAAGCCTCATTGTACACGTTTCATTCCCCTGTGTAATTTCTTAATTATTATAGGAATCTTCACGCTGGTTATGACCATGCCAGAATAGAATAGTTCACGTCTCCTTGTTGCCAGAACTAGGAACTAAAAAAAGAAGTTTTAGTGGGCGTGCATCCATTTTAAAATTAGACCCATGAGCTGTCTGCATTCTCATTTCTACCCGATACAATACAAGGCACATTAGAACTCCGAAGTTAAGCATGCTTGGGCGAGAGTAGTACCAGGATGGGTGACTTTCTGGGAAGTCCTCACCCTTAGGTTGGGAGCACTCGGAAACAGCCTCTTTTCAAGGGTAATACCCTCAAGGGGGAAGGCTGCGTACATCCGCTCCCCCCAGACCCTGCTTAGGTGGGAGCCCTTGGGGTACTGGGTAAGTTGCTTGCTTTACAATACAAGGCACATGATATCTGCAGTATCCACATGATCTGCACATGATATGGACTGTCATGTGAAATATTGTAGCTCTTGTCTTCTTCTGTCTGCAAACTAGAGTGCATGCCATTCGTGCGCATTCAATTTCCCCCATTTAAAAAGTTGAACAGATGAGGAAACAAAGGCGTCATCCATGAGAACTTATCATGTGGATCCAGAAAGCTCCTTTGTGGTTCCTTATATATATATGTTTGTATTTCTGATCTAAGTTCAACATCTCCACTTTGTGGCTTGAAACTCACAAATTTTCTAGGTCTTCAGGCTCTTCTTCATCTAAAAAGAAAATGGCAGCTTCCTCAGAAATCCCAAAAACTACTTCCCATGTTCGTTCCATCAGCCTGCCATCAAGCTCTCATGCTCTTGATGTGAGCATCGAGGATCAATTGGTCAAGCTTAGGGCCTTTGAGACCTCTGGTTCTTGCTCAGTGTCACCCATATGCCAAAACTTGCATGGCATCAAGGATTTGTATGAGAAATTGAGTGATATGGTTCAGTTGCTGCTTAACCAACAAGTTCTCACCCTTGGTCTTCACCGAATTGGTGTAGAAGAGGTCCTAGATGGATCTTTGGAGTTGTTGGATGTCTGTGAGTCCACCATGGAAGCCCTGTCTGTGATGAAAATTTCAGTTCTAGAGCTTCAATCATCCTTAAGAAGAAGAAGCAGCGGGGAGGATGGTTTGGCAAGTGACATTAGTTCTTACATTGCCTCAAGAAAGAAAATCAAGAAAATGGTTCCCTAGTGCCTCAAGAATTTGCACATCACGGGTTCTGAAAAGTGTGAAAGCCTTATCCCTGCTGTAAGAATGCTAAAAGAAGCTGAAGCTGGCTTGCGTCTCTCCATTGAAATCTGCCCTTGCCTATTTGTCAGGGCCAAAGGCAACGTCAAATGCGCATGGTTGGTCATTGGTTTCTAAACTGATGCGTTCAAAAAATTTGATACATGACATAAAGATGGATGCTAATGATGTGGAGAAAATAGATCATGCCTTGTGTGCTCTAGATATGAAGAAGTCAAGCATAGACTTGAAAGTGTTCAGCAATTGTTAAAGCAACTAGAAACTCTAGGAGTTAGCTACCCAAGAACTTGAGGGCTGCTTGGCGTTGATCTCTAGATGTCTAGTGAAAACTAGAGTTTCGCTTCTCAATACTCTCAACCATTAGTCAGTTGAGACTAGTGCATACAATTTTGTACAAGAGAATAGAAATATTGTACATCCAATACACATGAAAATAATGAAATACAGTTTTACAAACATAGAATAATGGCTGAAAAATTTTGCTTCCTGTGCATATTTTTTTCTTTTTTTCCCTGGATGATTCTTCATATTGTGATTGTTTCTATCAAATCACATTCAGTCCTGCCCGATTGAAACAGGTCGTTAGCTAAAAGTATCGGTTAACTAAAATGACATCCACGTGTCTGCAGAATTAGAAGATAACTGAGAAACGATGGGTGAAAGAAGATGGCTGCCTGGCCTCCCCTATAAGTGTGCTAGCAGCAATTAGAGGATTGGAAATGATTATCAATGAACTTGAGGATAGCTTGGAGTTAGTCTATAGATGTCTAGTGACAATAAGGTTTCTCTTCTCAATGTGCACAACCACAAGTTAAGTTTCGGACACAATTTTTGAGGAAACAAATTTTGTGTGTAACTCTTTGTAAAAAGGAATGATAGTCTAGAGTTTTGCTGGCCAAAGAACTGCCCTAGTTTCATCATATTTCAAATTATTCTTTTATTAATTTCTATTTTTGTGGCTAAATTGATCTAGTATTTTTATTTGAACTCTCGAGTCACTTACCAGACTCATAATGTATGACAATATGCAATTCCTTTGATCTTCAATTCCATTGTTGGGAGTCTAATCCAGTTTGTTATGCATCTTTTGACAAAGTGTATCATTCTATATTCTTCCTGGAGAAAATCAGACAAAAGCTGCGTTTGTGCTATTTGTCGAAAATTGTGATGCTAACTTGGTTTAGGCATCACTTAACATTAGGTTCATTCACACATTTACTTGAGTTCATGCACCACATTTTCTAGGTTCACACATATTCCTAAGTTCATGGAATAGCCTAGGTTCATGAATTGAAATATTTGGTGTCATTCATGTATGATTACAACATATATAGGTGAGTTATGTAGAGATAGGAGAGTGTGGCAAAGATACACCAAAAGAGGAGGAGTTAGCTTATTATCCCTGTGGAAATTTTACTTTATGTCTTATCTTGTGCGTATTGTCCAGTGGATTTAGCTACACTATTGGAGAGTGTTTAGACTCTCAACGCTATTCTTTGGCTTTAGAAATATCTTCTAATTCTCTTTCCTTTGGTTTTTCTTCTCTGTTTACTTTTAGTATTGCTAATTTAATTACAACCATAGCTGGTAAACTAACAAGATTGTTGTACTGTTTTCTTCAGATATAACATAAATGAGTCCTCACCATTTCCCCAAGACTTGCTGGCCTTGTAGTACATGATACTATAAAGGATGTTTCATTCTTTTAAGATGAAGTTGACTCTGAAAATTGCATTGAATCAGGTAATCTGACATTCTTCCTCTTGTTTGTTTTTACATACCACATTGTCACGGGATGAGTGGAGATCACCAGTGAGGCGCCCAGGCCCCTGAGGCTAGGGCCGGGCCAGCTTACCCCCTATGGTCAACAAGCAGCAATATGCACCTTTAAGAGACGAAATACACGGCATACCACGGACATACCTGAACACAATCAATGCGCATTATTATCGGATAGGCTAAGGAGACCCCATATGGCATATGTCTGCTTATTGAGCACCAGGGACAGTGTCAGCCAAAGGCAGCCCGTGACATTCTCCCCCACCAAATTCCGCAAACACCCTCGTTGCGGGTGCCTGCCCATTGTCGCATCCCTGCATCTCTAGCAGCCTGATTGGTCACGGGACGACCACATCATCATCCCCTCTAGTGTGACACCTCTGACATGCCATTGACACTCGCCCGACGATAAGCAGCGTGCCCAAAAAGCAACATGCCAGCTCCATGCACCATAGTTCACCACGTACACGTCTCGCTCCACGATGCTTGTTGACTCTTCACCTTGTGAACTTCGCACTGCACCCCAAGGATCGGCCCAATCTCCACGCAGTAAGCCAGCCATACGGTCAGCACACCTGACCAGCACCCAACACTGTGCGCCTTCCGCCACATCTGGAACCGCGAGCCACTCAACTTCACTCCGAAAGTTCCTCGTTAGAGTGCCCCTCCCACACAAGGAGTGTCCATACCCACGGACAAACCCGCTCGACGCACCTAGGACACGAGAAACTCCCATTCCCCAGGAGTGTCCACCACCATAGACAAGCTCGGTCCCACCACAGCTGCTTACTCGCGTATCATGAGCCTCGCTCTGATACCACTTGTCACGAGATGAGCGCAGATCACCCGTGCGGCGCCCAGGCCCCTGAGGCTACGGCCGGGCCAGCCTATCCCCTATGGTCAACAAGCAGCAATATGCACCTTCAAGAGACGAAATACATGACATACCACGGACATACCTGGAGCCAATCAATGCGCATTAATATCGGACAGGCTAAGGAGACCCCATATGGCATATGTCTGCTTATTGAGCACCAGGGACAGTGTCAGCCAAAGGCGGCCCGTGACAACATGCCCTTATACTGTATAGAGCCTCTTGTTGTAGGTCACGGGTCTTGCCTCCTCAATTTACTTCCCCGTGATTGGTGATGTGATTTTCTCTGCCATAAATAGATTAGCTTTTTGGGATTGTGTTGATCAATTTCCATGACGTGATCATCGTAACCAGTGCTGGTTTCGAGATTCTAGGCGCTCAAAGCAAATTTGATCGGTAATCCCTTTTGGAGTAACTAAGGTATCTAGGCTAGCTTAAGCATACCTTGAATAATCGACTTTATATTATAATACAATTTAGTATGTGGGTCATTTGTATTTCGTTTGTTTTTTCTTCCTTCTCTGCTTGGTATTACCCTGGTTTCATTCATCAACTAGATTTGCAATAGCCACATGTAAAAGATTGAGCTGTCATGAGTCAAATGTGTTCCAATAACACATACCATATTGTCGAGATCTTCAAACCCTCCTAGCTTTGTGATTGTCTCCAACTGCCAATGCTATGAAATTTGCATCAGAAAAAACACCAAAACGATGCCACTGAAGCCTCATTATATGCATTTCACTTTGCCTTCTAATTTCTGAATAGAACAGTCCATGTCTCCTTGCTGCCAAAACTAGGAACTTACTATAAAAAAGGAAAAAAAAAGAAAAAAAGGCCATAGAGGGCGCGGATCCATTTTAAAATTGAATCATGAGCTGTGTGCATTCTCAATGCTACCCAATACAAGGCACATGACTTCTGCAGTATCCACATGATCTGCAAATGTTATGCTGATACCAAAATGAACACAAATACCAAAACAAATATTATACAAGAAGAGAATCATGTACAACTTGGGAAACTAAAGAGTCTCTTGAGCCTTTTTTTAATAGAAAAACCTTACATAGTATGTACACATATTCTATTACTATACATTATACTCTCTTCCTGTTTATTTGGACACATGGCTTCAAAAATAAGGAGGTCCGCCAACTTTTTGGAATGCCTTCTTTTTCAAAAGTCACTTTTTGCCTTTAAGGTAGAGATATGTTATTCACCATAAAGAGAATCTGTCTTTTTACATATGCTCTATCAAAAGGAAGCAATTCTTCAGGCTAAGCTCTCATGTGAAATATTGCAGCTTCTTGTCTTTCTCTGTCTGGGAACTAGAGTGCATGCCACTCGTGCACATTCAATTTCCCCCATTCAAAACTAGTCGTACAGATGAGGAAACAAAGGCGGCATCCACTGGAACCTATCATGTATGTAGATCTAGAAAGCCTCCTCTATGGTTCCTCGTATATACATGTTCAAAATTTGTGATTCTAAGTTCAACATCTCCAGTTTGAGGCTTGTAAAAGATTCTGAGTTGCCTCGACTGGGATGTATATAAGTTGAACACATTTTTTGGTTAGTTTTCTGATGTTAAGTAAATCATCATTCGTTATGCCTCCAATGAAAAGAGTTTCTAAATCCGTCATGAATGTTGTGCAAGACCATTCCAGGACCATTGGGAGATTTTCAATTTTGCATAACAATCTTTACAGTGAGTATGAATACAATCTAGGCTTTGCTTGGTTCAATAATAAACATTTTCCATGCAGGAAATTTTTCTTCACAATTCTTTTTTTTTTAATTAAAACTACTTTTTTCTTAAAAAAATGTCTTTTAGTTAAAGTAAATTCAGTCCATAAATTTATTTTCACCTTTTGTTGAGGGAAAGTCATTGTCCCTCTAATTAAGGAAAATACTACAAATATTTGTAGTTATTGCTATGTAGTCATTAAAAAAATAATAGTACAACAACAAAACCCAAGGCCTCAAGGGCTCCTGCTAATGCAGGATCTTCGAGGAGAGATATACACAGCCTTATCCTTTCAGGGTGCTACCCTAAAAGGAGGTTGTAATCGAGGACTCCCAACCTAAAATATTTTCCATTGGAGCCTCAATAGAAAAATCTGCACCTATTTCCACAACTGCATCATATTATTGCTCCTTTTAACAGACCTTGAATCCCCAAGTTTCTGTTGTATTATACCTTTCCATTACACCCCAACTTACAATTGAAACACATTATTATTTTCAATAACTGACACATACATTAAAAAAATTGCACAATTGTAGTCAGACATGAAAGCGTGGCCTCTGTTTCTAATGTTACAACAACCAACTGAGAAACAATTGTGTACGACCTGTTCGGTATCGTTTTCTATTTATCATTTTTCAGTCTTTGAAATTCAAAAACTTGGTTTTTGAAACAGTTTTTCTTCTGATTTTCTGATTTGAGTGAAAATTAAAACAGAAAACCGAAATGAAGAAATCATTTCTAAAACCTAATTTTTAGTTTCACAAAAAACCAAAAAACTAAAAAAACGACACCAAATAAGCACGTAGGAAGTGTACAAACTTGATTTCCTCTCAGCTCCCTTTTCCACCCCGTTGCCTCTTCTCTTCCAACTGAGACGCCTCGTTTAACATATCGGCTGCATCCTTGTGCATGTCAAGCTTCGACAGAGCGACTGACTGCATGTAGAATGCCGTGGACCATTCGGGATATACACATTGAGCTTGCATTGCGTCTCGAAGGGCAGCGTCTGGTTGATCGTTGAACAGGTAACAAAGGCTCCTTCGTGCGTATACAGTTGGCGAAACCATGGTTCCAACCTCTATGAACTGCCACGTAACAAAAAGAACAAAAAATAATTTATGAACTGTCACACAATGTCGGAAAAATGAGCACTTGGAATACAAAAGCTATTGATGAAATTCATGTCGTCCTTCATTTCTATTAGGGAGGCTAGAGGTGTATTTGAACTAAGTGGAGCTAAACCCAGCTCATCAGGCTCAAGGCTCAGGTCAGTTGTATTTAGGTTGGACTGGGCTTTGGTTGAACCTTACCAAGCTCAGAAATTTCAAGGCCAAGCTCAGGTTGGCTTGGTTGAGTTGAGTTTGAACCCAGCTCGACAAGTTTTGAGCTTAAAACAGGACCATTTAAGCCCGTTCAGGCTCAAGCTTGGCTCATTTACGCTCAAATTAGGCATAGTTGGGTGCATGTAAGCTAATAAATTATATTGAGATGAGCTTATTTAGGCTTGGACTCAGTTCAATAAGCTAAACGAGTTGGCTTGACTTGGTTCGACTTATTACACCCCAAAGCAAGGATAATTCTCAGTTTGACACAATCATTACAATGCGCATTGGATCTCACAGAACAAGGGGCTACGAATACAGTGAATGTGCCGTTATAGATAACAATCTATAAATCGAGCTCCATATCTTGATCATGGAATCGGATAAGGCAGCTATGAAACGGAGTTGGTCATCAAATGAGCGGTGTTCTGTAATGGTTTTTAAGCTAAACATACATTGCATTTTATTTATTGGACATGTAAATCAGTAAGGTTGTTTCATGTGACCTATATATTTGTACATATATTCAAAAATTTGCAAAATCAAGGCTTAGAGGTAACATAAATTCCTAAAATAACCCAATTGGATAGGCACGGTATAACATCAACAAAATAATGACCACAACTGCAACATGTGATTATTCATTTGCAATACAGTTCTTTTTCTTTAGAATAGTAAGGAGATACAATAACGCTCTGCTGTTCCCGGACCACCCATCCCTTCCTTCCCCTTCGCCCAGCCCGACGAGGTCCGATGACAAGGTTTCCAGAATAGGGGATGAACCCAAAACCTCATGCTTATGGATAGATACACTTACTACTATATTAAAAACCCAATAGCTCTTCTGAAATTCAGTTCTTACTAAAAAGGCTTTAAGCCTATTTGCACTATAGTAAGGAGCTCCTTCTCGCTCACCACTGCTTCTTCTTTCTCAAAGTCAAGTTTCTTGCTTGTTGATCAGTAATCATATTAGGCTACTAGACCCATATGCACCACTTAAACATCCTGAGGGTAATGGAAGGAAGTATGTACCTGAGAGTAGCAGTCGATAGCGGTTTTAAAATCTTTATCACGGAATGCCATGTCCCCACGTTTTCGTGCTTCTAGGATATCTCTCATTTGTTGAGTCCACTCTTGAAATGATAACTGTATCAATCCAGAACAAGCTTATCAGTTACAGCTCACGTGTTATAATACAGTACTAATATCTTTTTTGTAGTCTATGTCCATAATTTAGACTATATGTAGGCATGTTACTTTGACAATTTATTTTAACAATCATAAATGTCATACGTCCATAACCAATATCAACAGTAAGTGTATTATTAGCATGTTCGTAAGTCAACAAAGTAGCATGTAACAAAAAAGTCAACTGTACAACTAAATAGATAATCTGTGGGTCACCTGTTTCTTATGGACTTGGGTAAGGATCGAGGCTTCCTGACAGACTTAGAAAACATGTCAGGTTTTGATTAACCCCCTTTTCTAGAACCCCTCACATAACACAAATACGACATCTGCCAACCCTACTCTACATCTTGATTACCAAAAAAAATTATAAAACAAAGGGAAGCATTGAAAAACTGACCTCATTTGTGCCCTCGTCGTCTTTGTAGTGAGCCATGACCAATATTTGATGGATGGCAGTAAGATCCAACCTGGAGCACGCGTCCCCCAATGGAGAAAGAGGGCGTTGTGGAGTGGGAGGCGCATCCTCTGGCTTTGGTATTCCCATCATCAAATACGAGGCAACCTACATGGAAGCTCGAATTGTAATGTCCCGAGTCCAAGATTCGATGGTTGTTGCTAAACTGTGAAAAAAATTGCTTTTTCTAGTATTTTCTGCAGAATTTATCAATGGATGTCTCTCTTTTCTTAAAAATTTTGAACTTTTTGCTTCTACTATGCTTTAAATGAAGTGCAATCTCCTTCCCCCACCCCCCCCCCCCCCCCCCCCCCCCCCCCCCCCCCCCCCTCTCTATGTATGCTTAAAGTAGAAAAATAGTTTCTACTACTATTTAAAAGACTTTTCCTGTTGGGCCAAACACCTTCACAATCTTTAAAAAAAAAAAGGGTTTTCTCTAGAAAAAAAAAGTACGGCCAAATAGGCCCTAAATGAAGTTTGTTCTATTCATAACTGATTTCACTTTTCCACCAAAGTAACAATGCCTTCCTTTATAATCTAATCGAGGATTTCCCACTTTCATTTGTTGTGTTACAAAGGCATTGATTGGATACAACAACAACAAAAAAAAAAAAAAAACCAAGTGCCTAAAAGGCTCCCACCAAGGCGAGGTCTGAGGGGAGTCAAATGTACGCAACCTTAACCCTACAAGGTGTTACCCTGAAGGAAAGCTGTTTCTGAGGGACCCACCTGAAACAGCAACTATTTTCAGATTTCACTTCTCATTATCTTTCAAATTGTGCTCCAGCAGAAACAGTAATCTATTCACTCAAGAAGATGAGGGAGTGCCACCCTCTCTTTCGCAATCAATTTGATTATGGAAACAATTTGTCATTCCTCAATGCAATGTGATGGAGATCAAGATAAAAAATAAAAATTGAGATGTAAGACATTCACTGGTAATTTGAATCCTTGTAGATCCTCTTTCTCAGGATATATTTAGTTAGGATACTTTAGGACTAAAATAATTTATCTTCTATTCACTTTAATTGTTACTATCATATTAAGATTTTGTTATTATAAGTTTAAGAGTTTCTTTTCAATTAGAATTCTAGTTTCTTCTCCAAATATACAGGAGTAACCAAATCTTAAAGAGATCATTAGACTGTATGAATAAGATTAGTCATTTCTTACTTCTCAAGCATGGGGTTGTTTAAATCTAAGTGTATGGATAATTGGATACTTAGTTGGTCAAGCACAGGACGGTTAAGCCGTCCTCCTTGCCATTGGGATGCCCAGGAAGTCTATTGACTAAGCACGGGATACGTAACCACCATCAACATATTTCAGGGAATAGTCACCCAATGGATCTGAAAGGCCAAGAATAAGCTAATAGCTCAAATAGAGAAGATATTACAAAAGTATCCATAGACACTCTATGGTGGTACTGCAGTGGACTAATTTGTTACGGTCAAAATGAGGTCAAAGCTAGTCCCAAGATTTTAGGTGTTTAATACAAGTTTGATAGAAGGGCCTTTCTTTGGTTACCAAAGTGTCCAGAGCAGCTTGAGCAAACTTCAGATAATCCACTTTATATTATAATATTAGCTAATATGTATGTCCTTTATGGTATATGCGTGTGTGTGTGTGTAGTATATATAGTTTGTTATTTCTCCTATTATGATGGTAATATGTGGTAAAAGCAAACTGATGACATACTAAATTTTCAAAAGGGGTCATGAACAGATCATAAGTCTCAAGCAACTGCTTCCGTCGCTTGGGGTCTTAACTAGCCTTAAATGTGGCAATGTGAGAAAGGGCATCATTATCATATTAAAATAATACTACAGAATCGGACAAACACTCACATCAGCCTTATTTTGTAGTGGGGAAAGCGTCGCAACAAGGTCATTGACTTTGGGCCGCTCTCGAGGCTCGTACTGTAAGCATTGTGAGGCAAGATTGAAAACCACAGTGGCTTCTTCATTGGAGAAGTTTCCTTCTAAATGTGAATCCATCAGAAGAGAGATGTTTTTGCCCCTAATCATGTCAAGAGCCTGAATAAACAACATATGTTATATTTGAATATACATTCAGCAGAAGTGATAAAATAAGTAGCTTGTAGATTATGTACAGCCTTCAAAAATACAGACATGACCATCAATCATTCATTCCTAAAGTCATGAAAATGATGCTTTCAGCAATATTATCCTTCTGAAGGATGAATATAGGGGATATAAATGAGCTGAACCGGTCTATTAGCCCTCGCAAGCTAGCTCGCCATAAAGTTTGAAAGCCTCGGCTCTTATTGAGCTCAAGCCAAGCCGGCTCGTTTAGCTTATTGAGACAAGCCCAAGCCTAGTGAAGCTTGAGTTCATAGGCTCTGAGAGTCTAAACAAGTCTTAAGTGAACTTATCTTTTATTAGCTTAAATATGTCCAAATGAGCCAAGTTAAGATTATAAGTCAAGCTCGAGCCCACATGAGCTTCGATAAGCTCAAAGGAGCATAAATATGACAAGATCAATTTGGAGCTCTTCGAGCTGGAATCAAGTTTACCTGGGCTCAGCTTGAAATTTCCAGCTCAATAAACTTCAAGCTAAGTGTAGAGAAGGCCTCAAACCTGGCGAGCTCAGTCTAGGCTCGGCTTGGCTCACATACACCCCTAATCCAGTAACACTAAATTGGACCTCCCAAAAAAGGCGGCATCAAATCAATATCATTGCTATTTGTAATGACAGGAAAAAAAAAAAAAAAAAAAAAATTCAATATCATTGATATGGTCGAGGACTGATCAATCCTATAGGGGTACACCATTCATAGACCAAAGACAAACTCTTCTCTTTGCTAATGATTAGCCTACTAATGTCGTGGTTTTAGAAAAATGCAGTTCCATCTTAACCAATGACTCCAGGATAAATTATAGAATTACAAATACATGTAGTTTTTCGTTGCTCGAAAAAGAAATATTATTAAGAGAGAAATAAAGTGCAAAGGCAAAGGATAAGATGTTTTCAAACATTGAAAAACCCCAAAGTTAATAACACAAAAACCATCCAATCCCTTTCCAAATCGGTAAAGGCTATCTCAAGGAAGCCCGCAAAGCTCTTTATTAAAAAAATCCTAGAAAAGTTACCTTATCTCATAAAAAGTTCATTGGTGTATATTGGTCTTTGAAAATGCTAGCATTCCAATCTAACCAAATACACCAAAGAATCACAATCTTAGTCGTGGCGAACAAATTCTTATATTAAGTTTCTGATGTTATATAAAATGATGGACAATGGACGACTCACCCTCTCCTCTTCGCATGCATTTTGCAGAATAACAAAGGATATAAAAAATTGGACTTGAATGCTTCCAGTATAATATATATCTCTTAACACTATTCCATAATTCCATGAGGTTCAAGTAGCTATATTCACATAAGAATGACACTGTTCAAATCTGAAAGATAAAGGAGAGAGAATGACTCACATGACTCGGAGGAATATGCTTGCCGCTGAGAAGATCCAATAGGATGGTCCCGAAACTGAAGATAACGCTTTCTGCAGTGACTCTTCCTACATCCAAGATGCATGGTCAAAGAAATTATGCAAGGAAACAAGAAACATTGCGTCATCTGATGCACTAAACAAAGTAAAACTGATGTAGTAGAAGAAGGGATTTAATGATTTTAAAACAGCCTCCCTTCAGGGTAGCACCCTGTAGGAGTACATCCTTCCCCCCAGACCCTGCCATGGCGGAAACCTCTTAGACATTGGGAAGAAGTTGTTGTATATTTCATGAGATTTTGTCAAGTTATTTGTTTAAGAGAAAAATAGAATCCTTTAAAGATCTTCATTTTAGTTAATATAATATTTAGTTAACTTTATTCTAGTTTTTTTTATTTATAGGAATGTAGTTTCCTAGTTGATTTAGTATTAATCTCCTTAGGTATCCAATAATATCTTAGGGATTAGTTTGTACCTATATTTATAACTCTCTAATTCATATTTTTTTTGTAGTTCAAAAGAAATATTATTGAGTTTTGTTCTGGGTAGCAAGTTGTGCTACATCAAAAGAATCCTCAAAATCAAATGCTTTGATGGCATGACGGGATACATTTTCCACAAGCAAAGTGTGCTAGATCTCCAGACGAGTTTGGAGTACTGAAAAGCATATCCAAAGGGCATCATGGACATGCCAAGAAGAAAATGAGACAAATATAATTCATAATACTTACCATTTCTTAAATATTCAGGAGGGGTATAGGCAAGATTTGTGCTATAACTTTTCCCGTCTCTGCTGTTCTTCATGAAGCCAAAACAAGAAAGTCGAGGGTCTCCATTCTGTCAAAAGCACCAAATGTTTAGACCAAGAGACCTACTTAATGAATATGTCAAAAACGGGAGCATACAGATCTTCACGATCATAATGACCAACCACGAAGGAAAGCAACATTACTAGTTGGACATGATAGGTAACCATCATGCAAATTTTGATGAACTCAAATGTGCAATCAAATATAAATAGAAGTAATACCTCATCAAAGAGAACTCTATATGCATTCAAGTCATGGTATAGTTGGCGGCCTTCTCTGCTACAATAATCCAACGCTTCAGCAATATAAAAAGCAACTCTTAATCGCATTGCCCACTCAGGAGTTTGATTTTCCCCTGTCAATAAGACAAGTCATGATCCATACATATATGGAACAAGTACATTCTTTAAGCAATAACACACAAGTTGAGCATGAGAAGATTACATTAAACAAGAACTTTGTATACAAATTATAAAAGAGATCAAGCTGTTACAACACTACATGCCTCCTGTGTGAAGGTGGGTTTATACACTGTAACTGAGCCATGTCCATGGAGCAGAAGGTCGAGTCAATATGCCCAATTTAGAGTGATCATGGACAGGTCAGTGCTCGTGGGCCTTTTTTGGGGTCTAGCAGCGTAGGCCCTGTGAAAAAAAATTTAGGGCTTGTTTTGGGCCCAAGCCCATTTGAGGGCATCCTTCAGGCGCCTAGCATTTCTGTGTGGTTTTATATATACCTACCTAGGATTTGTGAAGAAAATATCTGTGAGAGAAGAACAATTTGCTTGTACACTTCTTAGAAACAGTGAAAAACATCTACAACTCTGTGAATGTAGACACAATTGGTCGAACCATGTAAATCTTGGGTTTCGCTTTTCTTTTGCTCATTAATTTTTTTCATCGTTCTTTTGTCTCATTTGCAAAACACTAGACCTCTTCAAACTTGAAGCAACATCAAGCTAACTCTATCCTAATCTCAAAGGAAAAAAAAAAAATGTCCCACGAATCAAAAGCTAATCAGCTAGTATAAATTCATATGCACGTCAGCAATGACCCAAAAAAACTTTGCAACAAGCATTAACTCAGATCACAGCGAAGATTGAAACTCAAAGCAGTACTAGAAAAACATATCCAGCCAATGTGACCTCAGTAGCGGTAGACTTAACAAGGTTGAGACCGAAGCACCCACTTCCGCACCCAACAAGAAACATATTTTCGCCAAAGCCCAAATTCAACCAAGTGACATGAACACTGCAGGCAAGATCTTAAGTGGAGTAACCCACGAGGCATATATATATATATATATATATATATATATATTGATATCTTCTTTCTCAATACCAAAGAAACATTTCACCAAAACCTAAGTTCAACCAAGTGAAATGAACAAGGGAAGATCTTAGAGTGATAAGAAGATTATGCATACAGTGGAAGAGATGCTTTGCAAGAGTGTCGTTGGGCATAAACTCAGCCACAAGAATTCTCTCGTCCCCATCACAGCAATACCCAATCAAATTAGCCAGCCTCTTGTGTCTCAATTTCCCCACTCCCCTTGCTTCCTCCTGCACCCAAATCAATCCAATCATTCCAAAAAAAAAAAATTTTTTAAAACCATTTCTAAAACCCTTGAACTTGAAAAAACCCGAGCTATTTACACTGTTGCTCCCTTATCTTTTTAAGTTTGTTAAAATTAATCTCTCATCTTTTCTTTAGTTCAAATCAGTACTTCGTCTTTTTAACCTTGTTCAAGTTGGCTCTTCATCTTTATAATTTTTTTTTTCCGGAATTAGTCCCTCGTCTTTATGACTTTATACAAATTAGTCTTTCATCTTTTTAGTTTTTTTTAAAATTAGTCCCTCATATTTTATTTTATGACAAAATAATTTGCACAAAGTTATAATAACGAGCAACCAATTTGAATAAAACTATAAATGAAGGATCAATAACTCAAAAAAACCCTAACCCTAAAACCAGAAAATCGAACCCAATACCGCGAATTGATTAGCATCAGGCCAAGAAGCCTTAGAGAACTTCTTAACCGCGATCCACCGGCGATTCTGGAGGCGCCCTCTATAAACAACGTTAGGTGCCTTTTCGCCACCCTCAGAGACGATGAACTCGGTGCTAAAATTACTGGTGGCGCCCTTGAGCTCGGAGAGAGAGAACTCGGAGAACGAGGACGAACCACCGGAGGCTAGATCTCCAGCACCTGAGCCGGCGGAACCGCCGTTGGGAGGGGCGGCGTTGTGGGGTTGGTTAATGGGGCGGTTGGTGGAGGCGGCGAGGGATGACTGGAGGCAACCCATCAGAGCTCAGGTGGGGATTGACCAAATGGGTTTACTTCGTGAGAACTAGGGGAGCATATAGAAGATTGAAGATGCGTAGAGTTGCAGAGGTGGAAGAATGAGAGAGAAAGGGTTGGGGGGGTTGGAGAAGAAGCTTTGTTTTAGCTTGGCTATGGCGGCGGCGGCGGCGGTGATGGCTTCGGCGGTGGTGGGGCGGTGAATTTCGGTGAGAGTGTCTCTCTCTCTCTCTTGCTCTCCGCTGAGAATGCCTCAGTCTATTCCTCTCTGTCTCCCCCCTTTATTTACTCTCCTGTGTCTTTTGGTTTAGGAAATTATTACTAGTAGAGATCCGACACTTATTATTATGAAATTATTACTTAAGTACTTAAATTATCTGAATATTTATTATTTAGATATTTTAATATTTTAATATATATAATAAAATATTTTATTATATTAATATTTTATAATAAAATTTGATAAATTTTTGTAAGAATTTAATTAATTTTATATAAAAAATATTGATATAATATATAAATATGACAAATATAAGCTAATGTCAATAGTTTCATTAAAAAAATTCAACAAATTGTGATAAAATATTTAGCGAATGTTAATATAAATTACCTAAAAATTATCATAATTATCTGTCACTATTTTAGCATTTTGAGAAAAAATATCAAATTCTAACGAAGATACTTATATAGTATTAAAATTATGTTCAATTTTATCATTTTGTAACGAAAATATATCGAATTTTTGACAAAATGGTACCTGATAAATAAAATTTTCAAACGATAGGGTATCTAAGTGATAAAATGTCTAAAACTCACGGTATCTCATTTATATTGAAATATCGGGATACCTAAAATGCTCAAACATCAGGGTGTCTATAAGCGATAATTTTCCTTTATTGTTAATATATGTAATGAGATATTTGATGCTTGAATATTTTATCACTTAAGTATATTGAAGTTTTAGAATTTTTTTTTTTAATCAAAAACCTTTGTGTTGAAGTTTGATAGATTTTTGCTACAAAATGCTAAAATTGAATATGATTTCAATAATATATAAGTATCCTCCTTAGAATTCGATGATTTTTTTGGCAAAAAAGCAAAAATGATGCATAATTGTTGCAATATTTAGGTAGTTTACATCAATATTCGGTGTACATTTTATCACAATTCGCTATTATTTTGTGAATATATTGGCATGACTTATGTATATTATAGTAATCATATATTATATCAACAATTTTTTGTATAACATTGGTCAAATTTTTATGAAATTCATCAAATTTTAACATAAGGTACCTAAGTGATAAAATATTCAAATCTCAAAGTATATAATTGTATATATTAAAATGTCATGGTACCTAAGTAATAATTTACCTTTTTTTTTGAATTAAACAACAACAACAAACCCAGTGCCTCTAAGGGCTCCCGCTTAAGCAGGGTCTGGAGGGGGTTGATGTATGCAGCCTTCCCCCTTTAGGGGGCTACCCTGAAGAGAGACTGTTTTCAAGGACCCCCAATCTGAGAAGCTGGTCCGCATCAAATGGTATCTGACCTGGCAGCAGGAGAGCATCACAGCATGAGTAGGACAAAACACACGGCGACCAAAATAATAAACTACAACAAACAACAACTCAAAGCAAGCCACATCTAGCATGAATCAAAGGATAAGATAAAGAAGGATAGAGATAAAGATAAGTAGGCAAGTAGCAGCTCAAGAGAGCAAGTACCCAACCTACATGTGTCAAGAGGGTGTCAAAGCCGAGCACTAGTAAGCTAGACTACCCTACTCCAACTGAAGCATCTATTACCCCTATGCTAGCCCTCACTGGGCCCTATCTAAGGCCATCTCCTCCTAAAGATTTAGGTGGGTGAGGTCTTGTCAGATCGTCTCCATCCATCTCTTCTTTGACCTGTCTCTTCCTCTTCTGCCTAATGTAGTAAGGGGTTGTTCGCATCTCCTTACTGAAGCGTTGTCCGGTCTCCTTCTGACATGTCCGAATTTTTTTCATTTTTTTAATTAAACTGTAATACAATACATTGACGACAACAACAACAATAACAGACCCCGTGCCTCAAGGGCTCCCGCATAAGCGGGGTCTGGGAGGGGTAGATGTACGCAGTCTTACCCCTTCAGGATGTAACCCTGCCGAGAAATTGATTTTCTTTTAGTTCATTAACCCAACTTTCAGCAATTGTTAACCGGATTTAACAAAAGGGTAACGTCATATATGAAAAAATTGATATCATATGTAGAAAAAGTGATGTAAAACACAAGATTTTAGTTTCCCTATAAAACATATTAAAATTTAAACATGAAATTTTATGAATAAAAGTTAATTCACTAAAATATGTGGTATTGTTTGTAAGTGCAATTAGTTCTTTTCTCTATGATATATGAATATTTGAACCTAATATCTCTTATCTTAAACGCTTATATTTTTTATAGTTTTAACCATTAGACTAAGGTCTTATTGGCAATGTCAATCGTCGTGCGAGTTAATAAAGAAAACACATTCAAAAGTTCAATGGAATATATACCTAAATCTTAAAGTCCTAACTGATACACAGAAAAGAAAACCTTTGATCTTATATTTAGTACTTGCAGACAATTTCTTAGTCGCTTTGGTTGTTGTAATATTGACATTAATCAATCTTTATTCTTCTCGGCAGCTATACAACCCAAATCAGTTACATGTGCATATAATAAAAAGATCATCTGATCTCTTTCCCACTGATGTGGGCCCCGTTTTAGTGTCGGTCAAAACCATAATCCGAGATGCATATTATAAAAGAATGCCATCACTCTATTTTCTTATTCATGATTCTCGTTTCTTCTCCTTTTGACCTTGAACTCTAAAGAAGGTTGTTAAATATTTTATTTGGAATGTTACAATAATTGTATCAAATTTATATTTATCTTAAATTATTACAAAATAAATAATTATGTCAATTGGTTAAGTTTGCTAAGATTATTAATTTGTGTCAAATTTGTATTTATATTCATACAATATATTATTTGAATTTCTTAATTTTTTTCATATTGTTAATAATGTTTAGATTTGCCATCCCTTATGTTCAGGTAAATAAGGAGTTCTTTAGTCCTGTCACTAATATTTTTAAATTTTTGCTTAATTCAGCCACTCGATCTGAGAGACATATTTTGTCATACAATAAAATATTATAAACTATTATAAAAAATAACAAAGACTAAATTAAATAAAGTTACAAATATTAGAGTCTTTTTAAATAAAAAATAAAAAATTAATTGTAGTAAATATACAAAAATAAGGGGTAATACTATTAGAATTTCGAAGTTAGGTATGCTTGGACAAAAGCAGTACCAGGATGGATAACCTCCTGGGAAGTCCTCACCTCAGAGAGGGGGCACTTGAAAACAATCTCTCTTGAAGGGTAATACCTTGAAGGGGAAAGGCTGCTACATCCATCTCCCCAAACCCTGCTTAGGCGGGAACCCTTAGGAAACTGAGTATGTTGCTGTTTTTATACAAAAATAAAAGACCAACAGAATAAATAACTCACCGAATAAGTCTATAGAATAATATTGAGTTAAGTTGAAAACAAACTTTTATATTTTTGAATTCTAATTGGTTTGATACTAAGAAACTCTGTTGTTTGACAATAATTAAGAGTACATCATACAACACCTAACACTTTTAACTTGTCCTTACAAAAACAACAAAATTTCACATCAAATATTTTAAATAACATTTTATATAAATATATCAGATTAAATAGAAACTACCATAAAAACAAAATAATAAACTAATAATTTAAAAAGAAAAAAAAAAAAAAAAACCACACTAAACCATCATATGCGCTATGCTGTGGACAAACCTCTCAGGTTGGGAGTCCTCAGAAACAGCCTTTCTTCAGGGTACCCTCTGAAGGGGAAAGGCTGCCCCCCAAACCCTGCTTTTGCGGAAGTCCTTTGCAGGCACTGAGTTTGTTGTTATTTTATTTATTGAACAATCATTTTAGCACCGTGAATGAAGTTGCGAGCTCCTTTCTTTTGACATACTAGTAGCCTATTACATAGGGAAGAGGTAACTCCATAAAAATATCAACATTTTCTCATCTATTCTATATGAAAAGTCAGTTGTCGAATCCACTCCTTCGACGCCACGTCTATAGACCAGAAGGTAACTGCTTGAATCCTCATCAACAAAATATATTCTATTAACAATGAAGAATACTAAAAAAAATAAAAAAACCTCCTTATTACTCTATACAAAAAGAAAAATTCTAACTGTAGTTGTATCACTGTATACGAAGGAGCAACAAGGGGTTGACTCTGTCACTCCAACCCTTCTCTCGACCATGGTTGTTCGGGTTTAAGTTTATTTACCCTATCTCCTATAGAAACCTCACCTTTTTTCAAAAAAACAAGAGAAATTCTGGTTCAAGTACTCTGAAAATTGATAATATATCTTTATTAAAGTTTATAATACTTTCAAAACTTTTCAAAACGTTAACTATTTGATAAATATATTATCAAATTTCAGAATACTTAAACCAAATTTTCTCAAAAAAATATCATTTTGGTGTATATGAATTAAAGATTCATATTATTATTGCAAACCATGTTTGCAAATCTCATCTATAGGGCGAGTATCCCATTTACTTGCTTTATTTTTCATCTCATTGAAACCTTTTACACACTCATTCACCTTCATGTCACGCGCTCTCTTTCTCCACGCACCAAGTTCCTTCCCTACAACTGTATCAAAATTCTTCTCCCACCCACGCGCCCAATCCCCGTGTGCATCACACAGCTCCAGGGTCCCATTTTGGTACGGGATCCTACTCCAGCCCTTATAGAGCCCATCCATCACGTGCGCTACGCATGACCCTACGCAAACCGGCTGGCATGGCCTACACTTAGCCCCACTTAACGGACCCCGGCTCGATAGGGCCGCCACTGGCACCCCGAACTGGACTGGTGGATACCTGCATAGTTAGTAAAACACGATAGGAGATTAAGCATAATCTAATATATGTTTGTAATTATATAAGAGATATAATCATGTCAATTTAACTTTTATTTGATAGTGGTACTCATAACAGCAATAGCAAGAAGTATAATACATAGTTAAAAAAATAATACAGATATATGTTATAAAACGTGTATTATACGACTAACATAAAAAAAACTCTTATTTTAGTGTATTATTTGCAATGACATGATATGTAGACAACCTTTCTAAACCAAAAATACAAATACATGTTTAAAAATTAAAATACTAAAACCCTGTACCTGTACTGGCGGTCTGATATGATGCAAAAGTGTTGGGGCCGGGTCAGGTATGGGACTCGGTGAGCGGTCAGTTGGGCTTTAAAGGCGGTCTCTGAGTTAAGGTTGTTGAACCCGAGCTCGTCCAGTTTGGGGACAAGAGAGAGACGGGAGAGGGCAATGATGGACGTGTTACGGTCCCCAACACCGAACCGGTCGTTGAGGCCACCGAACATGGATCCAGGCGGGACCACATACTGGCCCGGGACAAAGCTATTTGGGTCAAGCGGGTGGGACCAGTACCCGTCTACTCGGGTTCGGATAATCCAGTCGTAATTGAAATGGTTCTGCTTCTCGTGGTCTTCGATT
Source organism: Simmondsia chinensis (assembly GCA_018398585.1). Taxonomy (NCBI): domain Eukaryota; kingdom Viridiplantae; phylum Streptophyta; class Magnoliopsida; order Caryophyllales; family Simmondsiaceae; genus Simmondsia; species Simmondsia chinensis. Next base: position 39,011,220 of record JAGTTD010000007.1, read on the forward strand.
AAAGTTAGGCATCCTTCCACGAGGTTGAAATATTGTAGCAATCCCTACAATATTAATCAATAATGAAAAAAAAAAAAAAAAAAAAAAAACCAAAAGGTTGAAAGTTAGTTTTTAACTCACGAAATTGACATATATAAGATCTACACATAACTGCAAACGGAGTTCATCCCAAAATAAGTAACGTAGATGGAGTAATTTACTAGACTTAATTATATAGCGTTTTCTTTTTTCTCGTAACTTCAATATGACATGTTTATTAGACTCACATGTGAAGTCTCGAATAACTACCAAATAAGGTGCAAGAGTGGAACAAATAATGAAATTAAGCGTGGGAAATCCTCACCCTCAGGTTGGGGGCACTCGGAAACAGCCTCTCTTCAGGAGTAATACTTTGAAGGGGGAAGGCTGCGTACATCTGCCCCCCAGACCCTGCTTAGATAGAAGCCCTTGGGGCACTAGATATGTTGCTTAGTGGGACAAATAATGAAGATAATGAATGTTGTGAATATCACCCATTAAGTTTGGGTTGGATAATTCAAAACTAAGATTAGGATTTTCCATTGCATTTGAATTTGAAAAAATAACTATGAATTTTTAGTCGTATTTTATCACTTAAGTATCATACGAGGCTTTAATATGTGCAATAAGATAGCCTGATATTTAAAACTTTTATCATTTAGGTATCTTTTGTAAGAATACAATAGATTTTTGCTAGAAAATAATGGCATTAATACATGATTCTGACAGAAAGTAGGTACCTTTCCCTAGAATCTTGTAAATTTTTGTTGCAATACAACAAAATTTTAGTCAATAGACATAATACATATATATTGCTAGAATCATGCACTACTTGACGTTAAGAGATACAAGGATGGATGTTGCGGTGGATGTGTGGACACACAAACAAGAATAGGATCAGAAATAACGTTATAAGAAACAAACTAGGTGTGGCCCCAGTCGAGGATAAGTTGAGAGAGCAACATTTGCGATAGTTTGGACATGTTTGGAGGAGACCGACCTCTACTCCTGTTAGGAGATACGAGCAACTCTATACTAAGAATGGGAGGAGGGGGAGAGGTAGGCCAAAGAAGTGTTGGTTGGAGATGATCCGAAACGACCTCACCTACTATTAAGAGTTAGCATAGGTGTAGCCGATATAGTGGTTTAGAATAGAGGAGCATAACTAGGCTAGCCATAGCGCCTCTAGACTTATTTGCGCCTTATTGCTTGTTGTTGCGTGCTATGTTGCTTTTACTCGATGCTTTATTGCTTATTGCTTTATGCTGCTTTATACTTTTTCCTTTATTCTCTCTTTATGTTGTTGCCACTATGCAGGCATGTGGCTATACTTTTTAGGTTGGGGGTCCTCGGACACAGCCTCTCTTTAGGGTAGCACCTTGAAGGGGTAAGACTGCGTACATCTCATCTCTCCCAAACCCTGCTTTATTGGGAGCCCTTGAGGCGTTAAGCTTGTTGTTGTATTGTATGTATCACTTGAGTAGAATTTTCTCAACATTCGAACAAAAATTCACCAGATTCTAACCGTAGGTACTTATCTGGCAAAGTTTTTAAACACCGATACATCTCATTTTACATATTGAAAGTGTAGTGTTGATAGAGTAGAAAAACAGACACGCCTAGGGGTACATTATTAAGTACCTATTGGACATGACCGGTGGCGGAGTTACAACCTAAGTCGGTGGAGTCAATTATAATATGAAGTTTTGTGTTTAAAAATACGTTAACATTGAAGTGAGGTTTATTGGGTTTCAAAATTATGACTTATTGACCAATAAGGCTCTGGAAAAAAGCAGAAAAAAAGGGGCAACATTTTTAGTGCCCTAAGGGCTCCCACCTAAGCAGGGTCCGGTAGAGGGTGGATGTACGCAGCCTTCCTCCTCCAAGGTACCCTGAAGGGAGGCTGTTTTCGAGAACCCCCAACCTGAGGAGTGTAACACAAGAACTTTCTAAGAGGTCACCCATCTTGGTACTACTCTCACACAAACACGCTTAATTTTAAAGTTTTAATGGAATCTGGTGTTTGCTTATTAGTACCTTCTTAGGTAATAATTTTATGCTCTAACAGTAACCGAGGACCAGTTTTTAGGTTACTATGTAATTGTTAAGGTGGTAAAGTTGAATAAAAAAAGGATGAAAAAAAAAAATAAAGTGCCTTTAATTTAAGATTTGAAGGGGGAGAGATGGGGCAGATTCGAAAAGTCTCCTCTACACCGTGCGATCAAAAGTTGAAAAATCCAACGGTTGTAAATGAGGCACGTGGAGTTTGACCTGGACGATGACATAAGCATGACGATATGGAGCCACATTGAGTGTGACCACCACCTGCTCCCATCTGATACAATATTATTGATTGACCTTCTCTACCTTGAAGGGCTAGCATTATTATATTTATAATATTAAACTAAAAATATATTTTAATAATTTTATTATTGTACTAATATTAATTAATAAATGTTCAGTAGTAATATTATTTGCCCAAAAAAAAAAAAAATTTTGCTGAAAAAAATATTCTACAGACTGATGCCAAACATGATACGAAGGAATCTTTTGGAAAGATAGGTAGGTTCTGTAAAGATAATAAAAAGGTTTTTGGTTTTTCTTTTTTCAGTTTTTTAGATTTAAAATATTTGTTACAGTATATTAACAAAAATATTTCTCTCGTTATTTTTTTGATTAAAAAAACTGCAACATCAAGATGAATATTTGCTTCAAAGTGACCTGATATCTCAACTTTCTCCTATAATACATCGTTATCGCATTGGAGACGTTCCTGTTATTAATATGAAAAAGATTTGAATTTAGTTATTGAGACCTAGTAATTCATCCAAACATACAATAGAAATCCCTTAAGTTTTTTTTTTAGATGGATTCGAGGATATGATCCCTAGAAGAAACAAAATTAAAATACTTACTATGAAACATATTTTCTAAATAAAAAATTTAAAATAAGAATTATATATTTTTATCTATAAACAGGCCCATATAGCTTATAGATATTGTCATATAACTATCAGAAAACCCGTGATTAAGAAAAGAGCATACGATAATGAAACACCTAACTTGTAGTCTTCTAGAAAGGGTAAATATTTAGACATCCTCAACTAATTCACCATATTAGTATGTTAATATTACCAAAGAGGGCAACAACAAGCCGTTACCGGATTCCATTAGAATTTCGAAGTTAAGCGTGTTTGGGCGAGAGTAGTATCAGGATGAGTGACTTCTTGGTAAGTCCTCACCCTCAGGTTGGGGGCTGGAAAACAACCTCTCTTCAAGTTAACACCCTGAAGGAGGAAGGCTGTGTACATCGGCCCCCCCAGACCCTGCGTAGACGAGAACCCTTGAGGCACTGGATATGTTCCTTTAGTATGTTAATATTATTAATTTTTGTTAATATCCTCATAATTAAATACTTTTGAATTGTTTTATATTGAAATTATACTGATATTAACAAAAATTTAACACTTTCGTAATTTTAATACAAATATCCAAATTTCTTGCCTTAAATTTAAGAAGTAACGTAGAAGAGAAAAACAAGGCTACAACAACAACAGACCCAGTGCATCAAGGGCTCCAGAATAAGTAAGGTAATGTACGTAGTCTTACCCCTTCATGGTGTAACCCTGCCAAGAGACTGTTTCCGAGGACCCCCAACCTTATAGGGTTGGCAACACGAGGACTTTTCAGGAGGTCACCTATTGTGATACTACTCTCGTCCAAACACGCTTAATTTCGAAATTCTAATAGAATTCGGTGCCTCGGCGCCAACAAGGCTATAGTAAATAAATAAATGTTAACGGTTTGAATAAAGACAGGTGTACCCCAACAAGTATATGGAAGGCAGGGTTGGTCAGCAATGACAATTGCATTCTAACTTATTTGCTTTTTAATACAATTAAAAATAAAATTTATTAATCTCTCTATACATTATAGACTATGCTTGGCTGTACTTATTAGCTTATTAAAAGCTATTAGCTAATAAATAATGTGTTTGATAAATTAAAATAAAAAAAAGTATAAAATAATAAATAAAATTTAATTACATAACTTTTGAAAAGTTAAAAGCTACATTCTTTAGCTTTTTAAAAACTAAACGTTATGAAAAACACTTATAATAAAATTTTTACTAAACTGCTACTAAATATTTGACTAGTTAAAACGTTAAATGCTATGAAAAGCTATTGGCCAAATATAGCCATAAAAAAATTATCCCTTTTCAAAACTCTCTAAACCTCCTTTTCAACAATTTTATAGTAAGTCTTTTAAATTTACGTGAAAGCCTTGAATATCAAACTTATCAAAAAAAAAAAAGAAAAAAGAAAGCCTTAAATCTCCTTTTTTTTTTTTTTTTGAACAAAAGGGAAAAAAAAAAGATTAAATTTTGAAAAAAAATAAAATTAGGTTAATGGAAAGTTTAAAATAATGAGAGTATACCTTTATGATATATTAAAATTTTCTAAAATGTAGAAGTGATTCGTACATTGCATAAGATAACACTAGTTATTATTAAAAGAATTTTATGAGCATTATTGGAAAAACTAAATTACTAATATTAAAATAGAGATAAACCCATACATATGGAGAGCTCAATTTACGGGCAGGAAATGTACAGTAATTAGTTTTGAATTTTTTATTTTTTTTATTCGACAAAACTGAAAAAAATTTAAAATTCGAAAACTATTTATGATATCTGATTTTTCATATTTAAAAAAATTACGAATATGAAAGGATAGCCTAACTATTACACCAAACTTAACAACTCTTATTTGGGTGAATTGGTGGGCGAGGGTGTAAAAGAGATGATTCAAAAACCGAGCTATTCAAGCACGGTTTGATAAGCTTATACTCGACTCAGCTCATTAGCTTGATCTAGCTGATTTGAGCTCATTATTGAGTTGAATCGAGCTTATGATCGAGGCAAGCTTGCTATTAAATTGAACTCGTTACCGAGCTGAGCTATTTGAGTTACTATTGAGCTATTACCGGACCAACTTTTAGCTAATACTGAGCCCTTAATGAGCTTTTAACGAGCCTCTAATAAGCGTTTAACTAGCCCTTGACAAACTATTTGCAAATGTTAATGAGGTAAACACCTCCTTGTTCAAACTCGACTCACATTGCTTATCGAGCTTCCATAACAAACACGAGTAGTTCATGAAACATTCAATTCGTTTACATCAAGAAGTTGAATGAAAAATAGGTTTGCAATTCTAAAAGGGAACCATTCCCAATTACAACCCCAACGTGTAAACCATGTGAATCCCTCATTAACTTCATTTGCAATCCCCCTATTTTTTTGGGTAATTGTCAACCCCACCTTATTTATCTCTGACAATAATATTGGAGCCATTCCCCACAGTAGCACAAAAATAAAAAATATTTTTTAAATTAACTTTTTTTTTTAAAATATTTTTTTAAATAGCATCTATATCATCATTTTTTATTTTTTGATTTTTTACTACATTTATATTTTTTAAATTTATAATATTTTATGTATTATAATAAATAAATTAAACTTAATTATTTATTAAATTTTAAATAAAATTATTTATACACAAATTTAATTTAATTTAATTTATTTGTTGTGATTAAGAAAGTATAATAAATTAAAAAAAATTATATATCTATTAAAAATAAAATAAGAAAGTAAAAAAAAGTAAAACTAAAAGATAAAAAAGTCAAATGATGACATGAATACCATTTAGAAAAATATTTTTTTTTAAAAGCTAGTTTAGAAAATATTTTTTATTTTTGTACTATTTTGGGTAATGGCTCATAATATTGTATATATATATATATATATATAGGATAATAATATTATCAGAGTATTTTTTTTATTAATGTTGGAGCAATTTTAGCATAATTTATTATTCTGATATTAATAAAAAATATCCTCAAAATATTATTTATATATATATAAATATATATATAGAGAGAGAGTATAAAGATTCTTTTTGAAAAGGGATTTGATACTTTTTTGCCTTTATTAAAAAAAAAGGTTCCCCAAGAAAAAAGAAACAAAAATAGTTGAACTTGATGATTAACAAAAACAGTAAAAAAGCGATAATAATACCAGTTAATTAAGCTAAACTACTATTATTTTAACACCCAGAAATAAAAAAAAAAAAAAAAAAAACCTGATAGATTATAGAAGTAAAAACAAAAGCAAAAACCCCTGAAAGAGGCATTATTTTATCATATATTAAGCAAAAAGTAAATGACAAAATTTAAATATTTATTAAAAAAATCTCGAAATTATGAAAAGATAGCATATTCTTATCTCTAAAAATATCTCCCCCTTTCTTGCTGTTCTTAATATTTTGGTACTTACGAGCCTATAGTATTCGGATAGTCTAATAAGAAGTAGAGTAGATCCGTCCCGAGGCAAGAGACAAACTTTATATTCACAGTAGCGAATTGTAATACAAACCAAGTAATGAAACCATGTCTTCCCTTTCGGTTTCATTATTTTACAGGTTTAATTTAATTTCAGAGTATTTTCACTTTTAAATCATATCATATGCCCTAAAAAATACATAAAATAACATAAAATTCAAACAACTTTTTATTTGTAATATGTGTAGCTTAATCTTCTATATTAGTATATATTATATAATTTTTCTTTTATAAAACATATGATATGAATCTTTTTAAAATATGACATGAAAATTTCATATACTTAATCAAAAAATTACCAACTTTGACCAGCAGATTTCACAGCGAAAAAAAGAGAATCTGAAGCGAACCTGGATTCCATTGGGCGAGTTATCCGCGGTTAGTACCCGGGTCTGGGCCTCAGTCTCCGGTATCGGATCCGGGTTAAAGATCCGAATCGCCGCAATCCGGGGCGCCTCTTTCAATACCCAAAACTTGTAAGCGTTTTTATCTAATGGACTGTTCAAGAAAAGATCCGAATTAGGGTACACCTTCAAGATCCGATCCAGAATCGACGGGCCGGTTAACTCAAACCGCCGGGCCCCACCCACCAAACAAACCGCAATCCTAGCCCGGTTCAGTTCGGACCGGATCAAACCGGAATGGACGGTTGTACCCTGGGAAAAGAGGGTAGAGAGAGAGGAAATACGATTGGAGGAGAGAGAGAAAAGGAGGAAGAGGAAGAAGAAGGAGGAGACGAAGAGGAAGATGAATCGACGGCGGTCAAGATCGGAGATCAATCTTGTGAGTTGAATTGATTGGGTAGGGTTCCCTTGCATCTTTGTACTGTTTTGATGTTGATTTCTTTTTCTCTCTCCGAATTCGACATCCATATAGAAACAGCGACAGCAGCCCAGTGTCTCAACGAGACTTCGGCTAAGAAAACTCGAATCGGAATTCAAAAATGAAAGCAGAAGCTGATCTGAACACCTCGGTTACATGGAGAGATTTAAATTTGAAGAAGGAAGAAAGTGTGTTTGGTGTGAAGAAAGGGGGAGGTAATAAATGGGTGAGTATTTGGGAGGGTTACGTTTGGTTTCAGGTATTTATTTATTCAACTTCATTCCATAGAAACTACCAATTTTTTTGGTCAACTTCGTTTCTACCGTTTTTCTTGACTGTGAGCGTTTTTTTTTTTTTTTTTTTGTCAAAGAGGAGCCGGGTACTCGGTAAATTTTTTTCCATGTGGTGATTCATACACTACAGGAGTCGGTTAAATTAAAGATTTCTTAGGAAGAGATTTAAGTGAGAATCGAACTGTAAGCTTTTTGGTTTAAAGTAATACTCTACCCTTTTACTTGTTTTTTATCATTCAGGCGAGACCTTGGTGGGTAACAATGGTTTATTTGTTCCAAATATATTTATATCTATACTTTTATACAACAACAACAACAACAATAATAAACCCAGTGCCTCCAAAGGCTCCCGTATAAGTAGAGTCTGGGGGGTAGATGTACGCAGCCTTCCCCCTTCAAGTGGCTGTCCTGAAGAGAAGCTATTTCCGAGGACCCCCAACCTGAGAAGCTGGTCGGCAGCAAGAGCAAAAGACCTGGCACCAGGAGAGCATCAAGGCATGAGTAGGACAAAACACAGGGCGAGCAAACAACAAACTCAAAGCAAGCCACATCAGACACAAATTAACAGATAAGAAAAGATAATGATAGAGATAGAGATAAAAACAGAGATGAAGATAAGTAGGCAAGTAGCAAGTACCAGCTCATGAGAACCAGTACACAGCCTACTTGCGCCAATTGCAAGTTCTTATACTATATATTAATTAAAAGTTTTTCTTTTAAAAATCTTCTTTCTCATATCTTTAAATTTTGAACCTGTTATTTCTTTTCTATCTCTTAAGCCTCCACTTCCCTATTGATATCCATGTCTCTATAAAAAGTTTAAGTTATAATAAGATTAACTATTTTTAATTAATATATATGTATATAAGTATATAAAAAGTTTATGTTCCTTTGTTCCTTATATACGTATATAAGTAATGTTACTTAGGTGATAAAATATTTAAAGTTTATTTTATATGTTAATATGTTAGTATATCTATGTGATAAATATTAAACTGCTGAGTATATCTAAATGTTAAATTCTCTCGTTTAAGTTTATTTATTTTGATTCATAGTCATAATATTATTAATTAAAATGAATTTAGAAAATGAGTATGTTCTCTTTCTATGTGTATTAAATATGTAAATACATGTAATTAGTTTATATATTTGATGACATTGATGAATATCTGCCTAACGCACATGAAATTGTGGTGTCTTACAAAAATTTTTTAAGGATTATTTTTTTTACATATGTCATATAATTCTTCTACATACAAGTATAAAAATAACCTTTTATTCAATTTAAACACTTTTTTTCTAGCTCTAAACACGCTTACATCATAGAAAAATATTTTTAACAGAAAAGAAACTTAATCAAACAAACACTTAGTAACACAACTAAGCAACATATATACATTCAAATCTGTACGAGACCCTTCCCAAAATGCTTTCGTGCTTACCTTTTGGCCAATAAATTTGACCTTTACCTTCCAGTATATTTTAGTAATTCTAATATGTTCTCGATAAAGCATTAAGAAGCATACTCAGTGCCTCAAAGGCTCTCGCCTATGCAGGGTCGGGGAGGCGGATGTACGCAGCCTTCCCCCTTTAGGGTGTTAACCTGAAGAGAGGCTATTTCCGAGTGCCCCCCAACCTGAAGGTGAAGACTTTCCAGGGTGAGGACAACCTGAAGCTGTTCTCGATAAAGCATTATCTATACTAAACGAAGGCTTGAAGAGTTCATAATCATTTTGAAATTGTACAAGAGTGACAAAATCTCGATTCAAACTAAATATAAAGTGCATAGTATAAAAAAAAAATAAAAAGAGAGAGAGAGAGAGAGAGAGAGAGATTATTTTTAGGACATCACTAGAGAAACATATAAATTAATAAGTGCATGAACATGGCATTAATGATGCACTAAATTGAAAAATAACCTGCCAAATATATATATATATATATCATATCACTCGGCAAATATATTAGAAGTTAATAAATTTTGTCAACTACGTTACGTGGCATGATAATAATTTACACTAGTATATTACAGAGGCTCCAGTGACATAAAAAGAATTCTTGGATTATGCTCAAGTTGTGCTTCCATACTGTATACAAGCTTATCACACAGTAGAGTCGAACATAACTCTAAGCGACTTAACTAATCATTTAGAACCCCTAAATTTTTAAAATTATAATTTTTAAAGTATCAATTACTAACATTACTAAATTTTATAATTTGTTATATATAAAAAGTCTCATTTAAAAATTTTATTTGGAACCACAAAAATATTAGAACTGGCTTGTTTTACAAGAGGACAAAGTTGAAAATCACCTTTATAGCCAGTCATCTTCATGTGTCACATCCCAAAAATTTTATTTATACCATTTTGCTAATGTCTTGAAGTTGAATGGACTCCCAAAAAACCACAAGGAGGAAAGACTTAATTTTCATAAAATTTATTTTTTCTGTTGGTCTAGCGGGAAATGTGGCTGTCATATGTACAAAGGGTCGTAAACGAGTCAAACATTCGATAAACTATTCATGTTTAAAATTAATTTTGGCTTGTTCATGTTCGCTATAGGGCTTGAAAGCTTATCAAATATCAAGCCGATTCAAACAGACTCGATAAACTTAATAAGTTGAGTTTGAATAGAGAATATTCAGCTCATTAATGTTTACAAAGGTTTGATAAAGGCTCGCTAAGAGCTCGTTAAAGCTTTATAACAATTGATATTAGCTCAAAATTAATAGTAACTCGAATAGTTCAATTTGATGGCGAGCTCAACTGTAAAGTAAGCTCAAGTTGGCTTGATAAGGAGCTCGAATAGTCTTGATTGGGCTAATGATCTAAGCCGAACCAAGCCGAGTATCGAACACACTAAAATTTTATTCAAACAAGCTTGAACAAAAAGTTTGAAAGCTCGATAAGAGGTTGGCTCAAACTCGAGCTCAATTAGTTTGAACAAGGGGGTGCTCGGCTCAATCTAGCTTGACTCAGCTCGCTTACACCATTATGTATTACCTTTCAAGACAAGTATTACCTTGCAAATCAGAAGCCTTGAGCGTGAAACTTATTCCACCATCCTCTTTGTATGATAAATGTTGGTAAAACACAATTTAAGTACATCTTAATCGTGGAACAAGATCTCGAACTTATCTTACAATCCTTCATATGAACAAGTTGTACCAGTACGATTCGCCGATTGACCTCCTTCAAAATTTTGCATGGACATCAACAGGACTACCAAAATCTACTCAATTCCACGTCACCAAACTAGTTGGCATCCTCTCCACCATTATAACAAAGGGTTATTGGGTCATTAGTCATACACTTTGCTTATCCTGTAAGTATTTTGCTTATTACGTTGATTTAGTCCTTATGTGATTGAAAATTTTTCAATCAAGTCCAACTTTAAAGTTAATATTAATTTGTGATAGAAATTTTAACATTAATTGGTACTTATATATAATTTCCAAATAAAGTGTTCAAAAAGGGTTTTCAACGTTGATAAAGAGCAAACGTGGTGTTATGATCAGAATATTAACATCAATTTTTGCAATGACCTTGATTGAAACAATTTCAATTGTACATGGACTAAGTCGACACAATTAAAAATACAAGGACTAAAGTGACATAATAAGCAAATTAAAGGAATTAATGACATAAATAACCCGAAAACAAATTATAACAAAAATTGAACTTATATAATGGGAAATGGAAGGATGTGAACAAAGAAGAGCTGAATCAAAACTAGAAAACACACTATATTCTAATGTTCATGTATATGATATCAGATATGGATGTTTCTGCATTTTTGTAATGAGGGTTCTTCCTTAACCCCCTCACCTATTCTCTCTCCATAATTCATATCCTCTCTCGTTACTTTACAAAATTGTTTTTTGTCTCACTTCACTCCTCTTTTATAAACTCTGTTTGGGATCACCAACCTGCACCAAAATAAACTCGGGACTAACTCAGTATGATCTTTTGTTTGCGGTTTTGATTTTTATAGACTAAAAAACCGGTACTGAAAATGACTCTTTCTTGTATTTGATTCTTGTTTATGAATTTTAAAGGCTTGAGCAAAAACTAAAAACAAGAATCATAGACAAGAAGTCAACTTCCGTTGGGTATGGTTTTCTGTTTGCAGTTTTCGACTTTTAAGAAACTTCACAACTAGATTTTGAGAATAGTTTTTTCTTGTTTTTGGTTTCATGCTCATAGTTTTGCCCAGAACTTTGGCAAAAACCGAAACAAAACTTGCAAACAGGAAACTGTACCAAATAAGCTCATATTTCTAGTACCTGGTTTTGGTCTGTCAAAAACCAAAACTAAAAACAAAAAAAATGGTACAAAACAAGCCCTTCCTGCTCGGGCTATGTTAGCAGAAATTGCACTGGAGGCCTGAGCCAAGCCAAAGTAAATAAACGTGATGAAAATAGATCAGTGAATAATACCCGGAAATTACCCACAAGATGGATGATCCTTTGACAAAAACCTGAAGACGTTTGTTTAGTCGGAGAGCAATTCTTCCAACTCGTTCTCGTCAGACGCAAATCCATCATAATCCAACATAGTCCCGTTATTCGATAACTGAGTTTGCTTAAGGCTAACGGCATCGCCATCAAAATCAAAATCTGGATCGCCCCAGTCAGTGTCTTCATCGGTATCAAGATCATCACCGTCTCCCCCGTCTTTTCTTGCTCGGTCCTTCCCCATCCCGAATTTTCGGGAAACAGACTCGCTCTTTGACTTGGCATCAGAGTCTTCACAGATGCACGTGGAGGGGTTCTCGTGAAACTCACCCCTACCGGGTCTCACCTCATGGGGAAGACCCATGAAGCCTCTCTGATACGTACGCACTTTTGAAGCAAACTCTTCCCATGTCATGTTGTCCTTGTTGGGGAATAACTTGTAGAGCTTCTTAGCGTTAGGTCTTATCGTAGGTTTGTGCCCAAAATATCTCCTGCACTTGCAACACACAAATCGTTACATCTTGGATTTTGAGCTAACTGTTATGCGATTGGATATTGCATACAGTAATTCAATAACAGTTTTCGCAATATATATAGATATTGCATTTATTTGCAAAAACATCATGTACAAATGGATTCAAATATTAAAGTGAGGGAGTGAATATTGCAAACAAGACTTGAGAAGAATTTATGTCCTTAAAGGACCTAACACAATCACCTCGACCTATACATAACATTCAGGCTCTGTTAGTTCAATGGAAAACATTTCAGTGCTCAATTCTAATGTTTCTTTACCTGACTTTATAGCAATAACAACTATAGAAAACATTTCTTTTACATGGGGGGAAATTGGCTTCCCCTCAGTGAAAAGGGCGAACAATTTCCCCACGTAGAGGAAACGTTTTGTTATAATCCAACATGATATGTTTTACTTCAACCTCAACCTCATTCGAATTTATAGAATAAAACCATATTCTTTGATTAAAACGACATAACTTTTGAGGGCAAACAAATTAATTGAAAATATTCTATGAATAGAAGTTTCTGTAAGAAAAATAGTTTCGTAAGAAACAAAAGACAACGCAGAGCAATCATTAGATAGAAGCTTAATTTAAATTTTTTCTTCCTCAGCAAAAATAACAAGAAAAGGAAAAAAGGCACTAACCTTCGTCCAGCTAAGATCTTGGCCATATTGCCATTGTTGTTGGTGACAAAAACATCACTTTCATCACAAACGATGAAATCAAGAGCTGCCATGCGAGAAGAGAAAAGAGAAAAGGGCTGTAACTCCTCCTTGCTGGCTATTGTATCTTTCGAATGAAAATTAGGGAAGAGAGATTTTAGAGGCGCTAGCGTCTCTTCGCCCCCATATACTTCTCCAGATGCAACATACACGTGAACATTCTCTCCATAGCCCAGAGCCCTTAACATCAATCCTACTTCTTCTGGAGTAAGAGGGCATTTCCCTTGCCTCCTTTGCTTATCTGGGTTGCTTGCCTGCCCAAAATCACAAGACAATTAAGTAATAGTATAGATTTCATTATTTGTCATAATCAAGGGTATCCATTGGTCCAACTCGAGCCATACTATATCAGAACTGATAAATGTCCAAATGTCGGATCAAGGATGGAACTGAACAATACAGTTCATTCAGGTAATTTGTCACTTCAAAGATGTTCATCACCATAGTTCATTTAGCATGGAAGAAGGAACTTATTGATTTTAGAAAATATTGATTTTAGAATATATGATATTTTATTAGTTTTAGTTACACTATTGTTAAGATGATAAAATCTTTTAACTATAATTATTTTAGTTAATTAATAGGATAATTTAATTTTCTTTTCAGTTTCTTACCTCTGGAAAAGTAATTTCCTAATTGACTTAGTGTTTCTCTCTTTAGTTATCCAATACTATCTTAGGAATTAGTTTGCGTCTCTAAACATAGCTTTCTAATTCATTATTTTTCAGTTTTTGAGGGAAATATTATTGAGTTTCGGCTCAGGTAGCAAGTTGTACAACATGAATGACCTAGATCAAATAGTAAAGTCCAATATGACTCTAGATCAAATAACCCACTCCTGTTCGGATTTTCTATCTAGACAAATATTTGAACACTCCTAGTCAATTGCACTAAGAAAATGCATCATCCAGAGTATTATTGAATTGTTATGGACTAAAGAACATCAGCTGTGGCGAGTTCCATTCACTTCTAAGAGCATAGCATTACTGAAATAGCTAATTCTCGAAGTACCAAACACGAGCTAATAAGTCTTACATGCAATGTCTTCCACCTTTTCCTTATAGCACCCAGTTGTTTTTTTTCCTTCTCTCCTCCGCCATAATAGCATCCTGAGAACGCAAGCATATCTGGTTCAAACCTGTGATGGGAAGCGAAAATGCATCAGATGATCTTGTCATTATTGGCTTAAGAAAGAAAGTCAAGATTTCCAAAAACAACAAAGTAATGAACAGAGGTCCCTTTAACGCTTGTATCATGTGGAATGCTGACCATCTCCAAAGAGACGAGTAGAATTCTAAGAAACGCCTTTATCCCTTAACACAAACATTCTTTTGATTATTAACCCATTCCCTCATAGAGAATACATAAGCAAGGACATTTCTAAGATTTTGGGGCTGAAACCAAGGTTTGATAATAACGAAGATGTCCACATCAACTCAAATACATATCAAATAATCTATTTTATATTAGGTTAACAACTTATATACGAGTATTTATATTAAATATTGGATTTTTAAAGACCAGCATACACCATTGAACTTCTCATGGAAAAAGGTGGTCTTTTTAGGAGCTCTTTAAACAAAGAGCTTTGGATGTTTCGTTGACATAACCTTAGCTGATTTCCAAAGGAAATGGAGGCTTTTATGTTATTAGTTCATGGTTTTTAATGTTGCATGGTTGTAGTTTAAAGAACATCTTATCCCTAACTCTTTGTACATTCATTCTCTATTAATAATATTTCTTTTTTAATCAAGGTAAAAAAAAAAAAAAAAAAAAAAAATTGGGGGCCCCAAGCAACTACTTGGATTGCTTGGGGTTTTGACCGGCCCTGTACATAAGGCCTAAATCTTTTGACTGGCTCAATAAAGGAAATTCAACAAGCATCATCACTACAAGATAGCTAATCCCCAGGATGAAGTTCCTTTGTCCAAAATGCCTCAAATACAAGAAACCAACAAACATCTACCTTTATCCTTTCCAATTTCATTTACCATGGAACTTGATCATTAGAGGACTAGAGACAAGCAAACTCAATGAGCTCTACGCATCACTATTCTATCAATCACTGTGAACGTATGGCAATGGAGAAGAATTGGATAAATAATGGAATCTGAATTTACATTAAGGCTCTCTACTAGATACAAAAGAAAACTTTTTTTGACAAAATATTTTCAATTCCTAAAATATTTTGCCATTTTAGCTAAAGAAAATATTCTCATTCTATAAATTTGTATGAGATTCAAAGCTTGGCTAAGTTGAGGTTGAAGTGAAGCATAGCGCAATAACAACAGGAAATGTTTTCCCCTCCGTGAAGGAAAATGTTTTCCCCATTCGTTGGACAAAAGTCAATTTTCCTCTATAGAGAAGCATTTTCCGTTTTGTGGTCATGCAAACAACAACAACAACAACAACAGTTCTAGCGCCACAAGGGCTCCCGCGTAAGCAGGGTCTGGGGGGGTTGAATGTGCGCAGCCTTCCCCCCTTTAGGGTGCTACCCTGAAGGAAGGCTGTTATCTCCAAAAACTGAAACTTGTGAGTACTTGCTACCTACAAACACAAAAGCATAAAGGAGCAATCCAGTCAAGACCAACCCTTGACTCATCAGAGATTAAAATGGCTCATGAGATAAGATATTTAGAACGCACAAATGAAACGCTTTAATGACAAGCTTGAAAAGTACTATGTCTCAAGCGCAAACATCCGAAGAGTATCGTACTATCAGTCTAAGCATCACAGTGATTCCATGATCAGTACGAATACACAGAAAATCAGTAAATGTGCCTAAAAATATCTACTGCCATCCCATAGATCAAAGGAAACAGAGAATATAGATGCCTATACCTTAGATGTAGGGCTATGTATCGCTTGCTCCTACTCCTCATCCTTTGCGCCAATAATTTACCCATTTCAAGTATGGGATCAGCAAACTTAAGGGCATGGAAGTTAACCCTACATCTTAGCTTTTGCAGATCTGTTTCCAGCTTATTTGCAAGCCGATAATCAAATTTCGTAAGCCGAACAGCCTGCCTCATTAAGAAAAGGAGCGTCAACATAAAAAATCAAGAGCACCTGTAACCAAATCTGTAAGACGGAAAAGTAAAACAGCACTAGAATTATCTTGTTCAGACTAAAACCCCAATATTCCTGCAGTTCTATTCAGAACGAATACATAACGAACTGGTTTGGTAAACAATAGAGATCACAAGGTAAAGAAAATAATAATACGATGAAGAAAGACAAGAGAAAATACAACATACAAAGCCAGCTAGCTTTCTGTTCTTCCTTTTGGAGAGTTAAATAGAACACATTTAGCCATTCGTTATACACCACGGCCATACAATGTTATCAAAATAAAATGGACTTAACAAAGCAACTGCAGTCCCCAGGAAATAAGAATTGAAAAAAAATGAAGTTCGAGAATAAAAGGACTTACATGCCTTTTCATCATTACAGGTAGCACACGCTTTTCGTAGCATCTCTCATTACACTTCCTTGGAACACGCATGGTGTATGCACTCAAAGCTTTTCTCCCTATTCTCCCAGGGAGATTTTTTAGAATTTTCACATCCTGTGATAGGCTGGATGTGAACCAATCCACGTCAAAAATATCTTCGAAATTACTGCCACAATGTGAAGAGGAAAAAAAATTACAAAGTATATCAACATGGGGAGACCTCAGTGTGGAAACGTTTCTTCTAGAAAACACTCATGCTCATCTCACTTGTGGTGACAAACCTAGCATCCTTCCAATAAGATCTTTGGTCCAACTGTGGTACAACGAGCGTGGCATTTAGTATTCGGGCAGCCACAACAGCATCAATTATCTGCAAAAGAAGCAAGTCAGTGGGCTCGACGTCTCAGTGCCGCACGACATAATAAGACTGTTTTGACAGGACGAGACTTACTACTAGTGAAAACACGCTTTTCCGAGATGCAAAGAAAGAGATTATTCATTACAGTTCAATTTCAGAAAACCATGATATGGGACAAATAGTTTGCAAAGGATGCTCACATGATTCTCAATGTTCATCAAAGCTTAAACACTCGATGTTAGATTGTACCTGTATGTAAGACAGTTGCATTGAAGGGTCTAAACATAAAACATTACACATTTTCCCCTCTTTCCTCATCAAAAAAACATTCTCTCCTCATTGATTTAGTGCACACAAGGCCACACTCCATAACTACACCAAGGCATTATAGAGATTACACTATTTCAGACAACTTGAAATAGGAATATAAAACCTATAGCAGTCCTACATTTCTGCAATCAATTGATTCCACTGCTTCCCATTTCTGCAGTAACCTTATTCTTGACTCAAATAACTTGGATCTTCAGATTCCAAAATTTCATCCTGACTTATAGCCCTGCGTGAAGAATACTTTTTAATAGCACACTATATGCTGATCCTAACAGAAGCTAGCAATGGAGAAATACAGCACAATACATCACATCACAAGCAATGATATGTGGACAAGCAACGCAAATAAACCTCAGCTTAGTAACAACCAAAGACTAGCAGCAGCGTACAGTATGTTACATGTTACTGAGCTAAGAAGGTAGAAAATCTAAGGACATATCAACACATAAGTCACGCATCTATTTCGCATTCCCTATAGAAGGTAGACCAATATCGCTGCTTATCAGGCGAGAAGTGCAAATGTTCGTAGGCTACAACATTAATACCGCAGTTTATGCTACTTTTCAGAACCAGCTCAAGTAGAAAAACTTAATAATCAGACAAGAAAAGAAGAGTAACAAGATGGGACAAAATCAAGTATTACCCCCGTTCTTTGTTGATTTAAGCCTCCACTTGCTGCAATCATCAGATAACGATTTGGTCTCGTGATTTCCTCAGCTTCTGAAATCACATTTCACCACAACTTCAGGTAACCAATTTGAAATTAACATATGAGTATGAAATTGATTCTTATTCTTAAAACAAGATCAAAGCGCCAATTCTTCACAACATTGTATTTGATCATATAGGATTATCAATCAAGGATCAGTAGCAGAAACGTTTGCCGATTGAGCCAAGTCTTTCAAAATCATAAAGCAACACGATAGCAATAGATTACCGAAGTTTCACTTACTCGCAAACTTGACGCTCGCGTTGCTACATCCAAAGAAAAACTCCGAATCTCTAGAGTGCCATATATCATAACTCGATCTTCCTCCACTAGCCTAACCTCAGAAACAACAAAAAAAACCAGATCAAAACACTACAAATGCAGATCAATCGATTCCAAACTCCAAACTTATAATAATCAATAAAACACTCAATCAACGCCCTAACCGGTACAGAAAACGCCTCAGCTCCATTCAAATTGTCCACACCGCTTCCAAACTGAACAAAAATCACCGCAAAACACATGAACAAACTGAAATCAACATCAAAACAGAAGAAAAAGAGATAGAAATCAGTACCGAAGAGCTTCCTTGGCGGCGGCTATGAATAGGAAGAAAAGAGTGAAGACGAAAGATCGAAAGGAGAAAGAGAACGAGGAGAAAAGCACCGAAAGCGGAGGTGAACGTCGGAGAATAACGTTGAAAGCCGTTACCGATGTGGTGGCGCCGCCTCGGATTCCCCATCCTTTGGCGCCAAAAAGCTGAGCCACCGAGCTCAACACACACTCTTAACACTACTCTCTCACTCTCTATCTCTCCTATCGCTATTAGTTGATTGAAGGCAACCTAGAGAGAGACAGAGAGCCGGGGGAGGGGGGGTGATTTTCTCTCTCTAAAAGTGCTGACTAATACGTTGATTCATACATAGACGGCGTGTTCGATAGGACAAATGATTCGCCTGCGGCTCTCTGTAATGTACACTATTCGAGTGCTGAGTGTTATTATTCGCTGCCCCCTTTTCGTCGCTTTCTCACCAAGCCTTTTAATTATAAATTCATTCAAATTGATACACTATCCATCGTCTTATTCATAATTTTGTTTAAATTTGGAATCCTTGGACACAACCTTTTTTTGGTGGAACCCTTGAGGCACTGTGTTTATTATTTTTTGTTATTGTTTGTATTATTCTTTTATCTTTTTCTATTCAAATAGTCGTGGTGGTTATATTTTACAGCAAAATATCCATCATTTATTAAACTCTTACTTAATTTTGATTACTAAATCAAAGACCTATTTTTAATGAAATAAAATATTAAAGACTGTTTTGAATTAAAAACAATGAATGACTGATTTAAATAAAACTATAAATTTTAGAAATAATTTTGAACAAAAGAAAATTAATAGACTAATTCAAAAAGAACTTAAAAACTTTAAAGACCAATAGAATAAACGAGTCCCAACGAAGTCAACTCCTATTTTTCAAAAGTGATAAGAGTATGAATTTTATCCTAACTAGAATCATTAACGCATACACATAGAAAAAGGTTCGTTCAAACTCAAGATCTCATACCTGAAAGTTGCTCATATCCCCTATCGCTCGACAATACGTTAATGAAAATCAGAAATACCCAAAATTTGTGACTATTATTGCAAATTAATGAATGAACATCTAACATTCAAACATTTAAAGCTGAATAATGATGATGATTGAAGTGGAAGGAGTAATGCTAACCTCAGTTACACCACACCGCAGTAATTTTTTAAGCTCAAGGGTATATTTGGTAATAAATTTTGATTATAGTTTCTTATTTTTAGAAACCATTTCTTTTAGAAAATCAATTATTTTCAATATCGAGTTTTTAATTTATCAAAAATAATAAATTGCAAAAAAACACAAATTTTATATGCTATTATAAAGAGTAAAAATAATTTTATACGTCAAAAGTATGGAACCTGACGTGTGACACATGAATAATTCGAACCATAAATTGTCAGATGACTATAGCCTTTCACTTCTAACCAAAATAAATTGAAATATCTATGCAACACAAAAACTCGAGTGTCGAAAAGTACATGCAGCCTATACGACTCGTGATATTAAAGCCAACAACCGGTATCGATTCAACTATAGTTCACTTGTTTAAGATTAAATAAACAAAATGCAAAGTCAAATTTACAATGAAAGGAAATGCAAATGAATTGGAGAACAACGGATTAATACAACAATGCCAACAAGTGACTGATCCCGCTGGGGATTTTTGCAAAAGTTTCTTCACTGACGCTCTGTTGTTTTAATTCAGAAAACTTTTTTTTATTAATTTTATTATTTCTTTGCATAACTTTATTACAACAATCAGAAATATGAAAAATATTTTCTTCCACTAAAGGAATCAACCTCTCCTCAATAACAGGGGAAAACACAAAAATTTAACGTCATATGTTTCACTACAACCCAGACTTGGCTGAGCATAAATTTCGTAAAAAATTTATACACCACCTTTTCCTTTAACTAGAAAGACAAACTTTTAAGAAAAAGTGTTCTAAACGAAAAATATTTTGTAAAGAAAAATTTTCCTGTCATAAGAATATTTTTCGAAAAACAAAAAAGCCTTACAAGTTGAAAAAAAAAAAAAAAAAAGGCTAAAATGATAGTAAGAGATGCCATCCGCACAGATCCACTACCAAAAATAGCAGAACTCATCATATTGCAGCCATATTTTTCAGTGTCACGCACGCCCCCACAGTTCAAACCCAGTCCTTAAAAAGTGTGTTGTCAGTCATATGGGATCTGCCATTGTTCCTTTATAGCTTGGACAAATCAACTTCAGACAAATATATGAGCCACCTAGCTTAAGCCTAAAATGTGAAATCTCACCTGTCTTTAAGCTCCGTATAGAGTTTGTATATATGAGATTCTATCTTAGAACTTACTGGCATTAGGTAAAGTAACCCATTGAGTTTGATCTCTTTTCTCTCACAATTCCAGTATAAGATTTCCAAATAGACATGCATGTAGAGTTCTTAATATGAATGACAGTAAACAAGCCTAAACAAGATGAGTCCAAGTCAACTAGATGTCACGGGCCGCCTTTGGCTGACACTGTCCCCGGTGCTCAATAAGCAGACATATGCCATATGGGGTCTCCTAAGCCTGTCCGATACTAATGCGCATTGATTGTGTTCAGGTATGTCCGTGGTATGCCGTGTATTTCGTCTCTTGAAGGTGCATATTGCTGCTTGTTGACCATAGGGGGTAGGCTGGCCCGGCCCTAGCCTCAGGGCCCGGGCGCCGCACGGGTGATCTGCGCTCATCCCGTGACATAGAGCTAACTATGCTAAACAACTTTCGTGTAAACTTAAACTGGTTAAGTTGTTATAGAGTTGATCTTCAAACCTAACAAGGTCGGACCCAACCCAAATCACTTACAGTGCCGTTCCAGAATTTGACTTTAATGGGTCTAGCTAGAGACATGGAGTTGTGCTATGCAAAATTTCACTGGGTCTTTGAGCCCACTCACATGTATAAGCCCAAGTAAAACTTCATCCCAAAACCAATTGACATTAGGTAGAATAACCCACAAGACTTAGTCAATCATTTTCTCTCACACCTCCGATATTGAACAATTTAACTATACTCATATGTGAATACTTTTTCTTACCCACAAAGTGGGGTAGGGGAAGTTATCATGATGGAATCTCATGCATAATATATGGTGTGCCCTGATAATTGATAACCCCACAAGAAAGTACTGCAAAATTGTCACAACAAAGAATATAACATTAGAATCTCACTACAAGAAGACGTGGCAAAGGAAAGATAGCACAAAAGAAAAGAAGTTAATTCACATGCTCACATTGCTTGCCAACAGAACAAGCAAAGTACAATTATCTCCCTCAATAATTAAAGAATGTACCCTTCACAACAATGTGTTCATTCAAAGGTAGGCCTCTCTCTCTCAATTTGAACTCCTGCATTGAAATGAAGGTGGGGGAATTAGATTTATTTACTCTGTTGGTCCCTAGTTTTTATATGTTTATTTAAGTTCATCATTTGTCTTTTCTTTTGCTCAATATAGTCCCGAATATTTGTAAATTTGTTTAAATTAGTCCCCTTATTATTAATTTTTTTTTTGGATTAAAATAGTCTTTTGTATATTTTATTTTATAACAGAACTGGTCTCCCATATGGCAGCTAACTCTGGGAAAAAGTTTAAAACATGAGGGACTGATTTCGTCATGAAATAACACGAGCGACTATTTTAAACAAGAAAGGATGATAAAGGGGCAAATTTGAACAAAGCAAACAATAAAAACTATTTTAAACAAAAAAAAAAGAGGGACCGATTTGAATAAAATTGCAAACATTATGGACCAACGCAGTAAATAACTCATGGGTACTAAGAACCCACCACAAGTGACATTTTTATGCCTAATTTGAGCCCAGCTAACTCATTCAGCCAAACAAGCCAAATTCCCGCATGATAGACTCAAACCGATAACCAGGGAGCTTATACAAGCCAAACTATATCTAACTTAATGCCTCAATGAAGTTCAACTAGAAGCCTACCAAATTACGTTCAAGCTGATCTCAACAGTCCAATTGCAAAGCCTCAAACTTATCTCCCTAAATTACTAGGACAAGAAAGGTTGACAAGCAATATTCAGGGAAGGCACAGTTCATCGCCAATAACATCCCCTTGAAATATGAGAGAAGATTGTCATGTCAAACCCTGTTAATTATTGACTTTGTGCAGAAAAACCGAAAAATAAAAGAAGGCTAATGGAAGGCTAAGGCTCCATTTGGTTCAACCGAGAACATTTCAGTTAATATTTTAATTTAAAATATTTTTTTCTTAAACTTTTTTCTTTCTAGCTAGAGAAGATCGTTTCATTCTACTCATTTGCATGAAGTTCACATTTAGCCAAGTTGAGATTAAAGGAAAGCATATAATGTAAAATTGCTGCAGAAAATGTTTTTCCCTTCCGTTGAGGGGAAGTCAATTTCCCTCAATGGAAAAAAAGCATTTTCTGTATTTGTGATTATCACTGTGAAATTATGCAAAAAAAAAAAACAATAGAATTGAGATGGAAATTGATTCCTGTCAAAACAAATGTAGCCTGGATGTATTCAAGAGATTAGAGACTCAACAAC
Organism: Simmondsia chinensis; assembly: GCA_018398585.1. Lineage (NCBI taxonomy): Eukaryota > Viridiplantae > Streptophyta > Magnoliopsida > Caryophyllales > Simmondsiaceae > Simmondsia > Simmondsia chinensis. The sequence goes on from JAGTTD010000007.1 coordinate 39,034,455, forward strand.
TTGTGATAAGACTATTACTGTGACCATCACAAACCAGAAACATTCCTTCTTATCATCATGTTTAAACTTTATATTTTATCCTACTTATCAATTATGTTCTACATTGTTTAATCCATCAATAATTTATATTCTATGGATTGAGCTCGAAGACCCCCACAAGTTCAATAATATTACAACAAAACTCACTTAAATCACACTAAGATGTAGATGAAACTCACCAGGCCATTCTTGATTAAATTATCTCTCCCGGGGGCAGCTCAGCAAGCTTGGGTGGAGCACCAAGTACTCGTTCCATGTCAAACCGAACTTCAATGTTGCGTATACCGTATCCGACCACCATCAGCCAGTATAATAACTTGGCCAGTTCTGGAGCACTGGTAGCCGTTACACTTGTCTGCCGCATAAAGCCAAAAACCAAAAACATGGGTCATTATTGGTTTGTTTTGACAGAAAACATTTTCGATCTCAATTCTATTTCTTAATCTTTTTCCACGATAATCTCACGTCATATATTTCACTAAAACCTCAACTTGATAAAGCGCGAACCTTATACAAATTTACAGAATGAAACAATGCCTTTAGTTGGAAAGACATATTTTTAGGTTACAATCTTTTACTTAAAAATATCTACTGAAGAAAAATTATTCAGAAGGAATTTCCCGTGGAAACAAACAGAACCCACAAATTGTTTTAGTGAGACAGGATAGAGCGCAGAACCCTGAAGCAGAAGGGTTAATATTGTGCTAAACCATTCAGAATGATTAGCCTACAAGCACTCTCTCAAAAACCCGTGGACAAATGAAAAAAGCAGACACGAATTTTTATTTTGTAATATTTTTCACTTAATATTTATGTTGCTAAAGAAATTGGTAATACATATGAAGGGTTCCGTTTCAAAATATCATCAGCACTAACGCTCTCAAGACCAACCCTGACGCACACAGTTCTCTGGCATGCAAAAGTGTATATAATGTAGGAGAATACTATAATTCATCAGATGAAGCAGAAAACACAGTTCAAGGGGGAAAAAAACTTTGAAAGAGAATATAATTGAAACCAGAGTATCTACAATGCAATTAGCCTATGAATCTAATTCAAGTGACTTGGTAGTACACATCATAAGATCCTACAATAGGCCAATCGAGTTCATTTCTCTATAAGTATGTCATGGATGATCTTATAGACAGTCCTAAAGAGTTGAAGCAATAGACCATAAAACAGTGGCACTATGCAGTTGGTGAAGAAATTTATGGACTGATATGCCGCGTTCAAGGAAGACGTCTTAATGTTATTCTCCACGTCCACAATTGCAATTCTTTGGTGTATTAAGCAAGAAAGGAAGGCTAGCTCAATTTCCTGTGGGAAATGTGGTCTTTTTAGGAGCTCTTTGAACAAAAAATTTCAGGACCTTCACTGGCATAGCATTAGTTGATTTATAGAAGATTGGAAGACTTTATGTTATAGTTCTTGGTTTTTCAATGTCGTATGGTAATTTAACATCTTATCCTTAACTCTTTGTATATTCTTTCGCTCTTAATAATATTTATTTTTCAATAAAAAAAGAACACTTACAAGTTTCCAAGCAAATCAAGATAATTTCAAGCAAGTTGACATGACATGTCCCCAGAAAGTAATCAAGCAAGCTTTTTATTGATATTCAACTTCTTAATATCACGATCATTTCAAACCCAAACCCCTTAGTCCCCCAGCAGGCAAAATTGTTATCCACGATGAGAGAGATGGAGTGACATGGTTTATCCCTAATTGTTGGGTTTCTTGTATGAAACCATGTTTTTTATACTGTAATGGACCACGTCCATGGAGCAAAGGATTAGGCCAACTAGGGTTTTTGGTGGCCATTTGCACTGTTGCCTAGAATTTTCTAGGTCCAATGTGAGAAGGAGAATTTTCTTCTACCCTTTCCAAAATATAGTGAAAAAGCTCTGCAACTCCGTGGATGTAGACACAATTGGCCGAACCACGTATATCTTGTGTCTTGCCTTATTTTTTCTTGTTGAATTTTTCGTTGTCTTCAATTTTGTTTCCTAACATTAACGCCCTCTTTATGATATATATTTGACACATAATAAATGTGTTTGCATTGTTTCTGATGTATATGTTCAGTGTAGGCAACAGGGGCTGGCTTGGGGAAGATAGATACAAGAGTGAATAAGAAACTGAGAGGCATTAAATTAGTAGCAGCATCAGTATCCAGAGATTGTAACTGCAAGCTTTACGGTAGCTCAATCTAGGACACATTTTACTAAGATTGGGACTAGGTTGATATTGATTGACTGCATTTTAGTCGAAAACAAGAAAACTTCTTGAAGTCCAGATACGCAACAGAAGTCTAACAATTCAACACCAGCTTCGAAACTATAAACAAGCATATTGCAAGCATGTAATTAAGGGCTTGCTTGGGGTCAGAAACTAAAATCATACTTTAGAAACAATTTTTTTCTTCTCATCTCTTATCTTCTATTTCTTCTTAATGTAAGTGAAAACTAAAAACAGGAAACCAAAAACAAGATAAAATGGTTTTCAAGACACGGTTATTAGTTTTTGAAAAAAACAAAAACTGCAAACACAAAGTAGTATCAAATAGGTCCTAAGAGTTCAAATATATGTTTCAAATAAAACCTAAAATCTTGAGCTATTTACATTATGGCCCCTAATATTTGTAAGTTTGTTCAAATTAGTACCTCATTTTTTATTCATTTGAAAATAGTTCTTAACGTTTATAAGTTTGTTTAAATTAGCCCTTCATCTTTTTCTGGTTTAAAATACTTTTTCATGTTTAATATTACGACCAAATTGGTTTGCTCCAAATGGAGGACCAATGTTGTTATAAAATACCACCCAAAGAACTATTTTAAACCCCAAAAAAAAAATAAAAAGTTAGAGCGACTAATTTAAACAAACTTACAAATATAGACTATTTTGAACAAAGAAAGAGATTAGGACCAATTTAAACAAACTTACAAATATTAGGGACTAACGGAATAAATAAAAATTAAAATCTCAAACCTGCAAGAGGCATATAAAGTAAGTGAAACTGTGAACTAGAAAAAGCATTGGCCAACCTTCATTTGTCCAGGATCTGAAACAGCCAAGAGCCGTTTTATGAATGTGTTCATTGCTAGAATGACATCTTCTCCAGCAGTATTTGTCAACTCCTACACAATATTTGTCGCATGAAACAGGTGAGATTTTGATATGGATAATAGTGTCTCATAGCTTCCTTTTTCAGGTTGGCAGATATTTCCAAAGTGAACTTTACCTGAAGGAAGCACTAAGCAAAAATATAGACCAACCCATGCAACTATTTTACCATAAACAGACCAAAAACTTAATTGCAAACTTAGACAAAAAGGAGTTGAGGGGTTATAAGATCAAGCACAACACTATGGAAATGAAAAAAGCAAGAACTGAGATACACAAAATATGAATTGTCTCACACATTCCCCCAACGGATGTTTGGTATCATTTTCTGTTTGAAGTTTTTTGGTTTTCAAAAACTAAAATCCATATTTTTAAAATACTTTTTCCTTGTTTTTTTGTATTTAGTTTTTCCTAATTTGCGTGAGAATTGAAAAGCTTGTTAAGGATCCCAAATGAACGCATTTTGACTTCCAGCATCTACACATCAACAATAAGCAGAGCAGCATCTAATATCCTCATCAATTTCTTACAAAAAGCTAGGAGATCAACTTGTAAAAAACACCAGTTTACTCATGCATTTATTAGCTAATTCATGTCATTTTTGCCTTTTCTCCCCTCCAGAAGATTAATATCTAACCTACCTATGTGACACTTTTTTACTACTACTCCAATTCTCCTTCATCATTAATCCATTCTCTCTACCTCTTAATCATCTACAACGGATGCATATGTCGAGCTGTGTCTTCATAGTTGACATATTGTAGACCCTCTCAGTCGACCACTTAAGTTAACTCTATTCGCAGCAAAACTCATGTCAACAACGAAAAGGTGAGGAAGACCCTGATATTAGCTAGTGTACAAAGGGTGGAAATACCATAACAAATATTGCAAGAAACTTATTTCAACAAGTGGTATCGAATTTTCAAAATTAAAGATCCACAATAAATCTAGTAATCTTCACCCTCACCTTTAGATTTTGGGGTTCAAGGGTTTTGAGATACTCTAACAAATCATTTTGACCGTTGGCAGATTTTATTGCAACTTGACGATTCAATTCTTCTATTTCTGCTTCAAGCAGCTCAATGTACTTTCCAGCATCCATTTTCTCAGCGCCAGATACATTATTCCACCGAATAACTTCACCGGACACCTTTTTCTGTGTGCCTGGAGCATAATCTGGAGCATCCTGTGAAATTAAGACACCAAGGAGTATCTGAATTAGATAGATTTTGACAGAATAGACAAATTGATATAGTAGCATGGGGAAATTAAATAATTTCTAGATCAACTAATAAACTCTTGGATTCAACTCATTTCCATGTGATACATAAGAGCGCTATTTATAGTGCAGATACCCTGAATCTAAAATGGTAAATAAAGATTATTAGAATCTTAAATAGTATAATCCTAACCTTACTAAAGAAAAAGATAATCTTAAATGATCTCAATCTAACATAAATCAAATAAATCCTAAAAGATAAACTAACATCTAGAGAATTTAAAAATTACATTAAACTCCTTCCCATCAAAATATCCCCATGAATCTCATATTTACCTTATCCTCGTGCTGCATCACAAATACACCAAAATAACAAATAAACATGGTAGAAACAAATAAGTACAGAAAAGGAGTCACCTTTTTATCTTGTGCTTCAGGAAGAGCAACCTGCTCCAGACTTTGCTGGAGTTCCACGCGGAATTGTGCGTTTCTAAACATGTACCCAGTCATCATAACACTGTACATGAGTTGTGCAAGATTCTCAGCAACCTAACACAAGTGCAAAGCAAATCTGCTGTATCAGTTGTCATTATTTTATAAATGCCACGCTGAAATTGTAACTGGAGAACAGATAAAAGTTAAAACCCTTTGGAGACAAAGGTGCAATACAATGGAGAAAATAACACTTACCGTGGTAACAGTTACAGAGAAAAACTGTGGAGGCAAAGTACCAATCATATTTGTAACTGTCTGACGCATTGCTTCAACTACCTAAGGAGAAAGCTGATCAATGTTACATTTATAGTGCAATATGTAAGCACCAAAATAGTTACCCTCAACAACTTCACAGTAAAAAGATTGAATCGCATTTCCTATGTGCGAGGATTAATCAAAAATAAACATTAGTAGTAAAGACGATTTCCTAGTTAATTCCATCCATTAGAAGAATACAGAAATATCTAAAGAAGGTTGCAACAGTGTGGAAAGATCTCAAACCTGTGGAGGTGCCCTTTTAATAAACAACTCCATAAATTCTGGCTGCACATTTTGCACGTATTCTAACAAAATCTCCTTCCTGTTTTTCGGCTGTTAATTTCCGGGCAAAAAAAAAACCGAGATCAGAAATTTGTATTGAATTTGAACAACATATAGACTAAATCAGTTGCTGCCAAACTTCGCACCAGATCCCTCAAAATACATTTATACACCTCAGATTGAAGAATTCCTACATCAATTAGAGCAGTATGAGAATTGAGGATTTTTTTTTTTTTTTTTTTTTTTGGAACACGAGAGGGCTTAGGATTTGGACCTAGGATTTCTTATCCAGCGCCATTAACCTTGGTAGTGTTTTACAACTAGACCAATGTCTCAGTACTAGCGGTGTACATGAGCCAAGTCAAGCCTCAACTCATTACGCTCGAGGCTTCGCACGTCTACATTTAGCTCGGCTCGAAACTCATCGACCCTAAAAACTTCAAGCTCAAACTCAACTTGTCATGGACTCGAGTTTGGCCTGGTTGAATTGAGCTCAAACCCAAGTTGGCAAGTTTTATTTAAGCTCGATCCATCCTCGTTTGGGCTTATTTAGGCTCAACCTCAGCTTATTTAGTCACAAAATAGGCTCGATTGGTCCTATATAAGAAAATAAATTATATTAAAATAGGCTCATTCGTGCCTGTTTAAGCTAGTGAACCTAATAGGTCAAACTTCACTAGGCTTGGGCTTGACTCGGTAAGCTAATTGAGGGCTCAGCTTGACTTAAGCTCGAAACGAGCCAACTTTTCACGAGTTGCTGACGAGGGCGTGCAAGCCAGCTCAACTCATTTAATAGTACCCTAACATGGAATCAATAATTCCAATTTCCACTCACTAGCTGACAACAATCCTATTGCAATTCAAGCGAACACAAATTGAACAAATAAGAATACAAAGGCAATACAAGAGAGAGAGATGAGAGAAGACCAAAGAGCCATTCGGAGGTTTAACATCTCCATTAACATTACTACGGTTGTCACTCTCATTATTCTCGCCGTTGTTGCTGTCAGGTGATTGATTACACAAAACACGAAATCTCGCAGCCAAACGCACTCCGCTGTGTTCTCTCCTTGGAAATCTCACTGAGAATCGCGAAAATTGAGGACGAGATGACACAAGAACAGGCGAATGAGAGGCAGATTGTGACACTGAGAATGGTCTCACCGTTACCAAAGACATCTCAAAAGTTTATCAATTGGCACGAAGAATCAAAGGATATGTATACTCTTCTCTAGCGCGCTCGCGATTTCTTCCCCCCCTCTCTCTCTCTCTCCTCGGAAACCCTAATCCGCCATTAACGTGAAGCAAGTTTTAATGGAGTGAGAGCGCAGAAAGGAATACAGTGGAAAAGAAAAAAGAAAAAGTGTGGCAGTGTCACCACTGCACGAAGACCTTTTCAATTTTTGTGTCTTCGCTCTTACCAGATAAACGATTTTCTTAACGTTGGAGCCGTAACATTTTCTAACGAGGAATGCCGTTATTCGATTAATTTTGGTTCATATAAAAATTCATATATTACAAGAGTTAATTAAATCAGAAGTTTTTTTTGAGAGAGATTTAAAGTGAGAATTAAACTTTAAATCTCTTGGTCTAAATTAACACTCTATCCTCCTACTTTTCTTCTACTACTAAGGCAAGGCTCTAGAAAAATTAAAAACAAACAGATGGATACTATTTAAAATCTTATATTTTAAAAATGGATAATCTAACTCTAAATAAACATACTAGAAAAATTAAAAACAAATAGATGAATACTATTTAAGCTTTTGTCTTTTTTATTGTACGAGAACATCCACACTAAACATCTTAGTTTTTGTGTTATATATGTATTACGAATGATAAAAAATGGTTAAAATTTAAATAAGAAGTCAAATATTAAAAATTTGTAGTTCGCACTAGTGCTAGAATTAAGCTGCTGAGTTTACGACGGTGGTTAGACTATCCATCCACCATGAAGGCATGATAATTTGGGTTCGCAGCCAATTTCTTCCTTTCCCTAAATGTTGGTGGCCCTTCTAAACAAATTACTGGTATAATTGATTTAATCTTGCTTCGAGATTTATTAAATATCTTTAATTAATTAGTTCTAATAATAAGTTAAAAATATACATGCAAAACAAAGAAACTCGTGAACTTGAGCCAAGCTAACAATTCAATTAGTTTATCAAGTTTAGCCTAAGCCTACTTGAGCTCGTATATATGCAAGCCAAAATGAACCAATCCCAATACATTTTACAAACCCGAATGTACATAATAGATCTCAGCGTTATATATATGCTTGTTTAACTCTAACCACTGCAGAAATAAAACTTTAATAACTAATTCATTTTCTTTGTTTGAGGTATTCTTTTCTCCTTTTCTACAAACTAAAGTTTTGAAAGCTGTTGCTACTATAACTTCCCTAACCACAATTTTTCTTGGATATTTCCTCTAAAATGAAATAATAAATTTTACTGATACTAAAACACCAAAAGCGATAAAAAATATTCCACAATAAAAGAACAGATGGTTCCTCTGTTTCTATGGTTACTTATTAAACAGTAAGCAAGTATAAACGCGTCAAACTTAAGCCTAGACAAGCTTACATAGAACTTAAATAAGCATAAACAAAGGAGATTATTTAAGAGTCTATCGAGCCAAATTTGATCATAATCAAGCCAACACTGAGCATTGATGAGTCAAGTTCAAGCTCGTAGTTTCTAGACCCAAAAGAGCCAAGCCAAGAGTTTGACGAGCTCTTGCTGCACATACTTACACCCCCATTTGTCACACCACAACTAATATTCAAATTTTTCCTCAACTTACGAATGTCATCCAATACAGAGCCATTTACTCAATTGGTGCCTAATATTTATATAAAATATAAGTTCTGCCGTAAACAAAGACACGGAAGAATGACAAGCGTATAATGTTTCATAAAGACATAAGAATGACATGTTTTAAGAAAGAGAGAGGAATATCAGTCGGTAGCTGGTTTTTTTTTTTTTTTTGGTTCATAAAGGCCTGAAGGCGACACTATCTATTACGATCATTAACTAGAACATACAAGACTAAAAGGCGGGCGGTACATCCGCCCAGTCATGAGTTCAAATACTTCTTACAAAAAGCTAACAAGAACGCCCTCAAAACGAAATGATACATACAATTTCTGACAAAAAAAAAAAAGCACAGTAAATTTCTGACATCCCCCCTCAGCTTTACAATGTGCAGGTTACATAAACACCTTGTTCTTTTTCCGAAACATGTTTGCATGTTTCCCTCATCATATATTTGTAAAACACGATGCGCATCTTGCTAATTTTCCTAATATAAATATCATCCGAAAGCATTTTGACCTATTAACCAGCGAAACAAAGTCACCCAAGTCATGATTAGATGCCTTATTGAGGGCTCCAGTCTAAAACCAATCTCAAGTAGCTCTCCACTGATAAGAGCACACTGAACCTATTTGGCCAAGTTGCGAAAAAACTGTCCTTTTTTCAGAAGTACTTCTGTAAAAAGCGTCGGCAATGGATATATTTGTCAGTACCCTATATTATTTAGGATTTCCACACCACCGTGTGATCAGAAGCAACTAATAATTTCTCCCACTAAGTTCATAACGCACCTCTTTTCCACGTACCATAGGTGCTCGCTACTCTTGTCGCCCAAGGGCTCTGACTCGGAACCCAAGAAATCGAAGACCCGAGCATAACACACCATCTCAAATTCAAAAGAGCAGCAGCAACGGTCTCTTCACACCCCTTGAAAATCTTCATAATTCTCAACTCTGCTTCATCGTCTTCAGCGAGGATGAGCTCTTCGAACTCCTCTCTCTTTTCAAGAAGATAATTGTCGTCTTCTGAGATCATTCGCATGCTCATAACTTGTAGGGCTTCCATGGCCGTGGTCAACAATCCATGATCTATATATGCGGAGAATACATAACTGCAGGTAGAAGGATCTGGTTGGATTCTCTCTTGGTGCATCTTCTCAATAAGAAGCTCAGTAATGTCTATTCTCCCCTGGTAGAATGATTTTCACGGTGTTAAGAGTGACCAAAAGAGGGGGAAAAACAACATTATGGCCAAATGGAGCATAGAGAAGTACATGAACTCCGCAGTCATGTTAGGCAGATGCACTTGCTGCGAACAAGAAATCACGTCGCAGTAGCAATGACGACTAAAGGGTATATATGAGCCAAGCCAAGCCCGAGCTCACGAGGCTCGACACTCGTCTCGTCAATACTTAGCTTGGCTCAAAACTCGCTGAACTTTGCTCGACTCAGTTGAGCTCAGACTGAGCTCAACAAGCTCCAATCTAAACTCGAATTATTAGGCTCATTTAAGCTTCATCTAGGCTCATTTGCGTCGTTTAAGCTCGAGCAAGACTTATTAAGGCTCAAACTTGGCCCGTTTAGGCATTACGCAAATAAATTGTTATAAGATAGGCTTATTTAAGGTTTATTTAGGCTTGCAAGCCTTATATGACTTCGAGCTACACTAGGCTCAATCTCATAATGCTAAGCTGAAGGAGCTAGTTTGGCTCTAATAGAGCTCAAAACAAGCCAAGTCTTTCTATCTTTATGACGAGCAGGTTCACAAGCTATTATGAGCGACGACAACAACAGACCCAATGCCTCAAGGGCTCCCGCATAAGCGGGGTCATTTACAAGCTATTACGAGCGACCTAGGCTCATTTACACCCCCAGAGGCGACATAGTGAAGCAGGGTGTCAAGGATGATATGTGCCGGTCGCGGAAGCCGTGTTGGGTTCTTTTAAGGGACTATAAGCTACTTTTAAGAAAATTTTAACATGCGGATACATCATAAATATGTTTTGATAAGATAAAAATTCCATGCCTTGTGGAGGACATTATACAAATACCCTCGCATAAAGGCCAATGGCAAAATGGGTAGCTTAAAAATCAGTCCAGAACAGCCATTACGTTATGAAACAACCTTTATTTGATTCCATAACTACGAGATGATGTCTTCATATAGTTGTATGTTTGATGCAAAAGTTCAAGTAGGACCTCGTAAAACATGGTTCCCAAACAAGACTGGTCCTAAGATTTTAGGGGCTAGAAGCAAGTTTCATTGGTGGGCCCTATTTTGATAACTGAGTTGTTCACAGGAGCTAAACACACCTCGGTAGACCACTTTACATTATGATACTAGCTAATATATGGTTCCTTTATATACATGTGTTTATGATGTATTATAAGCAGCTTTTATTCCTCCAACTATGAATAGTGATAAATATAAAAATAAACCGATAACATATCTAATTTTCAAAAGGGACCCTTTAACAAATTGGAGGCACCAAGCAACTGCTTATATTGCTTGGGATCTTGACTAGCCCTATTCCCAAAACGCATGGCAAGTTGCCAATCATATAGGCGGCATTTGACAGCCTATTGTGGTCACTATAGCTCCTAACTACAAGATCGCCAAAAATTGCAGATTCCTTGTCCACGTGGATGAGGATGACAGGGTGGAGGTTGAAAGAATTGCAAGAAATAACAGTATACCTGCAAACATGCTTTCTGAAGGATGGTGTTGAACAACACCACATCGGGTTGATTTCCTTCAAAAATTGCCTTGTCAAGAATGTTCAGCGCTTCATCAAACTCGTCATTTTCCAACAGAATCTATAACCCAACAGAATCTTCATCAATCCTATTGTTTCTTTCATAAGTTCATAATGACCACAAATGCAGAAAAATGTTTTCCTCCACTGAGGGGAAATTGACTTCTCCATAATGAAAGGAGACAACGTTTTCCATCAAAATTTCACATTATATGCCCCGCTTTCAACATCTATCGTGAACCTCACACAACTAAGACTATTTTCTTTAGCTAGAAAGGCAAAAAAAAATAATAATAATAACTGAAAATACTTCTTGAAGAAATTTTTTTTTTGGGTAGAAGGAGCCAGAGCCTAAGTAAGTAATCACCAAAGCTATGAAACTTAGAATCAGGATAAGGATAACTACCTTGGCAAGAGCGGTATAAGTTAACGTCTGAGGATAAAACCCATCACGGATCATCATTGAGAGCAATGCACAAGCGGACTTGAAGCATCTCAAATTGGAACAGCAATCAATCATGATATTATAAGTTGCAGCATCTGGAGAAAAGCCGCATAGTTTCATGTTTCTGAATATTTCTATCGCCATGTAACTCTGCAAGCCGACCAAATGGCTTATGAGCATCAAATGAAAAGTAAACGAGGAATTAGCATAAACTATTAATGTGAACTTTTGCGACTGAAATAGGACACTATTTGCCCAAGCTTCTTTTCTAGAAAAAAAGTATTTCTGGAAAAAATATTTTTTTCAGCTTTTGAGTGTTTTTAGTCTAGAAAGAAGAGTGTACTTAAATAGAAGTTGAAACTAATTTTCTACTTTCAAGTAAAAGCAGAGAAATAATGCTTCTCCTTTGAAGTAGAAGCAGAAAGCTTTTCAGACAAATACACCCCTATTAATAGCACTTGTTACAAAAGTGCCTCTAAAGAAAAAAAAAAGTTTTTTTTCATAACTTGGCTAAACAAGTCCTAAATTTGAGTAAAAGAAGCAAAAAAGGCATTATGCATATAAAACTTGAGAAGGGAAACTTGTTCTGACGAAGGGCATTAATGCGACAGTTAATTATCTAGTGAGATGCCAAACGCTAGTTATTTAGCTTACATGGACGCCTTCAGTTTCCATATTAAGAATATATTTCAAAAATCAAGTAAGATGTAAATATGACGTCCACGCAAGCAACACAATCAGCTCGTCGGCATCCCACTCAGCAAATCAACTCCCAGCTGCCAAATAACTCCCTTTTATTCCATTTCCCAAAACACGCTATCTTTCTAAGATTTTACAAACATATGCTCCATTTGGGAATAGAAAACGTTTTCCTCATATAAAATTTTTCTTCGCAAAATATTTGCAAAAGAAAATATTTTTGCTTAATTTTTTTTTTATCTTTCTAGAGAAAGAAAATGATTTATATGAGGTTCACTTGGCCAAGCTAAAGTTGAAATGTTGAAATGAAGCATATCATGTGAGATTACGAAACTAAAATGTCATGAAGGAAGATGTTTTCCCTTTTCGTTGAGGCGAAGTCAATCTCCCCTCAATAGAGAAGAACGTTTTCCAGATTTGTGATTTTGCTAAGAAGTTATACGAAGAAACAGTAAATTGAGATTGAAAATGTTTTCCGTCAAAACAAACAAAGCCATAGTACGCTTGTTTTTGCCCGAAATTTAGTGTCCTTCTCAAGTGTTAGAGCTCAACTTATTGAAAGGACTCACTTCCTTAGCTTCAACAAGTGAATGCAATACAGTGTTGTAGATCTCTGCTCCAATAGAAGCGTTACTATAAGAGAACTGCCTTTCTGCCGCACGCAAATAATGCATCAGCTCCCTTATCATCCCTTCATTTCCAAGGGCTCTCAGCTTCATTTCCAAAAGAAAGAAAAGCAAAATGTGAGCACAAAAGCCATATCGAACTATAGATACATTATACTACAGAACAGAGGGCCTGTTTCTCCAAGCACTATCAAACGAGTCTCTTTCAAATTTTAAGAGTGTTTGGCGTATAAAGAAAAGTGATTTTAAATAAAAACATTAGGGGTGTTTTTGCTTTTATACAAAAGTAAAAAAAATAGTATTTCTTCTTTAAAGCAAAAGTAGAAGCAAATACTCAATTTTTCAAAAAAAAAACCCATGTTGATGTTTTTTTTCCAAAACTTAAACAATAATGAATTACACAACTATACTTATAAAAAAAGATAATCTCTAAGACAATATTGGATAAAATAAGATAAGATAAATAATAACTCAAACACGAAACTACTTTCCTTAAAAAAAAGATAAAATCGCTATTAAACTAAATAGAACTATGCTGGATCAGGAACATTTCAGGTTTATAAAAGAAAAGAGTAGAGGCGAGCGTAAGTTACCAAATTCATCATTGAAAGCTGACTGTGCTGAATTCCATTCTTCATCATATCCATTTCTATAGCATTTATCCTTTTAGCAACTTCCACCCGTGAGAACATATTGCCCTCTTCATATGGGGCATTTACATTACCGAATAACGAAAATAACAGCTCATATGTCCGGGTATTGGGCTTCACTTTCAACTCCCTCATTTTAGCGAACAACCTGACAGCACGTTCTGGTTGGTCCTACAGAAATTTGAGCAGTAATATCTTAGACTTCCAAAGCTTGGTGATGATCCAATAGGCAATCTTGCAGTAACAAAATACTAACTGCTACATAGCAATACTAGAATAATCGCAATTTTAGAATACAATCGAATGCTCATTTTGGTACAGCAACTAGCACATAAATACAGGATTTAGTATGTACTAGTAAATGAGCCAAGTCAACTCCTCGTAATGGTTGGAAGGCTTGGCTAGTTTCGAGCCTGGCTAGTAAAGCATAACAAATCAAACCTAATCCCAATGAAGCTCGATCTCATAGGTTCAAAGCGAAAATGAGCCTACAATTATTAGCAATAATGCCTAATTAAGCCAATTTCGAGCCTAAATGAGCTGAGCTCAAGTATAAGCAAGTACAAACAAGCCCAAATAAGACGGGTTTAGCTTAAAGCTCGCGGAGCTAAGTTCGAGCTCAACGGAGATGAGACCAAGCCTGTGACGAGTTAAGCTCGAGCTTAAAGTTTCCAAACTTGGGAGCTTTGAGGCTCACTCAGCTCATATACACCCTTGATAACAAAGCAATAATCACTTACCGCTGTATCGCAAGCTGTAAGAAAAGCATTATAAGGATGAACATTAGAACCCTCCAACATCTGATTTAGAAGGGTCTCAGCTAAGTCCAAGTCCAAATTTCTGCTGCAGCCCACAGCAAGGGTTGCGAGAGTGGAATCATAAGGCTTCAAATCTCTCATTTCCATCAATTTGAACTGCATATGTTTAACCAGAAATAAATTTCTGATACAACCAAAATTGAGCAATAAATCTCTTTTCTGTCAATTATAAAGCTTAACAGCAAAGCGACATAAGCAACTCACCACTTCCATGATATCATCAAATTCTCTCTCATCAATGATTGCTCTAACAAAGCCGTCCAATGTGTGGCATGAGGGTTCTAACCCCAGATTTTGCATCTAAACAAAGTTGAATGTTAGTACCTTGATCCGGAAACAAATATATACATACACATGGACTATAAAGGAAACCGGAATTTTATGTAACTAAAAGTCAAATATTGTTCCCGACTGAAGATAGACTTAGTGCTACAACGCAAGAAACATAACTGCAGAATAAGGTGTGTCTATTCAGGAAAAAGAATCATGTTAGCCCTTTCTACCGAATGAAAATTCTGAATTCTGAAGGAACACGTTTCAATACATGATTTCTAAAGCCTAATGTTCCATTTAATTCAACATAAAACATTTTCCTCAAAAAAATATTTTCAATTATAAATATTTTTAGCTAAAGAAAATGGCCTCATTGTATATATTTCTGTGAAATTCGTGCTTGGCCAAGTTGAAGTTGAAGTGAAGCATATGGTGTAGACTACAACAGAAACTATAGAAAATATTTTACCCTTACGTTGGTAATGTCAAATTCCCCTCAATGGAGAAAAACATTTTCTATATTTATGGCGGTTGCTATAAAATTGTGCAAAGAAACAATAGAATTGCGACAGGAAACCTTTTTTGTCAAAACAAACGAAGCCTAATAGATGAATCTATCAATAGGTGAACAGCCAGATATTATCTCACCTGCAAGAGTAATTGCTCCGCTAGTACTGAGTTTCGAGCCTGAGCACATGCATGTATCAGATCATTGAAAGACCACCTTAATACTTTATTAATAAGTACACTCCTGGACACTTTATGTGCATTCAGCACAGGAGCTCTACTTCTCCTATCTTTCGTATCAATATAATCAAAATGCTGGGCAAGAGCTCTTTGAGCTTTAAGTTCTTCACCATCAACAAAGGTTGAATGTAGAGGATGCTCCTTGCTGTTCAAGCTATATGTTTGTAGACTCATCTCATGATTCAAAGGAACAGGAATGTCCAGCTTTGGACAATTCAGTTTGCCCTTGACATCTCTACTTAAAAAGATGCTATCTTTAGAAACCAAAGCAACCATATGTTGCAAGGTCTTATATGCAGATTCAAGATCCTTCAACTTTGAAAAAGACCAAATGAACTTGCGTAGAGCAATAATATTCATGTTGTAGTATTTGACATACTCCTTCCAAATTTCATGAACGGCATATAAATTTTGCTGCCAAACTGCAAGCTGAAAAAAGAAAATTTAGTAGCTAATCATGGGATACCAAAAAATTCATGTCTATTATAAATCTTATATGCAAAGAAACGCAATTCGGTGTTTTGAAGTCAAATTCATGTTTCAAACACATATCAAACTCAACGGAAGCACAATCCAAACAACTGAATCACTTTAATAGGAAAATACTTAATAGATGATTTGTTGGTTAATTATATCACTCCATTCCAAGATTTATTAAATCTTATAGATATGTTGGAGTCAGTTTTCTTGATCATTAATGTTCAAAAAAAATTTCTTGATCATTGGAGTGTTCACTTTCTTGTTTATAGCTCACATTGACTTTGCTTTCATATATTGTGCTATAAATATTTCAATTAATTACATTTCATTAAGTTTTCTTACATATCTAATATGTAGTAATATAAACGCTCCCTCCACGCTTCCAACCCATGACTGACCACTACCCTGTTCCCATGTCCGTTCCCAATCCCTCTTCCACTTTGTGCAACTATGCTCCAAATACCACCACACCCCGTGTTGCCGAGGAGGTGGAATACAAGTCATGATTTCTTCACCGTCATTCTTAAGTGGAAACCATTTAAGTCATCACACCAAGACACCAATAAAGCCAGTGATATAACAATTGTTAAAGAAACAAACTTTACCACCCTAAGCATGTTTGAATTATTATGTTAAGGTAATTTGCAAGAGAAATTTTTGGAGTACGATATTAGGGGAAATTATGATATCAACACTCAATTTATTTTTTTTTTGGCGGGGAAAGGGGTGTTGAAAATTCAATTTACGCAACTGATGCATACATAAAGAAATTATTACCCAATATGCATCCATACACTGGCATAAAACTCAAAAAATGAAACTCTATATTGGCAGATCTAAGACGGGAACTAATGTAGATGTTCTACAAAGAAAAGGGTCAGGAAGGGATGCTTAGATAAACTGAAAGCAGTAAGTCGACACCCCCCTGCCCCCTCAAAAATAAAAAGGACAGTAAGATACAAGCATTCACACGGTGAAATTACACTTTTGCCTTCGGATTACACACCTTGAGAAGTGCAATGTATGTCACTTCATTCTTTCCCGCCATTTGGCGGTCCATCAGTTCCAGACACTGATTGATATGCACCACATTCTTCATCTTCATGCAAGCTGACAAGAAATAATTGTAAAGAGGCAAGATAAAATTGGTTCGATGATGTTCTCCCAAAAATTTGACCAGATTAAACGCCTGAAATCGCAGAAAAAGAAAAATAAAATAGCAATTTATAATAAAAGGCGACAGAAGGGGATACGATGACCAGTATCCTAACAGCAACATTGTTGATGAATACCTCCTCCAAATATCCCCCACTGCAAAGAGAGCGAACCATAAGCAAGTAGCATTGACCGCTCAAATGGATGTTGTTTTCTTCCGAATTTCTCCATATCTCCATGACAAACTGCAAAATGCACTTAGATCTTTATCCGTACTACAAGGTATTATAGGAGGATCAGGCAGTCATCTGACTTGTGTGCATAAAACTGCTATTCCGTGGACTTATAGGAATGCTAGGAGAACAAAATTTGGACATTATATTGTTTGGCTAAACAAATGCACTTCACAGTTCATACAAAATTATTCCTACAAAAAAAGGAAGGACAGAAACACCAATATTGCAAACACATTTGGACAGAAAGGGAACATGCAAATTCAAGATCTGTAGAATGTTATATAGTCAGTGCCTGCTAGACAAGCTCATTATATATTTGAGTTAACATGTTCTTTTTCATAATGATAAGAATGTATAATATTATCTAGATAGGGCTGCGAACATCTAGGGCAGGGGGAAGATGAGCTTCAAAACCCAAATCTTATGCGCAGGGATTGAGTAGCCTAGTCACTATACTGAACCCAACAGTTCATATTTTAGCTTATATAGAGTAACTGCTTACCAATGGATCAGGTGACCTTGCACAGTACTCAAGAATTGAAACAAATTCCCTGGGACTTTGTGAATGATCTCCAATACCAAAATTAGAGAGCAGATGAGACGCTTTGATTCTATCACCTGATCGTAGGGCATTGACAACTTGGGCAGCCAAGGACTTGGGTACTGATTCTCCGCCATAACCAAAATTCAAAAGACCTGCAAAAAGAAGCCACTCAGTGAAAAAGTTCCTTTCTTTCCATTTTCTGGAAATGCAGGTTGAGAATCACATTGGAGTTGCGAGAGAAAAGAGACTAACCAATAAGCCTAGTGAGCTAGGCTACCTAATGCCAATAAATTTTACGGTGAAACCCCACTTAAGCTTGTATGTAGACCTCATATGTGCCAACTCCATCAAAACTAAACCCCAGCGAAACTTCACATATAGGGTGAATAAAAGTGCCAACCTCATTTCATACAAAAAAAGCTGAGCATGGTTCCACTATCCATACATACAAGGAACTTGAAAAGCACAAGAATAATGGTTCCGCATATAACTCACCTTCTGAGGTAAAAACAGTTCGAAAGGTTTCTGCTTTGTGGCCCACGTTATTCCTTTCCTGTATCAACATAATGTCAGGAAGTTCATGTCTCAATTTTATTGTTTCTTTGCATAACTTTATAACAAGAACCATAGATATGGAAATTGTTTTCCTCCATTGAAGGGAAATCAACTTCCCCTCAATGAAAGGAGAAAACATTTTCCTTCATGAATAGAAAACTTTCCCATCATAATTTCATGTGATACATTTCATTGCAACATTAGCTTGGTTAAGTATGAACCTCATACACATTTATTAAATAAAAGGACAAAAACTTCTAGTGTCGTTATTGTAATGACAAAAAATGTTTTAGTAATGATGTGATTTTTAGTAAATAACAATAAAAAAACAACAACAATAAACCAGTGCCTCAAAGAGGTTCCCGTCGGAGCAAAGTCTGGGGACGGTAAGATGTATGCAGCCTTACCCCTACAGGGTACTACCCTATAGAGAAGCTATTTTCAAAGGGCTCTCAACCTTAAAAAGAACCCTACTCCGTCAAATAAAAACAAACATGTCTAAAACAAACAAACAGGTGAATAACAATTACAAAATTTCACGAAATGGATACGGCATTAACAATATATCGCTAGCAATAATATTACCCAAAATTTTTAAGAAAAAATTATTTGCAATTGAAAATATTTGGTGAATGAGCTCCTTAGGGTTCAATGGAGCCTAAAATTAGGGCAAATTCCAACTGAAAAGAGCGTACTTTATAGCACTCAAAGCGCACACTCACCCCTCGCTTGGAAAACAGCAGGAATGCAGAACGCAGAGGGCATTTCAATCTGCAAATCCAAAAACAACTTAGAACAACATGCAGCAATGTAAATTGCAGGAGACAAATCGAAGAATTCAGAAGAGAGAGAGAGAGAGAGAGAGAGAGAGATGCTCACGTGGATCTATGCATCAAAACTTCTCCCAAATATGTCACCACAACACTTAGAAACAAGGAAGTAGACACCTCGCGAAGCTGTGGACTTTCAACGAGCAGTTCGTGTGCAAATGAGCCAATTACCGATTAACATTTGCAATGTCGAAGCCGGCGCCAGTGGTGAATTTGGCGGCGCCGGCGGTGGTGAATTTGGCGGGGCCGGCGGTGGCGCCGGCGAGGGGACTGATTTTGTGTGAGGAAGAGTACGAGCAGGAGGAAGAAATGGAGATTGGAGATCTCGGGTGGGCGTTTCAACGAATACGATTTGGTATTAATTTTGTTTTCCTTAACTAATTGATTGGGACTATAATTTATAAACAAATTCTTTTAAAAATTAATTGTATTATTATAAAATTTAATTCTATGACTATATTTGGCTATAATTATTAATTGTTAGCATTTACCTGTTAATTATTAGCTTGTTGATAGCTATTATCTGATAGGTAATATTTTTTTATAAATTAAGATGAAAAAGAGCGATTAAATGATAAATAGAATTTGATTACATATTAAAAGCTAGCTGTTTTTCAAAAGTTAAACATTATGAAAAACGCTGTCACGATCCTCGACCGTGACCTTGTCCTAACCTCATCATGACAACACACCGAGATGCGTAATTTAGTATTTTAATTATAATTATTTTTATGTTTTAATTTTAACCGAAATATTCTAGAATGCTTTAGAAGCTTCTTGAATAATATTAACGCGTAATAAATAGCTAAATAGTAATATTTACTTAGGATAATATCTAAACTCATATGACAAGTCAAACTCCTTAGGGAATACTCAAGGGGGCACGGTTGTCCAAGAGGTATATCCCTTGGGAGAATACAAAAACACATGACAAAATGTATCTAGCCTTGCCTTGACTGGCAAGCTTGGCTGTGGCAATTAATGTGTACGGTTGGGGAGTTGAGGCATTCTAGAGTGCTCTTTTAGGCATTTTATCATGTATTAGCAATCCTATAAATACGGGAGAATTTATGTAATGAGGAATCATTTAACAATGAAATCAAATATCAAAAGTGAAGAGTAATTCTCTTACCTTTTTCTCATTTCCCAACTATTCTAATTTTTTTATCTTATTTAAACTCTAATTCTTTATTTTATCTAAACTCTATCTCAATTTTTCTTTCTCATCTAAACTCTCAAAATCTATCAAATCTCAACCGAGTTTCATCCGGGCTCAAGAAACGACTTTTAGGATTGTGACAAACATTAACAATAAAATTTTTACCAAATAGTGCTACTAGTTATTTGACTAGTCAAAACGTTAAACACTATAAAAAACTGCTTGCAAAATATAGCCTATAACATATTACACTACACGATTTGTGAATTCTAAGATGGATACGGCTTTGAAAAACACTAGAAGATGTGCATTTGAACTTGAGTCGTAGGAATTTTATTGCAAGGTATTCTTCCCCAAATCTTATATGTTTTCAGTGATTAATAACTCGAATGCGTTGTGTGTATTACAACAACAATAGTTTCAGTGCCTCACGAGCTCCCGCAATAAGCAGGGTCTGAGGAGTGGATGTATGTGTACTTATTAGTGAAAGCTTTAGAGTTCAGGTTAAAATAAGTGAGATATATATAACAGTTATGGGGAAATAGTCATTTTTTTAAGGGTTATACGTAAAAAGAACTTATTTCTTAATATAAAGGAAAACATTAAACTCTTCTTTTTTTAATAGGACCCTATTAGTCATCAGTCTCGACACATTTTAAAAGTTGAGAAGTTTCTCTTACTTCAAGATGACATTATAAATTTTTCAAGAGATTTAAACTATTCGCACACATAACTCTTCCCTCCCAGATAAACTTGGGGGTGCAAATAAATCAAACATGCAACTAGTATTTGAAATCGTTTAGGACTTGTTTATATTTGTTTGATGGGCTCAATGGCTTTGTTTGAACATAGGAGCGCACGACTCATTAAACGTTCGTGAATAGTTTGCTAAAGGATCATCAATAGCTCATTAATAACTTCATGTTAGCTCAAAAATCCAACTCAATTAAGGAAGTGCTCAATTCTTTGACATTTGCAAACAATTTGTTAAATACTTGCTAAGAATTCGTTGGTTGATCACTGGGAACTCATTAATGCCTTGATGTTAGCTCTGTAATAGAATGATGATGCTCAGTAGCATCTTGAATAGCTCACTCGATACCAACTCATCGTGAGAGCGAGCTGCATTTAACAACAAACTTGGTTTCTGAGCATATATCACATGGAAATAAAGGTTCTAAAGCCCCATAAAGACTCGACATTGAAATGATTTTAGTGAATGGGTAATTTGTGACCTTTTGATTAATAAGACTCTAATATCTTATCAAGCTTGTTATATATTTTCTTCATCGAGGGGAAAGTCAATTTTCTCTCAATAAAAGTACACATTTTCTATAAATATAATTGTTGCTGTAAATTTATGCAACGAAGCAATAAAATTGAAATGGAAAATATTTTTTTTATCGAAACAAACAGAAGCATTGGAAATCACTTGGTAATTGAAGATTACAAGCACCCTATCCTTATGCATTCATAACAGGGAACAAAGGTACAAAAGAAATGTTGGCAAAAAGCTCGAATCTAATACAACACGACTCCATTAAGACGTAACAAAGTTGTTATATTTTCTCATGTTTCAAGGAAAACAAGAATTTGACATGATTATCTATTGAAACTACACAATTTCTTAGCATCGACTGAAACGTGAATAATATACATGCTCATTTCATATTTTATGCTTAAATTATACTCATATAACATAACAGAAGATAATATTAAAATTCATAATCTCTTGGATTGAGTCCAAGAAACCAAAATGTCCCAAAGGCCTAAGATACTGAAAACAACTCGAGAACAGGTTTATGCCCATTTTAAAGAAAAACCAAGTTTTTTTCTGTCCATCTAATATAAGATTTTTATCAGACTCATATGTGAAGTTCTTAAACTCATATATTCTAAGAAAAACGTGAAACTGACACAGAAACTCCATGACCCAACTCATTTACATCCTGAAGTCAAACAAAATTTCCAACAGCAGCTGCAGAATTATCTATTTTTCATTGGAATAAACCAACCATTTTCAGAAACACAAAGAATCCCAATGTCCACCATCAATGGACACCCACTACATAACTGCATTAAACCACCAAAACCAAACCGAAAAATGAACCAAATTCACATACCATGTAGTTCAACATATCACCCTAACATTCAAGTTCAAGTCCTTCACTTTCTCCTACCTCTTCCAGTCTTTGTCTCCCCGGACTTCTCCACCGCCATCGGCACTGGCAATGGTGGTTTCCGGCTTCTCAGAGCGTACCGTGGGTGCTCGCTACGATCCATGTAAGTAACTGCCATTGATTTCTTGGCACTCTCAAACTTCTTCTTGCTTGCATCTTTTCTCTTTGTTGACTCAATTTTTACGCCCAAATTGTAAGCGCTCTTCGGTTCAATCACTGGAGTTCCTACCTGTTAAGGATTCCGCACGTGAGTAGGGTCGGTTCTAATAATTTCGGGACCTAAGCAATAGGGCTCCTCATTTATATTAACATTATATCAATAACACAATACTAATACAACAAATTATTAAAAATTTAGTCATCAACTTATTAATAATTAAGACTTTTAAAAACTACAACCCAAAATAAGGGTTGAGGGTTCCAAGTGGTTGTTCGGGTTGCTTGGGGTTATATCCGGCCCCGCATGTAAGTCGAATAAGAATCTCATGTACGAGTTGCGAGAGAAAAGAGATAAATATATAAACATATTGAGTTACTCCACCTAATTTTATGGATGAAGGCCCAAGATTAGTTTTATACTCTTATATGCCCCCTCACACAAATGTCCATTCGGCTTGAAGCATAGATATTACATAGATGCACCTCATACCGTGTTCGTGTGCTTAAATCATGTTCACATTAAAAGTTGGAGCAGTTAAGATTCGAACTCGTGACCTTTTAGTAAACAAGACTCCAATACCATGTCAAAGAACCATATGTCCTAAAAGCTTAAACTTATGGGTTAGGCTTCGACGTAAATCTCATGTATGCTAACTACGTAGGTGGTCGAAATTTAACACTACCTGTTGCTTTCTCCTTAGCTTCTCGTTCCTCCTCGCTGAGTACTCCTCGTAAAATCGGCCTCTTTCGAAAAAGGATCCCGCTGGATTAAACCCTAATTGATCTCCAATTGCTGCGTTGTTCGAGTTAATCGCGCCGAGTTCGTTGTTCACCATCTTCGCTAGTGTGTTTAATTCACGAGAGATCGTGTTGTATACTGGCTTGACTTCTGGTTCCTTTACGCAATTGGCGTAATTCGGCGTCTGATTCTTGGTCAAATAGCCTGTCAAAAAACCGCCAAAATAAAAATTGATTACTAGAACAAGAACCCTAGAAAAATTAGCGAAGAAAACTACGTAGATGACACTATTCATTTTGCTCTGCGAGATGAATTTGATTGATTTCAAAGATTACCAGGAGTAGTTTGAATCAGTGTTGAATTGTTGGGACGAAGAACACGGCGAGGGCGAATTCGCAACGGAGATTTTGCAAGCGGGGGTTTCCGATCAGATTTCATCCTGTTCAAAAGCACACAAATCCATGGATTTTTGATCGAATTGAAGCACTTTTACAAAGAAAATTGAAAGAAAAATCTCACCTTGAACGATTGAAATTAAAATTGCTTGAATCTTGGTCTCAGTTTACTGTTTCTTAGGGTTTTCTGCTTTGCTCTATAAGAACCAGGACAACGGCCGGCGATTTCAAAATTTAAATAGTGCGGAGCGTGTTCAACGGTCAAATCTTTGATCCAACGGTCCAGGAATATTCGGAATTTAATTTATATTAAAGGGGTAGGTAATACTTTCTTAAGGCAATAGAGTAATGGCAAATTTTCATGTATTTATATTTGGAGATACTATTAAATTATGCAAATTATATGATTTTTTATTTTGGGAAATGATTAATTGTGCATTCAATATACATAGGTTACTGATATTGTTATGACAGTTTTTGTTAGTGTCAGAACAATTTCAACATAATAAAATCACAAAAGTCTTTGTTATTGTCCCGATATTAATAAAAAATGTCATGATAATATCACTACCCTTGTATATGTATCAATTGTGTTAAAACAATGTATACATATCAATAAAATAATATTTAGTGTATCGAACGCCAATTGATTTAGGATAAAACTTTACGTGAGCTGATATGTGGACCTCCTACGACTTTGTGGATTGGGCCTATGGCCCAGTGAAATGGTATCAAAGTACGTGGATGATCTTAGACACTTGTTTGACATATTAAGTCATCGAAAAGAGGGATATATTTGGATTTCATATATCAATGGTCTCTCCAATAAATGATAGATATATACAAAACAAATATGCTTATAAAATACATCATTTGATATAACATATATTGATTATGTATTTGATAAAACATTATTAATACTAGATTAACAATATTCTGGGGAGTTATTATTAACATGATAAAAATTATTATTACCAAAGTAATAATGTGATTTACAAACAATGAGAGTTATAAAATTACCATAAAAATTATAATTTTATTCTAGTAATAATAATTATGTCCAGACATTTATTATTTTCCTTTAAAAAACATGTGTTTGACTCTTGGTGTGAATGGTCGGGCTAAGTGCATGCCTATCAAACTGTCAAAATCGGATGAATAAGGAGGTGAATGCACACAAATTATATAAATTCATTGATTTATGTACGTGATAAAATATATTAAATTACAGAATTATATTTATATTTGTATAATTTTTGAATATTTTTGCCGTTACAAAAAAAATGACTTTTTATTACATACTTAAATTATAGAATGTTTTTATAAGAGGTTTGTTAATAAAGAGAGTTAAGTTCGACCTTTTATTATCCATTGTTTAAGTTATTGCTCTAGTTGATTTCTTTTCCCTTTTTTAGCGTGAGGGAGATATTTGTAAGATATGTACGTAAATTTACGACTATACTTAACCATCACTTGGTAAGCAAATTAGGAGTTGAGAGTAGGTATTATACTTCCGTCTCGGCCTTAACGCTTGGCATATTGTGCTTGCTCCGAAAGGGACTCTGGCAACCTTGCCCTTCTCGTTTGCTACTATCTAGTTGACTACCTGCCTGGCCTTTCCTAGAACATTCTTTCGTATAGAATATACTTCGATAACTCAAAATGCACCATACTCGAGCATTTGAGATAGGCATATAACTATCATGCCTTTTTCAATCCCTTTTCTCAAATATTATATCCCTTTGAAGCATTTTAAAATCGATTGCTCATTCACCAATCATAACTTCACCACAAAGTGCATTCTCCCACATAAAAAAAATGAAATAGAATTTGTTAACAATTCCACGTATAAGTTCAGTAAAAATCCTACATTCACATCGTGAGAAATAAGAGTACAACATACAAACGTAGACCTCGTGTGTGCCAATTCCGTGAGTCGGGTGATATTTCGCAAAATTGCAAAATCAAAACTCAAGGAGTTATTCCATCTGCCAACTAATTGTCTTTAGAATGCAACATCACTTCAATTTGGGGAGCGAAGACACGTGTGCCATAGAACAAAAAGTGGAGACATTCATTCTTAGATTTCATTCTTCTTACATTACAAGGAACACTATACTATGTGCATCACTGACAAGATCATCAGTTCATCATCATCACTAAGAGCTTGTTTTACAGCGTTTTTTATTTGTAATTTCGGGTTTCTAAAAACTAAAAATTATATTTTGAAAACGACTTTTTCTTTAGTTTCCTGTTTTCACTTTCCGCCTGAACTAGGAACCATCTAAAAACGAGAAACCGCAAAAAGAAAAAATCGTTTTCAAGCTATGGTTTTTAGTTTCTAGACCAAACAAGTCCGGTCTGTTCGGTATGGTTCTCCTTTTCTAGGTTTTTTTTATTTTTGAAGAAACTAAAAACTAGGTTTTGAAGCCCAACTTTTTATGATTTTTCATTTTTTATTTATTTTTTTCCACAGTTAAGTGAAAATGGAAAGCAAGAAATAAAGGTCTTCATTTTTTATCATTAGAAATAATGGGTTTTCAAAACCTAGATTTTAGTTTCTCGAAACCAAAAAAGTCCAAACAGAAAACGATACCAAACAAGCCCATTTTAACATTATGATTCATAGCAGCACCTCCCTTGCCCACACAGGTAGCTCAATGAAAGTAACCATAAAGTTCAAGGAAGCAAATGCAAAATTTGAAGGTGAAATCAGTGGTGGGCTCTGTCATCACCACCCTGAAGTATCTGAACGGCAGCAGTGCATGGGGCCCTGTCACTGGCCACGACGCAAACTGCCCCGGCTTGCATATAGTTTGATTGTCCTCGTGCACTCTCAAGGTGGTCCATGTCTTTCCATCCAGAGAACCCTGAAATGTTGAAACCCCGAACATTATGAAAAAGCCTCACTTATGCTTGTTCAGAAACAAAGATTTGTGGCGGTAATAGAGGGCCCAGTAGACCCATCTGTTAGCTCTAGGGTCAAGGAACTTCGCCTATATATACGAAAGTATCTAATTGATCTAGATTGTACACTATCAAAGTAACCAGATGTTCAAAAAGCTTAAGTTAATGAATAATGGATGTCCAGGAATGTTTAAATACTCAAACATGTCTCTTTACGCAAATGCTTATTGGACTTGAAGCGTGGATAATATACTTGTTCTCTCACATTGTGTGCTTGAAAAATATTAACATTTAAAGTGGAACTATTGAGATTTGAACTTGTGACATATCGGTTGGCGAGACTTTGATATCTTATCAAAAAGCAAACTATCCAGGAGTAGTTTTATACTCTTAACATCCTCCTTTTAAATGTCTTAGTGAATTGCGCTCCTTCATCCGCCAGTGGTTTTACCCTCTAGTGTTTTTACCCCCAATTCGAGGGTCTACATATAAATCTATGCGCTGTTATTTCCTCTTTCTCTCTTTCCTTCGCAATTTCTTTCAAATTTTTTCCTTCACATCTTAAATTGAACCCAATTTTTGGATATTGTCCCTAACATTGGATACGAAGTAAAGGGTATCCATGTATAGCAACGATAATAATCTATTTGTCATGCTAGGGTGTTTTTTGCGCTTGTTTTACCTGAAAACTCCAGTGTCTGGGGAAGGCTCGGGATCCATCTTGCCTCAGGGTGTAGTAGTTGCACATGAGCTGCATCAATCAAAGACATATTTAGTTAAGAGAATTGGCTAAGGATACAAAAATGACATATCTTCCAACGGTTCATAAAGAGCACTATTAATTAGTCAACAAAATCTCTCCAAGTATGAACCTACAACTTGAACCAAGATTTTCATCCAAAAGCTATAACTAGCCAGTTACTCATTTTTGAGCTAAAATATATGATACAAGACTAGCTTATCTGTTTTATTACCCTATTTGAAGCAATTAACAATATCATGGATTCATAATAATATAATTTCACATGGTTTAAGTAAATTTCTGCTACCAGCTCTTCTGTTGCTCTACATACCATTATGTAATCATCATCACACCATAGAAAAGAAATAAGCAGGACCATCAAGATCCCCAGCAAGTATGGGGCCCTTTGTTGTTAAAGGCTCTCCGTTCGAAAATTAGTAATGTTATCAGATTGCTTCTATCATATCATCATTCATAACTAGAGAACTAACAACCTATATGATATGTAATGCATTATAATCGCATATGTACATACATATAGCCTTTTGAGATTCCATTACATAATGGCCTACATTTGAAACTGCTTTTCTTTCTTTCTTTTTTTTGGGGTTTTTTTTTTTTTTTGGGGGGGGGGGGGGGGGGGGGGGGGGTGTGTTGGGGGAAATAAAGATCTAAATCAAACCTGATGATCTTCACCAAGGTCAACCATCCACCATGAACAGTTCTTCCCATCCTCCAATCGAGGCCCGACAAAAGATGTCCCCTAAAAGGCAACAAAAATTTCGGTTGGATCGAAAGCAGCTCAATTACAGAAGACGAGATATTGCAGAATAACACGTTAGGATTATTTAGCTACTATGTCTATAGAAGCAATTGGGAAATATTCAAGTACCTATTACCATTAGTGTTATACAATGAAGTGGAGAAGCATTCCTGACCATTCATCTAACGACTTAAACTATTGTGATAGTTGGTTTCTTCATTCCCCATAAATCCATGGGTCTTTAGCTCAAGTCCAACAATTCCTACTCTTTCTATTACTTAAGGGTTTGTTTGGTATCATTTTCTGTACTTTTTAGTTTCGTTTTAGAAACTAAAGACCTAAAAAACAGAAGCCAAAGAAAACTATTTCCAAAATTTGGCCTTTAGTTTCTCACAAACCGAAAACTGGAAAGCACTAAATGAAACGAACATGTGCATTATTCACGCACTTCAAGCCCAATACACATTCATGCGAATGACATGTTTATAAAATCATTCTTCAACCTTTACCTAACAGCTTTAACTTTTCGAAAAGTTGTTTCATCGATATGCTTCTGTACCTGATAGGTCCTAGATGCCAGAACCTTGGGGTCTGTAAATCTTGATATTGGGCTGCTAGTAGTCACAGCGACTCTCTACAAATGCAACCCAGTGCGATGAAAGTCAGCATCAATCAATGTCAACAACTATTAAAGAAACAAAGAAGCATGTTTGGTCAAGCTTCTTATATGGAAAAAAAGTGTTTTTAAATCGGAAAAGGCCTTTTTTTTTTTTCTCTAGATTTTAAGGATGGTTAGCCTATAAAAAAAATTGTATATAGAAGCAGAAGTTTTTCCCCACAACTAATCAAAAACAGAAAAATAGTGCTTCTACCTTAAGCAAAAACTAAAAGTTTTTTGGACAAAAAATACCCTTTTTAAGAAAGTGCTTAAAAAAACAGTTTTTCCAAACTTAACAGGCATTAAGACTCACCTTGGAGAGCACGGGATTCACCCATGGGTGTTCCCCATATGATGTGCCAGCAAAGTACAGAACGCCATTGCTGTCGCCATCGCATATGTATTGCAGCTCCTTGAAACTAGATCTTCTGTGATGAAATCTCGGGCTAGAAAATATAAAATTAAGTCACCAATTGATCTTTCATCAACAATTATCAGGAACTCGACATTAAAGAAATATGATTCGTACACTCTACCATGAATTTTTCAAAAGAAATATTGCAACTAACTGAAGGCTCTAGTTTTTTAGGTGAAAATATTTCCCTTATGAAAGCTTTTTATTCACAAAATATTTTTAGTTTATAAATTTTTGCCCTTCTAGCTAAAGCTTAAAGAAAATGGTTCCATTTTATAAATTTGTATGAGATCTATGCTTAACCAAGTTATGGTTGAAGTGATGCGAAAATTTTTCCCTCTATAAAGGAAAATATTTTCCCCGTTTGTTAACAGGAAATCAATTTCCCCCCAATAAATAGAGCTAGATATTAGAGTGTTAATTAATTAATCTACATATAGAAACTTACTTGTGATCAAGCTCGGTCCTTACTCCCAGTTCTAAATAATCAATAGCCTCCCTCACCTGTTTGAGAAAGAGAAAGTTGTAAGAGCAGAAACATGGCTCTTTGTTGAGAACTCTATGCGCAAGTTTAGTAATAGAAGTTCAAAACTGGGACTTTGACAAAGAAGGGATCTGCACATAAGCCTATCGAGGTAACCCAACTAATGTCAATTTGGTATGGGATGGAACTTCACTTAAGCTTGTATATAACGGTCACGCGTCAACTCCTAGTCAAATTTCCCGGGGTATAAGAGTAAGTTGGCAATTCTCTGATGGTGGATCCAACGTGGAAGATTATATGCCAAGGGAGTGTTGTGGACTCCACAGATAAGTCGAATGACAGTCCCACGTCAAAGTTATGAAATATGAGAGATCAATATATAAGCCTAATGAGCTCCCAATCGAATATCAATTACTGGAATGAAATTTTACTTGGGTTTATATGTCAACCCCACATGCCAACTTCTTAAATCATTTGACAAGGGACTGAAAATCTCAAGATCTTTGTATTGGGGAATGTTCAATATATCTGCATCTATATCTGTTTATCTGTATATATATCCACGAGACAATTGATACATAAAAGAGCTACACTTACAAGCTGAGCAAAAGCTGGAATAGATGTCATAAGGCTGGTCTTCTCCAACTGTAAAACAAATAGCAATGGCCAAAACAAATATTACTAACATCACTTATGTGTTGTGAGCAATTTAAAACCTAGCATCATATTGAGAGCATGGCTACCTTTTTCAGCAAATCGAAGGGCATTAGAGGGAACCGGACAAACGGGAGGAGCTCATTAACGGACTTGAGCCTGCCCCCGAAGAGACTTCTAGGAGTTGAATGTTTCAATAGCTCATCCAGAACATCCCACCCATGCGCTTCCTGTGCTTGCAAACCCCATAACAAAATTGCATTGAGAACCCTCTCTTCCGATGTCACTGTCAAATCTGGATGCTGCAAAACACCCAGTGTCGTGTTGTAACCAATGACTATAATTTTGTAGACAAACAAGCCAGCCAATTTGTGATGCCCTAGTATTCTCGGGAAATTGTGGAAATGGTCGATGAAATCTTTTAGGAGCTAAGGATGCTAAATATGGATGGTGCGCCAAGTTTTGGACACTGACAGGAAATTTGACAATGCCCAAGAATCCAGAACCTAACTTTGTGTTATCTGTTTGGCTAAGCTTTTTTCTGGAAAAAAATTGCTTTTTTCTAGAAAACCCATTTTCATAATTTAAGAGTTTGGCCTACAAAGAAAAGATTTTAAATAGAAGTCTCCTTTAAAGCAAAAGTAGAAGCAAACACTAAAGATTTTTCAAATAGAAATACAAATGCTTCTGCAAAAGTCCTTCTAGAAAAAAAAAAAAAAAAAAAAAAGTTCTTATACAGTTTGACCAAACAAGCTATAAGCCTTTTCTTTGTCCACCAGGTGGGTTAACAACATGGATCAAAGTGTGCCATAATTTTCTACTATGAATCAGATCTTCATTAAGCATTAATGAAACACGGTATTTTTTATGCAAACGACGTCTGCTTTTGGATTTCTTCTCCCACTTTTGACAATAATAGCTCCCATCACATGAAGGAGATATGCTCCAGTACATTTCTCACAGGTAAAGCAAGACTACCCAATCAGTAATACTAAGAATTGACAGAACTTCGTTTCTTGAGCTACCATATCCATCTTTCCCCAAGTTCATATTTAGTATCTGACCTATCTTACTGATTCTAGGCAACAGTAACAAGCTATCAAGACGAGTCTTTAAGCACCCTAATCCTAAGTCTGCTGTCAAATCAAAGTACACTGAAGAATAAGAACCCACCTGAAGAATACTCCTAAGAGTTGCCTCATCTAACAAGATAAAGTCCATGCTTGCAGTGGTACAATAATCAAAGTGTGTTGAGAATTTCCTCTTGCATGACTCCTCGATAACTTTACATGACTCAACTGACGAAACAACTTGTAGTATTGAACACACTGAGTCCTGCAATAAATTTTAAGGATTAGCTTTACAAGCAACAACCTACTTCGCCAAAAATTCTGCTTCCGCGTCCATTAAACTTGTCATAATAGAAAAATGCGTGTTGTATGACCTGCTTCCATTAGAGAAGTCCATCCTGCATATAATGTGTAGGTAGATGTATTAATATCTAATAATTCATTATCAGAAATCCGATTTCTTCTTTTTTTTTTTTTTTTTTTTTTTCAAGAAGCCCGAGGCTGCAAGTCACTTCTTCGCTCTTACTTCTTGGCATACAAGTAAAAAACTTTGTGACGATTAGCAAACACAGTTTACAGTTTTATTATAGATACTGTAAGAGAAAGGATTTTGCAAACTACCTCAGAAAGGCATTCCAAGAGAATTTTGCTGCATTCTTGTTGAAGAAGCGTAACACCAAATTGGTCTGCCAATAGAAGAAGTTGTAGTAGCAAGGTCCCGTCATAATTTATACGTTCTATATTCAGTTCCCCGGTGTACATGAACTCAATCATAGCCTTGAAAGCATCTGGGTTCACCTCTCTCAACCAAACCTCTCCAGAAGCACTCTCACTCATTCCGTTCGTGAACATCTGGCAACAGAGAGCGTAGTCTTAAGCAACTCATATGGCTAAAAACAGAAGAAACCAGCCATAAGTTCTCCTAATAAAGACCATATCCGCAACAAGAATGAGTGGTTAGGTTCAGTGTAGTGGTTTAGACTACCCACCCCCAAGCATGAAGTGTTGGGTAATGCTAGTGCCCTTACTTAGGGCAATATTGTACTTTCTTATCAATGTAAAAATAAAAAATAAAAAAATAATCCGCAAGAAGAATGTCTGAACTGACATATTATTGAATCGGATACCTTCAGCTTCTAGACACCATTCACATCTAAACCATAGGTTTGTTTCCTTTTCCTTATACTGTAGAGAAACTGTCCATGTAAGCATGTAACAGACTGCAAGATGATTTATTCTTCTTAAACAGATTGAAGTTATCTTAATTAATTAAAATATTAATATGGAACCACAGAAAGGGGATTGACAAAATGACTGCTATCTATGGGTCTACGATATGATTCTGTTTTCATAAGACTTAGAGATGTCGTACAGCTTACATGTGTATATGAGCACAGCCAAGCTGGGCTCGTCGGGCTCGATGCTCGGCTCGACCCAATAACATTTAGCTTGGTTCGTTATAGACTAACTCGTGCTCATCTTAGCTTGGTTAAACTCAAACCAAACTCGTCAAACTCCAAGCTAAGCTCACCTTGTTTAGGCCCGTTTAGGCTCGTGCCCAGCTCATTTAGGCTCAAAATTGGCTCAATTAGACATATGAAGCCCACTAAATTATATAAAGATAGACTCGTTTAGGCTTGGAAGCTTACAAGCTCGTGCTTCACTAGGCTCGAGCTTGACCTTTCAAGCTTTATGATGAGCCAGCTTGGCTCATTACACCCCTAGTACAGCTGAAGCGAAACGGAGAAAGAATTTGTAGCTAGTCTAGCTCACCTTCATAAACGGAATGCTCCATAAGCTGATTATAATTTTATGTACAGAAGCAACGAAACCATAATCCTCTATGTAAACACCAATGTCCGTGTAAAGACCATCTGAGTAGAACTGCTTAAGTCTTTGCACATTCATGAGATGTGCAGAGGGAAAAACCATGGAAAAGACAGATTGAAGAGAGTTTGGATGAGATATCTCCACACCGTTTTCTGAGTCGAACATTCTTTTACTGGTTTTAAGGCGCTCAATATGTTCTTCACACTGCTTCACCAACGGCAAGACTTCAAATTTCTGGCTCAAGTCCCTCAAAGTACCCAGCTGTGTCTCTGGAATCTACATCAACCAAAGAAACACTCAGTGAGATAAAAACCCCAGCTGCTCTAGAAAGTAAAAATTGATACTGACAACAATAACTATACACTATGATGAAATAAGAAATACACAGATTTAACACGAGTCCCAAACAACAAAATAAAATTGTACACCCAAATTAGAGTTTCGGGTGGAAACCCAGTGTAGCACCGCCCTTCCCATCCTAGGTTAACAGTCTCAGCGTCCAAGCACATCGATTCGCTAGCGAGCATAAAGTTTATAAATAAAAGGACTTCATAATTGATTGGCATGAAAACCTCCAACGCCATTATGTGTCAGGTTTTCAGAAAGTCCAGGAATGAGGATTGACATCAATGACATCAGTTCAAAGTGAAAATTACAACTGAATAGAAGAAACAACGGCCAGACATGACAAGTCAAACTCAATAGAATCCTCTAGGCCAAAGATACGATATTAAATCTGATCACTCTAAAAGCACAAGCTGAAGTTGCAGAGCGGTTTACTGAACAGTTTACTTCTCATTCATGCAGCAGTCACCTGCTCCATGGAGCAACAGCGAATGTACAGAAGAACACAAAAGTAGGGATGTACAAGAGCCAAGCTGAGCCCAAGCTCTTAGTCCTGAGGCTCGGCTCCTTAGTTATGCTCGAGCTCGGAAACTTCAAGCTCAAGTTTGGCCTCCCATAGGCTTGTACAAGCTCGTCAACTCGTTATAGTCTCGGACTCGGTTGAGCTCGAACCCAATTCGACAGAATCAAAGCTACGTTCACCTTATTTAGGCTCACTAGAGCTCAACCTAGGCTCGTTTTGGCTCGAGCTGGACTTACTTAGGCTCAACTTGATTTAAATAGGTATATTTAGTTTTAGCCCAATAGATTGTATCAAGATAGGCTCGGTAGGCTCGTTCAAGCTCGCTAACCTAAGAGCTCGAGCTTGGCTGGTAAAGCTAAAGGAGCCGACTCAACTCGGCTCTTTTGAGCAATATGACAAGCTGGCTCGTAAGGGCTCACGAGGCGACTTGGCTAATTTACACCCCTATGCAAAGGACAGGTATAAATGATCCGAAAGTGTGACATTAAATGAAGGGATGTGGAATATACCGTCGTCTGGCCAGTGTATATATACTGAAGCAACGCATGGAGGACAGGATAGCTGAATTCTTGAAGCTGAATGACATCTTCACTTGTAGCACCAAAAGGAAAATTACCAGAAGCTGCCAAGATAAGCTTATGAGCAGGAACAGGCCTGCCTTCCTCTCCAACAAAGAAAAGGACGTTGGAGAGCTCCCAATTCTCTAGAAAATTCTCCAATCCCCACTTCTCATCCTCCACAGACTCATCAATTTCCGGTGCATCCTCCTCATCTCCATCATAAGCGCCACAATCCAATTGTTTCCACAAGGATATGTGGTTCTGGGTTACCGGGAATACGTTGACATTTCTATATCCCACATGCTTATCCCAACTACCAAGCCCGACATACTGAACGTTGCAATTGGGATTCGAATCGTGCCATTGGTACACCAGATTCTGAAATGGGTACCTCCCCTTCCCAATACAGATCAACCCGTCACAGATACTGATCCAGTAGCTCTGAAATTCTGAAGAAGAACAAAGGACAACCCCTTCTACATCAACCTCAGTCTTTCCATTCACCTCAATTCTCAACCTCCGATTCCTATGACTCCCTAGAATCACAGTATAATGTGGGTTACTATCTGTCTTGTAATTGTACCGCTGGCTCCCCACCTGCTCCCGGAAAACTACAGTCACATCATTGTGGGCGGAAGCTTCAAATGCGACACACCCGCGCCCTGCTTCCTTGAATTTTAGCTCCTTTTGCCAAGAACACTCAAAGGGGGCCACAGTTAAGGGCTTTTTCTGCTTCATTTCTACCATTTCCACCATGTCAACCCACCAAAAATCTTCACTTACCTTGCTGATAAAGCTGTTACCTGTACAACATGGAAAAAAGAAGCAATCAATGAAACCATATACCATGTCAGAAAAGCCTATTGCAAAGTCTTACCAAACCTTAGGCCCATCCGTCCCATTGGGTTGGAACATTTAAGGTCTACATATAAGCCCAAATAGAGTACCATCCCAAACCAATTTGGCATTAGGTCCATTAGCTCACTAGGTTTATACGTTGATTCATTTTCTCTCGCAACTTCAACAACGGACATTTTAACTACACTCATATTTGAAATTCCCAACACGTATCACATTGCTCACAACAACAACAACAACAAAAAAAATACAGTGCCATAAGAACTCCAGCCAAAGCAGGGTCGGAGAAGGGTGAGATATATGTAGTCTTACCCCTTTAGGTGCTAACCTAAAGGAACCTGGAGTATCACATTGCTCACCTTTGAGGCAAATACAGAAACATGTAACAGGCACATCATGCACAAACTATGAAATGGATCATAAGTTTTTCTTGCCACTTTCTGTGTTTAGGAACAACATCGGAGCTCGGTATGTATAGCAGATCAACAGACATTGACTACCCCGGAAAGTGCCAGAAGTTCTGAGTCAGACAGAGACATCAGAACCCCACCGTACGGCTCTAACAGTTAAATTAAACGCCCAATTTGCCATCGATCCTACGCCATATTCTTATCCACCAAAATATCTAGCCAACTGGGCATTAGTTAATCGGCTCAAAGATTCTTTACTCATATATAAGAAATTCGTTGTGAATATCATAATTTGATCGGACCCCATCTCATAATTTCACCCAAAAATCACAAAAAAAAGACATAATTTGATCATTTGGGTTACCTGAATCAAATCCAGAATGTGAAATGTATGGAAGAGTCTTTTTCGCTGAGTTGGACTAGCACCAAGACAAAGGGATATTACGAGCAAATGGCACCCCGATAAAAC
This sequence comes from Simmondsia chinensis, assembly GCA_018398585.1. Classification (NCBI taxonomy): domain Eukaryota; kingdom Viridiplantae; phylum Streptophyta; class Magnoliopsida; order Caryophyllales; family Simmondsiaceae; genus Simmondsia; species Simmondsia chinensis. The sequence continues at coordinate 39,070,820 of JAGTTD010000007.1, forward strand.
AAAGCAAGCCCTTGAGAGAGAAAGAGAACTAATTACAATGGGATCATATAGAAAGGCGGTCAATTCAGTACCTAATCATAGGCCAAAAATTGAGTTTAAATCAAGATTAGCAACTTATGTTTAATGTATTAATTTTTAAATTTTATAAAATAATTTTTAGTTTTAAAATCATATATTTAATAAAAATATATAAATTATAGTACAAAATGACATAAAATTTATAATTATTTGTTGGTAATCTATTATCCTCTTGCTATTCTTCCTGTCCCCAACTTGAACCACAGTATTGTTATATTGCTAATGAAGAAAAAGTTATAAAATATGTACATTTTATATCGTTATACATTATTATTTAAAGTATTTAATTAAATAAATATAATTTTTGGATTAAAATATTAGTTATAAAGTTTATAAACTAAAAAATATCTAATATGTAATTTACCACTGTCAAAATAAAATTGTAATTTTTAATATAATTTTATAATTTATATTATTTATAAATTATATTATTATTTTAAGACGAATAATTTTCGATTAGCAATAATAACTTAAAAAAATGAATAAAAAAGAAAAAAAAAATGATGAAAAGGAAAATGGGGCAAGTGTAATGACGAGGGATCGTCGTGGCAGTGGCAGTGAATAGGGGGAATGTGGACGAAGATATTTTGTAGGGAACAAATGCCACGTGGCGCATAACGACGAATATTGGGGATTGGATCTGGCGTGTATCCAGATCAGCTCCAACAACAATCCCCCCCCACCCCCCGGTTTTTCATCTTTGTTTTTGTCTCTGTCCTTTTGCTTCATGCACGGTCAAACTTGACCGACTATTATGATTAACAATGTCTCGGGATCTAACTTAGTGGCAGAAAATGTCGGTAACTAATTACATTATCTAAGTTCGATTCCCGTTAGTAACTTGTGACCTCCCTTTATGGAGAATTTAAAAGAGCTATCCCCTCCCCCTCCGTCTTGATTAGGGGTGTGCAAAAAACGGTTTAAATCGAAATTCGAACCGGATCAAACCGTAAATTGCGGTTTGGTTTGATTAATTTGGTTTATGGTTTAAAAAATTATGTTTTGGTTTTAAAAACTTTGGTTATTAGAATTTACGGTTTAGGTTTGGTTTAAAACCAAACTTAAACCATAAACCATAAACTAAAGAAACTAATGATTATTTATATCACCCAAATTATAACAAGTTATATTAGTGGCAAAAATTTACTTGATAACCCGATAAAAATAATTAGGGTTATTTATACTAAATATTTTTGTACTTTTTTTATCGTGTCAAATTAAGCCTTATACTTTTAATTATGTTAATTTAGTCTCTTTAGAATTTATATTATGTCAATTTAGTCATTTGGTCATATTTAATTTAAGGTAATGATGTAATTTTTAATGATAAAATCATATTAGATGCAAGCAAAATCCACTCGTTGATTCAATTTAACTTAATCTATAACTGAATTACTAAATATTTCATTAACAACTTAACAAAAATTTTAAAAAACTCAATGTTACTGCTGAATTTATCTAAAAATGTTACTATTAAATTTAACAAACTAATTTTATGTATTATTCGTAGTTTTTGTTTATGTAGTATAGAATATAAACATGTTTTATACTATGGATTAGGAAAAGAAGTAAAGTTTTCGTATTTTTAGATGTTTTTGTAGTTAATGATGATTTAAAATTGATCAAATTATGTTTATATTAGTGTTAAAAACAAATTTTCTATTATAATGGTTAAAATTATAAACCGGACCGGACCAGAATATAATTACGGTTTGGTCCGGTTTGGTTTGTAAAACAAAACGGTTTGGTTTTGGTTTGTAAAATTATCAAACCATATTTTTACGATTTGGTCCAGCTCGGTAAGCATAAACCGTCAAACCGGACCGTGTGCACCCCTAGTCTTGACATTACTAAAGGTCTCTAGGAGAATACTCAATGAGAAGGTCTTGTTTCCTGTCTAAATACCATACTCGCCCTAAAGCTTATGCGCCAGGCGAAATACATCACTGGCATACTAGCACCTCGCGTGTGGGAGGTCCAGGGATCATGTGTAACGCCCCCAAACATTATAGCAATTAAGCTCAAACCAAACAAGGCGCTACGGGACCGTACTATAATGAATTCCCACATTATAGTAAGTAGCTCGAAGTTATAATACCTAGTCTAATTTAATTAAACCGAGTATTACACACTTACCCTCTTAAATAAAAGTTTCGTCCTTAAAACTTATATTTTTAATTTAATTAGATAAAGTATTACAGATGTCACCCCCCCGAAATGAAGCTCCCTACCAAAGCCTTCCCATACTCAGCCCCGAGATTTGACAAAGTCCATGAAATGATACCACACGATCAAACTTTAGGTTATAAATGCGCATAGGCATTAGAGTTAAAAGGTGAACTCTTTGAGAAATAATAAAGAAAACACAAGACTTGAATTAGGGCTTCCACCTAGGAACTTGTGCATAAACATCACTAGTTTTGTTTCCGTGCGATGCACGACAGGTATTTATTGGTTAATATATTTTTATATGTATGATTTTTTGCCTTGAAAAAACCCTGGCCCTTTTTTTCCCCCCTGAACTTGCCATAGTATAGTGATAAATACAAAATTCTCAAAGTAGGCCAAATCAGTTATGTAACTTACTGAGTTAAATCGTTAACTAAGTTTTCTTACCTGGCAGATGCTTTTGTGTTCTTTGTTTCTCATGTTTTACTTGTGTAGTTAGAGAAGCAGGAGCTCAAAGCTACTAACAGGTCAAATCTCCTATGTAATGTTGTTGCTTAAAATAGAACTCGTCGTGTATTTGTTGATGAGTGCTGTGTTATGTACATATTATTAATGAATGCCATAAATATGTCATATATGGAATTCACTATTGGATTCTACATATAAACGATAGAATTGGTAATACACACAAAATATTTTAGTGTAAATATGGATGTAGTTTGCTTATATGCAAATATTTTTTACTAAAGTTTAACATATAACATAACATAAAGTAAACCGGGATTTTTTGCTGGCCACAAAGTAAACATAAGGTGGAAGTTGTTACCGTTTAAATAATACGTTCAATGCTGAACGGCTTCTCCACTATTGAAAGGGAATGAAATTTTTTGGACTTTCTTATTAGAGGGTGGGTGGGAGCTTTAGAGAAATTTTGATAAGCATGAAGAATTTAAAAAGTGGATTAATGCTTCTTTTGAGTTTGGTGGTTTTGGAGATTGAGAGACTTTATATAATGTAAGTAGAGATTTGGATAATATATTTTATGAAGATGTTAATGTCAAAACTAATTTTACTATTATTAAAACATTGAAATTGAAATTGATAAAATTGTCTTTCTTTAAATGATATTTTCTCATGTAATTTATATAATTTACTAATTATGATAAACATGTAAGAATGTGAGGATTAAAAAAGGGAAAATAAAAAAAGAAAAAAATCTAAGAATTTGGAATTTGGTAAATATGGGTTTGACTGAAGTACATTAGCTATTGTTTAAGTGCGGAAAAAAAATTGAATTACATTACTTTTATTTGGGTTCAATTAATCTTGAGGGTTGTACATTGTAATGATTGCAATGGTGCTATGCATTAATTATGATACAACCAAGCATTGAATTACATTAAAAATTAGAAATGTAGAATTTATGGACTGTATTTTTATAGTTCAATTCTCGGCATTTTAATTATTAATTCCCAAAAAGGGCTTTAGAAATCATTATGCTTTCAATTGTGTAATCTGCAAATAAATATAGTTTGAGGTTTTTCATTTTTAGAGCCTGTGACTTTTAGTTTGAAGCAAACATTTGAAATTTTAAATAAATATTTTTATATATCCGCACCCGCCTTATACCAGTGTTGGGTACAGAGCCGGTACACCTAACCCATACGCACTACCCGCTCCACTTATAGATACTCACCTGCCAATTCAGTATCAATTCAATATCTTTTAAAATTAACCCTTCAAAATTCAACGTTTCATATTCTAATCATTAAAAATATAGTTCAAGCATTAAAAATTCTCTTTAATTTTTTCATTTTTCTTGGCAAAAGTAAAATAAGAAAAAAAGAAATTAAAAAGATAGGGATAAGTTTGTGAGGATTGAAAAAAAAAGGAAATTAAAATGATAAGGCTAAGTATGTGAGGATACAAAAAAAAGAAAAAAAAAATCTAAAAATTTAGAATTTGGGATTTATATTATATAATTTTTATGTATTTTCTTCTCATCCATTTTAAGTGAGAAGTCATCATTTACTTTAAATGATATTTTTCAGTTCAAATAAATAAAATAAAAGATAAATGGAATATACTCAAAATATAATATTAGCATTTGTATTCAAGTAATTTTAGAGGGTTGTACATTGTAAGGATTTAGATAAGGATGGAGAAGTATGCTTTAAGTTTTAAGTGATCAATTTGAATACTACTATTATAAAGATAAAAATTAGTCCATTGAAATTATGGTTTAATTGAATTGGATTTATTTATTTTAATAATTAGACTATGGGTTTTCTCATGTAATTTATATAATTTACTAATTACGATATCTTAATATAATATTCATTGTGATACAACCAAGCATTGAATTACATTAAAAATTAGAAATATAGAATTTGTGGGCTGTATTTTTTAGTTTGAGGCTTTTTATTTTTAGAACCTGTGACTTTTAGTTTGAAGCAAATATTTAAAAGTTTAAATAAATATTTTTATATATCCGTACCCGCCTTACACCAGTGTAGGGTACAGAGCCGGTACACCTAACCCATAAGCACTACCCGCTCCACTTATAGACACTCACCTACCAATTCAGTATCAATTCAGTATCTTTTAAAATCAACCCTTCAAAATTCAACGTTTTATATTCTAATCATTAAAAATAGAGTTCAAGTATTAAAAATTCTCTTTAATTTGTTCATTTTTCTTGGCAAAAGTAAAATAAGAAAAAAAAGAAATTAAAAAGATAAGGATAAGTTTGTGATGATTAAAAAAAAAATAAAAAGGATAAAGAAAAGTAAGTGGGGATTGAAAAAAAGAAAATAAAAAAAAGAAAAATCTAAAAATTTAGAATTTGGGGTGGGAAGAGTTTTTAGGAGGCTAAAACTTCTCTATATATATATAGTATAGATAGTTCTACTATTAATATATGAGATACCGGAGGTATTGTAGGCAATATTATAAAAGAAAATAAGTATAAATAATCATACATGTTCCATTGTTATTCTTTTGATACGTTGAGATATAGTTGTACTACTTTTAGATTAATCTACAAATCAATACAAAAAAAGCAAAATAAGAAAAAAGGAAAAAAAACAAAATAAGAAAAAGGGATTAGGGTTAAGGGAGCATTTAAAAAAAAAGAAAAAAAAAGTAAAAAACAAGAATTGGGCATTTGGATGCTTTTTAAGGGGGGACAACTCCACAATAAGTATATAGTATAGATCTGTGATAGTTAGAGCGTCTTTTCGTCATTATAAAAGATATATGATCATTTTTTTTAGTTTAAAATATTATAATATATTTAAAATATCTCGTTTGTCTCGTGACCCAGCCCCTCCCTCCCTCCCTCGTATTTTTAACTTGTTATTTGAATTGAATCGAACTATATTTTAGGTTTGGTTTACTTTATAATTTGAAAATTATAATTTGTTTTAGTTAATTTTTGAAATTCCCGTTTATAATTTTGGCTCAATTTAACACTAAACTTGAATCAGAAATCATAAAAAAAAGGACTGAATCATTCTTTTCTTTTAGGGTTTATAATTTAAGTTTGGTTTTAAATCGAGATATCACTCAATAAAATGTTCTCTTTCAATATAGAGAGAAATATTACTTTCTAAAAGATTTATCAATCATCTTAGTCGTGCCTACATACAACGAAATATTTTTACTACACGACTACAACTAAGCTATAACATTTGACCATTTAACCCACGGAAACTAAGTAATATGGGGGTCTTTCAGAAATAGGCTCTTGGATAGCCCCCTATAGGGGTAAGCTGCATACATCTTACCCTTACTCAGGCCTTAGCGAGAGTCTCTTTGAGGCATTGAGTGATAGTAGTTGGAGACTAATATGACAATACTTGACATATGAAAAATATAGAAGGCCTGTATCATTAATGTATAAATTGTTTTTGCATTGAGTAAATAAAAGCCCAAAGAATGATTTTTTTTTTTTTTAATCAAAAAACAATTACGTTGAGAAACTTGTTTTGGTATGTGTTCTTAGGTATGGAGAGCTAAACTCAAGCTCTATTTTTTCCTATTTTCATGTTGCAATCACTCCCTTTTTGGTGTTACAAGAGGGCTTATTTATAAGGTCGTTCACATGTGAGGGGCATGTGAGGTTATTGATGTCCAGTCTTACCCGAGGATTGCTTGGTATTTAGAACCAGAAGTGGGTAGATATCTCATTACTCTTCTTGTGACCTACTTGATTTCTCCAAGTCAAGTCCATATTGTCTCCTTGTGGGAGCAGTGTTAAATTTCTCCTGCCCTCCCCGACCTTTCCCAAGATTGTCTTATTCGTCTTAGCTGTTCTCTTATCACGGATAATCTTTCTAACGTACAACCTCTTTCCTCCAAATCCTAGCTGGCTAACTACCCCATGCTAGTAATTGTATTTAATAAAGTGGTATTCCTATCACAATCTGTTAAGGATTTAATTCTATGTCGCTTTAAGTCGTAAAAGGAAGCTAATAATGTCACCCTTAACTCACCCTACCTCATTGCTAATGAGCTTTGACAATGCAATTGTCCTGATTTGAGTAGCAATTATGCATCTAATATGTATGATTAAAAAACATCGAGTTATAATTAATTTACTTTCATATTTTTTATTCAAGACAAAAAAAGGGTAACAAAACTAGAAAAAGAAATAGAGAAAAACTATTTTATACCTAGCAGATAAGAAAGATAACGAAAAAATTGATAATTCATTAACTCTTACGTTTGCAACAAATATTTCACGTCACGAGTACTAAGATTGTATTCCTATTCTATAGATAAGATACTTTTCTAGAATAAATATCCAACTTTTAAGAACCCTATATCACGTACTAATATTGTGATTTTGAAGCCCCAAATTAAAGGGAACAAATATGAGCCCCCAAAACATAGGATTTTCCAAAATTATCACAAGAATTTCCACACCCCCATTAACCAAAAAAAAAAAAAAAGAACTCAAATTCAATTTGCCTCTCTGGTTAGGGATTTTCTTCATTTTTCTTTTCTGCTCTTTAGCATTTTCATACATTAATTGTCCCCCATCCCTCCTTTTTTTTTTTTTTTTTTTTCTTTTAAAAAAATTAAATCACAAAAATGAATTTCTTTAAATACAACAGAATCCCATTGTTGAATTTTCCTATACCAGTGTTGTTGGGTGAGGGTAAAAATGAAGCAAAGAAAGATATCGACATATCAGACGAGGAAAACTCAGCTTCTTATCCGACCCCAAAAGAGGGAAAGGACATTATTCATGATTTGGAGATTGTGATTGAATCAATTTCTATGATGGGCGATTTCAGAGTAACGCAAAGGAAAGAATGCCAGAGCCTCGTACGGAGAGTAAAAATATTGCTTGTTCTGCTTGATGAGATTAAGGAGCTTAACATTTCAATATCAGACACGGCATTGACTCGTCTCTCTAATCTGAAGAAGGCCCTTTTATCTGCTAAGAAATTGTTGAGAACTTGTACCGAATCAAGCAAGATCTATTTGGTAAAAATTTTGGGGGTTATATTTTTTTAGTATCTTTGTTTCTGCAAAAATTTGTTAGTTGTAACAGAAATTTTATGAACTCTTAATAAATTTTCAGAAAACGCGTTTAAAACACCGGTTACTAAAATTGGTAGGAAAAATTAATTTTTCAGTTTTCTTTATTTGTACCAAAAGTTGGATAATATTGTTCACTTACTTCCAAATTTTCTTTTTAATTGAGGGAGTTCGTTTATTATATTTTTTTTAAATTCTCATATAAAATACTCGAATATATAAACCCGAAATATGAAAATTTGCTATCTTAACACATCTTGATAAGTTTTCCATGTATTCAGGTTTCTTTCTATTGTGATTTTGATTAGGGTACATTGCAATACTAATTTTAGCTATTGAATTTTCGTTATTTGTTGTTTAGTATTCGGTATAATATCAAACAATAGTTTGGTTATTAAATAGTAATGAAAGAGTTTTAATAATAGGTTATTGACATAATACCGTATAGAATATATACTTTAATTTTCCTACATGATTTTTTCAATTCAAATATACTAAAGCAAGTTTAGTTGATAGTTTACCTATCAACACCAAATGGTCTATTCAATATTATTACATGTATTTGGTTATTTTATTTTGGAATCTATGCAGTACGACGATCTATTTTGATATATTTGTTTGATGAAACTGAAAAAAGGCACTAGAATACGAGGCAATAATGGGTCTGTTTACTTCGACAAATGGGAAATTATGTCGAGCATTGGATGCCATGCCCTACGATGAGCTCGGAATTTCTGATGAAGTTAAGGAGCAGGTACGCAGATATTTATTTATTTAATTTTTTTTTGTCAACAAAGAACCCGATTATCCAGAAACAGTTACTCATTTAATTCATGATAGAAATATAGAAATTCTAATTTCAATGCAATTTTACTGTTGATGTATTCAAAGAAATATGTATAATCTCCCTATAAACAAAATCTTCCCATACCCTTTTTGACCCCAAATGTCAAGATTGATGAGTAGCTCGAAATCCACCAATAAGAGAGAAAAGAAATTAGGATTTATATTGAAACTTTCACGGAATGAGCAAAACAACACATAAGACCTTTTTACATGGAAAACTAAACAAAACTCTAAATTGTAAAATTACCAAAATATTACTATACAGTCCGTAAAACGTAAAAGTAGCCCAAAAACACATTTAGAGCCTGAATTTGGGAAAAACAGGTGGCTAAGGTTGTATGGTTCAGTAAAAGAGCTTCAATTTAATTGCAAAATACAAAAATGCCACCATACAATCCGCAAAACGTAAAAGGGGCCTATAAACATGTTTAAAGACCGAATTCGAGGAAAATAGGCGAGCCCAAAAGCAAAGCAGTTAGGGTTGCATAATTCAGTTGAAGGCTTCAATTTGATATGCAATTAGCCCCATAACTCTTACGGATAAAAGATTAAGCCTGCTTGAAGTTGCAAACGCAAATCACTATTTCTAGTGTAGCCATTTGTGTCCTGTGATCCAATTGCTCCTTAAACTCTTCCGATACTAAAGAGATATTGCAACTTTGGCATTAGATTGAACTAATGGGACACCAACTAAAGAGATCAAAAAGACGCACGGACTCACAAGACATGGAGCTAGCAATGGACATGATGGTGGTCTTCGGCAAGCAAGACATTGATCGCAACGCCGACATTGCCATGAAGCAGAGGCTAGCCAAGAAGCTCGACCTCCACACCATGGCGGATCTCGAGGCCGAGGCGCTCGCAGTGAGGAGGCTGGCCAAGGAGAAGCTCGCTGGGGCCGCCGCGGAGAACATACAGAACATAGTGGATATACTGAATAAGTTCAAGCAGATTGCAGGGATTGAAGAGTGTAATGTGCTGCTGGATGAGCCTAAGAAAACTGAAGAGTTTGCTAAGTGTAATGCAATGGAGATTCCACTTGAGTTTCTGTGTCCGATTACGCTTGAAATTATGACTGATCCTGTCATTGTTGCCACTGGGCAGGTATGTTGTTGACAACTTCGCGTATGAGTTTATTTAGTAGAATTTACACAGAGGTTGTGAGAAAGAAGAGATCGATATACAAGCCTAATGGGTTTCTCTATTTAATGTCAATTGATTTTAGGATGGAAGGGTTTCTCTATACAAGCCTAATGGGTTTCTCTATTTTTTGCCCTGTTTCCTGTTACCCCTTCCCCGTTTTGTGTTTTCTTTGTTTTGTTTTGCCTGGTCCGTCTCCGTCTTTCGGAGTTGTTTGGGCTCGCTTTGTCGAGGCCCGGTGTTGTCCTTAGGCTTCGCCGATATTTATTGAAAAAAAAGGATGGAAGAGTTCATTTACCAAGCACTAAGGCACCGGATTCCATTAGAACTCCGAAGTTAAGCGTGTTTGGCCGAGAGTACTACCAGGGTAGGTGACCTCCTGGGAAGTCCTCTTGTTGCCAATCCTATAAGGTTGGGGGTCCACGGAAACAGCCTTTTGATGGGGTTACACTCTGAAGAGATAAGGCTATGTACATCCACCCCTCCCAGACCCCGCTTATGTGGGAGCCCTTGAGGTACTGGGTTTGTTATTGTTGTTGTTGTTGTTGTTGTTTTGGTTTTAGGATAGAACCCCATATAGACTTATACATGCATCTCTTGTATGTCAACTTCGTGGGTTGTGCCTGAAGGCCCTGTGAAGTTTAATAGAATATTGCTTTCTCCATTTCAATTTGATCTCCCATTCAAAAGGAAAATAGACGGAAACTAAAGTAAAAAGATAAGGGAGGAGAGAAAAAAGATGACATTTAATTTCACTGATGTCTTTTGGAATACAATGTTTTACTCTTATAACCATAAAATATCTCATATCCTGAGTCGAGCCCACTTTATTACCTACTATGCTAACTAGTATTATAGACCTATATATCTATTAGGCTCCCCCTATTTTCTAGTATTTGCTTATAAGTCACGTCATTACTATGATAATAATAATTTTTGTCATTCCAATACTTATATTTAGGGTTATTTTACACCAAATTTTCTATTATTTTTCTCATTGTGTCAATTCAGTTCTTGTACTTTTAATTATGTTAATTAAGACTTTTCGTTAAATTCAAGCTACGGTATTGACATAATTTTTTCGTTACAGTTACATTAAATGAAAGTAATTCACTACAAATACACTCATTAACTCAATCTAACTCAATTTATGGTCGAACCATTAAAAATCTTATCAACAACTTAACACAATCATAAATTTTACTCTAACGATCAAATAGATACAATATTAATTATATAGAGACTAAATTAATACAACTAAAAGTATAAAATTTAATTAACAATGATCAAAGTAGATAGACTTATGGTGTTAATAACCCTAAAATCTATGCTTATTACGTAGACTAATTTCAACTCTTGTGTTTGTTCAACAAAATCCGAAGACATATGAAAGAGCAAGCATACAACAATGGCTGGATTCAAATCGACGAACCTGTCCAAAAACTGGCCAAGTGTTGACTCACTTGTCCTTAGCTCCAAACTACGCACTCAAGAACTTGATCCTCCAATGGTGCGAGAAGAACAACTTCCGGCCTTCTAAGAAGACCGATACCGATGGCGCTGAATCTCAATCTAGTGGCGAATCCTCTTCCAATGAACACAAAGAACAAATCATGTCTCTTGTAAAAGATCTTTCGTCTAAGTTAGATAAGCAACGCGATGCCGCACAGAAGTTGCGGTTACTAGCGAAGGAGAATCCGGAGAATCGAGTGTTGATCGCCGAGTTCGGCGGAATTGCGCCGCTGGTGAAACTGCTATCGTATTCGGATTCGAAGTTGAGAGAGCATGCGGTTACAGCGTTGTTGAATTTGTCGATTGATGATTCGAATAAGAAGTTGATATCTGCGCAAGGCGCGATTCCGGCGATTATTGATGTGTTGGAGACTGGAAGCGCCGGCGCCAAGGAGAATGCCGCGGCTGCTTTGTTTAGCCTGTCTATGCTCGAGGAGAACAAGGTATCGTGAGGCCAAAAATATTAATCTTAGAGCAATTTTATAAAAATTTATAACTATTACGTACTTTGAGGGAAGTTTTATATATATATATATATATATATGGTAAATGTCAAATGAGAGTATTTAACTATAATAAGATATGAGGGTTTAAATTTTAGCCATTAAATTCAAAATAAAAGGGTGAAATTGCATATATAAAGAGGAGGAGAGAGAGAGAGAGTTTTTAAGATATTTTTATATGTATAATTTCAGCCCTTTATTTTGATTTCAGTGGTTGAGATTTAAGCTCTCATATTTCATCATAGTCAAATGCTTTTATTTAATATTCACCCTATATATATATGAGTTGAAATCTTGATATTTTTGGTAGAAACACGTATTATATATATTTTGTAAAAATATACGAGGCGAGTAAGATGAGAATGAGTAAGGTAAAACTAGCGAAGTCATGTCACTAAGTAGGTTGCTAGAAGGTGGATAACTTGTCCATCTTTGGGTTCGAGTAAACGACTCAAGTAAGAGTACTGACAACCTCACGTGCCTCTCAAATGAACTAGTGATAGCTAAGTAATGACCAAGTAATCAATTTTGTCTAAGAAAGGCTGTTGACAATGTCACGTGCCTCTCACATGACCTATTGCTTGTTGAATAATGACTGAGTAACCGATTCCCCGAGTAAGACCATTGAACATTGTCAATGTGTCTCTCACATGACCCATTACCGGCCGAGTAGAGCACTGGCGATATCACGTGTCTCTCACATGAGGACATCTTATAAATACCCCATCTTATTACACAAAGTGGGGACGCTTACTAAAAAACAAGAGCAAAAGGCAAAAAAATCAAAGTTGAGATCAACTCTCATAACCAAAGACTACACACGAAAACAACTCATTCTCTCTATGTCTTTTCTGAACACATAGAGCCTTTCCTCTCTCTATTTGGGCAAAGTTCTCAACGTATTAGTAGTCCGATTGCATTAATCCTAGAGGAAAATCGCCCACGTTACTATGTGCACCGAGCAGCGATAAAATGGTCTTTAAAATCATTGATTCTTCCCAAGACGCAATGTCGATCTTTCTCATTAGTTCTTGCTTGTTGCGATTGATGTTATCATTGTTGCTTAATTTTTGCAACAGGTAGTTGTTGGGGTATCAATCGGAATCCCGCCATTGGTCGAATTATTGAGGACCGGAACAGTCAGAGGCATGCGCGATGCGGTTACCGCTCTCTTTAATCTATGCTTGAACCATTCAAACAAAGCTAGAGCAATCGACGCGGGGATCGTGCGGCCATTGCTAAAGTTACTTGAGGACAAGGAGAAAGGCATGGTGGATGAGGCTCTATCCATTCTTTTGCTTCTAGTGTCACATCCACAAGGCAGGCAAGAGATTGCACAACTTACTTTCATTGAAACATTGGTAAATTTCATGAAGGATGGGACGCCGAAGAACAAGGAAGGGGCAGCCGCGATTCTGTTTGAGCTCGGTCTCAATGGTGGATCCTCGTTCTTGCTGGCGGCTCTGCAGTACGGGGTGTACGAGCATTTGGTCGAGATGACACAGACGGGGACGAGTAGGGCGCAACGGAAGTCGGGTTCTATTATGCAGCTCATGAGTAAGTATGAACAGATTCCTTGATAGCGACAGAGAGGGGGAGGGTGAAGAGGAGAGTTGAAAAGGGTTATCGAAAGTTACTTTTATTTGATAATTGGATAAGGGGTAAGGATAACGAGAGTCATAGTTAAAATTGTTTGCAATGTTTTGAAACTTTACTCTCGCCTTTAACCTCAAATTGGGGTGAAGAAATAGAGAGAGCGGGATAATCTCAAAGTTGTCAAACAAAAGTAAGAGGTTATCCTTACTATTCTTTTGTCCTGCTCGACCCTCTATCCAATTGTCAAACTGAAATTATGTCATGGAAAACCCCATTCGGAGATTGTGGGGTGTATCAATGTGGATACAACCCAATGAGCCTCCTCCAATCAAAGGGGGTAAATGGGAAAAGAAAAAGGGTTGAAACAGCTGCAAAATGCGTACTTTTGTTGACAATGTTGATGTGAAATACATACACAAAGCTCAATTGAACAGGTTTGTCTTTGCCATTGCTTTTAGTTTTTGCTTCTAGTCTCTGCTTGTCGGGTATGGATCGAGTGTATTTGTTAAACATATCAAGTGTTATTCAAATCATTTTTATTGTTTTTAACAACAACGCCTAATCCTTGCCCCTGCTTGCCCTTCATTCTTTTCTTTTGTTTGTCTTTTCCTCTTGTCATCTGGGAAACGATTGTAACCGTGTTGAGTGAGTAATCTAGCATGGAACTTGAACTCGAATTATTAGAACTATGCTCGAACTTGATTTGAGAAATAAACATGCTCAAACTCTACTCAGTTTAGTGTTTGAGCACTGAATGCAACCCGGGTACACGATTATTCCTTTAATACAAAGGCTCAACACAAAAGCTAGATTTTAGATGATAAGGTCATAAGTATATCCAGAAGACAAAAGGACAATGTTTTTCCTTATACAAACTGTGTACATCGAGTTGCTTAATGAGTCGGGTAATGAGTATGAGTATTGCGCTAAGTATCAGGTCGGATTATTTACTATTCAACTCGTACTCATTTATTGATCCACGTACTCATCAGGAGAAATTTATAAATTGGGTACTCACAAGCAGCTCGTCTAAGCCCTTAGATTTTGGGCTAAGTTTTGGGCCTGGGCCTATGACGTGGAGAAACTGCATATACTATAGGTTGGTCCAACCCAACAAGTACCAAGCGTTTGGCCCACCTTCTCTTCCTGCCTATCTAGGCCGAAGTTGGATTTATATCGAGAATCCCAATATTTGAGGCTCACCAAAGAGGGCACCAACATGCCGTCATTGGATCCCATTAGAACTCCGAAGTTAAGCGTGCTTGGGCGAGAGTAGTACCAGGATGGGTGACCTCCTGGGAAGTCCTCACCCTCAGGTTGGAGGCACTGGGAAACAACCTCTCTTCAGGTTAATACCCTCAAGGGGGAAGGCTGCGTACATCCGCCCCCCCAGACCCTGCGTAGGCGGGAGCCCTTGAGGCACTGAGTATGTTCCTTTTAGCTTGGCAACATTATGCTAGTTTGAAATTCGCTTAGCCTGAAGACTTTTAGCTTCAGCTTAGCTAGCTATGAGCTCGAACTTTATTGGCAAGTTTCGAGCTTGTCTGTTTGAGCGCATTTAAATTCGGTTAAATTCACTTGGGCTTAATTATACTCAAATGCTGGACAAATCTAGGTTCGTAATTTTATATCAAAAATGATTGATATAAAACTCAAGTAGCCTCCAAATACAAACTGTTATGAGTCCTAAGAACACTAAAATTTTAGAGTAGGTTTTCAAGACAAAAAAATGCGAGGGTTAGGGAAGAAAATTTGACCCAACGTTTGCTTGTTTCGGCAGAAATCTACGTCTATAAAGGGGAGAAATAGAAATCAGTAAATAAACAGATGTATCACGATGTGTTCCCTTCGCTTCCATTGATTTTTTCTCCTTGCTCAATCTACCACACTAAGCACAAAAATACCACATTTATAGGTCTCTTACAATTATCGCAGCTAGGAAGCCTAAGCATTGCTGCTATTAAAAATTTGAAGGGACCCCAATAGCTCCAGCCTTGAATATGGTTGTTCAAAGACACTATCAGTTTCCGCATTGAAATATCAACTGTTAGGATTATATCTCAAATTACTTGTTTTAGTTTATGGGTTGCCGAGATGTCATCTCCGAAATGTCACCGATCGATCGGGAGGGAAGCCCGATCGATCGGGTGGTTTAAGTGGATTTTCCGGATTTTGGGATAAGAGGGCCGATCGATCAGGTGTTTCCCGATCGATCGGGTCCTCCCATACCCGCGTCTATGTATATGGAGCTAGGGTTTCAGTTATTTGTGATCCAATTCAGAGTGAGGCGTCGTCACGGCTAAGAGAGAGGTGATTTCGTAATTCTTCCAATTCAGATATTCGAGTGCTACGAGAGTTAAGAGAAAGCGATTGTAATTCTTTCATAGATCTCGTTTAGAGGAAGTGTCGTTATAATTCTTCCGTTCAAGTATCAATAAAGAATCTCCATCTCCGCCCGTGGTTTTTTCCCCTCTTGATTGTAGAGGGGTTTTCACGTAAATCTTCGTGTTCTTCTTGTTTGTTCTTTCTTTCTCATATATTTGTTTACTTCTGGTTTGTGTGAGTCATATTATTTGAATCGAATC
Source organism: Simmondsia chinensis (assembly GCA_018398585.1). Taxonomy (NCBI): domain Eukaryota; kingdom Viridiplantae; phylum Streptophyta; class Magnoliopsida; order Caryophyllales; family Simmondsiaceae; genus Simmondsia; species Simmondsia chinensis. The sequence goes on from JAGTTD010000007.1 coordinate 39,086,799, forward strand.
AAGTGATTAGGGTTTACGGTTCCGCATTACAACTTGGTATCGTATATACCAGATTTGTCCAGGTTATATTCTATATTTTCATAACATCAACTTATCACAAACTTGACTAGGCTTGAGCCCGACTCATTTACCATCCGAATCAACTTAGCTCGGATGAATCCGGTTCACGAGAGGATCGTGTTGGGGTGTTCGTGTCTTTTTCAAGGTGGAAATATACGAATGGTGGGGTCAGCAAGGATGCTTTCGTCGCAGCTTCTCACCCACTGTCACATTGCGAGACTGACCTCATCCCCACGGTGCAACTCTTATCCTTTGGTGGGTTTCAACCAATTTTGTAAAAAGTTTTAAGTTAAAAGAAATAAAAGTTTACGAATAGTTTTTTTTTTTTTGAACACTAAGTTTACAAATAGTTTTATATTGTACTTTTTGGATATAATAGCTTATATTTGACTAATATTTATTTTAAAAGTATAACTGTTGAGATTCGGATATATGACTTTTTGATCAATAAGGCTCTCATGTTATATAAAGAAATTGATAGTTTAAGTTGATGAGTAAAACCGAATAATAGTTCCATAATCTACATAGGTACATTTATACCCAATCTTATCGTAAAAATAAAAAATAGATATTGTTTTTATGTAGGTTCTTTGTTAAGGAGAGTCGAACTCGAATTTTAGAGAAAGAAGATATAACCAAGGTTTGCGTGCTTTCTGGTGTATGTGATGTAGATTTTTAAGAATTGCTCCCTCTTAATTTGAGTTTTAGCTTAATATTCGCAGTGAAAGGGAATAGGGGTGAGGTGTCTCTACGAACAGTTTGTATTATTCTTTGTTTGACACGTGTATAGGGTACTTTTTTTTTTTAACAGAGTATGGGGTACTTGTTATAAATAATGGTTGAGTAACACTTGAGATTCTCTGAGACCTGTGTATTTGAGCTCAAAGGACTAGTAGTTTGGTACTTGGACCCAAATAGACGAGTAACACCTAGACCTAGCTAGACAAGTAAGGTTAAAGGTTTTGGAGGCAATTTAGTGGTCTTGAGTGAGCATTACCATTTTGTCTCCGGAATAAGGGTAATGAGGTAACAACTTAACAAGTAACATGTGGAGGTGTAAGTAGGTATTACTTGCCAAAGATAGATAGGGCGGACAACAGCAATTTTGGGTCTTATTCGCCCATTTCTTCTCGTCTATTCCTACTTGCTCAACCCATATCAACTTGAACATCAACTGGTGCATATAGTTTTAAAAAACGATGTTAAGTCTAATAGTAAGATGTTCTAATGAATACATATTTTTCGATCATCAATATAATGCATATATTCTCAATTTGGCTCTAGCGAATAGGGGTGGGCTTGCGAGTTGACTTGTCATAAAGCTCGAAAAGCTTGGCTTGCTTTGAGCTCGAACCAAGCCGGGCCCACTCGTTTAGCTCATCGAGCAGAGCCCGAGCCTAGTGAAGCTCGAGCTTATATGCTAGCCTTTTTTACTCGCTTAAATATTGCCCAATGAAAACACATTGGAGCCTAAATGAGCTGAGCCAGACCTAAAATGAACCAAAATATTGCAAGCTTATTCGAAGCTCGCCGAGCCTGAGCTTTTGAAGAGCTAAGCTCGAACCTGAACTTTCAAAGCTCGATGAGCTTCGAGTTGAACCCGAGTTGAACTTAATGCTAACTTGCCTCGCCTCAAGCCCGATAAGCTCGGGCTCAGCTTGACTCAAATATACCCCTACTAGTGAACGCTTATCTTATCAGAAAAAGATGGAATATTAGGAGTATCACCCTTTTCACACTATCCCATGAAAACATCCAAAAATATAAATTAAAATAATAATAATAAATAAAGAGCTCTTGAAGGCACTTGCTAGCCATAGGCACACAATACAAGGCCTCATGGACACGTGTCCTGTTACAAATGGACCACATCATCAGTAGCCATGACTGGTTGTAATGAAGCGAGAATGACTCCAAACCAAACAACAGGATAAGGTAACTCCCCAAACCATTACGTTTCTCATCATTTTCTCCCGGCTTTGATTTTTTTTAAATTTATTATTATAAATAAAATAATTTAATTTTTATTGCCACATATATTTTTTTAATTCAATTATGTGTTAAAAATAATAGTATTTCAATTATTTCTTCTTATCGGTCACCACCAGGTTGGAGGTCCTTAGAAACAGCCTTTTTTCAGGGTAGCCCTCTGAAGGAGGAAGGCTGCGTACATCTATCCCCTCAGACCCTGCTTTTGTGGGAGCCCTTGCAGGCACTAGGTTTGTTGTTGTTCTTGTTGTCTTCTTATCGGTCACCGGGGGTAATTTTCTAGCGATATATTGGCGCTTGCTAATTGCTATTTCTTATCAAAATTACACAACTATTGTTTAGCAAGTCTTATCTTTATAGCGTAAGGCAAGTCGGCTAGACGTAAAGTTCAAAAAGCTCGACTCGCTTTAAATTCGAGCAGAGCTGAGTCGGGTCAGTTAACTTATTGATTCGAGCTTGAGCCTAGCGAAACTTGATCTTACAGGCTCATGAGTCTATATGAACCTAAGCGAGTCTTATCTTAATATAATTTATTAGCTTTAATATATCAAATTGAGCCAAATTTGAGCATAAATGATCCGAAAAGTTGATTTTTCAATTTGGATCTCATCAAGCTATGTTGAAGCTCAACCAAGCCCGTGCATTTGATGAGCGGAGTTTGAGCTTGAGGTTCACGAGCCGAGCTGAGCTAAATATAAGCGAGCCGAGCTCCAAGCGTGGCGAGCACGGGCTTTGTTTGGCTAGGCTTAGCTCAACTATACCTCTATTTTATATGTAAGAAAAATCTTAGACGCTTTTTAGAAAGAATCTTACTTAGAGGCCAAATGGATAGAAAAAGGAAAACTATTTTACAGATAAAGAACTAAAATATTTATATTACGCAATTCAATTGATTTGTGAGTCGCCAAAATATTTATATTACGCAATTCAACGAGCTATTTGCAACAATTCGCAAACTTGAGCAAAGTCCTTGATGCTCACTGTTTCAAGATAAATTGAGCATGTTGCTTAAGTAAGGGGCCCGACTCAATTGTCCCGAACAAGACTGAGTAGGTTCTTTAAGATAAGACCCTAGTCAAGCTCTTGCTGAGAAGTTAACCGTTGGCGCGTTTGGTCCGGACTTACCTGCAAAACGAGTAAGGCCGTTAGAGGGACCCGCGGGAGACCCCTTTGACACTTAAGTCAGTAAGGGTAATGGTAATAATAAATATGCGTAAAGTAAATAATACAAAGTAAATGAGGGGTGGCTCTTAGTGTCCCGGAGGAGAGAGGGTTGGTGAATGGGGGGAGGCTTGAAGAGACACGACGGGGGAGAGAGAGAGCGTGGGAAAGAGTGAAAAAGTCCCCTCTTCAAACAAAGCAGAAGATAAACTTTTATTAAATAGTGCTATTAGTTGTTTGACTAATTAAAAAGCTAAAAGTTATAAAAAATTGTTGTTAAAATGTCAAACAAAGCAGAAGACAACTGAGAAATTGGGTAAGACCCCCAATTCACCTTAATTATAGAGCAGAAAATTAACAGAAAATTTAAATAAAAAAAAAAAGAGGCAAAGCAGGTGGTAGCAGAGATAATATAAATTGAACATTTTTTGCGGCGAAAATTTTGTTCTCCACATTCCTCCCCCCCTCTCTATTCCTTATCTCAATCTCTATACAGGCTCTCTCTCTCTCTCTCTCTCTTCATCTGTAGCCATGGATCTGTACAAGGTCAGTTTTTTGTGCCCTAGCTTTGTGATTCAATTGGATTTTATGTTTTGTGTTCGTTCAATTTGTGTTGGAATTTCTGTATCCTGTTGGTTGAATTGGATTTTGCCCTAGCTTTGTCATTCAATTGGATGTTACCTTTTGTGTTCATTTCTGTCTCCTGTTGATTTTAATTGGATTCGCCCTAGGTTTGTGATCATTTGGATGTTATCTTTTGTGTTCATTTCTGTCTCCCGTTGATTTTAATTGTATTTGCTCTGGGTTTGTGATTCAATTGGATGTCATCTTTTGTGTTCATTTCTGCTTCCTGATGATTTTAGTTGGATTTCCCATAGCTTTTTGATTCAATTGGATTTTATCTCTGGCGTTCTTTTGAATTGAGTTGGAATTTCTGTCACCTGTTGATTTTAATTGGATCTTCCGTAGCTTTGTGATTCAATCGAATGTTATCTTTTGTATTCCTTCAAATTGAGGTGGAATCTCTGTTTCCTGTTGATTTTTTTCTAGTTTTATGATTCAATGGGATCTTTTCTTTTGCATCCCTTCATATTGATTCGGAGTTCTGTTTCCTGTTAATTTTAATTGGATTTGTTCTAGCATTGTAACACAATAGGATTTTATCTTCTGTGCTGAGACGATCTAAAATGGAAAATATACTGAAACTAAATTAAAGTAGTAAATGACTAGAATTAAAGAGATAACGAAGAAAAATAGAAAAAAAATTTGATGCATTGCTTGCCTGTATTGCAATTCCTGCATTCAATATATTAGAGTTTGCCTCCCTTCCCCGAGCCAGGCCCACATTATTTCTTATTGGACTACTCTATTACTCTAGGCTCATACACCTAAGTTGGACATGCATCATGTGTTCCTTCAAATTGGGTTGAATTGTGTTTCCTTTTGATTTTGATTGGATTATGATTTTGATTGGTTGCAGCACCGCCCGTCAAGTGCGTTCAATTCCCCTTACTGGACGAACAACCACGGTGCTCCCGTTTGGAACAACAACTCGTCTTTGACTGTTGGCCAGCGAGGTATCAATTCAATTCTCCCTTTGTTCCATGTTTGGAAGTTCAGGTAGCTGAGTGTTAGCTGCAAATTAGTTTTAGATTTGAGGGTTTTCTTTGGGAAAATGTTGTTCTGAGTTTTCCTTGATGTTGTGGTTGTTGGATGATGACGATGACAGGATTCCATGGGGATTCTGTATACGTGTTTCTTATTCTTTCTTTGACTGCGGATTATGGGATAAGGATTTTTATAGGATGTGTTGTTTCCCCGGAGATTCTATATGTAAACATTGCTTGCTTCTATTGTTTGGTGGTTTGCTATGCAATAAACAAAGGTAGAAGTAGAATCAATCAAAGTAGGGTCTTTTTATTTCTTAACTGCTGAATAGAAAGAATGCACCTATTGGGTTTCTCTTGCTTATATTTCGTATGATGTTGTGATTCTAAACATGCTTTGTTACTTCATTTTCGCTTATACTAAAAAATTGATGTGAGGGTATTTAGGTGGAATCCCTTCACTTTGTCACCTACGACTAACATGGAGATTGCTTGATAAGCCAATACAGTTTGTTTTTCACTGTTTATTTGGCATATTTGAATTTTCCTGCACCAAGTGCATTCGATTTTAAAATTCCTGAAGTTTGAAGAAAGTTTTCTATTAGCTTTAATGTTTGGACTAGGTTTGAGACATGAACTCGTGTGTCTAAATATTTGTCAAGGTTTCCGCCACCATAGGCTTGCTACGAGAACCTAAGGTCCCTTCCTTTTGTTGTTGTGGTTAATCTCTTGTATTGTATTGTATTTGCATCATATATTGAATCTCATGGAGACTAAGTCATGTAGTCTTTTGATAATTGTAGTAGAAATGGAATGATACGGATATAAACATGAAGAATGAAAGGAAAGATCACTTTAGTCTTTGGGAAACACTGGTATATCAAAATTTGGGAGTCTGAGCTTGAGTTTGGTTTACGATCCTGCGGCTGTTGCTTCAGCAGATTCAGCTGAGAATCTTATGTATATCCGTCCTACCCATCCACTTAATTTGCCGCGCCTTTTTTTCACTCTTTTTGCTTCCACTGAGTGTTCAGTTGAGGCTTCTGCAGGAGAAATTGTTGCGGGTGTCTTTTGAGGTTCTTGTGGCAGTTGGTTTTTATGAGCTAGTTTATCATTCTTTTGCCCTTCCATTCTTTTTGTTGGGGTGTGTGTGTGTGTGCGCTTTCTGCATGTGCTGCTTATGCTCCTTGACATTTGTGCTTGTGTTTCCTTGGAGTTTTGAAATTTGTTTACTCGCGCATTTTAGAGATTTCTCCTAGTATCGTAAGCCCAGATATAAGTTCTATAAAATTGCTTTTGTTGGAATAGGGCCTATTCTCTTGGAGGATTATCACTTAGTGGAGAAGCTTGCCAATTTTGATCGGGAGCGTATCCCAGAGCGTGTTGTACATGCCAGGGGAGCAAGTGCTAAGGGGTTTTTTGAGGTTACCCATGATGTTTCTCACCTTACATGTGCTGATTTTCTACGGGCTCCTGGTGTCCAAACACCTGTAATTGTCCGTTTCTCTACTGTTATTCATGAGCGTGGTAGTCCTGAAACCCTCAGGGACCCTCGAGGCTTTGCAGTGAAGTTCTACACCAGAGAGGTATGGCTGTAATAAATGCCAGCTTCCTTTTGCATCGTGGATTATCTCTCTGCACTTTTGCATGACATTGTCGGTTTCCTCCTATATATAGTCAGGTCTTTCACATTGGAAAGTCATTTAATCTACCTTGGGCTATTTTGCATCTTGTTAGTGATGTTTAGACTGCTTTCATTTAAGTTCTAATCATTCATCTAGATGCCTTTGTGACCCTAATTTCTTCGTACTTTTTTTTTTTCTGGCAATTGCAGGGTAACTTTGATCTTGTAGGAAACAATTTCCCTGTGTTTTTCATCCGTGATGGTATGAAGTTCCCTGATATGGTCCATTCTTTGAAACCCAACCCGAAGTCTCACATCCAAGAGAACTGGAGGATCGTTGATTTCTTCTCTCACCACCCAGAAAGCTTGCACATGTTCACCTTCCTCTTCGATGATTTGGGTGTTCCTCAGGACTACAGGCACATGGAAGGGTCTGGTGTCAACACTTACACTCTGATTAACAAAGCCGGAAAAGCACACTATGTGAAATTTCACTGGAAACCCACATGTGGCGTCAAGTGTCTCTTGGAGGAAGAGGCGGTAAAAGTCGGAGGATCCAATCACAGCCATGCGACTCAAGACCTTTATGATTCAATTGCTGCTGGGAACTACCCTGAATGGAAACTCTTCATCCAAACTATTGACCCAGCTGACGAAGATAAATTTGACTTTGACCCACTTGATGTCACCAAGACTTGGCCTGAAGACGTCTTGCCGCTCCAGCCAGTTGGGCGTTTAGTCTTGAACAAGAACATCGACAACTTCTTTGCAGAAAACGAGCAGTTGGCGTTTTGCCCGGGCATTGTGGTTCCTGGAGTCTACTACTCAGACGACAAATTGCTTCAGACTCGAATCTTTTCCTATGCTGACACTCAAAGACACCGCCTTGGCCCCAACTACTTGCAGATTCCTGTTAATGCTCCAAAGTGCGCTCATCACAACAACCACTATGATGGTTTCATGAACTTTATGCACAGAGATGAGGAGGTAAATGGAGAGTTCCTGTTTTGCCTTTCCTTAAGCGTGCCTCTTTCATCAGGTTGAGGCAAGGTCGGTCAAGACCCCAGGCAACCCAAGTGCTTGCTTGAGGTCCATAAATTATAAGGTTGTTAATTTGGCACAAGCCTCAATTTATTTTATAATTTATTTCGTTAATACTTATACTGCTAATGGGAATGTTAATATATATATGGAAGATCTGATTTCAAAATATCCGCTGCAAGCCTTGAAACTCCCAGGATTGGCCCTGGGTTGAGGGCAGTGACAGGCCATGAGGTTTCTTGCTTTGTTATTTTAGCTTTGTACTAACTTGATACTTATGCGCAGATTGACTACTTCCCATCAAGGTTCGATCCTGTGCGTCACGCTGAGAAATATCCCATTCCATCGGCCGCCCTAAATGGAACGCGTCAAAAGGTCAGTAGTAGAGTTAGCATCTATCTCTTGTTCTTTTGGAGTTTTCTTTCTAATTACGCCTCTTTTATATTGACATTGGAGTATTATAATGTAGTGAATATACCAATTGTAGTGCTTACCGGGTAACGAATCTTGCTCCAGAGAAGAACTTTTATGCTCTAACAAAGGGAGTAGTGCCTATATTGTAGATTATGATTGTGCCATTCATGTGGTCGTTAACCTTTGAATCTTAGACCTACTAGATCAAGATGTATGGATTGCTATTTTGTTTGTTGCAACTGGGTCATATTTTCGAAGTTTGTCCTCTAAAATTTGCAGTTGTCATTATACGGTTTTGTGGAGATTTGGTGGACATCTGGTTTAAAGAATGAGTGGAGATAAATCTTCTTCATGGATTCTAGGTTTAAGGCCCATGTGATGTGATAGAGATTAAACATCCCTTTGTCCAATCAAGGAGCTTCATCGGCATTTCTATACCTAGGAGGATGGTTTAACAATCCTGTGCAGCTGTGTCTAACCCTAAACTAATTCTAACTAATAATATATCTTAAAATAGAATCTACAATAATTCAAATTTTCAATAAATATCATAGATTTAAATCCTGATATTTTGGCTTGATCCCTAGTATGATGTTCATCTTTGTAGAATTTATGTTTATGAAAGTATGTACCCAAACAAAAAATAGATTTAACAGAGTAGTTTTTTCCTTGTTGCAGCAAGTGATTGCAAAGGAGAACAACTTCAAGCAACCTGGAGAGAGATACCGGTCCTGGGACGCTGCCAGGTAAGCAAGAGTCCACTTGCACCATGATTGTAGTCTAGATTTATTTAATACCAATATGAGAAATCGGATATAATTGTCTTCCTTTGTATTGCAGGCAAGAGAGGTTCATCCACAGATGGGTTGAGGCCTTGTCTGATCCTCGTGTGACCCATGAGATCCACCAAATTTGGATCTCATATTGGACTCAGGTCAGCTGATAATCCTTATTATTAGAGATGGTTTGGCCAAGAAGTGAAACAAAACCATTTTTTAGAAGCACTTTTTGCGAAAACTTTTTTGTAAGAAGTGTTTCTAATAGGGATATTTTGTGTGAAAAATGCGTAGTTTTTGCTTGTGCTTCTGTTATGAAATAGACATATTTTCTGTTTTCTACTTGAAACCAGAAAAATTTCGCCTTCTATTTGAAAAACATTTGTCTTTGTAAGCCACACACTTTTAAATCCTAAAAGAAGTGTCTTTTTCTTGAAAAGATACTTTTTTCCTGGAAAAAAAATCTTAGCTAAACAAAATTCAGTCAACAACTTAAGCCTTTACTTGTTAATTCCATGACTTGGCATCAAAACACTTCTCTTTAAGAGCCAGACACTTTTTGGCTTCATGTTCAAACCACTTGAGGCCCCTGTGTGATTATTTACATACTTTCCCTCTAGATATGACTCATATGAGGATAACCTGTTGTAAAATGTGTTCTCAAATCCAATAGCCCTTCACATGAAGGGACAATTTTTCGAGACAATCAAATCACTATTTTAGCTTGTGACATTGATGATGATTTTTCATTCAACAAGGCTATGTTTTAATGGAGAATTTTTCCATCTTAATGCTTTCGTTTCTTTACATAATTTCAAAGCAACAACCATAAATACGGAATTCTCGTCTAAAAATGTTTTCTACGGTAATCTAATACTACATGCTTCCCTCCAACCTCATCGTGTTCAAGCTTGAATTTCAACAAATTTATGGAATAAATCATTTTCTTTAGCTAAAATGACAAATTTTTAAAAATATTAACGGAGCCTCTAAGTATTGTTATGCTGACTGATTTGTTTCTCTCGTGGCGTGTAGTGTGACAGAAATCTGGGCATGAAACTAGCAACAAAGCTTAATGTGAGGCCAACAATGTGAAGGGTGATACACGAGCCTTGGATGTTTGAAGGAAATGAAATTGTAATTTCGTGTTACCATATAAAAAACGTGTATTGTAATATGATGGTGTCCTAAGACCATATACAAGAACTGGTCCTTAGTTTCTCTGTTGCGTCAGACACTCGTCTGAATGATGTGTTTGTTTTGCTATGTGATCCTATGACTCAGCATTGAATAATGATATGATAATTCGTAATATATGCATGTTGCTTGTTACAATTTATGGACTCATATTATGTAGTTTTGGTTGAGAATAAAATGACACGAGAAATCGGAGATATTCAATGTCCCTCCTTCCCCTAAAACTGATGTAGATAGTCAGAATGCTCCTCTTGAAAATAAGACAGATTGCCAATGTAACGCTCTAATTTCACATTGGTTAAATGTGTGAAGGTTGACTAATTTATAATTAATTTAGACCCCTCGTGTTAAAGCTACAAGCCCTTTCCCTTTTGGCCTTAAGTGGTCAATCATTCGCCCAGTTAGGAGCGTCTTGTGGGGGGTGTGTGTAGTAGCGTCGTATTTGGTCATTATAGCCAATCTACTATATTTACATTGTCGCAGGTCTATTTGAGGTTTGTTACTAGGATGACACGCTCTTCAGACATTGGGTCTGTTGTTGTTGTACTAGGATGACACAAATTAAGGCAAAAAACTTGTTCTACTCAATACAAGCCCTCTTTACAGAGCCACCTCTGCAAGAGCAATAGATTATGCTGTTTAATTCAATGCATAGCACCGGTGAAAAAAATGTTCCAGGTGTTCATTAATTCAGATGTATATGGTGACTTTGAGCATCAGGGAGAGAAGAAAAGAAGAAAGCAATTTACATCCATAGCCGCAACACGAAATCAAGCAGAGGAGGAGAACTAATCTGCAAACTTCAACCATGAGAACCGGTCTCATAATTCGCATGGATACTGTCTTGCCAAGATGGTTTCCCGGGCATATTCAGATCATTTAAACTTCTTTTGATTGACTTGGTAGTTAAAATCTAAGCTCCCTTTTAGCTAGATCCCAAGACTGAAGCTCGTAACCCCGCCTCTATTTAGGAAAATTGTAATCCCCTTGTCTACATAAAAAAATAATGTTCATGTTGGTTGTAGCATGCCTCCACCTCGCTGTGACATATTTAAAAGCTTCCAGATACAATCATATAACTAATAAGATGGTATAAACAATTCTTTTATTATAATAATAAGGAGGCACAATATTATTTAAGTAGGATCACTTATTATTGAGGTCAGCTTGTAGCCTAACCGTTATACCAAATCCAATCAGTATTTCTTTGCACAACAACAACAACAGTTCTAGTGCCTCACGGGCTCCCACAATAAGCAGGGTCTTGGGGGGTAGATGTACGCAGCCTTACCCCTTCCGAGTGGAAAAGAGGTTGTTTCCGAGAACCCCCAATCGGTATCTCTTTGCGGATTTCAAATTTCTTTTTTTTTCCCCCCAAAAAAATAATAACAATTAAACTGCTGACCTCATATTTCCTCCAAGCTGTAATATTTGGGACCTCAATTGGGCATCTAGCTGGAACCCAGCCAAATCTAACTCTTTGCAGATCTCCTTGCACTTTGCAAGTCTGCCATTAACCAAGTAAATACTGATCATGTCCCTGTAAAGATCATAAGTAGGGGAAAATCCTGCCTCCTTGAGTTTCGAAAAGTATCTAACCGCCCTCGAGAGTTCATTCAAAGCAACAAATAACTTAACTACCACCCGATAAGCGGGCAAATCAAAGAGGCAATTTGAACCTTCCATTTCCCATACCAAAGCCAACGCCTCCCTGTATTTCTTCTCCGAATAGCGGCTATGAATCATGGTAGTGTACATGACCACACTTGGCTCGTTCCCAGAATGTTTAAACCAGTTGAAAAGTCCCTCCACGAGTTCGAACCTCCCAAGCTTGACACAAACTTTCATGATAGCAGTACAGTCTTGCTGACTTAAGTCCAAGTCGTCTCGATTAGCCAGATCTTCTAATAAGTCCACAACGATATCGTATCTATCAGGAATCTTGTCACGATCCTTGACCGTGACCTTGTACCCAACAACCCATTTTTACTTTTATTATTTTGTATCGAATATGTAGGATAAAACTGTAAAATTAGTTAAGTATAAATTAGTTTAAATTTTGAAATTAGGAAGAGGAGGGAACCGGTTAGGAGGGGAGAAGGAGGGAAAGATAATTTAAATTTTGGATTTGAATTTGTGTTGTTGTAGGGAGGCCTTAGGTGGCCGGTTGTCCCCCTCCCCCCTTGGTCTATTTAAGCTCATGAGATTTGTGTATTTTGAATCATCAATGAAAAAATTATCAAATTGCTCTCTCTCTCTCTCTAACCGTCTCTCCCTCTCTCTCTTCTCTTCCCTTCTAATTCTAACTTCTTTTCCCCTCAACTCTTCTAATTCTCCCTCTACTTCTACTTTCCTCCTCTAACTCCCCTCTAATTTCCCTTCTATCTCAAATCCTAACCGAGTCGCGGGCCTAGGTTCGTGACAAGTGGTATCAGAGCTCGTCACCAACCTTTGGGGTTGTGACAAAGTGGTATCAGAGCCATCTTCCGATCCGGAAAAGGGCTTAACCTATCCTTTTTTCTCTCATCCGGTTAAACTGAATCAAAAAAAAAAAAAAAAAAAAAAACAGCTATAACAAGAAGCATGTCCTCAACCGGTCACACCGATACCAACGAGTGGGTCGACGCCGTTGATGATCGGATGGTCCGCTTGGAGGAAAGGATGGACCGACTGGAGGAGCAACAAAACCGAAACAATATCGAGATAAAAGCAGACATGGCAGACGTGAAGGCTGACCTGAGGGCCCTAACCGATGCCGTGGGTCGGTTGGTGAAGGCCCAGGAAAAGAGGACCGAGGTAGAGACCGTGGCACCAACCGTGGGAGCCCGTGACAATGCCGCGCCAGGAGGGTCAGGCACGTACCCGAGAACCGGCAATGGGATCCTACCGCCTCCAATACACTCCTCAGAACTCAGAAATAACCAGGCCCCACCGCGGGTCACGGATGAAGGGGACTTTAGCCGAAGCCACGGAAGCAACCGCACCTTGACCTCCCATGCGCCCAAGCTCGAGATCCCAAAGTTTGAAGGTACGAACCCGAGAGCCTGGATCCGTAAGTGCCTTAAATACTTCCGTTGGTACCAAGTGCCCGAAACCGAGTGGGTGGAATATGCTTCAAGCCACCTTCATAAACACGGGGACATTTGGTTCCACGGGCTGGAACTTAGGCACCCTCACATGACGTGGACCTTTTTCATGGACGAATTGTGCAAACGTTTTGGGGACCGATCACTCCAAGACATAGTGGAAGAGTTTAGCAAGATGTCACAAAACGGGCCGGTTGAAGATTATATTTTGAAATTTGAAGAGTTAAGGAGCTGGATGCTTATTCATCACCCGACATTGAGCGAGGCATACTTTGTCTCGAGCTTTATTAGCGGGCTTAAGCCCGCCATTCGAGCATCCGTTAAGGCAAGCCGGCCAACCGAGCTTAGCATGGCCTTTGAACAGGCCAAACTCCAAGAAGTTGCGGTAGCCGAAATCAGGAATGCTGCCCGACCTGTCAACCAACCCAGTTTTAGCGCCCGGCCTGTCCCCAGCAGCCGACCAGTGTCCTCGGCAGCGCCCCAGGGCTGGGCCCAGTCCCACGGGTCCGTGTCCAAAACCAGCGGCAGCAGCAACACAGGTTCCAGCGCCCCAAGACGAGAGCCGGGCCAATGTTACAAGTGCCATGAAAAATACTTTCCGGGGCACGTTTGTAAGAAGGCCTTACAAAGTATGGAAGGAGAAGAGGTCGAAGACGAAGCCCAAGAAGAGGAAGTTGCAGGTGAAGAGCAAACCGAAGGAGAAGACAACGGAGCTATGGAGATTTCTCTAAATGCACTTTCGGGCCGAGTCACGCACAACACCTTGAGATTGAAGGGCCTGATTAAGAAGCGGGAGGTAAATATCTTGATCGATAGCGGGTCCACTAATAGCTTCCTAGATGCTAATGTGGTCCGGGAGCTTCAGCTCGAAACCGTACCCACCGTCGTCATGACCGTGACGATGGCAAACGGGGAGAGCCTCGTTAGTTATCAGAAATGCCCGGGCGTAAGGTGGAAAGTCCAAGGCACAACGTTCGTTGATAACTTGAGGGTATTGGAACTCCGGGGCAGTGACATGGTCCTTGGGGTTGATTGGCTCCAACGATATGGGCCCGTAACATTTGACTTCACCAACCTCAAGTTCGCTTGCTTCAAAGAGGGTAAGGCAGTCCGCTTACAAGGCACATCCGAGAAAGCCGCCTTACAATCAATTTCGGGTAAAGGCCTCGCCAAGCTCTTCAAGAAGGCCGGACATGTGTTGGGTCACCACTTTATGGCTACCGCCGAGGAGGCCTCCGAGTCCGTCATTCATCCGGAGATAGAACGCACCCTCAACCGAATTATCATGGATCCACAAGGATCTACGCTCATTGTCCGAGTGTGGGATCTCCTCTATCCCGTTACCGAAGACGTCCTCTACCAAGTGTTCTCCCCCTATGGCCGCCTTGAAGAGATAAAGATTAACTCGACATCGACCTATAAGGTTGATGCTCTAGTGACCTTTACCCCAAAGGAAGAAGCCGACATCGCACGCAAGAGCTTAAACAAAAGGACGGATAAATCACCCGGGGATGAGAACCATGACTTGGCTCGTTTACCTCCGGAAGGGTTGGACAAGACAATGCATCCGCACCAAGTGGAGCAGCCTGAATCAAGCCCAGAGGCACCCGAGCTCACTCAGGGTGCGCAGCCGTGCACACCACTTGCATTGGGATGCGCATCACCTCCACATACCGGCGCCCACCATGCGCCAAGCTTGGACTCCATGGTGCAGCACATGTCATGGACACAGCCAACTGAAGCGCAGCAACAGCGTGGTGAGTTTGCGCAGCCGGGACCCACGCAGCAGTAGCAGCAGCGGCAGGGTGCGCGCAGGAGGTCAAACCGAGGCATGAACAAAGAAAATGGGGAAGTGCCGATTTGGGGACATTTTCCTAGAACCAGAATTGGCACTAAGAGATCAACCCACCGAGTTCAACCTTGGCCAGAGGATCTTCAGGACAAGACTTATCCTTATGACCCAGGGATAAGAATGCAGATACTAAGCGGACGAGAACCGAAGGACGGAGGTTGCGCGTACCACTCATCCTTGAGGACAAGGATGTTTTCAAGGGGAAGGGTTTGTCACGATCCTTGACCGTGACCTTGTACCCAACAACCCATTTTTACTTTTATTATTTTGTATCGAATATGTAGGATAAAACTGTAAAATTAGTTAAGTATAAATTAGTTTAAATTTTGAAATTAGGAAGAGGAGGGAACCGGTTAGGAGGGAAGAAGAAGGAGGGAAAGATAATTTAAATTTTGGATTTGAATTTGTGTTGTTGTAGGGAGGCCTTAGGTGGCCGGTTGTCCCCCTCCCCCCTTGGTCTATTTAAGCTCATGAGATTTGTGTATTTTGAATCATCAATGAAAAATTATCAAATTGCTCTCTCTCTCTCTCTAACCGTCTCTCCCTCTCTCTCTTCTCTTCCCTTCTAATTCTAACTTCTTTTCCCCTCAACTCTTCTAATTCTCCCTCTACTTCTACTTTCTTCCTCTAACTCCCCTCTAATTTCCCTTCTATCTCAAATCCTAACCAAGTCGCGGGCCTAGGTTCGTGACAAGTGGTAACAGAGCTCGTCACCAACCTTTGGGTTTGTGACAAATCTTTCCTAGCTCTAATATTAACTTGGCATATATGCTAGCGTTCAGTACTCTTTTGCTCTTTCTAGCGGCTATTAGAATTTTCGTTGCGAGATTCAAGCTTCCACCTTTTATGAAGCCTCTTGCTATAGCTTCTAGAACGCCCCGGCTGGCCAAGCTAATGAACTTCTCAAGATCAAATGGCAGTTTTAACTCGTGGGTTCTTGCTAAAACCTCAACTGTTGATGCCAGAATCCCATCATCTGGGAAGAGATGAGGTTGTTTTTGAGGCCCGCAAAATGTTTGGAGAGCTCGCTCGGGAAGACCCATGTGACCCAGTTCGCGAATGGTAAAAGACAAGGATCCCTTTCGCAAGAATCTGCGCGAGTCGTTAAGAATCAAAGAAACATTATCCTCTCCATCGAGACGACTAATCTTTCTTGCTAAATTCAGTAAGAAGGCATGGTCCTTATATACTTGCCCAGGCAGTGGCGAATCTGAAGCAACTGAGGATGAAGAAGCTTTCTTGACATGCACCTTCTTTGTTGGTAGTCCCAATGGTCGAAGTCTAAAGGGAAG
The DNA here is from genome assembly GCA_018398585.1 of Simmondsia chinensis. Lineage (NCBI taxonomy): Eukaryota > Viridiplantae > Streptophyta > Magnoliopsida > Caryophyllales > Simmondsiaceae > Simmondsia > Simmondsia chinensis. Next base: position 39,102,898 of record JAGTTD010000007.1, read on the forward strand.
GGGGAGAGGAAGTGGCCTATCTCGGTGCAATTTTCCAGGTTTTTGAGGTATTCTCCCTTGAAAAAGCGATGATATTGCTTCAATCTCGTCTACTTCCCAGCCGATTTGTCCTTCATTCTCTTCTATACGGGTATGACCATCCACTTCAGCCGAACTTCCATCAATCGTACCCGGTCCCTCGTCACATCCTTGGTTCTTTTTAGATTGGTCAAGGACCTTACTTTTCCTATGAGTGCCTATATAAATCCCAGGGTCTGGTGGAAGCTTGGACCGGCGTGGATAACGAACATACTTAGGAGGTTTCCTTCCACGTGCAGCTACGTAAGAATGTATCCTACAATTTACCTGACCATTTTTCACAAGTTCCCTCTCCAACCCGAATGTGGTAAACGTGTTTTTACCTATTAATTGTGCCTCCGACAAAGGATGATTTAATCTACATGTTAAAAGAATGGAATCCATAACCCAGAACAAAACTGAAACGACCTCCTTCACTGGGTGCCCATCCCTGGCTACAAAGCAAGGAATGCAGACATAAGCCTATAAGATCTGGTGCTCAATGCGTGTTCGTCAACACGTAGAAGTTATGATAAGAAGATAAAATGTTGATGTATTTTCAAAATTAAGTGATTAATGAAGTGTTAAATCTTTGTTTATAATTTATTTGGCTTGATTAAGGTGTGTGTCGACACATGTGTTGAGTGTGTCGACACACAGCTTTGCAGAAACGTCCTCAAGCATCTGTGTGCTGACAGACAGGTTTTGTGTGTCGACACACAGATCTTACAGATTCGCGTGTGTTGAAGTGAGTGTCACACAGATTCACAGTAAGTTGTGTTCAACTTTGTGTGTCGACACACAGAGTAGTTTTGACCGTTATTTTGCGCGCTTAAAAGTTGTTTTTAGCGGTTTGTTTGGATATGTTTGGGGACATCTTTGAGCATTGCTTTATCTATAAATAAGCCCCCATTTGATTGAAGAGATACATTAGACAAAATCCATATGAAAGATTGAAAAGGCTTTAACAAAGATTGTTGTGAAAATCCTTTGAAAGTTCATTCTCAAACACCTCTCTTTCTTTCTTCCTACATATCGTTTCAATTCATTATTTTGATTGTCGTTGTATCTATAAAGATTATTTCACTACAAACGAAATAAATCTTAACGACCGTGATTACGCGCCTCGACACCTAAGATCGATTTAAACCCGTTTGCAAGAAATTCCCCAACATAAAAGTCATTCTTAGGAAACAAAATAAAAGAGCAATAAAAAATTCAACAAAGAAAAAAAAACAAGACACAAGATTACATGGTTCGGCAAAAAAATACAAGAATTCTTCTTCTCTCATGTTCTCACAAACCCTAGGTAGGAATTTATAAACCCACGTAACAAAACCCAAGAGGGTCTAAAAGATGCTCTTGGACGGGCCAGGTCTATTGGTTCGATCCTCCGCACCAAGGACACTGACCCTAATCTCCACACAAAAGCCCAACAATCACTAGCCTTTACAAACAACTTCAACAAAGCAGAACTTCAACGCAGATAATAATACTCCGTTCATAAATTAACAAGGGTTTGCATAAATTCAAGCACAATCCCCTTTCTATTTGTCATATAGGCCAGCATTAGAATATTTGAATCTGGAACCTTTTATCCTAACACCTCCACGTGCGAGTCCTTTTCATCTGAGTATTAAACTTTTGGCCACCTTTAGACCTAACCCACAGAGTTGACACACGTAAGATTCATATATAAACTCAATTGGGGTCCCATTCTAAAACCAATCGGCATAAGGTGGAGTAAGTTACTAGCCTATATATAGATCTCTTCTCTCTCTCAACGCCTATATGAAATTGAACTAGGCACTCACATATGGACTAACCCACAATAACATATGAGGTTATTCCACCTAATGTCAGTACATGGACCTCGTATGCGTCAACTCTACTCAGACTAGTGATCAGAAATTGAAGGTACGAATGCAAATGATAGACATAGGGATAAAGTGAAGGGGAGATTTGATACCAATGGGCGGCGCCGGCGACTTAAACCTCTCGGTTGCGGCGGTTTGCTAGCGAAGCTGCCTCCAATCCATCTACTATACATAATCATGAAATTTTGGAGAAATTCTACTAGTGGAGCTGAAATTGAATCTTGAACGTCGAATTGGGGGTCCTTCTTCCGCCAGCAAACCCTTCACCGCTGCTGTTTATCTTGTCACTGCTGACCCACTTCTCTCTCTTTGCTGTACTCCTTTGCTCCCTCTTTATAAATTGAATTTGTTCCAAAAAATAAAAGTTGGATTTCATATGAATTTAACTCTCAATATCAACATTTTATGAAGTGAATACAAAATATTTAGCTATTAGGATAAAAAAATAAGGGTGTTTTATATTTTACTATCCTAATCTTTTTAATAATTATAAAAAGAACTTCGATATTTTTGAATTAATAAAAATGACCCCGAAATTTTATCGTATTAATAAAAATGACACTCTCCAGCAAATAAGGGAAAATAACTTCCCTTTCAAAACGGATAAATCATAATTCTGAGTAGCCCAAAAACCTTCACGGTAATTATCATGCAAATTTAGATCGAATCGAAATAAACCAGATGGCCCAAAAACCTTTTAAAATGATGTCAGATGGCCGGAGAGAGTCCTTTTTATTAATATGATAAAGCCTCGGGGTCCTTTTTAATAATTCCAAAACTTCATTGTCCTTTTTATAATTACCAAAAAGGTCAGGATAGTAAAATGTAAATAATCCAAAAAATAAAGCTTTTTTTGGTTATGTTAGGTACGTTACTTCTATATTTTGAAGAAATTGAAAATTATCAAGCAGTTTTTACTTTTTCGCATTTTGCCAGCTAAACAAAAGCCCAAATTCTTACTTTCCCATAAATTTTACTTATGTATTTACTTCTTGCGAACCAAATAAGAGTTGTTTACACCGTTGGTCCCTTATCTTTTTAAATTTGTTTAAATTAGTCTCCTATCTTTTCTTTTGTTTAAAATGGTCCCTACTATTTTGTTTTATGACAAAACTAGTTTCCTGTATTGTAATCAAAATTAGGTAAAAATTAAAAAGATGAAGGACTAATTTTGTTATAAAACAAAATATGAAGGACCAATTTTGTCATAAAACAAAACATGAGCGTCTATTTTGAACAAAAGAAAAGATAAGAGACTGATTTCAATAAATTTAAAAAGATAAAAGACTAATTTAAGTAAAATTAAATATGAAAAACCAATTTAAATAAAACTAAATGCGCAAGGGACCAACAGCCTAAATAACTCACCAAACAAAGGCCTATATTTTGTTTCTATAGATATATATAGATATCACGTCTTTTTTTATTTAAAATAATACTTTTTTTAAAAATAATAATGAAAGATATTGGAAATATATGAAACTAAGTACAATAGATCGAGCTTGGTAAACCTCCAGTTTTGTTTTTTCTTCTCGTTAAATTTTTGTTGTCTTTTTTTGTTTGTTTTTTAGTGAGACAGGTGTTTCTTTGAGCCATTCTAGCCCCTGCCCTCCGAGATGGGTGGAGTTCAGTATAAAAAAATCATATTATAAGGAGATTGTACAATTCTCATGTTTTGATCACTTGGCTTTGCATTGAGAAGCTCAAGCAGTCGTTTTGTATATTAAGTTCTTCCAATCGGATTTTGTCCTTTTTTTTATTGGATTTATAAATTTTGTAATGATTATCCAACCTCTAATTTGGGACCTCTAATCATTTTTGGATGTATAATTCCCCTTGGCTCCTTTATAGCCTCTTTAAAAACTTGTCATAATTATTTCGAGCCTTTCTGGCCTCCTGTAATGATTTGAAAACAAACAGGATATACATTTGTGCATAAGATTGTGCTTTGTAACATGTGAGATTATGACTTGCGTGGTTAGAGAACTTTATTTCTGAATTAGCCTTAATGAGTTTAGAGAATGTTGCTATCTTAAAAGTCATTTCAAATTCAAGTTTTAAAAATGTAATTAAGACAAATTTTCTGCTAGTGATTACGGTGAGAGGATTCGAATTAGGGATTAATTTTTAATTTTTAAAACAAAAAAAATATAATTATAAAAGAAATAATATAATTACCCAGATTGTTCAAATTTAACACAAACAAGGCGACGAACGATCCACTCTTTTGTAAAAATTAGAAGAACAATTATAGGGAATAAATCTCACACCTTTTCTTGGATAATTCAAATAATGTATAAGCATACGCTTAAATAGAGAAGAAAAGAAAAAGAAAAGACATAATAGCAATACTGGTATCCTATGCTTACAAAATATATATATATATTAAAGTGTGGTAAAGAAGTCCATCAATTGCCCGTTACCATCCCAATCAAGGAGGAAGAGAAAAGTCTTCTAGATCTTTAACGTGGGACTTCAACACATGTCTTGAATGCTTTACTTTCTCCTCCTGAATGAGTAGAGAATAAACTAGAGAATATTCCTTCTAACTATGTACACGAAAATTAATACCATGAAATACATGATAAATACAATGAAATACAAAATACAAGTATTAGGATTTTAATGCTCCCCCTCGAGTTGGAGCATGTAGATTCAGCATGCCCAACTTCCAATGAACCATTGATAGTTAAGTTATGACTGAGTAAGACCACTGACAATGTCACATATCTCTCACATGACCCGTTGCTAGTTGAGTAATGACCAAGTAACCAATTTTGCTCAAGTAAGACCATTGACAATGTCACATGGCTCTTACATGACCCATTTCGGGCCATATAGGAGTACTATCACGGGCCTCTCACACGAGGGCATCTTATAAATACTTACATAAAAAGGGGACGCTTACTAAAAAACAATAGCAAAAGGAAATAGAGCAAAGTTTGACGTAACTCTCCTAACCAACGACCGCACACGAAAACAACTCATTGTCTCCATCTCTTTTCCGAACACATAAAGCCTTTCCCCTCTCTCTATTTGGGCAAACTTCTCAACACTTCTATCCGGCAACTAATGAGTACACGTTAGTAGTCCGATCGGTTTACTCCTGGAGAATAATTACCGACATTACTATGGGCACCAAGTAGCGATAAAATCGTCTTTCAAAATAATGATTCTTTTCATGGCTCAAGCTCTGCTCATTTACTTATCCGAATTAACTTAGCTCCAATCAAACCGGATCACGAGACGATCATGTCGGGGGTACTCGTGCCTTTTTTTTTTTTTTTTTTGGAAGAGGTGAAAACGTACAAATGGTGGGGTCAGCAAGGATGCATTCGGCGCAGCTTCTCTCACCTGCTGTCACATTACCCACAGGACTCACAGTTTCACTCTTATCCCTTGGCTGATCAGGGCGTATGAAAGTCAAATGATTTTGGTAAGAGTCTAAATTTATTGAAGAAAAACGAGAGCATAACTCCAAGAACAGGAAAACGATCACTGAGAAAGGTGGGAGAGACATGAGAAAGTGGTGGGAGTCCTTATTCAGACAGAGACATCAGAACCACCCCCACCATACCATACAGCTCAATCAATTCAACTTGCCATCACGCCATATTCTTATCCAACCAAAATATCTAGCCAACTGGGGCATTAAGTAATCGCATCAAAGATTTCCTTGACTCATTTCCTTGTGAATATCCTAATTTGATCGGACCCCATCTCATAATTTCACCCAAAAATCATTTAAAAAAAAACAAAAAAGAGGACATAATTTGATCATTTGGGTTACCTGAATCAAATCCACAAGGTTAGATGTATAGAAGCGTCTCTTTCGCTGAGCTCGACAAGCACCAACACAGAGATATTACGAGCACATGGTGTTACGGGTAGCCGGATCCATACCCGCATATTTGGGTGCCCTCAGTGCCACCTCGGCCCTAGTTTTTGTTATAAATAAGTGACCCCCTCCTTAATTTAGACATGCCAAAATGAATGTTGTGTAGAGCTGTTAGCTCAGGTCTCTCTCTCGCTCCTGGTTCTTTTTTATGTCTCTCTCCCATTTCTTATTTAAAATCCTCTATTTTAGAGATGATCTATCAATATAATACTATTAGCTTGTAATTTTTAGTTGATTTCAGCCTTTATGGTATCAAATGGCAACTCGATAAAAACAAAGAAACAAACCGTTGAGAGAGAAAGAGAACTGATTCGATCGGGATGATATAAATAGGCGATCAATTCAGCACCTAATCATACGGGAAAAAAATTAAGTTTAAATCGCGATTACCAACTTAGTATTTGATTTATTAGTTAATTTTTAAATTTATAAAATAATTTGTAGTTTTAAGATCACATATTTAATAAAAATACATAAATCACGGCACAAAATAATATAAAATTTACAATTAATTGTTAGTAACTTATTATCCTCTTGCTATTCTCCTTGTCCCAAACTTAAACCAAAGTGTTGTTACGTAGCCAATGAAGAAAAAGTTATAGTGTGTATATATATATATATATATATATATATATATATATATATTTTTTTTTTTTTTTTTTTTTATTATTACACATTAGTATTTAAACCATTTATTAAATAAACATAATTTTTGAACTAAAATATTATTTATAAAGTTTGTAAAAACATCAAATATGTAATTTATTATTATTAAAACAAAAATATTAATTTTAAGATAATTTTATAATTCTTATTATTTATATATTATATTATTATTCTAACCATAATAATTTTTGATTAGCAATAATAACTTTTAAGAAATTCAAAAAAAAGAAAAAAATGATGCGACGACAAGGAATGGTGGTGGCAGTGGCAGCGAATAGAGGGAATCTGGACGAAGATATTTTGTGGGGAACGAATGCCACGTGGCGCATAACGACGAATATTGGGGATTGGATCTGGCGTGCATCCAGATCAGCTTGACGACAATTATTTTCCCTCTGTCTTTGTCTCTGGAATAATTTACCAAAATAATACCATTGGCAAAAAAAATTTATCAAAATAATACAGTTATAAAAATATTTACAAAAATGATACATTTTACTGTAGTATCACTAGCAAACGCCGTTTTGAAAGGTGTCCGAAGAAGAAAAAATTTCAAACCCTTTTGGACGCCATCTCTAACGGCACCGTTAGGGACGACCTTTCATAAGCACGCCGTCTCTAATGGCATTCGTACGCCGTTTTCCTATACCATTTGTCACCCCCCACGTGAACCCTATAACCCTCCCGGTCATATGGCAATCATAACCCTAATTCAATTGACAACAAAATAATAAAGTGAAGTATCAAAAAAAATTTAGTGAAGTCACATTATTTAATGTATAGAGTAATAAAAAAGAAAAAAATACATAGTAATAATAAATTATAAAAAAATAAGTAACGTAAATTATGGTACAAAACGTGACGTCGATCTACGATGAGGTTCACCACGATGCTGTGAGAGTGAAAACTCCGTATGAACCGAAAAGTTATGTCGCGGACGTTCACGTCTACTTCCTTCTACAGCACCAAATAAATGATAGTCAAACTCTTCTTCTTGCATAGCCTAATCAAATTGATGTCCCTCACCGACAGCATCTATTGCGCTAATGCAAGTAGTTAGCCATTTTGTGGAGACAGACTCTACAGTGTGGCCAACAGTGTTACGTAGCCTCTGAACTGCCCTTTTAGCATGCTTTTTAAGAACACCGACCTAGCAAATAGTACATTCAAATGTTAACGAAACATATTGTGAAATAAGTAAAAAGACAAATGTTTTCAAAGTGCTTACTACTCGTTAAATTTGGTTGCCACTTGGCTCATAACGAGGCCTGGATCGACGTGGAACATGCACTTCACGCCATACTATAAGACGCCCGGTGATAGTGGAGTACCATCGCATGTAATCTATAGGCGATGTAGGAGGATGACGTACGTTGGCGATATAATCCATCTGTGTGTTCCATACCACGATCTAGTCCGAATGATAGATCTCCCAGTTCTCGTCAGACCTGCCCGAACGAGATGTATTGTGCAAGGAGTCGAGAGTGTCGATATGATCCAGGATATGCTACGTTAATACAAACTGACGCAACACTCTGTCATGGCAATACAGCTCTACAATGCCAAAGCAAATCATTGGTCCCTGATATCGCCAGATATGACGACCCTCGACACAAATCGCGGGCAAGGTGCTTAACCGAGATTGCCTGTAAGGCATACATTGAACCTAAGTAGAGATAAAATAACTTAGTTATTACATTAAATATTAACAATACAGAATTATGTCTATTTTTATGTATATACCTGATGTGGTTCTTGGACATCAAGTTGGTCCCTGTAGAAGGACTGGCATGGCCTTGGATTCTTGCAGAATGTCAAGGCGGCAACCTAGCTAATCAAGTACGAAGTAAATTATTTTAATACATATGTAATATTACATATACATTAAATCAAGATGTACAAAATATTTTCTCTTACTGAAATCCCAAAGGCGGCAACGAATCATTGACTGCAGGTGCAAGTGGACGGGGCGCAGCTATAAACAGTTGACCAGTGTGTAAATGCTCCCATGACCACAACTAAACATGTAATGGCACGTAGGAATTAGGGATTTAATACATTAAAGAATTAAACATGAATATAATCGGCCGTCCATACCTGGAGCAATAAAACACACCCGCCGATTTGGGTGCGGCCTGCCATGCAACACTGGAACATTTGTTTGTATAGGTTGGCAAGAATAGCTGACCCCCAGCTGTACTCACTACACCTCTCCATCGTTTCAAGCAATGGAAGATAGACCATCGATGTCCGACTACCAATGCTGTTAGTGAACAATAAGGAGCCAAGCATATGAAGGTTGTAGTGTCCGGTGTGTTGTAACAATACTTGCTCATCAACGTGCGCTGGGGGGCTTCTGCACATAGTTCCTTGTCACGAGTCCGGCACTGGGTCATGGACCGGCCCGGGTATGCGCCAACGCTTGTCATGACATTGTCATGGGTCGCCAGCAATTATGTTCAGGTCCGGCCCTTTGCTTGTTTTGACACCCGATTAAGTCTAGGACAAATTGGGTATTGATTCAAACAAAGGGACACGCTGGGAATTATAAAAATTGTAATAGAATAATCTATAATTCTCTAGAATTGGTTGCAACTAACCCCGCTCCCCCACTTTCCCGCCATTTTGAAAAACGGTTATTTCCCGCCTCTTAATTTGAATAATTGTAAGTAGTTATAAATAGGGGAGCTCATACTTGTATTGATCATCCAATCAAATATAATGAAAAACCTCTCTTAACCCGTCTCAACTCTATCTTTCCTTCTCATCTAAATTCTTCTTTTCCTCATCTTAATTTCTCAATTCTTCACAATTTCTAAATTCATAGATCACTTTTGATATTTGAGTTAAAGTCACGAAATCAAGAACGTGACAAGGTGGTTTCAGAGCCATATTTCGATCACCAAACTGGCCATTACTAGAAGTACACGATCCGCTGCAACAATGTCTTCATCTAAAGAAACGGCTGATTCACAAGTTCAACAAGGATTTGAGTCTGTGGAGAAACACTTGGAGAGATTGGAGAGGATCTCTGAAAATAAAGTTCGAATTAGCAATGAGCTCAAAACATCCGGTGATTCTCAAGCTCAAATTACTGAGAATCCAAGAGCCACATTAATTGGAGACGTTGAACGCCACCATGAGGAAGTTTACCGTCAACCAAGAAAAACGACCGGAAGTAGAAATACCGGCCGCCACTGCCCACACCAATGTTGGAGAATCTGAAAACTACGTTCGCTTGGGGGGAAATGGCTTGATTCCTCCACCTCCACCTCAACCGGAACTCATAAATGATGGTGCTCCCTCACGGATAGCTGAAGATGGTGAGAATAGTGGATTTAACGACAGTAACCGCACTTGGAGTTCACATCATACTGGCAAGCTTGATCCTTCCCGCTTTGATGGATCCAATCCTAGGGGCTGGATCAGGAGGCTGCTCAAATATTTCCGTTGGTATCAAGTGCCAACGGAGGAGTGGGTGGAGTTTGCTTCTAACCACTTGCTGGAGCACAGAGAAGCTTGGTATCAAGCTCTAGAGCTTAAAAATCCAGTGATCACATGGCAGTTCTTCATTGATGAGCTTTGCAAGAGGTTTGGCGACCGATCTCTTCATGACATTGTGGAAGAATTTAGCAAAATTGTCCAAAACGGCACAGTGGAGGACTACATTATACGCTTTGAAGAACTTAAGAGTTGGATGTTGATTTATCATCCAACCTTAACAGAGGACTACTTCATCTCCAGCTTTATTAGTGGCCTCAAGCCCGTACTTAGAGCCTCAGTCAAAGCAGCACGCCCTAATGACTTAAGTTTGGCGCTTGAGCAGGCCAAGCTTCAAGGCATAGCTATCGCTAAGATCCGTGGCATTAGGGGGTCCGGATCGGCTGTCGCTAGGCCTGGTTCCAGTGTCAAGACATTGTCCAGTGTGCATACGGGACCGTCTGTGTCCCTCTAGGGCCCAGCGCCCTCCTACGGGTCCGTGACAAGGTCCGGTGGCGCAAAGTCAGGCCAAGCAGCTTCCTCTGGCTCCAGCGCCCCAAGGCGCGAGCCTGGTCAGTGTTACATGTGCAGGGAGCATTATTTCCCTAGGCACGTTTGCAAGCCTAAGCAACTCCAAAGCATGGAGGGGCAAGAAGAAGTGGAAGAAGAACAAGAGGAAGATGTGCAGGAGGAAGAAGAGGCTCAAGAAGAGGAAACGGGGATGATGGAGATCTCCCTTAACGCTCTCTTAGGGCGTATTACTCACAACACCATTCGCCTAAGGGGATCCATCAAGAAGCGGGCTGTTACAGTCCTTATTGACAATGGAAGCACTAACAGCTTCTTGGATGCTGCCGTGGTCAGTGAGCTAAGGCTAGAGACAGTGCCAACGTTGGTGATGATTGTCACCGGAGCTAACGGTGAGAGCCTCATGAGCTTTCAAAAGTGCATGGGCGTCAGGTGGAAGGTTCAAGGCACCACCTTCATTGATGACCTACGTGTGCTAGAGCTACGTGGTAGCGACATGGTTTTGGGAGTTGATTGGTTACAACGTTATGGCCCTGTAACCACTGACTTTACAAACCTTCATTTCTCTTGCTTCAAAGAAGGCAAGGCAATTCAATTGCAAGGTATGGCTAAGCAAGCAACCTTGCACTCCATATATGAGTGTGGCATCCCCCGTTTCCTTAAGAAGCAAGCAAGTTGTGTGTTAGGCCATCTCTTTATGGCCACCGGAGTAGAAGAATCAGCAGCTGAGTTGCATCCAGACATAGTGCACTTGTTGCACCACTATGAGGATGTGTTTGACATCCCAAAAGGGTTGCCCCCGCCTCACACCCGTGATCATGGCATTCCTACACTGCCAGGGGCCAAACAGGTTAACAGTAGGCCCTACCGGTATCCTCACCATCAAAAAGATAAGATAGAGAAGCGGGTAGAGGAGATGCTCAAGACTTCTATCATTCATCCCAGCCGGAGCCCATTTGCTTCACCGTTCTCTTGGTCAAAAAGAAGGACGGCACCTACCGCTTTTATGTTGATTATCGCCAACTCAACCATATCACTGTCGAGGACAAATTTCCCATTCCGGTAATTAATGACCTCTTGGATGAGCTCCAAGGCGCAGCGGTTTTTTCCAAAATAGATCTCCGGGCTGGATACCATCAGATCCCGGTCAGAAATGAGGATCGTCACAAGACAGCCTTCCGTACACACCAAGGGCATTATGAGTTCCGTGTCATGCCCTTTGGACTCACCAATGCTCCAGCCATGTTCGAAGCCTTAATGAATGAGGTTTTTGCCCCATTCCTATGGAAGTTCGTTTTGGTATTCTTTGATGATATCTTGATATATAGTCCTAAGATGGAGGTGCACTTGCAACACTTGACAGTGGTCGTGGACATACTCCGTGCCCATAAGCTGTACGCCAAACGCAACAAATGAATGTTCGGACAGGACCATGTTGTGTACTTAGGGCATATCATTTCACAAGAGGGTGTGCCCACTGATGCAGCCAAGATTAAGGCCATGAGAGATTGGCCCGTGCCAACCAGTGTCAAAAGCCTCCGTGGGTTCCTTGGCCTCACAGGGTACCACCGGAAGTTCATCAAGGGGTATGGAACCATGAGCAAGCGCTTAACAAGCCTCCTTGGTCTAATCTCATCATTGGCGTGTATGAATTGGTAATACAAAGTATCGAACTTCCTCCTGGATGGTTCCCTCGCCATCTCACTCAACCTCTTCTTCAGTGTAGCATTTTTGAATCTGTGATTGAAGTTACTAACAAGGTGGCGAGTGCAGTAACGATGCTGCCCTTCAGGCTCAGGCCAAATGATTGACATCCCATTCTTGATGCCAGCATGTCGATCAGATATAATACATATCGGTTGGCGATCACCTATCACATATGTACGTAGATAAAACAGGAACCAACCCCAACTCCATGCGTGCTCTTGGTCCACAAGAGCAAAACACAGTGGGTATATACCATTGTTAGCGTCAAATGCGACAGCTACCAGCAACTTTCCCATATATTTCCCATATAAATGGGTACCATCAATACTGATAAGTGGACGGCAACACTTGAATCCCTCAATAGATGGACCAAATGCCCAAAAAACTCCGCGAAAGATTGCTTCGTCTCCCACCAGGCTTTTATATTGCCGGTCCACAATAATGCTTGGATTTGACTATTGCAATGCAGTGAGCAACTTAGGTAGCATCAGAAATGCATCCTCGTGGGAGCCAAACAACCACTCAATCACTTCCTATTTTGCTATCCATGCCTTCCGGTACGAAAATGTTGTACCCATGTTGTTATTGTATTGCTGCTCGAATTGTTGCATTATTTATTTTAAGATCAGCTGTCACAATAGATGCCACTATAGTAGCAACAAAATTTGATGTCAAGGCACGGTGGTCTTCCGCCAATACAGTGGTACAACATGTATATGGCCCCCTCAAAACCAAAATCTCAAACGCCCCTAGTCTTTGTTTGAGCGCCTTACGCAGATACCACTTGCATTGTGGTGCTTGCACGCACCTTAGGGCTACGTAATTAGGCTTCGACCTGTGCACTATATATTCCAGCTTGTTTTTTATGTGCCACTCCTTAACTGGATTGACTAATTATTCCTTCGTTTGGAACACTTGTCCGTCCTCCAAGACAGTTCCTGTTGACCGAATTATTCTACTTTCCTCCCAGTCAGAACATACTGCCTGGTCTGCCCATCATGAGACGTCTTCGAATTTAGGAACATGAGCTTGGGCAAATGAAGGCTCGGCACCACCATCATCATCATGTAGTTCATCCTCCTCCTCGTCAAACCCCACATCTACATCTTCATCAGATGTCTCGGAATCATTGTTGGCATAAGCCCTATCAAACATAGTTGTGCTCTCGTTCGCAACTATTCCAGCAACCAGTGAAACGCCCACCATTGGACCTCTAGATGGACCTAATGCCACAACTACAGTATGCGATACATGATGTTGAGCTCTTCCCGCAACATTCACGGCAGTTACATACAATTCTATGTATGTCGCCCTATTTTCTAAAGCCATTTCGAACATAGACCTCAATTCCATTGGACAAACGATCTCAATAGGTGTGTATCGCATAGGATTCTGGGATAACAACATTCTCCATGTAATCGCAATATCAATTGTGTTATGATCCCAGCCAGTAAATTCATGCATCATTTCCTTCAACTCCGGAAGAGAAATTCCGGACTGCAACCTGAGTATAAACTGCCTTCCACCCGTGTAATCAACACCATCAACAGTTTGCACCGTATCTCCATCATAATGATACAACAATGTGACTACGTTGCATGCCATAATTTCTAGACTGAATCTCAGGTAAACATACAATGTAATATTAATGACATCACAGAGTATCTAACAATATTATATCAAATTAAGAAATGCAACATATTAACTATGTATTAGTCATATAATATACAATTTTTATACTATAAATACAATTCCTAATATCTTATCAATTCGAATAACTTTAAATATTTAAAAAATTCGTAAGTCCGATTTTAACAATTATAATATAACACTGAATATTAATTGTGTTACACAGTGGCGGATGCACGTTGGAGGCACCGGGGTGCATATTTGAGCCTAATGTTTAAAAGGTACGTGTGCTTCAAAATATTGAATTTAAATATATAAAAAATTCGTAAGTCAGATTTTAATAATCATAATATGTCTACAAAATATTTTAAACACATAGAAGTATTATAAACATTCAAAAAATAAGGTTACATTTCAAAATATAACTTTCTAATAATCATATAATCAATAATAAATAAGTATTAATTGTGTTATATTACAGTGCAATACTGAAAATTTATTTAAGCTATCAAAATAATGAATACATTGAAATAAAACATAAATTTTATGATATACCATTATATATAATTTTTTCTAGCAACCTCTTATTCAATACTATATTAACAAATAAATTTTATAATATACCATTATATATATAGTAATTATTATATTAATATTACTAAACAAATCTAATAAAATATATTCTATAACCATATAACATACTATTTTTTCTAACAATTCTTAATATCTTACAAATTCGAATGACTTTAAAATAATCATAATATATATAAAAAATAAAATTACATCTCTAAATTATTCAAAATATCGAATTTAAATATCTAAAAAATTCGTTAGTCGGATTTTAACCATCATAATATATCTACAAAATATTTTAAACACGTAAAGGTATTATAAACATTTAAAAGATAAGGTTACATTTTAAAATGTAGCTTTCTACTAATCATGTAATAAATAATAAATGACTATTAATTGTGTTATATTACAGTGCAACATTGAAAAATTATTTAAGCTACCAAAATAATGAATACATTGAAATAAAACATAAATTTTATGATATACCATTATATATAATTTTTTCTAGCAACCTCTTATTCAATATTATAAGGAACATACCCAGTGTCTCAAGGGCTCCCGCCTACGCAGGATCTGGGGGGGCGGATGTACGTAGCCTTCCCCCTTCAGGGTGTTAACCTGAAGAGAGGCTATTTCCCAATGCCCCCAACCTGAGAGTGATGACTTCCCAGGAGGTCACCCATCCTGGTAGTACTCTCGCCCAAGCACGCTTAACTTCGGAGTTCTAATGCCATCTGGCGACTGCGTGTTGGTGCCCTCTTTGGTTGTTATTTAATATTATATTAACAAATATATTTTATAATATACCATTATATATAACGTAATTATTATATTAATATTACTAAACAAATCTAATAAAATATATTCTATAACCATGTAACATAATATTTTTTCTAACATGTCTTACAAAATCGAATGACTTTAAAATAATCGTAATATATATATAAAATAAAATTACATCTCTAAATTATTCAAAATATCGAATTTAAATATCTAAAAAATTCGTAAGTCAGATTTTAACAATCATAATATGTCTACAAAATATTTTAAATACATAAAGGTATTATAAACATTTAAAAGATAAGGCTATATTTCAAATTAAAGTTTTTCAAAATATCATATAATAAAAAATAAATGAATATTAATGGTGTTACACTAAAGTTTAACATTGAAAAATCATATAAGTTACAAAAATCATGAATATATTGAAATATAACATAAAACATACAATTAATAATTTTTTCAGCATCATATTATTCAATATTATATTAACAAACAAATTTTTCAACATGCTCTTATATATATTATAATTATTATATTAATTTTACTAAATCAACCTAATAACATTACTATAGTAATAAATTTCTATAAAATAATATGACATTACAATATAAAAGTATTACAACATTTAAAAATGATAATAATAACGACTTACATAACTGTGAAAATGAATGGGAGATTGAAAGTTTTGTTTTAGAGGATAATAGGTTGAAAGATGTATTTAAGTAATTAAGCATTGTGAAAAATGTCAAAAAAAAGGTAGTATTTATAGAGATAAAAGTGAAAGAAAATGAAGATGATGAAAATGGAGGGGGAAAGATGGGAGTCACGGGTGGGTGTAGGGGTTAGGGGTATAGGGGTTCACGGGCACAATTGGGGGGGGGGGGGGGGGGGGGGGGGGGGGGGGTGTCTGGCTTAGCTTTCGTACGCCGTTAAAAGGCGTACGAAAACCGTTAGCTTTTGAGCGCCGTCTCTGACGGCGTACGAGACGGCATCCGAAAGGGTTCGAAATTTTTTCTTCTTCGAACGCATTTCTAAACGGCGTTTGCTGGTAACGCTACAGTGAAGTGTGCCATTTTCGTAAATATTTTTACATCCGTGCCATTTTGGTTTTTTGCCAAAGGTGCTATTTTGGTAAATTATTCTTGTCTCTGTCCTTTTGCTTCATTGCATAACCGCTACTATGATTAACATTATCCTCCAACATAGTCTAATCACGTAAAACATTATCCGAGTTTGTTGTCTACTAGAGACCCGTGGCTTTTCTTTATGAACAATTTAAGGAGATTATCTCCTCCTCTTTTTCCCTCAACATTACGGATGTTAGAATATTCATCGAAAGGATCTTGTTCTCCGTCTAAATATTGCCTTAAAGCTTACCTGCTAGGTACACCCAGGCATACTAGCACTTAGCATGTGGGAGGTCCAAGGATCCTAAGCTCCCAGCCAAAGCCTTCCCATACTCGCCCCGGGATTCGACACTGTCTCCAGTGTGATACCATAAGGCTTAATGTCAGGTTATAGATACTCATAGATATCAGAGTTAAAAGTGCGAGCTCTCTGAGAAATAATAAAGAAAACACAAGACTTAAGTCTTCCATCTAAGAACCCGTGCATGAATGTCATCCATAATAGTTAGAACGCTTGTTGGTCGTTGTAAAGGTAAATGATCAATTTTTTTAGTTTAAAATATGTCATTTGTCCAGTGACCCAGCCCCTCCTTCCCCTTCCCCTTCCCCTTCCCCTCCTTTGCATAGGAGTATGCAAAAAACAGTTTAAATTGTTATTCGAATTGAATCAAATTGTATTTTTAGTTCAATTTAGTTTATGGTTTGAAAAATACGGTTTGTTTTAATTAATTTTTAAAATTACAATTTATGTTTGTGGCCTAACATAAAACCAAAACTTGAATCATAAGCCATAAAACAAAGGATAATCAAGTTTGGCTTTGAATCGAGATATCACTCAATAAAATGTTCTTTTTCAATCAAGAGAAAATATTACTTGCTAAAAGAATTATCAAGCATCTTAGTCGTGCCTACATAAAATGAAATATTTTTACTAAACGATTACAACTAAACTAAAATATTACTTGTTGAATCACCGAACTTAGATCAAGCCAAGCCAAGCCAAAACCAGCTGTCCAAGATTTTGACAAGCCGAGCTCGAACCTAAACTTTCAAAGCTCGACTCGGCTCAAATAAACCCCTAATTTTCTACGTAAAAACGAACCAAAAGACAAGTGTTTGTATCACGAGAAATTGGATAAGACCCCCCATGCCTACTACGGGTAATTCACTTCCACTGGAGAGCAGAAAATTCAGAGGCATTAAAAAGAATAAAAAATTTAAAATGGAGAGAGAGAAAGCAGGCAGAGAGGCTATAAAGTAAACTCTTGTGTTCTCCACACACCTCCCCGTCTCTAATCCTTATCTCAATCTCAATACAGGGGTCTCTCTCTCGCTCATCCCGAGCCATGGATCTGAACAAGGTGAGTTTCTTTTGTGCCCCAGCTTTTGAGCCGTTGTCCGAAATAGCTTGAAAAGGAAAAATATTACCTAAAATGATCTAATTGAAAAAGTATTTCCCAGCATGACATACCCGTGGCAAAAAAACACATTTTATAAATTTTAATTTTTTTATATATAATTTTGTATTTTAATTATTATTAGAATACATTATAACAGTCATTTCTTTATATATCATTTAGCATAAATTATTATATGTTATTTTATATTATTGAAAAATACGTTGTTCCAAAAAAAATAAAAAATACAAATACAAATACATTTATATTAGAACACAAAAATATAAATATTTTTAGTGTCTTAAGGTTTAAACATTCATCACATAAATAGATATCCTCTATAATACAATAGAAATAACACAATATCCTTATAGTATGATATTTTTTTATATTTAATAATATATTATAACTTTTTTAAATTTATTGAACAACGTATTTTGGCAGGTATTTAATCGTTTATGTTATATAGTCTTTTAAATATAATAATTTATGCTAAATAATATACGAAGAAATGACTGTTATTATGTAACATAATAATTAAACAACAAATTTATATATAGATAATTTAATTTATTATTTTAGAAATAACTTAATTTAAATAATTATTATAAAATATATATGTAATTTAATTAAAATTTATATTATAAATTAAATATTACATAATAGTAAATTTATATATTTCATTGAATTAATAATTTAATTTTTAAAAATTAAATTAAAAAAATATAAATGTGTGGGCCCTGACACAGTACAGCGGCTTATATACCATTTAAAAAAACAAAAATTAAATTTATAAAATAAATTTTTTTTTGTCACGTGTATGCCATCTTGAAAATACTTTTTCAACTAGATTATTTTTGATAATATTTTTGTTTTTTAAGCTATTTTGAGCAACGGCTCCTAGCTTTCTGATTCAAGATTTTAATTGGATTTGCTAGAGCTTTGTGATTCAATTGTATGTATTCTTTTGTGCTCCTTCAATTTGAGTTGGAATTTCTGTATCACGTTGGTTCAATTGGATTTGTCCTAAGTTTGTAATTCAATTGAATGTTATCTTTCGTGTTTTCTGTCTTCTGTTGATTTTAATTGTATTTGCAATTGTTAGAAAAATTCATTAATAACAATGAAAATACAGTGAAAATTCCTGCGAAAATATTGAAGTACTGTTGTGAAAAATACTGGAAAATTACAAAAAATTCAGAAATAATTATCTAAACATCGCAATCAAATAATTGTTAGAAAATTGACCAATTTTCAAACATAGCAACGAACATTGCAGTTAGGAGAGAGCAATTAGAAAGATCTTACAAAAGGATGATATCTCGCCGTGGTAGAGACCACTATCCTAAAAGACGATTTGGCCGCTGTTCCGGTGCACACAGTATAACCGGCGGCCGTTCTCCAGGATTAACGCGATCCGACTATTATCGTGCACTCGTTAATTGCCGGGTAGTAGTATCTTGAACTTTGCCCAAAATTTGAGGGGAGAGAGAAAAACCGAGAGAGAGAGAGAGAGAAAAACCGCGAATGATGAGTCAGGGAGAGGCTGAGAGTGTTCGTTTTGATTGTTATGGCTGATGGCATATATATAGCGTAAAAAACGGTAACGAGCATTAAAAACAACCGGGTGCAATAAATTCTAACTGCTATAAACGGTAACAGGCATTAAGTCATCAGCTATAATGAATTCCAACGGCTATAAACGGACGTAATAAATTGCAACGGCTATATTGTTAATAAATTTCCAACGGTCAGTAAATAGGCACGGGTAAACTATTTTCCCATAACACTTATGTTTACCTTGTATCGTTTTTCCAACAATCTCCCACAAAGGACACAAGCAGAAGAGAACAAAGAAGAATAGATTAGGCAAAGGGAGTTCAATTTTTCAGTGCCGATGGCTCGCGACTTGAATCGTCACCTAGCGTAACCCAAGTTTAGGACCAACATCTTGCAAGGTGACTTTCGTCTTGAACCTCACAAGGGGTTGTATAGTCTTCCACTTGGCAACTCCTGCGGTTTGGCGTGTTTTATCGGCCATGCGCTCGTCCTGGATATTCATAGGCACTCTAGAAGGCAAGTCTTAAATCCTTCATAGGGAGCGGCCACACTTCCACACCTATATAGGTGGATCACATCAAGTGTGTGTTACCGCACACCACCAAATATATGGATATGGGTCCATTAAGAGCTAAAGCTTAACCTCACCCCTTGGCAACATACAGACAGTGTCCATCAAGTACAAGCCTCGCTTACACCACCAAACATATGGCTATGGATCCGTCTCCGCACTGTCACACCATAGGGAGGGACAACAAAAAATACAGTGCATTCCTTGAATGAAACTATGATTTTTCACATTGAACCTGTTAAGACCAGGTTAGATACATTACAATTTATTCGTGTATAGACTTTAGTCTCGTCCTCCTCGATGTTTCTGCAATCAATGGATCCACAAGGTTCTTTTTAGACCTTACACAATTTAATGATATCACTTTCTTTCGAATAAATCGTTTACGATCTTATGCCTGAGACGAATAGGTCTCCTCTTGCCATACCCATCAAGTGTGCAGTGTCCACACCACCCGTCACGGACTATGGGTTAGGTTAAAGCATCAAGCTCAACCATCATATATGGCAATTCACACTGTATTGCAATAAAGCGATACTTGAGAGTTGACCACTGCCAACACCAATCACAAGTTGCTCTCACCCCCACATTGAGGTATCTGCAATGAGCTATTAAACAGCTAGCTCCATCGCCTACCAACTTCAACAAAAGTCAGTATAATACAATAGTGGAGCAAATATCATATCAATAAAATCATATCTCCACCTCAAGTACTCTCATAATACGCATATCATATGTATATCGTATATACAGTTGGCACGAAAGATATATACCGCTAATTAGTCAATTTCACATATCATCACAATTGTACTTTGACAATTTAACTCGAGCGCTTCAATATCTGTCATTTGGATCAATGTATGTAGAGGAGGTCCACCACTGACATATGATCTAACGGGACGAGTGTTGTATTATTCACCAAATCATAATGTTATCAATTACCTTAGTATATTTAGCTTGTGATGCGATGCCATATTTTTCTTCTCATCAAATGAACACTAGGGTCCTATAGTATGTGACCCAAATGACCAACATGAGCATACAACATATGACAATAACCCAAATAAGGTATCTAGACACAAACTAAATACCATGTTCATGATTAATCAAGGTTCTCATATGACTTGCACCTTACCATTTTGTCAAAAAATGGAAAAGAAGGCATGACACAATAATTCTAAGGGCATAATAAGTCTCCAACAACAGCACAAGTCCACATATGACTCAAACATATCATGTTTTTCCCAACTCTTGGCTAAAATTTAGCAAAACGATTAAAATGATAGTAAAATGCCTAAAAAATAGCAGCTGCACTACATTACTGCAAGAACAAACTCAGTATTGCATAAAATTCAGCAGCTAACAACCCATAATAACTTATAGCAGCACATTCAGCTTCAAAGAGACATGTTTCAACACTTAAAACAACATGCTTTTCATCATTTCAAGCAACATGTACCAACATATGCACTTGCTTCAAACATAGCCATAGAAAATACATGAGACATATCAACATGGAGACTAATACACAAATCACACAGATTATCAAGAACTCACAAGCCCTATTAGCTCTTTACAAGAATCAACTATTTCACTTAGGTCACTCCAAATATGCAAGAAAATGAACTCTCACATACAAAGATAATCTCATGGTTAAAACTTAAACATACCATGTGTGATCATTAATCTCTCTCTAAAAATGGAATCAACTGATTTCATGATCTCCTTATAGTGTTTAGGGGTCTTATTCTAATTCATTTATCATACTAATAATCATGTTCAACCACAAACACAACTCCATCGAGTTCTCATGTTGCTTTTCTATCATACACTTGATTGACAATTGATTAAACACATCAGGTTACTATCTTTCATATATCCCTACTAGGGCGGAATAGAATTACCTCAACCTATGTAGAAAAAAACATGAACTAAAAACACAAAGTAAATGGAAGGATGAAATGTATACTACTTTATTTTTGGATGATTAAAAGAGAACAAAACTACCCCTATTTATACTATTACATAGAACAACCTATCACCTTCCCAAGCTATGAGTTACATGAAGTAAATAACAAGAAATATCTAGGCTTCAATCCTAGTTAATACCGGTTGGGAGGGGAGAGCAAGAGATGGAGTAAAAGCTACCTACCCACTAATTACATAGATCATTCTAGAAAAGGAATAAAAGAATATGCTAAGTACAATATAAATGCGTACAAATATGAAGTACTAAAGTCTACTAAAAAAAAAATACAAAGAAAAATATGAGAACTATTTTCAACAACCTAACTGGATGAAATCCAACATAATTCACATTATCCTTTAAGAAGTCCAGAGTAGTGCATTCCACATAAAGTTCCTTCCTTTTTTTTCCCCTTAGATAACTGTTGCTGTTCTACAAGACAACGCCCCCACATTTCACTAGCTCATAGCATAAGTCGTATAAATGTAAGTTTGTCTCAACAACAGAAGTGACTTAATATGTGTATGGCATGAGACAATAGAACTCAACTAAGCACAACATTTTTCATGCTACATATGCACGAGTGAAATCACAGATTAGAGTGTGAAATTTTCATTTGAGGCAACATTAAGGGAGCAACGTCTGAGGTGGTTCGGACATGTCAGAAGGAGACCGGACAACGCTCCGGTCAGGAGATGCGAACAACCCCTTACTACATTAGGCAGAAGAGGCAGAGGCAGACCAATGAAGAGATGGCTTGAGACGATCCGACAAGACCTCACCCACCTAAACCTCTGGGAGGAGATGGCCTTAGATAGGGCCCTATGGAAGGCTAGCATAGGGGTATTAGATGATCCAGATGGAGTAGGGTAGTCTTGGTCGCTACCTTATCTTTGTCTCTACCTTATCTATCCCCATCTCTTTCACACTCTCTTTCTTTATCTCTTCTACCTCTATCTCTATCCTCTATCTATAGCCATTTCTTTATATCCTTTTCTTTATCTCACTTTATCTGTGTTCGGTGCCTGTACACACTCATGCATTTTTTTTTTTTTATGCTTCTTCTGTTGCCAGGTCTTGAGCTGATTGATGCGGACAAACTTTTTAGGCTGGGGGTCCTCGGAAACAGCCTCCCTTCAGGGTAGCCCCCTGAAGGGGGAAGGCTGCGTACATCTACCCTCCCCAGACCCTGCTTTTGCGGGAGCCCTTGGAGGCATTGGGTTTGTTGTTATTGTATTGTCATAATCATAACATATCTACTTAATTTAGATTATAAATGCTAGCAAATACATCACGGGAATATAAATGCTAGAATTTAGATTATTAAAAGGTATATCTACTTAATTTAGACAACACGTGTCCAAGCCAATTTTAACATTAATCATGTTATACCTTTTATAGCCCATACAAACTCAATTTGATCTAAACTTTGATTGATGGATACCTTAAGGCTTTGGAACGATGACTTCCCTTATTTTAGAAAGGAACCATTTTCAAGCATGCCAAACAACGGAAAACGGAAAAATCAATTCCTGAAATCTAATTTTCCCTTGAACATATGGAGCCGAATAGAATTTTCTTAATCCATCAAAACCACATAAAAAAAAAAAGATCAAATCGCAACACATCGACAATCATTCAAATTGACGCTTACCAGATCCAAATGCTCGAACAACTCATACGAATTAGATTCACTATTACAAGATCCACTAACTGAAGCAATTATATCTCAAATAAATCATGCAAATTTCAATAAGTAGACCTAGCACTCATTTATCAATTCTAGTACTTGCTTGGCCAAATTTCTTTTATGAGGAAAAACAATTCCTTTTTGGAGTGTTTAGTCCGAAAAGAAAATTGCTTTTAGATAGAGGTAGAAATTGTTTTTCTACTTTCAAGCGGACGTAGTAAAATAGTGCTTATCTTTTAAACATAGACAAAAGCAAAAACTAAAAGGTTATAGGCAAAATGCCTATATTAAAAGCAATTTTTACAAAAAAAACTTCTACAAAAGGTACTTCTGAAATAAACAGTTTTTCACAGCTTAACCAAATAAACCTTTAGTCATTACGAGTCAACGTCACTAGCATATCTCCGAGTTTGACTATAGCTCCAATTTTCTTATATATAACATAAAGAGATTTAGATGAATTCAACTCATTGATGACCTACATTCGGGTCACCAAATCAAAATCACAAAACAACGTACTTTAATATATAAATTGATAGATGTACATGGTTTCAACTGAAAATGTAACTTGTCACCATTTTTTGCATCTCTGAATTTATAAATATATAAACGGATGTTTTGCTTCCCAAACTGGGATACGAACCGCATACACCAGAAGCAAATGTTGGATGCTTTACCGCTGATCCATGTACACCTTGCATGCGTCGATGAAATGTAAAAGCATCACAGTGATGAGCATAATCAAAACCAAAACAAACAACAACAGACAATCAATCAAGCAAGCAAAACTGGTGGAAGAACATCGGAAAGAGGAAACCGTGAGTTTAGTTGTCATCTGTATGATTGGTTTTTCCAAAATCATTTTTTAGATTGTTAGAAAAATTCACTAATAGCAGTAAAAATACAATGAAAATTCCTGCGAGAATACTGAAATACTGCTGTCAAAAATACTGGAAAATTGCAGAAAATTCAGAAATAATTATCTAAACATCGCAATCAAATAATTGTTAGAAAATTGACCAATTTTCAAACATAGCAACGAACATTGCAATTAGGAGAGAGCAATTAGAAAGATCTTACAAAACGATGATATCGCGCAGTGGTAGAGACCACTGTCCTAAAAGACGATTTAGCCGCTGCTCCGGTGCACACAGTATAACCGGCGGCTGTCCTCCAGGATTAATGCGATCCGACTCTTAGCATGCACTCGTAAATTGTCAGGTAGGAGTATCTTGAACTTTGCCCAAAATTTGAGGAGAGAGAGAGAAAAACCGAGAGAGAGAGAGAGAAATCGCGAATGATGAGTCAGGGAGAGGCTGAGAGTGTTCGTTTTGATTGTTATAGCTGATGGCATATATATAGCGTAAAAAACGGTAACGAGCATTAAAAACAACCGGGTGCAATAAATTCTAACGGCTATAAAGGGTAACAGGCATTAAGTCATTAGCTATAATGAATTCCAACGGCTATAAACAGACATAATAAATTGCAACGGCTATATTGTTAATAAATTCCCAACGGTCGAAATTTTAATGACCCTAATCGGCCAGCAGCGGTAAACAGTCAGTAAATAGGCACGGTTAAACTATTTTCCCATAACACTTATGTTTAGCTTGTATCGTTTTTCCAACAGCCTTGGGTTTGTGATTCAAT
Source organism: Simmondsia chinensis (assembly GCA_018398585.1). Taxonomy (NCBI): domain Eukaryota; kingdom Viridiplantae; phylum Streptophyta; class Magnoliopsida; order Caryophyllales; family Simmondsiaceae; genus Simmondsia; species Simmondsia chinensis. The sequence goes on from JAGTTD010000007.1 coordinate 39,128,060, forward strand.
TGGATGTTATCATTTGTGTTCATTTCTGTCTCCTGTTGGTTTAATTGGTTTTGACCGAGCTCTGTGATTCAATTAGATGTTATCTTTTGCATTCCGTGAAATTGAGTCGGAATTTGTGTCTCTTGTTCATTGTAATTGGATTTTACTACAGCTTTGTGATTCAATCGGATGTTATCTTTTGTGTTCCATCAAACTGAGTTTGAATTTCTGTCTCCTGTTGATTTTAATTGGATTTGCCCTGGCTTTCTGCCTTCATATTGATCTGGAGTTCTGTCTCCTGTTAATTTTAATTGGATTTGCTCTATCTTTGTAACTCAATAGGATTTTTATCTTCTGCGTTGATACAATTTTAAATGTAAAATATAATGAAACTAAGGTAAAGTAGTAAATGACCGGAAGAATTAAAAAGATAAGAGAGAAGAGCAGAAAGAAATTTGGATTCACTGCTTGCCTGTAAGACAATTCGTACATTCTATATTTAGAGTCTATCCCCGCCCTCGGGCTGGAACCGCTTTTCTTCTTATTGGACTACCTAATTACTCTATTGGAGACGAATCATGTGTTCAAATTGCGTTGAATTCTGTTTCCTTTTGATTTTGATTGGATTTTGATTTTGAATGGATGCAGAACCGCCCGTCAAGTGCGTTCAATTCTCCTTACTGGACAAGCAACTACGGTGCTCCCGTTTGGAACAATGACTCGTCTTTGACTGTTGGCCAGCGAGGTATCAATTCAATTCTCCCCTTTGTTCCATGTTTGGCCGTTTAGGTAGCTAAGTATTAGGTGTAAATTAGTTTTAAATTTGAGGGTTTTCTTTGGAAAATTTTTGTTCCGAGTTTTCTTTGATGTTGTGGTTGTTGGATGTTGACGATGACAGGATTCAATGGGGATTCCGTATACGTGTTTCTTGTTCTTTCTTTGACTGTGGATTCAGTGATAAGGATGTTTCTAGGATGTGTTGTTTCCCCCAAGATTGTACGTGTAAGCATTGCTTGCTTCTATTGTCTGGTTGTTTGCTATGCAATAAACAAAGGCAGAAGTAGAGTTATCAAAGTAGGGACTTTTTATTTCTTAACTACTGAATAGACAGAATGCACCTATTTCCCATGATGTTCTGATTCTAAACATGCTTTGTTACTTCATTTTCGCTTATACTGAAAAATTGATGTCAGGGTATTTAAGTGGAATCCCTTCACTTCGTCACCTCTGACTAAGGCGGAGATCGCTTGATAAGCCAATACAGTTGGTTTTTCACTGTTTATTTGGCATATTTGAATTTTCCTGCACAAAGTGCTTTTAATTTTAAAATTCCTGAAGTTTGAAGAAAGTTTTCTATTAGCTATAATATTTGGACTGGATTTGAGACATGAACTTATGTGCCTAAATACTTGTCAAGGTTTCCACCTCCATAGGGCCTGCTACGAGAACCTAAGGTTCCTTCCTTTTGTCGCCCCTTCTTATTTATTTACTTTTTTTGTGACGAGATTGCATCATTAATGAAGTACTGTATTTGGGACGATTTTCCTTAACCATGGTAGTTGTGGTTAATTTCTTGTATTGTATTGTATTTGCATCATGTACTAAATCTCATGGAGACTTAAGACATGTAGTCTTTTGATAATTGTAGTAGAAATGGAATCATTTGGATATAAACATGAGGAATGAAAGGAAAGATTACTTTTGTCCCTGGGAAACACTGGTGTATCAAATTTTGTGAGTCTAAGCTTAAGTTTGGTTTACTATCCAGCTGCTGTTGCTTGAACAGATTCAGCTGAGAATCCTTTGTATATCCGTCCTACCCATCCACTTAATCTTCCTTGCCTTTTTTTTCACTCTTTTTGCTTCCACTGACTGTTCAGTTGAGGCTTCTGCAGGAGAAATTGTTACGGGTGTCTTTTGAAGTTTCTGTAGCAGTTGGTTTCTATGAGCTATTTTATCATTCTTTTACCCCTCCATTCTTTTTGTTGGTGTGTGTGTGTGTGCTGTCTGCGTGTGCTGCTTATGCTCCTTTACATTTTTGCTTGGGTTTCCTTGGAGTTGATGTTTGATCACTGGCACATTTTAGAGATTTCTCCTAGTATCCTAAGCCCAGATATTAAGTTCTATAAATTTGCTTTTTGTTGGAACAGGCCCTATTCTCTTGGAGGATTATCACTTTTTGGAGAAGCTTGCCAATTTTGATCGGGAGCGTATCCCAGAGCGTGTTGTACATGCCAGGGGAGTAAGTGCTAAGGGGTTTTTTGAGGTTACCCATGATGTTTCCCACTTTACATGTGCTGATTTTCTACGGGCTCCTGGTGTCCAAACACCTGTAATTGTCCGTTTCTCTACTGTTATTCATGAGCGTGGTAGTCCTGAAACCCTCAGGGACCCTCGAGGTTTTGCAGTGAAGTTCTACACCAGAGAGGTACGGCTATAACAAATTCCAGCTTTCGCTGCATATTTGCATGATAGTGCTGAGGCTCATCTTTCCATTTCTCCCATATATAGCCAGGCCTTCCACATTGGAAAGTCAATTAATTTACCACAGGCTTTCTTGCATCTTGTTGACTAGTAATGGTTCAACTGCTTTTGTTTAAGTTCTAATCGTTCATCTACATGCTGTTGTGATCCCTGATCGCTTCTTACTTTATTCTGGCAATTGCAGGGTAACTTTGATCTTGTAGGAAACAATTTCCCCGTGTTCTTCATCCGTGATGGTATGAAGTTCCCTGATACGATCCATGCTTTCAAACCCAACCCAAAGTCCCACATCCAAGAAAACTGGAGGATCCTTGATTTCTTTTCCCACCACCCAGAAAGCTTGCACACGTTCACTTTCTTCTTTGATGATATGGGCATTCCTCAGGATTACAGGCACATGGAAGGGTCTAGTGTCAATACTTACACTTTAATTAACAAGGCTGGAAAATCACACTATGTGCAATTCCACTGGAAACCCACATGTGGCGTCAAGTGTCTCTTGGAGGAAGAGGCGATAAAAGTCGGAGGATCCAATCACAGCCATGCGACTCAAGACCTTTATGACTCAATTGCTGCTGGGAACTACCCTGAATGGAAACTCTTCATCCAAACTATGGACCCAGCTGATGAGGATAAATTTGACTTTGACCCACTTGATCTCACCAAGACTTGGCCTGAAGACGTCTTCCCGCTTCAGCCAGTTGGGCGTTTAGTCTTGAACAAGAACATCGACAACTTCTTCGCAGAAAATGAGCAGTTGGCGTTTAACCCTGGCCACATGGTTCCTGGAGTCTATTACTCAGACGACAAATTGCTTCAGGGCCGAATCTTTGCCTACGCTGACACTCAAAGACACCGCCTTGGCCCCAACTACATGCAGATTCCTGTTAATGCTCCGAAGTGCGCTCATCACAACAACCACTATGATGGTTTCATGAATTTCATGCACAGGGATGAGGAGGTAAATGGAGAGTTTCTCTTTTGCCTTTCCTTAAGCATGCCTCTTTCATCGGTGGGTCAAGAACCCAACCATTGGTTGCTTGAGGTCCATAAATTATAGGGTTGTTAATTGGGCACAGGCCTAAATTCATTTTATAATTTATTTTGTTAATACTTATATTGCTAATAGGAATGTTAATATATATATATATGGAAGATCTCATTTCAAAATATCCGCTTGAAGCCTTCAAACTCCCAGGATTGGCCCTGGGTTGAGGGCAGCGGCAGGCCATGAGGCTTCTTAACTAGCTTTGTACTGACTTGATACTCATTGGCAGATTGACTACTTCCCATCAAGGTTCGATCCCGTGCGTCACGCTGAAAAATATCCCATTCCAGCGGCCACTATAAATGGAACGCGTCAAAAGGTCAGTAGTAGAGTTCACATCTATCTTTTGTTCTTTTGGAGTTTTGTTTCTAATTTGCCCCTTTTATATTGACATTGGAGTATTATAATGTAGAGGATATACGAATCGTAGTGCTTACCAGGTAATGAATCTTACTCCAGAGGAAAACTTCTATGGTCTAACAAAGGGAGGAGTAGCTATATTGTGGATTATGATTGTGCCATTCATATCGTCGTTAGTCTTCGAATCTTACCTATTAGATCAAGATTTATGGATTGCTATATTGTTTGCCGCAACTCGGTCATATTTTCAAAGTTTGTCCTGTAAAATTTGCAATGAGTTGTCATTATACGGTTTTGTGGAGATTTGGTGGATCTATGGTTTAAACAGAGAGTGGAGATAAATCTTCTTCATGGATTCTAGGTTTATGGCCCATGTGATGTGATAGATATTAAACTCCCTTTGTTCAATCAAGGAGCTTGGCGGGCATTTCTGTGACTTGGGGGATGGTTTAACAATCCCTTGCAGCTGTGCCCAACCAATTATCTCTCCCTACTTAGCTTTTAGTAGCCCAATACTTAAGAAATAAAAATAATCAAACTTATCTAAACTAGTTGAATGATCTAGAATCCTAATTGAAAACAAACTTCTAATATGATACTAGCAAACAAAGCTAATAAAAGTTAATTTCTAACCCTAAACTAATTCTAACTAATAACACAACAACAACAACAACAACAGTCCCAGTGCCTCACGGGTTCTCGCAATAAGCAGGGTCTGAGGGGTGGATGTACGCAACCTTCCCCTTTCAAAGTGGAAAAGAGGCTGTTTTCGAGGACTCCCAACCTGAGGATCTTGTCGTCCTGGAAGCACAACAACCTGAAAAGGAGGTTAGGTCCAGTGTAAGACAACTCCACGGCACAATAAAAAGCAAATAGAACAAATCCAATACTAGCTGAGTAAACCGAGAAGCAAATAAGCACGCTCCAGGGGTTAAATTCGCGTTAGAAACCCTCTGCTAGCAGTAATATGCAGCATTACTGTAAGCCACTACATCAGCTACCACTATGCTCGCTTTCTATCGAGCTCTATCCAAGGCCATCTCCTCGCTTAGGTTTAGGTGGGTTAGGTCATGTCGGATTGTCTCCATCCAACTCTTCTTTGGCCCGCCTCTCCCTCTTCTTCCTAGCGTAGTATGTAGCTGTCCATATCTCCTGACTGGAGCTGTGGTTGGTCCCCTCCTAACATGTCCAAACCATCTCAAGCATTGCTCCCTCAATTTGTCCTCGATCGAGGTTACACCCAATTTTCCTCTTATAAACGTCATTCCTGACCCTATTCTTCCTTGTATGACCACACATCCATCGCAACATCCTCATCTCTGCCACCTTCATCTGCTTTGTATGATGTTGTTTCATTGGG